>OX465436.1:10634695-11884695 GCA_950005045.1 Agrotis exclamationis | reverse complement strand
TCCAGAATGCTGGCTCAGTGCGTTGAAAGAAAACTTCGTGAGGAAACCTGGCGGTTTGTACTAGACCAAAAACTGGAAGATACATAACTGACGAAATGTGGTGTACTATAACACTTTCGGGGAATAACATGTTATTATGTGACTTAATAAAGAATAAAAGTTGTATACTAACTGGCGATATGTCTATAGTTCTTTGGCAGGCAGTTCCGCCACAGATGGGCCGGCCAATCAGCCAGGGCGTACGTGTCATCATCCGGGCGTGCTCTGAAGGCGCGGAGGAAGTTGGTTCCGCTCTCCACCGCCTCCTCCTTAGTCAGTCCATATTGCTGCTGCAGAATCTCTATAATCTGAAGAATAATAAAAGAGTTAAATTATTTTTATTTCTTTACTAGAATATCTCCTATATCATGGGTGAGTTTAGAAACTTTTAAACTCATATATACAAACAGTGAGACCCGGAATAAGTACCTGAAGGCCATACTTTGTTCCGTAGGGGAATCGAACTCGTGACAAGCATTGTAGCAGTAACATTGCACTGTGATTACTGTGCCGTATATAATGTAACACTCAAAAGGATGATGCCAAAACAATAAATAATGCTAAAATAACTGTGGCCTGGAACTATAAAGTTCTCTTTTGTAGAGTAAGATGGCACTGGCAGTAACATTTTGGCTGCGATTGGGTACTATAAATCCATTTGTCAAGTGCGATGATTATTATCTATTTACGAACGCCCGAAATTAATGTTGTATCTCAATCCAAATTATGATCAATGTTCTTTGACGGCTGAGACAGTTTTAAGATTTAGTTGTCAAACTCAAATATAGGTACAACACAGGGTTCAAGATTGTGACCAAGATACAATATTAATTATCGGCATGTTTATGAACTTATGAAGGAACATAGATGAGGCATGAGGCCATATAGACGTCAGAGGATTTCCCTAAAGACCTTCTAAATAGTCATCGATGTTTTATTTTCCGTTGTCCTTATTCAATATTGAACAACAGTAAATTTAATATTTTTGCCTGAAATGAGACTCATGTGATTTTTGTTCATTTGACTAAAATGGTTCTCGCTTCACAAAGCGAGAACCATTTTAGTCAAATGAACATACAGCTTGGCAAAAAACAGTAGAAAACCGGAAGTCGCCACTGTCTTCTCGCTACCAGCACTTTGAATGATTTTATTTTATTTATTTTCACTTATTACGTTAGTTTTATGGCACAATAATAAATCTTACAAACCTGCGTCTTTGTTTACATCAAATATTTTAAAAAGTTGTCAGCAAATAAAAATATTAGTTCCGTTTCAAGACGTTCTGGCCAAGCTGTAAATACTCGACTCTGGAGTGGTTTGTTTATCTTTAGCTTTTCAGACATGGAATCTTTTATAAAAAAAAAAACCGGCCAAGAGCGAGTCGGACTCGCCCATAAAGGGTTCCGTAGCAGCAAGTAACATAATATAAAAGTTCTTGTAGTTGGTTCCAACTTTGAAAGGTTTACGATTTATGACGTATTAAAAAAAAAAACTTGAGAGGTGTCAAGGGACGTCGAAAATCGCTTGAACCTGTTATAAGGGTTCAAGCGATTTTCGACCCTCCACCCCACACCACCCCACTCCACTCCGCTCCACTCCGCTCCACTCCGCTCCACTCCGCTCCACTCCGCTCCACTCCGCTCCACTCCGCTCCACTCCTCTCCACTCCGCTCCACTCCGCTCCACTCCGCTCCACTCCGCTCCACTCCGCTCCACTCCGCTCCACTCCGCTCCACTCCGCTCCACTCCGCTCCACTCCGCTCCACTCCGCTCCACTCCGCTCCACTCCGCTCCACTCCGCTCCACTCCGCTCCACTCCACTCCACTCAACTCCACTCCACTCCACTCCGCTCCGCTCCACTCCACTCCGCTCCGCTCCGCTCTACTCCACTCCGCTCCGCTCCCTTCCACTCCACTCCACTCCACTCCACTCCACTCCACTGCACTCCACTCCACTGCACTCCACTCCACTGCACTCCACTCCACTACCTATTATAGCTGTAAAAATAAAGTTGACAAACTTACATTTGCAGTTGTTCTCCGATACATTTTGTTTAGGAAAATATGTAATCCAAGTACGTTTTATAAGTTGGTCGACTATTACTCGTAAACTTGTAAAGCCTACTTAGTCATGATAATTTTCTTTTAAACTTCGTTATATATACTACTATTGTGAATTTTTTCACACCCCCAAACATAACCGTTTAGCTGGTAGAGGGGGGGGACACTCGAGTCGAGCAAAAATTAGCACTTTAAAGCTTAATATTTCACAAACGAATCTTTTTATCAAAAAATTGTTAGTGGAAACTATCAATATTTTTTAAAGGCCTATTTAATGATACCCCACACTAAGGGGTACGCGAGAAAAAAAAGAACATCCCCACTTTACGTGTACAGGAGGTACCCTAAAAAAAAATATTTTACGAGATTTTATTTTACCACTTTTTTGACACAAAAAATCCGCATATTTACACCAAATTACAGCTTTCTAGTACTAGGCGTCTCTGAGCTAAGCTGCGGACAGACGGACGGACGGACGGACGGACATGGCGAAACTATAAGGGTTCCGTGTTGACTACGGAACCCTAAAAAACAAGAATAAACAGATATCACGTCCGACATTAAAGGTGACCTGACTGCTGTTCCGACTAACTGCACTTTTCTAACATCGCAACATTGCATTGGCACAAAACATCTGGAAATCTCTATTTCTCGCTCTCTCTTCTCTGGTTTAATATCTTCTATCTCACCCAAAAACATGTTCTTGTGTGCATGTTTCGCCTGTGGAAACACTAATAGATCATCGCCCCAATATAGCATGTTCTTGGCCAGAGAATCAACAAGGTTTATCTAAAATAATTATAATGTTGTTATTTTGTCCCTACAATCTATCGTTTGACCTCATTCCTGAAAAAACTTCTTCCACTCTATTTTCAAGGCAAGACTAAGTGTACAATTACAGTGGCAGCGGGGTGGGCAGCGGAATCCACTGGCGGGTAACGCAAACACATAGTTTTTGACTAAGATGCACCAAGTGATAGCGGGGCGGGTGAACGGAAATCTAGTCTAGTTTCGTGACCCGCCACCCGCTCCCGCTGCCCGCCCCGCGCCACTGTAATTGCACACTAAGAAGCTAAATGCCCGTTTTCACGAATCCTAAGCGGCACCTAAATGAAAGTAAACTGTAGGATTTTAAATGCTCACTTCAGTGCTTAGAGTTGTAATTCCAAAAGTGCATAATTTGCCTCAGTAAACCGGGCCTTAAGAATAGTGGCGTAACTTTGTACAAGTACATGCATATACTTACCTACCTAATTACTAAGTAAGTTGCATCACAATTTGTGTTGAATTATCTAGCCACAAGTCTCGCGTTAATGAACTGGGTACTTAATTAACAATTATCTACATTGTGAGTGCCTACCTAGTGTATTAATTTTGATGTGCAATATACTTTGTATTCTATCTCTATGTATCCTGGGTGGACAGGACCTATTGTACTTGTTATAAAGTCCTTATTCGTTCAGCAATCTCCCTATTTCCTGTAATTCTGTTGAAAATCTCCACATGTTACATGACATTTGTATCTAAGGAAGTGTCTGCTCCAGGAATAGCGCCGGGTCAACGTTCCAAGCGTAGCGTGGTTCACTCACCTGCCGTTTGGCAGTTGGCACCGGGCGTGAAAACTGATACCGCGCCGTTTAATGAGTTACAATCACCCTCTGTCATCTCATTTCTCATCTACGGAGATTAGAGATCTAAGAGATTCTGTTCTACTGTTCAAAGAAAGAAGTTCCTAATTGTGAGTGTATTTGGTTCTAATTTTGAACATATCTGAATGAATGTGTGTATGGTGCCTGTTTAATTTAAATTTAATAAAAAAAATGTTGAGGTCAGTGCATGCTTTTGGATAGTTTCTACAAGATTAAATAAAATATAGACTCCTGTTCACATTAAAAACTTTATTGATTACCAAACAGTGTTATTAAAAAAACAGAAGTAGTAGGCAGTCAAATAAAATTTAAAATAATATGAAACTTGTAATACATAAAATATGTACAGTAGGTTCTAAAACAATGGAAGCTGTGAACAATTAGAAATTAAAATAATGATACAGTAATAAAAACAATTTTAAGTACTTTGTAGTAAAAATGTATTATAATGTAATGTTGTGTGTAATAGACAAAACAAGTAGGTATTTTACCTACCTATTACTATAAATTATAATTTAATCACCAAACAATTTTTTGCCTAATTCCATTAATCTGTGATTCCTGCACATCTTAAGAGCACCAGCTTTCTTTAAGACTGGGATTACAGTTTCATTGGAATCTACTAGCCTACACAGGAAGTCTTCAAATGCTGACTTTACATTGGGAGGGAGAGTGCCAACTTTGACTTTAGTCAGCATTTCAGCAATACCCTGGGCCCAACCACTCTCTATCGCAAATTCGGATATCCATGGCACCATTTCAAGCACACCACTCATGGTCTGCATTCCCAAGAACCACAGGTCAGCAATTTCATTCCAGTGTTCTTTGTAACTCATTGACACCACCAGTGCAGTTGGGTCATTTGACTCATCAATGTTATAGGCATCCCACAGGAATCTGATTGTTGACTGGATATATCTGCAGATAGAGAAGTCATTCTTCTTCACTTTACTAGCCTGCTGCTTCAGTAAGAGCAAGCCCAGCACCGCTAGATGTCCATGGAGAACTAAGTTTTCAGGTATGTCCTTCAGTTCCGGCAAGTCATTGAAGATGAACTTCAGTAAGGTGTTGAACAACATGCTGGTCTCAACCACTTTGGGGGCCAGCACTGTAAGGTTCATGAAAATATTGCAAAGACTGACCATGGCTGCTCTAGAATCTTTCATATCTTCTAAAGTTTGAGCATCTAGTTCACGGGCCGGCTGACTTAGAGCTTTTAACCTCTCAGCTCTAGGTACCGGTGGTTTCTTGTAATGTACAATTGACCAGTGGAAACACATGGCTTCATACAGGATATCTTCTTGTTTAAGGTTTAATACAATGGCTCTGGCTTTGTCTTCAACTACCAAGTGGCATAAAGCAGGCAACATTAAGCGGAGTAAATCAATCTGTCCCATCAGACTGACTTCAGTTTCCATAGGTTCACCTTCAGACTTGTTCTTTTCAGCCATCTTTCTGGCTCTGTAAGCATGGAAAGAGTCATTTGCCAGAGAGAACATGTATGGCATTAAGGTGTAAATTTGTTCCCTCATAGCAGTTGTTTCTTGAGCAATCCATGCAACCAACACTCTGACCATGGCACAAACATAAACTTTTTCAGCATCAGGTAGTTTGTCTCTGTTCTTGTCATTGAAAACTTTAGTCAACATAGACACTATGGCATTGAATGCACCCTTGAGACCGGTGTAAACAGACTGTTTCTCTTTCTGTTCCAAGTCCAGCTGATCTGTGGCCATGTAATTAATAGATAACTCTAGTACAATAAAGCAAGCTGTTATTAATTCAGCGTTGGCATATGCCTGTTTGAAACTCCTGTCATCCAGTTGCATTCTTACTTCTATGGCACAGAGTTGCTGAAGCAGCAGGAAAAACTTCTTTGGGTTCTCCTCATCACTTAATGTCCACTCAATGCCGAGCAGATCAACAATGTTGGCAGCCAGTTTCAGAGACGGGTCTCTTTGGTTCTTTCCAATCTTGCTGGTGAGTATATCATGAAGGGCTTTGTAGATACTCTGGGGCCATGTCTCTTCTGAGGACGTAGGTACAACAGTGGTTTTGTTGCAGCTGTATAGAAGCGCACTCAAGATGGAAGCTAATTCAAACTTTCTTTCCGACTGGTCGGTGGCAAAGTCTAATGCTATTTTATTTACAAGAGCATGGAAAGGTTTAGGATCATCACCCCAAGCGGTGGGCCCATACCTGCTCACAAGCTTCACAAGAATGTTAAGGGCTTCATCAGTCTGGAAACTTTGATTGGAGTAAATTTCTGACATTTTTGTTATGGCACCAACCTCAATGAGGGCCTTCTGACCGGCCTCATGTTCAGCAATACATTGCAGGCACGTGTAAGCTTCACTGACAATAATAAGATCATCATCATAATCTTCACTTTCAGATTTTTGCACTATTTCAAGGAACACAGGTATATTGGCAAGCATTTCAGGATGTGTTGCAAGTTCGGGATCATTGCAGAAGGTGGTAAGCACTGAGAGAGCCACTGATTTGTATACTGACGGTGGGCAGTCATCCTGCACGGTGTTGCTCGTCAGCAGCTTCTTCAGGAACTTGAATCCGATGGCTTCGAAGAGCGCTTTCTTGGCTTGCGTCTGGCAGTCCTTACTCTTCACCAGTTTGGTCACCATGAACAGCGCCGCGAACTTCTCCGTGTCGCTTTTGGCGGCTTTCAGTATTAGTACACATTTCTTTATCGATTCCGATATCTCACCCATGATTACGAAACACACGACGCGATCACAAAGCGCAGTAGTGAGCGCTCCACTGAACGAGCGCTGGCTCCGCAGTTGAATCGCTCCGACAGCGACTCGATCTACATCACGTTTATAATTAGCGTGAGTTCTCTTCCAAAATATCTAAATCTGGACGCCGAGCTCGCGTTCTCCAACTATGAAACACTATTTTTAAACACACGCTGGAACGTGAACGCTAAACACGCGGGGTGCAACAAGCAAACCAGCGGCGTTCACCAACCAAAGACGTAAAAAAACTTGCGATTGCGAGATACGCACCACGATGACAGCGCGCGCACTTCGCTCCGAACTTTAATCCATGACCGTGGCAATGTCACAACAATATTTTTGGAAAAATTACTTACCTTGTTGCAGGCTCTTGTGTCCCCCTTTCTTGTTTGTATTAGCGTATTGTCTAAATCAAAAAATATAGCTGCAACATCACTATTTTCACTATAATACGAATTATTTGCCATATTTCACGGATGAGTGTAACGCAAGGAAAAAAACAGCTGCTTTGTGATGACGTCACATTGACGATTTCCAACGTCAGAACAGTAACTGGTAACTGCGTTTCGTTTTGTTGAGTTCGATATTAATATTTTTATTCGCTTACTCTCATGGATTTTTAATGAGGATTTGTCTTCTCTCTCTTTCTTCCAAACCTTGTAGGTTAGTATGTCAGCGCCATCTAGTTTCATTTATTTGAAGAATATCGCAAGTTATTGTATGAGTTATCAAAAGTTGTTACCAAACGTTGCGATATCTCTAATACTGGCTAGATGGCACGTAATGCAGAGCGGTAAAACAATGATAAATACCCTGCAGTATTTCCTGTACCTAATCGCAAGGTATTATTTTTATACGGCTCTCGTTACTAATAAAATTATCTATGGTAAGAAAGCAATACAATAGTTCCAACAAAAGTTGCAGTCTTGGTTCGTCACCTTTTTGCCCAGCAGTGGAACCATAAATTAATATACTCTTTGTGGACCTTTCATCAAAGAAATAGTGTGGGACAATAATAATAATTGTGGGGCAATAATTTGGTTAATTTCCAATCTTAACTGCCATTTGAAGATTTTTGGCTTATGTATGAGAAGCGCGAAGGATTCAGAAACTGTCTTTGTATTGGATAGGCTATGGTTTCACGTTAAATACTGGGATTCAGCCTTCGATGATTATTTTAAAAGAATAAAAAATCGCCTACCATGTAGGTACCTAAGTATATTTAACGAGAATAAAATTTATTTAAAATGTTTGTGGTGCACTACTGATACTGTAATAAAGAACTTCTTTGTTGTAGTAGAATTTTATAAGTAGGTTTCATAATTTCCTTTTTTACCGACTTCAAAAAAAAGGAGGTTATCAATTCGACCCGTATGTATGTAATATTATCAGAACTGCCCAGTTTTCATATATGTTAGTCTATATCAGCGTCTGAACAAATGTGCCAAATTTCATAAGTGTATGTATGTATGTTTTTATGTTTGTGCACGCATATCTCCGGAACTATAAGTTCGATTTAAGTAGTTCTTTTTTTGTTGTACTAGGTATTGTTCAACTTAGGGTACACTGCAAGTTTCATCAAAATCGGTTCAGTAGTTTTAGAAATATGGTTTTTTTTATGTTGTGACGGATTACAAGATTAGTGCATATGTAAGAAAATTTTGCATTTTACAAGAATTTGGGTTGAATATGTAATAAATAAACTAAAAAGGGTAAAATAAAAACTTTAAAAAAAAAAAGTACCGACTTCAAAACAAGTACAAAAATGTTTAAAATAACTTTTCTTCCGGAAGTCGGTGGCTTTGTTTTGTTGTGTCATTGACTATTGCCACCGACTTCCGAAAGAAAAGTTATTTTAAACATTTTTGTACTTGTTTTGAAGTCGGTACTTTTTTTTTTAAAGTTTTTTATATATAAGTACAATTTTTAGACTTCGTTTGTTACGTTGTATATATTTTAATCTAATCTATGTATATAAAAGAACAGGGTTTTTTATTAAGACTCGACTACAGCCGAAACAGCTAAACGCAGTAACTTGAATTTTGGACAGCAGTTGCAGTCTACTGTGTAGGGAAGCAATAAGACGGGATTTTGCGAAAGTCCTTCTCTAAGGGGGTGAAAAGGGGTGAAAACGTTTGTATGAAAAATCTTATTCCTTGGGTTTATAAATTTGAAACTTGCCACGAATAAGAACACAAGTAAATAAAAAAGATTGGCTCTATTATTTTTTTTAAACTACCCTCCATTGGTAATCTAGGCGTTGTTAAAGTTTGTATGAGAAAATCATAACGCGTCAGTTGATTAATGTGAAAATCGGTATTTATATACTAGATCAGAAATAATTAAATACGTGTTTTTGGATTTTTCGAAAATCACCCCTCAAGTTAGTGAAAAGAGGTATTCAAGTTTAAAGGGGAGGATCTTTAACCGCTAAACGTATAACTTGAATTTTGGTCTGTAGTTGCAATTTATTATGTAGGTGAGCACTAAGAAGGGATTTTGCGAAAATCCACCTATAAGGGGGTGAAAAGGGGTGTTTGTATGGGAAAATCATAACGCACTAACCGATAAATTTGAAACTCAGTTTATAGAAATAAGATCAAAAATAATCAAACACGTGTTTTTGGGTTTTTCGAAAATCACCCTCTCAATTGGTGAAAAGGGGTGATTAAGTTTTAACGGAAGCATTTTACTGCTTGCTTCGATAAACTCAAAACTGGGCATAAATTATCTCTAAATCTAATAAAGGAGAAAATCGGTATGTCTACATTAATATTTTAAAGAGGAAAGATTTAATTGTTTGTTTGTATTGAATGGGCTCCGAAACTATTAGACCATTTTTAGATTTTCCAGAAGTATCCTATATGGAGGGTGACCGTCAAATTCACTGAGTTCGAAGTTAGAAACACGCGCAGACGAAGTCGCGGGCGTAGTGCTAGTAAATACATAAATTGTGATAACTCCTTTTGTAGCTGGCCGTTTAGAATCAGCAATAAAAAATCAAAATCAATCATCATAAAAAAAGTACCGACTTCAAAACAAATACAAAAAAGTTTAAAATAACTTTTCTTTCGGAAGTCGGTGGCAATAGTCAATGACACAACAAAACAAAGCCACCGACTTCCGAAAGAAAAGTTATTTTAAACTTTTTTGTATTTGTTTTGAAGTCGGTACTTTTTTTAAAAAAAAGTTTTTATTTTACCCTTTTTAGTTTATTTATTACATATTCACCCCAAATTCTTGTAAAATATACAAAATTTTCTTACATATGCACTAATCTTGTAATCCGTCACAACATAAAAAAATCCATATCTCTAAAACTACTGAACCGATTTTGATGAAACTTGCAGTGTACCCTAAGTTGAACAATACCTAGTACAACAAAAAAAGAATTACTTAAATCGAACTTATAGTTCCGGAGATATGCGTGCACAAACATAAAAACATACATACATACATACATACATACATACATACATACATACATACACTTATGAAATTTGGCACATTTGTTCAGACGCTGATATAGACTAACATATATGAAAACTGGGCAGTTCTGATAATATTACATACATACGGGTCGAATTGATAACCTCCTTTTTTTTGAAGTCGGTAAAAATCAAAGCATTTACTTATTTCAAGTAAGCCAGTCAGTTACAGGCACTTTTGAATTGTCATAGACAAATAAAAGAATATAATTAAACACTAAAAAGTTGTGGTGCCACAGTCCCAGTCACAAGACATAAAAACTGTGAAAGTAGGTACCGTAGATGCCTGATGTAAAGTAAATTGTTTCTATGACGAATATTTTTATGATTGCCGAAGTCTCCCGAACTGAAACGATGTTAGACAATGCGTGGTGTCAGGTTTTTTACCGACTTCAAAAAAAAGGAGGTTATCAATTCGACCCGTATGTATGTAATATTATCAGAACTGCCCAGTTTTCATATATGTTAGTCTATATCAGCGTCTGAACAAATGTGCCAAATTTCATAAGTGTATGTATGTATGTATGTAATATTCTCAGAACTGCCCAGTTTTCATATATGTTAGTCTATATCAGCGTCTGAACAAATGTGCCAAATTTCATAAGTGTATGTATGTATGTATGTATGTATGTATGTATGTTTTTATGTTTGTGCACGCATATCTCCGGAACTATAAGTTCGATTTAAGTAATTCTTTTTTTGTTGTACTAGGTATTGTTCAACTTAGGGTACACTGCAAGTTTCATCAAAATCGGTTCAGTAGTTTTAGAGATATGGATTTTTTTATGTTGTGACGGATTACAAGATTAGTGCATATGTAAGAATAAGAAAAATTTTGTATTTTACAAGAATTTGGGTTAAATATGTAATAAATAAACTAAAAAGGGTAAAATAAAAACTTTTTAAAAAAAAGTACCGACTTCAAAACAAATACAAAAAAGTTTAAAATAACTTTTCTTTCGGAAGTCGGTGGCTTTGTTTTGTTGTGTCATTGACTATTGCCACCGACTTCCGAAAGAAAAGTTATTTTAAACTTTTTTGTATTTGTTTTGAAGTCGGTACTTTTTTTTAAAAAGTTTTTCGTAAGGTTTTTGATTCGATCGCCGCGCCGCCGTGCCGCGCCGCGCCGCGCTCAGAGCCCGCGTTAAAAGCTATATCTAAGCTATTCAGCTGTCCCCCACCCGGCCGGTCCCAGCATATTAAGAAATACCTAGACACACAGGTGGATCAAATCAATTGAGAATGACAGATTTAAATAAGAGGGTAACATACTCGTACATATTCCACCACACAAAGATAAACATCTGTTGAACGCGTGTCTAATAAAAGTGTAACTACAAAACGACCCTTGTATAAAGTGGAACGTCCATCGTCATGGAGTGTCGTATTTTTACGAATATATATTTTTTTAATAATGGGTCTTGTGTGTATGAGGTTTAACGTGTCTATAGTCTCTCCCTGTGTTAAATATCTGTTGAACTGAAAAATGGTATTTGTCATTGATATAAGGGTCGTTTTGCAGTTACACTTTTTTTAGACAAGTGTTAAACAGATGTTCAACTTTTTGTGCCACGATGGATTATGTTTATTTTAGAATTCCAGGAATATAAACAAGACAGCTGTTTCTGTGACCCTCCTCTATTTACAGTGTTAGGAATTTCACAAACCATCTTCCAAATTCAAACAACAGCTTCTCTCATCAGTCGTCTCAGTCATCTACATTGTAAACGTACGCGTACGGACAGACGTGCTCATAAGGGTATGGACAGACGTGCTCATTACTAGCACGAAAGCATGCTTTTATTGAGGGAGAAGGAGAGGGAAAGGGAGAGGGAGAGGGAGGAGAACGTTTCTTGACGTTTCACTTGATTGACGTGGCTGACCATAGCCTAATTGGTACAGTTATAAATATAATAAATAAATAATTATTATTGCATAAGTTGATAAAAAATGCTATGCAATAGCTTTACCGCGGCAGTCCCCAAGTGCCACACGTATAGTAACTGACTTCAAATTTTTTATTTTACCCTTTTTAGTTTAAATATACAACCCAAATTCTTGTCAAATAGACATTTTTTTTAAATTGATTGATTTTGATGAAACTTGCAGTATTTCCTAAGTTGAACAATACCTAGTAGGTACCTAGGTACCACAAAAAAGAATTACTTAAATCGGACATGTAGTTCCGGAGCAGTGTAGGGCGTAGTTAACTACTTTTTGTAATCTTGATTACTAACTACGATTAAAAGTAGTTAACTACATGTAGTTATGATTACATGTAGTTAGATTACTTTTGCCAAAAGTAATCTAACTACATGTAATCATAACTACATGTAGTTACAACTACTTTTGCAAAAAGTAATCTAACTACATGTCGACGGGTAAAAGGCAAAAGGGGTCAAGCACCACAGATCATATTGTTCAGGAGAATAAAAAGAAAGTTTTAATAAAAAATATCTCTTTATTGCTTTATTGAATCACATCACAATCTTCAGAAAAGTTTACTAAAATACAATGTTCTTTAATAATTTTACATCAAAATAAGCCTGAGATCAATAGTTTCAAAGATAGATGTCGTTTGACTCCAGGTTTTTACCATGTTTATCGCATTTGCGAGGGGTCAAGTAACAATATTTAATGTTGGAATATTTAGATTTTGGCCTAAGCTTCATGTTAATAAAGTAATATTTTATTTTATTTGGCACAACAGATCATAGAACTAATTCAGATTTTGGCTTAAGCTCCCATCATCTTAATAAGTATTATTTTATATTTGGCACAGCAGGTAGGTAATAGAACTATGAATTATGTTTTAAACTAAAACAATACAAGGAACAAAACTGAGATCCAAAAAACAGCAGTTACCTAACTGTTAGTACATACAACAGCATGGTATCACATTATTTGAGTAAATAAACCACAATATTTTAGTACTTAATATATACATATTATAATAAATTTGTAGAAAAGTGGTGTCTGTACAATGTAAATATATAAAAAAAAATAGCAGGGGTTGTTATTTTATCGATGCCGAACCCGAAATTGTAATTAATTTTTTTTTGTCTGTTTGTCGATTTGTCTGTTTGTCTGTTTGTCAGTGTGTTTGTGCACGCTAATCTTCGGAACTACTGGACGGATTTGAATGTTTTTTTGTTGTTGTATAGGTATTAAGTCCGATTAACATACAGGCTATAATTTATCTTGGAAACTTGAACACCTGATGCAGAACCGCAACAGACCTGCTAAACTATAAGAGATACAAAAATGGTGCCATAGCAAAAATTGTTCCACGTGATGAGATTTTTCTGCTGAGAGAATAAATTTGAAGATCTGGAACACCTGGTGTGGAACTCCAAGAGCCCAGCTTAACTATAACATATAAAGGAATGACGTCTTAGCAAGAGTTGTTCAGTCTGATGAGCACTCTCTGTTGACGTATAAAAATTGAAGATCTGGAACACCTGATGTGGAACTCCAAGAAATCAGCTAAACTATAACATTTATAGGAATGACGTCTTAGCAAAAGTTGTCGGTCTGATGGGCATTTTCTGTTGACTTATAAAAATCGAAGATCAGAAACATCTGATGTGGAAATCAAAGCTATCGCTAATTTCACTATACAGGGTGAATTTTTTAACTGGGCGTGGGTGGCTATTTCCGAAACTATGAGGAATATCAAAAAACGATGAAAGGAGTCTCGAGGCCGATTCTGATGAAAACTAAAACGGCATCATTGGATTTTAGAAAAATTAATAATCCTGGCCAGGAATCGAACCCGCTGGTTTTGGAAAAAAAATCACACCTGTATTACAGTCGAACCTGGTTAAGCGAGAATCCAAGGGACCCGAATGTTATTCTCGCTTATAGAGGTTTCTCACTAAAGCAGTTTGTCACTTACGAAGGTTTGACTGTAGTTACTCTCATTTAAAGAGGTTAACAAAAGTCGAGAAACCAAATGTTGAAGATATCAGGTAGGGACAAGCGCACATGTACTGCAGCTGTTTGTAAATCCACCGAAAACAATGACGCTTTGGCTTTTTTTGTTTACAAACAATGATATGGTTTGGTTTTAAGTACATAAAGTTGCAAGTTTGGAGATGTGTATTGAAATATTATTGTAAATAGTCTCGCTTACAGAGGTCAAAAGGAAAAAACTGTCACTTACAGAGGTCTAGATGTGAAAAATTACTCTCTCTAAAAGAGGTTCCTACACTGTCACTCATAGAGGTATTCGGAATAAAAATGACGGGACCTGACCATTATTGTCGCTTAAAGAGTTTTCTCACTTATCCAGTTTTCGCTTATCCAGGTTCGACTGTATTACATATTCGATAGTGTTGCTAATAAGGATCAAATCTGGGAAGTAATCATATACGGCAAACTTAAGCAAATTACAGATTTTTATGAAATTGCTATTTTATATGTTTTTTTATATGTTTCATTGGATTTGACGTCTCAACAATCCCACTGTATTCAGCAATTAATACGAAATTATTGAGTTGAACAAGTACAGTCACAACAATAGTTTACATCAAAATCGGCCTCGAGACTCATTTCAACGTTTTTTGATATTCCTCATAATTTCGGAAATAGCCATCCACGCCCAGTTGAAAAATTCACCCTGTATAATTAATTATAAAATAACAAACTGTGAGTACCTCCACGCGGTGAAGGCGGTAAGACTTTAGGACTGATTTTCGATGACGATGGTATATCATTAAAAATCTGACTCTACTGGCCAGAACTCCCATTTAT
This sequence comes from Agrotis exclamationis, assembly GCA_950005045.1. Taxonomy (NCBI): domain Eukaryota; kingdom Metazoa; phylum Arthropoda; class Insecta; order Lepidoptera; family Noctuidae; genus Agrotis; species Agrotis exclamationis. The sequence continues at coordinate 11,869,947 of OX465436.1, read as the reverse complement.
TATTTACCCGGCCTCTATTGGTCATCAGACGTTTCAGATCTTCGATTTTGACGACTCCGTTGTCGCTGGCATAAGCAACAGGATCCGCGTACGAAGTCGCGGGCAGAAGCTAGTTCTTAATAAAATAAAAAATCAACAATTATTCGGTCTAAAATACGTCTCAATTTCACGTTTTCGGGAGTTGCAGACATGTTTTATATAAAATATTAATCTGTGTAAAAACTGCGATCGCGTTTCAAACACGCGTGTACTTGCTTTCACGCACACAAAACATACACCCTCTTGCAACGGCGCTGGCGCGCGTACTGAGTGGATCAAATGCAACGTAATGAAAATAAAATTATTTAAGAAAGGGGCCAAGCGCCAATTATGTTTAGTTCTTGTCTAGTTTGTTTTAGTCTTTACTATTGGTGTAAGCGACGTTATAGTATTTCATTTTCTTATCAATAGTGTTAAGTGAAAAAATATTACTAAACAAATAAAAGGAATATGGATACAAACGACAAATTTATTTCTAATATTTTTTTTAAAATTATCCCAAATGACAAGGCGATACAAAAACGTAACATACAAAATGGTCCTTCAACCAAGTAAGGTAAAGTCGGTGTCGCTTGAGCACTTTTGGTAAGTATCGATTTGGCAATTCAGTACAAATAATTCTTTGGTGCAAGTGACTTTTTTTCTTGCTAGAAAAACGATACTATGACCATTCGAAAGAGAAAAAATAGTGGAGTTGGGGTCAATAAAAAAGTTGAGATCGCAAAATGTGGCGCTTGACCCCTTTTGCCTTTTTACCGTCGATGTAGTTATGATTACATGTAGTTATGATTACATGTAGTTACGATTACATGTAGTTATAACTACATGTATTTAACTACTTTTGGCAAAAGTAATCTAACTACCTTTTTTCTTTTTTTTGCGAAGTAAAGTCAAATGAGTTCTCCCAACAGGGAGGAGGGACTGTCAGACTTGTACTGACTAAAATCCACGGCATCCTTCAATAGCCCTTTACGTTCCGGGGTCAAGGTTCCTGTTTAGTCCTGCGACCCCGGCAGGGTATAGCCCTCCTAAGGGGGTCCCGTCATTGTGCTGACACTCTTTGAGGCGCGCGTGGAACACAACGCGCCATCGACCCGGGCATGGTCCATGGTCGGACAGCGAATCGTCCATTACTCGCCGTCAGATTAAGAGTCAGGTTCAAATATAGAGACAGACTCGTTCAGACCCGGTCAGACTTTGTTAGAGTGATTAACTGTCATAATGAGATCTTACCTCCTGACTTGATGGAGTGACCTGAAGGTCTACTTCTGTGACTCCTACTGGAACTCCTCGACGGATCGAACTAGATGTGTCGAGTTTGGGCTCGTTTTGTTAGTTATGATGAGATCTTACCTTCGGACTTGATGAAGTGACCTGAAGGTCTACTTCTATGACTTCTACTGGAACTCCTCGACGGATCGAACTAGATGTGTCGAGTTTGGGCTCGTTTTGTTAGTTATGATGAGATCTTACCTCCGGACTTGATGGAGTGACCTGAAGGTCTACTTCTATGACTTCTACTGGAACTCCTCGACGGATCGAACTAGATGTGTCGAGTTTGGGCTCGTTTTGTTAGTTATGATAATATCTTACCTCCAGACCTGATGGAGTGACCTGAAGGTCTACTTCTATGACTTCTACTGGAACTCCTCGACGGATCGAACTAGATGTGTCGAGTTTGGGCTCGTTTTGTTAGTTATGATGAGATCTTCCCTCCGGACTTGATGGAGTGACCTGAAGGTCTACTTCTATGACTTCTACTGGAACTCCTCGACGGATCGAACTAGATGTGTCGAGTTTGGGCTCGTTTTGTTAGTTATGATGAGATCTTACCTCCGGACTTGATGGAGTGACCTGAAGGTCTACTTCTATGACTTCTACTGGAACTCCTCGACGGATCGAACTAGATGTGTCGAGTTTGGGCTCGTTTTGTTAGTTATGATGAGATCTTACCTCCAGACTTGATGGAGTGACCTGAAGGTCTACTTCGGTGGTTGCTACTGGAACTCATCGACGGATCGAACTAGATGTGTCGAGTTTGGGCTCGTTTTGTTAGTTATGATAATATCTTACCTCCGGACCTGATGGAGTGACCTGAAGGTCTACTTCTATGACTTCTACTGGAACTCCTCGACGGATCGAACTAGATGTGTCGAGTTTGGGCTCGTTTTGTTAGTTATGATGAGATCTTACCTCCGGACTTGATGGAGTGACCTGAAGGTCTACTTCTATGACTTCTACTGGAACTCCTTGACGGATCGAACTAGATGTGTCGAGTTTGGGCTCGTTTTGCTAGTTATGATGTGACCTTACCTCCGGATTTGACGGAGTGACCTAGAGGTCTAGGTTTGGGTTCGTTTTGTTAGTTTTTTTTTTATAGTGGTAAACTCGTGAAATGACTCCTCCCACCCAGGGCAGGGCGGGAGGGACTGTCAGACTTGTACTGACTAAAATCAACGGTGTCCTTCAATAGCCCTTTACATTCCAGGGTCACGGTATTCGTTAGTCCCACTACCCCGGCAGGTTTTGGCCCTCTGAGAGGGGGCCCCGTCATTGTGCTGGCACTCTTTGAGCGCGGGAGGTACCTGTGTACCCCCTCTAGAGGGCCAAAGCCTGCCGGGGTCGCGGGACTTATATCACTACCGTGACCCTGGAACGTGAAGGGCTAATGAAGGACACCGTGGATTTTAGTCAGTACAAGTCTGACAGTCCCTCCCGCCCTGCCCTGGGTGGGACGACTCATTTGATGATTTCACCACGCTAAAAAAAAAGACTTGGAATTTGCCAAAAAAGAATTGGTATTTCATACAAAATGAGAAATTTATCGAGTCCATCTGTTGTTTTTTTTTGCTTTTTATGGGACAAACCCACCACACTATTCCCAAACCACTACAACTCCTGAGAGCCAGAATCAACCGTGGCAACCACCAGAAAAGCGCCGAGACAATGAAGCTCGACGTGTCCCGGGGAATGAATTTACCTGTCTTGGATCCTGCACGAAATTAATCAGAAAAGAATAGTGGAGGAGTAAGAAAAATAGAAAAATACGCCAAAGCCTGCCGGGGTCGCGAGACTCACGAATTACCGTGACCCCGGGACGTAAAGAGCTATTTAAGGACACCGTGGACTTTAGGCAGTACGAATCTGACAGTCTCTCCTGCTCTGCCCTCAGTGGGAGGACTCATTTCATGATTTTACCATGCTCAAAAACTTACAAAAGGAGCCCAAACTCGACACACCTAGTTTGATCGATCGAGAAGTTCCAGAATCAGTCACCGAAGTAGACCTTCAGGTCACTCTATCAAGTCCGGAGGTAAGATCTTAACATTATTAACAAAACGAGCCAACACTCGGCACATCTAGTACCATCCATCGAGGAGTTCCAGTAGGAGTCACAGAAGTAGACCTTCAGGTCTCTCCATCAAGTCCGGAGGTAAGATCTCATCATAACTAACAAAACGAGCCCAACTCGACACATCTAGTTCGATCCGTCGAGGAGTTCCAGTAGCAAAGCAATCACCAAAGTAGACCTTCAGGTTACTCCATCAAGTCCGGAGGTAAGGTCACATCATAACTAACAAAACGAACCCAAACTCGGCACATCTAGTTCGATCCGTCGATGAGTTCCAGTAGAAGTCATAGAAGTAGACCTTCAGGTCACTCCATCAAGTCCGGAGGTAAGATCTCATCATAACTAACAAAACGAGCCCAAACTCGACACATCTAGTTCGATCCGTCGATGAGTTCCAGTAGCAACCACTGAAGTAGACCTTCAGGTCACTCTATCAAGTCCGGAGGTAAGATCTCAACATAACTAACAAAACGAGCCCAAACTCGGCACATCTAGTACCATCCGTCGAGGAGTTCCAGTACGAGTCACAGAAGTAGACCTTCAGGTCACTCCATCAAGTCCGAAGGCAAGGTTACATCATAACTAACAAAATAAGACCAAACTCGGCACATCTAGTTAGATCCGTCGAAGAGTTCCAGTAGAAATCACCGAAGTAGACCTTCAGGTCACTCCATCAAGTCCGGAGGCAAGGTCACATCATAACTAACAAAACGAGCCCAAACTCGGCACGTCTAGTTCGATCCGTCGAGGAGTTCCAGTAGGAGTCATAGAAGTAGACCTTCAGGTCACTCCATCAAGTCCGGAGGTAAGATCTCATCATAACTAACAAAACGAGCCCAAACTCGACACATCTAGTTCGATCCGTCGAGGAGTTCCAGTAGCAATCACCAAAGTAGACCTTCAGGTTACTCCATCAAGTCCGGAGGTAAGGTCACATCATAACTAACAAAACGAGCCCAAACTCGACACATCTAGTTCGATCCGTCGAGGAGTTCCAGTAGAAGTCATAGAAGTAGACCTTCAGGTCACTCCATCAAGTCCGGAGGTAAGATCTCATCATAACTAACAAAACGAGCCCAAACTCGACACATCTAGTTCGATCCGTCGAGGAGTTCCAATAGAAGTCATAGAAGTAGACCTTCAGGTCACTCCATCAAGTCTGGAGGTAAGATCTCATCATAACTAACAAAACGAGCCCAAACTCGACACATCTAGTTCGATCCGTCGAGGAGTTCCAGTAGAAGTCATAGAAGTAGACCTTCAGGTCACTCCATCAAGTCCGGAGGTAAGATCTCATCATAACTAACAAAATGAGCCCAAACTCGGCACGTCTAGTCCGATCCGTAGAGGAGTTCCAGTAGAAGTCATAGAAGTAGACCTTCAGGTCACTCCATCAAGTCCGGAGGTAAGACCTCATCATAACTTACAAAACGAGCCCAAACTCGGCACATCCACTTCGATCCGTCGAGGAGTTCCAGTAGCAGTCACGGTGTAGACATTCAGGTCACTCCATCTAAACCGGAGGCAAGATCTCATTATGACAGTTTATCAGTCTGACAGTCTGACATAGTCTGGCAGTTTATCAGTGTGACAGTTTGACCGAGTCTGTCTCTGTATTTGACCCTGAGTCTGACTTTATTTGACTCTTAACCTGACAGCGAGTAATGGATGATTCGCTGTCCGACCATGGACCATGCCCGGGTCGATGGCGCGTTGAGTTCCACGCGCGCCTCAAAAAGTGTCAGCACAATGACGGGAACCCCTTTAGAGGGCTATACCCTGCCGGGGTCGCGGGACTAAACAGGCACCTTGCCCCCGGAACGTAAAGGGCTATTGAAGGATGCCGTGGATTTTAGTCAGTACAAGACTGACAGTCCCTCCTGCCCTGCTCTGGGTGAGAGGACTCATTTGAGTTAGATTACTTTTGGCAAAAGTAGTTACTTTTTTGTAATCTGATTACTAACTACGATTAAAAGTAGTTAACTACATGTAGTTACGATTAAAAGTAGTTAACTACATGTAGTTACAACTACATGTAGTTAGATTACTTTTGCCAAAAGTAATCTAACTACTAACTACATTTTGTAGTTAGTAATCTAACTACATTTTTCGATTACTTAATGTAGTTAGTAATCATGATTACTAACTACAAAATGTAATCGTAGTTATTAATCAGTAGTTAGATTACAAAATGCCCAACTCTGTTCCGGAGATATGCGAACACAAACATACATAAGTACATAGTCATACCAGTTACAACATACACTTCTGAAATTTGGCACATTTGTTCAGACGCTGATATAGACTAACATAATACGAAAACTGGGCATTTTTGGAAATATTACATACATACGGGTCAAATTGATAACCTCCTTTTTTTTGAAGTCGGTAAAAAATGATATCAGTAACCTCAATATATGGGTTTGGTGAAAAAAATTTTTTTTGAGGTTCAATTCTAAGTATGGGGAACCCCCAAAATTTGTTTTTTATTTTTGTGTGAAAATCCTAATGCGGTTCACATAATACGTGTTCCTACTTACCAAGTTTCAACAGGATAGCTTTTATACTTTCGAAAAAAAGTGGTTGTGACATACAGACAGACAGACATGTAGACATGACGAATCTATAAGGGTTTCGCTTTTTGCCATTTGGCTACGGAACCCTAAAAAAAGAAATTGTGTAGGGAAGTACACCAAAAGCTAGTGTCAGTTTTCCTGATGACACATCGTTTACGGTTTTTGTCATGAGTCCTATACTGACGTGCAGTAAGTTGCGTATAAACTGTACAGCCACATATGAAAGTAATATGAGAAGACCGGGATGAGTTACGATCAAGGGACACGTCATTCCGTGAACAGAGAAATTCTTTTATCAACATTGTTTCGCCGGGATAATATGCTCAGGATACGGACCGTGTTATTTTATAACTGTGCAGGCATACATATACCTATGTTTAAGAGGATACTTTTCTTAATTTAAGGATGTCCTTTATTTATGAAACACCACGTGTGGTAAACCGAATTTTTGAATGATCACCTTGCAAGCAAACATTTTTCGATTGATTTAATTACTGTTTTCAGTTGCTGCTTTTTCTCTCAACTTCTGCTATTTTTTGTTTATAAATGTCGACGGGTTTTCCCGTTTAAATGTTTGTCTTATTAAATTAAAACGATATGGAAAAATAAAACAACTAAGCGGTAAAAGACATTCTCATTTAAAGGAAGCTATTTCTGAAGTCCCCATGTATTCTAATCAAGGTACGACCATAGGATCGAAGCATGTACAAACAAAATATAGGTTTCAGATTGTCAGTGCTCGGTGGGTATCGTGACGTGAATGTATTGACACAAGGCGAGGTGTACACGAGACACAGTCCCGGTGGTCGCCGCTCGCCGTGCTCCTCATTTGTCTACACACACACCGCACGTATTCCATAAACTACGTTTCTACGTAGATACAGGACCGCTGCTCTTACGGATATGTCATTGAACTAGGAAATATTGGATTCAATTTGCATGAGCAAGCGTTCCGGAACAAAAATCGTAACAGTCAGTTGCTTTTCTTAACACCTAGAACAAACTACGTGGCTTCTGGCACTAAGCTTTGTTAACAGCGTAAAAAGTAAGGACCGACGGTACTGAACTAAACACAAACATTTGTTTAGTTACGTGCATATGGGATCAGGTTGTTACGCGAAGGTTGAACTAATAAAAAGACAAAAGGACTTGTTCCAACAAAATGTAGAAAGTGATCCATGCGTTTACCGTTAACCCCTGATGTGTAGGGTCCTCCGTCGATATACATGAGTACGGAGCACCTAAAGGGACAAGCAAATAGCGATTGTGTAAGAAATTTATATCTACGTTCTACGTGGAACTCGTTCAAGGGTTATTAGATTTCCTGTCACACGCAGGGCTCGCCGGCCGCAGGTCCTATTTGCCAAACATTGGCAAGTCAATGCCAATTTCTTGCGTAAACATTTTGTTCGGTCATTATCGTTTCTTGTTGGATGTTTTGCACTGGTTTAAATAAATTATAGTCGAGTTTCAAAGTTGGTGCCAATTTTGTTCATTTTGGAGATTGTAATTTGCTTGAAGGGTGGCTGCCAGATCTCATTGGCGTCATTTTAAGCTTATTTTCCAGACTCGTAATTCCCACAAAAGGGGTTTGTCGTTCCGTACGTTGCGGGGAGTGGGTGTTGGTGTAATTTAAGTGCTTCTGTGCGTAGGCTTGCAGCCTGTTTAGCAAAACCAGCGCTGGGATGTTAAAATCTTATTCAAATAGCTACAATCATTGCCTAAGTATATTGATAATGGCTACTTAGCAACTTTTTTGTTCGACTAGTCTCAATTCAGGCAAGGTGGCTCTAGTATTTACTTTTGATACCTTTTTTAAATTAACTTTAAAATTTGTAGCTTTTTTTTATATTTTACCTAGGCATGAATAGTCATTCATGCCTAGGTAAAATATCATAATTATATACATATAGTAAATATCTATCATAGATAAAAAATCAGAAGAAGGTAAAAGTTTGAAATTTTTCAAGTTTATATTTAACTAGCTGACCCGGCAAACGTTGTTTTGCCATATAAATAATTAAAAAAAAATTAGGTGTGGACTACCCCTAACATTTAGGGGGATGAAAAATAGATGTTGGCCGATTCTCATAGATACCGGATAAGCACGAAAAATTTCATCAAAATCGGCCAAGCCGTTTCGGAGGAGTATGGCAACGAAAACTGTGACACGAGAATTTTATATATTAGATTAGTAACTGAGATTATCAGTTTTTTTGGGTTATCAAAGAGTGTAGGTAACTAGTGTAAGGGACTACCAAACTCTCTAGGTAAATATAGGGTTTTAATGGGTTTATATAGATAGCCAGCTTTTAGCTTTCATTACTACACCCGCAGATTTCTTAATTCGGCAGTTAGTTTGCGTTCACCATTGTGCTGATATCAGCATTCAAGATGCTTAACTGAATAGTGCGCCCCCTTGCGGCAATTAACTAGCTATGCTCATTAGCAGCCCGTTTTCATTCGGTGGTCGTAATCCGCTCCAACCAACTTTCTTTGGGAACACCTCGATTTACTGTGTCACGTGGGAGGAGGGTAATGTGCTGACGCCCCTGGAACACGGTTCCCATTTGAATCTTAGCATTAACGGCTAAACGGCCTCTTTTGACGACGCTGCGTTTTTTTTTATATTGCATTTTTTAATGAGAGTTCAGCTGGATAGTGTTTGTGACATTTGTTTTGATTAGTCTTTAAATAGGTAATCATGATTTGCAGGTTTTTTTTTGTAAAATCTTATTAAGGATCAGAAATAATGATGTCAGATTATGATTTTTCGCTTAAGTAGAAGCTTTGCTTTTTCTTAAAGAACCAAGGTATTCCAAAACGAAAATACCAACTAATGTAGGACATGTCACTGAAATACCATTTACCAAAAATACACAAGCAAGCACAGTTCTCAGGCAAGTGGCCTAGCCAAACATAGCTCGAATCTGCATTTAGCTGTCTCGTCGCATCAGTCTGATATTGACAGCAAGCAGGTTCGTCGTATACCAGGGCAACCAGTGATTTATACCGGGTAAACATCGCACACGTTATCAACCGCCTTGCACCTGCCTTATCCGGCTTGCTGGGTGCGATCGGGTGCACTGTGCAACCTACCGTTTCTAGTAAGCCGATTTGCGATTTTGATGCATGTGAAATGACGTTTTGAGAAGTTATTTGGAATTTCTTGGCGAAGGTAAGCTGTGGTTTCAGCCTCTTCAGCTTTGTGAGTCGTAAATCTCTGTGGTAAAAGATTGGCTCTAGTGTGATTCACTATGAACCAGATATCGCTTTAGTATGCAGGTATCAATTATGAATCCCTTACCTGCTTAATGCGCTCAACTTAATCAAATTTCTTTCAAAATTGAAACTGTTCTCATCGATAAATTCTAGTAGCCACATGACAACGAAAGAATTTTTGCTCTTCAACCTCAACAAAATAAGGTAGATATAAAACACTTTCAACTGTTTCATAGTTTGAAACAACATTATCTGCTCGTAATTTGAACTTGATAATACTACATTAAAGTTTCAATTACTTTTTACACTTGGTGCAAAGTTGCTAATTCAATTAACATTAAGATGACTAACTAGGCACAATGCCTAGGTATTGTCTGGCGCGCGGATATTTCCAGGCGCATTTCGGCATTTCGGTGAAAAGTGCTCCAGATTCGGACCAGTGCCCACTTGAACCTCCATATAACTCATATTTACTGGCTCCCGATCGAGTCCAGTTCGTTCTACGACTAAAACGTTTCGAGCACAAAGATTAAAATGCTTTTAATCACGGAAATTCTGCTGAGTGCTTACGATAGTAACATTAACGTCCAGTATTTCACCAATAACGCAACGATTCACGGTCCAGCGAGTTTGCACCCAAACAGATTTCAACGCACTCTGGCCACGTAATAACTTATCCCACACATATAATAGGTACAAGTATTTGTGGGACGATTTGTCGACGCGGCGTGACATCGCCTGACGTTACGAGTGTTCGTGGCATTTCATTAACTAACGGATTGTTGCCACAAGCCGCCGATGTGCGGCCCTGTCCAATTTGTTCCCGAAGCACTATTGGCTACCCGACCCCAATGCCTGATGATAATCATAAACGGCCTCTGCCAAATTGGTAATACGCGTTAGTGAATATCTCAGCAAGGGATAGCACCTAATGGCAATTTAGTTTAAGTTATTATTCTGATAATAATAGTTATGCTGAACGGCGGATACCTATTTATTGGTGTTAATTTGTGTTGTTGTTTAGGAATAAAGTATACCTTAACTATCTTTGTTAGATTTTCGTTGCTTTCTATAGTTTGTTTATCTGTCAGTTTCATTTTTAGGTTTCTAAGGATAAAGAGGTTCAGAGTTGAAGTTATAGTGCATACTTTTTAGGTGGTATTTACCATAATTATTAGACAGTAAGTATATTTTTTATCTTCATGCAATAGTACATTGTTATCCAAGGCGTGAAAGTTACTTATTTACGTCCCGAGACGGGGATTGGCGCCCGTAACGTAGTGAGGGCGCCAATAGTTCGAGGGACTAAATAAGTAATTTAGCCGAGGTAAACACTGTGCTTTTCATTACGAATACGAGGAAAGTAAAATTAATAACATAAATTATTAGCTAAAGAAAAAATGATTAAAGATCGGATTGTCACTTTGCCGCTTATTTTGTTTATTTTTAATTTTTGTGCTGTGGTCGTCCAGCTATACAGCCAGGATTTTCCATGTTCATTATTTCAAAAAAATGGCAAAGATTTTGTCGAAATCTGTGTTATTGTTGAAATAGTTGAAAACAAATTATTTTAAAGTCATTGTTTATATTCTTAATATTTAACTTTATGTTATTTTAATTTTTAATTGCTCTGTAATTTAGTGGCTGTATAAAAAGTTTGAACAAGGTTCAATAGAAATGTCAATATAAAACTAGTTTTTTTTTTTCTTAAATTTGGCATCTGTCAGTTGAAAGCAATTTTCCCTAGGCCGGCAATGGGTAACTTTCAAACGGCTAATCGGAAATATAATGACCTACTTTCAGAGTATGAGTAATGAAATAGTACATTGTTATCCAAGGCGTGAAAGTTACTTATTTACGTCCCGAGACGGGGTTTGGCGCCCGTAACGTAGTGAGGGCGCTAATAGTTCGAGGGACTAAATAAGTAATTTACCCGAGGTAAACACTGTGCTTTTCATTACGAATACGAGGAAAGTAAAATTAACAACATAAATATTAGCTAAAGAAAAAATGAGTAATCGGATTGTCACTTTGCCGCTTGTTTTTTTCTTTTAAGTTTTTGCTGTGGTCGTCCAGCTATACAGCCAGGATTTTTCATGTTCATTATTTAAAAATTGGCAAAGATTTTGTCGAAATCTGTATTATTTTAGAGAAATAGTTGAAACTAAATTATTTTAAAGTCATTATTTATATGCTTAATATTTAACTTTATGTTATTTTAATTTTAAATCACTCTGTAATTTCGTGGCTGTATAAAAAGTTTGAACATGGTTCAATAGAAATGTCAAAATAGAACTAGTTTTTTTTTCTTAAATTGGGCAGCTGTCAGTTGAAAGCGATTTTCCCTAGGCCGGCAATGGGTAACTTTCAAACGGCTAATCGGACATGTAATGACCTACTTTCAGAGTATGAGTAATGAAAAATATTTTTAATTAATGCTATAATATTTCGTGTAACAATAATAAAACACACTGAAATTGAGCCGCGTGGAATTCAGTGCAATCGAAAATAATGTAGCGTGGTGGTCCATTTTAAATCACTCGTTGTACTGCAACTTTGTTTAAAACTGACGTGTCACTTTTAATTTACGAGTGACACATTATTGGTCCTGTTTACGAATCGAACAGAAATTATACTTTATGTATGTTAAAGGATTAATTCAGAAGGGCCACTTTGCAAAGGCTAAACGACATTTTGAACTACTTATAGAATGCTTTTATTTGAAATAAAAAGGCTTGAAAGAGGTTTAAAAGCATGAGCTTTATTTGAATGGCTGCATATTTGAGATAGGTTTTTCACAAGCGATTAAAATATTGAGCCTCTGGCAGCTATGGGCAGTGAGTCCGCCATCATTGAATAAAAGTAACGTCACATAGAAAGAATGTTGAGAAAATGTGTGGTGCGAATAATGGCTGAAATGCGGAAATATATGGACATTTTGGTCCTACACAGTCAGCTGTTTTTGCATTGTTAATGCAATTCGCATCAATCTGCATCCATTCCGTATAGATAGAGCATTCCAGAATAGAATCCAACCTGGTGGCGGTTGGATTCCATATTGATAGGCCGGTTGGTCTAGTGGTTAGTGACCCTGACTGCTATGCCGGAGGTCGTGGGTTCGATTCCCACCCAGGACAAATGTTTGTGTGATGAGCGCGATCATTTGTTCTGTGTCTGGGTGTAATTTATCTATAATATTTATGTTTTTAGAAATATATACTTAAGTATGTTTATCAGTTGTCTAGTACCCATTACACAAGCTCTGCTTAGCTTGGGACTAGATGGCGTTGTGTGATAGTTGTGGAATATTATTATTATTATATTAAAGCTCTAGATTGTGAAGATATTTAGTGTTTCATTCTGATGGTTTTTAGTGAGAAGTTGTTGGCCGTTTCGTAAATTACGGGTGACGACGTTTTCGCTGGTCAGAAGTGGTACTCGAAAAGAGCACTTGGAAGAATTATAGGACTTGCCCAACAACAGTGGGACAGTAATGATTACCTAGTAAACAAAAAAAAAAACACAAATATTTCCAATGTAGATGTGATTATAGCCATAAGCCACCAAATAAAATCTTATAATAGGTACAGATTTATTACCAACGCCCGTCAAGAACTGGTTCTAATTACCGACCAACTTGAAAGTAATTCACCGAACTGTTACCATAGCAACAGAAAGTTCGAATGTGAAGAAATGTAGATCAAAAATACTTGCCTTGACCAAGGTCCCATATCTCACAGTGTGAGTGCATAATGAACAGGTTTTTTCTTTCAATTTACACTCTTGCAACACTTTTCATTCATTACCTTTTAATGCGTATATAAGGGTAAATAATACTTTAACGAATTATCAGTCTCCGGCCAATATTTGACCAGTAATCAACAAATTAAAAAGAAAAATGTTTGCCAAAGTAAGTTTCTAATTCTTGATGGGTTCCTCATCGTGATTATATTACATTTTTAATTACTTTATCCGTCTTTATTTTACAATTTGAGTTTGTTCGTTCAACTTTGGAAGGTACTTATAGGAACTTTTGGATTTTGTTATGGCAGGTCAAGGTGTTACTAAGGTTCTTTATTTTGCCAATAGTATTGTATTATTAGTAATGATATAAGTTGGAGTAATGTACCCATCTAACTTTTAGTATCTACCTATTAAAGTAACGAATAACCGAAAGTTTTTTTTTTACAACGTAAAATCATCAAATGAGTCCTTTCACCCATGGTAGGACGTGAGGGAGTTATGCTGAGTAAAATCCACGGTGACCTTCAATAGCCACGGTTCTTCGTTAGTCCCGCGACTCCGGCAGGCTTTCGCCTTCTAAGGGGGACCCCGTCATTATAACCGACAAATGACTTAATTTTATAGTTCTCCATCATATAGGAAGCAACTCTATAGTTTTTACAATTAAAAATCTGTCTACTTCCCCAGATCTTCCTTCTCGCCGCCATCTTGGCCGTGGCATGCGCACGTCCGCAGGAAAGTCACGGTCACGGTCACGGTCACCACGGTCACGCGGTGTCATCTCAGAGCATAGTGCTGCACCAGACGCACGAGACCAAGCACGAGCCTGCTCACCACGAGCATCAGAAGCACGAGGAACACAAGAAGGAGGAGAATAAGGAACACCATGATAAACATCACCATGTTGTGTATTACGTGAGTTGTTGAATCTTGTACTTGAATTTATAAGAGAGTGATTAAACTCATCGACGGTAAACAAGACAAAAGAGTGGAGACCACGGACTAGCAAGCGCAGCGTAGGACGTCCACCAACAAGATCGACAGACGACCTTATAAAGGTCGCCGGAAGACGCTGGATGCGGGTCGCTTCCAACCGGTATATGTGGAGATCTAAAGGGGAGGCCTATGTTCAGCAGTGGACGTCTTACGGCTGATATGATGACGATGATATGATGAAGGCAAAATATTGGCTTGGACTCGTCAGGGTTTTATCCATGTTATGAAAGAATCACATCATCTGAAATGAAATGAGATTTTAAAACATTTTGATCAGCTGAAGGCGATTGTGCGTCCATAAGTTTAGTTACTCTCATTATTGCATAAGGAATACTATTCAATCGATAAACATCGGGCGTGTAACTAACTTCATACTGGTATTCTTCCGCACTGGATTTTCCCACTAAAAATACAATTTGTGACAACGTGACTCTTCCAGCGAAACTGGTCTTTTCATCAGTTACACTAACTGTGACTTAAAGAATTATCGATACAAATTTCCGTGTCTATGGTATTCATATAAACCCTGGTTGATACAAGGATTATAGCTAACGGGAAGCATAATAGGCTTACAGGTAACAGTTTAATAACTACGTTATTTCTGAGTCTGAGTGATTAATAAACACGGATTTAGTAAAATGTATGCTTATGATGGCGGGATGAGATTTTTCAATTCTTGAAGCACTGGGAGTAGGTGTTCCTCTACATCGGCCACAGTCAAAAAGATTAATTTATGAAGGGTCACTATTCTGGTGGTTATTGAACAAGGCGTTAACAATGGGACAGCATACTCGAGACCACGATAAGAATGAAGTGGCAACAACCCGACAGCTGTCACTTGAAAATAGGGTAGTTTCCAGGGTCAAAATAATTACATTCTACTTAGTCCGTATTTTAGATTATAAAAAAAAATTGAACACGTATTTTTTCTTTTTTCGATTAAACAAAAAATAACAAAGATATAGCCCATTAAAGTTACGTGTGACGTCACCCCGCGCGAAAAATGCCACGCGGCGTGACGTCACACGTAACTTTAATAGGCTATATCTTTGTCATTTTTAGTCTAATTTACAAAATAAAAAATACGTGTCCCTTATTTTTGAATAATCTAAAAGACGAACTAATTAAATTTTTTAGGGCATAGTTGCAGCCTATTATCTTTAGCAAAAAATATTTCATGCAATTTTTTACCAATTAAAATGTTGTCACCGTTCTTCCACAGTCTCACCCTAAATACGAGTTCGCGTACAAAGTGGAAGACCCTCACACCGGCGACAAGAAGTCTCAGCATGAGTCTCGCGATGGAGACGTGGTGAAGGGAGTGTATAGCCTGCACCAGCCCGATGGCACCATCAGGATCGTGGAATACCATGCTGACAAGAAAACCGGGTAACTACTACTAGTTTATATTAAAGAATTAAAGAGTAGTGGTGCAGTTTCATTGGTCGTTAACTCGTTCGTTACACCGTCTGCGGTGATTCCTCGCTTTCTTTATACCAATCGTGTTATCGACCAATGAAATTCATCGGTCGATATACAGCATGCGGGTCTGCCACTCTTGTCAATAAATGGCGATGAACATGGAGGTTTTTCTACACCCGGCGCGTTTTTGCCCTAGTTTTTCTACATGCGGGCTATCGACTAATGAAAACGATTCCCCGAATGTGGGCCCTGTGGCATGCGTTCCAGAAATCTCTCGCACCCTGCATGCGGGCCCTATCAACTAATGAAAACGGTTCCCCGAATGCGGGCCCTGTGGCAAGCGTTACAGAAATCTCTCGTATCCCGCATGCGGGCCCTAACAACTAATGAAAATGCGCCATAAGCGAGCTTGCTTATGACGCGACTGGTGTGATTTGCAATTTCTACTAAATATATATTGAAAATAGTCCTTACTACTACACTAAATATAATGAAAATAGTCCTTGCTACTACGATAGTACGATATAATGAAATGACAATGCCAGATCCTGCCCCACCTTTCAGCCCAATTTACAGGAAATATAAATTAATGAAAAATATTAAATGAAAATAAGACCCCTGATTACTTAACTGTTATTCTGCAAAAGATGCGTTTTAAAAGTTAGTGATAAAAGGATTTCGAAAACCCAAAAACTATTTCCTGTTTTCATCGCGGCTATGTGCGTTACTCAATAAGCATACCTGCATGCTGAGAAAATGACACCTTTTAACGTATTATGTACGGATTTAAATATGTAATATTCAGTTTTAATATCACATTATTTCCATTAAGTTTGTGTAATGAAAATAATGTGTTTTAATCTAAATCACACAATTAATGTACACTCTTAAAAATATTTCGCAGTTGAGCGTGAAGATTAAGTGCAACGAAACGTCAAAATACCTAAGTCGAAACATGGACTTATCATAAAAAATGGACTGAGCACTTCATGTTACATATTACAAAAAAATAACCGTAACTGTCACTGCTTAGATTGTTTTAGTTTGAGACGAAAGAGTGAATCATGTTGGAGGCGCTTTTCCTTTTCTTTAATTGCACGAAGATCACATTGGTAGAGAATTATTACACTTACTAGCTTACCTACCTACTTTATTTTTTTTAGTTCTGAGATTTCTTTCTGATGCATTTTTGTAAAATAATGTAGTTCAATTATGATCTTAGCTTAATTTTTTTTATGATGAATTATATAATTATTACAATCTTATGTACTTAATAACCTAATAATATTTAAATAAACTAACAAAGACCGTCAAAATATTCATCCACATCGCTGTCAACGGGATATGTGCCCAGGATGCTGGCAGCATTGCGACGTTGGATGGCAATGCTGATTCTTTGACCAAGAAATAATCCAGGCCTCTGGTCACTCGAAGAGTGGACCATGCGTTTAGCTTGATTGATTAAATAACAAAGGTTCATAACCAATTCTCACCAACCAATAATCAAATAAAATGTTCAAATTATTTTTTTGGTAAATCTCTTATACTTAAATGTAATTCTAAAAAACTTTATTTCATAATATTTGTAACATGTACATGTGTTATCTCGATAAAAAGAATGACCTTCAAAACGGACTTTCCTATAAAGATATTTTTTAAAGAAACGAAAAATTCAGCTGCGAGCAGGGTGTAAACAGCGTTCGAAAAAACAAGGGAACGAGAAATTCAGCTTTGTGAGTAGTGGTTGCGATGGCCGAGTGGTTAAGGCGTCTGGAGAATCCAGAAGACGCAGGATTGAATCCTGCTCGCAGCTGAATTTTTCGTTTCTTTAAAAATATCTTTGCGAAGACGCGACGCAGGCGTTATTGCGTATAATAAATAGTCATAAAATGTTTGTTCATCCTTATTAGAAAAAGACAATCGCCTCCATGGGTGCTATCTCTACCGGCACGTTTTTGGCGTGAGTGCTCAGTCCTGATTGTATAATAAGTCCTTGTGTCAAAATGTCACAAATGACAAAATCAACAAAATATTCATGTTGATATTTGGGGGCTACGATTGTGTTTATTGATTTGTAAACTAGTTAATATGATTATTTATCGTACAGCGTCCACCAGAATCTGTTATTCGTCATGAGTGCTTTTTGTGGCTAAACCAACATTGTAGAAACTGAAATGTGAATACTTTAATACCCAACCGAAATGTAATATTTTTCTTACATTTAAACGGTAATCGCACATACTAAAGGTATGTAAACATGATTTTAGTTATCAACTAGCATTGTTCTTTCAATCCTAACCATGAGGTTATACGGAATACAATCGAATGTGTTACAATCTAATAGTGACATCTAGTGTCGAATAGCGGCACTTACTTATGATGTATTTTTTATACATTTAAACAGAAACCGCATCTTCTAAAGGCATGTAAACATGATTTTAGTTATCAGTGATAAAGCACGAACAGAAACCCACCAAATAAAAGTTGGAAACCAACTTTTATTTGGTGGGTTATAGCTCCAAGTAGCTTCTGGCATTGTCTTTT
Organism: Agrotis exclamationis; assembly: GCA_950005045.1. Classification (NCBI taxonomy): domain Eukaryota; kingdom Metazoa; phylum Arthropoda; class Insecta; order Lepidoptera; family Noctuidae; genus Agrotis; species Agrotis exclamationis. Next base: position 11,852,052 of record OX465436.1, on the reverse strand, counting down.
CAACTGACTTACCTACTACCTACGTCGTCGTGGCGAGCGTGTTTTGTTTATCATTTACCCGTAGATAATCGCTCGTTTTATGTGGTTTTATGTCATAATGTCGTACTGGTAAAGATGATTTTCACGTCTTGTAGTTGAAATCGGTCGAATTGCATCGCATCATTGCGTCATCAGCAAGCTTACTAATGTGACGTCACTTGTAAGATAAGTGGATCCTCACACAGGAGGCAAGAAGTGGCAGCACGAGACGCGTGACGAGTAACGACGTCGATTTATCCCTGATTTTCATGAATGAACAACTTGTTATGTATGACTTGGCACATTTAGGTCCTCACGTAGATATATATTTTAATTCTGACTTTTACATATTTGTCGAAATCATAGTATTCTTTATGCTCATCGCAAAAGGTTTTTTGTAGCTACTAACTTACTCGCCAACTCTAAAGCTGAGAACATATTATCGGACGCGTCCGTCAGCCGCGGCTGAGGGACGCGGCTTAGCAGTGTGCACGGTAGTTCGGACGACCCTCTTCGGATGCACAAACATCCAGCCGGCCAGATTCTGTTCGGACGTCCGAACGCTCAAGGTCACGTCCGCGTCTTACGACCGACAGTTTGCACAGTGTAGTATTAAATGTACTGGCTAGATAATGAGTAAGCCGCGTCCCTCAGCCGCGGCTGACGGACGCGTCAGATAATATGTTCGCACCTTAACTCTACTACCGCGTGCACTCATTGGACAATTAAATCAGGTGCTACCGTGCGCCTATTTGGTTTGACCAATCCTGTTCCACACCCTGTACACACTTTCGTTACATTTTATGAAATCACTCCCACAGAAGTGATTGTTGTTTGAGTGTTTATAATTAAATTTTTTTTTTACAGATTTAACGCCAACGTGAAATACCAGGGTCACGCCAAGCACATCGTTCCTGAACATCATCATCACCATTAATTAAAATGTGGCCGTATGTTAACATTGTTGTTATAATTGTTATTGCGTCTTTAGAATAAAAATTGTTGTTCCTATTTAATACTTTTTATTTACTACTGACACTACCGTTAAACATGAAGATCTTTTTAACCGACTTCAAAAAAAAGTAGGTTCTCAGTTCGACCTGTATGTATGTTTGTCTGCGATTATCTCGCGTTTGGTTGAACAGATTTTGATGCGGTTTTTAGAAAAGTGTTCGTTACATTCCGGGGAAGGTTTTGTTTTAGTATATAACAATAATGGATATCTCGTTACCTAAGTTGCCCGCATAGATCCGTTTTTGTTACTTACTAGGATTGTAGATTTTCAAAGACGCCAATTATATGAAGATTTTTGGTGAATATCTAAACTAAAAAGGGAAAAATAAAAAACTTTTTGAAAAAAAAAGGGAACCGTCTTCAAAACCAAACACAAAAAAATACCATAACTTTTCTTTCGGAAGTCGGTGGCCATAGACAATGAAATAAAAACAAAGCCACAAAAAGTTTTTTTTACCCTGTAAATAAGGTTAGTAGTATTACTAAAAAAAAGGAAAAAAAAAACGGTTACGAAATGATTTCTCTCTGTGAGAGGGAATGGGCCGTAACCCACTGCCCACGCGCACTAACAAAACATAGGCCTTCAGATTCCATAACTACAAAAATAATACTTACGAAGCCCGTACAAAAAACTAGAATAAAAAATGCTGTAAAAACAAAACAAGATAATGATTGCATCTAAAAATGAACTCCAAATTAGTTTTTATAAAAAGGGTCAACATTAATTATAACTCTGTCCACCACACCAACAAGGATCATACTTATGTATAAGCTTGGTTTTACGAGCATACGAGTATGTACAAAATATATGAAAATTCTATAATTCCCTCACGGGCGGCACAATTAATTAAAACACCACACGGAGTACAATGATGCTGCCTGATACCGTATTGCTCATCATAATAATTATAAGCCTTTTCGCGAACATTGACCACAATAACCGACTCTGTGGAATTTTAAAGGTTATCGTTTTCAGAGTTAATGTGGTTATTGTTATTTGGGAACTCATTGAGCGCTCTCACATTTGACGATAATGGGCACGACACGACACTAGAATATAGTCCGCTCTCGCTCGTTTTCCTTAGAAATGTATGAGACCACCAATCCTACCGATATCGTGTCGTCTAATGTCAAAACACCGTTGAGGCGACTATTATCGGTAACTGAATGGTAAAATCTGGAAGCATCTACACCACACCACATACATTTTACGTATCATAGTGCTGTCCGTCACGCTACATTTTGCTTTCAGCAAAATAAGAGATAAGAAATAAATCTCCACAACAAGTCTTGGGTGTCTAGCGGATTAAATATTTGACAAGGAAACACTTCGAATCCACCGGCCGCTAGAAATTATTTGTCACTATGATCAGCGCACGTAGAACGTTGTTTTATGAATATTAAACTCAGAGACCGAGTGCGAACCTCGTTGATCAAGAAGAAAACAGGATCTTGGGACGTGATTAGGCAGGCACTCAAACTTAAATGGAGATGGGCAGGACATGTACAGAGACTGGAACCACAACGATGCGATGGGCACAGATCATGACAAACTGGACCCCCAGATCTAATAAAAGGAAAAGAGGCAGACCTTTTAAAAGGTGGGAAGACGATATTGTCAAAACTGCTGGAAACCTCTGGGCCAGGACAGCTAGGTTTCGAAATGAATGGAAACATTTGGAGGCTTTTACCGCCTTAGGCGGTCCTTACACATAATAAAAACAATGTCAATACTAACAAATAGATTTTAAAGTTTTTAAGTCACTCATTTACTAACACATACTAATACAATTTTTTTTTTTTCTAATAGTGAAACATATTTTTAAGCATAAGTACTTGTTGTAAGGAATGAATAAAAGCTTTTTATTTTATTTTATGATCAGCGCACTCCCATATATCTTCATAGCACCATAGTCACACAGTCAGTCAGCTTCCAGCCTTAAACTTGATAATTCAATAATAAATTCACATTTTATTAAATTATTAAATTAATATTGAAAATTATGATGTTGAATTCGTCAGACAACTAAATCGTCTATTTCACATTCAACCAGATATAAAATCAGAAGATCAATGTGCACCCGTGAGCATTTGCATATGTTACAAAATAATCACATAACAACCGTAACAATAAGAAATACAACACAAGTTGCATGTTACCAATGACCTTTACCTACAACACGCGAACACGCATAATGCAGTCACAACTTTTACGAAAATAATGTCAATGCGTACATTATCGTAACAACTGTATCGTGAACGATTTTATGGTCAATATAATTACAGAGAAATCAATCACCTTGGATGTATTATTTTAAGTTGTATAAAAGACGTGAGAATTTGGCAGTATGTATCAGTTCCGTTTTGGCAATAGAATTGTAATAGCTACAACAGTTCTAAGATAATTATCTTCGAAAATGTTCTTCAAGGTATTTAAGTTACTTCAAGTTCTAGTTAGTGAAGTGTTTAAGTTTTAAGTGTAGTTCAGTGGTTGTGGTTGATACTTGAATAGAACGTATTAATACTCGAACTCGAAATATCTACTTCATTGTTGTCATTCATATCTCATTAGAGCAGTTTTTAAGGGTTTAGTGGAAACAGACGAAATACATACTTAAGCCTCACCAAGGAGACTTGGCTCGCGAACACGATCATGTCGAAGTCCGGCGCAAATATTTTTCTGTGTTCACAGGTCCTGTTCCTTTAGAGTGAGCTAGCTCCATCTTTGCTTTGGGGCTAGATTTACTCCAAGAGCCAACAAGACAAAACCAGTGGAGCAATCCAACTTCCGTCCAAATAACACTAGGGGCTGGTACCCTTTATTTTTAGTACAGACTATTTAAGATCCAGATAGAGATAAACATGACAGGCCCTCGCTTTAGGTGCCGTAGCCCAACATTATCTGAACCTTCTCCACTTCTCTATTTTCTAAGAAGGTTCCGGTAATATATCGTCTTTTTATCCAGGTTGTTTGCGTATTATCTGTGGCCATCGCCGTTGTCTCTGGGTACGGCCACTCCTCCCAGTACATCCACCGTCACGACGGACACCACGAGCCTGTGTATCATGGATATGGACATGATCATCATGACTACTATGTAAGTATGAAAAATCAAACAGTACAACTCCTTTTACTTTAACATAGCCTGGAGAGTGAAAGTGGTCGACTTTGCTTTCAAAGTTTGTAGCTGTGAAAGAAGAGGTAGGTATTATCATCATCAGCCTGTATTCGTCCACACCTGGACATAGGCCTATCAAAAAGTATGCCACTGAGCCCGATCCTGACATTTCCTTATTCAGTCTTTGCAGGCTGCCTTTCTCGGACATGTCCATTTTCCCTACCATATTCATTCTATAATGTTTCCACTGCTCGGACATGGGTCTCCCTTCTGTGATAGAGATTGTTATCCACCTCGTGGACCCAGTACAGGTTGGTGATGGACAGGTAGATGCTTAGAATTTTTGGTAGGTACTAAGACGCTACAATGTCTGAAGAGGACCTCTTAGGGCCTATACACACCACGTTTTTTAAACGCGTCGTTGACGCGCGTGTGTAGCGACACAGACGCGATGCAAACGCGCGTTTGACGCGATAAAAACGACAACAAACTGCTTTGTTCGATAAAAGCGCGCCGTTGACGCGCATTGGATCGATGCAGACGCGTCGGTACCGCGCGTTTAACGCGATATTGACGCGATACAACGGACAACGACGAGCCTTTCGAAAATACGCGTCGACGGCGCGTTTTAAAAACGTGGTGTGCATAGGCCCTAAGGCCCGTATTACAGAACGCGAGGTCAAAACTCAAGTGCTACTTAATACTAGCTTCAACCAATCAAATGCCTTGAATCAAGTTTTAAATAATGCTTGAGTATTGAGTGACGTTCTGTAATACGGGCCTAAATGTTTCTGATCATGTAACAATTTCTGATATCCAATTTTTTTCCAGACCTACCCTAAATACGAGTTCGGGTACGAAGTAAAAGACTCCCACACTGGTGACCACAAGTCGCAGCACGAGCACCGTGATGGAGACGTGGTCAAAGGCCACTACTCCCTGCAGCAACCTGACGGCTCCTACAGACACGTTGACTACCACGGCGATGACCACACCGGGTGAGTGCTTTGTTGCAAATTGGATCCATAAGCGCGGGCATGCGGGCGGCGAGTAATGGGCAACTCGCCGCCCGACCATGGACCATGCCCGGGTCGACGGCGCGCGGCACGTTGTGTTCCACGCGCGCCTCAAAGAGCGTCAGCAAGATGACGGGGGTCCCCTCTAGAGGGTCAAAGCCTGCCGGGGTCGCGGGACTAATCCCATTACCGTGACCCTGGAACGTAAAGGGCTAATGAAGGACATTATTGTTGTGGATTTTAGTCACTAAAAGTCTGACAGTCCCTCCCGCCCTGCCGTGGGTGGGAGAACTCATTTGATGATTTTACCTCGCTAAAAAAACTTTTTTTTTAAAAAGTACCGACTTCAAAACAAATACAAAAAAGTTTAAAATAACTTTTCTTTCGGAAGTCGGTGGCAATAGTCAATGACACAACAAAACAAAGCCACCGACTTCCGAAAGAAAAGTTATTTTAAACTTTTTGTATTTGTTTTGAAGTCGGTACTTTTTTTAAAAAAAGTTTTTATTTTACCCTTTTTAGTTTATTTATTCCATATTCAACCCAAATTCTTGTAAAATACAAAATTTTCTTACACATGCACTAATCTTGTAATCCGTCACAACATAAAAAAATCCATATCTCTAAAACTACTGAACCGATTTTGATGAAACTTGCAGTGTACCCTAAGTTGAACAATACCTAGTACAACAAAAAAAGAATTACTTAAATCGAACTTATAGTTCCGGAGATATGCGTGCACAAACATAAAAACATACATACATACATACACTTATGAAATTTGGTACATTTGTTCAGACGCTGATATAGACTAACATATATGAAAACTGGGCAGTTACATACATACGGGTCGAATTGATAACCTCCTTTTTTTTGAAGTCGGTAAAAAAGAAAAAAAAATTGGATACATAAGCCACATGCGAGTACACTAACAGCAACTACAGCGACAACAGAAATCGGTAGGATCGCATCATCATCATCATCATCATCATCATGTTGCAAATTGATTATGTTCAATTGAGTGCCTTACCTGTTCCCTCTTAGGTCCTCCTTTTTTTGTATGCGGGGTATTATAGTATCAGCTTAACCTGACTAGGTCTGACTGGGTCTGAACAGCAGCTTGAGATAGCAATATGGTGCAAGCTATCTGCTATGAGTCGAGGACTACCTGACGGACAGAGCCGTCATCTACCCCGGTCACCGGGGAGAGTGGAACCGGCGAGAGATATCGTGCGGTGTCCCACAGGGATCGGTCTTGGGACCGCCCCTGTGGAACATCGGATACGATTGGGTGCTGCGCGGCGACCTCCCTGACGGCGTCAGCGTAATATGTTACGCTGACGACACGCTCGTCCTGGCGGAGGGAGAGTCGCACCAGGCGGCGGCCGACCTGGCGACGCAAGCGGTAGCGACAGTCGTCGAGAGGATCCGGCAGCTGGGACTCGAAGTGGCGCTGCACAAAACGGAGGCCATGTGTTTTCATGGCCGCGTTAACGCGCCACGGTCCGAGTCCAACATAACGGTGGAGGGGGTTCGCATCGGCGTCGGGAGGACGATGAAGTACCTAGGACTCGTCCTCGACAGCCGGTGGAACTTCAGGGAGCATTTCCTGAGTTTGGCCCCAAAGCCGAACCGGGCAGCAGCCGCCCTCAGGCGACTCCTGCCTAATCTCAGCGGGCCAAACGCCTCCTGCCGTAGGCTGTACGCCGGTGTCGTGCGGTCCATGGCCCTCTACGGGGCCCCCGTGTGGGCCCTGAGCATCCGGACGCGACCACTAAAGTTGGTCGCATGCCAGAGGGTCATGGCTATCCGGATGATCCGGGGATACCGAACGATCGCCGGCGAATCGGCCAACCTGCTTGCCGGATTACTGCCCTGGGATCTGGAGGCGACTGCCCTCCAGCGCGTCTATGAGTGGCGCGTGGAGGCGCAGCGCCGGGGTGTATCGCCGCTGCCTCGAGAAGTCGAGGCGCGGCGGGAAGAGCTCCGGCGCGATCTCAGGGCAGTATGGAGAGCACGACTGTCGCTACCGACGGCCGGGCACGCCGCAATCGCGGCGGTAAGACCCCTCTTTGAGGAGTGGCTGGATAGGAGTCACGGCGTCCTGACCTACCGCATGACGCAGGTCCTCACCGGACATGGAAGTTTCGGGAGGTACCTGTGTCTAAGGAGAAAGGAGGAAACGCCTGGGTGTCACCACTGCGAAGATCGCCCGGAGGACACAGTAGAGCATACGGTGCAAGACTGCCCCGCTTGGGCAGAGCACCGACGTGTCCTCACGGCGGCGATAGGCGGAGACCTCTCGCGCCCGGCATTGGTTGCGGCCATGCTGCGGGGCGAGACGGAGTGGGAAGCGGTCGCCTCCTTCTGCGAAGCAGTAATGCTCGCGAAGGAGGAGGCGGGCCGCGCGAGAGAGAGGGCAATGTCCTCCCTCCGCCCCACCCGCGGTGGTTGGCGCCCACGGCGTCGGACGTCGCAAGACGATCTCCGGCCACCGTAGGCGCGGGCATGCGGGCGGCGAGTAAAGGGCAACTCGCAGCCCGACCATGGACCATGCCCGGGTCGACGGCGCGTTGTGTTCCACGCGCGCCTCAAAGAGCGTCAGCGTAATGACGGGGCCCCCTCTGTAGAGGGCCAAAGCCTGCCGGGGTCGCGGGACTTATACCATTACCGTGACCCCGGAACATAAAGGGCTATTGAAGGACACCGTGGATTTTAGTCAGTACAAGTCTGACAGTCCCTCCCGCCCTGCCCGGGGTGGGAGGACTCATTTGATGATTTTACCACGATAAAAAAAAAAAAACTTTTTTTAAAAAAAGTACCGACTTCAAAACAAATACAAAAAAGTTTAAAATAACTTTTCTTTCGGAAGTCGGTGGCAATAGTCAATGACACAACAAAACAAAGCCACCGACTTCCGAAAGAAAAGTTATTTTAAACTTTTTTGTATTTGTTTTGAAGTCGGTACTTTTTTTAAAAAAAGTTTTTATTTTACCCTTTTTAGTTTATTTATTACATATTCAACCCAAATTCTTGTAAAATACAAAATTTTCTTACATTATGCACTAATCTTGTAATCCGTCACAACATAAAAAAATTCATATCTCTAAAACTACTGAACCGATTTTGATGAAACTTGCAGTGTATCCTAAGTTGAACAATACCTAGTACAACAAAAAAAGAATTACTTAAATCGAACTTATAGTTCCGGAGATATGCGTGCACAAACATAAAAACATACATACATACATACATACATACATACATACTATCGCACAATGTAATCTCTGCTCACTTTTAAAACAAAATCGCGTGCGCAGTATCCCACATCTGTGAACTGGCCACCTCTTTTATGAAATGGATGACCCTTTTTTATGAATAGGATGAATGGTCGAAACAAAGGGCCTAGGAAGTGAAAGTTATAACTCTGCAAGCAGAAATAGTCTTTACGGTGGTAAGTATATACATTGGGCCATAGTACATACATACATACACTTATGAAATTTGGCACATTTGTTCAGACGCTGATATAGACTAACATATATGAAAACTGGGCAGTTCTGATAATATTACATACATACGGGTCGAATTGATAACCTCCTTTTTTTTGAAGTCGGTAAAAAAAAAAAAAGCTATCTGCTATGTAGATGTGTATACTAAATTATTCGGAGATTATAGACGTAGTGTTCGTTTTTTACATGTATGTATGCAGGTATGTGTACAATAACTACGGTCACTAGGTTATGAGATCATAGTCTCTATTTATTCCAGTATTGCCATTAATTTAGCAAATCATGTGATTAGGTGTGAGGAAACCAGTTGAATGCAATCTTGAATTCAAGTCCTTGTTTTGTTTCAGTTTCCACGCGACAGTGAAGCACGGCACCCACCACATTGTTCCTCATAATTATCATTACTGAAACTTCCTACATATGATCTTCTGAAGATGACTGATGTTACGGTTGAAAATTATGTTCTATTTATTGCCTGTTTCTTTAGTTTGGTTGCATTATCTGATAGAGATTCTCTTTGGAATGTAGCTGGCAGATAATGCAATTCAGACGTTTTGAAACAGGTCCCTTATAATAATGATATTTTTTGTACAAATTTAAAAATAAATACACTGTCATATATACTGATTTGTTTTGTTCTCAACCACGTCAGAGTAAACACATTCACTCGGCAATTGACGGCAACATGGTAGAAAAAAACCGGCCAAGTGCGAGTTGGACTCGCCCATGAAGGGTTCCGTAGTAGCAAGCATAGATTAGGGGTATAATTATATTGAGATTAGTACATAATATACACAAACAATAAAAATAACTTTGTTTTTCATAGTGTTTGTATGAATGGCAAAGTTATATTTGCGGTTTTTGAAAATGTACTATATCTCAAAAACTGCTAACTGTATCTCATCCAAACCAATTTTCGTTGGAAGTTTTTGTTGAGGTCTACATTATATATTTTTTTAGTTTTATCGTTCTCTTATTTTAGAAGTTACAGGGGGGGGGACACATTTTACCACTTTGGAAGTGTCTCGTGCAAACTGTTCAGTTTAGAAAAAAATGATATTAGTAACCTCAATATAATTTTTAAAGACCTATCCATAGATAACCCACAAGTATGGGTTTCGTGAAAAAAAAATTTTGAGTTTCAATTGTAAGTATGGGGGACACCCCCAAAATTTGTCTTGTTTTTATTTTTGTGTGAAAATCCTAATGCGGTTCACATAATACATCTTTCTACCAAGTTTCAACAGGATAGCTCTTATACTTTCGACAAAAAGTGGCTGTGACATACACCGACAGACAGACAGACAGACAGACAGACATGACGAATCTATAAGGGTTCCGTTTTTGCCATTTGGCTACGTCTCGTTGGTCAGGTGGACTCAAGTGCAATTATTGCTAAGCGGGAGTTCCTAAGATCATTTACCGGGTTGCACAAATTATTGCTGGGTTTTTTATTTTTACTCAGTAGCAGCCACAAAGCCTGGATATGTACCCGGTAGACAGCAATAGGCTCTCTCCCCCCTGTTTGCGTGGTAAAATTAAAAGGGTCCTCCCAAAGGCTTACTTCCCATGAAAATTAAAAATAACTGGTGACATTATTATGATTTCATGACAAAAAGGTGTGTCCCATTTTCAACCTTTTAGGAACTGGTTCAAAAAAAGAAAGATTCGAAGACGAATAATCTTATTAAGGCCAGTCTCCAGACACTTAGCCAATAGTATAAAATGTTAATATTACTCTCCAACTAATGGAAAAACGTAATGAATTAGGAACACTCGTCGGTTCTTTGATTACGAGAAAATGTAGTAGACGTATTGAAACTTGCACTCAGATGTTGCTATAAATGTACTATAAAGCTTTACTATGTGCACTGTCACTTACAGAATTTCTAAAATCAAATAAATAATTTATGCATGCTTATTTGAAACATACTCATATCGTTCATTCATTCATTTTCATTTCTAGTTATATTATAGTAAGTAGTTTACATTGTTCATTATGTTCTCGTCTTTGTAAAGTACTCAGGCCTTAACACAAGAAATACATATTATACATACAGCATACTTGAAGTAAGTACTAAAATGAAAAAGAATGGAATATGAAAAAGCGCCTCTAGTGTCAACCGAGAAACTTTTTCTAACATCAAAGTTCTCGTTTAGTAAACTAAACGGGAACTTTGATGTTAGAAAAAGTAAGTTTCACACATCACAAAAACGCGGAAATTCATGCTAGAGCCTCTGATCCGAGAAAAATTACGTTCTTATGATAATAGATGGCGCAACGTGTCACCGAATTGATAGCCAAATGAACGCTAGCAAAGCCGCGATCAAAAGCTAGTTGAAATATAAACTAATTTATTAATTGTACCAATCTATACATATAATAAATCTGTAGAAGGGTCAATTCTGTACATTGAAAATATTGAAAAAATAAATAGCGGGGGGTGTTGCTGGATCGATACCAAACCCAAATATGTGAATAAAAAAATTTTTGTCTGTCTGTCTGTCTGTATATGCAGGCATCACGTGAAAACTAACGGTTCGATTTCGATGAAACTTGGTATAATTATACCTTATTATCCTGGGCATAAAATGGGATACTTTTTATCCTGGAAAAATACGTAGAAAAAAAAAATCTGTAACAAACCTTATTATGGAACCACTGGCGACACCTATTATCAAGTAGAACATTACGCCACGCCTGCCTCCATTGATTTCTAAAAAGGTTCCACCACTCACCACTAGATGGCGTTGTGCCTGTGACGCGCATTTCTGAATCGCGGTGTTAAGATTCTCCGAGAGTTAATGACTACCGCGACTTTCTTATTTTTGTTTGTGACTGAACTAGGAGTGCACTTGCGGGCTACGTCCTAATTGGAATAGATACACAAGACTCGGCTACTAAGTTTTATCATAGAGTTGTTATACAGCAAGTAATTCAATTCTGTTATTTTTGGTTCAGAGGACCAAAAACCCCTGCCTTCGTCCTCCCTGGGAAAAGGTGGTCGGGACAATAAATCTTTGTCAAGAAACCGAACTTCTCTTCGTGCCGGCAACGGTGACTAACATCCCTTAAAAATCTTATTTTTTCAGTTTTATTCATAGACGTTGTTCTGTGAAGAACCGCGAACACACGTTGCATTACCCGCAGTGGATTCAGCGCCGTAACCTGTAGCGCCGAAAGTCGGATTTGGCTTGAACCGTTTGCGGTACACGCGGGCCACGCCTCCCCGACTCCTATATAAGCAGCCGGGTTCCGCGCCGCGCGATGCATATAAATTCTAAATTTTGATGCGAGCGGACGTGTCCAGTGTGGCGAGCGGTCGTCCGTGGAATTAATATTGTATGCGTGTAATTTCAAACCGTGCTTTTCAGCGCGTCCTTTTTGATTACTGTTCCGATCAGTTATTTGTAAATACAAGGTCGGAATTACTATGATAAAAATACTTATTACAGAACGCGAGCTCAACAGCAGTAGCTCAATAGATCTCCTTAATTATTATAGGCTTAGCCGTATTTGGGTCCAATAGATATTTAAAAGATGTCATTGTCAGAGTCACTCAAAATGGAGAAATAAACCATCCACGCGAAGACCGACATCCGCGCGGACAGAGTCGCGGGCGGAAGCTAGTTAATAATATAATTAGATAGCTTCTTTTCTGAAACATTAAAAAGGTGTTAGGTATATACAAAATGGAAAATCTTTCCATTTTTCCAATCAATGATACCTGATATTTTTGATCTTTCAAATTTGGTTTCACAATAAAAGTTACTTATAACCAAAGTACTTTCAGCCCATGAAAGGTTGTCAATGTTTTACAAATATCCCTGTATATTTGGATGAAAATGTCGTAGTACTTACATAATACTGAGGGCTTACTTATCGTAATCCTGAGCTTGTGTTTGTGCAAATTGAAATTAACATTAATATTATGGATAGGCTCTGTATTCGATCATTGTGTTTACATCGAGTGGTATTTTAACATAACTACTCCGAATATTTGAATACCTATTTGATTAAAGTGATATACGAATATTATTCAGGTATAAAATATGCAGCTGTTACTGTCATTCATTTTGAATATTATTCGTGTATTGCGTAATATTGTTCATAGATTTATTTACATTTACTATCATATTAATAAGTTTGTTAGTCTGTTTTACTATACCTATAGTTAGCAAGCTAGTTCGTAGCTAAATAATAAAGGTCACACTGTTAGAGGTTAAGCCGCGTTTGTCAATGTACGTTTGTTGATGTGTGTCTCTACATAATATAATATGCTAAGTTTCCTGGAACGATTTTCACGGTAAGCCGTTGATTCCGGCAGTCTTTTCTGTTGATCTTTGAAACGCGTTGCAGGTTGCCCAGGTTGGCTAGGATTGCGGGATTCTCTGGGGTCGCGGGACTACCTAAACAGGTACCGTGAAGAAACCGTGACCCTGGAAAGGGCAATTGTAAGATCACTGTGGATTTTATTCAGTACGAGTCTAACAGTCCCTTCCGCCAAACTAAGGGCAGAAGGAGTCATTTGATGATTTTACCACCTACCTACAGTGATCGGCATGGATCTTGAGCGCTGACCTTCACCTGCGCAGAAGTGAGGAAAGGGGGCGGGGAAAGTGTAGTGATTGGCCCGTAGCGTGCCGTAGCGCATCGCGTCATAGCCGCCACTCGGGATTCGTTCTTTTGTGCGTTTTATTTGTTTTATTGTGTGTTCTGTCTTTTTTTTTTTTTTTTATCGTGGTAAAATCATCAAATGAGTCCTCCCACCCCGGGCAGGGCGGGAGGGACTGTCAGACTTGTACTGACTAAAATCCACGGTGTCCTTCAATAGCCCTTTATGTTCCGGGGTCACGGTAATGGTATAAGTCCCGCGACCCCGGCAGGCTTTAGCCCTCTAGAGAGGGGGCCCCGTCATTATGCTGACGCTCTTTGAGGCGCGCGTGGAACACAACGCGCCGTCGACCCGGGCATGGTCCATGGTCGGGCAGCGAGTTGCCCTTTACTCGCCGCCCGCATGCCCGCGCCTACGGTGGCCAGAGATCGTCTTGCGACGTCCGTCGCCGTGGGTGTCCACCACTGCGGGTGGGGCGGAGGGAGGACATTGTCCTCTCCCTCACGCGGCCCGCCTCCTCCTTCGCGAGCATGACTGCTTCGCAGAAGGAGGCGACCGCTTCCCACTCCGTCTCGCCCCGCAGCATGGCCGCAACCAATGCCGGGCGCGAGAGGTCTCCGCCTATCGCCGCCGTGAGGACACGTCGGTGCTCTGCCCAAGCTGGGCAGTCTTGCACCGTATGCTCTACTGTGTCCTCCGGGCGATCTTCGCAGTGGTGACACCCAGGCGTTTCCTCCTTTCTCCTTAGACACAGGTACCTCCCGAAACTTCCGTGTCCGGTGAGGACCTGCGTCATGCGGTAGGTCAGGACGCCGTGACTCCTATCCAGCCACTCCTCAAAGAGGGGTCTTACCGCCGCGATTGCGGCGTGCCCGGCCGTCGGTTGCGACAATCGTCCCCTCCAATCTGCCCTGAGATCGCGCCGGACCTCTTCCCGCCGCGCCTCGACTTGTCGGGGCAGCGGGAATTCTCCCCGGCGCTGCGCCTCCACACGCCACTCATAGACGCGCTGGAGGGCAGTCGCCTCCAGATCCCAGGGCAGTAATCCGGCAAGCAGGTTGGCCGATTCGCCGGCGATCGTGCGGTATCCCCGGATCATTCGGATAGCCATGACCCTCTGGCATGCGACCAACTTTAGTGGTCGCGTCCGGATGCTCAGGGCCCACACTGGGGCCCCGTAGAGGGCCATGGACCGCACGACACCGGCGTATGTGTGTTCTGTCTTGCGTTTTATTTGTCGATAAGTGTACGATGCGCAAAGCGATCCCCACTTTTACGCCGAGCGCTCAAGAACCGTGCCGGCTACTGTATCTAAAACGAAGACTCGCAGAAGTGCAAAATCATACATTACAAACAGTTTTACTTATGACTTCGGGTATGGAGGTCAAATAGGCGCACTAGGGCCAACGTAGTGGATAATGACCCACTCCTTCTTACAGGGAGGAGGCCTGCGTCCCACCAGTAAGAAAATTATAGGCTGATGATGATGAATGCTCGTTCGATTCCCGCATCAACTATGTTAATATCGGTTTCCAGTTTAGAAACCGATATTAACATAGTTGATGCGGGAATCGAACGAGCCAAAATAGAGAGTTTTATTCTTTGTTTCAAGGAAAAGAACGCGAGATAAATAAAGTGTTGCAGTCATACTAACACAGGCATAAAATAGGTCGTAAAACATTTAGTATCCTGAAATAATATGAATATATATGATGTAGGAAAGTAATGAATAACATGCAAATGGGGTATCTAATGAAAACCGCTCCGCGGCACGCCTCCCCCCGCCACCCGTAGGACTCAGAATCATGAACCGACTTTGTTTCGTATTAATTTATTTGTACAACAGAATACATGTTACAACATCTACTACACATCACAGTAGTTGTTAAATGGAAAACAATTTAAATAAACAGTGCGCATAATAATACCCTTTAACGAAAGTCATGTGTTCTTCCCATAGATATAATAAAGAAGGAGATATGGCGTGGAGTTCAAAATGTATAGAAAACCGATGAAGCCACAGTAGCCCCTCCATTACGCTAATATTGCGCACACAGCTCTGTCACAACAATACTACGAACAAGTGCACACACGCGCCTTCGATAGCTCAGTCATTTAAATATATACCTTATTCTTTAAACCACAGCGTACTTTTTTCGTATTATTTACTCACACTAAAACAATTATCATTGTGTGTTGTCGGGACACGGGGGCGGATACGACTTCATACGACAGTGCTTGACTAAATCGAAGTGTTATCGATAAACATATCGATAATTTTTTACAAAGGTTTTGGAAATAAAGTAAATGAAAACAATATGAAACCAACAATAACCAATATATTAAAAAAAAAAATACAAATCAAATGACACAGTTACATGTAGTTCAAAATGAAAGCATTTATTTCAATTAGGCCAGTTACAAGCACTTTTGAATAATTGTCAAAGACAAAAAAACAATATTTAAACACTACAAAATTATGGAGCTACAACTACAATCCTAGTCACTAGACATAATAACTGTGAAAGTACTGTAGATGCTCATTACAAGGAGTAAATCTCTATGGAGAAGAACGGACAAGAAACTCCATGGACACTCTTTTTGGATCGCCAAAATTATTACAGATACTTTGTTACACCATTCATTTTGGGATGTTACGTTATATGGTACATAGCATTTCTATCAGCGATATAGTCGCTCAGTTTATAATATGCCTGGTTACAAAGTGTGCGTTTAATGCATGTTTTGAATTTAGTTTCATTTAGTTCAAGAACGTTTTGTAGTAGCTTATTACAGCATTTTAGACATTACCCCGTGAAAGAAGGGTGCAAGTGATAATAAAACTTGCATCACGTCACAATATAGCGTCTCCAAACCCTCCTTAGAAATTCTGGGGCATAGTACATCAATAAGACTATTGATGCTAATTATTATAATGCATAGGAAGCTAATGGTGCATTTATGAAGACTTCAGTTAAATATCATAACCATAACAAGTGACGAAACCCAAGGACATTCTATAGATTACTTTACTAAACATTAATGAACTTATTTCACGATCTTTGGTAACGCACTACTACGCTGTAAAATAATAAAAACCGGCCAAGTGCGTGTCGGGCCACGCACAGTGTAGGGTTCCGTAGCTGCCCATCAAAATACTTTTGCGAACTAACTAAACTGATTCGCTGAATTTGATTTTAATTTACGCATTAACATTTATTAGGTACCTAAGTGATAGTGATTCAGTAGCCAACTCATAATGTCTAAAAACGGGCCCACATAGGACGATGGTAACTGTAGAAGGAGTTATAAAAACCAACTTCACAGGTAAAGTTGGAAAAGATGTTGTCTATTTGAGTACCACCGCGTGTAGAGGGAAGCGGCTGTAACAAAGATTTAAAACCAGCGTTACATAGTAATTCGAATACATTGCTTCAAGAATGATTTAAAAGAGTTCCCACGATTTCTCCAGGATTCCATCATCAGATCCTGACTTGATGATCATGGGACCAATTGGAAGGTGTACTCTTTAAATCAAAAGAACAATTTTCAAAATCGGTCCAGGCGTCTTTGAGAAATCGGGGAAAATACAAAAAAAAAAAATACGACGAATTGAGAACCTCCTCCATTTTTTTTGAAGTTAGTTAAAAATAGTTGACAATAAAAACCTACCTATCCCCAAAACATACCCAACTATCATTAGCTGTAAAAATAAAGTTGACAAACTTACATTTGCAGTTGAAGAACATGTTCTCCGATACATTTTGTTTAGGAAAATATTTTATCCAAGTACATTTTATAAGTTGGTCGACTATTACTCGTAAACTTGTAAAGCCTACTTAGTCATGATAATTTTCTTTTAAACTTCGTTATTTATACTACTATTGTGATTTTTTTCATAGAAAAAAAAAACATCCCCACTTTACGTGTTCAGGAGGTACCATAAAAAAAATATTTTACGAGATTTTATTTTACCACTTTTTCGGCGCAACAAATCCATATATTTACGCCAAATTACAGCTTCCTAGTACTGAGCGTCTCTGAGCTAAGCTGCGGACAGACGGACGGACGGACATGGCGAAACTATAAGGGTTCCTTGTTGACTACGGAACCCTAAAAATGGGTAAAAAAGCATAGAACCACATCGGCCTTCCAACCGGTCACAAGAGTTAATAAATTGAAGAAAAATCTGAAAAAGTAATAAAACATTCGCAGTCGACCTTCTTGTCGATAGACTTTGTCAAACCTGCACGAGCACATCACTAGTCGCACTCAAATACGGCGGACCGGAGCAGCGGAGGCACCATGCGACATTACGGTTTAATGATGTTTCGTTATGTCAGCTTTACATTGCTTGTTCAGTCACTCAGTGACAGACTGAGGTGGTTGTAAAAGAGCAATGTATTTAATGCAAACTAAATACAGTCGGAGTAATACAAGAAAACAAAAATAAAGTAGTACAAGTCAGATATATTTTAGGGATTGTTGTTTTTCGTGATTTTTAAGACAAATATTGTAAAATACTTGTACTTAACTGTGGTAACTGATGCCATGACTTCTAAAATTTTTGTCTTTGCTTCTATTTTTGCACGAAACCACCGAACAAGACGGTATAATCGTTTTTTTTACGAACGCGGTTGACAACACACTAACTCGCGGTGACGGCCATTTTTTCACTAGCTGAGCTATACGCTCAGCACGACGTGGCCGCGGACACGCCCCCTTGCCACTTCTCCTGTTTTTAATATTTCTGTGGTTCTTCCCGTCATTGCTTTCAACTTTGGAGGGCATAAAGTTACACTTTCCTTCTAACAGGGTAAAACAAGCTGTGAAACTCAAAACAAATAATAAACATGGTAAATATGCCGTTTTAAACCCTAATATAAGTAATAGTGACCATGTCAGTCTAAAAAAGCGTAAAAATAGGTAATACGCCCTCGTTGACAAAACGCCCCATCACTGTAGCATTCAAACTTACTGTTAGTATGGCCACTGTTAGCGTATAATATGGCCGAGGGCTATGTTGTTTTACCCAAAATAAAAGGGTACCAGTTGTAGTTGGGTAGTTGTATTTTGGAATACACTGTCATAGTCATCTCATTGCATAAGTTGCCTTCCCACGCTATGCCGTCAAAGTCACTTTTAGAACTATTAGCGAGATCTCATTAAGGTTATTCTGATTGAATTAATAGCAAACCTAAAAGTGACAGCTAGCTGTCTAGCCCGCTAAGCTACTTTGAACTCTCAGTGAACGTAACATTTAACGTCCAATTTTGAAGGCGTTTAAACAAAGCAGACATTTAAGTTAAAACAGCTTGACATGACTACATGTTGCCTCCAAGGAATACCATTTAAATATTATTTTTTCCCGTAAACAAATTCATTACAATTTTCACAAAGTTTGTATAAAAACAGGAGTGAGTGTATATTTATATGCCTACGTTATGTCGTAAACTTTTTAGTATCTGGGGACCAAGTTAGCTTTCATTACGACTGCCGTGTTAGGTAAGCACCTATATTTTATACCGACAAGTAAATAGGTAACGTTTGAGCGAGTTTTTAACTTCCTTATCAGGGGAAAAAACGTCGAGAATATTTTCTTTATTATTTAAGATAAAAGAAGTGGCGTACTGCAGTATTGTTCGTGCCGCTGGAGATTTGAGAAAAAAGCCTAACTATGTCATCTTTTAACGACGAATTAGAGACATAACTTGCCAGTCTGTTTGTGAATGCGGTCGCTCTGGTTGAAAATGTCGGAGCAGTGACAGTAGCGGCTCGTAAACAAAAGGCTCTCGTCGCACTTTTATAATTTACTTAGGTACCTACTTCCTCTTTCCCTTTTGAATTTTGGTTTTAACATTTCCCTTTTTTGAAGAGCCGTTATCTCGGACGGCGCTGCTGCCTTCATTTTGCGTTCCATTCAAATCTGTTTTGATGTGGGCCTCGGCTTCATATTTTCGACAGACGCAAATTCACCACATAGATTTTCAGGAGTTATCATTTTCAAGGAACGTCAGCCTGTTTTAGGAGACGTTATCAGAAAATTGATTAGTGAACGGGGACTTGCCGTAGTTATTGTAAAATCTATCTGTGAGAATATAATAGTAGTACCTAAGTATCATGCATATCCATCACAACATAACTAATAGAAAGATCTGATTTTTTGTTTATATTGTTTTGAATGCATTGATATATCAATGCTTGAATGTGTATTTCAGGACTCTACTACCTATATCAGACTTGATAAGATTGTGCATCTGTAATACTATCATTTTTGCTGAGTAAATAAAATTTTATCATAATACGGCGCTTCATAACATAAAAAACAATAAGCTCCGAAGCCATACCAGTTATGAGAAATGAGATTAGTTTTCCACGAAAAGAAGCAAAAAATTCAATTAGCTTATTACTTTATGAAGTTCGTACGATCTAATCATAGAGTAAGTGCTCATTTTTTAGTTTGAGCGTAGACTTTAATAGTCGTTCGATGAGAACAGCTGTCGCAAACTTCGAAAGTGCGAAGTCGACACTAAACCGTTTGCCTCGCCATTAAAAATGGAGTTTCTTCCTATGTAGGTTGAATAACTGGAATATTGCACCAGAATTCAACTGTAAGCACAAAACGAATATTTCCGAAAAAATATTTTTAAAAGTTCAATGAATGTGCAGGTGTGGCGATTCTAAATGGCCGTGTAGAATATTGAAAGATATTAAATGGTATTTTTTATGATGCTCTTTTTTTAAAAAAATCTAGCACCTCATCTAAATCTAAATCAAATGTATAATTTTCAATAGAACGTATGTATTTTCTAAGTTTATCTTTGACATCACTTACGTCGGTGATATTGTGATATTCAATAATGTCTAAAGCCATGTCAAAGGCATATGTGGTTCCCAAGGGCGGCTTAATAAACTCTAAAGTGATAGACAGAAAGGTGGCCGCGACTTTGTTCAATGTTAAATTCTAGTGTAAATCTGGGATCTGTCTGTGCGTACACAGATAGATCCCAGATTTGTATGTTTGTTATTTGTTATGGATTCGTAAATCCATAACAAATAAGAAACATACAAACTTTCACATCTTATTAAGATAAATGTGAAAATTTGGTTGAATGGATGTTTGTTAGTTAATCACGACAATCTTTTATCACAGTATTACGTCCCTGTGACATCATCGCTGGTTAAAGCTAGTTTATAATATTAGTAGTAGAATTTTAATCTATGCATTGTTTTTAAAAACACTCTGGATACATTAATTTATGAAGTTCATTCACAACTTTCATATTGTAAACTAAAAATAAACCAAGACCTCGTATACCTCCTTGCACAAGAACGAATTCAAGACTGTTACTTAACGAATTTATTTTACGTTATAATCAAAGTTCAGTAGAGCGAAGTTGAACCAGCGAGACACTTGGTAACGACCTCACAGGCGGCGACCAGCTTCCGAGGAAAAGATCTTATCTCACAGACACTTGACATGTTGAAATTGCCTTTATTTGTCGAATATTTGAACTAGTTAAATGTAATTTTAACTTATTCCTAGCAACTATTTTACAAACGTTAAAGTTTGCATAAAAATTTTAGTGAAGAGTTTTTCGGTAGTCAATTTGAAGAGTTCACTAAAAAAGCGGTGTCGTTAAAGTTGATCAAAAAGCCGGTGTACAGGTACACGTGCCGTTTACGAGCCGGCACCGGCACGGCACCAGCACGGTAGCGGCGCAAAACCGGCACGGCGACTGGACGCGCACGTCATTGTCGGGAATAGATGAAACGGGCCTTTTGTTCCCCGCTACTATAACAGAAGCAATTCCTTTTTTTCTATTATTTTTTTAAACACACCGCTTTTCTCTCTGGTGTAATTTTTCTCTTCACCAATTACTTTGTATCTGCGCCAGTGAGGTATTGCCCGGACGTTGCTAGCACGCAGTTTTCCGTTTGTATTTTTCAATATTCGGTTTCCTTTGCGTATCTACCTGGCTATAAGGTTTTTTTGCAGTAAATATCTGTACAGGAAAATTGTGTGTAGAGTTTATTCAAATATGGACATGCGTTTTTACTTATTCATTGGGAAAATGTTACCTACAATGTGTTGGACACATTTTCAAGAGCAACAGCTTTTACATTTTTCCTTTTACCACCTTTGCCATTAATCCATTTCACGTAGGTAGGTATAGAAAACTCGTGTAAAGCATTACCTTACAGCTCCGCCACACAGAAACACGGAAAGGGTCGGCAGTATGTGGTGTGAGGTAGCTAATCAGTCAATCTTGCGGAGATCGTTATAGGAGAAGTGAATCTGCAAAATGACGGCCGCCCAGTATAATTAATTACCCAAACTTCAATAGGTCCGACAACAAAAGACGATTGTTTGCCTTCTGCGCCGTTGAATCGATGTCGGCCCTAAAATCCGGATAATCTCGTCCTTTGTATCTGTTTTATGAAAGAAATAAAGTTTTTATTTCCTTTAGAATTAGCTCCTCAGCTGAAGAAACCCTTATCTGAATTCTTTCTGGACTCTCCTTAATTTTTAATTTCTGTTTTATTTTAATTGTGGTGTCGTAATAGACTTTATTTCTATTGCAGTCAGGACAATGGTTCTCTGTAATTAGTTTCCTTGTCACATACATTATTTGCGCCTGTCAACCATACACTTGTTTACGTTCTGTAACCAATTGTGTAATCGTTATGCTTTCTTATTAAATAAACAGTTTCCGACGCAAACCGGGGCAGCCACTTTGTTGTGCAAAGCCAAAAATACTGGTCTGCAGATAACGAGCTGAGCACAATGGGGGCCCCATTCCGCCCACCGCCAAATATGAACTCTCATTGTCTACTTAATTACAACGGGTGTCTTTGAGATATGGCTGGTACACATTCTACTACAAAGCCTGTCACACACAAATAATATTTTATCGCTGGAGCAATGTTTTCTCGTCTCAAAAGGCAATTATTGCTCGCACTAGGTGTGCGGCTCGCAAGTATAGCGTCAATCAAAGGAGCTATTGAAGCGCGCATGAGCTCTTCGTGGTGGTGCCGAAGGAGTCCGAGCTTTCCCGACTTTCCCCGAGTCTCGACGATTGTGCGCTTCGCTGACTATTCGTGATAAAAAGCTGAAATACTTGTATCGGTCAAGTCCTGTTTCATTTCTAACCTTTATAAAAACATAGTATTTGTCCAGTATCAACGATTAAATTCATAGCTTCGACCCGATCCTGGACCGTGAACTCTTGTGAATAGTTATGAGTTTTTTTGTAAACAGAAAGTATATTTTCTCTCGCCATTTGTGCTTGAAGTCTAGACATTATAAATTATTATCCTTATATTTATTTAATGCGTCTGTGAGTGACCCTTTTAAATCTTGGCAACGATGTGTAAGTTTCAAACTTTGGAGTAGCTTCTGATTATACATAACCTATGCGCGTGAGACACAGGGCGAGCAGCCTGAGTGCTTTTCAGGAAAATCATATAATGTAAACACTTTTTAATATTTTTCATAGTGAGGGATTTCAAACAATAATTGCTTTGATTTCAAATTAAGTTAGGTACCTACACGTAGAACTTATATTTTTAAGTCGTCGTATGATTTTTCAAATATTCAGCTTACAGATGAAGCATTTATACTAATAAATATTACAAGAAAACCGAAACATTCATAAATGTATCGCATTCAGATTACACACGTAAGATTTTGAGACTGGCCTCTGATAAAATATTATGATCCTACCTAATAAAAATAAAAGGTTCGCGATAACAATAATTTTAAATTAGATCAATTTAGGACGATAACGGCGCCAGTTATTATTTCCATGGCGACGATAAACCTTGTAAATGGTTTTCCAAACGTCCCGAGCGCGCAGCGAGCCTTTTTATTAGGGTATTTGTCAAGATATGCCTGGGCTAAAGGGACTATAATCGAAAATTTTACGTTTGGTTACCATATGCCTTCTGTTCTGGCCGACTAGGTAATTTATTGAAGACAATAACAGCATTTGGTACTGATAAGTATTGTCCATCCCTTGTGCTCTGTTTTTATTTTCTAGTGCCTGTCTCGGGTTTTTATTATTGCAGAAATGTTCAGTAAGAGATGTAACGGTTTAGTATTTCATGTTATGACTATCTCATAACTACTCATTTTCATAAACGGTTGTAAGCTTTAGTAAAGTCTTAAAATGAATGATATGTTAAATGCAATGAAATGATTAATTTTAAGTAAAATGTCAAATGTGAATTAAAGTTATCTACATGAAATGTTTAGTGTAATGTTTAATGACATGTTATTTTGAATGTGATGTGAAATGCTGTTAAATGTAATCTAAAGTCAAATATAGGTTATTAATTTTAATTTAGCCTTAATAAGACATACAAGATATTTCTTGTAGAAGAAAAAAAAACCTAAGTTTTGCATACTGATTGAAACCGCAGCTCCCGTAAATCGAAACCGACAGCACAAAGGATTCTAACTCGTACCAGGAGAAATCTATAATGGAAATAAACCCGTGGTTAACCAATAACACAACCAGCCTCCCGATTACGATGCCATACGTGACTATGGACGCAAATTTGCATGTTTAATGAAATCATTGTATGTACACGATCGACGCTAATTTGACTACTAAACCCGTTCACTTGTTTATGCATTCGAAACTAATTACGGGTATCGAATCGACGGAAGATTTGACGATCGCAAAATTATATGAGTACCTACGTAATCAGTTGCTGTGATGCAGTTGTGTGGAATGTTTAGATGAGTTTACTAATTGATTAGGGGCCTTATACAACATTATTTTTAGTATATGCGAAACCTGAATATAGTTTGTTCGTTTGGTTAAACGTTAATTCAACAACGTTTAAAACAAAATGCATCTATGTCTACAAACATATAAATCAGTCAGAGAGAAAAGTCCGTGTGAGTTCAGAAAAGGCTCGCATCTCAATTCTAGAATATTTTCTAGAAACAATGGCTCTGACACTTTCATAAATTGGGAGCCCATCAAAGCAAAAGCAGGCAATTTTTATTTTAACATTTTTTGTCATTCAGCCAAAAAGTAGGTAATTTTTACAAGACCATCACAAACACCGTAAATGAAGAATGTAAAAAACATACCTAAATGTGTCTCATAATTAACTCTCAATAAGACAACTTGTGTTGAGTCACTTTCAAAGAAACCGGTCTTCATTATTGAGTTGAAAAGCAACCCTCCCTGGACGCTGGCCCGCCAACTATCGCTACAACAAACAGAGTAAATAAGAAATAAAACACATTTGTGTCTCACAATCAACTTTCAATAAGCCCAACAATTAATATGCTTGCAAAAGCTACTAAGAAAGCAAGTCGCTTGTAAGTTGTCAGGGAAATAGGTTTGCTTAGTGCATGTTAACGACGGTCTTGCAACTTGCCACTACTTATGTGATATTATAAACTTTAAACTTAATACCTACACATTCGCTTCGGCGTCGGCTTCGAGAAACTGGTGAGCTCGTAAAATCGTCTCCTGAACGACGGAAAGATGGAATAACAAGTGACGTGTTGTCAATATAAACATAAAGATTCTGCTTGATACAAGAAGATGTGCATACTATAAAGTACGAGTTTTGTATGTTTTTGATGCCAGAAAGTGTTAAGTCATCACCAAATTAAAGCCCATATTACGAGATGACAAGTAAGAAATTAATTGGCAAAGATGTGGTCAAATATGACTGTGTTCTCGAAAATGATGTTAGCCAACTTTTCTTCGCTGTCCGTGAAGGTGCTTCGCCTGCGTATCATCAAAATAAAGACGGCCATTTTTGGTGTCCTTAAAACAGAAAAGAGTTTACTTAAACTAATCACTCCATGCATCAAAATTAAAAATCATGCTCCATAAATTCATTTCAACGGAGATGAACACCCAAATCTCGTGTACCAGTTCAAAATTAATTCGTATGACACAAAATATGCAAGAAATGGGACCAGTTGGATCATATGTCGTCGGTAGCGGATGAGTCGGGCAGCCAATTTCCGGACTGCATCGGTGGGAAACGGCCGCGATTAGCCCCGATACCACCACGCCGGGAAATGCACTTGTGACTGTTGACTACCTACCACCCGCTGATAAACTGTTGAATATTGCCGTTTTGCCGTTTAAGCGGCTAGAAAATATGTTACTGATATTAGAGGGACGTTCCAAATGCTTTTCAATAGAGATGAAATTGAATAGGAGCAAATGAAGTTGATTAAGTTAGGGTAAACAAAACAAATGCAAGTGTTCTTATTGTGATTAAGATGATTAAAGTTCAAACGAGGTTCATTCACTATGTTTCAATTTTGTTAATTCTGTAATAAAGGTTCCAGTCCTGTGGTGTGTTACTCATTATTGCAATCATTAACAATATACCACAGGGACTTAATCAGCTCCATGGAACCCTAATAATACTGATGTAACTTTTCGAAAATGAATAAAATCAAAAACAAATTTTGGAATCTGCTCTAAAAACGATTGCTCGCAGAATATAGACCAGAGTAAGAGGCAAAATAATTAAACGTATTCAAAAAGCGGGCGTTGGAAGTAATAAGCTTAAACTTTTAATTGGGCAATCTAGATCCTTTCGATGTAAAAAATATATTTTACTAAGTCTCGAAATTAATTGGAGGAACCAAGAGGGACTTAAATAACGGAGTTAGCTCGGGTATAAGTGGAAACATTAAAATGTGCTGATGTGAAAATCTGCAATTTTGATGCAGATAATTATTAAAGATTTGAGATTTGATAAGATTGGGTGGATCTCAATGTTTATTATTTTCGGATTTTAAGAATGTTAATGTCAACCTTCCCATTGGACATTGACAGGGTATACGTACGTAAAGGCGGGTACTGACCAGAGTTACAAGGGGTAATGTTACGTGTTACACAGCGAGCGTTCGCGTCATCAGTACGGAGAATCAATGCGCGCAACGACCACAAAAGCGGCTTATTGCTTGAAGCGAATGGTATCTACAGTCAGAAAAGAAATGCAATCCTTAAGAAATAAAGTTTCAGAGTAAAGTAACCCACTTTGGTAGTGATGTCACTACTCTGAAGCTTGCTGTATATTAAGGCCTGTAATACCGGTGAGCACAAACCTGAACAAATAGCTGACAGTTAATAAGTGCCATTTTCGTGTAACATTTAAAAAATCTTCCAGGAGAACAACGCTGACAATAGGTAGAAAAAAAAGAAAGAACTCACTGAATAAGTATTCCGAATACATTAGCGAGCTATTTAAAAATCATCCGCTATTCCCAAAATTGAACAATAAGACATATCAATGGAAGAAGTTTTTTCTTCCCGTCCTGAATCCGGGAGACGACGAGCGTTTCTTTGAATTAATAAGCAGACGGTAAATTTAAATTTAATGAAACAAGTTTCTAGAAACGTGCTGTTATACCTAGTTATGTCTACGTAGTTCATAACTGTGTCCACGGCTTCTTCCTTCGTTACCTCGAACATTGTGTTATGTAAATTATTTACAATTTATCACAAAACGTCGAAAATGTTACGTGGTTACAGCTGTAGTTGTTTGTAGTACGGCAGTAAAATTGCAGCCTTTTTTACTGTGGCTGTAAAATTCTTCAAGTTTCAGTGGAAAGAAAAATGAACCGTGACGATGTTTTGGTGTCGCTGTAGTAGTTAGGGATGGTTTTTTTCGGGGAAGGTTTCTGTTGGTTATTTATAGCATAGCATGTAGGTCAGGTGTCTTTGATGATTTTTGGTTCTAAGACATGCGTTCCTCACGATGTTTTCCTACACCGTTTTGATAGCAGTGTTGATGAATTAAATTAACCATAATAATGCGTCTGCATAAACGTAGTGTAGGATGCTCGCTCAAACAAACAAAGTTCAAGACTGGGCTCAGTGGTGTACATTGGGAGAGATCTATGTCCAGCAGTGGATGAATGCAGGCTGATGATGATGGTCTATCTGGATTCAATTCCACGACCTTCAACTTGAAAGCTGTTACTAGTGGGCACCACTGCACCCTAATTTATATTGGTATTTTCGTAGTTATCTATATTTTAATCTGACAGCAATGTTTTTGGTAGGACTGGCACATTTATTAAAATAAATAAATAATGTTCTACAACTATCACACAACGCCATCTAATCCCAAGCTAAGCAGAGCTTGTGTTATGGGTATTAGACAACTAATAAACGTACTTATATATTTCTAAATACATAAATATTATAGATATATTACACCCAGACACAGAACAAATGATCGTGCTCATCACACAAACATTTGTCCTGGGTGGGAATCGAACCCACGACCTCCGGTATAGTAGTCAGGGTCACTAACCACTAGACCAACAGGCCTGTCAAAAAATAATCCCTAGACATATTATTTCAATAAAGTGGTAGGACTTTTCTGGATAGACCTTTTCGCAATAATCTCGTCTAGGAAAGCTCTTAAACCTATCCATCTTTTTTATTACTTCTAGTAAACAATTGAGGCCATCTCAACAAAACTTATTGACGTACGAGTAAGTGTTAAAAAGACAACCTTTTTTCACTTACCTGTTTTCGGTAAAAAGCTTTGTTGGGAAATTACATTTACACGCGCTCAACTTGTGTTGGCGGGGAACTCGATTTTCTTTGTTTCGAACTTACTTACGAGGTGGAAATTTATTTATGGGTAATTGTTTACAATAACTTCCCGGTTCAAGAGATAAGTGGTTGTGAAATGAGAAATTAATTCAATAAGTTGTGTTAGAGGGAACATGTATCAAATATTGGCTGGTTTCTCCGCAAGATGATCGCTCGGTTTGAGCGCGGTGCTTTGTTGTTAACAATTGATGCATTACGTGCTTTAGAGCGGTTACCTTTCTAATTAATGCTGTGTTGATATTGCGGTTCGGCAATATACTTTAGGGTTGCAATGAGCTTTATGGTTAGACCACTTTTGTCATGAGATCATTTTCTGATTGGCACTTAGTGGATTTGGAGATGGATAAGTCAGTTAACTTACAAATTAACTTTATGAGATTAGTAATACAAGTGAAAAGTGTCAGTTAGAAGCCTACATTTTAGTACCACAAAAGCTACAGAGGTAAACCCGTAACGTAATACCATTAATAAATAATTAAGACAGC
The DNA here is from genome assembly GCA_950005045.1 of Agrotis exclamationis. Lineage (NCBI taxonomy): Eukaryota > Metazoa > Arthropoda > Insecta > Lepidoptera > Noctuidae > Agrotis > Agrotis exclamationis. Next base: position 11,823,648 of record OX465436.1, on the reverse strand, counting down.
AAATGCATTTGTGATCATTCATTGGCGTTGAGGTTGTAGTAGGTGTACGTAAACATTTCCAATCTGGGTCAGCGAATCGCGCCTGGTTCGGCGCAGAATGCTCAACGGCACAAAATGATTCATGGAAATTGCACCGTAATTGAAAAAAATACGTTATTGCCGTTTGACGCATTGCCGGCGCGTTCCACCGCCAGAAATATTCGTCCGATGGAACCGTAATCTATTCGGTTCTACATACCTGTATGTATGTCGTACGTATGTTTAGATTTTGCCGATTTATGAGTTTGGAATTAGAATTTTATGGGCTTCATTGTTGCTGATGAAATTGAGGAATTATGTTTATTTACATATATTTGTATAATGTGACGTGGGTTTTCTTTGGGGGTAGGCAGAAAAAATATGATTTTATTTTGTTTTGTCTATGAGAGCTGTGGTGGCCCAACGGTATCGGCTCCGATTTACGAGTTTTAGGTTTTGGGTACCAACTCTGCCAGATGCATTAATTTATGTAATTTATTTCATCACCACTGCTCCCAAAGCGGAGAAGTAAAACATCGTGAGGAAACCGGCATGTCCTAGAACAAAAAAAAAACGAAGACAAGTGACATTTACCAACCTGCACTGGGCCCGCGTGGTGGTTTAGGGCCCAATCCCTCACGAGGCCTGTGTCCCGGCAGTGGATACATTGAAGGCTGATGATAATGATGATGTTCACGTAAATACATGGTCATACACCATCGTTACTTTTAAGAGTAAAAAAGTGAGTTAGAAATATTTTCATTGTCTTTTGTATAGACGCCAGCACACCAAGCTACCCCAATTTGTCAATTTCCTTTAATAAGCTTTCAACTTTTCACAGTTACAGAAGATTCATATTCGATTGAAAAATTTTGATAGATTGATAGGTTGATGTGCTGGCGTCTGTACATTTCATATCTATCTTCTAGTTGTATAGATTTTGTGTATGTATATTCCAGAAACGTGAGCGTTAACTTCTGGTATCGATATCGATAATTCGATATGCTCTACTCGTTGGGTTGTAAACGATAGATGGAATTTGTTCTACTAAAGATTACTATTCAGTTCAGCCGTCTCAATCAATCGATCAGTTAAGCTTAGTATATGAAACGGACGGTAGAATAAGAAAAAAAACTTGAGAGGTGTCAAGGGACACCCGGATGGAACGAAGTTACACTTAACAAAAATAATCGTCGCGACACCACACTGTTCAATGCGAAATAGAAAGATGAAACGAAAATATCTGTCTTGTTTTCTATAAGAGAGAGAGAGAGACAGAGAAACATGCGCACGCCGCACGGTTTACAATAGCTTACTATAGCAAAAAGTGTCGTTACAATTATTCGTCTTATTTTTTTCCGTCTAGCCCCCTTTCGCAACGCGCGATAAGGAACTTCGTAAACACTGTATTCAGGACGCATTCGTTTTACCAAGATGGGTCATTTGTAAACAGAATGTAAAGTTTGAGCTGTACCTTTGCAGTTTACATGACCGCTAGAATAGATAGAATAGATTTTTATCCTGAATAGATTCTTATTTATATTCTATTGTATGACATGCTGTATAAGCTGATCGTGTAAATTATTGAGTGAAAAAAAGCAAAAATAACAAACACCTTTTCCACGGTAATACCTGTTGCCTATAATATTTACGATACAGAAAAAAAGGTATTTAGTACGGACGCAGTATTTATTACAGTGATATATCAATTTCTTTTGTAGTGTTTGTATATTTTATTCACCAAAGCTTAACGTAACCCATTGTTCTTTTGGGGCTTGAATGTCACTATCAAAATTGGGTTGTTAATACCACAAACCTATATGTCAAGACACAAGTTCTCTAACAAAGACATTCTTAATTTAGATGATTTTCCAATTAAACGTAAAATTGGATCTTTTTTGCTTCTAAATTAATAAATAGTTGAATCATTGAGTTGGAAAATTAATGAATTCATTTGGTACTGCCATACAAAATATATCGGGGAATCACTGTAAGAAGGCCATTACTGTAAATTAGGTATTTGCTGGTGGTGTCAATAAGTCTATTTTCTGTGGTAATTGTACTAAAAAAAACCGGCCAAGTGCGAGTTGGACTCGCCCATGAAGGGTTCCGTAGTCGCAAACATAGATTAGGGATATAATTATATTGAGATTAGTAAGTAATGTACACAAACAATAAAAATAACTTTGTTTTTCATAGTGTTTGTATGAATAGCAAAGTTATATTTGCGGTTTTTGAAAATGTACTATATCTCAAAAACTGCTAACTATACTCGTAGCTCTTCCAAACCAATTTTCGTTGGAAGTTTTTGTTGAGGTCTACATTATATATTTTTTTTTAGGTTTTATCATTCTCTTATTTTTGAAGTTACAGGGGGGGGGACACATTTTACAACTTTGGAAGTGTCTCTCGCGCAAACTGTTCAGTTTAGAAAAAAATGATATAAGTAACCTCAATAATCATTTTTAAAGACCTATCCATAGATATCCCACACGTATGGGTTTTAAAAAAAAATTTTTTTTTGAGTTTCAATTCTATGTATGGGGGGCACCCCCAAAATTTGTTTTGTTTTTATTTTTGTGTGAAAGTCCTAATGCGGTTCACATAATACATCTACCTACCAAGTTTCAACAGGATAGCTCTTATACTTTCGATAAAACGTGGCTGTGTCATACGGACGGACAGACAGACAGACAGACATGACGAATCTATAAGGGTTCCGTTTTTGCCATTTGGCTACGGAACCCTAAAAATTAAAAGAACCAAGCAGAACTGTATCCAAACATACCATAAAAATTAATGCTTATTAGATTTTGAATGTTGTTCCAACAGCAAAGGAAGCGTCAGTGAACGAAACTTATGACCCCCGAGAGGCTAAGTGGAGGGTAATGTGTTATTATGAGTTATGATGCTTGTTTTATGAACTGGCAATTCAAAACAACACCTAACGGTATACTACGGTAAGTTTTCAAAGGTATTTTTTTTTGGGAATGCTGGGTTAGTGATCTTTTCGGTACCTAGGTGGATGCAATGTGAGACAAAGTTATCATGTCCTCTCTATCGTGAAACGGTTAATGGGTGAATTTCAAATAAAAAAAAACTCAAATATTTCATGCCATAGTACTCGTATTTGTTTTTTTTAAGCATTTGGGATCCAACGGAAACAGTTTTACGGATTCAACGACAGTAAAACGGATTCTCTTTTCTTGTTAAAAGGGATCCAACGCAAAAAAAAAAAATGGTATTCAAAACTGGGATTCAACAAAAATAAATATGTTTTTTTTTTTAATTTAAAGATAGGTTCGCGTTTGACCACTATCTCGCCTGATGGTAAGAGAAGATGTGGTCGACGGTGAAGAACGCTTGCCTAGAAGTAACCTGCCCCCCTAGCCAAGTCACAACAAGTCGCAAACGATAATCGTAAACGATTGGTACTCCTCAATAGGTTTTCAACTTTATAGCCAAGAGCTTAAAGTTGAAAATCTATTTGAGATTTCTGAGCGTTAGCGACAGGAATGATCGAAAACGATAAGCAATCTTCACTAGATCTTCAACGTTATATCCAAGCACATAAAGTTGAAAATCTATTAAAGCCTAACCAGCGTTTGCGTTTATCGTGACTGTCAGACTCTTACTGACTAAAATCCACCCGTGTTCCTTCGGATGCCTTTTACGTTCCGGGGCCACGGTATACTGTGTTAAGAAAAACCCGCGACCCCAGCAGGCATTTGGCCTCATAAGGGGCCCCGTCAGTCTGCTGACAACTCCCCGAAGGCACGCGCGAAACACGACACGACGTGCCACCGACTCGGGCTTGGTCCTCGGTCGGACGGCGAGCTACCCATTGCTCACCGTCCGCAAGCCCGCTCCGCCGCTGTGCCCTCTGCTATTCAGAGGGACACGCGTTGGAGCGTCCACCCGACAGGCTATTCGCATACGGGCAAAGAGACCCCTTAGGCGCACAGTGCCTAAGGAAGAGTTTTTGCCCGCATCCCAGGGTGCACCGGCCCGAAAAACTGGTCTTCCCCCCGGACGTATCCGAGAGGGAACTCCAGTCCACGGGCGCACGTGGAGGTTTCCTGTCTTAGCACCCCCCTGTCTTAGCACCCCATATTTTATATACTTAGTTAAATTTTGCTTGTAAATATTTATTTTCGGGGTATATAAGTAATCAGATGACTCTGGGTGGAGTGGAAAGGATTGTCAGACTCCTACCTGATCTGTGTGCTCTTACTGAGTAAAAATCACAACTGTTCCTTCATATGCCTAAGGCGTTAGAACGCAATCGTTCTAGCACCTTTTTAAGACGGTCCCACAATCCCGGCTGACTGCGTTCCATGGCCGCTGTGCCCTTTTAAGACAGTCCCGCGACCTCAGCTGGATTCAAAAGCTAAGGACGAACGACTACTAAAGTCTTTTAGATACTGTACTTAGTGAAGTAGTACAGGATAGTCTGTCAATGTCTTATGTCAGTCAGTGGTCCGTATCAGGGGTAGACGCCCTGCTTTTTTCTATTCCTATATTTTCTCAAACGATTCCGTTAAGTTCTACCGAGTAAACCGTAGAAAATACACAATCTTCCATCACTTTTATCGTAGAAATGTTCAAAATGTTGTTTACCAAATCCTTTTTACGTTTACGCATGAATAGTCCCCACTCGACTGATTCACTGAGTCTGCGCGATAAAGACCAAAACTTTCGTTCAAAACAGTCAAAGCAGAACAATCTTTTGTGTGGTACCTACCGCCTCTTTATACCTACCTATCGACTTCGCCGACCTCCTGGATTTGTATTTAAAGTGCTGGGATCGGGGTTCTGAAAAAGGTTTAGGTTTTAAAAAAAAACCTAGATAATGAGACACAAATAAGGTATCAAATCAAAGCAGACAACATATTCCGAATAAAAATCTTCTGTAAAAATAAATAAAGACTCTTCAAAAATGTACTAAGTAAAACCCGTACAGAATCGATTTTAAAATCCAACTTGACCACTAAAAGAATTTATCTTCGCCGTTCTTACAAGCAAGAAAGGTGTGCAAAGCTTCTAAAGGATGGTCCGATACGATTTGGTTAAAAAAATACAGTAGAGAAGAATTGGAACAGTCTTTGACAAGCACTTGGACGGGCGGGCCCGCGCCACCGTGTTTGCTTAGCGAGAGTTCGCAAATGCTACTGATTGCTTGTTTGTCGTACGAAATTTTTATTTCCTCGAGCAAAGTTCACCGTTAAAGCCTCGCAATTTAGATCTCAAGGTATATACTGAACGATTCGATTGAGCACACATGGGTTAGCATTTTTGAAGTTTTCAGCACTCTAGCTACTCTATCGGAACCATAGACAAATATGCAATGAAGTCCATCAAAAATCTATGGAACATGAATGTACTCAATAACGTTTAGGTGTGATACAAACGGAACCGTCGCTTCAGTCATCTTTTATTCACTACTGTTTTATTTACAAATACCGAATAGGTATTGTTATCTGGTAGTTTTTTTCCTAACATTATTTTTGTTATCGTGGAATCCAGTTGGAATCGGAAGATATTCCGGAGCGAGCTCGTATCGACAAGCGGCTTAGTTTAAATTGAAACATATTGGCGGGGAAGGGAATCCTTACCTTACGTGTACACTTCCATCTGTTCAAATAAAGTACTCGTACAGACGGCGTGTCGCTGTTCCCTTGTACAATGTACGTTACTACGTACCGCATACCTACCGACTACCGCTACCGAGAGACGTGCACATGCACAATAGTTTTATTATACGCTACTTAATTGATTTTATTGTTTTCTCAAGTCACTTATTTATTGAACTTACGCTATTTATTGAATCGGGCATGTTCATGTTACGTAACGTGCGGAAATATAAAACGAAGCTGACGGATTCCTCTTTATGTATTCGATCACGTTTCAAAACTGGGCGTGCACGTAGGCATATAAAATATGGTCTATTAATATGAAGAGCTGTAAAGCAATAAAAATATCACAGTATTGTGAGGATGCCACGGTGTTGTGAATTTTACGGCGCATGCACTCTATTTCAGTTATAGCATTTCAGTCAGAAATATTTTATTACACTTCCTATTTTGCTGAACGGCGCTCACGATTGCACGTGTTATGAATTTCAAATTATGTTCTACCATGAAGTTTCATGTCGCACAATATTTTATATTGCTTTACAGTTAGATGCAGGCCGCACTGAATGACAATTTGAAACAATGAAGCGTTATACTGTTGCTATATGAAAAACGGCGACGCGCATCTCTGATTTCAGTAATTTCTTATGCGCCAAGGCGCGTGCGATGAAGCGGCAAACGCGTGTATATAATTCAAGGGCAGATGTTAGATGTCGGCTCTTGTAAGGTGTTCAATTTATTTGGCTCGTTACATCTCTAATCTCACACGAAGCCAGGCGCGCGATTGGTAAAAGTACGTACATTCGGTATCATCTGTGTTTGACTTCACGGAGGGGCGTGTATTAGTTATGTAGATTCGCACGCTTCAGGCATCTGAACGCGGACAATAGCCACGAGATTGTCGTTTGTATTGGTCGCGACGTACGACCGGAGGATTCTCATGAAAATACATACACGCACTCGGTAAATTTAGTGCGAAATACAGGCAATAAATAACTGACCCGGAAGGGACAAAGGTACAAGAGTATATCGTCCAAATGAATTGAAAAGGCCTCATACATAAAACAAGGGCTCCTTCCCCGTTACAACTTAGATATCACCTCGACTGGTGTGAATCACGACGACGCATTTACATAGGCCCACAATACTCCGGCTTGTTTGTCAAAAGCCGAGAAAAATACTCGTTATTTTACGACTAGCATTAAATTAAAATTAAATTCTCAGTACAAATCCTTGTAGAGCAAACTTTTATCTTCTCAGACTCGTTTGACAGAAACACTTCCCATGGTTGCGTTTCGACTTGATCTATCTTGCTCCATTGTGTACAGACGTTGTATCCCAGGTAGTTGGAAATAGGAACAATGTAAGTATTTACAAAGCAAGTTAGTATCCAGTCTGCGTACCCGGTTGCGTTAGCGATGGTTTTATTGTTTTCAGTCGCTACTGGTTACTTTGTGATCAATTGATTCCGGTCAAGCCGGCACGTCGCGACATCTTGATATTAATACTTTGTTCCGGTACGTTAATGGAACGGTGTTATCTGTTACAAACGTTACGATCCTGACGTTTTCCCATGGGTAGTGTGGTTTCGGAATATTGAGTTTGGGGTAATAATAAAAATGAAAATATTCGATCATTTTTCAAAAGCAGGAGAAACAGCTGGATAGGAAAATAAACTCAAAGAATGTTAAGTTTTTGAGAATACTTACGTTACACAAACAAGTTTTCAAAAATAAAAAATAGTCTCGTCTAGTAATAAGTGTAGCGCCTTGGCTATTTGCTACGAAAGCGTAGGCGACGTAGTCGTGACTACGATGTGGCAATTCGCTTCGTCTACGGCGTAGCACCAGGACATCATACTAACTACAAACAAGCTTAGTTGCAACCCACACTAAAGTTTTAGAAAACAAACAAACAATAAACCCAACAATGATTTCCCTCGCTTTTCATTGAATATATGACTCAGCCTCAGCTCATGTTGTAAAGCAATTAATTAAATGGGTTGCATCTAAACTATTGTGATGTAGGTAAGTAAAGTTGAAGGGTGAGCAGCAATGCTTTTAGCGCGTGTTGTTATGCACCGCGGCGCGAGCGGGGCGCCAGCGGGGCGGGAGCGGGGCGCGGGCGCGGCGCGGCGCCCACATAAATTCCGATTTATCGCTAACCTGCCGAACTTTCTGGACGTCTCACTCTGCACTCACCTCCCCACGGAAACCTTATTTTATTTAACTTCTTTATACTCCGTCCCGTAGTTTCAGTATACTCCGATAAACATAATTAAATGGCCATTTTGTGATTTATTTTTCTTTTGACATGTTTATGGTTTGTTATTTGAGTTTGTTTTGTTTTAAATACTTTAATTTCTCTCAATAATAGTTTTTTATGAGAATACCTTGTGAAGGTTGTGAAGTTAGAACAAAGAACGGCGTTATTTCATAAAATGAGTTTATATTTCAATAGAAGTTTTAAGTAACCTTTTGACTTTTAAAAGCGAGTAAATTACAGTAAGCTATGTATTCTGTTTCTTTCATACTTTTATATAAAAAACTGAGCCAATTGAGTCAGAACCAATTGTCTTGTAAGAAATAAGATACGAAAACACAACAAACAATGGTAGAAAGAAATTATTTCACGTCCGAACAACAAAACACAAAGGTGTAGTTTATTTGCATTCGCGTAACGTTAAGTCATTTGCAGGGAGAGGAGGAAGCGAGAAAAATAATAGCTTACGGGGAGGGGGAAGAGAGAAAAAAAGCAAATTTAATATTGCCAGTCGATAAATGTAGCAGCCGCTAACTGTAATAATGCAGGTAGGATACGGCGCCAAGTTTCTTCACAAACAAACCAATAAACGTCACCACGGAGACAATTTTAGGGGAAGAAAACAATTATTTATCTTTCATATTGATATATGCGCGTGCGATGTGTGTGTCGGTAATCCGCTCACCTGGCTGTTATTGCCCAAGTTACATTATTGGAATGAATCCCATTCTGTTATGGGACATGATCGGTGTTTTCAATATGGGGAGGGACACAGCGTCTTATGTTCGTTGTTCGCAATATTGTGGAGCGATCGAGCGATTCATGATCGTTGTCTATGATAATATTATAAAGAAGTACCTAGAGCTTAAATGTTTGTATATCTGGAAGTTAACATGTAGGGGGTAATTCTTCGGGTTCTGAGAATGTTTAAAAGACGAACTGCGGTCTAGGAATGAAAAGGGCTATTGGAGGCACAGGGTAAGTTTTATTCAGTATGAGTGACATTATCATCCATTTTACCCAGAAGAGAGATGACTCATTTGAAGACATTCTCATCTTAAAAAAAGGGATAATCTTCGGGTTGCGGCAATGTGTGGAAAAAGCACACCTCGGTTCTGGAAAGCAAAAGGCTAAAGAAACAGGTGGGTTTTAGTAAGTACGAAACTGACATACTCTTTGCCAGGCAAAGGAAGTTTATGATGAGTCCATTTTTTAAGCTAAATTCTATTTGAAAGATCTCGTGTTGTTTTTACCTATAATAGTGCGAAAGAAGTCACTGTGCAATACCTAGTTATAAATATAGTGGAGGGGACCAAACGATGCATGATCTTTTACAATATGCGGTGCCGTGGAGGGATGCATGTTCGGGTGTCGTCGACTTTCGTTCTCCTTGAACACTGTTTGATTTACGATGTTATTGTGGCTTTATAGTCAACGTCGGCTTGATGTGAAACCGATGTGTCGTGCAGGTAAACATAAATTATAGTGACAGATTAATATTGTGAATTGAATAAATGGTAGGTATTGTAATTAATAAAAGTTGATTTTTTTATTGCAGTTTGTATTTATTTTGGGCAAAAAAATTGTTTCATTCATGTTTTTTTTTTTAAATACTTAACAACCTTTCACCACATGTGCAATTATTCTTATGTCATTTTTCTTCGGTGATAAAATTATCAAATTAGTCTTCCCGTCCTCGATGGAGCGGATGGGACTGTTTGATTACCTTTTACGTTTCAGGGTCAAGTTTACCTTGACAGGCGGTCATGCGACCCCGGTAGTCCTGTGTCGTGGATGCCGTCTTAAAAACATTAATTGTTCCGTGTGGGAATCGAACCCGCCACACGCAGCGTAGCAGTCGAACGCTCAGCCAACAATGGCGCCAACAATGGCGTCTGAACTGGGCTATTTTGACAAGAAAATATATAGAACACTAGTGGCCCGTCCCAGCTTCGCACGGGTATATTAAGAACCGCTCGTCCGATTTTGTGCAAACTTCACTTAAAGCATCTACTAAATAGTTCGAAGAAAGCCTAAACATTTGGTTTGGATAGGTGAGCCCGTTCTTGAGTTATAACATTACAACGAAAAGTGGCATTGATTTTTATATATTAGATTTTAAAAACCGTTGAACAATAATCGATATCTATTTAATTAGAACTTCTTTTGTGAGATACGAAACCTTTACGAAATTAATTACCTATCTTTTTATAACGTTGTTTCAAAGTCGTCTAGACATTTGTAGTTATCGGACTTCCCATTATTCTCAGTAAAATGCCAGCCGCCATTTTAAAATCATTCAAATAAGTATTGAAAGGCAATGAAATTTTGTTGAGATTTTTAAAGCTCCGCTAATGTATTGGCATTTATGGTATCTGACTAATATTGTATATGTGATGTTTGGATGGATGTTTGCATGTTTGTTACTGTATTACGTCAGAAGAGCTGAACGGATCTTGATGAAATTTGGCTCAGAGATAGGATAACGTTTATCCCAGCATTTCGTTCGAGTCGGATTTTGAGTAACACGCGGGTAAAGCCTATGCCTATGTGTTATTCAATACGATATCTTACATACATTTTTTTTTTTTTTAAATGTTTGCGATCAATTTGAAAAATCGAAATCTTTTTTGTTACACTAGATTGTTTTGTAGATTTTTTAATTTCAAACAGGGTATTTCTATCTAAAGAAAACACACAACAAAGATTTTTTTGTTGATAAAGTTCAATTTTTTTATCAGCTTATGGTAGTGATCACAATTTTTTTTATGTGTACATATCTGAGCCTTTCATCAAGATCCATTCAGTCGTTCTGACGTTATTGAGTTTCAATCATCCATCCATTCATTCGAACATCCAAACATTCGAATTTATAACATTAGTAAGGAAGTAAGGATAAACGGAGCTGAAATAAGGATATAGTGACAGTGTAGAGCTATCTTGTCGTTTCCTATTGTGCACAGCATAAACATAAAAACCGTGGAGTGTAATACGTGTTAAAGAAATCATTCAGAAGTTTTGTTTAGGAAAAGTTGAGCTTTTCATTTATTTAAGTTTGACCAAAAAATAAAAAAATGTAATAATTTTGCACATTATTGCTATGTAAAATAGATAGAGAGACTATTTATAATAGAATATGCTATAAAATACATGCAAAGAGTTTGTGGAACTATGTAGGTATCTTTACTTGTTTTTGTTATTTTTAATAGTCATTTTTTTGAATTCTATCATTTGAATCTAAAATACTGGCTGGAGAGATGTTTCAGTTCAAATAAAGGATTTTTTTTCAGTAAGGAGTACAGTTGAAGATTTGAAGATAATTTGTTCACGGGACATTTGATAGTATCGTTTTTTTTTTTTGAAAACTTTTCCCCACACTTGGAATTTCTCCTGTGTCATGGGTGAGCTTACAAACATTTAAACTTACACACACAGACACCCAGACCCGGACAACGACCTGTAAGGCTGTAAATCATACAAAAACTTGTTTCGTGCGGGAACCGAACCCGCGACATGTACCGCAACAGTCGATCACTCAGCGAGTATGCCAACCGTGTAACTTACCCGGTTATAAAGCAAACTGTGGTCGATAAAAGTAATGTTTAATTTTTTTTCAGGAAACGTAAACTTCCGTTTCCCTGTAGATTGGTATACTCGTTTGATGCACTGCTCCCACGCATCAAACTACAGAATCTACGCCGGTTCACTGACTTCTGAACACGTCAATTTATGAGCAAGGAGTTTTACTTCGCAATATTATGAACAAGTCTACCGTGCCATGAGGGTTGTGCGCTCCTCGAAGGTGCATTACTACAGGAATGGCGTGTGGGCGAGCACTATTCACTTAGACAAATTGTTTTCTAGATTGTGTAGGTTGAGGTAAAGTGTCCTCACATAATGTGCTATAAATTGGCGATTGAACTTTAATACAGAGTGAACTCATAGCACCTACGTTAGTTTGTCGAGCAATGTACTTTTTAAGGTTTTTTTTTGTCTACCTTTAACAGAGTTAGATTGTACAGTGCACGGTAAAAATACTATGAACTAAAAGCAGGATCTACGAGAAGGACAAACGGAAACACCCTTTTCCACTATCGTAACATCCGCGTAAAAGCGAATTTAACCGAACTTTGTGTTCAGGGTGTCTACTTTTTAAGTCCGCAAACGAAGACACTGATACGATGTACGGTACGAACGTAATTCATTAATGGTAAACATTTGTTTGGCAACATGGTTGCATGAACATGTTGCCGAGTTGCTGTCAACATATTGGGGGCAACACTTGTGTTGCGGAGTCCATGTTGCAGTTGATAAACTGATGTTGAAGCACGAAGTGTGTAGACGTGTTTGCAACTGTTTATAAACATTGGAATAGCGTGGAGCAATAATAAATAATGCACTACTTTATCAGGCAACATTTTTACAAAAAACATTTGAACAGGCGATATTGATTTAAATAAAGTTTCCAGCAACATGTACGCCGCTCATTACAATGTTGATCAACTGTTGCTAAACAAATGTTTACTAACGTGAAATCACATAGCGGACGAATAAATTCTACGTTCAATTCCTAATAAATTAGGAGGAGTTGCATTAGTAATATCAATTTTTATTTTAATTATTTTACCATATAAAAAACTATTTAAATTATACATAAATATTTTTTTATGTTTTATAAATTTTTAATACCGCCACGACTGAAGTCATTTTCACGCAGTGCTAGTGTCTCTGTCATTACATCAAATTGTGTCATTAAATCAAATTTTTCGCAGGTCATGAGTGGTGGCACGGACTCTAAAGAGCTATCTGTCAAATCGTATTATCATTCATTCTTAGTTCGAGCTCGTTGTCAAAACTCCCGTAATTAAGGCCGAAGCTACGGGTTTCGTGTTTAGAGATTAGACCCCCAGCTACGTTCCTACCGTATAACAGATGTACAAGGTTTTAAGTCACGTACCTGTGTAAAAGGACACTTCTAGAACTAACAAATGTTGTGACTTTATTTTTATGTGTAAACATTAGGTTGGTAGTACCGTAATGCGTCCGGAGAGACGGAGCAGCCAACAGGACAACACCACAGCGAGGCAAACTTTCTAATCTTTTAAAGTTATTCCAAGAGAGGCGGAACACACATCCGTCTTGCACACGTAGTGAATTTAGTTTTTGCAAGAACTGACGTATACAGCTTAGTGGGCAGTAATCTCGCCTCTACGAAATATTGGCGTTGGATAGTTTTCCAACTAGTCTTTTTGGGCTAGCCTCTTGATTTTTTTTTCGTGGTACAATCATCAAATGATTACTCCCATCCAGGCGGTACTTGCAGACTTGTACTGACTAAAATCCACGGTGATCCTTCAATAACCCTTTACGTTCCAGGGTCAGGGTTACCTGATGAGACAGTCCTACGACTTCGGACCCTCTTGGTTGCGGTTTCGCTTTGAAAAATGTAGGCTTAGGTGTCCGCAGAGCTTTTTCGAGCTTTTTAGATGTGGTACAACAAATACTTGTGTCCTTTTATGATTGGCCTTGTTTTGTTCTGTCTCCTGGTTGACATGGAAGTGGAAACATATTTTTCCTAATCCTCCACTATTATTTTCTGATTAATTTCGTTGCAGGATTCAAGACAGGTAAATTTATTCTCCGGGACACGTCGAGCTTCATTATCTAGCGCTTTTCTGGTGGTTGCCACTGTTGATTCCGGCTTTCAGGAGTTGCAGTGGTTTGGGCATACTGCGGTGGGCTGGCCAAAAATACTTGTGTCAAACGGGTGGAACTTGTTTCAAGTGTTGCAAGGAATTTCGAATGAGTACTGTGCTTTGACAATGAACCCGTTTATGTCAAAATGTGACGTGTGTGTGTTGTGTTGTGGGTTCTTGTGTTTGTAAACACGATAATAAATAATAAGTTTTAAGGAATTATCTTCTCTTCTTTTCTAACTACTGTTATAAATTGTGAGTTTGTGAGGATGGACGGCAATCCATCAATTGACGATTGCAGACACAAACTACGTACTTACTGAAGGGATTTTTTACGGCAGGTTTACATAATTTTCCTGACTTGGAAATGAACATACCTGTTTGCTGAATCTCATCACCATCATCAGCCGAAAGACGTCCACTGCTGAACATAGGCCACTGCTGAATCTATTTAAAAGATATTGTGAATTTGTAAATACCTGTAATTTGTATGGAATACATAATAAAGGGTATTCTAACTATCTATCGATGATTTCTATGTAGTACATTATCCGTCGATTAAATAGAAAACTCCATGTCGCTGATCTTTTTCAGTGAATTCTGATTACAACTGCAAAATCCTTTAAATTCAACGCATATTCCAGTTATTGACGAATACATAGGAATTCCTATAAAACTAGAAAGGGCTCAACTTGTGAATGTAGGACCAACTCACAACGAACACCGGTCTTCCGAGAATTGAATGGAATTAGTCTTTGCTTTGTAGATTCTATTTGAACGGAGTTATGAAGCTTGGCTTGGAACACGGTTTTTGTATTTTACTTTTATCTATGTTTACAGCTCATAAATATTAATAAAGGATATTTTTAGTGTAAATTTATTTTTTGTATGTTTTGCCAACAATAATAAAATTATTATAAATTAGTAAAGTTGTTTGTTTAAAACAGATTTTTCTGGATTCGCGCATGTGACACGTGATGATTGTTATCCCGAATGCGCCTGAGACGAACTGATACCTACCCGGAATTTTATTCAATTCCTAAACCACCGCAACACATGAAAGCCAGAATTAACAGAGGCGACCACCAGAAAATAGTCGAGACAAAGTTCCGGGGAATGAATTAAACTGTCTTGGATCCTGCAACGAAAATAGCGGGGGAGTAGGAAAACACGTAGTTTCCAGACCCCTTGGTATCAAGCAGGGAGACCAAACAAAACCAAGCAAGGCCAATAGGCACAAAGGGACGTTTACAACTATAGGTAAGCCCAGTTTCCTAGCATCACGTATAAACAAATATAGTAGTATTTACGCGGTCTAAATATAAACAGTTCATTTCTTAATCGTTTTTGAGAAAAATACGTAAAAACTCACGCCTTCTTCCCATGGGCGTATTAGGCAGAAACTACAGAGCGCCACCTGCTACGATCCTTACAGACATCCTCATCCACATTCATACATCTGGTCATACAAACACGTGCTTGTATGACCAGATGTATGTGACCGATTGCGAGCATTATGCACCAGGCCCTATAAGCCAAACAGCAGACGGCAGCAGACGACAATCGTTATCGCTCAGCAGTCACTTTATACAACTTTATACACTAGCGTATAAAGTCGAAAATCTATTAAAGACTGCTGAGCGATTACGATTGTCGTCTGCTGTTTGACTAAGGGCCCAGGCCTTTCGGAAGCACTTCACCAATAAGGCCAGTGTAGGTCTTCCTTTCTTTCTTTTTCTTTTTTGAGAAAATAAAGTTAAACATTGAGTGCACAATTCTTAACTTTGCTTGTTATGTACTGTTACAATTATTTGTTGGACCGGGCATAGGTTGATATTTCGCGGCTGTGTTTATATAAAAGTAAAACATATACCTGCATTCATTGGCGTAACATTCCTTTAAATCGTTAGTTTCACTTCTCAGCATTAAATCTCTTGTCTAAAACCTTTTAAACTGTTTCACAATATTCATTGGTTCCTAAACATAGGTTACTTCTTGTTTACTTTCCACATGACAGTTAGGTCACACGTCAGTTTTGACAGTTTAAGGCGCCATCTGGTGATCGCCGATTAACTATTATAAAATAATCAATATTAAAGCATATTGTTCAAAACCTCTTAAATAATATCGTTTGACCCATTCTTTAATAATTCTCAGTTTTTAGTAAAAGAAATTAATAATAAAATAAAATATCCGTAAACGGAAATGATTTGGTTTTTTCAATGGGGACTTTTTTCTCGAACCTTCCTTAGCCGCGTCACATTTTTAATCTGTGAACGTTGGCGTATTTTGTCTCTGATAATTGTGTTGACAGTTTATAATTTTGTTTTTACCCAAATTATAAATAGGACCATTAACCCAATAAAAGCTGTTACTGAATCAATAATTGGAAGAGAACGATAATGGAGAATGGAATAGTATTGGATATCGTTGTGTATAATGTGTTGCCGACTTTTAGAAGTGTCGTTGGACAGTTTTAAGGTGAATTTGTGGTGCTGTAGTATTTCTTCTTGTTGACCGGGTAATCGATAATCTCCTTGGAAATCGGGGAAAATGGCTTGTGATGGGCACCCGAACTCCAGCTTGATATCCGGTGCCGGACATTCGTGGTCAGCAGAGGAAGCGTCGCGTCATTCGCCTCTGAACACGCCGAAGTGAATCACAAGTTCTGGTTCCCAGTTGTAAAGGTGAGGATTTTTGTGGAGTTAGCGTTGGGTTGTGCATCCTCCTCCAGGGTGTGGGTTGTTTAGAGAATATTGTGATAATTCGAACGATTATTTCAGGATTCTTAATTGCGCATTCCTGGGGTGTGGCTTCGACCAGCGACCGGCTTTTCAACCTCATCCATAGCCGCCGAGGTGTCTTTCTCCTGAGCTAATTGTGAGTATTAAACCTAGCTAATTACCATAGATGGGCCGTAGGAGTTTTCCCAGTGTTTGCCCCAGTGTTAAATTATTGTTTATTCATGGACCCCGTAGTGACGTGGCGGACGCCACACAGGAACGGCATTTGAATGGAAAACTGGTTGTCCGTTAGATCCGGGCTGATTGATTTCTCCGCTCGGTCCCATAGGGAAAAGCAAATTAGTTTCACCTATATTATTGGGTCTCCGTATTGTCGATTGCAGGACAGGCCCCAGAGTAGCTCGTTCCGCCGCTGGGAACCAGAAGGGTGTCTGGAGCCCAGACGCGGAACCCGTTCCTGGAGCACGCCTGAAGCTTCCTGCGGGGACGGCTGCACGGCTGGCGGAGCCCGCCCGGCTATCGCGCCGTGCGAGACGGTTTTTTTTTTCCTACCTCTTAACTTTTATTTTTTTTTATCTTAGTACGGTTTCGGTGGAAACCGGACCTTATAAAACCGGTTTATTTTGTACCCGGTTTTGATGTCGGTACTTAACCGAATTTTACTTTGAGGGTCTTGGGCTCGTTCTACTTCCATCCGGAAGCATTGTGGACATCTTCAGCACCAGGATTCGGGATTATTGAAGTCCCTGGCGCCCAATAACTTAACTAATATTATAGATACATATAACTGGAAGGTTCGGTTAATTTAACACTTAATTTTATTTTTTACTTGATCATAACGTTTCCTCGGAACAGTACTCGGGTATCTCCAACTCCCCACGCCCCAGCTCTTTCTGTTGATGTTGTGGAAGTTTAAACTGGCTAGCTAGGTTTAGATATTATTAATAGCTAGAGGAATTTTAGAAGAATAGAATAATAATATTCCCAGTATAATATAAGTGTCAATAATTAATGTCGCATGGAAGTCAATCTATTTATTATTAAACAGTGTTTGAATTTAAAATGTTGTTTCCTTCTAGCTTGATCCTTAACCAATAGGGAGAAAATATTTTATGTAACAGTACGTTTTACTTTCCCGGCGCAATATTGTCTTCATATTAACATCACTAATTGGCTTGCACGGTCCCGTACCCGGCACGTGTGGGCTTGCATAAGTTCCAATTTAAATATTGATCCTACCTCAATAATATTGTGTGAGTATTGAATTCATATAAATTTTTAAATAATAAAGCAGCTCGGGTCGTTCCGCATGCCCTGCAATACTATCCTCTTTCTTCTTTTTTTTTTAGCGTGGTAAAATCATCAAATGAGTCCTCCCGCCCAGGGCAGAGCAGGAGGGACTGTCAGACTTGTACTGACTAAAATCCATGGTGTCACGGTAATGGAATAAGTCCCTCGACCCCGACAGGCTTTGGCCCTCTAGAGGGGGGCCCCGTCATCTTGCTGACGCTCTTGGAGGCGCGCGTGGAACACAATGCGCCGTCGACCCGGGCATGGTCCATGGTCGGGCGGCGAGTTGCCCATTACTCGTCGCCGGCATGCCCGCGCCTACGGTGGCTGGAGATCGTCTTGCGACGTCCGACGCCGTGGGCGTCTACCAGTGCGGCTGGGGTGGAGGGAGGGCGCTGTCCTCTCTCTCTCACGGCCCGCCTCCTCCTTCGCGAGCATAACTGCTTCGCAGAAGGAGGCGACCGCTTCCCACTCCGTCTCGCCCCGCAGCATGGCCTCGACCGATGCCGGGCGCGAGACCAATGCCGGGCGCGAGAATGCTATTCTCTTAGTACACAGCACTAAAAAACGCCCCGTCTAGAACTGAAATTTACTGCTCGGAACCACACGCCACGGGTTGGTCGCTTAGTGCGTAGAACATGGCCGAGGCCTCGGTATTGTCATCTAGGGCGTTTTACCCTAAAGATAAACTGCAGTTACTTATTACAGACCCTGTTTTACCCAAAAAGTGAAGGACAGACCCCTTTCAGTAGAAGTTGATTTATTTTTTTCCTTTTCTATAATTCGAACTGTAAATACTAGCAAATCGTAGGACCACCAATCAAAAACGGTATCAACGTGGTATCAACCACGAAAACTCGAGTGTCACAGTCGCAAGCTGGTGTAAATAAATAACAGTTGAATTGCGAATTCTGTGGCAAATCCCCTTTTGTGACAGTAATCTTCCTCTCTCCTCACCACTGACAGGTTTTATCTTTGATTCTTCTCCGATTCTTCGCCGTTCCTTCACGCGATCCCTAGAGCCAAGAATATTAAATGTTATTCAAATAAAGTTTCGTGATTTCTAAGACACCATCTTTGCTGCTATTGTGGAAATATTGCATTATGTATTCATTATTTATAATATCTTTTGGCAATTGACAGTATTTTTTTGTTATTTATGGATTAACGAGGCAGAGCAGTGGTGTTCCAATAGCGGTCCCCGAACTTAGCCATGCGAATAACTTTTGTGTAATTTATATCATCTTCACTGCTTTCAAAGCGGTGAAGGTAATATCGTGAGGAGACAGGCATGTTCTAGAAATAATGTGACATCTGCCGTCTCGCACTGGACCCGCGCGGTCGATTACAGTCCACTCCTTCCTCACTGAGAGGAGGCCTGTGTCCCAAGAGTGGGAATATTATAGCTTTAATATGACGACATTCGATTTACGTTGTCAGTAAAATATAGAACAGTCAGCATCAAAAGTTGCTGACCACATTCAGATTTTCAAAATCGCTGTACACCGTACCATGCAAATACGAAAAATGTTTGTATATTGATATTTAATCTATTTGTTTGTGGGTTTTTTGTACAATTTTATGTTTTGCACTATTTAGATTTAATTAATTGTAGTTTAGTTTTAAATAAGAATAGTTTGTAAAGTACACAAGTTGTTTGTTGGACGTTGCTTTGAAATGAACGAAAAGTATGATATTCAAAAGCAAAACTGAGAATTTATTTATCTAAATTCCTGTAACTCAGCTCGTGATCAGTAAAGTTGTAGGAATTTAAACTTTGAATTTAGTGCTTGTATTTCGAGCTTAGCATGTTTCTCTTTTTAATTCTGCTGGATCCCCCAGTGACATTTGGACGACGAGTAGATGTGATTTTCTCACTTGGTTTATTAGGATACCACAATAATTATATTTAACTAGCTTTTGCCAACGGTTTCACCTGCTACAAGTCTAAAGTAAGTCTTCCATGGGAAGATAAAATCGGAATAAAGACTATCCGATGTGTTAAATTATTTGTGTTCCAAATTTTATCCAAATCGGTTCAGTGGTTAGTAACAAACATCCATCCAAACAAACTTTCATCATCATCAGCCGGAAGACGTCCACTGCTGAACATAGGCCTCCCTTTTAGACCGCCACGCCGAACGACAATTCGCCACTTGCATCCATCGGTTGCCCGCGACCCTCACGATGTCGTCGGTCGTCGTTCAAACTTTCACGTTTATAATATTAGTAGGATAGGTTGAGTAAAAAAATCCTTTTAATTTGTGTATTTATGGGGCCATAAGTGTCGGCTAAACATGTTGCACCACTTTTATTCCGCGTAACGTTTTTCAACACGCCTGTATTGAAAAGAGAATGGGCGTTCATGGTTTCGCTTTTTGAAGCGTATGGTCACTTAAGCAAATCTATAAATAATGTTATTATTTTTTATTTGTTTTAGCGTAAATTCACTTAAAACATTTGTGGGGTTTTTATTTTCAATATTATTAGTAATTACTGTTATATTTTTGTTCCGGTATAGTGAAGGGCTACGTTACCAGAATCGATCGATTAAACAAAGAACAAAATCGTAAAACAATTAAAAATCTACTAGTTTCCCTAAAGACCACCTTAAAAGCCATTATTATTGCTTTTCTATAAACTCTAATATGATTTATTTTATGATAACACATATTGAGGTCTTATAATAAATGTAAAGATATAATCGATTATGTTAAGATGTCGTAATTTACTGATGTGTCACAACACTATTCCGTGAAATGTCATTTGTCAAAGTCAAACCAGTCAAACTCATGATTTTCGTGTTTGTTTGGTTTTGATTTCTTTATTACCGGCGAACTACTTTTTCTTGCTTTTCTCTGCTAGAAAACTTATATTCGTGTCGAATAGAGTTTTAGGATACCTCCACGTTGATATACATCGAGCAATTGGACTCTTTTTGTAGTGCGCTGTTATAGTGAATTTATACGTCTACGTTGATTTCTACTGGATACTGTGTCGTGCTGTGTGAACTGTGTTTTGTTTTATTATCGCATCCACTGCCTAATAGCCAAATAAGAAAGGCAACGCATGCTATGGTTAATCTTTTAATTACATGTTGCATTGTTTTGACGCCTAATAATATAACCTCAAACAAAGTCCTGAGTAAGTAATGTTTTTTGATAAACCCCTCAAAATATCAATCTGTATTGAACTTTGCTTTCATGTATGTCAATAACCCTTACTTGTGTCCAATTTTCACTACTATAAGTGTCAAAAAGGAGCGCAACCAAGTGCCATAGTCGGCTGCTCATTCTCCTTTGAAATTAAGTGTCATTTTTAAAAGCGGGTCTAATCGATCAAATAAAAAATATATTATTTATTCTATCATCCTGTGGGTCCCTACTGAGCGGAATCCATCGACAAAAGAGCTCTCTCATCGTGACTCAGTTAAACTCGTTCACAGGAACGTGGATATTGGGAGAGAGAAGAGAGGCATTTCTTCTCTTCTCCTACCAATATACCCAGCAGTGGGTACATTCAGGCTGTGGATGATGACGTGCATCAGGGGCTGAACACTGCCCAAACCACTGCAACTTTAGAAAGTCAGAATCAACAGTGGCGACCACCACAAAAGCGCCGAGACAATGAAGCTTGACGTGTCCCCGAGAAAGAATTTAACTGTGTTGGTTCCTGCAACGAAATTAATCAGAAAAGAATAGCGAAGGAATAGGAAAATACGTAGTTGCCTCTAGTACCTACCAACATACACTTCTTTCTATATCATCAGGCAGTAACAGAATTTATGAGGCACTTAATGAGTTCGAAAAACCAAAAAAAAAAACAAAACGACCCTTCCGTTCAATTATGTACAAAAACAAACTGCGGAACCTTTAAATTTACTGTCAAAGGAAAAATAGAATGTGAACTGCCCTCGAAATCGGTCTAATCTTCGTTCATTTGTATGCGGGGCGACTTCGGAATAGTCACCTAATTAAAAAGAGTACCCTTTGTGATGCAGATACCGCCGACGTAATCAAAGCTCTGCTCATTTCACCAGCACCCTTCAAATAAATATCTGATCCTGTAAGCCTTCAAGTGTCTCAGACTTTCTTTTTGGCAGCCATTTTAATTAAGGGTCGGTCCAAAATGAAGACTTACAAATCAAAAGAGTATTTCGTCCATTATGCACGGGTTTGGAATAGCGATTCTATTTTGAGGGCCGTTCTTTAAATTGTGTTGGTATTAGAATCCTTAGTAGGTATTGATTTATCAGGCACACAACGTTCTTTGTGTTTTTGTATAACTAACTAGCTGATGCATGATGTATAAAGCCTTCCTCGATAAATAGACTATCTAACACAAAAATAATTTCTCAATTTCAACCAGCAGTTCCTGAGATTAGGACGTTCAACCAAACAACCTCTTCAGCTTTATAATATTAGTGTTACGAGCTAGGTATCGGGATAAATTAATTAACACCAATTAAAACCAAATAATCTTTATTTACACACGAATCACTAATTACAACAAGCACTTAACACTACTCAACACTTATACACACACGTAAAAGTCACTTAGAGATCGCATGAGTTCACTTTTGAGTCGCCTCGATCGTAGTCAAAACCAGACTTACTCAGGTCGCTGATCGGCGCCCTATTTATACCCCGGCCGGATGACGTTACCACTAGATGTTTCTAGAAGACGGTCTTCTACACAGACCCAAACCTTCTGGAACATTCTAGAATCATCTCGAAACATCAAGATCAGGGTAAAATTTTCTAGAAACTTCCAGACCAATCTTCAGTAGAAAAGTCGAGAATCAAGCAAAAAGTAAAATCCCTATTTTTGACGTAAACTCTTATTTAAAGTGGTTTCACTTAACACTGTCTATTTCTGATAGAGTTAATAAATATTTCAATGTCTCTCAAGCAATTACGGAAAAAAAAACTTCAGAATAATCAGAAATTATTAGGTACCGTTGCCGCACAATGATTTTTGATGTGGTGAGTTTTTGTGACCCATTCGCATGTAGCAGGCGCTTGAAACTATTTGCCACTATAATCAGCTTTCTTCCATATATCTTCATAGACAAAAATTCACCGAGACAAAATATCATCATTCAGCGCAGGGCCTTAATAGAAATTTTAATGATTCGTCTACACAAAAAGAATACACAAGGCGACGTAAGTTTCCGATACCCAACTAGTATCCTGGCGACTATCGCAATATAAATCCATAGAGGTTCGTACACATACACGCGTCACCGTCAATGGATGCCAAAGTCGTAAGTTATCGGAGACTTGTGTCGCCTAGTGTAAGAAGGGACTTAGTTACAAAATAGCTAGAACCTAGTGTTATTATAATTTCGGCTTTGTAATTCAATCGCGTGTCAAAGGCATTCATAATTATAATTTACTGCAATATAATAGTAGGCCTCGAAACATAAATAAATCATTAAAACATTTACCGTTTCATGTTAACCAAACCTTGGAACTGGTTGGAAATTGAAAAGTACTGATTTATTATGTAATTATTTATTAATACTGTTTACGTTATAGCTATTAATTTTGATTTCATATCGTTTTTAGGTAATGTTGACATACAATTTAAGTTTTAATTAAAATAGGGGAGACCTGTACAAAACCGTATACCGGGGTAAAACAGTACAGCATGTCTATTCTTGTCAATAATTCAAAGTTCCCGTGCGCAAACTACTCAGTGGCGTCAACCAAATGAGAGCTATTTGTCAACAAAAACTTATCGCTGCATGCACGCACGTTACTAAACTATTCCATTTTATTGGTTTTCGGTGTATTTGATCTTATTTTTGTGAAAATTCAATGATTAATAGTGAAATATACGTATATAACAGGTAAGTGTTCAATAAACTATGTTAAAGTACGTGTATTTACTTGTAATTATCAAATATTTGAGTAGGCAAAAGTGGTTCGCGTATGTAGTAGTGAGTGATATATCTATACATTGAGCAGTGGGGCAAAACCGTACGGGGTAAAACCGGCCTCTATACGATTTTGACCCACACTAACGAATGAACTATTTTATTTTAGGTCAAGGTAAAATGCCGCGTATAATTATAAAAGGACTACTTCTAGACAAGAGTGGGATTCGGATAACATGAAAAAAGCCGTTCAAGCCGTGTTTGACGGCACGGATCTGCGGATATATAGCTTGGATGAATGTTGGGTGCGCTGTGAGGAGTGTGAAGCTTAGGCTCATGAAGGCTGTACAGGTTATGACACAAAGGATTTAGATAATGTTGTATGTATGGGATGCGTTGCTTCCAAATAATATCTGGGGCAGTATCGTATATAATATACGGTTTTGCCCACGTGTCGGGGCAAAATCGTAATTAGAAGAAGTTTGAAATTTCTTGGTTTTTATTGTTTTATATTTTGATTTTTCCAAATATGTGCAATTGATTATGTTCTTTAAGAGACTGACTAATTATAGTTATTGGTTAGAAAAAAATGTGTTTTGATATGAAAGTCCTACAACCTTAAAACCTTAGCGATACGACCCATACATACTTACCGTCGTACTACAAAAAGTTAAACATCCTGTTGAACACTTGTTGAAATAAATTGTAACTGTAAAACGACCCTTATATAAACGAGAAATTTATTCCGCTTTGAAATTGACAGTTTTTTTAGACAAGTGTTCAACAGATGTTTAACTTTTTTAGTAAGACGGTCATTGACCCTTAGTAAAAAAGTCATAACAATTTTTTTGTAAGTCTTGTTTTGTTCTCCCGCGGTGGTTGGCGCCCACGGCGACGGACGTCGCAAGACGATCTCCGGCCACCGTAGGCGCGGGCATGCGGGCGGCGAGTAAAGGGCAACTCGCAGCCCGACCATGGACCATGCCCGGGTCGACGGCGCGTTGTGTTCCACGCGCGCCTCAAAGAGCGTCAGCATGATGAAGGGGCCCCCTCTCTAGAGGGCCAAAGCCTGCCGGGGTCGCGGGACTTATCTCATTACCATGACCCCGGAACATAAAGGGCTATTGAAGGACACCGTGGATTTTAGTCAGTACGAGTCTGACAGTCCCTCCTGCCCTGCCCGGGGTGGGAGGACTCATTTGATGATTTTACCACGATACAAAAAAAAAAGTCTTGTTTTGTTCTGGCATTATAATATCATTCTGGAAAATACCTACTATTGGTGTCTGAATATTATTAAATTCAAATTCTTTGTTATTTATAAAAACACGTAATTGTGACTGAATAATTTTACCTTTAAGAGCATTCTGAAAGTTGGCAACGTCGCACATAGTTGTCAAATAGTAACAAGTTTTTAATTTATTTAGCAATGTTACTGTATGGAAATAAGAAATATGGCTCTGTAGTGCACTAGAAAATTGATAAGAGAATGCAATAATTAATATCGTAACACCGAATATATAGTTTGAGATGTACAAAAAGTATTTGGAAACTTGTCAAATGCATTTTTTACACCTGAAACGGTTACAACATCAAATTCAGTGTTTTAATTGCATTCCTATATCTATTTTTTAGTGCACTACAGAGCAATATTTCTTATTTACATACAGTAAATTTGTTTGTGACGTTGCCAACTTTCTGTTTATGCGGCCTTAAGAGATAAACATTTTAATAGCAAAATAAATTCTTTCGGACCTACTTCGTAAGACTACACAGCTCAAAGGTGCTTTTACTACCTACACAACTTAGACTTAACAAGGTAACTATTCAAAAATCCTGTCGAAAACTTGCGCACTAGCAGAGCAAGTTGTTACGATGACAGTTTCATGAGATGCCAGGAGAAGCCGCCGACGGTCATTTGCAAGCAGTCCGCCTCTCAAACTTACTGCCACAGACCACGTATACGCTGTTATTGCATTCTGCGATGCCTAAACGTCAGTTACCCACTAGGAATGGAGTTTGAGCAACTTGTTCTCTCGTTTGAGCGTTCTAGAACATTCCGAAGTCTGTTCTGTTTTTTTTAAAGAGTTGTGGTGTTTAAAAGAAAATCAGACAAAGACTGCTTGATGGTAGAATTCTATATTCGTAATTGAAATTTTGAATCGATTCTTTTTTTTATCAAGTGGACGGTGTCCTTCAAATAGCCCTTTGCGTTTTGGGGTCGCGGGACTAACGAATACCGTGATCCTGGAACGTAAAGGGCTATTGAAGGACACCGTAGATTTTAGTCAGTACAAGTCTGGCAGTCCCTCCTGCCCTGTTCTGGGTCGGACTCATTTGATGACATTACCACGCTAAAAATAAAAAAAAGGGGACGGATGCAACTGCCAGTTTCTTTTAAACTCATGTCCACAAAGATTTAAAAAACACCGCTAATAAATTGATTGCGCCTTACTTAAACCTTTACCTACGCATAGGTGACAAAATAAACGTTAGCACATATAAACAGATACAATTGTTACTCAATTCCCAGTAAAGCCAGCGTGTCTTGGTCAAACAGATAACGTTGTACTTTTACGACCATTTCCCAGCACAGAGGGCGTGCTCGTCGACGAGCGCAACGCCCTCTGCCAGCTAATGAATAACATGCAAATGACGGTGTCTAATGAAAACCACACTCGCCTCTTTGCTGACTAAACTTTTCATATAGTTGGCGGTCACTGGCATGAAACTTATGGTATAGAGAAGCGGATTACATTTTTTTTTCTTTAAGTTTATAGGGTAAAGGAATATTGTTAACTTGTTAACTTATACTGAATTTTGATGCTTTAATCTACATAAAGAAGAGGAAAAAAAGTTAAAACACAAACACAACACAAAAAAAAACCAATTGAAAAATAAATGTTTTAGCAAATATAACTCTGATATTTTATTCGTATTCATTCATAGAATAGAACTTAGATTTTTCAGTAAAATCATCAAATCATGATCAGGGTCACGGTTTCCTGATGAGATAGAACCGCAACCTAATTCATAAGCCTTTAACTTATAAAATGGCCAGTAAAGCTATGTTAACATCGATAAGCTTTCCCAACACTACCATGCTCCGTTTACATACGTATAGCAGTCAAGTATTCGCTGGCACAGGATGCTTGCTAACAATCAAGACGCACTAGCAAGTGGGTTTGCGTGTAATCGGCTCAGGACATACAGCATTAGCATATCCATTGCGATATGTAAGCGAGCGTCCGCCAACACTGGCCGGGATCCCGCTCAATTGAATACTGTATTCATTATCGATTCTAGTTCCCACAGATGTTTGTGGCCAGTACTGGATGTAAGTACTAGGGATGAGTGCAAAGCGGAAAATGTTTGGCACTCCTGTTTTGTTACGGATTGTGAAAATGAAAAGGAGTTTTTGATCGATTACGATCAAATGAAAAACAGAATATTGACCACGTTTATTAGATAACGCCATGATCATGTACAAGTCGGAAATTATTGAAATTAGAAACTCAAAAAAACATGGTAAAAAACTCGTTTTATATCCTAATTATAGTAACAATTAAGTTGAATGGAGGGAGATATTTTAAGTAAATCAAGAAGATGTCTACCTCTGCCGACCTTGTTTTTATTAATGTCCATTTACTATATTAAGCGACACCAAATTAATTACGTAAATATTGTCTATCTGTTGGCATATCAACACTTCTATACATTTAGGAATAAAATGTCGCCTAATGCTACTCAAAAGGAGCATTAGCTTCCTCAAAAACGATGTGGCACTTACGTAGGCAGGGGCGATGAACACATAACTTACGAAAACACAAACATTCGAAGTCATCGCCCGAACAGTTCAGGATTAGGTACCCCCTTCAAAACAAAAGCAGCAAATAACCAATCTGATCAAGGGTTGAAAGAACAACGAAACACCTACTAAATCTATATACCCAATTTATATACTGAAAATATATTGGATTCGCCACTCGTATATACATACATTGGTATAGAAGATTTACGTGACAGAACTACCTCTGTTTTATATCGAAGATAAAGTCCTTTAGATCCGATTGAAGACGAGACGTCGAGACCCCGATTCAATTGTTGTTTGGAACTTCACAATATGGGAAATTGACAATATGCTCTTCGAAGGGACCTGTTGCGAACCAACTTTATCAAACGCTTTTATTCAACGCCAAGTAACTACGTTGACTGAACAACTTTATTACGCTATATACGTGATATCAAATATCCTTTAAACTTAGTTGGCCAAGACATGTACGAGTAGTCTTATGTTTCTTGAAAATTAATTCTTAGCGGGCTATAAGATTTTCAGCTGGGGTTGAAGTTGGTAAAGTTCGTACTTATGAGTTATATTGTCATAAAATCAAAAGTTTTAAATTAATTGGTTGATTGGATGGATAAGAGACGCACAGAACCGAGAGATATGGCGAAAAAAGGGGGAGGCCTATACCCAGCAGTGGGTGATCCCGGGCTGATATGATGATGATGATGATGGTTGATTGATAAAAAATTGTAAATCAATTTAGCACCTCAAGCAAATCATTCGTGAAAATAAAATTTTTCAAAAACAAAATGGTGGCTGTAGTATTTAATACTTTTTACAAACACACTGGAGTTCTTTTTTTAAAACTAAAATGTACTAAAACTAAAATCATTTAATCTTTTTAAATTCATTCTTAATTTGAAACATTTAACTTTTTCGAACGATGATGGTGACATCTTGCGAATAAAAAACAACATTTGAATTTGATAGATGCAGGCAACCTAATCAGTGCTCAGTGGAAATAAATATAGGTACCTATTGCTGCAGCCAGATGAGTGAGTGAAGTAGGTAAGTATTTTAATTTTCGTAATAGGTATTTTGCAATTTTTCTCACGTTTTTATACACTCACTTTTCTTGTTTGTCGTTCCGGTTGGACATTTTTTATTATCTTTAGTGTCCCTATGCTGTGTGTGTGTTGCAATTAAAAAAGAAAGCGTTAGTAAAAAATCTGTTTTTTTGTACGTTCGAATTTGAATTTTTATAACATTAACCCTCTTAAATAATATTACTACTTAGTTATAAAAAAAAATACAGTCGAATTGATAACCTCCTCCTTTTTTGAAGTCGGTTAATAAATAAACAATTAACGAGTACGAACACAAACTTAATCTAGACACATTGCGGTTCTTAAAAATATTTAATTTAAAATTTTATGAGTACAAATACTTCCATTTATTAATTCAGGTTTACTCATCACAGTATTTCCATTATTTATAAAATTGGCCACTACGTTAGCCACAAGTACAGAAGATTTTAATACAAAAGCATGATCTACGTTAATTCGCTTTAGGGTTACGTGTTGCGTTTTTAAATCTGCTATATGATGCATCGGTACCCATGGGTCTTCCTCACTGTATGATACGGTAGTCATATGCTTTACTTTGTTAATAGCAGACGTGTTCAGTCTGTCTATTCTGTCCATCGCCTCATAAGCTAACAACATTGATTTTTCTTGCACCATTGGGCTAAGATATGTCTTTATTCGGTTCACATAATGTGAAGGCAAAGAATTAAAATATATATAAAGCTTAATGCCAAACAATGTAATTGTTGGTACTAATTGAATAATAAACAAGAGTAACAGTAGGAATTTATGGAAGAATTTCACGAAATTGTTCACGAGTTTACCATTTCTGGTTGCTGAGAACTTTTGTAATGTCGGGAATAGTAAGTTTACTGAGGAGATTCTTTCCGTGAGGTAATCGTTCTTATCCAGGAGTTCCATCAGCATCCAAGCCCCAATTGAATGGCCAATGAGATGTAGTTTGTTATTCTTATCGAAGTAATTATTAATGAGATCCAGTTTGTGCTCTATTTGACCCTCTGTGCTGTATAAGTTCCATATTCGTGGAAATTTCTCGTTTCCATTTTCGATCTCGTCGTGGCCGGCATGACCTGAAAAATATAAATACAAATTGTGAGTTTTCATGCCTGAAAATTGCAGTGAAAGGACTATTTTTTTAGGAGTTTAGAGGCTATTGGAGAAAAGAAATTAAAAAATGTAGGTACAATCTTTACGTATTTTAAAACAAAGTCGCTTCCCTCTTCTATTCGCTTAGTAAAGTCATAAAGTCAACTGTTGAGCATTATGTGAAAAAGAACAAATTTGGGCCCTTTACAACCAAGATGGCGGCTAACGCAGACACTCCTCAAGGTTGAAAACTTACATTTTTCATGAGGAGCATAATATACTTAAGCAATACAAATTAAAAAAAAAACCACACCACGTCCTCTGGAAAGGCAAAGCCTCTTTTTTGTCCCCATAGACTGGACTATAGATCTAACTTAGATCTTTTGAATTAAGTAACGTATTTTTATGCGGATTTCATCAATAGATAGCATGATTCAATAGAAACGTTTAAATTTCATAAATCATGTATATTGCAGCATTTGCAGCCGTGAGAATTCGGGGTGTGTTGCTAGTTCAACAAAAATGCAATAAGATAAAAATTAAGTAATCGAATCTAGACATAGTTATCTTATCGACAGATGTTTTTATTATTGTAGGTCTCAAAATAAAATAACACCTGTGTGATTGAGTCATTCTAATCTAAACATATAATACGTGAAGGATACAAAGTAGGTTTTTTTATGAATATTACGCCAACGAAGGTGTTTAAAGGGTACAGTTGAAGTTTATGAGAAGGAGCGCAGAAAGCTAAAATTTATGGCCGAATTTTTCACTAGTATTAATTTATTAGATACAGACAGGCAAATCAGCCTAACCCAATCTACTGTCTGTCTGTCTGTCCGTCACCAGTCTGTTGTTGTCTCATGAACCGTTATAGTTAGACAATTTTCACAGATGTTGTATTTCTGTGGCCACTAACAATAATACCAGAATAAATAAATATACAACAAACGTGATTTTTATGCCGTTTTATAGATAATGGGTTTTTTTGCCGTTTTATAGGTACGGAACCCTATGTGCGCTAGTCCGAGTTACACTTGACCTGTTTTTTGATAGATTAGTGGGTTGATGTGCTGGCATGTGTATCTAAATTTAGGTTACGTGGAGATAAGAAAATGGCTATATTTAGGTACATAAATATTAGGATGCGTCAGTTCCACACGTGCTATGTTTTCCTGTCACCTACAATGATAAAAATATTGGCAGATAAGATTATTGTTAAGAGATTCGATTACTCATCAACACAAAATATCGGTTACTCAGTCAAGTGCCCAAAATATGCCTAAAATGTTTTATTGTCGGTGATTCAAGTATTGACTCGTATCTTGTCTTCTATATCTATATATCTATACTTATAATAAATCTGTAGAGAGGTCAATTCTGTACATTAAATATATTTCCAAAATAACTATCAGGGGTTGTTTAGGGATCGATACTGATGCCAAAAATGCAATCAGTAAAATTATTGTCTGTCTGTCTGTCTGTCTGTCTGTCTGTCTGTCTGTCTGTATAACCGCTATAGAAACAAAAACTACTCGACGGATTTTAACGAAACTTGGTACAATTATTTTTCATACTCCTGAGCAGGTTATAGTATACTTTTCATCACGCTACAATCAATAGGAGCAGAGCAGTGAAGGGATTCCGATTGGATTTTTACAACTCAATTTTGAGGCACTTTCCGATAAGCTAGCAGACTGAAATTTTGCACATGCTCTGAGTTCTGATGAAAATACATGACTAGCTAAGAAACGTCATTACAAATCCAATATGGCGGCCTACCCAAGATGGCGGACTGGCTGTTTGAAATCCACCCCCATGATATGAGTATCAAATGAAAGGGTTTGCTGTCAGGAATACGAAATAAAAATAGTCACGTGATTTAAATCCAATATGGCGGACGTCCAAGATGGCAGACAGGCTATTTGAAATGCACCCCTATGATATGGATATCAAATGAAAGGGTTTGCTGTCGGGAATACGAACAAAATAGTCACGTGACTTAAATCCAATATGGCGGACGTTCAAGATGGCAGACTGGCTGTCTAAAATCCACCCCCATGATATGGGTATCAAATGAAAGGGTTTGCTGTCAGGAATACGAAAATTTAGTCAGGTGACTTAAATCCAATATGGCGGACGTCCAAGATGGCAGACAGGCTATTTGAAATGCACCCCTATGATATGGATATCAAATGAAAGGGTTTGCTGTCGGGAATACGAAAAAAATAGTCACGTGACCTAAATCCAATATGGCGGACGTTCAAGATGGCAGACTGGCTGTTTAAAATCCACCCCCATGATATGAGTATCAAATGAAAGGGTTTGCTGTCAGGAATACGAAAAAAATAGTCATGTGACTTAAATCCTATATGGCTGACGTCCAAGATGGCGGACAGGCTATTTGAAATGCACCCCCAAGATATGGGTATCAAATGAAAGGGTTTGCTGTCAGGAATATGAAAAAAATAGTCACGTGTCTTAAATCCAACATGGCGGACATCCAAGATGGCGGATCGGCTATTTGAAATGCATCCCCATGATATGGGTATTAAACGAAACGGTTTGCTGAATGGGATACGAAAAAAAATATCACGTGACCTAAATCCAACATGGCAGCCGTCCCAAGTTGGCGGATAAGAAGTAAATTAAGTTTGAATATGAAGAAGACTAAAAAAAAGTATAATATTTAGTGGGTGCTCAAAGCGTGTTTTTCCCACGTTTTGTCGTTCCGGTTGGATTTTTGCAACTCAATTTTGAGGCACTTTCCGATAAGCTAGCAGGCTGAAATTTTCAGGGTACCTTCAAACCCGATGAACAAAGATAAAAATAATAAAATAATTAATAAATTTAAAAAATCTAAAAGCCCACGTTTTTAAATGTCCTAAAAATAAGAAAATAACCCTACAGGGCTGAGAGATGGGCCAATCAAAACGTGGGGGCGTATCTTTGCAAGTTACGCCCACGAGCTATACACGTCATGTAAATATCTCATAAATAATTCCTTAAATAATTTACGCCCCCACGTTTTGAGTGGCCCCTCTCTCAGCCCCGTAGGGTTATTTTCTTATTTTTAGGACATTTAAAAACGTGGGTTTTTTAATCTTCCGTCGCGTGTGCAACCCTAATGGTTAAGCTACACAGAAATCATTTATGACGGAAATTTTCTCCTTAAAATTATATAAAAAATACCCCACGACAGCATATGTCTATCTTTTATGGTTGACTCACAATAACACGTGTAACTCCCGATAGCTTAGCAGTTCGAAGCTTTCTGATTACATTTGAATACTCTTACGTTTATAACACTCTCAGTTTCTCAGTCACCCCTAATTGAAAAAGTTAACATTAATTAACTGCTCCATAAAAAAAAATCATATAAATCAGTACAGAAACACCAAAGTTATACATGAAATACGCCAATAAGCCATTGCACGTGAATACTGAATCATGCTATAAGGATTTTTTTTGAGAATCGGTCGCCGCGCTCGACGCGTCTCGCGGCCGAAGGTATAAAATAGTCAATTTATAGAGAAAGGCTATAGGCTATATATCATCACGCTAAGGCCAATAGGAGCGGAGCGCCAATGAAGAATGCTTCGAAATCCGGGTTAAATTTAACGTTAGCCCAAAGTAACTATTCCACGCGGACGAAGTCGCGGGCAAAAGCTAGTTTATTTATAAATAGGTACGCCAACAGTAATATTTAGTTCCTAATAAAAATAAATTCGTGCTAGGGCTCGTATGTAGATACTAATAAAATTATAGGGTGTACAGTACAGTGTACACAACATTAGCATAATCTAATATGCAAAATTCTCGTGTCACAGTTTTCGTTGCCATACTCCTCCGAAACGGCTTGACCGATTTTGATGAAATTTTTTATGCTTATCCGGTATCTATGAGAATCGGCCAACATCTATTTTTCATCCCCCTAAATGTTAGGGGTAGTCCAACCCAAATATTTTTTAAAATTATTTATATGGCAAAACAACGTTTGTCGGGTCAGCTAGTATAATATAAACCTATTGACCAACGTAAAGTTATACAAGTTTAGTTATCGATTCCGGCGGTGGAGAAGGAAGAGGCGGAATGTGTGAGGGAGAGACAATACTCCACCTCACGTCCCAGCGACTGCAGGAGATGCCCAGGGCATCAGGGGTTAGGGGTGATATTTGGCCACCATAGGCGGCTTGTGGACGACGAGCAAAGGGTAGGTTGCCGTCTGATCAAGTACTTATCGCAAGCAGTAATTAGACGGGAACTGATATTAATAAAAAAATCGGCCAAGTGCGAGTTGGACTCGCCCATGAAGGGTTCCGTAGCAGCAAGCATAGATTAGAGATATAATTATATTGAGATTAGTAAGTAATATACACAAACAATAAAAATAACTTTGTTAGGGTTCCGTACGTCCGAATACAAAAACGGAACCCTTATAGGATCACTCGTGTGTCCGTCTGTCTGTCGCTTACAGTCAATTATCTCCGAATCTACTAGACCGATTGGGTTGAAATTTGGTACACATATCAATTCTTGTGACCCAAGCACAGAGGTGTGACGTGAATAGATGAAATCTGTATGTGGGAGGTAATTTTTGGGGGGGAAGGGGAAAATGAAAAAAAAAAGTTTTGAAAACTGCATCGTGTGACATATCAAATGAAATGTCTTGTTGAGACAATCTTAAATATATTTTTTTTGTAATTTTAAAATAAATAGTTTCCAAGTTATTCAAGAAAATGGACGAAATTTGACCATTCCCCCTCCCCCCTTATCTCCGAAACTACTGAACCTAAAATTTTGAAAAAAATACAGTAATTAGTTTTCTACTTATAGATTATAGGAAAATCTATAAAAAGTCCATATCTGTATATGGGAGGTAATTTTTGGGGGGGAACGGGAAAATTAAAAAAAAATATTTGAAAACTGCACCGTGTGACATATCAAATAAAAGATCTTGTTGAGACAATCTTAAATATGTTTTTATTGTAATTTTAAAATAAATAGTTTCCAAGTTATTCAAGAAAATAGACGAAATTTGACCATTCCCCCCCCCCTTATCTCCGAAACTACTGAAACTAAAATTTTGAAAAAAATACAGAAATTAGTTTTCTACTTATAGATTATAGGATAACCTATAAGAAGTCCATATCTGTATATGGGAGGTAATTTTTGGGGGGGGAAAGGGAAAATTTAAAAAAAAATATTTGAAAACTGCATCGTGTGACATATCAAATGAAAGGTATTGTTGAGACAAACATAAAAGTATTTTTTTTGTAATTTTAAAATAAATGGTTTCCAAGTTATTCAAAAAAAATAGACGAAGCTTGACCATTCCCCCCCCTTTATCTCCGATACTACTGAACCTAAAATTTTGAAAAAAATACAGGAATTAGTTTTCTACTTATAGATTATAGGATAACCTATAAGAAGTCCATATCTGTATACGGGAGGTAATTTTTGGGGGGGGAAAGGGAAAATTTAAAAAAATATATTTGAAAACTGCATCGTGTGACATATCAAATGAAAGGTATTGTTGAGACAAACTTAAAAGTATTTTTATTGTAATTTTAAAATAAATAGTTTCCAAGTTATTCAAGAAAATAGACGAAATTTGACCATTCCCCCCCCCTATCTCCGGAACTACTGAACCTATTTTTTTTTTTTTTAAATACAGAAATTAGTTTTCTACTTATAGATTATAGGAAAACCTATAAGAAGTCCATGATATTAAAATAACATGGTAAATCACTCAATATTGTGCGTACCAATTTGGGTCATATTTAAAAAAAAACGTGGTAGGTAGCATCGTACGGAACCCTCTTCACGCGAGTCCAACTCGCACTTGGCCGGTTTTTATTTTTCATAGTATTTGTATGAATGGCAAAGTTATATTTGCGGTTTTTGAAAATGTACTATATCTCAAAAACTGCTAACTGTATCTCATCCAAACCAATTTTCGTTGGTAGTTTTGGTTGAGGTCTACATTATATATTTTTTTTAGTTTTATCATTCTCTTATTTTAGAAGTTACGGGGGGGGGGGACACACTTTTTACCACTTTGGAAGTGTCTCTCGCGCAAACTGTTCAGTTTAGAAAAAAATGATGTTAGTAACCTCAATATCATTTTTAAAGACCTATTCATAGATACCCCACACGTATGGGTTTGGTGAAAAAAAATTTTTTGAGTTTCAATTCTAAGTATGGGCCCCCAAAATTTGTTTTGTTTTGATTTTTGTGTGAAAATCAATTCAATTCAATTCAATTCAATTCAATTCTTTATTGCATTCACATGTGTGTTAGCTCGTTCGATAAAATAACGTCCACAATAGTCATTATTACAATTGTGTTCCACTTTTTAAAACAGTAAATTCACACTTCTACGGTTCGAACAATTTTATTCGCGACCACCAGGGATTAATTCGACCTGCTCCGCTCGAGGCAAAAACTAGACTGCCTGTCGGTCCTAAAATTCACAATTAGCTCAACTTTGACAATAATCAAATGTAGTGAGGGTAACGTAAAAAAATCATATTAAGATCGAATTAATCCTTTTGAACCGATATCGTTTCAACCTAAATGTTTTAACACTTTTAAAATAAACGATTAATTATTCCATAATTATTTTTACTAATTATGGTTACAAAAACAAACGATAAAATCTAACATTAATGTTACTATAAACAAAAAATATACCAGTATAAAATTCATTTTAAGTAAACAATATTTAATTATTTTGTAGTATTGTAACACCGTTCTCACAATTCGTCCATCCTGATAACAGTACACGTCCTCGTGTACATAAGATTATATTAAAAACAGGAACAGTATTACTTTGAAACTAGTAAAATTACTATTTAAATTAAGAAAAACTGTTAATATATACGTACTTGTAAAGATATACAAACAATTTGTTGAACATGTCACCAAAACATACAGGATTTATTTGTTAAACTCAAGTTAAATACATTTTTTTTTTTATAAAACTTCGTACATCTGGACAGCATCTTCATCTTTACAACATAAAACTTTTCAACCACACAACACATATTTTGTTTCACAGCGTAAACTTTTTCACAACACTTATTTTTGTTTCACAACGTAAACTTTTTCACAACACATCACACAGCTTCTGCTTTACGACACTGTATCGCAAGCCACACGCAACGCATCGTGCTCTTTGCGCACCGCGTCTCCTCAGCTTTAGACTCGAACTGGCTCCCAGCTGCTCCACATCGAACCTGTTCAATTTATTTCCCGGCGCCCTGCGCATGTTCTCGTTGTACGGCTTGAGCACCTTACCCATTGTACCGCGTCTCTTCAACGTTGGGCTCGAACCGACTCCTAGCTGCTCCACATCGGACCCATTCAATTTATCTCCCGGCGCCTTGCATACCCTCTCGTCATCTTGAGTAACTCGCGCAATGCATAGCACATCTTTTGCAACCTTGCACACCTCGTGCGACCTAGCACACCTTGTGCAACCTAGCACAACTTGTGCAACCTAGCTCACCTTGTGCAACCTATGTGCGACGCACACCTTGCGTTTCGCATAGCACACATAGTGCATCTTAGCACACTTCGTGCAACCTATAAGCGACGCACACCTTGCGTTTCGCATAGCACACATAGTGCATCCTAGCACACTTAGTGCCACTTATATACGGCGCACACCTTGCGTTTCGCATAGCACACATAGTGCATCCTAGCACACTTAGTGCCACATATATGCGACGCACACCTTGCGTTTTGCATAGCACACATAGTGCATCCTAGCACACTTAGTGCCACCTATATGCGACGCACACCTTGCGTTTCGCATAGCACACGTAGTGCATCCTAGCACACTTAGTGCCACATATATGCGACGCACACCTTGCGTTTCGCATAGCACACATAGTGCATCCTAGTTGTAATGCTTAATGCATCTTGCGCTTCATCTATTCCATGAATTATTAAATAATTATACATATTAATCTCTGTTTCTATAGGCTGTAACTTCTCCATGAACTAGAAAAAGACATTATTTATTCAACACATATGACGTAAAACACGATGTACTATCACCCTGATTAGCTACCTTTGTTCCTTCGAACTGTTCATTTTCACTCGCTTAATTTCTTGACTATTTTTCCGTCTGGTTCTTTCCGAAACACAACCACTGATAAATTTTATCCACTGAGTTTATCCCTTTTTTAACAGTCGTACCATATTTTACTAAGGCAGAATTGATATTAGGGCATTTGAACCAATTTTTCATGCTTTTTGTTAAGTAACTTTATCATTATTAAATAATTTTGTAATTTGGAGGATAACTTCGCTAGAAAGTTTTACTTATACTTGCATTATGAGTCTTTTTTGTTACTACCACAAGGTACATTAATATTTGCTATTCTTACTTATAATCCTTTCATTGTTTTATCAAAATACTTCTTTTGTTAACCTTGCGACCCATCTACATAACCGGTGTAATGTGAAGGCGACCAATTGGTCGGCTTTCAATTGTCAAAACAATTGTTAAAAAAATGGCCACAGTTAATGATTTAATGGACTTCCTTCCATTTTCGTCGACTATTTTAATCGTTATAATTTAAATTCTATCTCAGTCATAATGCGACCTGTCATTCGCACTAGTGAGTTTAAGACCGATTTTAGATAATAAAAAATCGAAAGAGTTCTTTTGTACGTCTTCTCTTGGCTTGTGGAGAACGAACAGCGATTTAAAATCAATATTCACTTCATTCAAAAAATAACTTTTCCTTATTTTTACTTTTCATTGAAATATTGTTTTGTGCGCACTGTGCGACCACATTTTTATTTTATACATTTTTTTTTCGCTGTTTATACTTAACCGTGAGAACCAATAATGCTTCTCTATTCTTCTTTTTTTTTTTTCGAAAGGAGACACTTCCGAGGCGGCCCCACAGTCACCAAGTCAGGATCCGATGACCGGATTCTGGAGAAATCGAGGACAACCCTCAACCTCTATAGGCCCACACATCGTTCTTCGCAAAGTTTTAAGAACTTCCACATATGATATTTCTGCTTATCCTATTAACATCATAACTTAAATGTTAATTATTATGTTTACTATTCTACAATTAAATAACATTATTTTAGTTTCCTTCTTCTTCGTCGATTCACTCTTGACAGAGTGGTCGTGGTCAGCATGTTGCAGCGAGACATCGTGCTGCCATAATTCGCCTCACAATGCGGCGCCATCCCTCCCTGTCGGCTGTAATTCTTGTGCACTCGTGTAGCGGACGACCTACAGCAGACTTGATCTGGTCAGTCCATCGCATGGGTGACCGGCCGCGTGCTCTCGTGCCTTCTGCTTTCCCCTGGACAACAAGGCGCTCAATAGAGTCGTTGCCTCTCCGGGACACGTGACCAAAGAACTGAAGTATTCGAGCCTGGACCGTAGCTGACAGACGCTGCTTGATACCGAGCTCTTGGAGAATGGATATGTTGTCGAAATTCAGTCCAGGAGACTCCAAGCATTTTCCTCCAGCACCACATTTTCAGAGCGTCTATTTTACTTTTTTCAGTTTCCCTCAGCGTCCAGGTCTCGACTGCGTATAGAAATATGGGGAACACCAGTGCCTGTATGAGCCGGGTTTTCGTGGCTTTGGTGATGTTGCGGTTCCTCCATACTTTCCTCAGTCTATCCATGGCAGATCTAGTAATAGCCATGCGTCGCTTGATCTCGTCCACGCAACCACCTTGGTTTGATATTAGAGCTCCTAGGTAGACATATGATTGAACGACGTCGCAATTCACAATTTGAGTGACTTCGGGCGAGTTTTCGTTAGCGCGGTCGACAATCATAATTTTGGTCTTGCTTCTATTTATCCTTAAACCAAAAAAAGAACTGGTATGTTGCATCTTGGACAGCAAATCCTCCACATGGTGACTAGTAGTTGCGTACAGCGTAGTGTCATCTGCATAGCGCAAGTTCGATAACCTCACACCTCCTTTTGATACACCGTCCGTCCAATCTTCAAGAGTAATCCTCATTATCAGTTCGGTGTAGATATTCAATAGGAGCGTCGACTTTAGTTTCCTACGTGCACATAGCACTTCACAGATTACGGTCGAACATAGCGTCCAATATTGTCATGTGCACACAGCACTTCAAAGATTACGGTCGCACATAGCGTCCAATATTATCATGTGCACATAGCACTTCAAAGATTACGGTCGCACATAGCGTCTAATATTGTCATGTGCACATAGCACTTCAAAGATTACGGTCGCACATAGCGTCCAATATTGTCATGTGCACATAGCACTTCAAGATTACGGTCGCACATAGCGTCCAATATTGTTATGTGCACATAGCACTTTAAAGATTACGATCGCACATAGCGTCCAATTTTGTCATGTGCACATTGCACTTCAAAGATTACGGTAGCTCACAACGTCCAATATTGTCATGTGCGCATAGCACTTCAAAGATTACGATCGCACATAGCGTCCAATTTTGTCATGTGCACATTGCACTTCAAAGATTACGGTAGCTCACAACGTCACCCCTAACGTTGATCACGAAATTCGAATTTTCTCTATGATAATAAACGAACGAGCCTTACAGTAGTCACATAAGATGTGTAATGTCTGACATCTTACTCTTAGCTTTGGCTTTGGTTTCGACTTAGACTTTGATTTCGACTTTGACTTCGTTTCCAGTTTCCCTTTGAATTAGACTTTTAGTTTGAATTAGACTTTCACTTTGAATAAGACATTCACTTTGAATAAGACATTCACTTTGAATAAGACTTTCATTTTGAATAAGACTTTCACTTTGAATAAGACTTTCACTTTGAATAAGACTTTCACTTTGAATAAGACTTTCACTTTGAATAAGACTTTCACTTTGAATAAGACTTTCACTTTGAATAAGACTTTCACTTTGAATAAGACTTTCACTTTGAATAAGACTTTCACTTTGAATAAGACTTTCACTTTGAATAAGACTTTCACTTTGAATAAGACTTTCACTTTGAATAAGACTTTCACTTCGAATAAGACTTTCACTTTGAATAAGACTTTCACTTTGAATAAGACTTTCAATTTGAATAAGACTTTCAATTTGAATAAGACTTTCACTTTGAAAAAGACTTTCACTTTGAATAAGACTTTCACTTTGAATAAGACTTTCACTTTGAATAAATCTTTTACTTAGAATTAAACTTTCACTTTGAATTAGACTTTCACTTTAACAACGACTTTAATTTTAACTTAGACTATAACTCTGACTTCGACTACCACTTTGATTTCAACTTTCACTTCAACTTTAACTTCAATTTCTGAGGTAAGTACTGATTACTTAGACTTTATGTGGGATTGACCTAGGTCCGTGCAACTAATTCACTTATTAAGCAGCATTGACTTCTAAAATCTATGTAGCTCTTAAAGTTTTACCGTTGTTCAAAACATGTTGGTTTCGTTTACTCATTAGGTATGTCTTAATATCTATTTTATCTCTAGTGCAATTTTAATTCATCACGCCCTACTCTCATTCAGTTTGGCTTTTTCCTTTTTTCTAGAGTTACATAAAATTATTTTAGTGGTTCTTTCCTTAAAATACCATTTCAGGCACGTGTATGGTCCTCATATGGCTTGAACAGTATAATATTATCTGGACGTTAAGAGACAGTGACCTCCGAGTTCTTCGACGCTTCGTCCCAGAGCAGTCAGGCACGAAACACCGGCCACATCTTGCTCCAAAAACTCTTTTCTTCTTTTCTTTCTTTATTTGATGTGAAAAAGTGTTTTTTAACAACCTACTTGCAAAACAAACATCATCTATCATTTAGTTATCGCGAAGTTTGCTCTTCAAGGGAATATTCGCATGAGCAATAATATGTACGGTGGGCTTTACAAGTGGTTACCTCAGTGACTGAACTAAAGCGGCCAACCACATCATGACGTGGACTGTACAATCATAACAATTTAAGCTGTTTGCTTGTACACTGTTGTACAAAACAATCAAATCTTGGACTTCAAAATAATGGTCGCTCCTAGCGGCTTATCTAGTTATATGCACATTGCTCTTAAAAAAATCGTGTTCGCTCATAGCGGCCTACGTTGGGTGCACATTGCACTTCGAAGATGATGTTCGCTCATAGTGACCTATAACATGTGCACACTGCACAATTATTGCGCTTCAAAATTCATGTTAGCTTCCAAGTTATTTGCACATGTCATTACACATCACGATTTTATTTACAACGTTATAGAATGCAGATGTTTTTGCACTTCAATATATCTTTATTATCTACACTTCACATCTTAGCATATCATTACTTCATAGCGGTGTTTTACAATTTTTGTACTTCATCTTTTTATTATAACAAAACTGCATTTTAAATCTGTCGTCACATTGATCTGATTGTTTTACTATTTTTTAATTATTACTGAATACAATTATAATCAGAAACGGAAACATATCTAAATTATTTAATTGTAATAAACAATAATTTATTGGCACGTTCCTTGACTTTATTCAACCGAGTAATTGTTTGATTTTTAACTTTTTGAGGTCGAATTCAAGCATAAAATTTGTAGTACATTCCATTTTCATCCGAGATAATCGTATTTGTCTGTCACATTCCATTGGATTTTTTTGTGTAACTAAAATGAAAGCACTTACCCCCAGTCCAGTAACGGCGAAAGGAAAAAAATTCAAACCTGGATCTTTAAGTCTGACCGACAAAGGCGCGTAGCGATCCCGCTTCCGATTTGTTAGCTCGTTCGATAAAATAACGTCCACAATAGTCATTATTACAATTGTGTTCCACTTTTTAAAACAGTAAATTCACACTTCTACGGTTCGAACAATTTTATTCGCGACCACCAGGGATTAATTCGACCTGCTCCGCTCGAGGCAAAAACTAGACTGCCTGTCGGTCCTAAAATTCACAATTAGCTCAACTTTGACAATAATCAAATGTAGTGAGGGTAACGTAAAAAAATCATATTAAGATCGAATTAATCCTTTTGAACCGATATCGTTTCAACCTAAATGTTTTAACACTTTTAAAATAAACGATTAATTATTCCATAATTATTTTTACTAATTATGGTTACAAAAACAAACGATAAAATCTAACATTAATGTTACCATAAACAAAAAATATACCAGTATAAAATTCATTTTAAGTAAACAATATTTAATTATTTTGTAGTATTGTAACACCGTTCTCACATGTGTATTAAAAGTTCTTAAAATTAAAGTTAGTTCACATGGACCCTGTCGGGCACAACAATTCAACAAAATGTCAACAGTAGCATTAAAATAATCAAAAATAATAAATTAATTTAAATAACAGAATATTGTCACAGGCAAATACGGAAACAAAATTAAAAAGTCACAAAGAATACTATAACGTTAAATTCATGTCAGTA
Source organism: Agrotis exclamationis (assembly GCA_950005045.1). Classification (NCBI taxonomy): domain Eukaryota; kingdom Metazoa; phylum Arthropoda; class Insecta; order Lepidoptera; family Noctuidae; genus Agrotis; species Agrotis exclamationis. The sequence goes on along the minus strand of OX465436.1, from coordinate 11,780,735 downwards.
AAATAAAATAATAATTACAATTTAAAATAAGTAATACTCAATTTAGAATGTCAATCAACTAAAAATACAACAAAATTCAATAAATAAGTGGATAGTAAAAGTCAATCCATTTTGTAGTCATCATTAAAAAATTCATTTAATGAGTAATAACAATTTTTAATTAATAAGCTTCTGACTCGTTTTATAAATATTTTGTCATTTTCCTCTATTCTTATTTCATTAGGAATTCTGTTATATATTTTTATTGATGTAACGTGAGGGCTAGTACTGTGTAGTTTTAACTTTGATTGGGGTACTATTAGCGTGTTTTCAAATCGTGAACGCGGTGCATATCGGCGAGCCTGGTCAGAGATTTTAATAAAAAAGTTTGGATTCTGTCTTACAAATTTACATGTTTCTAAAATATAAATTGATGTCAGAGTTAGAATGTCCAGTTTTTTAAAATGTGGTCTCCTAATGCGGTTCACATAATACATCTTTCTACCAAGTTTCAACAGGATAGCTCTTATACTTTCGACAAAAAGTGGCTGTGACATACACGGACAGACAGACAGACAGACAGACAGACAGACAGACAGACAGACATGACGAATCTATAAGGGTTCCGTTTTTGCCATTTGGCTACGGAACCCTAAAAACAGCTGTTCCCAACATAGTGACGATTAACATGAGCACAAATGTACGGGGACGTCTTTTTTATTCTTTATATTGGACGTGGTATCTACCACGTCCAATAACTAAATCTGAAAATTCAGGCAAAGAATAACTAAATTCATACTACATTACTAAATAATTCAGGCAAAGAATAACTAAATTCATATTCTGCGTTGACCTTGAATTCTGGGAAATGTTTCTGTATCTATTATAGCCGAAAATACAGCTATTACTTTCTCTTGCCTCACCCGATTGCCTCTTTGGTCTAGTGGTCGTATGCGCGACTGCTGAGAAAGAGGCCCTGGGTTCGATTCCCGGGTCGGGCAATATGTTATTGGGTAAAACAATTTTTATTTTTGGTTGTACGACTAAAAGTTGCAAGACCAAAGTTGTAGATAAGTCAATTTGCAATAAAATGTCTACTAATTTTCTACTACAAAAAAAAATATTTTTTAATTTAATAAACCAATATTTAATTATATAAATATCTTCTACATCCCTTTTTCCAAGATGGCAGCCACGTGCCTAGGGTTTTGAGCGACTTCACAAACTTTAATTTAATTTAACACTAAACCTAGGAGGGGTATACCGATGGGGAGTGACATGTAAAAAAAATTAGTGCGTCCTACGACACTCATCGCTGGGATTCCGTGGACCGTGGTCATTGGCGCAGAAGGCTAACGCATTAGCGTTTTGGAGTGATAACTACTTTCTTTTGGCACTAAACTACATATACCTACAATATTATTATGATATTGAGTTCGAGCTACGAGCTGACGTTTTCGCAAGTTTGCAAGAAGATTTGCCCTAAAAATGTGTTATATTTGACCGCAGTCTTAGTAGCTTATTGGTATTAACCTGGTCGTACTGAAAAACGTCAGTTCATATTTTGAACACAATATTCTATCGTAAACCACATGTTTATTAAGAAAAGAGTTCAAAATCCATCTGAACCAATCTGAATCAAAATCGCTTACCGACTATGCATACGGGCAGTTGAGTTCGACGATGCAATTGGTCCGCAAACTCCGTGTAGAACTCCGGTATCCCCGGACTCCCAGTTATAACAACAATCACTTCCGAACAACATTTGAATGGATCAGCGACTGTTAGTAAACGAGTTTCAACTTTATTTAGACGCTTTGTTATGTACATTTTGGCTTGTATTATTTTTTATGTGAGTTGAGAATCGCGCACGACATGTGCTGCGTCAACGACGGTCAACTGTAACTAAACTGATCACAATGAAATCAGATATGATTGTATCAGCACAATCACTAGACATAGACTATAGGTACCTTATTAATTGTTAGAACTTTCATAAGATGATACAGCGTGATTTATTTATTTTTAGGGTTCCGTAGCCAAATGGCAAAAACGGAACCCTTATAGATTCGTCATGTCTGTCTGTCTGTCCGTGTATGTCACAGCCACTTTTTGTCGAAAGTATAAGAGCTATCCTGTTGAAACTTGATAGAAAGATGTATTATGTGAACCGCATTAGGATTTTCACACAAAAATCAAAACAAAACAAATTTTGGGGGTGCCCCCCATACTTAGAATTGAAACTCAAATTTTTTTTTTTCACCAAACCCATACGTGTGGGGTATCTATGAATAGGTCTTTAAAAATGATATTGAGGTTACTAACATCATTTTTTTCTAAACTGAACAGTTTGCGCGAGAGACACTTCCAAAGTGGTAAAAAGTGTGTCCCCCCCCCCGTAACTTCTAAAATAAGAGAATGATAAAACTAAAAAAAATATATAATGTAGACCTCAACCAAAACTACCAACGAAAATTGGTTTGGATGAGATACAGTTAGCAGTTTTTGAGACATAGTACATTTTCAAAAACCGCAAATATAACTTTGCCATTCATACAAATACTATGAAAACAAAGTTATTTTTATTGTTTGAGTATATTACTTACTAATCTCAATATAATTATATCTCTAATCTATGCTTGCTGCTACGGAACCCTTCATGGGCGAGTCCAACTCGCACTTGGCCGGTTTTTTTTTTCCTTATTGCCAAAGACGATACCTATTGATAATTTTTTTTATTTCGGACTTTTATGAAATCCATAAATTGTTAGTACTTAGGTGAAACACTATAGTTAATAACTTAACCTAAAGGTGAATTAATGAGAGTATCATCCATCCACTAAAAGAAAAAAATCTAGGGTATAAAGTTAATGAACAAATTTTTCAATTAATTCAGTTCAGCTTTTTTAAAACCTTTTTAGTCTTTACTCTATATAATTAATTGTTACTAGTCTATCACGGTTAAAATATAGGTTACGTTGGTTTAACGTTTACTGAGCATTTAAATTAAATATTTGTCTGAAGAAGTAAATTAATTACTTGCGGGCTTCACATTTTTGTAAGTGAGGTATGAGTATTTTTTTTTTTATTTTAACTAAGTCATTGAAGGAACTGTCCTTGTTAGATAAGTTTAGGATTGGTGTGGGAATGTGTAGATAACTAGTACAGTCAGCAAAATAGGTAGGTTTACAGGCAGCAAGTATAAACAGTTTTCTTGTATACTACTCGTACATGCATGCTTTATGCTAAAAGTATGCATTTGTGGCTGTATGCTACATGCAGCCATAGATGTTGGTTGGTATTTAGACACATTTAAACTTATAATACAACATTGTGAAACCCTTTGCTGACTGTACATGCTTTTTGTTGTGTTAACAACGTCTCAAACAAACTCAATTACTCGTAACATTTCAATACAACTACTCCTCGTCTTTCATGAATTTCATTTAGGAATAAGTGGCAATCCCATTTGAATGAACGCGTAATGAACGAATGAGGTGAACTAAATAAGTAGTAACCACAGCTTAAATACAGACTATACTGTATATTATTAACCTAAAGACGAAATTGCGGCCCTAAACAAAAATGAAATATATTACGAGCGAATACGGTCCGTTTATCATACAGTGAAATCCACTAAGTAAATATAAAACAGACTTTATAGATAGACAAATATGGTTTGTTTTACATTGTTGGTTTTTGGTAAAGGTGAGTGACACCATCGCGTATGGTAATAGAGGGTTGTGTGATTTGCGCTCATGAGATTCAATTTCACGCACCTGTATGATTGACGGGGACATTATGCAGGTGTTCAGCCCTCCACATAATTTACTATTTTATCATTTCTCGGGATGTCGTTTGTTTCGCCGAGGGAATTATACTTAATGCCTAATATTACTGCGAGGAAAAATTTTAAGTTGTATTTTTGTACGGAAAAATGCTAAGAGTGTGAACCTTATCAGTGCTTGCAAATTGCTGGAGTCAACTAAGGAGGGAGGGGGTCGTTCTGACTTTATCACGTCCGACATTATTTAGCTAAATCGAGGAGTGTTACCCGTGAGACGTTGTCGAGTTTTCCCTGAGTTTTCCTCGTAGGCACTCTTTGAGATAGGGATGTCATCGAATTGGAACTGGCTGTATACATCTGTATTGTTTTTTAATGAGAAAAATACTTCGTCGCATGTCGATGTCGACCTAGAACTGGGCTGCGACTTAAGCACTTTCGGAAGAGTGTTTTAGTTCCTTTAATGAATCGACAAGACACCGTACCTATTTAGTGCGCAATTATTTGTGGAGACGCTGGCTTGCCAGGTTCGCGGGACTTCCTTATAAGGGCACCGTGGCCTTGGAGTGCAAAGAAAATCTGACAATTGTTTCTGCTCCCCACTGGGTTCCATGACAAGAGATTTATTTTAAAAAAAGGACACAGTCAAAACTCAAACTTCTTCTATTGTACAATACAATAATGATGGAACTTTCACGGCACGTTGTTTGCAGTGATTGAGTGTTCGACTGCTGCGCAGCGTGTCCCAGGTTCAATTCGCCCACGGAACAAAATATTTGTATGATCTACAAGTAGTTGTTCCGGGTCTGGGTGTTTCAACGTTTGTAAATGCACCTACAATAGAGGAAAAATCCTAGTGTGGGGCAATGTTTAAAAAATATTTATTAACGTTTGCTATACGATAATAGTAAATAGCAGTGAGTAAATAAGGCTTACATTCCTTTACATTAACTAAAAAGTTTTCTATGTAAACAAAGTAGGTAAACAGCGTAAATATTCAGTGCTGTAGCCTATTTATCACGCACGATAGTTAATAGCTTAGCTTAGTGAGAATTAAAACTTAATTCTAAACAAATTTATATTAAGAATGAATAACATTAGCGTTATCCTATTATTTAAGATATTATAGTTCGCATAATCCGTGTCTGAGCACTTTAAATACAGATAAGTCTGTTTTATAAATTAGAATAATACTTTTTTAGGGTTCCTTGTTTGTATGATCAAGGCGTCTAGTGGCTTAGAAATGTGACTGAAATTAAGAAAGAGATAAATCCACAAATGCTCTCAGATCAGTTACTTTGATATACTATTCATTAGGGTTATTGGACTATTTATTAGGGTTTCCCTATAACCAACTCATTACTAAACCAATGCGCCGTTGGTCTGCTGTACACACGGTAATATTAGTTATAAAATTATAAATTAATTAAAATTTGCTCTACACTTTGCTTCACTCTTCCCTTCTCTAGAGTACCCATCTATCTCTGTATAAAAATTAGTCCAGCAGTTTATGCATGTAAGCGAAACAGATAAACAAAGACATTATAGAAAATGAATGCGGAACCTTATGTAGGACGTCTACAACATTTTGCTGATACGAAGAATCACATGAACATTAGTAACTCGTATTTCATAACAAAAAACCGGCCAAGTGCGAGTTGGACTCGCCCATGAAGGGTTCCGTAGTAGCAAGCATAGATTAGGGATATAAATTGAGATTAGTAAGTAATATACACAAACAATAAAAATAACTTTGTTTTTCATAGTGTTTGTATGAATAGCAAAGTTATATTTGCGGTTTTTGAAAATGTACTATATCTCAAAAACTGCTAACTGTATCTCATCCAAACCAATTTTCGTTGGAAGTTTTTTTTAAGGTCTACATTATACATTTTTTTTAGTTTTATCATTCTCTTATTTTAGAAGTTACAGGGGGGGGGGGAAACACATTTTACCACTTTGGAAGTCTCTCGCGCAAACTGTTCAGTTTAGAAAAAAATTATATTAGCAACCTTAATATCATTTTTAAAACCCCACACGTATGGGTTTGATAAAAAAAGAGTGAGTTTCAATTCTAAGTATGGGGGGTACCCCCAAAATTTGTTTTGTTTTTATTTTTGTGTAAAAATCCTAACGCGGTTCACATAATACATCTACTTACCAAGTTTCAACAGGATAGCTTTCATACTTTCGAAGAAAAGTGGCTGTGACATACGGACGGACAGACAGACAGACATGACGAATCTATAAGGGTTCCGTTTTTGCCATTTGGCTACGGAACCCTAAAAACGTAAAAAGAAACAATTCTGCTAACACAATCACGATGTATCATTATTTTGTTTTAAAATATTACACGATGAATAATTTGCTTAATTTGTATGATTGATCGAGGTTACTGACTAAGTAACCTACCTACCTAATAAGCTGGTGATGGATTGAATTGTGGTTAGGTATGTTTATTTTATTCGCGACGCCATTTATTTTTTGTTGAAGTTTGCATTTAAACAGTTGTTTCTCAATAAACATGTTTTCTTAACACTTCCCGGTACGAATCTTACTATGGACTTTTGCGTTGGTTTTTGCCAGTCGTTGCATTTGATCATATGTCTATGACTCACATATTGTACATACGAATAGATAAAAATTAGTCCAGCTCGTAGAAACAGACTTTGTCGACGGAAGAAAAGATAAAATGAAAGAACGTAGAAAGATTTTTAAAAAAGAAAAGAAGATGTTTAAAGTAAAGAAAATAAATGTTTCTATTTCTTCAATGGTATACGAATCGTGCCATACCTACACACAAAAAAACAGTCGATTTGTTTATGTAGAAACAATAATGAAATAATTTTGTCTATTCTTGGTAAAATAGAGATAGAATTGGTTAGCAACGCGTGTAGAAAAAAAAGTAATATTATCGCCAAAATATCAGGTCTTTAAACCTATAATTTACACAGTAATTTTCAAACTATATTTTCATAATAATTGTTTTAAACGTCGTCCGTTTCGTGGCCATTAAAAAACCATTAAAACATAAAGTATTGTAGGTACAATGTAAGTACATAGTGCCAAAAATGGGACCTGAAATGATACGATGAATAACTTCTACGAACGTATGTGTAACGGCTATAGACGTTCATAAACGTCATTCGTGTAACAGATGTACGTATAAATTGGGCTTTAGGTAGAATTATCGTTATTGCTGTCATATTGCATAGTCTTTTACTGGATAAACTTGTAAGCGCGTCCTGTAACGAATGGTGAATAGCCAGCAATTGTCAGAGCGACTATATCTCGCTACAGAACTGTATGAGAAAATAATGTTTGAATGAAGTGCTATTGTTATGGCAGACTCTCACAAAGAAATTCCCGACAAAGTGCTTCGAGCGAACGTTTGTTGTAGCAGAATTACTTTTTGTTTGAACTTCATTCATCAGCTCACCATGGTGTCTGCTGTAAGTTATTTAACAGAGGTTTCAAGTTGTTTCTCATATAAAAGTTATGATCATAATATAAAGCTTAATCATAACATAACTGCATAACAGGATGACGGTTTTATCTGTCACAAAAATCTTCCGTAAGCCAAGTGGTAAAAGATATGGCTGTGTTAATTTAGAATTTCTCTCCACTTATTTTTAACGGCCAAGTAAATAAAATCTCCGAGTATCGCCGCCAGTTACGCGGGAAATGTCAAGCGTCTCATATGCCAACTTTATTTTATCGCACACAAGTTTAGGGCGTTACTTTAATTGTGGCCGACATTCGTCGAGTTAATGCGCATTAATGTGAGTGGGAAAGTTATCTTAATTAAACAAAGCTCAGCCGGGGACGTTTGTTTGTCGCACAGCTTGTAAACACGCCACTACTCGACTGTACGCGGCGTATCGACTGTGCTACAATGAGCGTATTACGAGATACGCGCCCCCTTTCAGAGAATATAAGCGTGTTACCCCATCATCCCGAGTCCTCAAATCATAATCTCAGAATCCATTTCTCTGAGCGCATTCCATTTTTAACATTTAACAAAACCCCAGCGCTTCGGCCCAGTTTTTCCCTAGGAATTTGCGGAGGGTCCCAGCTGAATATCCGCATTTTTTGTAAACAATGGGCCTGTCCTCGTACTGCGTTGGATTATGTGAAAATTTCACGAGAAATTTCCGTGAGATTCCCTTGAAAGGTTCAATGTGAGTGAAATTCTCCCGAGTTCAATACATTCGAATATCCTTTTGAGATTGGAGTGACACAAAGCGTATTGTTACAGACGAGAGGTTTCTATCTCGTGCCGTTTTGTGCGACGACTCGACTAGTTATTCTCTTCATCTGCTGGCTGCATTAAGTGATAAGCTTTTGTGTTAAATAAGTGTGAGACACGTGAGACGTGACCGTTTTATGTAACCAGTCATCTTGTATGCATGGAAATAAATAGCTTCATGCATTCGCAGCAGTTATTTAAGGTCGCGCGAAAATATTTTGCTGATATTGCGCTCCCGCGTAAATTGAAGTTGATGTAAATGCATAATTCATAATAATTAAAAAGTTAAAACCGGCCAAGTGCGAGTTGGACTCGCCCATGAAGGGTTCCGTAGCAGCAAGCATAGATTAGAGATATAATTATATTGAGATTAGTAAGTAATATACACAAACAATAAAAATAACTTTGTTTTTCATAGTATTTGTATGAATGGCAAAGTTATATTTGCGGTTTTTGAAAATGTACTATATCTCAAAAACTGCTAACTGTATCTCATCCAAAACAATTTTCGTTGGTAGTTTTGGTTGAGGTCTACATTATATATTTTTTTTAGTTTTATCATTCTCTTATTTTAGAAGTTACGGGGGGGGGGACACACTTTTTACCACTTTGGAAGTGTCTCTCGCGCAAACTGTTCAGTTTAGAAAAAAGTGATGTTAGTAACCTCAATATCATTTTTAAAGACCTATTCATAGATACCCCACACGTATGGGTTTGGTGAAAAATTTTTTTTTGAGTTTCAATTCTAAGTATGGGGGGCACCCCCAAAATTTGTTTTGTTTTGATTTTTGTGTGGAAATCCTAATGCGGTTCACATAATACATCTTTCTACCAAGTTTCAACAGGATAGCTCTTATACTTTCGACAAAAAGTGGCTGTGACATACACGGACAGACAGACAGACAGACAGACAGACAGACAGACAGACATGACGAATCTATAAGGGTTCCGTTTTTGCCATTTGGCTACGGAACCCTAAAAATGAAACAGTTGTTATTACAGGATTTTCTTGTTATTTCAAATAGTTTATTTTTAAATCCTCAATCTACTTTAACCAACGAAACTACGACTAACTAACGAACGTTAATTGGTACAAATTAATTTAGTCATTAAATATTCCAGAACCATCGCTTCACTCTGAATACACCAGGAGCGCATAGAAACAAGAAGTTCTAAGTGAGAAGGTTTACAGTTATATTAGTAACGTTGTTCAATAATAGTGTGTAGGAGGTTGTGACTAGTTATGGGAACAGCCATCTCGCTTACAAATATGTATATCAGATTGTTTCTATGAGAGAACTTGTTGTAATAAGGGAAGGAATTGAAAAGCAAATCACACTCCAAAGTAGTCCTTCTTGACCAAATGTGTGACACACACACTGTGAGAGAAGAGATAAATAATATTATTATGTCGGAAAGCAGATTTTTTTCAACACATTTTTAACTAAAATGCAGATTTTAACCTGACATCCCACTTAATCAATCCACAATCGATAACGGTATAGACTGTATCTATAAACATTATGTATCAATCAAAAGACCTTTCATGCAACTACAAGTACTGCTTTTCAAAGTTGTTGGGTGTTATCTTACCATATCGTAGAACCCAAATGCATAAAGATCTTATTATTTCCACACAAAGCGGGGTAGTAAAGCATAAACATAGTAGCCGGGCGCCGGTGAAAATTGTTTAATGGCTCACTAGCTATTGTCGTAAAACTATATTTCATCGACAAGGAGGGTTGAGGACGATGGAGGACGGAGGACACAGGCCCTCGTTAAAACTCTGACCGTTCACTAAATCTTATGGGTTTACGATTCTACAAAAATTGGGGCACCTCCACCGCGGCGCCTCGGGTTTCTTTACTTGTAACTGTTCACTCCTATGTTGTTACAACCCGGATTATAGTTACCTTAATAGGGTGCGCTATCGAGCTTTTACGAGCTTCGTCATAATTGGAAAAACTTGGTTACTCGTTAGGCCGGATAGTATGGATATTTGCATTATGAAACTTCTCTAGTAACCCGAGCTACAATCTGTTCAATACCATACAAGCTTATTAATAATTATGAATGTCAATAATTGGATATGCTGATTTGCTGATCCAGTATACTGTCAATACGTTTGAATGTAAGCATAAGAGCGTTGTTCTATTCCTGTTCTATAGAAACATTAATAATGCTTCAATGCTGAATACATTACGATGGGACAAAACGTCGTTTACTGCGGGAAAGCTGTTCGAATGAAATGAAATGCTAACTAATGAATGCTGAACTGAATGTCGTATACATACCTATATAAATATATGTCGAGCGTATTTAGTATTCAGGCAAAGCGTGCACCTGTCGGCAATCAGCCTCCACTCACATTATTTTGTCATTACTTTAGACAATACCGCATGATTTAAGGTAAATACGTGGAGCTCTCTGATTACGTCTGCGTCATAAACTCCGCCATACTTGTCTGAGATCCGTGACGCAGCGAGCGATGACGACATAAAGAACCATCTGACTTTAGACACAGGAACTTCTTCTGGGACGTGTATCATTCTGACTGACGGCAAAATGTACGTCGCTCGTAATAATACAATTACACGTTGGAATAATACGCGAGCAGCAAGTGCGCTAACAACGTGGCTTATATCACGAGAGATAAGCGACGTTGCGAGTGATGTCGAGATACGTCTCTCAGACGTGCAGCCTTGCTTCCAACCAAGCGTCCCACATGAGCGGAAAACGTGAAAACGTGCTACGATATGCGAAAATGTGATGATATTACTTGCTGTAGTTAAACGTAGTCGTAATTATACAAAGTGAAATGGTTATCCTACTTTTCAGTAGTCGGGAATTCAGTAGTTGAGATATAGTGCGATTTTTGTTCTAGAAATCTCAATATTTTGGGCATCGTGTGATTTCATATTTGTCGCTTAGTTGGGACAGGGGTATTCTGCATATTATTTCTCCTTGCGTCCGAGCTAGTTCACGACCGCGCAATCATTCCACTAATCTTGGCTAAGTAATTATAAAGTTTTAGAGCCGACATTCCGCTCAGAGTTTATCTGAACTTTAAGAGCCGGGACAATACACGATCGCCCCACATTCTTCCAAAACAATATTAGAAATGATTCACTTGAATTAATAATAGGTTTCGAACCCTTCTTATAAGTACTTGAGTACTTGTAGATGATTACGAAAAGCTTCGTACAATTAGTGGCTAAAGCCGGGTACGGGGACGTAATGCTGTCATTCTCCTTTGTCAGGTAAGTTATTAGGTACGTAACAAAATAATGGCTTGTTGGGATTAATGTTTGATCTATGTTTATGACGAACATAAGCGACATAGTTGTCGGATGTCGTGTTACGATATTGCGATGATTGGAACGAAGAGTTATTTAATTCTGTTACAGTGTTGTTGTCTGTAGTCTGCTTTGTCTGTAGCTATTTAATCATCTGGTGTTTTTTTAGAAGAGTTCTTTTTATTGTTGCTCCCTTGTTTATAGTTTGCTCAGAACAATGCACAGGTTCAGTGCTCAGTAAAATTGCGAATTTGTTCAAAGCTTTTCTTTTGTATTCGCTGAATCTAAAATCTCACTTATAATTACTGTGATAATTAATAGTTAGTCACACCAACATTTAATATTGCAAGTAAAATAATTAATGATCACAAAATTAAAAAGCTAAGACAGAACAAATCAACTCTTGACAAGGTTTTATTGTTATAAATATTGAAAGTCTGAAAGATATAGCCGAACAACGAAATTGAATTAAAAGAATTTCTTCTTTTTACGGAAACTGTCGTTAGTCGCCGGCATCTCGTTCAAGTTCTAAAGTTTTACGCTGGATCGTGAATTCAGACTTTCGAGTTAGACAATGTCTTCACCATATTTCAGGGATATTTATCTTACAAGTTTTATTATTTTCCAAACACATAAAGCGGGTGGTTTATGAATAGGAACTGTTGACGTCATTCCTCGTGGGTAATGGTTAATCAAACACCCGCGGTACATATTTTATCTCGGATCTTCGACGTGTTGTTAGTCTCGCGGTGAGTCAGCGTGAATGTTAATGCATTTCGGTTCGTATATCACATTTCGTCAAATGTAATCGAAGCTCCGGTGACGGCACCATCCATCACAAGGATGTTTTCTCCTCGTTTCTTTTAAATGGAATATCTTTCAATGCAAATTTACATTCGAGTTTCATCGGTTATTAGGGACGAATCGGTTCGACTAATCGATTGTACCCGGCGACGTCAGATGGTAACTTTATGTTATCGCGGTAAGCTGGCGTCGACCGGCTCTCTTAGAATTATTCATGTCAAAAACATTCGTTTTAAATGGAAGCTGATTTATCGAGTAGCAGTCTGCGCAGATTGTGCGTTGGAGTGGCTCTTAGTTCTTTTGCGGCGCCATTTCTTTTTCAGTGTTATAAAGGAGCGCTTCCGTTATATCGTCGTGCATGTCGGCAATAATCCGGCTTGGTTTGATGAGCCCTGTTTACGAGCGACGAGAGCGTATCGCTTAAGCGACAAATAAATCGCTGACGATGCTAAATTTATAGGAGTTAATATATTTTTATGGGCGACGGAACGCGGGCGTTGTATGAAATGTTTGAATTTGATTATGAATTTTTTATGATTATATTGATTTTAAGTTTTGTGTTATATTTCCGGTATAGGCTGTCTTATGTTACGAGGGATATTTGCGTATTTTTTTGTTGTAAACTGAACTTTTATGCCCGCATGGTGTGTGCGGGGCGTGAAAAGCTCCAGTATTGTTGGAATTTGTTGAATTCAAAGCTTTCAATTGAATTCAAAGCACACATAGATTTTGATTGGCTGTGAATTCCGTTCAGGTAGTTAATTGGTAACTTATGCCGCAATCAAACAATTAATCCGTCCATCTAAGATAGCGTGTAATGATTACGTTATCTTAATTAGGTTACACAGAACATGACAGCGACACTAAGTAGAGGCTTGTCTTGAATGTTGTGGTACCTATACAATATTCAAGAATGACTGGATAATGTTGACTTTGCTTGACATATTTGTACTTAAGTATCTGTCTGTTAACCAGATTATAGGTACGTAAATGAAGGTGCAGTTGGCCCAGTAAACGATTGGCTGCGCTGCGTGTCACAGGTTCTATTCCCGCATGGAACAAATATATTTAAAGTTGTCGCAGAAGTTTGTTACAGTTCTGGCTGTTTATGTGAATTTAAATATTTAACACACCCAAGATACAGGAGAAAGAAGAAGAAAAAAGAAAAGAACATTAGAAGACAATCATGACTTTATGGCTTTTATAAATGCATGCCTATTGCAAAAAAAGAACTCTAGAAGGCAAATAAGGTTTAGACCTTTTACCATAATAACATAAAACAGAATCCTAAAGCAACTAATAGTGTAACGTTGTCAGTGTCACAGTATCACAAACGCTCCAAAATGGGTCACAACTCACGGTGCCTCCACCATCATCACAAAATATTTAGATGTCCACAGAAGGTCAGTTTTATACAAAACTAAAAACACACAACACAGATGGTAGGATCCCTTTTTTCTCCTAAAACTGTTTGTCCGAAAATCATTATCCATAACACGTTTGCTATAAAATTCAGTAACCAATAACCATCATCATCATCAGCCTATTTTTCAGGAGAATCAAAAAACTGTTTAGATATATAAAATTGTTCTGAACAAACTTCATTATCATAAAATTAGGAAAGTTTAGGTAATGATGCAATTATTTTATTAAAATATCTTGTTTTTTTTTGTCTAAAAAATCATTTAAAAGTGGTTTGACTTATAGGGTTTTTGAAATAGATGAAAAGAAAAGATTTTTTGTTTGGTTTTTTATTTAATTTCTATGCTAATAATGAGCAATTTTAATTAAAATTAAACAACAGATTAAATCATCCATGTTTTCACGATCTGTAACTAACCAATTTATATACCATTCAAAACTGGCTGACTGATTGATCGATCAACACACAGCCGAAGCCGCTGGACCTAGAAGCTTGAAATTTTGCATAAAAGCTTTCCTTATATGACGCAGGTGAGCACTAAGAACGGATTTTGCGAAATTTGGTGTTTCTCTAATACGTGCGATTTTTGACTCGATGCTGCTCCTTTGATATTGCAGTGACTTTTTTGGTTTTTGTTTGACAGATCAGGATATCAAAGAAAAACACAAAAACGCAAAAACCCCAATTTAAAAAAAATACTTATGGGGTTTCTGAAATATCTGATTCAAACTATCTGTGTACCTACCAAATTTCATCCAAATCTGTTCAATGTTTTTTGCGGGAAAGAGTAACAAACATACATCGATCCATCCATCCATCCAAACAAACTTTCACATTAATATTAGTAGGAAGTAAGATAGTAGGATATTAGTAGGATGGTACGGAACCCTTCGTGGGCGAGTCCGTATCTCCCGGTGTTCTCTGCTCACCGTATGGAACAGACCTTCTGTGCTCATCTATTTAATGTTAATATGATACAAGGGGTATATTTATGTGGCGCAGACAAGGACATGTGGTGGAAGGCGATCTCGCCGGGGGAGCTCATTATAAAGCGCTAAGCCGGATCATTGCAGCGCCTCTTAACACAAACGAGGTATCATAACTGCACTCAGAGTCTAGTTGAATATCCTGCAGGTGAAAAGGAATATTAGTCTTTAATCGTAGGTACGTATTTATTGACTACCCGTAAACAGCCCCGCCTCGTCTTATTGCCTATGTCACTCAGGACCAAAGCAGCTTTCAACTGGTGAAAGAGCCGATTCAATACAAACAAATAAACTCTTTATAAATGTGAATTATTTTTTCTGAGAACTAAAAAGTGTTATAAAAATTAAGATACCAAATGGTTTACGTTGTGGAGGCAACAGAAAAGACACTAGATATCGCCATTGTACCTTCAGAAATCTGAATGTAAAAGAGTTTTATGTAGCAATTTTGATGTAAAATCAAGTAAATAAAATATGGTCCATATTCATGTACAGACGCCAGCACATCAACCTACCTCAATCTGTCAAATTCCTTTTGTAGATTTTCAACCTTATCACAATAGTGGACTGTGGAAGGTTGATGTTCGATTGGTAGGTGATATTTGACAAATTGGGATAGGTTGACCTGTACCCATACCATGAGTTGTCATTACGATACTCGATCATACCCATCGACCGCGTTTGGCGCTCTCATTGGTTGAGAGTTCATACAACCTTGGAGCGGGCCAATGAGAGCGCCAAACGCGGTCGATATCGATGATCGAGTATCGTAATGACAACTCATGGTATGGGTAGGTACTGCTGGCGTCTGTACAATCGAAAAGTAAAAACTAAGTTTTCTCACACATATACCTACACCTACAAAGATCTTGAGAATTATCTTATCGTAAAATAATTCAAGTAACAATTTTGGTGTACAATAAACTACCTAAATTCTATCTTTTTCGTCCTGATACACATACAATCGAGCTACTAAGCCATTATAAGCTTTCTCACAAACTTCTACAAAGAAATAGAACTACCCACAACAAAGCAGCATACAAGACGTACTACATAATTGAAAACATTGTTAATGTTAACGGAAGACGGGCATAATCCCGAAACAATTATGCCAAATACTTGGCAATGCCAACCCATGTGCGAGTGAGGGGTGCGGCTGACAAAATGCCAAGTGACGCGCTGACACATGCAAAATTACATTACGCAGAACTGCAAACTGTCAGCCCTAAGTTCAAATTGTTCTATGTCCCGCATTAAAAGGAATAACTCGATTACTTTGGGTAAACGGCGAGGGTAATCTAAAGGGGATATTAAAAATAAACTTCTGGCAAAAGTTAGGAAGAACAGGGGTCTAAAAAAGGCCACTTTTGCATAAGCATTCTATATCCATTACCTGTTCTATTGCTTGAGCAATAGAAAAGAATATTCCATTTAACAAATTGTATCACCATTTAGAATAATGATTCTGCTAATGTGGCCTTTTTAGATCCCCAGAAATATTTAGTCTTCTACGCGAAAAAGATTTTTGTGGTCTAGAATATTGCAGGAATTATCGATAAATGAAGCTTTAAGCACCACTTGGAGGGAGGCTCTAGTAAGACCTTCGCTGACCTTATTGGTGAGGTTCTTCAGAAAGGTAGCCTACCTACGCATTAGTCGCAACCGGCGTGCTTGTATGAACAGATTTATGAACATGGCTTTAAGCATTGTAACAGGTGGCTTTCTAAAGTTTCTACCTACCCCTATGGGAAAAGGAGTGCGCTCAAGGAGGAATCAAGGTTCCAATCTAAGTATTTGGGTTTACAAAATATTGTTATTTTATCGCTTCATTCATTTCCAGGTAAACGAACGTAATATTATGTTGGATACTGTTCAGACTACATCTGGAGTCATTTATTATACGGACCTTGTGAAAACTCTAGCAAACTTCCGTGCGTTCAAGCGTTTTTGCCATACCTATAATTGGAATCAAATATAGCAGCTCACAATTTAGGACCCATTAATATTAGTAGTCATTTTTACCCGTGGTGCAAGGCAACTGGGCTTCTCCCAGTTGTAATGTCCCTTTGTGCCTATTGGCCTTGCTTTGTTCTGTCTCCTGCTTGCATGGAGGGAAGTGGAAACATATTTTTCCTACTCCTCCACCATTCTTTTCTGATTAATTTCGTGCAGGATCCAAGACAGGTAAATTCATTCTCCGGGACACGACGAGCTTCATTGTCTCGGCGCTTTTCTGGTGGTTGCCACCGTTGATTCTGGCTCTCAGGAGTTGCAGTGGTTTGGGAATAGTGTGGTGGGTTTGTCCCAATAAAAAAACGGCTACACCATTTTATCATTGTCTCAATTTGTATGATCCTTCCGTACATACATTTAACGATCAGTATACACTTATTGGTTTTGTATAACTTCACGTGTAGACTGTGCGTACATACTTTTTTATTCAAAAACCTTTTAGCAGTAACCTGGGCCTGATGTAAATCGGTGTCTGGCAAATGACTACAGACCATACCCTTTTTACATGGAACCTATTACCGATACAAACTGGGGTAGGTAAACAACCTGCCTACACGACGCGTATCATCAATTAAAATCAACTACTGGATATTGGGTGATAAATCGTTCGATAATATTCATAATAATACTTTTATGTCATCGTATTATTGTGATACGACGATCGATGACACATAATTATCAAACATTGGCTCAAATATTGGTGCCCGTTTGAGCAACTTTGCGGAAATATTATCAATTTTTTTCTGTAATTCATTTTTCCAGCTCATTGTTTTAACTTTTTAAATATTTTATAAAAACAAGAAAAAACAATTAAAATATTAAAATTAATAGTCCACCAGAATTGGGAACAGATCTTGAGAGAGGAACCTCCTAACATCACGCGCCGTGTCCAGAAGTACTGCTTTCTGAATCAAGCGGTGGATCTAGCTGCCAAGTAAGAGCATCATTATTATTATTATTAGCGACTGCTGTATTCACGTCTCTACATGTCAAAAACCTCGTAAGTCAGATCAAGATACTTGAATGTTTATCTTTTTCTACCTTTACGCGATTTTCGTCACGCGAGAACGAAATAAATATTATCACGTGGCCCATTTTGTAATTAATATCATTCTTCTACCCTTAACAGAATTTAGGGTATCCACATCATGTTTTCCTTTCACATTCTTCTAATACTCATATCAGCAGTTTCCACCTTTCTAACTCATTTACACATTAAAACTGCTAACGAATTACACAGCTATATTTGAACGTGACTATGCGTCATAAGTCACCGAGTATAACGCAAGCCTATGATTTTATAAAGCAATATTAATTTAGCAAATTAAAAAAAAAAGCTTTCATGTTACAGAATTAAAATTGTTACAAGGTTTTATTTTATTTTTTATTAGCTTAATAAACGTTTATAAAGGGATATGGTATGAAGATTAAACGCCCACATAGTAGGAATATAAGCGAGGGCTTATTTAAGAATTAATATTATTTCTGCTTTTATCATTTTCCTAATTTAATACGTGAATTTTTCACGCGTTTCCATGAAGGAGATAGTTTACCGGAACTGTTATCTCCCATCCTTATTTTGTCATGTACGGTCATGGTCATACTCAGAGGTCCTATTATGAATTCTATGTATTTGGCCGTACAGCGTTATTGAAATACCACGACGTTAATTTTATGGATAATGAAAAAGGGCCTTTAGTATACGAACAGGAAACTAATTTGTTCCATTAAATCCATGTTTATAAGGTTCAAATCCACGTTCGTCAGTTGTGAATACTATGCACTTTTTGTTTTCTGTGTGACAATCGTCGTAGACTTGCTCCGCGCGCCGCCGGTCCGCCCGGGGAAGATGGAGGAGCATGCAAGATTCAACTGGAAGAAAGAAAGAAAAAAACCGGCCAAGTGCGAGTTGGACTCGCCCATGAAGGGTTCCGTAGCAGCAAGCATAGATTAGAGATATAATTATATTGAGATTAGTAAGTAATATACACAAACAATAAAAATAACTTTGTTTTTCATAGTATTTGTATGAATGGCAAAGTTATATTTGCGGTTTTTGAAAATGTACTATATTTCAAAAACTGCTAACTGTATCTCATCCAAACCAATTTTCGTTGGTAGTTTTGGTTGAGGTCTACATTATATATTTTTTTTAGTTTTATCATTCTCTTATTTTAGAAGTTACGGGGGGGGGGACACACTTTTTACCACTTTGGAAGTGTCTCTCGCGCAAACTGTTCAGTTTAGAAAAAAATGATGTTAGTAACCTCAATATCATTTTTAAAGACCTATTCATAGATATCCCACACGTATGGGTTTGGTGAAAAATTTTTTTTTGAGTTTCAATTCTAAGTATGGGGGGCACCCCCAAAATTTGTTTTGTTTTGATTTTTGTATGAAAATCCTAATGCGGTTCACATAATACATCTTTCGACCAAGGTTCAACAGGATAGCTCTTAAACTTTCGACAAAAAGTGGCTGTGACATACACGGACAGACAGACAGACAGACAGACAGACAGACAGACAGACATGACGAATCTATAAGGGTTCCGATTTTGCCATTTGGCTACGGAACCCTAAAAACGCTTATTGGCACATCCCACGAGTGCACACAGTATTACGAACGTATTACGACTGATTAAAACCGCTCCTTTTTATAGGCTTCTTGCAAGTAGACGTAGAGGAGCTTGTGGTACGGAGGTACGAAGGAGGTTGTGAGACGTAGAGGAGGTCACCCAAGGCAATAGGAGAGGAATCATTAAAATTTCATGATTGACAACTTAAAAAAGAAATACTTTTCAACAAGCAGGTACAAGCACTGTTAAGACTTGAAGACGACTGCCATAATAAAACCACTTTCGAGATAAGATGAGCATCGTTTATATTTTCTTTTGCTTCAAGAAGTACTTAAAAGTGGTTTAGCATAAAAAATGTAGCTAAGTGCGCTACACACCTTTGTTTGTAGCTGGTAGTTTCAAACTTACTCTTCGGTAAGACTAAACTTACGAGTACAAAATGTGAAGAAAACATATTTTGTTCAGTTCAAAAATGTTTTAGTTTATTGACTTGGCGTCTTACTACTGCCTTTTTTTCAATATTTATTTACACAATTAGGTACTGTACATTTATGAGCAATTTAAAAGTGATAAAATTCGAACAAAATTGACGTCAACACAAACGCGCCCCAATTGCTCGCCTCGGTTGTGACGTCACTATATCAAAGAATTTCCTTAGAAATGTGTCAACTGGCTTCTAAAATGACAATTTCAAAGTTGGAACACGTACTATCGATGTATAGAAATTGATATTATATAATGACGCCACACCAGGGTCATCGGGCACTGTCGCGATGGTCGGCGTGTTTTCGGCTCGGAGTTCATATAATCATTTTGAATTTAATATAACTTCTTAATAAGAGCAAAAAAAAAAAGATTTAAAAATAGTTTTTTAAGAAACAAATACAATTATCTTTCCATTATAGACAAAAAAAAACATTGAAAGGACCAATTGTTTTACTCAGATATCTATAAAAACAATTCTTTATTTTTTATTTACAGTAGTATTAAGTTATTAATTTCATACTTCAAACAGTAAGGCCCTGAACAACTACATGTACCTAGTTCATATAAAATTTTGTTCCATGTGGGAATCAAACCCATGACACGCAATCGTTTAAGCCAAGATAAATTACAATTTACTTGAAACTATCATTGGGGCAATACTAATGTTACAAATAGCTAAACAGTCTTCACGAATTTTTGACTCTTTATCACCTGAAACTTCATGAATTTTTCAAAAAATCTTCTGAAACATGTTCTGCACTACTGTAAATAGGTACTAAAGTAAAGATTAACTGAAGTATAAGTATAAGCTTCAGTATTAAGATATTACTCAAAGAGCAGAGCTCATAGAAAGTTCTCGAGCAATAAGCTGTGACGCTGGTCCAGATGGCGGTATGGAGGGATATGAGACGATGACCCCTACTAACCAACTTCTTACTTTTATTTGATTGCCCGCTTACGGGATATTGGCATGCATTGTACGAAGTGATATTGCTTTACTTGCGGTTCTTATTAGTTGAACGAGTATATAGTTTAATTACAGAGGTTTTTGCTTATGATAAACATCGGTTGAATACTGATTGTCTTAAAAAAACTGTCAACCGCAAAACGGCATTTGACGTTGATATAAGGGCGTTTGATTTGACGTTGATTTAAGAGCGTTTTGCACTTACAAGTTTTTAGACAAGTGTTCACTAGATGTTTAACTTTTTGTAGTAAGAGGGTGAATGTTGTGCATTGTATTTAATGTATGCCGTTTTCCGGCGGTCTACCTTGTTCAACGGCAGCACAGGCAGCTTATAACTCTTTTTAAAAGGTAAAACCATCAAAAGAGTCCTCCTACCCAGGGCAGGGTGGGAGAGACTGTCAGACTTGTACTGACTACAATCCACGGTGTCCTTCCGTAGCCCTTTACATTCCGGGGTCACGGTAGCTCGTTAGTCCCGCGACCTGAAGCACATACCTAATGCTTAACGTTAGGGCGGGTGCCTAAGTGAGGCGGAAGAGGCTGTCAGACTTGAACTGACTAGAACCTAAAGGTAGAAATCCACCGTTTCTTTCTATAGGAACACGCACGGTTTCCCGTTAGGACAGTTCTCCCGGCAGACTTTAGCCCACTGGCTTTGGTAGGCCCATAGATATAATAAAATTTTCTTTTTTTTTTTTTACATATTTCTGTGGATAGGCCTCACCAGCGCCGCCTCCGAAACTTCTTCGACGACACGGTTGGCGCAGTGCCTGGGCTATCGACTGATGCTGCGCAGCGTGTCGCGGGTTCGATCCCCGCACGGAGCAAATATTTGTATGATCTGCAAGTAGTTGTTCCGGGTCTGGGTGTTTGTGTATGTGAGTTTCTATGTTTGTAAACGTACCCACAACACAGGAAGAAATTCCAAGTGTGGGGCAACGTATTTAAAAAAAAAATTGTAAATGAGACTTATTTTAATTTTCAATAAGTACTCGTACATCACGTCATCACGAATAATATTGACAATGATTTTTCAGTAATATAAAGCCTTGATTGTTAATTTCTTGGAGGGTATTTGTGTAACAATAAACCCTACTGAAATTAAAACGAAATTACCATTTTATTGTATTACGATTAATCTGACGGTAGCCACAAAAGTGACCGAGTGAAACAATATGTGGCAATTATAAGTAATTTTTTGCGCGTAATCCTCCAATTATTTACGTATTTTTGAATTACCAATCAATCGACATACTTTTTATGAGCTATCAAAACACGACATATATTTTGTATAGCAAAAGCAAATTGTGATTGTGACGTCACACGACGACGACGTGTAAAAAATTATACAAAACATATTTTTAAAAATCAATCGGGTTTTCATCCCTAACATAAAGTGTTTTTTTTTTAGAGGAATTATTGTCTTTGGAATTTTCGTCAATGTTGGTCAATAGTGTCTATATCCAATTAACTTCCTACAAATCCTTGAAGGGAAAGGTACCTGTGTAGTTTACAAGTACATACACAGTACATGATGTTTGTTTGCTACGTTAAGAGGACCTATCCTTCCTCTCGACAGCCGAGGTTTGAAGTAGTTTCGACCCTTCCATATTTAGATCAAGTGGCGCCCTCCGCGACGTCGAACGGAGCTCTAATATTATTTGTACTTACACGTCGCTGAAATTTTGCATAGTTCGGATTTTTACTGGCACACTGAAGTATTAGGTAATCTGAGCGATAACGCTTATTTTCCTTATTTGAATCGTGAATAAATAATAAAGGTGTCAAGCTGTCGATTTGCGAGATCGTTTGAAAAGTGACTTCTGATTTTATCTAATGTTGTCACGGGAATAAATAATGATTTCCTTATTTTTTTACGTAGATCTATCAACATTTTCTCGTATTCAATAATATTTTACCACTAGCTATTTATACCTCGTATGGTTTGAGAATGCCAGGTGTTTTCTTTAAAATATTACAGCTGTCTTAATTCAAAATTGGTCATTGACATGGCGTTTGAGTGTCTGTCACAGTTTTCTAAAATGTTAGCCCCAATCAGAAAATTATGTTCCACATGGGGATTCATTGGGCACTTATAAAACTACGAAAACGTATGGTTCAGGAGAAGAATCGACAATGACATGGTTACTTAATATAAATAATTTTTAGTGGTATACGTTTTAGAAATAATTCCATAGTTACTAATAGCATTGACAGTTGCCCTATCGATTACTCTCTATAAATATAGAGAGATAATTGTAGGACAATCCATCTCTTCTTGTAAGATAAAGACAGTGTCTATATTGATAAGTGGTTCTACAATTGTTTTAATGTCCTCGTAGAAAGTATGGCAATTTGTGTTTAATAATGCTCAGTCCATGCTATAAGTCTATAATACTCTTTATAATAAACAATCACATCAGTTTGACGTTCAAAGATGCATAAATTCATCCAATAATTGAATTACGCCATTGTATTTGCAACGTGTCAATAAATACAGAGTAAGCACAAAGGCTTCACGTGTACGTAGATATTAATGCGCGGCGCAAACAGTTGCCCCACAATTGTCATGTTACATTGTTATTACATACATTCATTTACTCGTAGAGAATGCAAAGCGACGGTCAAATAATACGATTGATTACTAGCTATTTGTTTGTGTGAAACATACGCAATACGGATTGCGCTGACATATTCAATCATCGATTTCACGTGCAATTTACCAAAACTTCGGTAATGGAACTATTTGAATGTACTCGTAAGCGTACCTGTAGGGTGAAATAGGGATAGTTGCCCCAGCGGTATAGTTGTCTCGATTATAATAAGTTATTGGACTGAAAAAAACTAATTAATGCGCCAGTTATATAAAAAATAATACATGTGGCACTCGGAGTCTGCCGCAGTGAAGCTATTGCATAACATTTTTTTTTAAACAATAAAATCGCCTACCGCGTATATTTAACGAGAATATAATTTATTTAAAATGTTTGTGGTGCACTACTGTAATAAAGAACTTCTTTGTTGTAGGAGAATTTTATAAGTAGGTTTCATTGTGAAAACTCCTTTTGTAGCTGGCCGTTTAGAATCAGTAAGAAAAAGTAAATTGTTTTTATGACGGATATTTTTATGATTGCCGAAGTCTCCCGAACTGAAACGATGTTAGACGATGCGTGGTGTCCGGTATTTTCCTTAGGTTTTTGGAATTTTTTTGATTCGGTGGCCGCGCTTAGAGCCTGCGATAAAAGCTATGCAATAGCTTAAAAAAATTTGATACGTATTTTTTCTTTTGTTTCGTTAACCAAAATTGATGAAGAATACGACACAAAATTGGGAAAACGTCACATACAAGTACAGTTTTTACTCGCTTCTGACGTGACGAGCCTCCACTCTCGAATTTTGATGTGTGTTTTTTTTTTATTAAAGTAATTCAATAAGTGCGTCAACTATACCGGTCTTACCCTATGCTTGTTTTGTGGACCATTGTAGGCTCTGCGCACAACAGCTTAACATTTGGACAAGGGTAATTAATTGAAGTTGTGCGCCCGATAACAAGAACGGCTGCACAATGTTCCATTATACATAAGCACATGCAAATTATGTAATACCCAGGTACGGGTTATGTAATTTAGTTAACAATGACATTATATTGTTCGATAGATAGTTATTAATAGAAATTAGTGGCGTGTAGTCCCAAAGAGGTTGTTTGGTAATGATATGTGCTGGAACTACACGGCAGTTAGCTCGTAATTACGCACGATGTACTGCAATATGTAGCTGTTATGTCAAATTGAATATGACATTACATTGAACATGGTATTATATGGGGACTATCGCCACAATGGGTTTATGATTACGTACATTCATATAATTGAAACTTATTAACTAAATAAATAGTCCATCGTTGTGAGGCGAGAATAAAAATAAAATTTTCAACAAAGTTTAAGTTGTGTTAAACAAGTTTTGAAGCTTTACTCATGGTTAAAACGTTTTGCCAGAGCTTATATTTAAATAACCGATAGCCAATAACGAAACACATTCTTAGCTATTGTTATCAAACGATAAAGTCCCCGACTTTCAAGAGGTCACGGATTTGAACCACCTCTGAATCTAATCTCAAAACATCGTGAAGAAACATTATGTCCTACGAGGAAATCGGCATGTCCTTTGAGAGATTCAAAGAACATGCCGATTTCCTCGTGGTGCATTAAAGCCTATTCTTTCACCCAGAGAGCAGGCCTTTATCGTTTAACAGTGGGAACACTACATGCTGAATTGCTAAATAATAATGCTGAGTATTAAGCACAAAAGTTCGTCAGTTGATTCTCCCAAATATTACAAGTCTGTTAAGCTTTACTATTACTTCGAAACTTAACACCGTATCCCCGCAGGCTCCACCGATTACTATCATCTTAAAGTTAAGAACATTTAACATCACTTGCCTCCATTAAGTGACGTCGGGTGTACCAACACGAGAACATAACACTTCAGCCCAAAATACGGCACTCAAGGGCACACTGCCAGAGATAATGGCTGACGTCACGATTTTGTTTTACGATACAAATACACGAGAAAATTGTGGAGAAATATTACATTAATGCTCTGTTTATGTTATTATGATTTGTTTGACGTGTCTAAAAATACATAGTTTATGAGCTTTAACTTAGGTACAAGGCATTTGTCTGATGGGATTCCAATTGGCTAAAATGATGAACATAGGTACATACAAACTTTATTGAATTACAAAATCTCTTTTTTTAGTAGGTATATTTTGCTTCGTTCTAGTATATTTTGCTTCGTTCTAAAATAAAATCTTGTGCTATTATGTCTAGACCTTAAGCCTCCTGCAGACACACGCGATTAATCGCGCGGGGCGACATGTCGCGGTCCATTTGTAGTACATTTAGAGTGGAAATTAGCTTGGCTCGTTGTCGCAGCGCTATTAATCGCGTGTCTGTTCGAGCCTTTAGCGTTGCCTCTTTAAGAAAGTTGATTTAGTAGATAATCATAGTTGTAACAGTAAATGCCCAAAGAGTAGCCATTTCTACAGTGTGTCCGGACACGAGTTAGCGATACTTGAAGGGAATATTATAGACTCATTTTCATCGACAAAACTGCTTTTAAAAAAATTCTTACTCCAACACCTCGCAAATGGCGGCCATTTTAGTTTTTTGATTTGTCGAAGTGGGGTACGTACAATAAAATGCAAATATCTTTGAATCCAAGAGACCTACATACATGCAAATGACTTTATTGCAAAGCTAAATGTTAAGGCTTTTCAAAAACTTTCAAAAGTTTTCTAAATAATATGTAGAAAGAACCAAAAAACGTGGGCAAAAATGAAATTGTACACAAAAATTACTGAATATTTTCACATTTCATACTCTAGCTCGAAAAGTACCCCTGAATTTTGCTTAGGTTTTTGCATTAAGTTAAAAGTATTTGAGTCAGGCTATAAAATAATATCAAAATTATCACTCTACGTTAAGTATTTTAGGAGTTATTCTCACTTGAACATAACCCTTCCTTAGCGCATGTACCACCAATGTTACAGAAGCTGCATTCTTTGGGCGAGCTAAATCGTTTCAACGTGAATTTATAAGCTGGCATTATTAACCACCATGTAAATGATCCCAACGAATCACCATTAAACTGAAATAATAATTTTTTTGTTTACTCTATGAAAAAAAAATCTTTGAATAAATTCAAAAAATGGGCCATTTCAGTTTATGGGTGATTCGTTGGGATCATTTACATGGTGGTTAATAATGACAGGTCATAAATTTACACTGAAACGATTTAGCTCGCCCGAAGAATGCGACACCTGTATTGTTCGCGACGAAGCGTCATCATTAAAAAACCTAAGTGTTGCACAGACCCTGCACATCAACCTACCTCGATCTGTCAAATTGTTGCAATAGATTTTCAACCTTATTTATCGATATTCGCTTGGCAGGTTTGACGGATTCGTGTGGGTTGGTCTGCTGGTGTCTGTACATAGTGATAAATAACTAAGTGAGTTATATAGTTATGTGAAAATAGTGTATTTAAAGTGTCTAAATAGAACCTAGCAGTTAAGAATTCGTTGTAAACCGTAAGTACAGTGCATTTTGTAGCTTCAATTGAGTGGGTTTATAGTCATAATATAGTTTTGTTTTTGATGTATCCAGGTAGCCTAGATTGAGACCTAGGCCTGGACCTAACTTTTAGAGTCATAATCCTTTCGAGAACTCACTTATTTGACGTTGTAAGATGTCCTGTACGCAATTTATTCCGTTAATAAAGATTATTTTTTCTTGTCTTTCATTATTCAGGCCCTAGACTCCTGAAATATATAGATGTATCGATATAAATGTTAGATCGCGTTAGGCTGTTAGCCAGGCTACCTAACGTGACCTAAGTCCATGGGATTACTGCTAAAACTCCTGAGATAATGGCCTTTGAAAATGAAATTTTAATTAAAATTTAAATAACTTTTTCCTTTAACTCGCTTTAACTTTTCAGTCGTTTCAGTTACAGTCAAAGACATTATGTCAGGAGATAGGTAATTTCATAAGGATTACAACGGTATGAAGCAACACGTAATCCATTGTTATTTAGATAAGAATATGCATTGTTAAATAGTCATAAGTTCGTAAAAATTGATAATAAATCAAGGAAGCGGTTTGCGGGCCTCGTTAAGGTAAAGTTCTGGGGTACGATAGTAACACGAAATTTTGGTCAAATCGTAGTCAACGGTACGGCACTATCTTCTCTCTCTCTCTCTCCTGAAGACTCAAGCAACCCGCTTCCTGAAAAGTTATGAAGAATTAGTCGTTTTATTTACTCCGTACCAAGAAACCTCGTTCTACAGTCCCTGCTACACAAGACTTCGGGTTACAGCAGATATACCTGGAACCTATAGGTGCAGGACGTCAACGCGCTCCGGGCAAGCCTCAACCATAGTGTCCGAGCGATCACGTCCGTCCGGCACATCTGCTGGTCCTTCGAGCCGGATATCTGCTGGTCCTGTCGACCCGGATATTTTGAAGATTCCTGAAACCTGAAGACTTATCGTCACAACCGAAATCAAGCATGCCGACTACACGATCCCAGGGGAAGGCGCCTGAAGCATTCACAGTGGAAATGGGAGAACCTAAAGCTGCAGTCATCCGTCACGACGTGCCTCCACGATCACCGTCCACCACCACCGAGGGCAACGAGCAGCGGCTGCCCCCCCCACGCCCGCGGGGGGGTGAAGATTTTTCTGCGCCTACCCACATTGAAGATTCTGCGCCTACCCACATTGAAGATTCTGCGCGTGCCCACACTGAAGAATTTTCTACGCGTTCTACGCCTACCCACATTGAAGATTATGAAAATTTCAATCTACCCACCACAGCCAGATCCAGGAAGGGAACCAGATTTGATGGAGCAGCCTCAGATAGAACGATGAAGCCGTCGAATAGCCGTGCCGTACCGATGACTACCCGGGGTGACGCCCGTAACGAACATAGCCTACCGCCGCCGTCGACTACGAATAGGACGACGCGGTCAACAAGAAAAATTTTGAAAGCACGTGAAGACTTATTGAAGATTAAGTTGGAACTTGCACAGTTAGCACTTCAGAGGGCCGAAGAAGAATCGGACAACGAATATTTAGAAGATAGAAATTCAAACGACGAGTACGTGCGTTCCTGGCTCGAGGAGGCACCCGAACCTGAGCCGCCGAGGGAGGACAACGTCGCCGAAGGGGATATAGCGAACAATAGGCGCCGCGAACCGGTGCCCCCGACTGCGAACATCGACAATATAGTGGACCTCCAGACGCAAGTACCCTCATCGAATTTAAAAGTGAAAGAAGTGAACAATCGCATCGAGTCAACACCGAAGCCGAAAGAAGAAGACACCAAGGGGAATATGGAGCTTCGTCCGTTTATAACGGAGCTCACGTGCGCTATAGCGTCGCTCGCCGACAAGAAGACAGAACAATGGACATCGAACAACCCTTCGGCGTCAAAGGTCATCATGACACTACCGAACTTCAGCGGGGCGCATACAGAATGGCTGTCATTTCGAGCCATTTACGAAACAACTCGAAGATATTTCAACGACGTCGAGAATACAGCGAGACTCAGAAGAAGCCTGCATGGACGAGCACTCGAGACAGTCAGCTCGGAGCTCATCGGGCACGCCAGACCTGATGACATCATGAAGGAGTTGGAACTACAGTTCGGCCGACCAGACTCAATAGCTCAAGCCGAAACAGAACGACTGCGAGGACTACCACGCTGCGGCGAAGCACCTAAAGACATCTGCATGTTCGCGAGCCGGGTCAGAAGCGGTGTCGTCACTCTGCGCGCACTGAAGAAAGAACATTACCTCATCAACGCAGAACTGGTGCGCGCACTCACCGAGAAGATGCCGAACTCCCTGCGCGTACAGTGGTACAGAATCTACACCGAAAAGTACCAATCGCTGCCAGACCTGTCACTCTTCAGCGACTTCGTCACCGAGCAAGCCCGGTTCTGCAGCGCCTTCGCTCCACCCGAGAACATCGCCGCCACCGACGCTCCCTCAACCAGGCGCGTCGCGCAGAGAACTCATACAGCTGTTGAGAAACCGGTAAACAAATGCCGGCTCTGTGACAAGGAGGGTCACTATTCGTCTGACTGCAAGAAGTTCAAAGAAGCCTCAAGCGACAAGAGATGGGAGCTAGCGAAGAAACATAGCCTGTGCTTCCGCTGCCTGAGAATTCGTCGTACCGGTCACACATGTCAAAAGAAGAGGTGTGACATCAAGGGGTGTACAGCCACGCACCATCAGCTTCTTCATTACGACAAGAAGCCTGCTGCAGAGGAAGTCGAGAAGCCCGCCGTCTCAACACAGAAGTCAGAGTCAAAAGAAACAGTGGCCAGTTCCCGAGCGACGTCGAGTCAAGCCTACTTGAAGATAGTACCGGTCCGGGTCATCGGACCGGCGGGAGAAGCCTCCACCTACGCACTCCTCGACGACGGGTCAACCGTTTCACTCATCGACGAAGACATCGCAAAGCAAATTGGGGCGGAGGGCCGCGTCGATCCGCTGAAGATAGGTGCGATCGGTAACACAACGATCGACACCCCTTGTTCAAGAAGAATCACCGTCACACTCGCAAGCCGGCTGCAGAATAGGGTGCCATTCAGAGCGCGCACCATACCTGAGCTTCATCTCACACCGCAGACAATCACCGAAGAAGATATCGCACACTGCGAGCACCTAGATGACCTCAAACAACAGCTGATCTACGACGCCGGCGCACCTAAGATTCTCATCGGCCAGGACAACTGGCACCTGCTGCTGGCCACCGAAATTCGAAGAGGACCCAAGCACCAGCCTATCGCGTCACTCACTCCGATGGGCTGGACTCTCCACGGCGCGCACACCAGAACACTGGGTCAGAAGGTGCACTATGTCAACAAACTCTCGACGACGGACGACGAAATCGAGCAACAGCTGCGTGAATTCTTCGCATTAGAATCATTAATCATCAATCCACGGCGCCCAGACTCTGATCCTGAGAAGAAGGCAGAAGACATACTGAATCGTCACACGAAACAATTAGAAGATGGCCACATAGAAACCGCTCTGCTGTGGAAAAATGAAAATATAGAAATGCCAGACAGCTACGGAACCGCAATGAAGAGGCTCATCTCAACAGAAAAGAAACTCGACAGCAATCCCACACTACGAGAAAAATATACAGAACAGATGGAGTCGCTTCTCAAGAAGGGATACGCTGAAAAAGCACCCAAGTCCAGCACACCGGGAAGAACCTGGTACCTACCCCACTTCGACGTCTACAACCCGATGAAGCCTGAGAAATTTCGAATAGTACACGACGCTGCCGCCAAGTCAAGAGGAATGTCACTCAACGACTATCTCCTTACGGGGCCAGACCTACTACAGTCGCTGCCGGGGGTCATGATGAGATTCCGCCGACACCGCATAGCTATCTCCGGAGACATAGCGGAGATGTTCATGCAAGTCAAAGTACGAAGAGAAGACAGAGACGCGCTTCGCTACCTGTGGCGAGGCGATAGACGTGAAGGGGCTCCGGACGAATATCGCATGACGTCCATCATATTCGGCGCAGCGAGCTCACCGTGCACCGCTATATTCGCGAAGAATTGGAACGCGAAGAGACACTACGTAGAGCACCCTGAGGCAGTCGAAGCAATCATAGAAAATCACTATATGGACGACTACCTCGATTGCTACAGGACAGTCGAAGAAGCAACGCGCATAGCAACAACAGTAAAAAACATACATCAACAGGCGCGTTTTGATATCAAGAAATGGGTGTCGAACAGCACAGAAGTCATAGAAAACATAGAACCGTCACAGGACCACACCGAAATTGTCAACATCGGCAACACAGAAAACATAGAGAAGATACTCGGCCTGATATGGAGACCGAGCACGGACGAGCTGGGTTTCAACCTTACCCTCGCTCGTCTACCGAGTGGCGTCCTAGAAAAGGCAGCGCCCACTAAAAGAGAGGCGCTAAAGATCGTCATGTCACTGTACGACCCGCTTGGCCTCGCTTCACCTGTCACAATTCGAGCCAAGCAAATTCTTCAAGAAGCATGGAGGCGAAGCATAGACTGGGATCAACAAATCGACGAAGACCTGGCGGCCCAATGGAGGAGCTGGATACTACAGCTCGAGAAGCTCAGGAACATCAACATACCCAGATGTTACCCGGGTTACAGTGACGCTGCAGTGCTTCAAGTGCACGTATTCACCGACGCTAGCGAGATGGCCTACGCAGCTGCAGTATACTGGCGAGCTACAGCACCGAGCGGCGAGACCTGCGTCAGCCTCGTCATGGCAAAGGCGAAGGTGGCACCACTCAAGCTGCATTCGATACCGCGCCTCGAGCTACAGGCCGCGGTCATGGGAACTCGCTTGGCCGCAGCTGTGATCCACGAGCACCGACTCAAGCCCGCTTCAACTACGTACTGGTCAGACAGTAAGACCGTACTCACCTGGATCAAAAGAGGGGCACGAGCGTACAAACCGTTCGTCGCTCACCGCATAGCTGCCATTGAAGAATACAGTAAAGTCGAGGACTGGCGATGGATACCCACGAAGCTAAACATCGCCGACGCAGCTACTCGTGACGTGCCGCACCACTTTGACTCAAAACATGAGTGGTATTGCGGCCCTAAGTTCCTGTATCAAGACCCAGCGACATGGCCGTCAGAGAAACCGCTAATCACAGAACAAACAGGAGAAGAAAGAACGCTCACCGCCGTCGAAGAAAATACCGCTAAGCCGCGGCTCTCAGAAGCAATACCCGACCCAGTACGATTTTCGAAGTGGGAGCGATTATTACGCGCGACGGCGTACGTTCTACGCTTCATATCTCTTTGCCGTGGACCTTCAGAGAAGACGTTCTACAAGAGAACACGAAAAAACACAGAAAAGGATCCAGATTGGAGAAATAAGAAAAGAGAAATATTAACGCCTGTCAAAAAGTTGTCTGCAACAACTCGTCAACGCTCTACTACAAGAATTATAATAGAATCTACATTTATTCGTCAGGCCGAAAACATACTCGTACGCGTCATTCAAGAAGAGGCGTTTTCAAAGGAAATAGCGGACCTACGAAGCAATAAACAGTTAAGTCAAGATAGCCGGCTACGTTCTCTGCAAATAGAAGTCGTGGACAACGTCATACGATTAAGAAGTCGGATAGCAGCCTCCTGTGACATAGACGAAACTGTCAAGCGACCGCCGATAATACACGGAGATCATCGCATTACACAGTTATACATCGACTGGACCCACCGCAACCTGCAGCACAGTGGGACGGAGCTAACAATCAACGAGATACGTCAACATTACTGGGTCATCAAACTGAGACCGAGCGTGAAGACAGTGATTGCACGCTGTTTGCCGTGTCGCATTCGGAAAGCGCGACCCAACGTGCCCTCCACAGGCGACCATCCGAGAACGCGCCTAGCTCATCATCAGAGGCCGTTCACATTCACCGGGCTCGACTACTTCGGTCCCCTGTCCGTCACCGTCGGTCGTCAGCATCAGAAGCGGTATGTGGCTCTGTTCACATGCCTCACGACAAGAGCCGTGCACCTTGAAATCGCCGCCAGCCTGAGCGCGGACTCCGCTATACTAGCGCTGCGCCGTTTCGCTGCTCGTCGAGGCTGCCCCACCGAGATCTACTCTGACAACGGGACCAACATGCACGGAGCTGACAAGGAGCTGCGAGACGCCTTCGCCGAGGAGGCCAGTCGACGGGGCATCGTGTGGCGCTTCATCACGCCGTCCGCGCCATTCATGGGGGGCGCCTGGGAGCGCCTCGTTCGCTGCGTGAAGTCCGCGCTGTACACTGTACTCACAGAGAAACACCCACAAGAAGAAGTGTTGTCCACACTGCTGTGTGAGGCAGAGTACACAGTAAACAGCCGGCCCCTGACACACGTCTCAGTCGATAGCGAAGACGACGAGTCAATAACGCCGAACCACTTCCTACTCGGTGGTTCAGCTAGACTACCATCACCCGGTGTGTTCACCGAGCACGACATAGACAATAAGAAGCTTTGGCGACGCTGACAGATACTCGCCGACATGTTTTGGCGTCGCTGGGTACGAGAATACCTGCCTGAACTTCAAAACCGGCGGGAGGCGCACGGACGGGGACCTATTCTGCAAGTCAACGACCCAGTCCTCATCGCAGACGGCCAGCTGCCTCGCAACACATGGCCGCGAGGCCGCGTTATCGCCGTGTTCCCCGGGGCCGACGGAGAAGTCCGGACAGCTGAGGTGCGCACTGCCGGCGGCACCCTAAAGCGTCCGGTGAAGAAGCTCGTCCCACTACCTAAGTAATCCAGAAGTCAAAGAGTCTGGGCGGCGGGCATCGCGGCGGAGGGCTGCACGGCAGCGGTCGTCGCTCACCGGGGTGATGCAGCGCCGCGCCGACGTCGCGCCGAGCCATCGCAGCGCTGCACGGCGGGAGAAATGTTCGCGACGAAGCGTCATCATTAAAAAACCTAAGTGTTGCACAGACCCTGCACATCAACCTACCTCGATCTGTCAAATTGTTGCAATAGATTTTCAACCTTATTTATCGATATTCGCTTGGCAGGTTTGACGGATTCGTGTGGGTTGGTCTGCTGGTGTCTGTACATAGTGATAAATAACTAAGTGAGTTATATAGTTATGTGAAAATAGTGTATATAAAGTGTCTAAATAGAACCTAGCAGTTAAGAATTCGTTGTAAACCGTAAGTACAGTGCATTTTGTAGCTTCAATTGAGTGGGTTTATAGTCATAATATAGTTTTGTTTTTGATGTATCCAGGTAGCCTAGATTGAGACCTAGGCCTGGACCTAACTTTTAGAGTCATAATCCTTTCGAGAACTCACTTATTTGACGTTGTAAGATGTCCTGTACGCAATTTATTCCGTTAATAAAGATTATTTTTTCTTGTCTTTCATTATTCAGGCCCTAGACTCCTGAAATATATAGATGTATCGATATAAATGTTAGATCGCGTTAGGCTGTTAGCCAGGCTACCTAACGTGACCTAAGTCCATGGGATTACTGCTAAAACTCCTGAGATAATGGCCTTTGAAAATGAAATTTTAATTAAAATTTAAATAACTTTTTCCTTT
This sequence comes from Agrotis exclamationis, assembly GCA_950005045.1. Lineage (NCBI taxonomy): Eukaryota > Metazoa > Arthropoda > Insecta > Lepidoptera > Noctuidae > Agrotis > Agrotis exclamationis. The sequence continues at coordinate 11,746,516 of OX465436.1, read as the reverse complement.
AACTCGCTTTAACTTTTCAGTCGTTTCAGTTACAGTCAAAGACATTATGTCAGGAGATAGGTAATTTCATAAGGATTACAACGGTATGAAGCAACACGTAATCCATTGTTATTTAGATAAGAATATGCATTGTTAAATAGTCATAAGTTCGTAAAAATTGATAATAAATCAAGGAAGCGGTTTGCGGGCCTCGTTAAGGTAAAGTTCTGGGGTACGATAGTAACACGAAATTTTGGTCAAATCGTAGTCAACGGTACGGCACTATCTTCTCTCTCTCTCTCTCCTGAAGACTCAAGCAACCCGCTTCCTGAAAAGTTATGAAGAATTAGTCGTTTTATTTACTCCGTACCAAGAAACCTCGTTCTACAGTCCCTGCTACACAAGACTTCGGGTTACAGCAGATATACCTGGAACCTATAGGTGCAGGACGTCAACGCGCTCCGGGCAAGCCTCAACCATAGTGTCCGAGCGATCACGTCCGTCCGGCACATGTATTATTGGGGTACATTCGCTAAGGAAGGGTTATGTTCAAGTAAGAATAACTCCTAAAGTACTTGACGTAGAGAAATAATTTTGATACCATTTTATAGCCTAACTCAAATACTTTTAACTTAATGCAAACACCTAAGCAAAATACAGGGGTACTTTTCGTGCTAGAGTATAAAATGTGAAAATATTCAGTAATTTTTGTGTACAATTTCGTGTTTGCCCACGTTTTTTGGTTCTTTTTACATATTATTTAGAAAACTTTCGCAAGTTTTTGAAAAGCCTTAACATTTAACTTTACAATAAAGTCATTTGCATGTATGTAGGTCTCTTGGATTTAAAGTTATTTGCATTTTATTGTACATACCCCAGTTTGACAAATCAAAAAACTAAAATGGCCGCCATTCGCGAGGTGTTGGAGTAAGAATTTTTTTAAAAGCAGTTTTGTCGATGAAAATGAATCTATAATATCCCCTTCAAGTATCGCTAACTCGTGTCCGGACACACTGTACATCACAAAGAGAATAGTCGTACCTATAAGATGATTTTCACACGGCATTGTTCAAGTGAGATTCGCTACACGTGTATATAGTAAGAGAATCGCCTGAAATGAGAAAATAAATTGAATAACACTTGCTTACTGCGCAAGGGTGACACAAAATGACACAGTATGACACAAAAGAATGGACCTGCGTCTGTTTTCCCGAACGCATCAACCCGAATCTCTTCAAAGCTAGAGCGAGTGAAGAAAGCTCACTCCATCGCTGATTTTGTATCTATAATAAAATAATAATAATAATATTCCACAACTATCACACAACGCCATCTAGTCCCAAGCTAAGCAGAGCTTGTGTTATGGGTACTAGACAACTGATAAACACACTTATATATTTCTAAATACATAAATATTACAGATAAATTACACCCACACACAGAACAAATGATCGTGCTCATCACACAAACATTTGTCCTGGATGGGAATCGAACCCACGACCTCCGGCATAGTAGTCAGGGTCACTAACCACTAGACCAATAGGCCTATCTCTGTCACCCTTCCTTTTTTTTTCGCCTTCTTTTTTTTTTAAAAAAAAACATTGCCTCGTACCTACTACGAATTTCTCCTCTCACCTCTCATCTCTTCCTACTCACGACACATCGTGAGTGCGTTTACAGTCATAAAAGCACACAAACACCCAGACCAAAAACAATTATTTGCAGGTCATAATTTTTTCCGTGCGGGGATCAAACCCGCGACACTCTAACCTAAACTAGTGTCTCGAATAATAAAAAAAAAAAACTTAAAATAATTTCAGCGACTAAGAGCGTATTTAATAATACAACGCGGTGACAAGTCATACACACTTTATCTTACGTCACAATTTTCGTAAAGTCGTCCCAATTTAATGGAGACCCTTTCTAAGTAGTCCTTTCTACGTAGTTTCTCAGCGAAAGGTCTGAAATAATAAACACTTTGCTGACGTAAGTGTTACGGACGGTTCTCACCTTAGAACTAACTAGGTCGGAGTGAGGATAATTACAGCTTATTAGGAAGGTCTAACTTGTAATCTGGAGTGCCTGATAAATGCCGATTGGTTGCTGATCTAATTAGAAATGGAATCTTATTCTTTTACCACTACTTTCTGTTGATATAGGGCGCTATTTTTTTTGTATTTTTTGAAAAACTGTGACCTTGGTTGCCTGTTTTTCATTTTCAACTAATAAGTACTTCTGCATGTGGTTAGACTGGAAGCCGACCGTAAGACGACGCCAGCACATCAACCTACCTCAATCTGTCAAATTTCTTTAATAGATTTTCAACCTTATCACAATAGTGGAAGGTTAAAGTTCGATTGGTAAAATTTGACAGATTAGGGTAGGTTGACCAGCTGGCGTCTGTGCAAAGAAAGAAAGAAAAATTATTTATTTTTCGCGCACTCGAAAAAGAAAAAAGAAGAACAAAACAGAGAAAACTGTAAGTAGACTAGATACAGTCACGACGACTAAGAGCCAGATGTTTGATCAGGGGGCCTACCACGAGCTCTTAACGCGATTCAATTTACGCTCAGGGAACGAGATGGCGCTAGATGACTTGCATAGCTCTGTCTCTTTCCCACAGCCACTTGCATAACTATGACAGGCCTGTTGGTCTAGTGGTTAGTGACCCTGACTGCTATGCCGGAGGTCGTGGGTTCGATTCCCACCCAGGACAAATGTTTGTGTGATGAGCACGATCATTTGTTCTGTGTCTGGGTGTAATTTATCTATAATATGTATGTATTTAGAAATATGTAAGTATGTTTATCAGTTGTCTAGTACCCATAACACAAGCTCTGCTTAGCTTGGGACTAGATGGCGTTGTGTGATAGTTGTGGAATATTATTATTATTATTAGCCTAAACTGGATCGCGTTAAGAGCTCGTGGTAAGGCCTCAGTAGTCACCTAAACCATGAGTTACAATGCTGTACGCTGTACAATTTTGTGCGAATGAATAAAAAATATAGCATTTTAACTAATAGTTTACTTAACAACTGATAAAACATCTAGTCCTAAGATGTACCTACGTGTACAATACCTGACAAAACAAATGTTTCAGTAAAAACATAATTTTGTTTTAAAAATCAACCGCCCATTGTACAATAACACTTTTGTTCCATCAAAGAATATAACACAAATAGTGATTGTTACAGAAATCCAAACATGAAGGAGCCAATCGAAACACAAAAGCTAACGTGAGGTCTAGTGAACACCGGCAGGGGTGTCTCACATGTCCCGGGACACATAATGACGCGACGCGAGCGTTTTCCAATAACAGTTAAACTCGTGTTCTTACGCCTCATAGACCACTGTGCGCCTAAAATGGCCACTCTAAGCAATATTGCTAAAAGTGACTCTATAAGTGAATTTCTGGCAACGTCATTAAAAGAGACCGGATTATATGCACATAAAAATTTCGAATTATGCAACGTAAATGCTCTTAATATGTAAGAAAATCACTGAAATACGCAACATAAAATTGTAACAAGTACGAAAAAATAATAGTTTACTGTTCGTTCATTTCTTACAGTTTCGACAAGTAATCAGTTTTGTTCTTAAAAACTTTACTGATTGGGTACCTAATTGTCTCAAATTCTCGGTAGACACAATAATTTCATGAATAGAAAATATTTGTAATGCATCCAATTTTATCTAGTTGGATATAGTTGAAATTAATATAACATGTCTAAAAACCTACACAATGCAAAATCAGCCGACTTCAGTTAAAATATGAAATGCAATTGTATATAATCCGATCTCCAGTCATTAGCAATTCTTCTACTATTCGTTAAATGGTTACACGCACAAGCAGAATTGCTTGTCATACGAGTATCATCGATGATGACAATGGCATGGACTGAGAATTAGTTGGTAAAAAAAATTGCCATGCTTTCTAGAAAAAGTGAAAATCATATGTAGGATCATCTATCTCTTTCTGGCATGACATAGATAATGTGTTTGGTAATATAAAGAATTCAACACTTTATTTCACATTTGGCTAGGGAAGGTTCAGTCCATGTTATAAGTCTATGATTAGATATGACGTGTTCTGCTTGTGTAATTTCATGAATATTAGATAAATATTGGTGGAAATTCACGAAGTGAATCATTAGGAATATTGCTAAGTGGCCGTTTTAAACCCGCTGGCTGGTGGCATGCCATGTAACGTTAAGTTGCGTACAATTCAATCAGCTTCTTCCCACTCAAACTTGGCTCTTACTGCCAACTTTCTTTGACTGGTTCCTTAATCGAGTTGCCGTTAACTTTATAAAATGCGCCCGTGTGCCTGGTTTATGTTTTCCACGCTGGTTAAGAGCTTTTCAAGAGTTTTCGTATTCGTTAGCAAACTTCCTTAGTTGATGACGTGATTGAAAGTACTTTTTTTCTCTTGTTTAATGTAATAATGTTTGTGCATTAGTTGGAATTAGAAAGTTTTTAGTTTCATCGACCACGTGTTTGTAAAAGGCTTCATTTTTTGTCTGTGCTGCATACATTTCATTAAGGTTTCTGTGTACTTTCAAGTTCAGTCGATAACATTTTTTTAAACCTTGCCACGCATTTTTTTTAGCGTGGTAAAATCAAATGAGTCCTCCCACCCAGTGGTGGGAGGGACTGTCAGACTTGTACTGACTAAAATCCACGGTGTTCTTCATTAGCCTTTTACGTTCCAGGGTCACGGTACCTTGCTACGCACTTGGATTTACTCCTGTATCGTAGTGCGTTTACAAACATTTAAATTCACATGCGGGAATCGAAGCGCAGCAGTTGGTCGCAATATTTTGAATTATTAAACCAATAATGATTTTAAAATATTATTTCTTTCACTCTTACAATACACTCACGAATTAACTTTCGCTCATATACATTGCTGTAATTTCGTGTTCCCATTTAATCACAAAGGTGTACATAATAAACAGTTTACCGAACTATTTCGAGCAATAAACCATTCAGTTTAAATTAACCCACATAGTAAATTACAAACATTGAAATATACGAACTAAACTGCGGTACTATTTAAATGTGGGAAAATTAACTGGGCAACGATAATATTAAGTCTATTAGAGTCACGAAGTACATTGCTATAACCGCTCGCTCTCATTAAGGTGGGTACTGACTGGTGTTACGAGGCTGATAAGGCTTTGACACACAGCGAGTTCGGCAGTAGCGTGGCGAAGCTATCTGGCGCGACAACGACGCCAGTTTTGCGGATCTTTAGCGCGGCGCGATAGTCGCACTGTAGAAAACTCGCCACAGGCTTGCATCCCGTCAGCTTCGCGTGTACCGGTTGTGATATAAACTCTAGTGCTTGAGCGCTGACTTGAAGACGATTGGTGTGGTGTTGGTGTTAGCGTGGTGTGTTTTGTGTGACTTACATAAATAGTTTTCACAGAAAGTAGGTACGCTAAGCACCCACCACGCTAGCGTCGCGCCGCGCCGTGCTACTTGATTGGCAAAGCCGTGAGCGTTCGGCAGTCAGTACGGGGACGCAAGCTGGCAAGCCGCACGCAATCGTCAACAAGCGGCTCGTTGCTCACAACGAATGTTACATTACGGCCCGTAACACCAGTCAGTGCCCACCTTTACAAGAACGAATGAACTGCAATTTGGTTGCAAATGGATTGAATGCAGCTGCACTAGTCGCTACCTATAATGTTCAGCAATTTCTTCATTTCACGTTTCAATAAATAAAATATGGAACATCGGTTTTGGTGGATTTTAGCTTTGGTTAGCCAAAGGAAACGCAAACGTAAAGCAAACTTACCTACATTTTTTAGCTTTATGTATAATGTTATTGACGTCACAATTTCATAAATATTATCTAATGTTCTGATGAATGTTGCTCGTGCGGTTTATTTTGTAGCGAGTTATTACCAATACGGCGTCTCAGGTTCCATTCCTGCAGCTAAAACATATTTGTGTAACATACAGGTAGTTTTTCCGGGTCTAGCTGTTTGTGTATGTAAGTTTTAATGTTTCTACATTACAGGAGAAGATCCTAGATTAAAAAAATAAACATATCCCAGCCAATTTCCCAACAAGCGTAGCATAATCCATTCTTTCTCTTTTCTATCAAAAATAGACAAAACTATTTCTATACAACTCGATAGTTTTTGCCCAAATATACGACGACTCATGGAAAACTGAAGGATATAAACATATTCTTTAATATTTCATAATTATGCATTTTAAACATCGCCATGTTAAGAATGTTTCACATTCTATCATTGTGTGTATTCTTCTGACGACGGAACCCGTTTCTACAATGTACTACTAAACAGTGGAGATAGACAGTTTTCTCCATTTTCTTCCCATAGAGAACCGTAGTTACGCCGACCCCAAGTAAAATGGGATAAGGGCAGGAAGAGGATGGGACAAACCCACCACACTATTCCCAAACCACTGCAACTCTTAGGAGCCAGAATCAACAGTGGCAACCACCAGAAAAGCGCCGAAACAATGAAGTTCGGCGTGTCCCGGAGAATGAATTTACCTGTCTTGATCCTGCACGAAATTAATTAGAAAAGAATAGTGGAGGAGTAGGAAAAATATGTTTCCACTTCCTCCCTCCATGCAAATAGGAGACAGAACATAAAGCAGCAGCAGGAAAGCAGGAAGATGATGATGAAAGAAAACTAGAATTTTTGCGCATAACGGAACGAATTCTTTTTATCGCACTGGTAAAATAATCAAATGAGTCCCATCCAGGTCGGAACGGAAGAGACTGTCACACTTGTACTGACTAAAATCCACGGTGATCCTTCAATAGCCCTTTACGTACCAGGGTCACGGTTACCTGATGAGACAGTCCCGCGAAAAGGGAGCCCTCAGCAATACAAACACTAGAATACCAAGTTCTTGAAATCTCTATATGATACTTTTCTAGTTAATATTATATCCGAAAGAGAGATAAAAATACTGGTGACGGAGGTCATATTATCCAGCCTTCAAGTAATAAATTAATTTAAAACTTTGTTCGTACTAAATAAAAGATTCGAAATCGAAGCGAGTCCAATGCAATGGCAACATTATTTTCAATGAACATAGATTGATATTTATTTTTGTCGCCCTCATTGTGAGTTATAAGGTGCGGGGATACGTTAAAAGAACTCCGCTGTATCTACAATCTAAGGAGTTTACAGTAACAGAGAATTCTAGAAATGTTCTTTCAGCTGTTATAAAATGAAATAATGTTCGTACCAGTGAAATAAATACGTATTAAATATATGATTTAGTATTTGTATATTTTCTTTTCGAAACAATTTAAAAATGTAACCGGACGTATAATTTTTCATTTTTATTTAACGATAGGTTCGCGTTTGACTATATTTTGGGATTTTTGCATATTTTCTATCTTGTTTCAAGGATAAATTCAAAATGTATAATGTACCTCTACCTACTGTTACATAAAATATTTTCTCCCTATTGGTCAAGGATCAAGCTAGAAGGAAACAACACATTAAATTCAAACACCGTTTAATAATAAATAGATTGACTTCCATGCAACATTAATTAAGGCCTATATTATTATGCTTAAATTATTGCTATGAAAATCCTGTCCAGAAATGATAATTCTTATATTAGACTGGAAATATTATTATTCTATTCTTCTAAAATCCTTCTAGCTATTAATAATATCTAAACCTAGCTAGCCAGTTTAAACTTCAACAACATCAACAGAAAGAGCTGGGGCGTGGGGAGTTGGAGATACCCGAGTACTGTTCCGAGGAAACGTTACGATCAAGTGAAAAAAAATAAAATTAAGTGTTAAACTAACCGAACCTTCCAGTTATATGTATCTATAATATTAGTTTAGTTATTGGGCGCCAGGGACTTGGAGAGTCCCGAATCCTGGTGCTGAAGATGAGAGAGAACGAGCCCAAGACCCTCAAAGTAAAATTCGGTTAAGTACCGAAATCAAAACCGGGTACAAAATAAACCGGTTTTATAAGGTCCGGTTTCCACCGAAACCGTACTAAGATAAAAAATAAAAGTTAAGAGGTAGGAAAAAAAAAAAAACCGTCTCGCACGGCGCGATAGCCGGGCGGGCTCCGCCAGCCGTGCAGCCGTCCCCGCAGGAAGCTTCAGGCGTGCTCCAGGAACGGGTTCCGCGTCTGGGCTCCAGACACCCTTCTGGTTCCCAGCGGCGGAACGAGCTTCTCTGGGGCCTGTCCTGCAATCGACAATACGGAGACCCAATAATATAGGTGAAACTAATTTGCTTTTCCCAATGGGACCGAGCGGAGAAATCAATCAGCCCGGGTCTAACGGACAACCAGTTTTCCATTCAAATGCCGTTCCTGCGTGGCGTCCGCCACGTCACTACGGGGTCCATGAATAAACAATAATTTAACACTGGGGCAAACACTGAGAAAACTCCTACGGCCCATCTATGGTAATTAGCTAGGTTTAATACTCACAATTAGCTCAGGAGAAAGACACCTCGGCGGCTATGGATGAGGTTGAAAAGCCGGTCGCTGGTCGAAGCCACAACCCAGGAATGCGCAATTAAGAATCCTGAAATAATCGTTCGAATTATCACAATATTCTCCAAACAACCCACACCCTGGAGGAGGATGCACAACCCAACGCTAACTCCACAAAAATCCTCACCTTTACAACTGGGAACCAGAACTTGTGATTCACTTCGGCGTGTTCAGAGGCGAATGACGCGACGCTTCCTCTGCTGACCACGAATGTCCGGCACCGGATATCAAGCTGGAGTTCGGGTGCCCATCACAAGCCACTTTCCCCGATTTCCAAGGAGATTATTGATTACCCGGTCAACAAGAAGAAATACTACAGCACTACAAATTCACCTTAAAACTGTCCAACGACACTTCTAAAAGTCGGCAACACATTATACACAACGATATCCAATACTATTCCATTCTCCATTATCGTTCTCTTCCAATTATTGATTCAGTAACAGCTTTTATTGGGGTAATGGTCCTATTTATAATTTGGGTAAAAACAAAATTATAAACTGTCAACACAATTATCAGAGACAAAATACGCCAACGTTCACAGATTAAAAATGTGACGCGGCTAAGGAATGTTCGAGAAAAAAGTCCCTATTGAAAAAACCAAATCATTTCCGTTTACGGATATTTTATTTTATTATTAATTTCTTTTACTAAAAACTGAGAATTATTAAAGAATGGGTCAAACGATATTATTTAAGAGGTTTTGAACAATATGCTTTAATATCGATTATTTTATAATAGTTAATCGGCGATCACCAGATGGCGCCTTAAACTGTCAAAACTGACGTGTGACCTATCTGTCATGTGGAAAGTAAACAAGTAACCTCTGTTTAGGAACCAATGAATATTGTGAAACAGTTTAAAAGGTTTTAGAAAAGAGATTTAATGCTGAGAAGTGAAACTAACGATTTAAAGGAATGTTACGCCAATGAATGCAGGTATATGTTTTACTTTTATATAAACGCAGCCGCGAAATATCCACCTGTGCCAGGACCAGAAAAAAATATTGTAACACTACAAAGAATCATTTAGTCTCGAGTATTCAATACGTAGTTGGATTTACAGGAATCAATAACGTTTATTATGCTTATATTATGGCTCATTTTCCATCCCCATTGTCTTCTGGTAATGAGCCTCCTTACAAATGTGTGCCTAAAAGCCTTTTAAAAAACCATCGGAAATATAATGATGTATTCACTCACGCATTACAGAACATCCATAAAACAAGTGTACATAAAGGTGACTACATAATATATCACACATACCTATGTGTTAAGAATTTATTGTTGCCTTTAATGTTATAGTTTTTACGACGCACCTTCGATTCCCCATTCCAGTTTTATGAGTTAGAAGTTTTTATTGGTCAGAAACATTTAGCAGAGTAATATTAAACCGTTTATGTAAATTCGTAAACTTCCAAACAATCATTTTGTTATTCCCCTTCGTAGCTGCAACCATGAAAACGTAGTCTCCGATTTTACGTCTATGGGTTTAGGGGTAGTAAGCGTATAAAACGTGGAACCTATCTGCGATGCGGTTGCTGCTCGCTAGTCGAACGCGACCACGAAACTGCTTTCAGGTTACAATCGTATCACAGGCTCCGAGACAAAAACAAATGGAAGTATTACCGGAGACAATCTACATTTAAATGGATCTTTTTCCTCAATTCGTGCGGAGTTTGGTGATAGGTATCACCGTCACCGATTTATTTCGCCGAATTTACATTTGGGCGGCCGTCACCGTTGTCGCCGCTGACATACTACTTTGAGTTGTGTCTCCGTTAGTGTCAACGACTTGCATCACCGCCGGCAATTTATGGCTTGATCTGTACTCGTGAAAACGCAAAAAGTTGAATGCAACGCCATTTTTGTTGATTGCAGTTGTTTCTGTTAACAAATAGTCGTAAATTCTTCTGTAAAGTTCGTGTTCATACCAGCTGTTTTGATAGCATCATTCGACTAAAATTAACTTTAAATTAAATACCTACGTCATGAACAGCCACACTTTCAATGACAGCGACCACACAATGAGCCCCAAACAATAGAATTAAAGAAACGTTTAAGAAATCAACATTAACGTAATGTAGGAGCTTCGGCCGCGGGGTGTTGAGTCACAATCGCACGCCGTTATTAATTATTCCGATGTGAATAGAGCTCCGACAAAAGGCATTAACTGTGCAGATAATGGCATGGCGGAGCTTCTCCGAGCGGCTTCCGCTTCCTCGTGCGACGATCACTCATTGGTCGCCACGAGGCGGGGCAAATGAGCCGGGTACAACACTACTCGGCTCACAAGCTTCAGCCCAACACTACCGCCTCGCAGCGATGTGTCAGCGTTAAATTATGACGCATTCGCACTCATTCTTCCACTTATTATGCCATTTACTTGGGAGAGGCTTTTCGTGTGTATATTTTGTATTGTACGACGGAGATTTTCTGCTACTGTCTTATAAATAAATGTATGGAGATGTTGATATGTTATGGTTATTGTTATTTGTGTGGAGTTAAGCTAAATGAAGTAAAGTAGGAGTAACCATTTTAGTAGAAGAAGAGTTTATGCAGCAGAAGGAGAAGGTAGATCGTCTAAAAGTATGTGAAAGAACGAAGAACAATTTATATTGTGTACAAAGTAATAGGAGCTTTTCTTTTCACAATCTGTAAAAGAATAGGGAAGTGCAGAGTCCGAGGCGACGTTCTCAGTCTCAGACATAGTAAATAGAAAGCGTGTATAAAGCGGGATTCGTTAGCTATTTGGTCAGTTTATCGTCCTCGCAAACTAGATCAGGGAGACGAATCGTAGCGGATTGCCGTTTATTTTGTCGACATATTACCCTCTTAGTTAACTGGCTGAGGAGGTTAATCCAGCCCGATGTCGAGTTTACTAATTAGTGTGCGCTCTACTACGGATAATCTTTACTAACGTCACCAGATTTTCACTAAATTCAATTATTTTAAGTCGCCAACTGATCTACTGTCCCTGTACCATTGTTAGTTATAAACATCCTGTTAATTTATAAATATGAAATCCTATCTCCGTTGGTAGCGAGAGCTTTAGAACGAATGCACCAAATTGGATAGATAGTATTTTTTTTGTTGTTTTCATTTATAGTTGTCAGGGCAAAGTTTATATGGAAGAATTTTTTGGAAAATCCACTGGACCGCCGGGACAGGACGGTAGTCCACCTTGGACTACCGTCCTGTCCCGGCGGTTTCAAGATAATTGGCATCATTAGTCAAGATGGACGTCTATTCAAAGTGAATGTTGTACGTCGCTACATTACCATACAAACTGTCATAAAGCAACATGACAGCTTTATTGATTTACAAGCGGTTAAGATGTCGCCAGTAAAGTGCATTTAAACGCGAGGTCATCCATCGTCTTTAGTGTGCACTGTGCATAACCATTAAGTGTGCCGTACTTTACAGCAGCGCGCAACTTGACTGTGATTTGTGAATCGTTTGTCGGCGTCGCACTCTGTCTGCACTGCATCTTACATTGTAACACTGTGTAATTACAATATTAACTAAACAAACTCCCACTTTGTACATCACCAGATAAAAACAGCTTCAAGCGAAACGAATAACGTTTATCCTTACAAATGGGATGTTTTCACGTCTAACGAGAGACGACCCAGCAAATGAAGAGCCGTGACAGTAAACAACTTTACGTGAAATTGTTGAATGAAAAGAAATTCGAACGAATAAGATTATGAGAGATCTAATTTTATTCGCGAAACGTCCGAACAAAATTACGAGTCCAAATAGAATAAAGTCGATTTACAAATCTTTACACTGGCCAGTGCAAATACGAAATACAAAATTGTGTGTCGGCGACGAAATGTTTTCGAATCTGTACTGTAAATACTGTCCCCCATAATGATTATTTGAACGAACAATTAACATTTGAACCCGTCAGTCCGTTCGTAGTGATAATTCGATTAGCAAGCGCGTCAGGGGTGGTAAACACTCGCCCGCTTACATACGCCTCTAGCCGTACCTACCCCTCATTAGCCCTATAGAAATGGAAGAATCGATACAAAAATGTTTTACGTAAGCGTGTTGAATTGACGAATTGGGTTGAAAGATTTTCGACTGGGAGATTGAATTAAAACGTGCCACCAATGCCACCTGCTTCACAGAGGGCGTGATCTCTTTACATAATAGGATTTACTTGGTCTTTACGGTTTTAATTAGGAGTGAGGACCTGTTACTCTGTGAAGACTCGATGCTTTTTATCTTTTTGTCTATAAGGGAAGGTTCATATCTGACGCAAACTACGTCGAGCGTATCATTGGTCACGTCTATTCGGTCGAATGTGTCGGTTCATATAAAACGGAAAATGCGTCGAGCGTCTCATCCGTCCTGCCACATGTCAGTTTCTGTGTTTAGCATCTATAGAGCGGCTGTGTTGTGTGATATTGAATATTAAAATAAAGCCTATCGAAATAATTGCTATTTGGGAGGCGGAACAAGACCGAAAAAGGAAACGTCGATATTGGGTGCATCCTTTAAATACTAAAAGAATATCAAGTGGCCAATTTAATGATTTTATTTATTTTATTATTTCAATTTAATAATATTACTTAAATTAATTTTATTATTTAGCGCTCGGCGCGCGCGTCGTTGCCGCTCTTACGTCGACTGACAACGCGATGACGGAAACGGAATAGACGCTGTACGCTCGACGCACTATCATCGGTTGAGTGTGAACGGTCAAGTGTTTTTTTATACATTTGTCTGTTCTGGCGTTACGTGACCGATAATACGCGATGAATGTTCCGTCAGATATGTACCAGGTACCTTCCCTACGTCATGCAAATGAAAAAAGAAGGATTAAATGATGATGTGGTGTCTGACAGGGGTGAATGGAAGAAGAAAACGTGTTGCACAGACCCCAAGTAGATAGGATAAGGGTAGAAAGATGATGACGAATCATGCAACTGTCATTTGTCTTGTCGGCCTACGTTACAGTTGCACCTTTCATGACACTAGTAAGGAAGCCTACATCCCGTATCATCAATTTCCTGATTCGACAACTAAACAAGAACATGCCGTTTCGAATACATGTTCTATACGTCTTTCTGCGAGGAGTGTTCACAAGCTGCTCGTTTCATGCTGCGTTTAGATCAGAGGCAGCGGAGCGCGTGTCGCGACTTGCCGCCAAGCATCCCTTTGTTCCAGCTACCCTCACGCTCTCGTGCTCACACGCTTAATGACTTAATTGCTGCTCGAAATAACGACTGAAAAATAGGCTTCTTGTACTACGTCTCGACATTTTCGTGGGGGAGAAAAATAAGTTTTTTTCTTTGTGTACAATGCTTTTGATGTCTGGTGAAGGCAGACACTCGGGTACAAAGGCTAATGTTGTTATTTTTCAGTTCGTTAAATAAAATCTCAGTTTTATTTTAATCATTAAATTTTACGGTATCCATTCTCAAAGAGAATTTAAAAATTAGATCATTACATTTTCATAATGGTTGTGTGTAACTCTTGTTATGATGAATATTTAATCAAAAAATCTCTTTCATGTCATTTCAAAAATCATTATCAAAGGATTTTTAAAAATGCAAATATGCGTGTTTACGGTAGAATACAGAAAAGTACAATAACATTGCTAAATAATAAAATACAGCTCTTTTAAAGAAACCATTCATTCCATTCAAAATCCCTTGTGTAGTTTAATCTAGTGCAAATGATTGGACAGCTGAACTTTTCACGCACTGTTGGATCACGAGTCCATCTTGACTCGAACCGTTTATAAAAGATTTCATGAGACGATTACAATACGTCAGAATGTGAAAAATGGAGGGTAGATTTGAAGTTATTAAAATGTGATTACCGTTATAATAAATGTTTGAAACACACATTTAAATTCATGTGCGTAGGGTTATCTTTTTCCCCTTCGCATATTATTTTTATGAAGCGTCTAGTATCGTTATCATTCTCATTATGTAACATAATTTAAGCTTATAACGTCCCATATTGCCGGGATAAAGGGTTCCGTGAGAAACAGAGTGGACCATGTCATATCATAAAGGTACACTACACATCCTAGTGCCGATAAGGCTGAATTACATTGATCCAGTAGTTGGATCTAGCGTCATTGAAATATAGGAACGTGCTCTATTCCGACCCAGTGCTGGATACTGGTGGCCTACCATGAAGTCTTAACGCGATCCAGTTTAGGCTGTGCGAAAAAGACAGAGCTATACAAGTCGTCTAGCGCCATCTCTTTCCCACAGCCTAAACTGGATCGCGTTAAGACTTCATGGTAGGCCACCAGTATCCAGCACTGGATCGGAATAGAGCACGTTCCTATATTTCGCATTAAGAGCTCGTGGTAAGGCCTCTGGACGCTGTACTCGATTAACACATGTTTACATCATTCCAGTGCCATTTTCAGTGTTGTAATCCAGTGAGACTGGATTTAGTTATTAAATCGATGTAAAAAAAGCCTATTCAAATAACATCTAATTATACACGGATAACCACGACAAGGGTATTTTCTATACACTTCAGGAGAAAGTTTGAACTACTAAACGTTACTTGTTTCTGATTATTGAAACAACGTGTTTTCTGGATCTCTAGCGTTAGCAACGGCATCAAAATGGTATTAGAACTTCGACAACTGAGAATTATTGGTTCTAGGAAAGGTTTTCTCAAGACGTTTTCCTTAGAACAGGGTTGTAGATATGATACCGTGTTCACAATGAGGCGAAATTGTTTACTATACATAGTAACAATTTTATGACATGACACACAGTCCGCAACATAATAAACTGTCAGAACGTGGCATGTTTTCCTCTTGTTTCGTTTCTAAAAGAATTTGTTGGTTCATAACGACATTTTATTTTCTTTTCGAAAGAAGAATGGCGTAATGTCGCCATTGTTTTTGTATCGAAGAAATGAGTGCAGCTCGGTCCGGTTTGTTTGGAAGTTATTGCGAATATTTTACAATGCTACAGCGACACTTTATTTGTAGTTGCGCGCGGACAATGCGCTGTTGGTGCTACACTAACAAATATATATTACACACGTTAATCGTTATTTGTTTATTTTGTTGTGTGATATTTTTCCTAACATGTCGTTTATGGTAAATAAAAGAAATATGGCAAGTAAAGAAAACTAAAAACCACACACATTTAAGTTCTAAAAAGAAATAAAAAAACGCTTTGAATTATCATTTTGAAGTCATTAATTTTCGTATAAGCCTAATCTCAATCTGACATTACATTTTATTACACGAGTTAAGTAAAAACGAAACTCTTTAGAAGAATAGAAGTGGCTAAATGAAAATAAAGTTTTTACATAAAAGCAAAGAAAAACAGTAGACCCTTTTTGCACGTGTTCCGGATGCATTGCCATTCATGCATATAAATCCTGAAAAAATGGTTGAGAAGATCGTCTTCGAAACAGCACTCCTGCATTTCCTGCAAAAATATTATTTATACCTAAATAAAATACAATTTATTGATTATATCAATTGTTACACAGCTATTTAATAACAAAGAAAAGTTTAAAAGCATATTTATGGTTGGTATAAGCATAATCACCATGCTGGTCCAGTACCAGTTGGTGAATTCCATGTGTCTTCTATTTTTATTTAAATACATAATAATCTTTCAAAATAAACAAACGTGTTCCTAAGTAATAGCGGCCATACATGCCGATATGATCAAATCGATTTGATCAAATCGATTTGATCAAATCGATTTGATCAAATCGGAATGATCAAACTTCAAATCGGCAGCAGTGATACCAACTTAGCAACTTTATAGCTAGATCTAGCTAATATTCGGTAGCTACTTTTTAACCGACGTAAAAAAAAGGAGGAGGTTCTCAATTCGAAACGTTTATTTTTTTGGAACGAAGTTCCTTATGGCGCGTTGCGAAAGGGGGCTAGGCGGAAAAAATTGTCACGACACTTTTTACAGTGGAGTGGAGTGGAAAAAACTGGTTCAAGCGATTATCGACCTTATTGACATTTAAAATTTAGTTTGTTTTTTCTCACATTCTCGTTAGCTAACATTGCTCCTTCATTAAAATCCGGTGTTTGCATAAATGTCAATAAGGTCGAAAATCGCTTGAAGGTCGGAAAACATTTGCTTAACGATAAGCAAATGTTTTCCGACCTTCACTTGTATTACCAACTGATTCCCACCAGTGGGATAGACCGGTAAAAAAACAAGTCGGTAAAACAGTAGCTAAAAAGTTAAGCCACAACTTTTATAAAATTGTAGCTGTCGGTCACCGAATAATAGCTAGATCTAGCTATAAAGTTGCTAAGCTGGCATCACTGCTGCCGATTTGAAGTTTGATCAAATCGATCGTCATGCCGATTGGACGATAGGCAGTATGGTGTATGGTGTATATGGACGAACTGCCAATTTGATCAAATCGATCGTCATGCCGATTGTACGATAGGCAGTATGGTGTATGGCCGCTATAACGTTTTATTTTTACAAAATCTTAAAAAAAAATGAAGTGCATGTATAAATTACATTTTGTTTTTTATGGTAAATGCAAATAGCCTAGTGAGCATTTTATGGATTAAATCTGTCAAAATTGTCTGTTACTTTAAGAACATGCGTTTTTACACACGAAAGTCAAATAATACGGATTTTTGTTTAAGAGGTCAACCTGTATATCGTTTTTATTTCGTCCTAAAACGTATGTTAGTAAGTGTAGGTAGTTAATTTCTTTATAGTCCGTAATTAAAGTAAGGAATGAAACCAAGAAACGTGTGTCGCACTAATTAGTCACGAGTCACGAATGATTGCTATTCCAACTATATTAATACAACCATTACATTTATTTACGGCGCTTTTTTAAATTTTTGCATGTTTTGAAGCTGTTATAATAATAAGTTATTTCTTTATTACAAGTATCTACGTGTTCCTGCCAATAGGAATGTCTTCGCAGCCGTGGGACGCAAAGATACGGTAACGCAAAAGGCTATTTGACTAAAAAAATCTAATTAATCCGCCAGTTAGATTATCAAATAATATTTGACCCGTATTTTTTCTTTTTTTACGCAAACCTAAATTGACGGAGATATGATGCTTTCAAAATTGCCAATACGTCACAATTTAGTACATTTTTTACTGAATTCTGACGTCACGAGCCTCCACTCTCGAGTCTTGATGTGTTATATCTTGGTAAATATTCATTGATTTTACATAAGAAAAAATATGTGTCCGTTATTTTTCAAAACTCTAAATAACGGACTTATTAGATTTACTAGCTGTGCCCGCGACTTCGTTCGCGTGGATGTCGGAACTTAACAATGTATTTTTTAGTGCTTCTTTATTAACAACATAAGCTGTAAACCATCATTCTGGAGCATACATAAATATGCTCCAGAATGATGTAACCTACGTAAATCATCAAATGAGTCCTCCCACCCAGGGCAGGGTAAGAGGGACTGTCAGACTTGTACTGATTAAAATCCACGGTGTCCTATAAATCCTATAATAGGCCTTTACGTTCCGGGGTCAAGGTAATTCGATAGCCCGTCATTGTGATGACACATTGAGGCGCGTGTTGAACACAACGCGCCGTCGACCCAGGCATACTCGCCGCCCGCATGCTCGTGCAAGAGAAGAAGTAGTATGGGCGGACTCCGGAGCCTGCCCGTTCCTGCCTTTACCGGCGCTGGCAGCTCCAGGACGTAAGCAGACATGGGCGAAAGTCATTCTTTCAAGGAAATAGGTCGTACCTATGCGTGACCCATCGTATTCCATCGTATCCAATCATATCCCGTCGTATCCCATCGTATTCCATCGTATCCCATCGTATCCCATCGTATCCCATCGTATCCCATCGTATCCCATCGTATCCCATCGTATCCCATCCTATCCCATCCAATCCCATCCTATCCCATCCCATCCTATCCCATCCTATCCCATCCTATCCCATCCTATCCCATCCTATCCCATCCTATCCCATCCTATCCCATCCTATCCCATCCTATCCCATCCTATCCCATCCTATCCCATCCTATCCCATCCTATCCCATCCTATCCCATCCTATCCCATCCTATCCCATCCTATCCCATCCTATCCCATCCTATCCCATCCTATCCCATCCTATCCCATCCTATCCCATCCTATCCCATCCTATCCCATCCTATCCCATCCTATCCCATCCTATCCCATCCTATCCCATCCTATCCCATCCTATCCCATCCTATCCCATCCTATCCCATCCTATCCCATCCTATCCCATCCTATCCCATCCTATCCCATCCTATCCCATCCTATCCCATCCTATCCCATCCTATCCCATCCTATCCCATCCTATCCCATCCTATCCCATCCTATCCCATCCTATCCCATCCTATCCCATCCTATCCCATCCTATCCCATCCTATCCCATCCTATCCCATCCTATCCCATCCTATCCCATCCTATCCCATCCTATCCCATCCTATCCCATCCTATCCCATCCTATCCCATCCTATCCCATCCTATCCCATCCTATCCCATCCTATCCCATCCTATCCCATCCTATCCCATCCTATCCCATCCTATCCCATCCTATCCCATCCTATCCCATCCTATCCCATCCTATCCCATCCTATCCCATCCTATCCCATCCTATCCCATCCTATCCCATCCTATCCCATCCTATCCCATCCTATCCCATCCTATCCCATCCTATCCCATTCTACGATTCCTTTAAAACGCTTTAATTAATTTACATTTTTTGTTTATAAGGTGTAAACTGATTATTACGATGAAATAAAAAAAAACTTAATGTTACTTCAATTTAACAGCTCTATTCCAGGTTTTTTTTTTAATGCCATCTACCGTGTTATCGTTGGTTTAGATGAATTATTTAAATATGTAGTTTTTCTATTCGAAGCTAGATCGAGCTACTGAACTGCGCGTCGCGGTGTGAACTGACCGTAATATTTTACTTCTGAATCACTTTAAATTCAAATATCTTTTGATGGACTGAACCGATTGCAATGAAACAAAAACTAAATGTTACTTCAAGCTACGCTTAATCGTTGTGTATAAAAGTTATCTACATTGATTTCGTACATTTTACGTGATGCCCGAATAACCAAACATACAAACAGACAAAAATTCTAAAAATGCTGGAAATCGGTTCTATTAGTTGTCCTTTAACACCCTGGCTATATTTTTTTATTTTTTTTAATGTACAAAAACTTCTTTTCTACAGTTTTATTATATGTATAGATAATTTATTGACACTGTCAAATAGCCTATTGAAGGAACGTGTTCGTTTTTAGTCAATCAAGTCTGACAGTCTCCTCTTCACCTCCCAGAGCAGGACGGCTCATTTGATAATCCACCCCAAAAATGTATCTTCGTGTTTTTTATTCCTTTTTTGTATGATGCAATCGGATACCTACATAATGTCTGTATGGGTTTAGAGGTTACATTATAAATTAGTAAATTCTTCCTTAAAACGTTGATATAAAAATTTAATATACATACTATCTCGGTCGAACATTAAAAAAGTAACCAATTAGTTGTTTTATCACACACAGACCAACTAATGTAATTCTAGTTCTCCATGTTAATACAACAGTATTAATGTCCTTTTGTCTAGTCATGATACTTTAGTAAACGCGTATAAATGTAAGCAGATTTATGTAGATTCCTTCTTGTAAAGTGATTTGAATAGCCGAGTGGCTGTACCACTGCATTTAAATTAAGTTTATTAAACTTGTTGCTTTTACATCCCCCGTAAACTGATCAAGTATAACGGGAACCTTCTTCTTAGTTAGTCTCTTTACGACGAACTTAAGTGTAATCTTAAAATGCGTAAAGATGCTGTAGCCGCGGATCGACAAGAACGTAGTACGAACGCTCAGCTCTACTCGTACCTCTAAATAGGTATGATCCCATTTCATCCAGGATTTATTTCCAATAAGCAAAATTCCCACGAATATTCCGCGTTTCAGGATAGAATTTGGGCCAATGGTATAAAGCCATGTCAACTACACGTAATGGCGAAAGTTTGTAGCCATTTTGTTACAAATAATAAATTGGTTATGATGTCGTGGACAAAATATTATTACGTCGTAAAATAAAGTGTTACGAGCTCTCACACTTAGGCAGCGCGGAGCTTATGAATATTAACTTTCTGTTGTTCAACAGCTTTTGAAAATAACTGACAATTCAGCCGTTATGAGCTCGCATGAACTTGAAAAATACCTACCACCGTGTTTGTTGTGGGAAGTGGAAAAAGTGCACGTTTATATTTTTGCTCAGCTCAAATAGCTGGAGGGCAGGTGGCCTGGCGAAATGACCTACATGCGAAGGGCGCAGAACCGCGAAAGTACTATCTGAGAGAGCTTGTTTTTATTTTGAGTAGATTTAGGCGTGTAAACATTCCGAAATGGAGACAGATTTTTGCAGAAATGGAAACTGGATTTTCATATTTTGTGTGGTTCGCCATATGCAAGATATTTAGGTTAGTAGGTTTCAGCATTTGTAGCTGTCGATAAGTTCATTGTTGTTCATATTTTTGAGCTACACATTTTTTTCTGTCATTCAAATGATTACGTTCAACTTACGTATAACTTATAATTAATTAAAGCTTTGTCTTCACAATAAGGAATCCTCACTTCAGCAAGTTAATTTAACTTACTTCGGCTGAGAGTCACACTCAGACCTTTTTCCGGCTGCGAAAAGAAAATTAATAGTTTCAGTCGCTAGGCAAAGTATTATGAAGTTAGAGAACTCTATTAAAGATTACACCCAGGTGGAGTTGTGGAAAGAAACCAAGTTGGTTCAAGGCTTGGCCTAACTTGCCCCAGCTTGCCCGGCGTCGACCAATCAGGTGCCGGCTAAGTTTTTATGGCATTACGGGAACACTGCACAGTTGTATTTATGTTAATTGGTCGGTTGTATCGAAACGACATCAGGCAGTCTGTTTTATAGTGTCGTCGCGATGTTTTTTGCTCGTAAAACTGAGTAGAACTTGATTGGGTAATTAAACGATGTTAACAGTGATTGAAGCATTGATAGCTAGTAAATCTTAGCTTTAAAAACATCTTTCTTTTAATGAATAGGTACCGAAACTAGGCATTATGAAAGGTGTACAGGTTTTTTAGTTTTATTTTTATCATTTCTTTTCAAATAACATCTGTAAAAATCTGTGCAGTTTTATATACCATTCCATTTGTGACTTAGTTTTCAATTTGACGTAAAACTCCGCTATCGCAGTGCCTAAAATTCAAGTTACGTACGTTTTACAGGGGCTGTAAACATTTGGCCTCCAATTCATCGCGATTGTTGGTTCTGAGTCCTGAACAGCGCTACTAATCTCAGTTTATCACAGTCAGCGGCATAATTAGTTCAGCTAAAATTTTAACTCCCAAATTATTTAGTTCCAGATTAATAAACATAGCAAAGGGAACGCCGCGCCGGCGACGGTAGAAAATGTACCTGTAATAAAATAAACGTTATACAGTGAGGTAATAAAATCTCCCGCGGCTTTTAAATTGAAAATTGGCCTATAACATTCAATCTAATTTAGATGATTTCCTTTCTCGTTTCTTGCTAGTTTAAGTTGCTTGAAACGACGAGATAATTTTGTAGCTGACGTTATTTTTTATAGAGGTGAGGTTAATTTGTTATTTTTTATTAAAATTTCGTTTATTCTCGCTCAGGACGTAAGCCCAATTTCGAAGGAAGTAATTTTATGATGATTTTGTAACATCAAAAGTAAGACAGGAATTAGTGTAACTGACTTGTAAGAAAAAGTGAAAACGCTAGGATGGATTAAGATGGTTTTTAGAAGAATAATTTTGGGGTGGGTTGTATGCACCTCCTGGTGGTTTACCTCACGGAACCACTCTAGAGGCTATCTGTGGTCTGCGGTAACGATTGAGATATCCCACTGGCGGTGGTAGTATAGTCCATAGTGTTCGTTTTGTGTTGTTCGGTTTTTATTGTATTCCGTCGTTGCGCAGGAGTTCCAGTACCTTCTGGGTGAACTCGTTCCATCTTTAGTCTCATATTTGCTTCTGAGCTAGATTAAAGCTATGAGCGTCCCCAATTTAAATAAATTGCAATAATTGAATTGAACATAATAGGTATACACACATTAATAAAAGTTTGTGATCACTAGCATACATAAGCTTCAAATTTTTTTTTTTTATAGAAAATCATTTGAACTGTTTAATGTTTTATATTCTAAAAAACTATATTTTTGAATAAAGAATCGAAAAAGAAGATGAAATCATAATATAATCTACCGTAACAAAAATGATTTCGGTTTTTCAAAGTGATTACAAAGTTTTTTGATGTGTGTAACTATCCTACAGACAACCACCAGGGTCCCCAAGGAAAAATATGGCCTCATGTTATGTGATAGAACTAAAAGCTAATATATCGCCTACGGATAAAAGTATTTTAACAAAGGCAGACGCTCTCTAAAATTCTAAGTAATGCACTTAGAAATACAAGATAAATAAAGGTGTTACAAAAAAATAAAAGTATCAACCACGTAAAACCTTCATTAAAATGTATATCTAGATTTGGCAAACGTAATCCTTCTAAAGAATTTCGGAATTCGGAGGGGATTTATACGGTCGCTTACAATGTAATCAGAGTCTGAGGAAAATCGATCCTTTTGGCCCGACATTTTATTTTTCTTAGCCCACGTGTTAGAATAGGTGATCTGTTTAAGATAAAACCATTCATTATCCTGAGCACGAAATACGTTTTCGCGTCCGTAGTAGTTCAGTGAACGAATGATAAAACTGGGGTTTAACGTACTGGGGGTTGGAGCTGTATGGCAGAGGTTTACGTCCATCTGTATGGGCGTTCTGTGCCGGCAATGAGCAGGCGATTTGTGGCAGTACTAAACTTAACAGCACTCTTACGTAGCCTCGACTATGAAAAGCCAATCAAAGTTTAATGTACCCTCTTTAGTTCACGGTTCTCAAAACATATAAATGGATACGTTTATTTCTCGTGGTGATTAGGTTCTGTTCTTAATGATGGCATTTAATGCGGTCTTATTTTGTTTCTTTCAATTTACTCGCGTTCGCGTTTTCAAGTCAATTTATGACGCGAAATTATTTATTTTGTTGTTTTATTTATTACTCAGTTTATTTTCTAACGAATAAATGATTTATATTCTAAACATATTTAGGTAAATACCAAAATATGTACAAGTATGAAATGAAAAGGTTTATCCCCTTTCATTCATCTTGAGTTGCTGTGATCAAGAATTTCTTCCAAATCGCTGCCAAAGTGAATTTGACCAAGATACTGAGAGTTTTGCCATCTTGATACTGACACCAAGAAATATGGTAGTCCACTGATCACGTGAAATATCTTACACGTGCAAAGCATTTCAAAAGAAGTATCCAGTCTAAGTTTATTTTTGGTATGTCATAATCTGTTATCGCTATACGCCTACGTTGTGTCGTATTACTCGTAAAAGCCATGTCCTTTCACAAACAATACCTCACGTTTCTGACCAAATCGTCTCTGTAAATATGACTGTATATTACCGCCACCTACGCTGCGCCTGGCTTCTCAAAATAATTTTATCTAATACAAAACTAACGCGAAATTTACGCTTAAGGCTTTGCCAAACAACGAGCTCGGTGCGGCGCGACGCTAGCGTGACGTGTCCTTAATGTGCGTTGTCCTGCTAAATGCCGGCGCTAGCGTGGCGTGATGACGACGTACATTATATATTTTTATAGTAATAATAGTCTTCCTGATCGATTTCGGTCACGGCGGCCAATCTCAGCGGAGATTAGCCACCTGTTTGTGTATATTATAGTGTACAAGTGTGTGCGCAGGCACAGTTCCACTCTCTGTTCCTTTCCTCTTATAGTCCGATGGAACGGAAATCCCTCATAACCGGAGAGAGATAAGGCTCCGCGCCGGACTAACAGCTTAACGTGCTTTCTGAGGCTCGGGGGTATCTTCTGCCAACTTCCAAAGTCCGGACTGTTAGTTACTGAGATATTCTAAAAGAAAAATCCAATAGCACTTTTTGCCCGACCAGAATCAAACTCAGGACCCCACGCTTAGCAGTTGAGCTTGCGACATCGAGACCAAGAGGCAGTAGGTAAGCACGCCAAAGACACGACACGCTAGCGTCGCGTCGCGTCATGCTCGCTGTTTGGCAAAGCCTTAAACATCTGTGTAGGTGGCGCTACTAGTACTAAGAACTAATTGAATCCTATTGGAATTTATACTGCACTTCGATAGTGAGCAATGAAATCTTAGAGGGACACTTATAAAGTGGCGAGGGCTTGTACGGCTGCCATAAAGTGTCTTGATTGATTAATTTAACTTTATAGTAGTTCGTGATGAGTTGAAGATGAAAGTGTTGGCAGGTGCTCGCCATATTTGATGGCCGGAGGCTGAATTGATTGGTTTTAGGTTTTATGAAGCGAGCGTGCTTTTCCAACACCCTGGTTGAACAGTTTTTAGGGAGTTTTGCTTGTTCTTTTTAATGACATCATCAAACGTCTGGTGCACGTAGTATCTATTCGCAACTTGTGTGTGTACGATCAGATTCAATACACTTAATAAGAAAAGACTATTGAAGTCTTAACAGTTTCTGCCTATTTTACGGGTAAAAGGCTTTATAAACTTATTCCCGCCTTTCCCCCCTTTATGTGTAGGTATTTTTTTCAAAAGCCGAAGAGATATTTTTTATTTTTATAAAAGCGATGCTATGCGTAGCATAGGACGTTCACCAACGAGGTGGACAGACGACCTTATAAAGGTCGCCGGAAGACGCTGGATGCGGGTCGCTTCCAACCGGTATATGTGGAGATCTAAAGGGGAGGCCTATGTTCAGCAGTAGACGTCCTATGACTGAGATGATGATGATGCTATGCACTAAGCACTTTTTTACGTGGTAAAATCATCAAATGAGTGCTCCCACCCAGGGCAGAGTGGAAGGGACTGTCGTGCTTGTACTGACTAAAATCCACGGTGTCCTTCCAGTAGCCCTTTATGTACCGGAGTCGCGGTATACGTGTGTCCCGCGACCCATTAACAATCACTGAAACTCACATACACTAACACATAGACCCGGAACAACTACTTGTGTGTCTCATGCGAGAATCGACTCCACAACACACAATCGCCCAACCACTGCGCAGCTCGTGCCGTGAAACTGTTAGTGCACCACTGTTTTAAAAAAATATAACATGTGGCTATCCACAGAATATTCTCCCATAACGAGATTTGAACCAATCACAAAGCTTAAATCGAGCATATACCTGCAACAGATACCGGGAGACGGACGATATCGACGGAAACATCGGCCGATCTAAATTGTATGCAAATAGCTTCAAATATGTAGCTACCGACGAACATCTGGCTACCAAGTGAATTAGCTCTTCCGAGGAGTTTCAGATCCTGATGGCCTACCATGAACTGTTAACACGATCCAGTTTAGGCTGTGGGAAAGAGATGGCACTAGACGACTTGAATAGCTCTGTCTCTTTCCCACAGCTTAAACTGGATCGCGTTAAGAGCTCGTGGTAAGGCCCCTGATAGGTAATCTGTAAGTGACCAATTTTTATTTAAAATAATTTTGGAGTATATTTATATATTTCTATTTAAGTAATTTATTTAAGTTTGTTTTTTAAATGACCTTGTTTTTTTAAAAAAAATATTAGTATGACTGTATGATATTAAAATATTGTCTTTACATCACCCTAAGGTAGACTGAAAGATAATGCCTTGGGCATTAAGTCCGCCGCTGTACATGTTTTTAACCGACTTCAAAAAAAGGAGGAGGTTCTCAATTCGTCGGAATCTTTTTTTTTTTTATGTATGTTCCCCGATTTCTCGAAGACGCCTGGACCGATTTGGAAAATTTTTCTTTTGTTTGAAAGGGTATACTTCCCCAATGGTCCCATGATCATCAGGTCAGGATCTGATGATGGGATCCCAGGGAAATCGAGGGCAACCTTCAAATTTTATAGGCACATAGTACCATTTTCATATATTTTCTAAAGCTGTTTAAGGATTTGCATCTGATAATCATCATCTCAGGTGGATGAGCTGATGATGGAAGGTACAACTCCTCAACGGCTTGGAGTAGGCATCGACTGATTTAGTTTGTGTTCGCATATCTCCGGAACTACAAGTCCGATTTAAGTAATTCTTTTTTTGTTGTACTAGGTATTATTTAACTTACGGAATACTGCAAGTTTCATCAAAATCGGTTCAGTAGTTTTTGAGATAGGGAATTTTATTAGCTTATTGTGCACTTGAGCGATGTTGTTACCGGTGCTACGGATTACAAAATTTTAGTGCACATTAATGTAAGAGAATGAATTTGAGTTGAATATTTAAACTAAAAAGAGTAAAATAAAAAACTTTAAAAAAAATGTAACCGCCTTCAAAAACAACCACAAAAAAGGGTAAAATAACCTACAAAATAACTTTTCTTTCAGAAGTCGGTGGCAAAAAAGACAATGAAATGAAAAAAAAATAAAGGCACCGACTTCTGAAAGAAAAGTTATTTTGTAGGTTATTTTACCCTTTTTTGTGGTTGTTTTTGAAGGCGGTTACATTTTTATTTAAAAGTTTTTTATTGTTAAGTTGTGCATAAAGTTTAAATAAATAAAATATATCTTAATTTTTTAGGTATTTACTTTTACAGAAGCTTTTTTACTTCATTATTTTCTATAAAATTGGCTAAGTAAATAAAAGAATGATAATAATCATTTTAGGATTGGAATTCATAGAACACATGTACAAAATAGAATGCTGGAACATTGTGCAAAGGTTGTTCCGGTCAACCGGATACGTTCCACGTAGCGTTCACAGCGCGCACTTTATTTTTATTTTTTGTTTAAATGTGTATAACTGAAATTGAACACAATATTCAATCAGACCGTTTTGGTCAACCATTTATTCTAGTCACCGTCTATTAAGTAAATAGCTTAATTGGATTTCATCGATTTAAAATCTACTACAACAATCGATTTCTTGGTCTACGCCGTAGCCAGCGCTACGGCGTAGCTCTCGTAGCCGTGCTACGCCAGCTACTCAGAAGTAGTTGATGGCAATTCGATCGTGTCTGCTCTGTACCCATACCATAAGTTGTCATTACGATACTCGATCATCGATATCGACCGCGTTTGGCGCTCTCATTGGCCCGCTCCAAGGTTGTATGAACTCTCAACCAATGAGAGCGCCAAACGCGGTCGATGCGTATGATCAAGTATCGTAATGACAACTCATAGTATGTGTACTGTTATTATTCCACGTATGTATTACATACATTCAAGCGTACCTCAAATACTTTTACAATAGTTCGCAGAATTGTATTATAAGAAAAATAGCACAGCCACTATACCCTACATCTCATAAATAGACGTTCACTATTGAGCACACAACACGTACAACACAGCTACATGCGCAAAGTTATCTAGTGGCCCATAATAGCGGACATTACGCGTGAGATTGTTCATAACCATAACATAATATTCACTAGGTCGTTTGTGTGATCGCGAAGATGATCGTTCCGAGTCGGCGCGTTCTCACGCCTCGGCTTTTGTCGGCAAATAATTAATAGCTGCACCCATTGTGGGCAGATGAGCACGGGCCCCTTTGTCCCGGGATTATGTCAAGAGCGCATTTAAACTTAAAGCAGAACAAACAAACCGGTGCACGGCGAGTTATTGCGACACTTTGGCTTTATTTAGCGCGCTCTGCGTCGCGCGTCGTCACCTAAAATATTTTAAATAGTTCGCACTTTAACACGCTTTTTGTTCGTGTGATGGTGCACTAATTTGGTTTTGTTTCGTGAGAGTTATGGCTCGCTGTTCCTTCTGCGGTAACCACGTTCATGTCTCCTTTGGGTCTTGTTAAATACGTTTATTTACATTTTCGCCTACATATTATTGAGACAAGCATATTATATTAGCTAGTATAACTTGGTCTCTAATGGCAGGTATATTAGCATAGTCTATGAATACAAACTTCTAATACATTTCACTCAACGACGACGAAGGCTCTCTCAATTTCCCAGCAGACTAATGAAGAAAAATTTAATTTCGTCGACGTATTTATGTTTCTAGAAGCTCTAGAAGTTATTTGCAGCGCAGAAAGCAAAAATGAGAAGGATTTTTCAGCCATTTGTTTGAACCCACAACTATGACGTGGTATCATTTCAAAGGCTTTATCTCGCGAAATAAAGCGATTCGGGTGAAGATTGTGTGTTTTTTTCTGAGATAATCTAGGCTTTGAATTTGGGCTTAAAGATGTACTGTGTACATCCAATTTATTTCACTTTGTGAGTGATTAGATTTACTAAATGTAATTTACAAATTGTGTAGTTTCAAAGTGAGAAAGCTTTTAAAATAATCGTTGATGAGAGACTGGGGAGGCAGAGGGTATTTCGGCCTCATTTTGCACGCTGAACAAGTTTAACGCATGCAATATTCAGGAGGGTACTGTTGCCGACACTATCGGGGCTGGAGCGGCGGCGAACGCGGTCAGGTGGAGCGAAAGTGTTTCAAAACACATTACAATCTCTACCTACTATTAATTTTCTATCTATTCTTGAGGTTCCCGTTTAGTTAAGAGACCGTACTTGAAATAAGTTACCTGGAATTGTAGGAACTTTACCTTGTTAGTAATATAACTGTCTACTTTTAGTTTTCTTTGAAATGAGAGCAATAAAACTATCGGTGACATTTGAAAATACATAGTAGCAATAAAAGAAATATATTCTTGTATAAAGAAAGATGTGTTACATTTGATATTGATTGCTTTGTAGACCTTTCAAAAGAAATGTTAGAAACTGTTCAGACATGGTAAAACCCTGTCACAAAGAAAGCTTCAACAATAAGCTAACAGATTTGTTTAACAAAATCATAACAAGCCGTCACAAACGAGATAAAAGCCGAAGATATCAGTCAGCACAATTTTCTTTCCAATAAGTCGCATCGAGGTGGCGGGGCGCACTAACGACCTTCGCACTGACTCGCTCACCCGCTGGCTCGAGTGGCATGTGTAAACGCGGCACGGGACGCGGCGGGTCGCGGCGCGGCGCGGCAAATGATGCGGAACTGATGTGAGCACCTAACGATTGCTGCGCCCTTTTACCGTGACACCGAAAGGAATTATTTATGCCCCGCTCTGCACTATGCGATGAAATTATTTTCAGCTTGAGTTGAGTCGCGGATTAGATGCTGCGGGCAAATGTGTTTACATTTATTCTGATGTGCCAGTTTGGGTAGTCGGAATGGCGGATAATTTGTTTTGATGACGTCTGTTGGTTTGAAGTTGTGGTTAAAAATGTATGTTTTTCTGTGAACTATACTACTGGGAACTGCATTTTATCTGCCGCGTTCATTATTTTAATTTTGACATGTTATCCCGGCAAGTTTCGTGAAACAAACTGACATAGATTAAAAATAATCCCTGTATTCGATAAAATATAACCAAAACAGAAGACAAGATTGCTTAAGTATAATGTAATTAACTCAGTTCAGTTTTATGTGGGTGCGCTGATAAAAATATGAAAGGTAAACTTAATACACTGTGAAAATGCTGAATTAGGTAATAACATGTCGATAAGAAAAAGCGTCGCCGGCATAAATTGGTGCTGAGTCTCCAGTGAGGCGAGAACGCATTAACGGTCCGCCACTGACATATATTAGGAGCGTTTCTTATCCACGAGTGCGAGCGTCTCGGCAGCGGGACGACAGCGGGGCGGGTGCGGGGCGGGAGCGGCGCGTCGGCGTGCGACCCGCGCAAATGACGCGGAAAAGATGCGGGGAATGACGCCCTCTTGATCGCAGAATAGCACGCCTGTCATATACTGCCATGTACGTCGACGCGCTCAAGCCTCCGCTTTATTGCTTTATTTTTTTTAGCAATCCTCACTGTATTTTAATTCTTTGTATTTTTGCAGACGCTGAAGGATTTACGCCGTCGATTCGACGCGCACTACTTACTACTTCCAATAAAGTACGGTATGCACATTAGTCTTCCTCGTACGAAGCACTTTTGGTCTGTTTACATTATGCTAATAGTAACATTCCCATGTAAATATATGAGAGACATTAGAGAGAGAAAGAATCTCAAGCAGTATTTAACGATAGCAGTTTATGTTGAATCTGCAAACTGAAATCTGCTTACATTCGTGAATTTCCTCATTCATTGTGAAGGCTCCGTTTGTGTAACAAGTAACATTGAATACAATTATGTGAAAGGAATGAATACACTGATTCATTCGGAGGCATATTTTCCCCCTCGCATAAACGATATCGTATTAAATTAATAAGTCGTTGGGCGAACCCCAAAGTGGCGATATCTGTGAGGAAACAGACTTCCCCTGGTCGGTGCACAGTTGCCGACTCTCCCCCGAGTCGTCAAACGCAGCACTAATGTTCTATTATAACACTCATTGTGTCCTGATAGGGGAGAATATTCTTCGGAATGTTCCATACATTATTGTTTACATTATAGACACATTATTTATGTTAAATAGGTACCTTTTATTCAAACGTTTTATCTCATTCGGAGTCCGTTTTAAATTGTTTTAGTTTTCAACAGTTTTAGAATTGTGATAATATTTTCTGAGAGAAAGGAATTTCCCTATTAAGTTTGGACTTTTATTAAAAGTTTTGAACTGGTCTTGTGTCTGTATTTTGAACTTACTTCTTTTGTTGCTTTAACTCCTCATTTAGAATTCTATAAACTGTTTTCCATTCATATTCTATCTAGGTTTTGAGCAGTTACCGTTGTATACTAATTTCTTCATATCTTCCAATTAATTAACAGCACTATAAAGGCCAGCGATTATTATTGATTTTCCAGTTGTCTGGATCATAACGTTATTAATTCTTTATTGTTAAATGCTGCAGTCTACAAATTCATATAGTATATAAGAGTGTTAAAAAAAATAACTGCAGGAATTTCGAGTGCGTACTCGGTATCAAAAACCTAGTACATTAAAAAAAAAATATAATTATATCGAGCATTAAAAAAAATTTTTTTTTCAAAATTAATATTTTTTTTTCAAGCATTTTTCTTTTGGTCTATTAATATGGCCAATGAAATAAGTAACTTGTAAGTATTTCAATGATTTGCCAGTCCAAAGTCTGCAAAATGTGATGGGAAAGTTGGAATCAGCTGTGAACGCTACACACGGGTGAACGAGCTCAAATAGCAATCAAAAACAATTATTTTTTTTTGGAATATACTTGGTTTTTGATACAGAGTACGTATACGAAATTGCTGCAGTTATTTTTTTAAAACCTTATATAAACTCATGCTTTTTTCCCATGCAGGTAGGCAGAAACTGAAGAAGACCTGCTAATAATCTTACATACTCTTTTCGCTACGTCCACGTTCATACCAGCATCTCTATGTAAAAAATCTACTATGTAAAACAAATAATTCTACTAATTACAATCATAATTCACCAAAATAATACAATGCAATTTGATGACTCTAACAAGTAACTCTTTCACGAAAACAAGTTTTAAAGAGCATTATTTAATACACCAAACCCGAAATAAAAACAATTTAATTGACGCCCAGTTTCATTCCCAGACAAAAGAAAACGTTAATTAACATCATTCCAGTGCAATATTCCGTACATTATTATCATACACCGCACAAGCAACATGACTAAGCCATTATTACTATTACAGTCGCGATGAAATATAAAATTGAATTTTATATTTATTTACCCATTAATAATACCAGATCCCGGTGCCATTGTCTCGCCGCGCCGGTCGAGTTCGCTCTCACCGCCGTGTTGCGAACACGCTGACACGTCATTTTTTCTCTCGTGTCACGTAAAAGAATAATGAAGCAAGTTCAGCAAGCAGTATTTAGAGATAATGTTGATAGGTGACGCCGAACACTCGAGGTAGAATCGGATATTGTTTTTGTGATCCATTGTGTTTTGTTTTTAACCGACGAAAAAAAAAGGAGGAGGTTCTCAATTCGACATGTATATTTTTTTTTTTTTATTTTTTTTTTTTATGTATGACCACGCATAACTTTTCCCAGCGTGGTCCGATTTCAAAAATTCTTTTTTTGTTGAAAAGAGTATATCTCAAAGTTGGTCCCATTTTAATTTCAAAACTAAAATCGGCCTCTAAGGGTAGAAAAAAAGGAATTGATTGTCAACTTTCCTACAGAATTTTCAGTTGTGCACCGATTCGTTTGAAATAAAGTTAACATATGTAGTTCTGAGGACATTACTATATAGCAGAGATGTGGAGAAGATAACATGATGGTGTCACCATCATCAGATCAACTCCAGATCCCTGTTATGTTGTGAAGTCAGTCCCAAGAGTTCCTCAACAGTTAACAACAGCTATATCGTGTTTGGACTCATTTCACTCAGCTTGATGAGAACTTTAGACCCAGCTGAGGTATCATTGTCATCGAGGGTCTGAGGATGGTGACGGAAAGCAGGGGCAAGAGGTCCTCAACAGTTAACAGCACCTATATCGTGTTTGGGCTCATTTCATTAGTCTTGATGAAAATTTTAGACCTAGCTGGAGTATAATTGTCATCGAGGGTCTGATGATGAGGACAGAAGGCAGTAGCAAGAGATCCTCAACAGTTAACAGGAACTATATTGTATTTGGGCTCATTTCATTCATCATGATAAGAACTTTAAACATAGTTGGGATTTGACAGTCGTTGACAGTCTGAGAGTGGAGTTTTTAGTTGCAAGTTACAGGTCCTCAACAGTTAATACGAATTACTGTGACGGTTACGTTGACAATGACAAAAGAGAAGACGGGTTTTTCCATGTGTTAAACACTCTAATCATGGTATACAACTAAAAAGCTAAAAATAATAACTTTTTAACAAAAAAATCAAACCGACGAAAGATTGAACTGAAAAGCTAAAAATAAATTTTGAGGCGGCGCCAAAGAAACAATCAACGAAAAGCAACCTAGCTACAATAAAATTATGCTTCGCTTCAAATAATTAATTTAGGTACATGTTTGTATGTTTGTTTGGCGCCGCCTCAAAATTTATTTTTAGCTTTTCAGTTCAATCTTTCGTCGGTTTGATTTTTTTGTTAAAAAGTTATTATTTTTTCGCTGATTTTGAAAGGTCAAGCTTATTCATGTGATTCGCGGAGGAAAATAACTGGAAAATACCGTTGGTGAGCTAATCTCTTAAAACACGTAACCTAGAAAATGCTAACCGTTTCGATTGACTGCTTAGCTAATAAATTCCAGTGCTTACTTAGGTAATGACTGTGCTAAACGCTAGAACTAAACAGCAACTCCCAAGTCTTGTTATACACATAATAGCCATAATGGATTCGTTATCATTTGTTAATCACAACAAAGTTGTCGCGTTAAGCTTGTCGTAACGACATCGCGTCCCCGACGCAAACAAATAGCTCTCACGCAAATTGAATACAAGATATAAATCTAGCGTTCTCCTAATAACATGCGGTGGATTTCTCTGCGGGCCGTTTTATTTCAGCCCCACAAAGCCTTCGACCCAGTAAATCCGGCGATATCTCGGGGAATGCGACAGAGTGCCACTGGCGTTCGTTTCGTGGGACGCACTTTAAATTTTCCGACTGCGAAAGGACGGATATCGCAGGCAGTGAAATTTAAAATGCCGACGCGGGTTCCCCGTGGAACAAAAGTGCGCGAAAGCCCGACCGCGCCGCCACCGCCGCCGCCCCGCTCTCGCGCCGCAGACGCCTCGTACGCGCCGCCGACACCACGCGCAGCTTTGCATAATGTAGCCACTTAGCGTATTCTCCTCTCCGCCGCGGCAATAAAGCTATATGTGGAATTCATTATCAACAGATTTTCCAAATTAAACTGTACAAAACTTTATGCATCTACCCTTGTCTTTTCGATGCTCATTTCACATGTTACCGTTTAAATTTCACCTGAAAGTGTTCGTTAAAAGCTTCATTTATTATTAAACCTACAAGAAATATGCTGAAAGCGTTTAGTCGTCATCGCTGCTCTTTTTTTTACAATAAGGCATTTTAATTAAATTTTCTTAGCGCCGGTGTGTGTTCACCTAGCCACTATTATTAATTACATCAGTTCACACCTTCTCGGCGCGCCATAATATTATC
This sequence comes from Agrotis exclamationis, assembly GCA_950005045.1. Taxonomy (NCBI): domain Eukaryota; kingdom Metazoa; phylum Arthropoda; class Insecta; order Lepidoptera; family Noctuidae; genus Agrotis; species Agrotis exclamationis. Next base: position 11,711,938 of record OX465436.1, on the reverse strand, counting down.
ACTATCTTACTCAAACACTTCTACGATGAAACTAAGTACGAGCATACTGAACATGACATCATTCGGCTCAGATCATTTTGTGACTTTCTTCATTAGACGAGTATTAAATTAGTAGGTGGAGGCGATTTCAGATGGAATAACGATTTTAATTGGGCTAAAAGCTCTCAGTTAGAAAAAAACTTTGAAGAAAAACCATTTATAGAACAGATAAGAATTCCGAAAATATAGATATCTCCTCTGAAAGCTTCGAATTATTCGATCCGAAACAAATTACAGAATTTTGTAATCGTAATAGATTTCCATTGGACTTCTAAAGGAAAATTGATTTTATTATCGTGTACCTTGACTATGACTGGCCTGTTGGTCTAGTGGTTAGTGACCCTGACTGCTATGCCGGAGGTCGTGGGTTCGATTCCCACCCAGGACAAATGTTTGTGTGATGAGCACGATCATTTGTTCTGTGTCTGGGTGTAATTTATCTATAATATGTATGTATTTAGAAATATATAAGTATGTTTATCAGTTGTCTAGTACCCATAACACAAGCTCTGCTTAGCTTGGGACTAGATGGCGTTGTGTGATAGTTGTGGAATATTATTATATTATTATTATATTACCTACCAAAGATACAAAATTTTATATGCTTATTACTTTGTCGCGGGACTTAAATGTAAAAATAGATTAATAAAATTCAAAAGAAAACGTTTCTTGACTATCAATGAAGGTGACCGGTACATTGAATACATTTTAAGCTGTCAAAGTTGCCGTATACTTGGAATTAAAATGAAAAAAAAAATATGTTGAAGTTGAAGAAATAATTTCTGCAGTTAGTTTATCGTAGGTCGACATTCCCGCTGGTAGTGTGACTGTGTGAGTAGGTAACGTGCATTATATTTACTGAAGCCCGGCGCGTTCACGAGATGTACCATGACACATTATTATAGTCCACCACTCATGTTTCTGTGTCCGCTCCCGTTGTTCCGTTCCAAGGAGTCCGCTTGCTCCCAGACATAGAAATATGTGTTTTGCTTCCACGACGGAGGGCGAGGGACGAGGTGCGGCCAGCCAGCGCCGCGCCGATGAGTTATGAGCGGTCGCTGCACCCACTCCGCACAGCACTCACATCTTGCGACAACCCTGCATATTCAAGTTTTTCTAGTACATCTGGTTAATTATTCACCGCTTCAAGTTTTACGTTCGAAGGGTCAGACTTTCCTTACTTTATCGTATTAAGTAGCGACATTAATTCTCTACTCTCTTCTGCTCCCTCCTCTATTAATTTACGGACAATATGTTGCGCTCAAGCGTCCCGCCCGATGTGTGGCACTGGAAGCAAATAAGATAGTTCACGGAGTTCTGTTCTAGTCCGTCTGTGCTCTATGCGAGGACGTGGAACTAAGCGTTACTTATTGTTCTGTCCGCGCTAAAGGAATTGCGAACGGATGTTCACTTCCCTGTTGGATTTAAAGCAGTCACTGACGAATTGCTACATTATCGCTAACAGCGTTCGATTTAATTCCCTCCCGGCAAACTAAGATACTGCGATAAAGAGTGGAAAATACATGTTTCTTTTTAATTATACGGACTAGAATGAATATTCGTGAACAGATTTCTAAAACAATGTTCGAGGGAACAGAGTGCGGTCGGGAACGCAAACAGCCGAGTGAGACGTACTCTGAACAGCGGTATAATTCTTTGTGAGCGTTAATTAACTTTTTATTTTCCCGTTCATCGCTGCGTTATACTGTCCGACACACTGAATACCTACGGGAGAAAAAATACAAAACAATTATACCGCAGCAACAATCCTTAACGACCAGACATTCGAGCAGCGGAATTACAAATGGCGCAAAATTATGAGGAGCTTCAAATAATCATTAAACATAAACGCGTAATGGTTTCCCATTCAAATGATAGCTCGTAGCAGTTAACTGCCTCTGTAATGTCTCAACACAATCTCTTGCACAGAAAATTGTAAGGTTTTAGCGGCGTATTAATGAGTTATTGCCTATTAATATAACAAGAACACATTTCTTTATAGGGTGGACGTAAAGTTGAGCGAGGCTTAGTCTGTTCCCCATGAGTGCGTGGGCCGAGTTATACGAGTATCGTTGACTGAAACGAGCGCTTTGATTAATTACACTTATCTTAATAGCAGATTGAGTGGCGTTTTTAGCAGCATAGCGAGCAGGTGGACGAGGCATCGCGCTTTTATTGTGATTGATTGTCTTACTATGTACTATCTGTGATTATGTTCTAATCAAATATAGATTTAGAGATGCAGTGTCTCAGGATTCACCGATGATATTAATGTTTATTAATATTCTTGGGCAGAGCAAGGTTCTGTTTTCATTTATATTTTAGGTAAAGGAAAGTAAGTTTTTATTTATAGTTTGTATTTGTATATAATTTTAGTAGGTGCTGTAGAATATATTAGTAACTAGCTGACCGGGCAAACTTCGTACCGCCTCACCTTTTAAACCTTCCCTGGACTTCCACGAATAAATCGAAACCAAAATCAGCCAAATCGGTCCAGCCGTTCTCGAGTTTTAGCGAGACTAACGAACAGCTATTGATTTTTATATATAAAGAAGAAGAAGATAATTAATGTATCATTTTGAAAAAAAGAAACAAATATGTTAAGGAAAGTACAGTAGGTAATTCTAGTTAGAAATATTTATGGTGTCTAAAAGCCGGATAGGTTTTTTATGACTGAAATAAAATAATAATAAGTATATAGTTTACATGGAAAAATAAGGTTAAATAATGCATTCTTGGGTTTTAGGTAGTCAGCGTATTCAGTTCAAGTTAAAAGAAGAAAGTCGTTAACTGTCATAGTGAGCATAAAATGAAGAAAGGGACTTATTCTGAGTTTTCGCTAAGTCGATAGCTGAGTGCGAAGAAACGTCAGGCCATTAGAACATTTCAGTGACACATCTCATTTTTTTACAAAGAAAGAAAAAGTATTTCTCTTGGAATGAAAATGCAGTTTTTTAAGTGGCGGTAGAGAACTAGCGATGGCTTTATTTGAGTTGTTACTGTAATACTGACTTTTATTTTAATTCAGAACGTTTTGTTTGCTGTTTTAAAAGGAATAAGTAAGTTTATATTTCAATGTTTCGAAAGAAAAGTAACTAAAAAGACGTTTATTGACACTTGCCACAACTATGGGCAACATAAGAAAAATAAAAAACACATAAATTGTAAAATAAAACTTTGACACTAAACAAGAATAAAAAATAAAATTAAGTTTATTAGCCTATGCTTTCCCACTTCTGGGCAAAGCCTCACTCAGTACCTTCCAGGAGCTCTTATCTTGTGCTTTTTTATGAATTAGAGGGGTCTTTATAACAAAAGATCTTTCATCTATAATTAATAAATATAAAAAGGTCCTCTACAAAAAAAGGTAACGAGTGCTATCGATGGCCTATATAGATAGATTACATTGTCACGTCACGCCACGCAAAGTTTGTGCTCCGTATTATTAAATGTTAAAAAATAGTTAAACTTCATTGACTGTTACAAAACTATCGCAATAAGAAACTGTGCTGTGTTGTGTATATGTGGAATTGGTTTAAAACCAAAAGAACTACAGTGAACATTAATAATTATCTCGCAAATAAGTATCTCTTATCAAACCCTATTCTTCTAACTTATACATATAGTGTGAGAAACTATAGAACAGTGTTCAATGTGCATCTAAATACATTAAAACTTTGTCATTTACAAACTAAAAGTGTTAAATAAGTGCTCAAAAGAAATTATAAATAAACAAAAAACAAAGTGTGAAATCGAACAAAGAAACGACCTTTGGACCCTAATAACATACATATTTGAATTCAAGTCGTTAACGAAGTTTTTACTGGATTAACTATAGCGTTATTTGAACGAATTACTCAACGTTCAAGTGGCTGATTCCGCTAAGTATCTGCCTCAGCTATCACTTCGGGCCGCAGGTACCGAGTTCGATCCCCACAAACTGTGATCTCTTTTTGGGATTTGTATATTTGTACTTAGTTTACTACAAGCTGTGAGCAGTCGTACAAATACTCGTCTACCAAATATAATCATTAGCATCACATTATAGAACTCAATCTGCAAAAACATCCTACGACTCCAGCGAGTCAACAAGCCGCACGGTGCCGCGTGAATCATCAAGTTATTATTTTTTTTAACTCCCTCGCACAGAGACTCCGCGTTCGCGGTGTGCGTGCGGCCCGCGATTACTTAACTGAACTAATAAGTACGCGTGCCCTCATCGTGTCGAGTTGAACTCAAGTAAAATACACTGTCACATCACAGAACTATGGATGCGCAAAAAACACCACCGCGCCAAACTGCCAGCAGTGCCACTAGCGTGGCCGGCGGATCGCATCCAGATTTATCAAAACTAAGCTCGTTAACAGTAGACTCACAAATTACCTTTCGAAAGAGGAAACATCCGATTGATCATGAATGTGAATGCGCCACCGAAATAAAAGAAATTCGGACAGAATTGTCTCGCATTGGTTTGTTGTTCGAGAAATACGCTATATCTAACGAGCAGATCATGACAAAAATGCAGGAGAGTTTAACTGAGGTTAAAACTGACATCACTAAATTGAAGTCATGTAACGAACAAATTGCTGTGAGTATTCGTGAAAACACGGAACAAATACATGAGATAAAAACATCGACATCTAGCATGACAACTGAACATAAAGAATTAAAAAATACCGTATCACAACTGGAAAAACAATTATTATTGGGTGAACACAACACATCTAAACAAAGTTCTGAATCTTCGACTATCAACATTCAAAATCAACTACTTCTGAACGAAACTATTGTTAAGGAAGTAGCAGATCGAAATAATAGAGAGAAAAATATAATTGTTGTGGGCTTGCCTGAACAGCGCGCCGCCAGCGCAGAAGAAAGAGCATCTCGAGATGAAGCTGATATTTTGAAAATGACGTCACTTTTGAACCAAGACCTACCGAAACCGATCAAAACCTTCAGAATAGGCAAATACCTCCCAGGAAAAAGTCGCGGACTTAAAGTATGTTATGAGACTGTAGTACCGGCCAAGTATCTCTTGCGAAACAAACAAAGGTTCCCAGAAAATATTAAAATATTCTCAGACCAGACCCCAGCTCAGCAAAAATATTTAAAAAACCTGAAAGAATAACTAATACGTCGTCAAAACGACGGAGAAAATGAACTCACAATAAAATATATTAACGGAATACCAACAATAATAAACACCACTTCAAAAAACTACGAACAATAAACGAAACCCTATCAGCGACCATTACAAAAAATACCTACCAAGTAGTCAGTAATTACCAAATTATAGAAACCAATAAATCACGTCTCAGATTTTTCTACCTAAACGCTAGAAGCATACGCAAAAAAGGAAAATTTGACGAATTGAAATGCATTTTACAATCATTACCAAACACAATACATGTAATTTTACTGACTGAAACCTGGATTAGAAATGAAACACAAGCACTGGAACTACAAATAAACAACTACTCTCACTATTATAACTATAGAACGGATATAAGAGGAGGTGGAGTTTCCGCGTATGTCCATAATGATCTGAAACACAGTCTTACTGAGTCCACTTACAAAGGAGGAAATAACTATCTATGGATAAGACTAGAAAGATATGCACTTGAAGTAGGAGTCATATACAATCCTGGCGATACTAACTACCTGAACTTTCTAGAAGTTTATGAGTCACAGCTGCAACAAAGAAAGCGATCAATAGTATTCGGGGATTTCAACATTGACTTATTAAACAAAGACAAGAAAACCAAACAATATATGGAACTGTTAAAGGGTACTGGACATACATTAAAAAATAAAATTGGCAAGAAATATTGTACCAGAGAATCAAACACTAGAAAGTCTATTCTGGACCATGTCAGCTCCAACTTGAAAGACGATCACTTCCACGTGGCAATAATTGACTCCCCAATGTCTGACCACAAGCAACTATATGTTGAACTCAAAAAAACTAAATCTCCTCGAAAAATACGAACACAATACGAAGCAATTAACTATACAAAGTTCTATAATCTATTAGAAACGACTGACCTCGATGAATCAGATAATGACTACTCCCTCCTTGAAAACAAAATTAAATTAATTATAGATAAGAGTAAAACGACAAAAACTAAAATTCTAAACCTTCCCCAAAATGATTGGATTAATAAGAATATAATCAATGATATCAGCCAAAGAAATGCATTATGGGCAGAACTGAAGAAAAGTCCTACTGATACAGCCCTGAAAGCACAATTTATCGCAACAAGGAAACGTGTCTCTCAACAAATACAAAATACTAAAAATTCATACTACTACAAAAAATTCACCGATTGTGTTAACAAACCTAAGAATATGTGGAATCTTGTAAACACCCTAGCAAATAACAAAATTAAACAAAACTGTGCTCCTACTAAATTATTAGTTGATTCAAAATATATAACAGAGCCAAACGAAATTTGTCAGGTATTTAATAAGTACTTTGCTACAATAGGACCGCTTTTAGCGAAAGATATACCTAAGTCATTTCATAATAATCATTCACATGCCTTATCAAGACTCCATTCGGATATGTCTCTGCCACCGTTATCCACTTTTGATCCATGTTCTGCACATGAGGTTGAAAAAATTATTTCAAATCTCGACCAAAATTGTAGTACTGGATTAGATGGGATTAGTACTAAAGCAATAAAATGCGCAAAAAATCTTATCGCTGGCAATTTAAGCAAATCATTTAACAAACTTATGATGGATGGCAATTTCCCAGACACGTTAAAAATCGCCAAGGTAACGCCTATATATAAATCAGGACCAAAGGTGGACCCAGGCAACTACCGACCTATTTCGGTGTTGCCAGTCCTGTCCAAATTATTAGAAAAAATCTTACATAACCGTTTACATCAATACTTAAGTAATATTAACTTTCTCTCCGATCGACAATATGGATTTAGACCAAAATGCAGCACATTGACGGCTACAATCGACCTAGTAACCAAAATCAAACAAAATATTGATAATAAAAATATAGTCCTTGGTATATTCATCGATTTAAAGAAAGCATTCGATACTGTAAGTCATGATCTGCTACTTAAAAAACTAGAATCCATAAATATTACCGGCAGTGCCCTAAAAATGTTCAAGTCTTATCTAACAAATAGGTCGCAGCAAGTTAGAATGGATAAAATCTATAGAAGTGATGCATTACCGATAACATGTGGAATTCCCCAGGGATCAATTTTAGGACCTTTGCTCTTTATAATTTACATAAATAATATACAAGAACTCAAACTACATGGCCACATTAACCTGTACGCAGACGACACTTGCTTATTTTATTTTGGTTCTTCCATCTATGATTTGGTTTCTCAAGCACAGGAAGACTTAAACACGCTTTTGTCATGGTTTCAACATAACTTACTTACAATAAATATTTCTAAAACATGCTTTATTGTATTTAAAGCAAAAAATAAAATAATACCTCCACATCTACCATTAAATATAAACAATGTACCTTTACAGCAAAAATCCAATGAGAAATATCTAGGCCTAATCTTGGACAAATCTCTGTCGTGGAATGCCCACTTAGATAAAATAAAAACAAAGCTTTCATCATTACTTGGATCCCTCCGAAACATAGTCAGATGTATTCCACATAGATTGCGCCACACTATCTATAACGCACTAGTAAAACCACATTTACTTTATCTGGTTGAAATTTGGGGCAGTGCAGCCAAAACGAAGCTAGCTAACTTACAAGTTACACAAAATAAAATAATAAAAATGATTTTTAATTACCCTTTCCGTACATCAACAAGCAAAATTTATGAAGAAACGAAAATAATGAACATAAGGCAGTTATATATATACCAAACTTGTATTTTTATCCGTAAAGTCCTCAACAAAACTATAAAGACTAACCTATCCTTTATTAAAAGAAAACAAATAACCCAACGCAGCATTCGGCGAGCCAGTTTTTTAATTTTACCCAAAACAAGAACAAAGTTGGGCAAAACAAATGTAACATATGAAGGAGCACAGTTTTATAACAAAATACCCTCTTGTATGAAAAACTTACATTCATTTAATGCATTTAAGACTCAGTTAGCACAATATTTGGTTGAAAATAGGACCTCTCGTCAACACTGAATGCACTGTATGAATGTGGGTGTTATAATTGAGTTGTAATTGGTGTAGTGATGTATTTAAATAGTTTAAGATAATATTGTTCTCAAGTAAGTGACTTTTTTGTGTCTTTTTTGAGAATAAAGTTCTTTAAACCTATATCATAAATAGCCAGTTGCGAGTAATTGAAAATTGTCGTGACAGCTGATTGCTAACGGACAAAATTAAATTATGTTTTTTTTTTGTTGTCATCGGGACATTGGAAATCGACAGTAATAATAGTAGTCGTAATACAAAATTAAAATATGTAGATTAACAATTCATCATTCAAGTTATAGATTTTGAATGTTTTTTTTTACGATGACGAGTTGTGTTTCTTTTTCTTATTTTGCTTAACATCCTCAGAAACTTTCGCATATAGTTGGAAGATTAGTAAAGACTAGTATTAATTTTATCGCATTTATTGCTTATGTAAGTATTATGTACCTAAACATATTATTCGACGAGTTTCTTAATAGCGCATATTCTGAAAGTTGGCAACGTTGCAAATAGTTGTCAAATAATAACAAATTTTAATTAATTTAGCAATGTTACTGTATGGAAATAAGAAATATGGCTCTGTAGTGCACTAAAATATTGATATAGGAATGCAATTAGAACACTGAATTTGATGTTGTAACCGTTTCAGGTGTAAAAAAAGCATTTGGAAGGTTTCCAAACTTTTTTTTCATCTAAAACTATATATTCGGTGTTACGATATTAATTATTGCATTCCCTAATCAATGTTTTAGTGCACTACAGAGCCATATTCCTTATTTTCATACAGTAAATTTACCAAATTAATTTAAACTTGTAAATATTTGTCAGCTATTTGCGACGTTGCCAACTTTCTGGGTATGCGCCCTTAAATGTTCAAATCAATCTGAAATCACTTATATCGGTCATTGTAGTGTTGTATACAAAATTGGTCACAGTATAAAAAAGCTCCTTTTTATTTTATGAAATGACTAAAAATATTATACGTTATAGATATCAATTCCATTACCTATAATGTTAAGTGTGGAGTAGATTCGTTCGTTTGGAGCACGCGAAGCGAACATTACAGTTAGGTACATGTCTAGTATGGAATTACTTACGGGGTTAACTTTACTTTTTGCAATTTGTTTATACTGGATTTTTTTGTGTGGAATTCATGTTATTCGAACGTATTAAGACGTCATTTTGTTTTGAGCATCAGATTTAATAGGCCATTTTGTACTTACATTCATAATCCTCCACTATTCTTTTCTGATTCATTTCGTTGCAGGATCCAAGACAGGTAAATTAATTCTCCGGGACACGTCGAGCTTCATTATCTCGGCGTTTCTCTGGTGGTCTCCACTATTGATTCTGGGTTTCAAGAGTTGCAGTGGTTTGGAAATAGTGCAGTGGGATTGTCCCAAAAAAAAGACCATTTGTTCATAAGAATAGCGAAAAAAATATTTTTAATGGGGAACTTACATGGGAAATAATCAAGCAATCATGGGAGGAAATCCCCATTATTTATCTATTCCATTGTATGAGCAATATAATAGAATAATTCCATTTTAATAATTGTATCGCTATTCATATTATGATACTGGAGTGGCCTTTTTAGACCCACAGTCCTTCGGTTATTAATAGAAATATTATGTCTGATTCCTCCAAATTAAAATTATTTTTATGTATTTCAATAAGAATTATTCAACAGAGTGGCCTCAAAAGGAATTCGAGTTTTGCGAAATATTAAATGTCAGAACTACTGAAGATTTTATTCTATCAAACAGCCTTTTTTCCAGGAATACGAGATACAAACTAAGAAAAAACTCATCTACAATGTATAAAAAACCTTTACAGTTCAAAAATACTCCTTCTCATTACTCAGTGATACAACCTTCAGTATAATTTCCAGAAAATGTGAAGCACTGTTACAAAAGATTAGATACAATATTTTTCGGTTAACGAACAGGAGTATCCGTATTACCCATACATAATGTTCACAGTAAAAATAGAGGGTAGTCGAAGAAAATACTCGGACATTTATCACCGGCCTTGGGTAAGTCCTTTGCTTCGCCCGTCCAAATGTAAGTACATGAAATAAAATGATAGCGTCGACTGTGGGTACTGATATAAGAAAAGTTTAAAAATATTTTTTCAGTTTTTTTTTATTAAGTTTTCAGAGTTTAAAGTCGTTGTGGTGGAAGTTTCTTGGTTTTATTCGACAGATGCTGGTTATGTTTGCTAACGATGATCCTACTTAGGTAGCGTTTGCAACAAAAACTGTAATTGCGTTTCTTTGTCAGTTGTTGCAAGAAAGTCTTTGATCTGTTTCGTAAAAATACATATTTATTTTAGATCAACGAATAACAATGCTATTCAACGTAAGGTACATTTTTATCCTAGCTCTTTTCCAGCACAATATTAGACGATGGTGCATTGGTTAAGTAATTGACTGCTCAGCTGTGTGTTAAGGGTTCGATTCCCGCTCGGAATTAATATTCCTCTGGCCTACTGGTTGTTGTTCTGGATCTGGCTGCTTGTGTATTTTAGTTTCAATGTTTGTATAAAAACGGTTTCTTTTTGTTTTTTATAAGACTTTGTCAGTAAAATGAAGCGTTTCTAAATCGCAGAAAATGAAAATCATAAAGTCTAATATTGAACCAATTAGCAGAGCGACATCTGTGAAGCTGTAATAGCCTAAAATACCAGTAATTGATATACATAGTTATAACGACCCAACAAAGATTTGGCCAGTTTCCATCTTATGAAATGGTAAAACAATTAAAAGTTTCTCCTCGCCGAGCTTATGACCAAGTTTTAAAGACTTTAAAAACATGTTGTGCTTACAATCAACTTTTCCTTTGTGGATACTAATTAGCAAGATAGCCTTGTGTAAAGGGTTATGGTCTTCATGACGTTGTCATTGTTCATTCAAAATATTTATAATAAAAATATATCTATTTTTTTTTATCCAAATGTAAAGGCATGGTAAATTAAAGTATTGCAAAACTTTAAAGAACACAGATATCACAGAAGAGGAGTCTAATCTAAGTTTCATTTTCATTTTATTTTAAACGTAATGGTTACGGGTAATATTACCTACCCTGAACAAAGTTCACACCAAAGATATATTGAATTACAGATTGTGAAACAAACAAAACAGCCAACAATATCCAGCACCGAATAAAACACAAAATATATAGGAAAACTTAACTCGAGCACTTTTAATTTAAAAGTTTAGCACTGAAATCAAATATAAAGTGGACAAGTTAAATTACTAAGGTATTTCTGTGAAATAGTTGAGGGGTTGGGGAGGGCCAGCGCTGGGCTTTGTGACCCGAGTGAACGCTGTCGAGTGTTTTAGCCACACTCCCGTTTGGAGAGCCCTCGCCCTCACGGGCAGCGCTCAACGGCACTTCAATCCTGTTACTCGATTAACCCAAGTTATTAGTGCTATCAGCTTTTGTTTCAACGTAAAGATTATCTCGTATCAATTAGCGAGCATTACGTCGGATTATTACGTGGTGAATTGTATGGGAAGCAGTTGTGTGGCACGATAATTAATTTAATACGAGCACGAGCGTGTTAGTTATTAGCTTTACATTAGGTTGGTTGCAGACTGGTTGATCGATACTGTTTGCTATTGGTAATGACTAGGTTTATGTAATAATGTTTGGTTTATTTTATAGGTAGACATATTTTTAGTGTAAGAGTACTAACAGGTAGGTAGATATGGCTACATATCGACAGTATAAGCTTACCGTTGAATGCGCGGAAAAATCATAGAAAACGACTCCACGATGAACTGGTTTTGTATAGCCTTATATGTAGCCGTGTGTAACAGCCTTTAGAAAGAGATAATTAAAAATCGGATCGTTTCATATTCATATAATTATGTTTGAAAAACACTACGTAATATGTGACATAAATGTCGCTAGTTTCTAGGCCATTGTCATTGCTTTACGCTTTGAGCAACAGAGATAACGTTCTACGAAGCCGATACTAGCCTATTTTATTCCAAAGTTCGATAAAATACTAATTATACCAGATAATGTCATATTATATATGGATCTAGTAAAGTTCTTGAAAAAACTACGAAAAATTTAAGTCGAGTTGCTATAACTGTAAACGAGAACTTACCACCTAAGATCACATTGTGGAATGCAAATAAAAATTGAATTTGAGTTGTTTAAGATATACTGTAAATATCCGATATTTCTATGGTGTGCATAATAAAGAGTATTCCCTCTGTCTATAATTATTATGGTAGTATGTATAGACAATGTTTGCCTGAAGAATACAATTAATAAAAAAAAAAAACAATACCAAATGACCACAGACCCTTCATACGATACGCTGAAAACGTAAAGCATCTCGGCTCTAACCGTCAACTTAGCCCCTTGAAACTCGGCCTTTTGACAAATTATTCATCCGATGACCTGCAGAGAGTGACCCGTCCTTTCGGATGATTAGTCGAAAACTAATTGATTCCTCAGCCACTGAGACCGGTATCGGACATAGAATAAGAATGAGACGGCTGTTAAAGCTAGAAGGGACACTCGATAAGGCAGGCGTAAGTTATGTTTAACACAGTCAAAGTTGTATTCTTTGGTCAAATGTAACATACTTTACATCCTCAACATGTGATTGTCGTTAGGTTAAAGTAAAAACGTAGGACAGCGTTAATAAAACTTAAAAAATGCGAGATAATCGCGAACAAACATACATAATTATATACATACATTCAAACATACGGCTCGGATTAAAAAACTTGTCGGTTAAAAAGAGATTTCTTGTGTCTTCAGAGTCACAACCTGAAGCGATGACTTGCATCAAGCGAGTGTGTCTTTTGCTTGCTTCACATCACGTCGCGTCTCGGTGTGAACTGCAAAGGAAAACAGCAGTCGCATCTACACGGATTTCTTAATCTGTGTTGACAGTTCCGCTAATACCTCGTGAGTGCTTCTTCACGGACGGCTCAACCCTGGTTTTGTCCTGTTTAAAGTGTGGCCGTTGACGTGATTTGGGTCTCGTTGACTTTATCGTGATCGACATCGTTTAGCAAACTCGTCCGAACTGTTGCCTGTTCTCTTGTTTTCTTTTTAAAAAGTCTGTTATAGTAACAGTTTAATCGATGAGTGTTAAAAACCGACGTATTAGTTACTAGCTCCCGCGGCTTTGCTCGCGTTAATTTAGAATTTGACAATCAACTCGGAGAGACTTGTCGTCAAGAAGGTTATTTTTGTTTTCCTGGGAAACAGTACTTTTCGACGTCTCCTTACAAGATATTGCAACGTTAAGTTTCATTTTATCCAATTGTTCTTCCATTTGGAATTCTGTTTTATAAAAAAAGTAACTTCCTTTTAAAACTAATTTTATCATAGAATGCTACTCGTATTATTATAAATTATTTACGCATTCGTCCTCTCATTATATAAATATTTTCATTTTCTCAGTGTTCTCATTCAAGACTAATAGCTAGGTAATTAAAAGCTTATTAAGAACGTTTTCTTTCTATGAATATATATTTTGTTTAATATTATTTGCTTTTTTTTATCTTTCATAGTTAACACCATGAAAGATAGTTTCATTAATTTTATATTAATTTTCTAAAATAATTTTATTAAAACGTTTAATTTCTAGAATATACGTAAGAAAGTAGGGGAGACTTTTTTTTTATTTTAGTCTGCAAAGTTTTATTAAAATTTGTTCAGTCATTAATTGAACTATTTATTTACAAAATCACGGGACTTCGTTATCTCACTGTAAAGAGGGACTCTCGCCGCTTATTTAAATTTGTTCATTAATAAACAGACAATCACATTTTTTCCTAGACATCGATACACCAAAACCAACAGTATCAGAAATAGGACCGCTATAACAAACGGTAACAAATGCCAGTATAGCGTGCCAACGTAGCGATCTATCAGCGCTTATCACCCTGATCTATCATAGGGCGCCGTAGGACGAACTTCACCCGATTGTGGACCTAATGACCTGGATACTTCAATCAATCCTTTGACGAGAATAAGGATGCGGAAGAACTAAGAATGTATGTTTATATATGGTTGTAACAGCTTTATGAGGGTAGTCGGTGATTGGATATATTTTTTAAAGTGGTTAAATCATCAAATAATGAGTCCTCCTACTCAGAGCGGAGGGAGAGGGACTGTCAGACTTGTACTGACTAAAATCCACGGTGATCCTTCAATAGCCCTTTACGTTCCAGGGTTACGGTTACCTGATGAGACAGTCCCTGTGTCCAACAGTGGACTGATATAGGCTGACGATGATGATGTGGTCGTACAGAAATCAATGGGAGTGAAACCCGAAACAAGTTTTCAATATCTTTAGGTAAGTTAGTTATTAAATTACGACAGAACGGCTGATCAGATTTGGGTAAAAGTTAAGACATAGATTATTGTTAATAGTACAACAGATAACTTTTAGCTTGGATAATTTTTCCGCTAGCAAAGTACTAACGTCGCCAGCGGCTTCGCCTTAAATAACAGACCTCAGTAGAATTGTTAACAGTTGCTTCGCTCTGGCAATTAAAAATATGGTAAGTATGCACCATTGTCAAACAATATACAATCAGGAGTAAAATTAACAAACTTTTACAGGAAAGTCTCTCAATATGGATGCAAAGAACAATATACAATCAGGAAGATCAATAGATTTTCTCCCACAAATAGCTCACAAGCCAAGTACCAAGAGAGATCACAACTAACTTCGCAACGAATAAAGTCAGTATAACCACCAAATATCAAATATTGCTCTATCAATAATAATAATTTATGTAACAACCAATCTCAATCCCACGATAATTAGACGTGGCCGATCATATTTCATTAACTGTTAGGTAACTTTATTGAGGGGCTGTAAATAAATGATCCGGTCGAGTGGCGCTACATTCGGGCGCTAAGAATTAGCCATTGATTTCCTCAGGAAGTATAAAGCGAGGTCGGTGGTTGCTACATTTCCCTGTATGTCCCGTCCCTGCCCGGACGCTCTCAGCGTTTAAAGGTCCCTAACGAGCGATAAAACTCCCCCGAATTCCTTTTTAACTGCAAGAGAAGTTTACCTGCGGGTGGGTAAATACGAACCCACATTTGGTCGCTGAATTGTGATTCACAATCTGTAAATAACAAGAAGAAAATTCAGTTTATTCAAAGGCTGCTCACTCTTACATGTAATTGGAAGGAGGGTGACGTTCTTATTAGAATCAGCCATAATTGAATACACATACAGCGCCACTTTGAAACGGAATGCTCATTTTTTGCAAGTAAGCGCTTCGCTGTCTTTGTTTGAATGAGAAATACGAGGAATTAATTAAGTCTCGTGATCGTACTGTTACTCTGTTGCCGGTATTTAATTAGAATCCTCATTTGGAAATGTTTGTATTCAATAAATTGTAAATGCACTCTAAATCACGAAGATTAAGTGCGATGCGCTAACAGAGCATGTGAACGAAAGTCGTGCGACAAGTGTAACGTCACGGTTGAACAAATTGATGTTCCTAATGGCAGCCATTACAGACATTGTGTGCGCTCGATCGAACATAAAGGTCGACGAGACTCCCCCCCACTACTCCACGCGGGATCAGCTTCTAAAGAAAAAGTATGAAAGACGATATTCATAAATTTGTGAAAAGCTATACGATTTGAAAAACCCATTTTACAAACCCTATGTTCTTATTTATTCGATTTAGTTCGATTCAATTTTATAAATAAAACTTTTTAACATTTCTAGCCCTGTCGGAGGAGATAATCTCTGTTCATGTGTACGTTGATGAAAATTCCCTATATTCGTTTTCCCAACCCAGTTTCTTCATTCAGGTATGATAATTTGAGCTCAGCGTGTTGAAGTTAAGCCGTCTTTTGTGTTACAAATGAGGCGTAGCAGCGAGTGACAACATCTACTTATGTAATAACCGTCAGGACCTACGTGTATCACTGCTGGTGACGGTTAACGTCGATGATACTTAATACAACTAATTTAAGTTTAGTGAAGTTTTGTGACAACAGCGAACAGTAGCGAGCTCAGTAAAACGAAAGCCTTGTTTAGCTTCGAGCCAGCAGATAAAAGTTATCTTGAAAAGTCGGCAGCCGCAACAAACTTAGCAACTGTCTTCAGGTAGGATAAGGGAAACTCGATTAAGGAGGAGAAAAAGCAATTCGGGCCAGAAAGAAGAGTTCACAGAGCACAAGTTTAATTAAGCATCGACAGACGAGCGAGACACATATTGACACAACAACTTTCAGCTTTTTCCTAATTACAGTTTCACTGACGACATACAAATTCACTGACACAAGTCTGAGATCAAACAAAATGAAGCCATCTAATCCGAGATCCACGTTATAACATTTCCATTCTATACGTTCAACAGTTTTTAATACAAAAACTTTCAGCGAGCATCGCGGGAGGTCCTCGTCGAAATACCCTGTAATATTGAGCGAAGTTTAACGCAGAACAATCTGCTAGTAAGCTCATAAAAATCATAGCAATCCTTCGAATAAAAAGGCAGTTTGAAACAAGAAAACCGAGTGCATCCACAAGAACCTTTTTGTTTCCGACGGTGGTTTGGAAAGTTATTTAAAGTGAATAAGAAACAGGCGAGCTTCAGACCTCTCGGCGTTTGCAATAGTTGGACATTGTACTACAGTCTTGTTAAGTAGCCCTCCACAATTTGGTTTGTCTGAAGTATGTTTCTAGGTATTTTGGTAGAAGTGGTCGTTAGCGTTTTGTTCTCTGTATTCAGACGTACGTTTTAGTTCGTACTAAACTTATACAGCCGGCTTTGCTTCGACCATTACTCGTATAATTCTCAGTGAGAAGGAATATAAATAAAAATTCCAAATTCTCTGTCACGAAATATTATGCCTCGGTTTTGTATGCGTTGAATAGATGACCCATATTTCTTGGTAAATGCTGTGGATATAAAATAGATTTTAACTCCTACTTTATTCGCCTGCACATGAATATACGTCTTACTATATGCTGCATATTATACGGTTCAACATTTGTGAATAAAATGATGAAATAATAAAATTTAACCACGTGGGAATTCCGCATCAGAAGTACGTGATAAAAACAAATAAAAATAAAAACGGTATTAAGGGGTCGTCTGTCCCCATTGTTATATTTTGTGACGTCAATGGAAAGGGTTATCAATTCGTTTCTTATGTATTTTTTTTATGTTTGTTTGGTCATATAGCGAGCTGCATATTATTCCAAGCATAATATTTTTGAACATATTTTTTTATGTTATATTAACAACGAAACGATGTGATTGTATCGTGTTTGTTTTACGACGAGTACTCACGAATGGAATTTGATTACAACTATTTTTAGAATAAATTATTAGAAAAGAACACACGATTTATGAACTTACTTTGATAGTTCTCTTTTATTTAGAACACTCAAATGACTACCGCAGCCAAAACCGTTCAATATCGACCGCTCCATTGTCTTCTTCGTAGTACTTGTACAAGTAATATCGTAGAGGGCCTCACGGCAAGTGGACAGCTTTAGGTAGTCAGTACAGTTGGGCCCTATTTGTGAGTTCGGCTGACTTGCCCCAACTTGCCCCATTCGGGGGAGGAAGCTTGTTAGCGCGACTTCTGCGGCTTTCGACTAGATAACATTGTGTTTAAGATTTAAACTATCTACTGCAGCGCGGATCTGCTTTTGTGAACTTTGCTTACATTAATAAGATACCTATTTCAGTTTGTTTTCAATGAAACAAAGAATGGAAAAGTTACAAGCGCTTGTTTAATTAGTGAGCTGAACTATTGTTGTACGGTTTCATTTGTAAGTCTAACTTGAAAAACATTTTCAGAGACTAGATTAATTATAATTGATGATGACTCTATTCTTGTGAGAAAAATACACAAATTAGATTGAGATAGTTATTTAACAATGACAGTGCACTATTTCATTAATCTTTGTCTTAAGTTCGGTTGATAAAGAAATAAAATAAATTCAGGTCATTAATTATATTTAATGACAATTTCATTTAAGATGTCCTCCATTTTCCAGTCTACTTGATCTGCACAGCAAATTGCAGTATTGAAAATCGTTTTGGAGACTTTCATCATAAAACTGTAATTGAGATTTGAGTTCCCCGATTTGACGATGCACTCAAACAAAATGGCGCCCGGAAACAAACATTAACGACAGTAAGATGACTCTGTTAATATAAAGCGCGAGATTTCAACATTTTATGAGTACATACGGGTAGCTTACTACAGTACCCGACTCTTCTCGCACATGGAACCCTAGAAAGGGCCTAGAGAGACAGAGACAACGCTCTACAAAGCCGAACCTTTTCTAAAAGCCGATGTGTCACAATAACACTCGCGTACTGTACGAGAATTTGCAAATGGCCGTTTTACGATTGCAAAACTCGTTTCGAATACGTTTTAGAACTGAAATAAAAAATGCTGACGAAATAAATTTAGTTATACTGTGTTCGCTTGTTTACAGTTTTTACGGCGTCCTTTTGCAACCATGTTGGATGAAATATGAAGAATTTGTTGCATTTTGTTTCATTTGTTTTTTTATTTGCTCTTTGTCTATGTTACGCATTTGTTTTTCTCTGTCTCATCAGATTAATTAAACGTGTGTTATTTTTAATTCATGTGTCAGTTGCTTGGGGTGCTATGACAGGAAACCTCCACGTGCGCCCGTGGACTGGAGTTCCCTCTTGGATACGTCCGGGGGGAAGACCAGTTTTTCGGGCCGGTGCACCCTGCAATGGGATGCGGGCAAAAACTCTTCCTTACGCACTGTGTGCCTAAGGGGTCTCTTTGCCCGTATGCGAATAGCCTGTCGGGTGGACGCTCCAACGCGTGTCCCTCTAAATAGCAGAGGGCACAGCGGCGGAGCGGGCTTGCGGACGGTGAGTAACGGGTATGCTCACCGTCTGACCAAGGACCAAGCCCGGGTCGGTGGCGCGTCGTGTTTCACGCGTCACCGACGGGGCCCCTTATGGGGCCAAATGCCTGCTGGGGACGCGATTTTTCTTAATCCGGGATACCGTGGCCCCGGAACGTAAAGGGCATCCGAAGGAACACGGGTGGATTTTAGTCAGTAAGAGTCTGACAGTCCCTTCCGCCCCACCCAGGGCGGGAGGAGTCATTTGATGATTTTACCACCCAAAAAAAAAAGCGATTGGCTCATGTGCCTGCAATGGTATCGTGGGTTAGATTCCCACCTACAAGTAGTGGTTTCAGGTCTGACTGTTTGTGTATGTGAGTTCAAATGTTTTTACGATACAGGAGTAATTCTTAATGTTGGTTGGTTGGTTTAAAGTTCCACACTAGTCATTCTGAACCTCGTTTATGTTAGAAACCTAAAATCCTCTTTTATAGTTTAAGTCTTAAACAATTTCGTGGTAACATAGTCGTAAAATATAAATTCGGCCGCTTGGCGCTAGAGGCGCTTGTTACTACGGTTACAGCTACGAGCTACGGCGTAGCAAGGTCCGTGCTACGGCGTAGCTGGGTCTGGACTAAGACTGCGTAGCGACCTTTTGCATTGATTTGGGAAGCTTTAATCTTTGGTTTTTCCGTATTATTTTCAATGTGTAAAGGATAATGTATTTTTGTAGCATACTTCTAGTACGATCAGTTTCACGATGTGGGTACTCCCTTTGTTAAAAATCCTAAAGCACCTACGTTCGTTACTGGGGTACCTAATAAAGTCAACTATACCTATACCAATGAATAATTCTCATAATGTTGTATGTTGGAATATTATGCAGTATTATTATCTCATATTACTGGATTAATAATAATAATTTATCATCAGTAGATGTATACGACCTCTAAGAAATTAAATTCATATAAATAAAAATAAATCAAGTTAATTGAATTAGCACAAGTCAACACTCAACAGAAATGCTTTAAAGATGAAATAAATTATTAATTAAAAACGCAATAAAGTACTGAATTATGGATCTAAAATGTGCTGCACTTTGTATTTAAAGTGGAACTTTACTGAAGTTCAATTTTTAATTGGTCGGCGCCAGTTCTTTGCCTACCTTTATTAATTTTCTAGTGCAAACGTCGGAGATCGAAAAATAGACGAGAAAACCTTTTACTCTATGGTAATTGCATTTTTGAACACGTAGTAACTATCTAGATTAAATTTAGTTTAGAATTACTTTGTTAACGTTCTTGGAGATTCGAAAGGAAAATAATTGTTCGTCTTAATTATTTTTTTTAACTGAAGTCTTGTTGTAAGTAGCTTTGCTGTTAAGTTTGAGTTATTGGTTCGATTGTAATATGAAACGCTAGCAAACGTAAAATATTTCGAACATAAGTGATAAGTAGTATAACTATAACTTTTAACCCCTCCCACGTCGCCTTGAAAACATGAAACTTCCTTTCCATGAACTTCCAAATGTCCCGTGATCACTGTAATCGCCTCGACATTTTTTCATTTTTTCTTATGTTAAGTTTTAGTCTGCAGTCTAGTTAAGTAGTGTTGACGAAAACGTTTCAACTGACACATTAACAAAATTAGTAATGATTTAAAATTGTAAATCAGTTGAAGTTACGTTACGTTTTCTCTTTTCATGTAAGACACAAGTATTTATTATAATAGTATATTCTTTATTATTTATTTTCAGAGCTAGCCCGAAGTCTATTAATAACTCAGTTTCCTACTAAAACTTATACTTAATGTCATCAAAGGCGACACATGCGGGAAAACAGTAAACACTACCGTTATACATCTCGACCAAACCCTTGGAGAATAAGGATGGTGACACACTTTCTACAATCTCCTCTTAAGAGGCACTTACATAAAATATGTAGGTGTCAAATTGAGCGGATTAATTTTATTTATAAGCGTACTTAAGTAATAAGGGACGCCATAAGTACGGCTTGCGGCCTTCTTACGTATTTAGAAGGGAATGGAGCGTGAGTGGTCACATCGCATGTTTTATTTAAATACCCACTTTTATATACAGACGCTAAACACATCAAGCTACCTGAATCTGTCAAATTTATTTTATAGATTTTCAACTTTATCACAATTACAGAAGGTACATTTTCGATTGGGATAATTTTCAAAATTGGGGTTGGTGTGCTGGTATCTGTACACTTCAGGGCTGAGGAGATGCCTTGTGCTACCCGTGATATTGTCTTTGAGCTGTTGCTTTGATGTTAGATGACGTAACGACATGTCAGAGTCGAGCCATATCAAATATTAGATAAAAGAACCACTACAGCGTTCGTAATCCTCTCCATATGTGAAATTGTATGGTTCAGGGGGTCGGACTGATGAGAAATTCACCTTTTTCCTCTTGGTTTATTGAAATAATCATTTCCGAGATATTTTTCATACCTTTGTTGCGAGTAATAGTTCTGTCACTGAGTATTCCTGGTTATACGAGTAATGATGCGAATTACTGTATCTAATATTTTCTAAAAATAGATAGTGGGTTATAAATAGACAATAATTTGTTCACTTCAAATTGATACGGCAAAACCTTTGATCAACATGATGAAAAATAACCTAACGTTATACATATTGATAAATAAAAAAACGGCCATGAAACGTGCAATCAAAAGATTTATGTTTGTTTATAAGAGATTAACTTAAAAACAGCATCAACAACTTTAGAAACGCTTTCGTATAGAAGCATTATTATATTATCAGTGAGTAACATGCATTTTATTTTTCAAACTCCACCTTTGCGAATCCGATCGTTTGCGAGGATCTGCATCGGCAGAGCACCGCCCCGTGTCCACACGGAGGCGATGGGCGGCGACCTTTCGCGACCGGTATTGGTCGAGGCCATGCGGGGCAAGGTAGAATGGGAAGCGTGACCCTGGAACGTAAACTACGAAGAGCCTGCAGGATATTATCACGCTGTTCAAGGAGACCGACCCAGACGACGGGCCGACGTTTGTGGCGAAGGAACTACACAAGCTGCCTCCCGTCACCTTCGACCACGTTGACGTAACCAGCCTTCTGAAAGACATTGTTTTTCTGAAGGCCCGCCTGGCGGATGTGCTAAATTAACGAAATTAGATGCATCCCACAACACCGTCGCTGATTTGCGTAAAGAAGTGAGCGAATTACGCAACAGTGTGGCGGTAATTAGATCACCTGCCGATGCGTCAAACGTAAACACGTGTCGCGGAGCCGGCCTCGATTTATCGTCGTCGAATTCCGCGTCAGCAGTTTCGTCGCCGGCGCATCCGTCGATTGCTGAGTTTGCAGTGCGCCCCGCCTGCGTGCCCTGCAGCCCCGCGCTCGTCACCGCGGCTCCTCCGAGCAGCGCCGCACGTACCCCTGGCCCCGTCCCGCTACCAGTGTCTACAGTCCTGGTGAATCCCCCTCGAAGGGATTTTGCTAGCGTCGCCGCGAGTGCTCCTAGCGCTCCTAATAAGCCCGTGCTTGAAAAGGCACCGAAACGGGCAGTTGATGATGATGGTTTCGTGACGGTGCAAAGGAGGAAGCGCTGTCAGCGAGCTAACAAGAACCGCTGCGGCAAGGCTCCGGCGGAGCCCAACACTATTCGTGCTGCCATGCCGAACACTCCGGTGTATATCTCCCGCCTACACTACACCACTAAGGCTGAGGACATCGTCGAGTACGTGCGCCAGAAGACCAAGTACACGCCGAGAGTGCAGCTACTGGAATCGCACCGCAACGTCAACTTTAGGGCGTTCGTGGTGCGTGTACCAACGTGTTTTCTGCACCTCGTCATGGAGGAGGACTTTTGGCCGAAGGGTGTGGGGTTCCGTCGTTTCCGCGGACAAGTGCCACCAGAACGCACAATCACGTAGTGCACAGTGAAGTGAAGTTTTTACTAACATAGGCTTAAGTTTATATGTACTAACGCAAGTTGTTTTTATAAGTTATGTATGTTAGTTTGTAAGGTATATATCTATGGGCCAAAGTAGCCTGAACATAAATAAATAAATAAAATAAAGTAAAGAGCTATTGAAGGATCACCGTGGATTTTAGTCAGTACAAGTCTGCCTGTCCCGCCTGCCCCGCCCTGCGAATGCGCTTGCGAGTTATTTATAAAGGAGTTCCGTTTTTTTAATTAGTCGAAGCTTTAGGCTGTAGTTAGTTTAAAGCTTCGATTTGCTGAATCACTGGCTCATAAAAATAACAGATTTAAACATCGACAGCAGCAAGGAACAAACGGTTATCTACAAAATACTAGGTTTCAGAAGAGCGTCGTCAATTCGTAAACATAGGTCTTTAGACTGTACGAAACTGTTTAAAAAAATGTCACTAAGTAGATAAAATTAAGAGTTCTGAATTTAATTCATTTGTCTTTTTGATTGTTCTTTGCTCCCGTCGACAAATATAACCCCGTCTCTTTCTAATTAAACACAAACAGCGCTCACTCATCTGTCACTAAACGACGTACCTGAATCAAGAATCCGTCCCTCATAAGATGTGTACAAAGTACGCGCCACAAACGGCTGCTAAGCGCTGTTTGCACTGGGGAGCGCTTAAAGCGACACAAGATCACACTGAATGTTGCAGAGGGCTAATTCGCGACACAGTGTACTTAATTACTCATATGAGTTTGCTTAAGTATTTTTAATGGAGTTACGAGTTGTTTTGTTTAAATTAAATGGGAATTTGTGTGGGATTGTTGTTATGAGAGACGCTAATGGTCATGAAATTGTAGAATGGTTTTATTTTTTAATCGTGCTCTTTATCTGTACAATGCCTGCTCTTAAATTGAGATCTCAACTGCTTAGCCTCGGGCACGAGTAATGGGTGACTCGTCGTCCGATCATGAACCATGCCCAGGTCGACACAATGGGTGGGGTTGACTTGCCCTTGAGTGAAGTCCGCGACTATGCAAACGAAGTTTAGGGTCAGGTGGGGCGGTGACCTGCGAAAGGTAGAGACTGGATGAGGAAAGCTCAAGACTGGGCTCAGTGGAGTGGGAGAGGCCCAGCAGTGGACGAATACAGGCTGCTACAAGGTTGGTACAAGCCTGTGCATGCTTGTTATAAATTCGAAGGCCGTGAGGACGGACGGTTGTTTGTTACCATTCCATACAAAAAATACTGATCTGACTATATATTTGGTACAAAGATAATCTGGATTAACACTTTATCCATTTATTATTTTGTCAATTTTGGGTAAAAATAAAGGTATTAAAGGCAAAGAAAAGTCAAAATCGTCATGAGTACGGGTGTAAATCGAATCTATTCGTCTCCCTATTTTTCAATTTTCAACCCTCTAGAACTCACATAAAATGTAATTTCCTTTTCCCATTTCAATTGTCCGAGTACATGAACTCCTGACATTGTTATTGTACCAAATGACCGACAAACATGTTAGAACGAGTTTAAAGCCGTAAGCGGTGCACCACAAGCTGCGGCCAAGCCTCTTTGTGTTTGCTTAGGACTCTTCCTTTTATGATATTTTCGTTTGCAGTGGTCTTACCGTACCTTCCGTAATAAAAATAACTGGCTGTGTAAAATCTTTCATTTGCGGAGCGGATGTAATGTAGTATTTTTTTATTGTATTAATCTGTCTAGAATCTCATGTTAGTCAGTGATATAAAGCCCTGTTTAACTTATAAAATAAATCAGTAGTTATAAGATAATTTATTTGCTGACAGTTGTTTTGTTAAAGTGACGAGTCGATAGTGTTTAGGCCAGCGTGTCCCAAAGTATGAGTTCCTACCCACAGGTGTGTCGCGAGCAAATATTCAGTGGGCCTGGATAATACACAAGACATGCGGAATATTTAGCTGTGCTAATATCATTAAGACTAATAATATTATATAAATATGTACCTTAATAGAAATAAATTTGACGTCTATCTAACACGTTGAGATTAAAAATACTTTAAATTAGCTAAAATTGATGCTTAAGGCCGTCCTTCTTATTAAAAAATCCCAATTAGTGAATACCGAATCCCCAGTCAACTTTGGGAACCTCTGGTTTGGGCAGTATGAAGAGAAAGGGTGTAAAGCTCCTCTAAAAAAACTTTCCGATAAGACGAAGAAGTGGTTGTTGGGATTTTCTGAGTTCTAAGACCATGGCGAATATTTTTGGTTTTTTTAAACACTGGTCATATCTTTTTTACTATTGGATAATCTTCACATGATGATGTCCTAGTCGCCCTGTGTATAGCAGAAGGGACTGTCAGACATGATTGACTAAAAATTAACGTGTTCCTTCAGCTGCTCATTGCGTTCCGGACTCGCGGTATCCTGTTAAGACTGTTTCGCAACCCATCGTAGATATCGCTAGTGTGTTTGATGACTTATTCATATTCATATCCTTACAAGTGTAATTTGTACAAAAGAAGACTATGAAATACGCAGGTATTTAGATGTACCTAAACTTTCTTTAATTCATAAATATACAAAACAAACCTTGAAAACAAAAGTACCAATTAGGTACGTTTGACAAAATACCTTCCAAGATGGCTGAGTAGTGATGGGTTTTTATCCGGATAAATACTCAAAATGGATAAATACTCAATAAATATCCGTTTCTTCTCGAGTATTTACTCAAAACAGTGGATAAAAACTATTTAAAGTTTTAATTCCGTTATTTCACGGGTTTTTATTTGTTTTATGAATAAAAGGGTGGGAATAAATGAAAATCTGAAAATATAGATTTTAACCAAGGTATATTAATCTCTTTAATAAAAACAAAATTACTGTAAACTCAATAACGAAAATTTTCGTTAAGTACTGACAAACTTGGGCATGCGGGCGGCGAGTAAAGGGCAACTCGCTGCCCGACCATGGACCATGCCCGGGTCGACGGCGCGTTGTGTTCCACGCGCGCCTCAAAGAGCGTCAGCAAGATGACGGGGCCCCCCTCTAGAGGGCCGAAGCCTGCCGGGGTCGCGGGACTTATCTCATTACCGTGACTCCGGAATATAAAGGGCTATTGAAGGACACCGTGGATTTTAGTCAGTACAAGTCTGACAGTCCCTCCCGCCCTGCCCGGGGTGGGAGGACTCATTTGATGATTTTACCACGCTAAAAAAAAAAAAAGTACTGACAAACTTCCCCGCGCTCGTCCTCGGGGACTTCAACGCCAAAAATGTGTCCTGGGGTTCCCGGTTTACGGACGTTGTGCGGGGCAGAAGACTCGAGCACTGGGCCCTGGCGCAGGGCCTGGTCATCGAGAACCGCGGGGTTCTGTCCCCACGTGCGTGCGATGGGCGGGCGAGTAGGTGGTGGACGTTACGTTCGCCACCTCAGACCTGTCGCCGCGCGTCACCGGCTGGCGCGTTGTGGAGGAGGTGGAGACCTATTCCGATCACCGGTATATCCGGTTTGACGTCTCCGCCCAGACCTCAGACGCGCCGGTCCCAAGTGAACGGAACCCAAGTGGTCCGCGATGGGCGCTGAAGCAGCTGGACCGGGAGCTATTCCTGGAAGCCTCGATCGTGCAGGCCTGGGTGTCACCACCAGTCAGGCCTGCCGACATCAACGACGAGGCGGAGTGGTTCCGGGAGGCCATGACGGATATCTGCGACGTAGCCATGCCCCGGGTCCGGCCAGGACGCGCCCGGCGTCAGCTGTACTGGTGGTCGAACGAGCTGGCAGAGCTGCGCGAGGCGTGCGTTGCCGCGCGACGCCGGTACACCAGGTTCCGCAGGCGCCGCACCCGACCTCCGGATGCGGCGACTGTAGAGGCGGAGCTGCGCGAAGGCTACAGGGCAGCGAAGACCGTCCTCCGCGACGAGATCTGGCGGGCCAAGAAATTGGCCCACAAGGAGATGCTGGAGTCTCTGAACGGGGACCCATGGGGCCGGCCCTACAAGTGGGCGAGACAGAAGCTCCGCCCCTGGGCTCCCCCGTTGACGCAGAGTCTCCGGCCTCAGTTCGTGGAGGAAGTGGTGAGCGCCCTGTTCCCATCGCGAGGGAAGCATACTCCCCCGCCTATGGCTCCGTCTCCGACGGAATCTGACGGTGAAGCTGGCGCAAACGCGGACCACAGTGACGACGACGTTTACGACGCTCCGGAGGTGACCGAGGTAGACCTGAGAGTGGCGGTGCTACGGCTCAAGGCCAAAAATATCGCCCCAGGACCCGACGGCCTGCCAGGAAAAGCCTGGGTCGTGGCCTCCGGGACTCTCGGGCCTCGACTGGGGGGGCTCTTCAGCGCGTGCCTGGAGGGGGCCAGTTCCCGCTCTGCTGGAAGACGGGGAAACTGGTCCTGATCCAGAAGCCCAGGCGCCCTGCGGACTCTCCGTCCGCATTCCGGCCCATCGTGCTGCTCGACGAGGTGGGCAAGCTCTTTGAAAGAGTAATTGCAAACCGTCTCGTCGGGCACCTGAATCGGGTGGGCCCGGACCTTGCGGAGAGCCAGTTTGGCTTCCGCAGGGGGCGCTCGACGGTGGATGCCATCATGCGTTTGAGAGCCCTCACGACGGGGGATGCAGTGGTCCGGGGCAGGGTCGTCGTGGCAGTGTCTTTGGACATCAACAACGCCTTCAACACCCTGCCCTGGAGTTACATCAGGGAGGCACACCGGTATCACCGGGTGCCGACCTACCTCCGTCGTATAGTCGAGGACTACCTGACGGACAGAGCCGTCATCTACCCCGGTCACCGGGGAGAATGGAACCGGCGAGAGGTGTCGTGCGGTATTCCACAGGGATCGGTCTTGGAGTTCTTTCTCTAATCTTCTTCAGAGTTTCGCTCATATTTGAGTAATCACTAATTTTACTTGGTTATGACGAAAATCTATGCACTGCTAGGACATGCGGCGCGGGGGGATAGAGAGCAAGACAAACAAAAGAGACAAACTGGACAAAAAGATAGCGGGATAGGGCGCAGTGAGAGCCACGATGCTTGCGCGCTGCTTTGTCTTGACATTAGAACTAATAATAATGTTATATTGTTGTGTTTTGGAAAGCCTTATTGACATTACTAGTCATTTTGAATGAAAAAAAAACACCCAATACGCAATAAATATAAATATCCACCATTTTGAGTAAATATCCGATAAAAACGGATAAATACGAGTATTTATCCATTTCGGATAAATACTCGAGTATTTATCCTCTGAGTATTTATCCTCTGCCCATCACTATGGCTGAGACAACATTTGAAATCGGGATTAACACATTTCTTTGCGTACAAAGTTTGATATTAAACATAGATATCAATTTGTAGCCATTTTATACAGGATTAAGATTATAACAAGAACAATTTGAGTATAATCAAGGGTGATGGTCGTACAAAAGGCTTTTGTGCTCCGGGATAATCCGTCAAGCATTCCGTTTTATATGTATACGGAATATGAATACCTCCGAACCCAAATAATTACCTTTTATTCAGGAGTATACTTTGAGAATTATGCCTTAATTTTAAGCAGCTTGAATTATTATTTTTGCGAGGGTTTATTTTTTTATTAATAATGGTCTTTGTTTGAATATGGTCGCTGAAAATGCCGATAGGTTCCTTCCATATTTTACAGGACGTAATAGCGTACCTAAATCTTTCTATTTTTTATCGTCCGCTCACTATTCTTAAATTTATTGGGGTAGTTATTTCTTAAGAATTTATGAATAAATGTTTACGAACGAAAATGTGTAAAATTATTTAAATTATTGAAGACACAGTCACTAAATTTTTTGGAATAAAGTTGAAGGCAATTTAGATTAATTTGAAGAAGATATAGGCTGAAGCGGTTTTTTTTCCCTAACAAATAAAAAATAAAAACGATTTTCAAGTACGAAATTAAAAGTAGATGACATTGAAAATTCTAAGCAATACATTAGAGAGGGTACAGAATTTGTATGTTCGAATATATTTATTTATATTCGCAAAAGCAGATTTGTCCCGAGACCTGCTTTTAGCCAGATTCGCGATTCCCGACAAGTCGCGACTAGTGTAAGTGTGCAAATGTTGGCGGTAATCGAATGCGTCGTTTCGCAGCTTCGGAACACGACCACTTTGCGAACGGGTTTCATATTCGTAACATAGTAAAGTTGTGTCATTTCACACTTGAAACCTTTTAGGTCATATTCAGGCTGAGACAAGGCTGTCGGACATGAAATTGTGTGTGTCAGACAGATTGTTGTTCTGTTAAAACGGTGATGACACTCAGAACAATAGAGTGATGACATGACACTTATTACGAGACAATTCTAAATTCAAAGTTGACACTTTATAGGCTCTTTTGTCATCCACCATTTTGTTTTTTCTTCTCAAAATGGCGGCCACGAACAAAACCTACATGAGTCGATAAATCACATCAATACAAACATAAAATGTGGGCGGACAGGACGGGAGGGACTGTCAGACTTGTACTGACTATATCCAAGGTATCCTTCAATAGTCCTTTGCGTTCCGGAGCCACGGTTACTCGATAGTCCTTTGACCCGGAGCGATGGGCGGTGCTACATGAATTGGGGGCAGTTTGCTAGTAACATATAGATTATAACCAACTAAACCATGGTTAGAACATCAAGTTATCTAGCAAAGTGGGAGTATGTGTAAATTGTTAATATGATGAGTGGTAACTCAGTAACTTACTGAACAACTCGGTGCATTAGCTGATGTACATGCTTCACCTAATCTAGGTTAGCGAATTAATCAATATGTTACAACACTTAGAACCTTACTATTAATACTGTAAGGTTATTTTTAGCTAACGTCGACTTTGATGGACTGTTTGCCTCATATTAGCTGAAGGAATAAAAATTACACAAGAAAAAAACTGGAAAACTGGAAAGATTCGAAAGAGTTTGTGGTTACATTTACATTGATATTACGATGAAGAATATTTAATTTAACTGTATAACACATATATTTATAAACACATCAAATTAGTTCGAAATGACCTCTTTGCTACCACCTATACTAAATGTACGCGAATGCTCGTCAGTCAGGGAGGTAGTGCTGTAATGTAATGCTCAAATTGGGCCTTTTTCGAATTGGGCATTTTAAGAATCGGGTTTTTTACGAATTGGGCATTTTAAGCATTGGGCCTTTTACGAATTAGGCATGTTAAGAATTGGGCATTTTACTAATTGTGCATTTTAAGAAAAGCATGTTAGGCATTTTAAGAATTGGGCATTTCCCCACTGCCCCGATGATGCAGTAAAGGAACGAACTTTTGGACCACAAGGCTGCTGTACTACATCTCCTCTCCTCTCAAGTGGTGCAATCCTATTGGTTAATTTATCTCCGCAAATTTTGTTAGAGTCAACTTCCATTCTGAAGTTGGGTGCCCACTATTTGGCTTGCGTATAACCCATTTCCCAGTCAATATGGTTTCGCCAAGATTGGAACGGTTGCCAAACTTTTATCCATGTGAAGACTCTTAACGACTGTCGCCTGTGGAACACATTTCATGCTTAGTTTTGATTGTATGACGTGACACATTTTATGAATGCATAGCTCTTTAGTGGCAGTTGTCACGTTAAGACAAGCACGCAGTATTGCATTATTTACCTTATTGCCTTGAGAAATACCGTTCATATCGTGAGGATTCAATTCATACACAATTATCATCATCACCAGCCAGGATCAGCCTATAATATTCCCCCTGCTGGGACGCAGGCCTCCTCTCTGTTCAATATTCCACCACGCGGGCCCAGTGAGGGTTGGTAGATGTCACATATATTCGAATTTTTGGTTCTAGGACATGCCGGTTTCCTCAAGATGTTTTCCTTCACCGTTTTGAGAACAGTGGTGATGAAAAAAATTACACAAAGTAATGCGCCAGGCTGGGTTCGAACCCACGAATCACACAACAGCTTCAAGGTAATTTTGAAAAGATTGCACTAGCCCGCCCATTGTGTTTCCCTAGTTATAAGTTCTATTTTGAGATATCTGTAATTTGTGTGGTGTGCATAATTAAGAGCATTCTATCTATCTGTGTATAAAAATATCACTGCTGGGACACTGGCCGTCTCTTCTGTGAAAGGGAGTGGGCTGAAATGGTAAATAATGGACCACGCTGGCCCAGTAGAGGATGTTACACGTCGGCGATTTTTTGTGTTAAGCACACCTAGACAAGTGACAAGCGACAAACGTAGAGTCGTCAGTAATTGATTTTAAACTTTATGAACTGGGGTATAAAGTTGAATATGTACTAAGGACTATAACTGGGGGGGGCTAAGACAGGAAACCTCCACGTGCGCCCGTGGACCGGAGTTCCCTCTCGGATATGTCCGGGGGGAAGACCAGTTTTTCGGGCCGGTGCACCCTGGGATCCTTCCTAAGGGGTCTCTTTGCCCGTATGCGAATAGCCTGTCGAGTGGATGCTCCAACGCGTGTCCCTCTGAATAGCAGAGAGCACAGCGGCAGAGCGGGCTTGCGGACGGTGAGTAATGGGTAAGCTCGCCGTCCGACCAAGGACCAAGCCCGGGTCGGTGGCGCGTCGTGTTTCACGCGTCACCGACGGGGTCCCTTATGGGGCCAAATGCCTGCTGGGGTCGCGGAATTTTTTAAATCCAGGATACCGTGGCCCCGGAACGTAAAGGGCATCCGAAGGAACACGGGTGGATTTTAGTCAGTAAGAGTCTGACAGTCGGGCACGCCGCAATCGCGGCGGTAAAACCCTTCTTTGAGGGGTGGCTGGATAGGAGTCACGGCGTCCTGACCTACCGCATGACGCAGGTCCTCACCGGACACGGAAGTTTCGGGAGGTACCTGTGTCTAAGGAGAAAGGAGGAAACGCCTGGGTGTCACCACTGCGAAGATCGCCCGGAGGACACAGTAGAGCATACGGTGCAAGACTGCCCCGCTTGGGCAGAGCACCCACGTGTCCTCACGGCGGCGATAGGCGGAGACCTCTCGCGCCCGGCATTGGTTGCGGCCATGCTGCGGGGCGAGACGGAGTGGGAAGCGGTCGCCTCCTTCTGCGAAGCAGTCATGCTCGCGAAGGAAAAGCGGGCCGCGTGAGGGAGAGGACAATGTCCTCCCTCCGCCCCACCCGCGGTGGTGGACGCCCACGGCGACGGACGTCGCAAGACGATCTCCGGCCACCGTAGGCGCGGGCATACGGGCGGCGAGTAAAGGGCAACTCGCAGCCCGACCATGGACCATGCCCGGGTCGACGGCGCGTTGTGTTCCACGCGCGCCTCAAAGAGCGTCAGCATAATGACGGGGCCCCCTCTCTAGAGGGCCAAAGCCTGCCGGGGTCGCGGGACTTATCTCATTACCGTGACCCCGGGACATAAAGGGCTATTGAAGGACACCGTGGATTTTAGTCAGTACAAGTCTGACAGTCCCTCCCGCCCTGCCCGGGGTGGGAGGATTCATTTAATGATTTTACCACGATAAAAAAAAAAAGAGTCTGACAGTCCCTTCCGCCCCACCCAGGGCGGGAGTACTCATTTGATGATTTTGCCACCCAAAAAAAAAAGGACATAAACTGAGTCTACGTTTATCACTTACGACTTGTCTAAGGGTCAGGTAATCATATATTACAAAATATAAAGCACCTCCCCGTTCAAATTCACGACCTCATAAGCCCTGACATACCACTAAGCCATTACTGCACACCGCTAAGTCTAAAAAAAATAAAACACGTTGAAATAAATAAATCCATTTTTACTAGTCATGCGATAACGTGATTTCTATCAATTTTCTATCTAATATTTCAAGATGAGCCTAGTATTCCGTGTATGTGCCGTATTAGGCGGTGCTCGTGTGATTGTAACGGATGCCAGACTCGCGTGCCGCTTTGTGCCGTGCCGATCGAACTTTCCTTGTGTTCTGCCGTTTTACACCGTTATAGATCTTTAGATTTTGTGGAAATGTTCGATTTTTTTATGAAGGCTGTAATGCTACTTTTGTACTTGCTTAAGTATCGATATTTTGAAAAAAAAAAACAAACTTTTCAATTTGAAATGCAATGCAGTTTAGAATTATGTTGAGTATGTTGTCATAATTTAATACCTCTAGGGAGAAAAAAGACAAAAGTTGTATCTCCAAGGTTCAGTTTTCAACTTATTTTTCGGCGAATAATTCTGAAACCCGATGCTTTAGGACATCATGTCCATCATATTTTTTGTTTATAAGTGTCCTTTATCTAAATATTTTTGCGCAGGAGGGTCCCATCAATGTGCTGAATATTTATCTAAATATTCAGCAAAATGACGGGACCCTCCTTTGGAAGGCCAATGCCTGCCGGGGTCGCGGGACTACCGAATTACCGTGACACTGGAACGTATAGTGCTATAGAAGGACACCGGGGATTTAAGTCAGTACAAGTCTGACAGTCCCTCCTGCCCTGCCTTGGGTGGGAGGACTCATTTGATGAATTTACCACGCTAAAAAAAAACACTATATGTAGATACACACTAGATTGTAGTACTATGCTGTCAAACTATAAACAAACAAATAAATGTTAATTTACTCGTTGATTCTAAACTAACAAATATTAGATATCGAACATGATGCAACAGTTTCGTTCATAAAATATACACAAGTTCGACTAGCTACAGCAATAAATGATTTGTTTATTCTCTACAAGCCACGGTAGCAGTTAAACGTTTGCTTGCCATAATGTAAGTAAACATAAAATGTATGAGGAAGGTCTCTCCATTATTTTAAATGTAAGTTTTAAAACGCTCTTGCAAGCTACCAGGGCAATATGGAGTGAAGTAGGTAATGCTCGAGAGGTGGGTTATTGGCTCGCCGGCGCAACTTTCAAGTTTCATCGAACTCCCGTAATATTGTCTCGAAGTGGACGCAATACATTTACTACTAAAATTCCTCTCAGCTTAATAGCCAGCCGCAGGTTTCTCTTCTATAATACGTAAATAATCGTCAAGAACACTCCATAACTTTGTAATTGCTTTTTACCTCGGTGGGCGCATGCTTTTAGCCAGATTGCTTATTTTGTTAATGAACTTCGGTGCCCAAAACTTTTTGCTTTCGTTTCTTTAATAGCTTAAAATTATCTCCTAAATATAATAAAATGATCATACAAATCAGCGCACAATGGAAAAGTTTGTTTATTGTTAATGTTTTGATCATGTTTATTTAAGAATGCAAAGCCTTTGTTCGAGCTTTATTATTGTTTTACGCATCACTTGAAGCGAAGTAAAGTTTGCAAGTTCGGAATTTGATATTTCGTTGTGCATTTAAGTACAGTTGTTAAAAAGTTAGCGCATTGGATATCACTTATATGGAATAGCTCAACAAAAGTGTGTATTACAAAGTTTGATCGAAAAATGTTGTTGCGCTATGATTCAAAGAGTCAGGTAACATTTCGGACATGTAAAGGCGCGGCGTACAAAAGAATTTCAATTTGGTACCGTATCGCGCAACCCTTTTCAACTTTACAAAGTAATTTCCTGACGCGAAATTGATTTGTTGGCTTCGTGGTTTTTGTTTGGTGTGGCGACTGCGGTTTAATTAAAACGAAAAAATCTTGCCGTAAAGCAATTCTGTTCTAATAGGTGTCCCGCAGGTAACACAATTCACTGCCCAATTATTTCATGCCCAAACTCTC
The DNA here is from genome assembly GCA_950005045.1 of Agrotis exclamationis. Lineage (NCBI taxonomy): Eukaryota > Metazoa > Arthropoda > Insecta > Lepidoptera > Noctuidae > Agrotis > Agrotis exclamationis. The sequence goes on along the minus strand of OX465436.1, from coordinate 11,677,319 downwards.
CCCTGAGTGATATTGTTGATCCTTACTTTCCAATTCTAATTGCGTCCCGCTTTGCATAAACATCGGCAAACTCTGAAGTGCGATGACAAAGCGTTGGAAATACAAACATCGATTTGTCAAACAGCATCGATATAGAATTACTTCTTCAAAATGCCGCCGAGGATAATTTAATATATTAACATCTCGACGTCGAAACTCGAGCCGAGTGACGTTAATATGACAAATAATTTCCTTCAAGCCTACCTCCGGCGTGCCGAGGAAATGCGTTGAATATGGTAATCATTTCCCATGTGCTTTGCTCGTACCAGACTTGCCTACCGCCACTTTAAACTTAGAAATACTTCAGCATTTCAATAACTTGAGTGTCGGAATGTTGTCAGCGTCGTCGGTTAGCTGCCGCCCTAGAAACATGTTCTGTACTCGCTAATGAATAAGTTTTTTTTTCTTTTGAAAGAGTAATTCCAAGCGGCTTCAGCGTGTGGTACGTTCGGTCGACTTTAGTATTAAGATATGTGGCTGGCTGGATGAATAGCATACCATAGAGGTATAGAGACTAGTCTTTTTCGTTTTCTTTAGTCACTTGACTGTTTAGAATACTTACGACTTTTGAAACGGTATATTTTTGCAAAAACCCATGAATTTATCATGAGTTTCAGAGTTGTTATTTCAACAGTTTCGTTTTACCTGTTTACGTGAAATGTGTGGAGTTATCTGCGTACATGAGTGCACGTTTATAACGTGTTCTCGTCATGCTGTCCCTGGAGAACCGCGTGAACTGGCGTTGTCTCTGGATTGCGGTGTAATATGTACCGTTATATCGCGGCACACCACTGATGTTGTGCTATGTTCGTATGGCATTGGAGTTAAAATTATGTTTTAGGACTTTATTTTGTACAATCCTTGGTCTAGCTAGTTGATTGTTACACAACTTCTTTATGTTTTTGTTGTTTTTTATTATTTACCAGACATACACTCCATAAAATATTTAAAAAATCACATTGTAAAATTCCACATGCTCATTTATAATTAATAGCTGACCCCGGCGAACTTTGTTCCGCCTTAGAGGCAATAAATGAGCAGATTTTCGATTTTTTATTAGGATATCAAATATAATTCTAAAAAATCTAGTCAAACATCAATGATTCTTTATTAGCCATGTATTTTGGTGCATGGGTTGCAGTGAAGCACGTTGTGATAGACGACATTTTTTGTTTTATTATCACGCGAAAGAACAAATAACGCAGATGGTCATTCGACCCCTGAACATGCCACATAATATATGTATATCTAACTGGCCATGTGAAAAACATGGATTTTCTATATTCAGACCACAAACTTTCAAGCATCGGCCTAGTGATTTGTTAATAGTCATGGCGAATGCAAGACGGATCGGAAATTGAGGTCGTTTAAACTCAAACGGCATAATTATCGTTTGGGATCCTAGAAATAAGAACTTCCTCACCTTCGAATTTTCCTTTGAGTATCGTCGCGTAAATTACATTGTTCATCAATTTACTTACCACCAAACGCGTTCTGTTGCACAGCTTTGGTTGGTTTATATTTCGAAGCATGATGACTACGAAGCCAACCTTCATTCGTAATTTTATTTTGTGCGGTGGTAAGCCAGGCATAACCAAGGAGTTTTAATTCAATTGGAAAGTTGGTGGCTCAACGCAACTGACATTTTTTTTTAAGCGTGGCAAAATCATCATGTGAGTCCTCCCACCCAGGGCAGAGCGGGAGGGACTGTCAGACTCGTATTGACTAAAATCCACGGTGTCCTTCAATAGCCCTTTACGTTCCGGGGTCACGGTAAATCGTAAGTCCCGCGATCCCGGCAGGCTTTGGCCTTCTAAAGGGGGGCCCCGTCATAATGCTGACACTCTTTGAGGCGCGCGTGGAACACAACGCGCCGTCGACCCGGGCATGGTCCAAGGCGGACAGCGAGTCACCCATTACTCGCCGCCGGCATGCCCCGAGCCTACGGTGGCTAGAGATCGTCTGGTGACGTCCGTCACCGTAGGCTGTAGTGTAGTGTCCACTGCGGCTGGGGTGGAGGGAGGACGTGTCCTATCCCTCACGCGGTGCGCCTCCTCCTTCCATAGCATGACTGCTTCGCAGAAAGAGGCGACCGCTTCCCACTCCCTCTGCCGGGCGCGAGAGATCTTCACCTATCGCCGTCGTGAGGACACGGCGGTGCTCTGCCCAAGCGGGGCATTCCTGCACCGTATGCTCCACCGTGTCCTCCGGGCGATCCTCGCAGTGGTGACACCCAGGCGTTTCTTCGTCGTATGGTTGTATTGAATTTATGCAGTTCTAGAACATTTTTTGGGTATTCAGTATTCACCGAAATATTTTTTGAGCATTGAAGACCGGTGGGCGCCGGGCGGCATGAACATATTCTTCATGTTTTCCTAGTACTTTTTGTTCAGATCCCTTATTCAATTTCGGCACCAAGACCTTCATCGTGATCATGTTAATACGTTTTATATCACGTCTCACGGAAACAGGATAAAATTTGATCGTCTTGGTGGCGGCATGGCATTGATAATTATGATAATATCGACACAATAAGCTTAGAAACTCAATACAAACACATCGCCCGGTCAATTATTGACGTTTTGATTGATACATTTTTCTTTTTGCTGTCATTCCATGACAGTTGTGTTTTATTATACCACGTTTTATGTCACGTCCCACGGAAACGGGATAAAATAAAACGAAATAAAAAAAGGTGAAAAGTATCCTATATGTTGCTCCTGGTTCTAAGCTACCTCCCTATCAATTTTCAGCCAAATCGGTTCAGCCGTTCTTGAGTTATAAATAGTGTAACTAACACGACTTTCTTTTATACATATATATATAATATATATATATATATATATATACAGGGTGATTTGTAATTCGATGCGGTCCTTGAAATGGGTGATACTAGACCTTATTTGCAACAATTTTAACCCCGACAACATGGGGTCTAAACTGACTGGTTTTGGACATATCGAACTTTAAAGGTTTTTCGAAAAATTTCTACCTTTCCATCATTAAGTGCTTATTGTCAGAAAGTAACGACGGTCACCACTTAGAATTTATACTTTTCTGATAGAATATGAACGACTGAATCTAGTGAATACAAGTTTGTTATAAAATTAATCATGTCTTGGGAAATAAAGTGTCATAAAGTTTCTGTTTTGAAGTTTTCTGAAAACTTCCCTTGTCTTTCAAAGCATATTTAAAAAAATAAATGTATGACACTTGTTTTACAAATTACAGAAAAACTTTCTTGTCTCATTACCTTTCTAAAATGGTGCTACAGTACCCACTTTTAGTTAGTGTCTGACCAGAAAATTAGGGTTGTTACTGACAAGGTAGTAAATCAACGAAAATCGGTTGCACTGTTTTTTCGACCCAACATTTTTTTTCTGTGGTTTTTGTACAAACTGCTATCTGATATTAGCTTTTTGAGTCAATGCGCTTAATTTTGGCCGTAATCACATAATCATATCAGGCAAAGTCGGTTTTTATTTGTAGTATTTTACCTATGGACCAGATAGTCAAACCATCAATTCTCTTCCATTTAAAACAGCTACTTGAAACATAAGTACAATGACGGAATGTTTGTAAACTCTGGTACATTAAAAAAAACTAAACTGGCGTGCATAAAAGTTAGGTCACCCTGCTGGTAGGACAGGTAAAAATACTCCAGATAAAGCGCGATTTTGCCTGATGTCATCGACCAGGATTTAGCGCATTGACTCAAAAAGCTAATGTCAGATAACAGTTTGGACAGAAACCACAGAAAAAAATGTTGGATCGAAAAAACTTTACAACCAATTTTCGTTGATTTACTACCTTGTCAGGAACAACCCTAATTTTCTGGTCAGACACTAACTAAAAGTGGGTACTGTGGCACCATTTTAGAAAGGTAATGAGACAAGAAAGTTTTTCCTGTAATTTGTAAACCAAGTGTCATACATTTATTTTTTTAAATATGCTTTGAAAGACAAGTAAAGTTTTCAGAAAACTTCAAAACAGAAACTTTATGACACTTAATTTCCCAAGATATGATTAGTTTTATAACAAACTTATATTCACTAGATTCAGTCGTTCATATTCTATCAAGAAAGTATAAATTCTAAGTGGTGACTATCGTTACTTTCTAACAATAAGCACTTAATGATGGGGAGGTAGAAATTTTTCGAAAAACCTTTAAAGTTCGATATCTCCAAAACCAGTCAGTTTAGACCCCGTGTTGTCGGGGTTAAAATTGTTGCAAATAAGGTCTAGTATCATCCATTTCAAAGACCGCATCGAATAACAAATCACCCTGTATACAGGGTGATTGCAGATAAAGACCAATTTTGATTGATAGCAAAATTGGTCTTTATCTGGAGTATTTTTACCTATGGACCAGATAGTCAAACCATCAATTTTCTTTCATTTGAAACAGCTACTTGAAACAAATGTACTCGTACAAGGATGGAATGTTTATAAGCTCTGGTTTCGCAAAAAAAAAACTAAACTGGCGTGCATAAAAGTTGGGTCACCCTACTTGTAGGACAGGTAAAAATACTCCAGATAAAGACCGATTTTGCTTGATGTGATCGACCAAAATTAAGCGCATTGACTCAAAAAGCTAATATCAGACAGCAGTTTGGACAAAAACCACAGAAAAAAAATGTTGGGTCGAAAAAACATTATAACCGATTTTCTATGATTTACTACTTTGTCAGTAACAACCCTAATTTTCTGGTAAGACACTAACTAAAAGTGGATACTGTGGCACCATTTTAGAAAGGTGATGAGACAAGGAAGTTTTTTCTGTAATTTGTACACCAAGTGTCATACATTTATTTTTAAAAATATGCTTTGAAAGACAAGGAAAGTTTTCAGAAATCTACAAAACAGAAACTTTATGACACTTAATATCCCAAGATATGATTATTTTTATAACAAACTTGTATTCACTAGATTCAGTCGTTCATATTCTATCAGAAAAGCATAAATTCTAAGTGGCGACTATCGTTAATTTCTAACAATAAGCACTTAATGAGGGAGAGGTGGAAATTTTTCGAAAAATCTTTAAAGTTCGATATCTCTAAAACCAGTCAGTTTAGACCCCATATTGTCGGGGTTAAAATTGTTGCAAATAAGGTCTAGTATCATCCATTTCAAGGACCGCATCGAATAACAAATCATCCTGTATATAGATATAGGTACAAACTTAATAGATAATGAAAAATGTACAATACGAAATAGAGGTAGTTACAGGGTGTCAAAAAATTCGTCTACTTCACTGTCCACAGGCAAAGTATCCATTCTGAAGTGAATCTTTATTAGAAATCAGAAACTCATCATGATAGTATATAAACACAAGGCATATACATTCCACACTCATGTGAAAACATATGACGGACTTTACGGAGACAGAAGGCCCCTTAGTTTGAGAGTTATTACAACATTCTAAGGGGTTGACAATGATCGTGCGTATTCGTATATTTTACTATACGAGACTGTCCTAAAGGCGTCCGAACTCACGGACACAGCGCGTATCACAGTTTTATTTACCTCTAAAGCGGAAATCCGGCCGTACCATTTTATTTCCCTTACAAATAATACACAAAAATTCATTATTTACACATGTTGGATTCAAATATGAATAAAAGTAGCGAATATCTCTTTAGGCGGGCTTGTGTTTTTGTTTTCCCCCGAGAGAAATTGAAGGCAAACGTGAAACAGACGCATTTTATTGTATCTGCTTATACAAAGTTAGTGTGACAATACATTTCTATCGGTGTGGGAATATCCCTCTTTGTTCTTATGGCCAAGTGAAGTTTACGCTTTCACGGGTTCTAGTCTTGTTGAAAAGCGAATTCCTGTGGGGGGTCATAACTAAAGATTAGACCAATTTGGGGTAATATGGGGCTCGTGTGAGGCCTATTTAAGGTTTGGACGTAGTGAATGGTTTTCTTAACATCGACTTTGTGTCTAGGGAGCTAAGAATGTGTTTTGGTAATGCGTGTCTTTGACACTTTGTGTGCTGGTCGATGATTACGATGTAAATGTGTTTATGGATAATGCAATTCGTAATACGTGAGTAGTTCTTGTATTATCAGTGACGTTGTCTTATCATTTAGAACAAGAAGTTTGTTGTGTTTTATGATTTGTTTTCTTAGATATTTAGAAGACATACATTCACAAAATGAAGTAATGACAGATTTAATTTTTTCAATACTTAAAATATTATTTTCTTTATCTGAGGTGAAACGAGTAAGTACAATTCTTAATTTCTTCCTAGAAAACTACAAACTCTTTTTTACTGCAGTATCGTAAAAATTTTCAAGCTGAACTTGTTGTTTGGAGCCTTCGTTGGCTGGCGTCCTGATGACGGCAGTTAAATCCAACTCATGTATTTCTGAGAACTAAATAAACACAATTATTGTGGATGAAGTGTATGCGACCTGCAAGCAAGATTCACATTTTAAAATAACGTAGTTACCTACAACGCAGGAGTAGCGCAGGGCTTTGGGATCGCGTGACTGTCTTTAAAGGGCACCGCAGCCCTGCAACGTAAAGTTTTTGGACAGTGAGAGTCTGACAGTCACTTCCGCTCCATCCTGGACGGGAGGACTCATTTTACAAACATTCTGCACACAAAAACTCTAATTTTACACACAATAAAATAGATCACTTGTTTCCCACGAATACTATAAAATTCTGCGCCAAAGAAAACTTTCGTTGTTAATAAGTACATGTTAAAAAAAAGTCATTTTAAACAGGGATATTTGTAGCTTATTTCTCAAAACATTTTATACCACGCTCCGGAACTAGATGCGAAAAGTCAGCTCCAGTGAAACCACAATAGCTCATTTACCAGCTTGAAAATCTCCTGGGAATATTAGTGAACCCACCTCAAAGCTGTACGTACCATGTTGTAGCATTACGTCCCAGATATCTAAGTTGCATGAAAAGAAAATGTGCAGTTTTCAGTTCTGCAACATTTTCAAGCTCAATAATATACTCGTTCGCCACTGATTGCGTTTGTTGCACGGGAATTTCAACTTTGAACGTGTGGAGCTAAAGTTGGAAGTGTATCGAAGGTTGAAGGATATAAGACAAAAGGGTAATGACTCCCGGCAGTGAGACCATCTGTTGGCCTCCGTAGACATTAGGGCGCGTTCTTGCAAGCCTCTCAGCGTCGCGACCGCTACTCTGGAAGCCAGAAATGTACGTCTTTTGAATTTGTTTGATCGTAACAGAAGAATTTTACTTTTAATAACTTTCCTTCCGAGTTGTTACGTGATCTTCGTACGTTTGATGTATTTTCGTGTTCTCGAAGATTAGATTTGTAAACTTTTAAGAACTCTCTGATCGAATGTGGAATTCGTGTAACGTGAAGTGTTTTTGATGTTTTCTGGAAACTTATTAAAATACGTGAACATTTTCTAACGGAAACTTTAAAATAGTTGTTTAAATTTTCCAAAAACAATAGCTTCCATCCGCCATTTGTGTATCTTAAAAAACCAACATTACAAAAAGATGTTCAACGACCGAGATAAGATATCCGTATTCCTCTAGTGTGTCATGAAATTCAGTACAACGTTAAAATAAACGCGAGCCTACAGAAAACCCAGTGTTGCGTGCAAGCAAATATCCTGGGAGGCAATTGAACAAATTCTCCGGGTGTACCGGGGCCCTATCGGACCGCAATGTCACTTATTATATCTGTTATCTCCCCAAGTCCATTACGAAGGCCGGCGACGCGACGCGACGGTACGTCGACATCAGAGCATGTTCTTACGCGTCACGACGGCCAAAGACGTCCATTGTTTTCTATTGTGTCGTATTTACGAATTTTTATGTTGGGGTTTTTTTATTAAGGAAATTTTTTGAGCGTGAGAATTCACCGTGATGTTATTGTGATGAGACTGTTAAGTTTAATTATTATTATTGGAAATTTATTATTTGATTGCATTATTATATTTTTTTTTGAGAACGTACATTAAATACTTTTTAAAAATCCTGTCAAAATTCATGCAAATAACTTATATTTACAGGGTATTTAAAATTTCCAAAGACGAACACGCATAGGTACCTAATGAAATTTATATTTGTTGACGTAGGTTAGTGATAGATCAGAATCGCACTGTAATAAAACCGTGGATTAAAAATAAAGCAATATAAAACAACATTAACATTTTATGATCACTAGCTTCAGCTAGCAATATAGATTAAACTATTCAAGGTTCGAGTCTTATCTCTATAATTAATCTAAACGAATCGCCAATCGATACCGCTGAATCGTAGAGCGACCGCTCCATGTTTAATAACAACAGCGATTCGGCTTTCGGCCTGTAAGTGATCGGTTGTAAGCCGAAAGACCGGGCGAGCCGAGCAAAGCCTTCAAATCAAACAAGTGTTCGGTACACCCGGTTATCTGATTCCCTGATTCTCGCATCCGAGCCGAATCCCCTCGGCGATGGGATCGTTCTCAATTAGAGATAAGGCCCTGAATATTTTGAGCGATCATTGTAGATGACAATTTGTTTATTTATTGTTTGTAGGTTTTTGAGCTAAACTTTGACTGAGGAATTCGACTGTAAACTTCTAAGAACAGGTGAGGATATTTACTTAAAAAATAAAATATGGGTCGCGTATAATTATATTTCAGAATCGAATAACATAATTTGTTAGTTAGTCTATAAAACTATTTATCCTTAGAATGTGTCTAGCCGCCTATCTACCGGGCTTACTGTATTCAAAGACGATTACATAAAACGTTTGTATCCGTACAAAATTCAATGACAAAAAAAAAACGACGTGAATTTCTAGCAATAAGTTTTAGAAGTAAAATTATAAGTCTTCTCCATGTTTTGTGCTGAGGATAAATATTTATCTATTCGGCTAAGCGTGTATTCTCGCGATAACATGTTTCTCACTTGTCGGGTTATTGTATATCCTCCACAATAGTGTGACTTCCACTGGAATATTCAAATATGTTAATACGCTTTCTTATTTAGTTGATACGAGTGCTGATATTCTTTGTGTGCCTGAGAGATGGTACAATAAAAGATAATATTTTTTGCAAAAAAAATACGGAAAAAACGCTGCGGAAATTCTGTGAGAGAACTCCTGGCAAACGCGAAATATCGTAACTTATTTTTGATTTTTATTGCGAATGTTTTACTTTAAATAAACGTAGATTCGATTTAAACTTGACAACTTAATTAAATTAATAAGTTTAATCAAAACAGTGTCAACAAATTACAATTATGCTCGTGGAGGTAGAACGTGGAAACAAAATAATTGCTTGATAAATTATAGCAATAAAGCAATTTCAAACAATCTGCCATAATAACAAGTGTTAACTTTAATTGAATATTAATTGCTTGACATTATAGCTGACGGATAAATGAAAGATACATTATGTTAATATTTACAGGATAATATTGTTAAACGAGAATTAATTAATATGGAGAATTACCTTTTTATATCATGTGTAGTTTGATAAATAATAACAAAAAGGACTATACCTATGTGTTGCAGCATTCACATAATTTCGTTTATCATTCAGTAGCGTGGACCTAAATGCTGTAAAATGCAGCAGTTTTGTCTTTTAGTATTGGTTTACGCTGGTAGTACTAAATAACCGGGTATGTAAAAGGGTTTCAAAAAATGTGCAAGGTTCGAATGCAGAATGTAACTCGAACATTATATAGGGTATAAAAACTATTTACTTGGTCCTTCGAGCCGGATACATCAATATTTCTGTAGTGATCAATGCGACCCTTCTGATTTTACCCACTTATATAGAAAATACAAGGAAAAATATATCTACAATATCGTCAAGGGACAAAGTGTAACAGCAGTCACCTAAAAAGCGATTTAAAGCGACGTCGGTACAGCGGAGGCACATTAAATGACCCCTGTAATACATCCTGAATATTCACACGGAACAGGATGCAAAGGTCCCCACATATTAATATGCTCGACACCTGCGCCCTCAAGTGTCTGCGTCCGCAATGAATGTGGTTACAAATATATGAATCCTTATACAGGGTGCCTGGGACAATTTCTTATAAGTAGCGGGGGTCAAGTAGAATAAGACCTAGTTCTAGTTTTACGCAGTTTTTTTTTAAACTTCATAGGATTTTTTTCTGTTTCCTGGACGGATTTATAAACATTTAAACTCACACAGACCCGGAAAAACTACTTGTAGATTATACAAATATTTGATCCGTCAGGGAATCTAAACCGCGACACGCGCGACAAGAATCAATCACTCAGCCACTGAGTCAATCGTCTTTAGTTTCCTGTACTCTGTTTTGTTTAATTTTAGAAAATGATTTACCCAACTTCTAAACTCATGAAATTCAGTAAAGGTATGTTTTCTTTTAACAAAAATAAACATAATATTTAAAAATAGAACTGGGCCTACATACAAGATTTTTTTCAAAAATTGTGTCGATTCCTCTACCAAACACCCTGTACATAGAATACTCAGCATCAGATTAAAACCGATCTCGTACCTAATATTCTCTCCCTTATAGCTGTTTTTGCAGTAATCGGGTCATAACATTGGCTTTTGTAATCCATTCGATTGTCTTCGATTTCAATGTGGTACTGTGTTATATTGTTTGTATCGTGTTATTGTTTTTCTTTTATTATTTTTCAGGGTGTACTTGGGATAATAAGTCTGAGATTTTAAAAATTAATATGTTCAGATGTGCCTCTATGAGCACTTCAGTTATCAATAAAGTTTAATTACCTATACTAATATTATAAAGAGGAAAACTTTGTTTGTTTGTTTTTCCAATTTCAAAAATTCTTTCACCAGTTGAAAGCTGCTTTGGTCCTGAGTGACATAGGCAATAAGGGGGGGGGGGGGGGGGACGGGAGCGAAGCCGCTGGGAAAGGCTAGTTTACTATAAAATAAACTAAAGTAACTGTATTAAACTAAAACAAATAATAAATAGCATCTCAGAAGTCGTGCTCTACGCTGTCAACTACTAATATGCCCAAGAGACAGGCTGCTTTACTACGTTGTATTGCAACGCAGCCCCTGGTCAAGGTAAAAGCCAGCTCTTGAGTCGGGTAGTATCAACTAGGCGTTTGAAGATTTCTTTAAAGACTATGAACATTGAAGACCCCATGACTGTCAACCCCAAATTAATCGTTTTTTTTTTGTGGCGTTTCCTCGAATTCGGTACTGTGTAATGCATTGGCTGAGCTACAAAGATACTACGAAGGGTTCCGTTCCATTTACTATAGAACCGGAAAAAAAAACATGTCTGTGTCTGTTGTGTCGGTGCCCCCCTTACATATTTATTTTATTATTTTTGAGTATTGTTATAGCGTTAGTATTGTTATAGTTGTTATAGCGGCAACGGAAATCCATCGTTTGTGAAAATCAACCGTCTAACTATCACAGTTCATGATATACAGCTTAGTGGTCGATGAACCGACAGACAGACGGACGGACAGCGGAGTCTTAATAATAGGGCTCCGTTTTACGTTTTAGGTACAACCCAGTAACTGGGTAATACTGGTAAGACTGGTTGTCAAACTTATGAGCTTCTGACTAACAGTGACGACTGTCAAAGATCTACAAATGATAGCCGGGACCAAAGGCTTTACTTGTTTTACGAGACATGGAGGAAACTCGCTATGACAGATGGTCACCCATCGACTGACCAACATCGGCAAGCGCGGCTTAACTCGGAAGATCGGCCTGTGCGGCTGTAATTATTTAGCCACGAGCTCCTCCTCCACGAGATCCCTAAAAATCAATTTAGACAAATCGAAGTTTACACGGGTCTGGTAGACATACTGTAATATTTATGTAGGTTAAGGTCACTGGTCATTCAACTTCCCTACCTTTGCCTCTTTCAAACAATTTGTTCTAGTGAGCTCGCAAGAGCCACAACGATGCAACTCGGTACTCTATTCGGCATTAAACCCGGAACGTTATTGCAGCAAGCGGTTTTAAACGGTACCAACCGGTATTACCGTCCGGGGTAAAAGGCATTTATGTATGTTTTAAAAATCTAGGATAATTGTGTATTTTTTAGCTTTGTCTGGCAACCCTAAACGACGTTTCTTTTTTAACCCGTGTCCTGTAAAAGGGGTGTAATAAGTTTGATCGCTATGTGTGTGTCTGTCTGTGGTAAGAGCTACTTACATGGGTGAACCGAATTGAATACGGTATCCTTAAAATTCAAAGCAGTTAGTTAAGTTAACAATAATTCTTAAACTTTATCTTTCGAAATTTGTGTCGCCGTTTCCAGATCATCAGTTCTTTTGTTATGTGTTTAAGGTTCAGGGTCGCTGGACTGCCGGGGTCGCGGGACTGTCTTACCAGGTAACCGTGGCTCCGGAACGTAAAGGGCTACTGAAGAACCCCGTGGATTTAGGCAGTACAAGTCTGACAGTCCCTCACGTCCTGCCATGGATGGGAGGACTCATTTGATGATTTGAAAAAAAAAGCAATGAAGGTATTTTTTACTTGTTGACAAAATTAATCCCTTTTCAATGCAAAATTAATAAAAACAAAACTGTTCAAGAGCCAGTCAAGCTGTTACTGTTCTGAACGATACTGAGCTGTAAAACTTTTATGTTTGTGGGACATAACAATCAAACACAGCTCAGGTTAACTACATATCCGTAAGAAAATGTTATGGCAATATACCATTTTTTGGGCCTTGAATTCATTTAAGGCATCCACACAAAAGTCCTGTAAGGGTACATTCATATCTGACGGAACATCCGTCGAGCGGAACATCGAATTGTCTTTGACGCACAAACGGATCATCGGTTGAGTGTGAACGGTCAATTGTTTTTCTATACATTTGTCTGCTCTGGCGTTCCGCGACCGATGATCCGCGACGGATGTTCCGTCAGATATGAACCCACCCTTAAGTAGCTCACAACCTCCTCTAGGGTGAACTGCGAAATGACATTAAAAAGAAACAAACAGCTCTTTTTTTGTTTCAGCGTTTTCTGTCCCACAGCTGGGCAACGACCTCCCCATAACTTTCTAACTTTTCTTACATCTTTACTCACCATCATCTGTTTAGCCTTTTCCCAATTAAATTGGGGTCGGCTTCCAGTTGAACTATATGCAACCCAGTAACTGTGTAATACGACACCCCATGGTAAGATTGGTTGGCAGACTTTTGGAGCTTCTGACTAATAGTAACGACAGTCAAAAATCTATAAATGACAGCCGGGACCAGCGGCTTTACGTGCTTTCCGAGGCACGGAGGAAACGCACTATGACAGATGGTCACCCATCCACAGACCAACCTCGGGAAGCGCTGCTTAACCCAGAAGATCGGCCTGTCCGGCTGTAATTATTTAGCCACGAGGTCCTCCACTTCATCATTACTCACAATAACATAAATAAACTCTATCACAGTTACAGTTGTCAGTGTTAAGCCCCCACTATACATAAGTGCATTTATAAATAAGTATTAAAATGTCTGTTCTAATGCGGCGTGCACCACATAGGTCGGCTTAGCCTCATGCACTGGCGACTGCGAGTCATAGTTCACCTGCTCTCTCGGCATTAAGGGGAAAGAATCAGGCGTAGATAACGAGAATCAAAGTTTTTACACGTTTTTTTATACTAAAATTTAGCTACTGTTTGGTTGATTTACTTGACAGAAAATTATTTAGTACAAACGCCAGCACAACAAGCTACACCAAACTGTCAAATTTTTCTATTAGATTTTTAACTATATCACAAAAGCAGAAGGTTCATATTCGATTAAGAAACTTTGACAGATTGTGGTAGATTGCTTGGCGTCTTTATATAAAAATCTTATGTCACGGTGTTTGTGTTTGCACTCCGCCGAAACGGCTAGACAGATTTTAATGTTTTTTTTTGTGTGTTTGTTTAGTGCTAGAAATGGTCTTAATTTTATATTATGTGAAACTTCGATATCTACTCGAGCTAAATGTATGAGAGCTATTATTTTTTCCACGCTGTACCAGCTTATACTAAATACATTTTACAAATCAATAAATAATCAACAAACAACCTGTACTCAAAAATATCAAATAAAAAAAAAACATACGACACTTTACATTTGGCGGGCTACTGTGACGCTTTCCCCTTAAGTGGACGTCACAGCGTCGGCTGGCCATCCCCTTTGTCTGTGTCGAACTCTCGCCTGAGCGGTTTACTCAACTTAAGCTCTCAAGTCTTGCCCTCAGAAAACAATCTTGACCTAGGACTTTGTTAATGCTTATTGAGAAGCAGTTTGATGACTTGTTGAGTTGTTGCTTTTTGTTCGTGTTGTTGGTCGGGTCAGTTTGGATTTATCAATAACTAGCGGTCTGTCCCGGCTTCGCTCGAGACGAAATTCTCAAGTAAAAAGGTGGCCGATACGGTAGCAATCTTCGGTCGCGGTCTCCTGTCGCGGTCTCGCGGGCACCTTAAGCGTTCAGACAGCGGGAAATGACTTTGTTTAGTACTGTGTGAAGAAAAGAGTAACTTTTGCGCTCTATCTTTTTTTTTGGGGTTGAGTCCTCCTGCTCTGGGTCCACCCAAATTGGACTGTCAGACTCTTACTGACTAAAATCCACTATGTTCCTTCAATAGGCCTTTCCGAGGTCAAGATTACCCATATTATTTGCGTGATTATTGGAAATTAGCCCACGTGAACTTTTTGAACGGTGTATATCATACGATGATGATGTATTGTTCTATTTATGAAAAGGATTTTTGGATTCAAACATACTTTTAAAAAATCGGGGTTTGTCTCACTACAGAGAAATAACTGTAAAAAGTATTAAAAAAAAAACCTTGCTTCGCACTAGGAATTTGTTCCTGTATCGTAGGTGCGTTTACAAACATACAAACTCACATAAACAAACACTCAACCCGGAACAACTACTTTCAGATCATACAAATATTGTGTATTTATTTTTTGGAAGCAGAGGTTTTTATTTATATTAAAAAAAAACTTACACGTTACGCTCCTTATTAAAAATAACCAATTTTACTCGCTAAAATGAGTGCTATTTTTTTAGTACATTTATATACGGATATTTTTCCGCTATGCATTTAAATTCAGCCGTTATTATGCAAATATTAATCATAGCCTTTCAATACAAATTTTCGAATAAATAAAACATTTTCTGGTTTAAAAATTGCACTAGCAGCATGTAGCCATTTCAATATGCAATAATCATACTCATCATAATATTTGCAAGCAGCAGGCACTGGGATTAAGACTCTTGAGTATTGACCTACATTACTGGCTTATATTTCATTAATAGTTCGCTAGAATATTTCTGAAATATTATGTATCAGTAGTCGATAAAGTGAAAAGCGATACTTTAATACCGTAGGTATAAATCTGATTGTGGGATTGTCTATCTTGGGTACCTAACGCGGCGGTGGGACTCCTTTGTGTAAAGTAATGGGTGTTTTCGAATTATTAAGAGTCTGATAGCCCCGCCCAAGGCTCCAAGAATCAGTTGATGTTTTGAGCACCCCGCAAAATTAATCTGACATACACACATCAAAAGTGTCTAGGGATCAAGCATTTTTATGCGGATTTCTTGAGATTGAGATGTGGCTTTGTAATAAATTTATGATTTTATAAATTTATATGGATCCTTTTTGGTGCATTTCATAATTTGAATCAGGAACTGTGAATCAAATTCGAGTAAAAGATGAAAATCAGCTGTCAATATTTTCCCTATAAAAACATACAACGCATTGAAGACATTATTAGTGCTACTGTTTCCCTACTACTGATTAAAACCAACGTTATTATGGAGCGGCGACGTCATTTAAGCAGGGAAGAAATGCTCAGAGCCGTGGGAATGATAGAAGCTGGTTCCCGGCAACGTACTGTGGCTTTAGCTCTGAATACAAGTCAGAGTGTTATCAGTCGACTTTGGACACGTTACCGAAGCACTGGTACCGTGGCTGAGCGCCATGGAGGACGGTATCGCTGCACCACACGGAGACAAGACCGATACATTCAAATCTTAACTCGAAGAGCTCCAACAATAACCGCCATGATGTTAGCCGTGAGGCTTCATCACTCTTCAGGGAACTTAATTAGCGACCAAACAGTCAGAAACCGCTTGCATGAAGTGAACCTTCATTCCCGAAGACCGCTACGGGTACCACCTATAGCAATGCACAATCGTAGGATTCGATATCAATGGGCTCTTGAACACAGAAATTGGGCAGAAGAACAATGGCGTTTCGTGTGCTTTTCTGATGAGCCTCTTTCGGTATGAGACCAGATACAAGACGTATACGACACTGGAGAACCCCTGGACGCCAACAGCGATTAAAATCCTGCCAGGAAGTCCATCCTTATAGTGGTGGAACCATCATGGTATGGGCGGGTATTTGGATCGGCGGAAGAACTGAGTTGATTTGGATCAGAGGCAACCTCAACGCTCAAATTTATGCTGAGACGATTGTATCAGACGTCATCGTTCCTCTACAAGTGCAAATCGGTCCCTTATTTCAGTTAATGCATGATAATGCACGACCGCACACCGCAAGAGTTGTAAGACAGACTCTCGCCGCAGCTAACATCAATGTCCTGAACTGGCCTGCTCAGTCGCCAGACTTGAATCCGATTGAGCATGCATGGGATATGCTACAGAGAAGAGCTCTGCCGAATACTGAGGGTATCCAGTCGCAAGAAGACCTTTTTTTGTTGTTGCAACGAACATGGGCGGCCATTCCACAGCGTGATTTGGATGAACTCATTTTGAGTATGCCAAACCGATGTTCTTGTGTTGTTAGTGTTCGCGGTAGAAACACGGATTATTAATTGTTTAAGTTACCCAATAAAATTTTAAAGAAAACTGTTATTTCAGTCTTTTTTTCGAACTTTTGTGTTAGTGGTTCAAATGTCAAAAATCCCTTTATTAGGAAAATGGCAAATTTCTTTATTAATGCAAAGGTGACTTGGTTTATCGTTACTGTGACAAACGAAAACACTTTATTTGATGAATCCTTAAAGAAAATTTTAATTAATATCAATCAGGAGAAAAGTTATTGCAAAAATATATGTTGATCCCTAGACACTTTTGATGTGTGTAGTTAAGTATCTTATTCATTTTGGTCACTCACTCTCTGATTTGCAATTGTATCTTTGAATAAATCCTCGAAAATAAAAAAAAACGATCAGATTTTTTAACTCTCATAAAAATAATTTAAATTTATTTTAACACCCCAACGCGTTATAAATAGCCGAAGTCTTTAAACAGATAAACCGCCACCTGCTTGCACCCTTTATTTTTTACCAGCACCTGCAAGTAAAAAATAAAGGCGTTCAAATCGGTTCATCCGTTTAAGAGCTATGGTAACAGAGCCCTCTAAAGAGATCCATATTTAAATTATTTGGAATAGACCAAAATTTCACATCAACGTATTGAGTCTGTTCAAAACACAATCGTGCACACAACTAATACAGTGCATTTTAGCTTCACAGTAAGTTATTGTAGTCATTTATTTATTTGACATTGCATGGAAACAACTTCGCGAACATATTCGAACAGCATCCGTTACGGATTCCCGCCACAAATCTGCTATTACACAATGTCGGCCGCTCATGTAGCATTAATTGGGAAACTAACACTAATTATTTTGGAACATTCAATCCTTGCACAGGTTTGGATTTTTAGTTTTTTGTATATAAAATATCCAGAACAGGCTATTTAAATTACCTAACGTATTTTAATGTATAATATTTACTCAATGCATTTCCTCGAAAACTAACTATTATCACACTATGATAAGGGTTCAAACCAAGTGAAGGTTTATAAGTTTAGTTTTAAACCGTAGAACAGTGTGTGATCATTAAAACAATGTTTGTTCATTGGTTATCTTGGGAAACGCATACCGCATTTGCTGGATTGGAGAGTAAGGTGAGTCCTTTTTCTTTTCGTGTTAAGATTATCTAATTGGTTCTCCCGCCCTGGATTCCATACTGACTAAAATCCAAGGTGTTCCTTATAGCCCTTTAAGTTCGAGGGTCACGGTTACTTCATTAGAGATTCCTGCGGCCCCGGAAGGTGAGCTATTAAATAAAATTATGGCAATATAATATTCAGAAATAATAGCCCAAGCCGCATTCAAAAACTAGGCTAGGTTAGAAGGTGGTTACTTAACCACCTTACTTTCTTAGGAGGTAAAGAACTAGACATTTCACTTGAAATGTCTTCTTTACCTCCTAAGAAAGTCGTCAACAGGTAAGGCATCTTTTCAAAGTTTTGATTGGCTTGCTTTTAAGTAAAATTTGTATTCAAACTTTAGTCCTGCTTCATTGAGGTGTAAATTGAAGGCCAACTTCGGAACTAATTCCGTGAGGAAAAAGTTACCAAGAATGTACGATGGAGTATTTGTGCAGGAGTTCTTGTTACATTAGGAGATCTATACATATTTATTTAGGGTCCTATGTTAAGTAACTGGAACTGTCTGAACTGTAACTGATGTACAATGCTGAGTGTGATGACATAATATTATATCCACGAAATATTAAAAAAAATATAGGTAGCAATTGCAAGAATATCAAAAGTACTTTTTCTTTGTTTTGGGTCAATTTGAAGTCAAGTCAGGTAAGTGGTAACGGTTGTTTTTTATCTCTGTCCCACTCTTGGGGAATCCTCTATCCACTCCTTCCATTGCTCACGAACCAACGCATCCTTCTTTCAGTTCTGATGTAGCTTATAGTGTTCATCCCGCCATCTCCTTCGTGGTCTGCCGCGACTCCGCCTCACTGTCTCAGGGCTCAAGTTTTGAGCCAGTTTGGCCCACAGTTTGGTGACTTGTTCTTATTGCATTTAGATAATATTTTTATACACTAGTTCCAAAAACAATCTTCGATCAATCTGCGGAGCACGTACACCGTCGGTAGACTCAATTACTTCATTAACGCAGAGATGTGTCGAGAGAATAAGGTGTCTAAAATCATTAATAATGTTACATTCATAGTCGCTTCATTTTAATTCCTCTCCTCGAAAGCTGGCGAAGAGGCGTAATCACGAGGAATAAGCTGCGCCGCCGTGACTCAAATAACTGTAAGTTGGATTTGGTTAATTTTGAGCTAATGAATGGAAGAAAGAAATTGTAATTAAATAATAATTAGTAGGTGTTCTGGAGTTGGTTGAAATACAATATTCTCGGCTGAAAACGTCTTGCTTTTGAGAATTTGTTCAATTGTTCATTATGTAAAAGTTTTTGGTTATGTTTTTATACCATCATCGACATCACCATTATATTGCTCTAATCCTAATTCAATTAGTGGTCGACCCTGCATAACAACTTCTTCTATACTTTTCTACATAAACACTCTATTGTATAACTAGTCATTTTATCAGTTACTTCTTTCATTCATAGCTATAATGTTCTCAAGTTCATCGTTTTGCGGTTATTTTTTAAATACATGACAAACAAAATTAAGGTACTTACTCTAAGTTTTTTGGTAAGGCTGCGATATTGGAGGGAACGACTGGATCTCAACCAAGGTTCGGGCACGCCTCAATCGCGGCGGTAAGACCCCTCTTTGAGGAGTGACTGGAAAGGCGTCACGGCGTCCTGACCTACCGCATGGAGCATACGGTGCAGGACTGCCCCGCTTGGGCAGAGCACCGCCGTGTCCTCACGGCAGCGATAGGCGGAGACCTCTCGCGTCCGGGATTGGTCAAGGCCATGTTGCGGGGTGGGCGAGACGGAGTGGGAAGCGGTCGCCTCCTTCTTCGAAGCAGTTATGTTCGCGAAGGAGGAGGCGGGCCGTGAGAGAGAGAGGACAGCGTCCTCCCCCGCCGCAGTGGTAGACGCCCACGGTGTCGGACGCCGCAAGACGATCTCCGGCCACCGTAGGCGCGTGCATGCGGGCGGCGAGTAATGGGCAACTCGCCGCCCGAACATGGACCCTGCCCGGGTCGACGGCGCGTTGTGTTCCACGCGCGCCTCAAAGAGCTTCAGCAAGATGACGGGGGCCAAAGCCTGCCGGGGTTGCGGGACTATTACCGTGACCCTGGAACGTAAAGGGCTAATGAAGGACACAGTGGATTTTAGTCAGTACAAGTCTGAAAGTCCCTCCCGCCCTGCTCTGGGTGTGGGAGTCATTTTGATGATTTTACCAAGCAAAAAAAGGCTATATTATGTGAATTTAAATTACTTAAGTATCTACGTCATAATTGAATGAAAATCAATTTGAAAAAAATATTCAACTCAACAACATTTCCACTCATAACAAAAAACTAAGTTTTGTAACTTAGCAGACTTTTATAGTTGCCGCGTGGCAGTTGAGAGAATAAGCCTATTTCTTACTCTAATTTAATTCAAGCCCTGTCAGAGTACCCAACTACTGGGAAACGGAACACTTCAACTTCTACCTAAATAAATAAAAGAGAGTACTAACATTGTATTTTTAATGGGTTTGTTCTTGGTCTCAATCAAGCACAGACGCAAAGATTGGAACTTTTTTTTATCTTGACCAAATCATCAAATGACTTCTCCTACCCCCTCTACTAAAATCCTCGGTGATCCTTCAATAGACCTTTACATTCTAGGTTTACTGTTACCTGATGCAACAGTCCTGCAATCCTGGCAGACTTTAGTTCTCTAAGGCCCTGTCAGGTTGCTGACAACTCTTTGAGGCTGGGAAATCATTCTACAGGTTACAGTCAGCAGCCTACGGTCCCGTTTTGGGAGATGGATTCCACCCACTTCATAACGTATTACTATAGGTACGTTACCACCACTCACGTCTCACGTATTCTTTCAGTTATGTTTAAGTTACATGTCTATGGCTGCTACGCAACCACTAAACGAATTTGGCAGTCCAACGGTAGGTATCATTATTATCATCAGCCGGAAGACGGCCTACAGAACAAAAAGGTTTCCCTCTGACCGCCTGCCGTCACCGACCATTTGATTAAAACATCATAGTAGGGTAGAATAAATCATTTTTCCCTTGTGATTTAGTTACTTCTTTGTGTTTAATAAACCAAAAGATTTCCAGTATTCATTCCCGTCTTACAGT
Source organism: Agrotis exclamationis (assembly GCA_950005045.1). Taxonomy (NCBI): domain Eukaryota; kingdom Metazoa; phylum Arthropoda; class Insecta; order Lepidoptera; family Noctuidae; genus Agrotis; species Agrotis exclamationis. Next base: position 11,656,290 of record OX465436.1, on the reverse strand, counting down.
TGGCTGGTTTTTACTACAGAAAAAATATCTCCGCAGTTATTTTACATTTTCAAACAGTATGTTTCACTTTCTCAGAATTTTACTTAAAATACAAACAACAGTCGCAATTCTTTCGTTATGAACCATAAACAAAATAGAGACGAGAGAGTTTGAGATAGTTTCCAGCGTTCTTTAAGAATAGGGTTGCCAGACTTTCTTGTACACAGTGTTGTCAGTTCCTGCGAACTCGTAGATAACAAAGGCAGTACTATTATCAAAATATTTATTTTTGACCCGACTTGAATTTTGGCTTTGAAAACAGCCGACAACACAGTTAAATTAACTTTTGTTTAGTTTTGTATTCCACTATTAAGTACTCTTAATAGGGAAATGAAACTTGATTGCATTTTCTGTTAAAATAGTTATAATGGATTTGTCTGCATACTTTAACCTGTGGCTTTGCGAACATGGATATCGGGAATATTGTATCGCGTAAATGTTATGAAACTATCTATAACAGCATTCATTCCGATAGTTGGTATGTTTCCATTACGTAAATAAAATTCAAAACATTGCAAATGACGAAAATGTGGAGAGCAAAATTAATTATGTACATGAATGTTGATGATATAAATGTAGAGGAAAATCAAAGCAACGATGAATGGATTTTGTGAATTATTGTATGGATATATGTATAAAGGTAGAAGGAAGAAGAGAGATGACAAATCAATTGGGATACGGACAGGAAAAGGACGATGATGTATTTTTATTATAAAGCGATATACTCGCAAACCTAAAAAACTATATTGCCTGACAATAAGTGAAGATGTGGTCTACGGTGACTCAAATAACGCTTGACTTAAAGATGTTGATGACATCGAACACTGAAATCCATCCTGTTGTTAAATCGTCAGACAGACAGTCACTTTCGCATTTATAATATCAGTATGTATTTTAACACAATTCAGCTTTTATTATAACTTCCATGGTCAGGGCTCAGGCGAGTTAATCACGAATAATTCAGAAGTCTATAATTAGCCATTGTTTACAGCAAACATTACTTAGGTCCTGGCAGTCGATTTGTTAGGCTTGTGTCAACATTTGAAGAGTTGGCGGCTTGCTTTTAAGAGTTTCAGCGGCTCGGCTTTTGCTAACGTAAACGTTGTTTTTGAAGGCGGCGGCCACGTTTGTTATTCTGCTGAATTGAGTTCTGTGCCGCAATGAGTTGATATCTACTGAGTTACTCACTTTGTGAGTAAAATGTACGACTAATAAAAGCGGAGATGCTTAATAGGGTGGTTGTGTTGTCGCAGCTGTTTGTGCTTGATTACTTAGATACATATTTGTGTCTTTTAATGTTTAAAATTTTGTGCATTTTTGTGGTGATGTTTTGGAGATTGTAACAGTTTAGTTTAAAAAAAATATATTTGTGCGCATAAAACTTCGTCAAATGCATAAAATATTTTAACGTCGGGCGTTTATTTTAAAACACTAATTTTATTTTTAAGTACCGGCGACATGGCAAGATACGATTTAATTAAATATTTCTCAAATAATTACCATTTTTCCGACTTTTTTAAACGGATTTTCCAAAAAACATTCTTTTTTGGGAAAATTACTTTCTCAAAAACGGTTAGCAAAATCAGCCACGTCGTGGTCTTTCGTACACATGGCAATTGTTTTTGACCATTGAAAATTCTCTTTACCAGATTTGAAAGGGCTTTGTCCAGCAGCAGTATGACACAGGCAAAAACATCAGCCAAATACGTTGGAACGCAGAATCAGCCGCCGAACTTCGGTCGCGTAACTTCGGCATAGTGTGTTTGGACACTTATCACAATGATGAGTTTTCTCTGAAGCAAATTTATCTGATTTTTTTTCTTTCAAGTTAACGTCAAAGTTAAGCCAAGTTTACTTCACGTCAAAAAACAGGAAAAGTTATGATAGGGCCTCTGAATCTGTGTAACAATAAAGGTGAATGTTATTATTTACGTCAGGTCTACGTTCAACGTCTAAGCTTGCCCCGGTGGCGTCGAATAAACCCGTTAATCCGATATACAGAGACTAAGTAACTAAACTTGGATGGGGGACGTTAGAAGACAGGTACGGGGGAAGGGGAACGGGACTTTATTAGATTCGGAATTTTGTTTATTGTTGAAATCGAATTAGGTGTTTTAAAAGCGGTAAAAGGAATGAGGTTTTAACTGTGGAAGAAAATATTCCTTTTATATATTTTCTTTGGAAATAAGTAACACATTAGACCTAAGACGCTTTTTCTCAGGTTTTTGTTTCAAATGAGGACTCATTTGACTCTGGGTGGAGCGAAAGGGACTGTCACACTCCAAAATTCCACCGTGTTCCTTTTCTTCAATAGCCCTTTTAGTTCTTTAGTCACGGTTACCCGTTTGGACGGTTCCACTATCCCGGCAGACCCGCAAACCCGTAAGGCAGATCTAAAACCTAATTAGTTATAGCCATAAATACAACAAAAACTGTAGCTTTAGCGTAGAAATGACAATATAATAAGAATATTTTAAGTTATTTAATTTTTATTTCTGATTTTATCTCAGTAAATACAATCCTATTAATTTGGCATTGAAAATCGTACAGTATTACTTACCAGATGGGGGTCAGTTCAGGATTGCCTTCAGGATGATGTACAGACGTCAGCAGGTCAACCTACCCGAATCTCTCAAATTTTACTGATACTGCTAGCCTACATCATCCCACTGCTGGGCAAAAGCCTCTCCCCATGACTTCCAGTTTTCACGATCCAGGGCCAAAGTTGACCCGAATCTGTCAAATTTTACCAATCGAAAATTAACCTTCCACTATTGTGATAAGGTTGAAAATCTATTAAAGAAATTTGACAGATTGAGGTAGGTTGATGTGCTGGCATCTGTACTGGTGTTGGTGTTCAGGGCCTATATAGACAAACAGACGACGACAGCAGACGACAATCGTTATCGCTCTGCAGTCACTAATACATTTTCAACTTTATACCCCAGCGCGTCAAGTTGAAAATCTATTGAAATTCACAGATCGTTTTCGTTCAAATCAAATCAAATCGTTTATTTCAACTAGGCCAATTACAGGCACTTTTGAATTGTCAAAAGACATCAAATAAAACTAGTAAAAAAATAGTTATGGTGCTACAGTCCCAGTCACAAGACATAAAAACTGTGAAAGTACCGTAGGTGCTCATTCCAAAGCGTAGATCTCTATGGAGAAGAATGAGCAAGAAACTCCATGGACACTCTTTTTCAATCGCCAAAATTATTACAGAACTTTTGTTACATCATTCATCATCAGATGGTAGGTACATTATGTGAGAACGATGTGGCAAGTTAATAGTGTCCATAGTTAACATAAAAAAGACAATTCAAAAATAAAATTAAGTATTAATAATTAAAATAGACCGTGGCAGCTAAGAGATGACCAGTCCCAACTGACAGCGCCCGTTCACGAACATGACACATATATCAGCACCATTCAGCTCAACCATTTTGAAGGGAACTAAATGATCCGAGACACACGCCACCATCAGCGAGACTTTTGAGTGAGCATGACATACTCTCAACCGCCAGAGTCATTCAAGTCAATGAAAGACGTAGGCTTCTAGTCTAAGATAGCTCTGAAGTACATGGTACTCACACAATGTTTGTTTCGTTCGTTATCGCGCAGCAGTCCTTAATAGATTTTTAACTTCATGTGCTAGGGTATAAAGTTGAAAATGTATTAGTGACTGCTGAGCGATAACGATTGTCGTCTGCTGTCGTCGTCTGTTTGTCTATAGGGCCAGAGAGGTAAGAAATAAAAAACATACTTATATAAACCATTATTTATTTATTAAATATAAAATTGCCATATCAGATTGGTAGGACCACATAAAATGTTGACATCTACAAACAGTTCGATCGACATATTTTACACATGAACCTCACAGTTTCAATGTTAAACTCTATATAATAGAATCAACACAAAATGGAAACATTTACAATTTGCTATCGTTATAAAATGGCACTACTTAGTTGTTCTTAGCATACGGCATTCGAGTCTCTAGACTGGTTTTGATAGGTGTTATTTTTTTCAAATTTATCTTAAGAAAGTTGTAGTGTAATTCAACAAGTTGTTTTAGTTTTTGAAAGTTGGTAACTTCGCAAATCACTTTCAAGTCTGTAATTAATTTTTTCTTTGATATTCATGAAAATAAAGTAAAATTTTGGCAAAATATAACAATAATTGGATGAGGTGTTCTAGAAGTTATAGATTGCAAAAAAAAAAACACATTTGGAAATATTCCAAGTGCTTTTCTTTGCACCTAATACTATTTATCAAAAACAGCGAATTCTTTGACATCTATTTGCGACGTTGCCAACTTTCAGAATGCTCATAAATGGTTTTCGTATCTTTATAGAAAATAATCTTTTCTGAGATTATTTTATCTTGAAAACATTTTGCCACCTGCAAACCGCGCCACACGGAAAACTCGAGGAGGTACCCAAGTGTGACTGTGATTTATTGCACGACCATTTTGTACATATTTTATTTTACATTTCACGCGGGTAGCTTGTCAATGTTATAAAACGATCCTCGTTTCTACTGAAACGAGCAGTATATTTATATACTTACAAGCTTAGTATTTTCTACTTATAAAGATTTTGACCGAACTCACCAATCTTGGTATAAAACGGTCCCTTTAACAATGCTGCTAACAAACTTGCGTTGAAATTAGTAAAATAGAATTAACAATATTGTAATAAAACAACATTGCTAAAGTGGCGGGACCCGCTGAAATTGGGAAAAATATCTGTTGTCAACGTTTATTCACAAAAATTATCAAAATGAACAGCTACCTAATTTAAATTTCGCAATTTTAGGATTCATCCTATAGTTTCATATGTTTGGTGAATCTTTAAGAGGTCTGGGGTAATAATATAATGGTCTTATAATATTTTGAGAGTCCTCTCATGCCGTATGCTAGATCACGTCAACTATACAATCACGGTCTATGCAATATTTACAATTTTACTAAATACCCTCACGTAAATAAATTGACAACGAAAGCTCCTTATTCTATTTAAATATTTGTTCTATACATACAAGTCTGGTTTATACAACTATCAGTATTTACATTCACACAACCGATTTTATTAAATCAAGTAGGAGTTCCTATAAGCCTTTTAGTCATTTTTTAATATTAATTTCTTTACATGACGAATAGAGCTTAACACAAAAACATTTAAAAAAAGTAATTATTTAATGTTGTCTAAAGCTGCATCCCTGCACAGTCATGATAATAAATATACTTGCATAGTATTTACATCCAGTCCAATGTTTTTTACAAGACTACAATGATTTGTTGATCTTACACTTTGTAACTAAAATTATTTGGACTAATCTCAATCATGTTTAAGCAAATCTGTTGGCTGTTGATTTCATCAAAAGAGTATGTTAATACACGGTCGTAGTAAGTATGTCAAATTATCGGTTGTATTGAGAACATTTTCTAGAACAAAACTTTCAATGTTACGAGCGGGAACGCAGCTTAATAACAAATGGAAGAAAACAATAAAAACAGGCCTCGTATATTGTGGGACAAAAACAAAAGCACGGAACACTAAGTTTCGGCTGTTCCGCTACTTAATATAATTATGAGGAACCTTGAAATACATTATAAAACTTCGTGCTTCGCACTTCCCAAGTTCCCGATTTTTGAGCAAATTAGTAACACAAAATGTAGGCCGTAATTCATTGAGAGCGCTACGTAGCTCAATTTATTATTCAATATAACAGCAATGTACAAGATATATCGGGCTTTCCCCTTTGTAGGACACGTTGGCTAAATATATTTAAACTATAGAACTATTTACACGTGAAATATTGTCACGGCGCTTAACAAGATTATCAAATCATACATTTTGGCAAAAAAGTAACGTTAAATTATACCCATTTATATAAAATTTACTAAATATTCTAAAATGAGACTAATTGAACAAGCTCCGTAAAAAAATCTACGCAAAAATTTCACTTACGTTAAATGCAATTCAATGGCGAAATGAAAGTTTGAAGTTCAAATCCGTGAAACACATGGTAGTCATCACTTTACACGCAACTTTCTGGTCCGGGAAGGTTTTCTGCTAGCACATGTTCCCTTCTCCGCACATTGCCCTTCCCTTTGTTCCTATGAAGGGTTGATGTAGCTAGACTCCCTGAACTGAGGGTGGGTCCACTGAGGGTCTGACTGCCGAAAGGGGAACTCAAGTTCCCGTTGGGGCACACAAAGTTAGGACTGCCCAACGTTGGACTGTTCGTGACTACGTAGCTAGGCCTAAAGTTAGTTCCTATCACTGGCTGTAAGTTCTGGTTGAGAACGTCTTCTTGTCTACTGGACACTAGGTCACTGTTTGGAGTCAGCTGTTGGACGAAAAGGGTCATTAGAATTCTGCAAAGAATTATAGGCTATAAAAATGTAGATGGGTATGCGTTACATGGACAAATTAAAAAAAAATATAAGAAAAGTTATGAAATCAGGCATGACTTTGCGTAAAACAAAGTTTTAATTCCGAAAGCAAGTGGAATAAATAAGAAGTTAAAATAAATGGACATTCCGTCGCATGGAAGTTTGACAATTCGTCTGTCGTGCATAGATTGATTTGAATTTGCGAAAAATAATGTGTCAGATTGCAATGAAAAAAAAAATCAACTGCTTATATTTTCTATAATTTGTAACTTCGAGATGAAGTAAAAATGAACTATGTTGAAAATCGTATAGTGACATTTACATAATATACCATAATTTTGTGATTCATAATCTTTGTTGATTTCACTAACCTGCGCTGGTCGTCCTGTAGAGTCCAGCAGTGCTAAGTCTTCTGCTGAAAAGACCGCACCAGCTTTACTCCAATCTCCTAGAAATACATTATCATATAGTTACTTTCTATTCTTTCGATAAAGCGGACTGGACCTGTATCACCACTGCTGGACACTGGGACTGTTTTAACGTCAAGAAAAAGACTGCGATGGTGCTCGGTCGAAGACTCATATTTTAATTATGCCAAAGAGAACAAAAACCATCAAATGTAAATAACATTCGAAATATAAAAAAACACTGTACAAAAATATACCAAAAGAATAAAACTGTAAAAAGGTGCGTCGCGCACATTCCTAGGCTTAAATGCTTCTTACGGCCCGTTCACGACCTTGCCGCTCTGAGCGATGACTTAGCGCGGGACGGCGAGCGGTATGATAAAATGTATAGATATGTTTGTAACACGCCACAAGGCGCAGCCAGTGGCGAATTCGCGTACTTACAAAGTAATCAATGTCTTATCTCTCACCGCACCGCTCACCGCTTTTTTGTATTTTTTTTTTACGTGGTAATATCAAATGAGTCCTCCCACCCCGGGCTGGGCGGGAGGGACTGTCAGACTTGTACTGACTAAAATCCACGGTGTCCTTCAATAGCCCTTTATGTTCCGGGGTCACGGTAATGAGATAAGTCCCGCGGCCCCGGCAGGCTTTGGCCCTCTAGAGAGGGGGCCCCGTCATTGTGCTGATGCTCATTGAGGCGCGCGTGGAACACAACGCGCCGTCGACCCGGGCATGGTCCATGGTCGGGCAGCGAGTTGCCCTTTACTCGCCGCCCGCATGCCCACCGCTCACCGCTTAGACCAAAGTTGTAAACGGGCCGTAACGCTGATGTTGGTCGCGTACGTTCGGTCGCGCGTATGTAAATTACTGCGACGGTGACGTCAGCGGCGCGTACTGCGCTGCTTTTTCTCATTAATATGATATGGACACATACACTGATACTAGTCTAGTGGATTTTGGACCTTTGGAATTCGTTGGTTATAAAAAATCAGCCTAGTAACATTAACATTTCTTCAGTTTGTGTGTCAATCTCTATCACTCCGGATATATTTGAAAACTTACCTCGAACTTCTTTTATACTAGGCCATTCATCAGTTTCGTCTATAATAGGCGCTGATGGTTGATTATCGGAATCTGGAAAATTTCCATTAATTAGTTTGTGGCAGCTAGAATAGTTATCGATCTGAAATTCACGTGCACTCAAGGGAGTTCAAAATGATGTATTTGGGGCATTCATTGTACTTATCGGATTGTGTGATAATCGGGTATGAAATTTATTTATGTTAGTGTAACATGTTGATGGCGATTTAGTTTTAGACGGTCTTAAAAGTACCCTTAGCACGAGTTTTCAGTATTTGAGATGTAAAGTAAACTAGAACTTTAACAATTTCAAATTGACAATTTTCAAGGAAAAAATTAGTTCCTTCTTCGCACACCAGAGGCGCTGTTCCATTTTTTCATACAAGAAACGCTGTAAATACTGAAAAGACGCTGTAAAGTAAAAGAGTGAAAACTCATGAGGGTACTGTGGCGCTAGAAGAAAACTAGCAATAAAAATTTCTTAGAAATATGTGTATTCTTTAAAATACTAAGCATTAAATTGACTAAAATTATCATTCATATAATTCACAGAAGAAGAATGATAATTATAAATACGGTTACTGCTAAACGCATTCAGTAATTCGTGGAGAAAGCAGATCATAGATCAAAATCAAAGTTCATCAATTCTGTAATGTATATCTGATACAGCCTTCAACATTTCAGAAGGTTTCTTTCCAAGAGGGTTTACATTAAAGAAGAATCTGTCATTATTACTCCAAATCTATGTTGCTCTATTACTGGGAAAAGCCCAAGAAAAAAGTAAGAAATTACCTGGTGCATTTAATATATCAGGCTGCGGATCCGGTGTCTTCAAATCCGGTGAAGGTTTGATAGTATACGCTACTACATATCGTCTTCCACCATCGCTGAGCTCCAGCATGTCTCCTGGGGGGTGTTTGTGTGGAGGAGTAGCTCGACGTCTTCGGGCACATAGGGCTGCGAGTGCGACCCCGCCGGCTGCTAATGTTGTGCCAAGAGCTGCTGCCACTGCTACGCCTAAGCTAATTCCAGCCATCCCACCTTTGCCATCTGTTTGAAAACAAAGTTTAAATTTTGATGACGTTAAACCTAAAAGTTCAAACTTTACTGGCGACATAGTCAACGATTTCTTAAATACGAGTAGTTGTCAGGTTTGACAAGGCATAATGCTGTGCGTGCCAGCACCATATTGTATAGGAAAAACATAAAAGGCGCTGCGCAAACGTAGAAACTTTGTTGCCGACAAGGCACACCGACACAGGGAACCGTACTTCATGAGTATGTGTTAAGTGGAAGCAACAGGACAACAACAAAAGTGAAAAAATGTTTACGTATGCGTGGGGAGTGGATGATTTCATACTGGTTATATAGAAATCAAATATGCATCGGTAGCTTGTATCTGACACAAGACACAAAAGTATCTAAAGTAGCCCTGCGTTAAGGTCAAAAATTCAACATACATGCCTAAGCCCGACATTGAATTAGCATCGCTTCAAATCTAACCATTATGAAACCCTATGCTGCACTGCCCGAATCGTAATAGCATCGCTTTGGTTGGTAATTCCGGTATCAGCAAATTTAAGTGATTGGATATAGGTACGTATTTTACATACGTGTAACACTTCTATCTCGTAGACTAGAATGGCATTCTATTTTACTCGGATTCCCATAATTATCACATAACAAAAACCATCGTTATCTTACAAATTATAGCACAAAATATCCGGCCATTTTTCCTTACTTAATCCAAAAGAATCCAAATTATTCATAGTATTCAGAAGCAAATAAATTCAGCAAATAAAGTCCTCAAATCATATTTGTTTAATAATGAGATCAATCAAAACGAACGTCAATTTGAATGAAAATGGAAAAATTGAGAGCGAGAGTCAATAATCCTGACCCTTGGGACCCGGTGTTAGCGGAAACTGTGTATAAATAGACTCACGACTAAACTCATAGAATGGGCTTCAATTTCAATGTTTTTTTTAAGTTCCGTAACCTAAAAGGGAAGCTGGGAGAGAACATCCTTTTTATTTTATATTCGTAGTAGATGATTATTATTTGTGTGTGATGAATGTATAAAACGTGATTTGACCACATTTTTTTGTTCATTTGTGAGTAATGTAATTTAATTAATTTAAAAAAATAGAATAAATTTGGCTTTTAAATTCGTGCGTTACAGACAGGTCACCCTAAATTTCAAATATTGTAAAACTGTAAAGCTTATGGAGTGTTTTTAATAAAAATCAAATTTTGATATAAATCCTAAGGTAAGGGATAAAACACCAATCCGCCTGTTTTTTTAAATCAAATCAACATATCTCTTGTTATATAATTATGTAAAAGTAGTATTGCTAACTTCTACCTTGTAATGCTGAATTAATTATAGAGAATTTAACTAGGTTCAAGCGACGCCGCTTACCGACCTACTTATTTCTAACTTTGACCTTTGAAAGATTGGATCTCTGTAATTTCATGATTTCAGTTGCTATAAAGATGTTTATCAAACACTGAACTTAATTATAAGAACCTGTTGCGGAATGTCCAAAATTAATTTAAATAGGTACTGAAACATTTCTGTGTAGGAAAAAGGCAAATAAATTTTGATTTTTTAAATCTTCAATAACTTAGGTATCTTTCGGAAGTCGGTGGCTTTGTTTTATTAATTCATTTTTACCCGTGAAATATTCAACCCATTTTCTGTGAAATACGTAATCCTAGTATCGGTAGTATCATTTTCCAAGTAAGCGAAAAATACTCATATGGAACCAAATGACGGATATATTTGCATCGAACAAAAAATACTTGTGGCACTCGGAGACTGCCGCGGTGAAGCTATTGCATAACAGTTTTTTTTTATTTAAAAAAAAAAATTGCTTACCGCGTATATTCAACGAGAATATAATTTATTTAAAATGTTTGTGGTGCCCTACTGTAATAAAGAAATTATTTGTTGTAGGAGAATTTTATAAATAGGTTTCATTGTGAAAACTCCTTTTGTAGCTGGCCGTTTAGAATCAGTAAGAAAAAGTAAATTGTTTTTATGACGGATATTTTTATGACTAAATTAAATCTCCCTAACTGAAACGACGTTATACGATGCGTGGTGTAAGGTATTTTCGTTAGGTTTTGAGAATTTCTTAATTCGGTCGCCGCGCTCAGAGCCCGCGATAAAATCTATGCAATAGCTTAAAAAGAATCATCAAAGGTTCGTCCAGTCGTAAGTTGTTCGTTACCTAACAAACATAAAAAATAAATTCAGTCGAATTGTGAACCTCCTCCTATTTTGAAGTCGGTTAAAAACAATTTGAAATTAGAGAAACAATTGCATTTGAACCGAACAATTTCAAATTGAATCATGAGTAAACTTTGGGGAAAAACTTTTCAATTAAACGATAAACGTGGTTTAATAAATTTTTCGTAAAACAGTAAGGCCGGCTTGGGGTTTCCGTCTCATTGATTGCGAACAAACGAAGTACGAATACACCAATAATGTTGTTTTACCAGCAGGCTTTACAATTGGATAATGTAATCCGTCTCTCGATACAACGGACAATATTTTTGATGACAGTCGGCAATTAATAATTTTATATGTAGTTGGGTTTTTGAAAACATGCTAGGTACAGAAAATATTAATTTACGGTGTGATATTTAATTTTCAAGGCAAAATTGTGGTAAGAGAAGCAAATAGCTGTTGGATAAGACAAACAGTTATTTACCTTGTATACAAATGTAACAAACGAAATTTGAACTAAGTACCTACAAGTATCTTTTTGGATGAAATTTACAAAAAAAATGTCAATTTTATCCAAAAAGATATTTCAGCCATGTATCTTTTAGGCTAGTGATCCGACCGGCTTCGAACGGGGGCAATTTACACGAGTTTTCTTTTCACAAACCTTTTCTGATAAATTGCGAGAACAGCTTATTTTTTTAAACCCGTCAAGCTGTTTTTTAGTTTTAGCGAGTCATAAATAGCATTCGATTTACTATATAAGAAGAAGATACAAAAGACAAGGTCATTAATTCTGCCGTCTCTAACCCAATTCTTACATTTTATCCTCTTAAACACCATCGTCTGGTTCCGCACGAGAGCGCCAAAATAATTCAAGGTTAGGTTTAACGCACACAAGAGGGTGCGGATTTTTCCTCCCTCTAACAGGAAAACATGATCAAAATGATATTATATTTAGAATACATAAGTACGTACTAAAAGATAACATAACACATCGTTATGAAAGGAGGACTGTTTCTGCTTTTTGTTGGCTATAACATAATATAGCACTTAGTTGGCTGTATTTAATTGAATTTACGTGAAAAATATCAGTAGGCCAAGTGTGAGATTTATCACTGAAGAAATTCAAACGTTCGTTTTTACATTAAACTTCGACTGTTTGGAAATTTTTTTCTTCCCCAATTTCGTCACCAAAGTCAAGAGAACCAATGTTATTTTAAGTTTTATTTTTGAAGTTTGTGTTTAAAATCATCAAATTGTTTCTCCTACTCTAAGTGGAGCGGAAAGGACTTTCGGACTATTACCGACTAAAAACCATCCTATCCCTTAGGTTTTCTATAGCGTTCCAGGGTCGCGAGTCCTGTTTTAATACTCTCCCGCATGTTAGTTCAATTTCAGTAAAAATTGAAGAACGTGAACTTTATCATAAAATGCTGTTTTCGTCAATCGACTCTCGGCTTTATAACAATTAAGAATATTAGTCAATTCAAGTTGCAGGCGCTTTTAAATTGCCAAAAGACAGAAAATATGGAGTAACGGTCATAGTCGTAAGACATAATAACTGTGAAAGTATTGTAGATGCCTATTCCAAAGCGTAGGTCCCAATGGAGAAGAACGGGCAAGAAACTCCATGGGCAGTCTTTTTAAATCAACAAAATTATTACGATCCTTTGATATAAATCATTCAATCATTCATTTGTAAAAAGGGTTAGTGAGCACCACGAAAAATGAGGCAACATCCATAATCAGACTTAAAATAGACTAGTTTTAGCTTCGACAAACCAAAAGTTGTGGTAATTGAAAATGTTTCTGAATTTTCATCAGAAAATTTTGGAATTAAACTTTATAAAGCCCTAATATTTATGTTTATAAAAGGTTTTAATTATTTAGTTGGTAAAGTATACTATTTTATACATTACGGAAGGTGTAAATATAGAACTAATCTAAAATTAGTTGATAATGATTCTACAAGTACAAGTCTGACAGTCCCTCCCACCCTGCCCTGGGTGGGGAGGATACCCACGCTAAAAAAAAGAAACACATTTATAATATACTGGAAGGTTTCATCACCTGTTCTTCTAGCTGCATCGTTGAAAGCAATATTCTCCAGCAAGGTCTTCTCGGACTCCCCCTTGAGGTTCCTCGCGTAGATGAGCAGGTTGAAGGTCGCTCCCGCTGCTTCACCAGACGAAGTCAGCTGCGATAGGTCCAGTTTGAAAACAGCTAGGCCATCTATGAGGTATGACGTACTTATTATTGATACATGATAAATAAATAATGATAAAAAAATGAGTAAATGTTAGGTAAAGTTCTTTATTTAAGAATGTTTTTGGCTTAATTCGTTTTGTATGAAGATGACTACTCTCTACTCTACTATGTAGTTCTTAAATCATTATTTGTATTTTATTTAATGTAATAATATGAATTCACGTCTACGCATGGCATCCACGCTTAAGTTTTAGAACTTGGCTTACTAGTGTTCGTCTGAAAGTTAATTTTACGGTAAAATGAAAGATTTGTATTATTATTTCGGACATCAGTTTCATCGCGATGTTTCCCTTCACCGTTTTGCCCTGTCCGGGACATGTCCCTGAACCAGAAATTCGAATACATGACTTTTATATAACCCGTACTGGACCCATAAAGTGGATATGACTCATTCCATATACACTTCCTCAACCTTGTTATCATTAGTTTATAGCTCTTACCAGTCTCATTAACACTGCCATTGAACCTCGTCTTGCCAGTAACAGGGTCCAACGCTTCCAACATGAAGTACTGCGGCAGTCCGCCATCGTAGCCTGCCACGCAGCGCACGCGCAGCCACGAGCTGCCTTCTGCGCTTGTGTTGCCCGCTTGGAGGGAGCAGTTGCGTGGGGCCGTGGGACGAGCTGGACGGAAAACGTACATAATGTGATAGAAGTAGGGTTTAATTTAGAATGTGGGTTTTTCAGTTGTCAGACGCATTCTAGTCATACTCGTAAGCAATTTTTAGTTTGGTTTGGATAGTGTTATGCGTATAATGTCGTTGAGCTCCTTTAGTTATGTGTTGAGCTGATTTGATTTGTTGCACTGACTGGACAGGTCTACTCGAATCTGTGTGGTCCTTTCCTCAAAAGACCATCTTAGACACCCGTATGGTCCTCGTATGATCTGAGCAAAACTATGTGTGGACTTTAATAGAGACTGACTTCTGGGTTTGGTTCGGCTATTTCTTCTGAGAGTAGTCAGGTACAAAACACCAGCCTCATATAGCTTTTTTAAATATTGTTTGTGACGTCTAAAAGTATTTTTTTATAACCAACTTACAAAATAAATATCATTTGGCTTAAGGCTTACATCAGAAGAGGCACTCGCTTCGATTAGGCGATTAGCGAAAGGTGATAAAAAGTATGTTGTATACTAGTTACTTGCAACCTCATTAAACAGAAATCGATAGAATCACCACTATTATTCTGGTTGTATTCCTTTTAACATAACTACCTCGAATGTAGACCGATGAAAACGGCAGGAATTTAGGTTAGTGCAGCCACGGTCTCAAGTACTCCAACAATTTAAGTTTCTCATTGTATTTCGTAACTAGACATTAACTGAATTCCAAATAGTTATCTTCCTGCGGGCATTGTAATGATCATAGTAGTAATATCTTTATGCTAACTTGGTCTGCAAATGGCATTTGAGTTAACAATCTTAGAACTGAAATTAGGAGGAGGTACGTAGACTATCTGGTTTCTTGATGAAAAGGCCTTTGCCTACCCTTACACCCTTTGTGTAATACGAACCACTAACTTTTAATTTAGTTTGAATGCTGCCAAAAGATAATGATCGTTGTTAATTTTGAAACGTAGAACTTAAGGGGTCAGTATTTAAATATGACCTAGAAAATGATTTTAATGAGATGTTCTAGACCCTTTGATCCAGACAGACGGAATAAATTTAATGAGTTTTGTGAAAATAATAACGCCTTTTTCAATAAATGAACAGAAATAGAATAACAACAAAAAACATTCGGCGAACGAAAAGTTTTGAGACAACGTACACATATTTTAAGAATGTGGCTGCAAATGCTAGACATGAGCGAACTTAAACAATTTTCAAAGCCATTTTAACTTTTTCGAGATTATTTTCTTCGAAGCTAACTTGTAATAGAAATCAAAGTTTACGCCCCTTGCTCGACATTATTATTGAACGTCAAGTGAGCAAGCGGGGAGTTGCAAGGAATGTTCGTATACAACTATACATAACAGGCGCGGTGCGTGCGTGGAAATGAAAATTAAGTGCAGAGAGCGCTAAACTCACTAATTTCGCCTTGACTTATGGCAAGCGGGTGACAATTTAACGCGTGTATGTTATAACAAACTGCGGGGATATTAAACTGTGCGGGTTTCGGGTTATTTCGCTGCATCCCGCAACAACCAAGTCATATTTCCTATTGCAGTCGAGCGTATCAGAATTATAAGAGCACGTTGCAACCGTTCTATGAAATAACGAGATTTGAGAATAAAAAGATAATGCACGACGTGCTACGTTCCGTGTAGCGTACAGTTTCATATATTTTAACAAAGTTTCAATTTAGCCGTTGGTATTTTTCTTCTCTAATTGAAACGTGCTGTTAGATTAATTTTGTTCCGTGTTGTGTTATGTACTCGGGCGGTTGAGAATAGCGGTTGGCTATAATTCTTCTTTACGAAAATAGTACATTGTTTCAGTTAACTTCTGTCGATTCACTTAATTATTGAATTACTTGAATTTAAGTTAATTGTGTACATAAATCGTATTTCTCATTTCAGTGCCAATGGTAGTTTCAGGGAAATTGTACGTCATCAGCGAGGAGTTATGAGATTTGGCACACGGGTATGAAAAGCCGAAAGCTGGAATTATAAAACGTAGAGCAAGTTCGGCCTCGTTGTTGGTTCAAATTGTGTGCACGCGGTTTTATTAATACTTTTATTGAAGTGTTCATTTCGCTGCCGACATTTTCGGCTTTCGTGTATTCGAGTTATTGCATTGTATTTCCAATATATATAAATGCACGTACAAATACTAAGTAGGATTTTAACTTGAACTGTAGTAGACGCTGAACACGTGATTTTTTTGCGAATTTCAGTACAATCAGTATTATACTATTTGTTGAAAGATAATGTAGGTTTACGAAATTTTTTTTTACTTCTTACTAGATCATTAATTTTTGCTCACGCTATGGTTACACAGAATCTGCAAATTCAAAGTGGCGTAGTCGAGATCGCTCTGAGGCCTTAGGCCCGGTATCCACCAAAGCGGAGAGGAGAGATGTGTTTGATTAACCAATCAGATTTCCACCGAAACTAAGCGGAGAGGAGATGTGGATTTCTGATTGATTATTGAAACACATCTCTCCTCTCCGCTTTGGTGGATACCGGGCCTTATCATGAGTTTTCAGTTATTGTGACGTAAAGTAAACTGGAACTTTGACATTAATTTCAAGGAAAAAAATAGTTCCTTCTTCGTACACCCGAGGCGCTGTTCCATTTTTCCATACAAGAAACGCTGTAGTAAATACTGGGAAGACGCTGTAAAGTAAAATACCGAAAACTCTGTTGTTTGTAGCTCAATTCACTGGTGCTGCTAATAGCTTTGACAAAAGAACATGATACTATGACGTCACTCACCAGCTGGCACGATCTGGAACACACAGGGGTCCAGTTGTCTGCCCACAGTGTTCATACCGCGACAGCTCAACGTGCCGTAGTCACGTTCACTTTGTGGCTTGTAGCTCAACTCGCTGGTGCTGCCGTTAGCTGTACCTAAACAACATGGGTTCAATTTACGTTAAAATCATGTCTCATTTTAGAATCAGTTATGAACAGTTTATGCCGTAAAAATACATACTGAGACTTATTTTAGTTATGTTGAAATAGTAATCGCTACAAACACTCGTGGAGTTTTTGATAACTAAAAATGCTAACAGTACTTTAACGACCTTTGCCGCTGTGACATAGCGCGGAGCGGTGATCAGTATGATTAAATGTATTGTATGTATTATGTATGTGTAATGTATGTATGTCGTAATGGATGTAATGATTATAATATGTAATGTATGTTATAGAAATGTTTGAAACACGCTACGAGGCGCCACCAGTAGCCAATTCGCGTACTTACGAAATAAAATAAATGCCCAAAGTCGTGAATCGGCCGTATCAGATAATATAACAATGATTAAATGAGAATCTTAAATTAGTGGCAGATTAAAATATGACCCGAAGCTTATTAATGTCAAGTGCCCCCAGGGGTGACGTAACACTCGATTTATATTATTAAATTGATTTGAGATTAGGAACAAGACAGCTCTTAATAATTATTTATCTATTGCTATTCTAGCTATTTTCGCGATTACTGCGGTCAAATACCGTAGGAACAGACGCCAGCAAATCAATCTAGGTACCTCAATCTGTCAAATTACTTTAATAAATTTTCAACCCTATCACAACAATGGAAGGTTTGGAAATGTTCGATAGGTAAAATTTGACAGATTGGGGTATGTTGATCTTGGCATCTGTACTTACTATTTAAAATAACTAAAAATCGTTTCATAGTTTGTGTAAATAACTAATGAACAAAATGCATAAACGGTTTACTCAGCTACAATTGGTAAACCTAAGGTTAATTGAACTAACGGACGATTCACCTACTGTTGGTCTTATAAAAACCGGCCAAGTGCGAGTTGGACTCGCCCATGAAGGGTTCCGTAGTAGCAAGCATAGATTAGGGATATAATTATATTGAGATTAGTAAGTAATATACACAAACAATAAAAATAACTTTGTTTTTCATAGTTTTTGTATGAATGGCAAAGTTATATTTGCGGTTTTTGAATATGTACTATATCTCAAAAACTGCTAACTATATCTCATCCAAACCAATTTTCGTTGGAAGTTTTTGTTAAGGTCTACATTAAATACATAATTATATATTTTTTAGTTTTATCATTCTCTTATTTTAACAGAATAGCTTTCATACTTTCGAAGAAAAGTGGCTGTGACATACGGATGGACAGACAGACAGACGGACAGACAGACATGACGAATCTATAAGGGTTCCGTTTTTGTCATTTGGCTACGGAACCCTAAAAACTGAGTTTGTACTCTAATTATCTCGAAAATAGTAAAAATAACTTTAGATACTCGTATAACCTTTAACAGACAGCTATTTTTATAAAATTCCTTGAATTACTTGAGAATAGACTATTCAAAAACAAATTTATACTTGGACATTTCAACTTTCCTTAAAGTTTTGAAAGCCATGTTTGAGATTAGTTTAGTAATACGGGCTTAAAACAATGAGTCTTGTTTCAGCTGCTAATTAAGTTTGTGTTAATTTGTTCTGAACATAGGGTAAAGCTATGTTCAGAGATAGATCATTGTTTTAATAACTGTGCCTGCCCACGTGTTGAAGTTTGAGAATTAAAATTGGACCCATGGGCAAGGTAGGTATCCTCCGAGATAATACTCCGAGCATTAAGCCTCCTGCAGACACACGCGATTAATCGCGCGGGGCGACATGTCGCGGTCCATAAAATTGTGTATGGGTCAAATAAAAGGCTTTAAGCCTCCTGCAGACACACGCGATTAATCGCGCTGCGACAACGAGCCAAGCTAATTTCCACTCTAAAAATACTGCGAATGGACCGCGACATGTCGCCCCGCGCGATTAATCGCGTGTGTCTGCAGGAGGCTTTAGAATTCATAAATTTTCAAACCATAGGTACACAATTTTATTTTTCCTTACATCATTTTGTTTTTTATGATTTGCGGTTTGTTAGGCCAATTTGAAAGTTATTTAAACTATTATAACTCCATAACTATAGTCGTGATGACCTACAGGATAATTACTTCGTCTTTCATGCACGGGTTTGTGATTTCAAATCTCAATGTGACTTTTTTACAGAATATTTTACATTCATAAGTTTTTAAAGTAACAGTGTCACTAAAATTATCGTTAGAAGTCAAAATTAGATATGTTTGCTGTAATAATTAGCCTACAAATTATAACTATGGCCTAATTATAATCTAATATATAAAATTCTCGTGTCACAGTTTTCGTTGCCATACTCTTCCGAAACGGCTTGACCGATTTTGATGAAATTTTTTGTGCTTATCCGGTATCTATGAGAATCGGCCAACATTTATTTTTCATCCCCCTAAATGTTAGGGGTAGTCCACACCAAAATTTTTTTTAAATTATTTATATGGCAAAACAACGTTTGCCGGGTCAGCTAGTAATAATATAACTTTATTTCAGACACAGAGATCCATTTTTTTTTACTTAAAGACTACACATAAAATACCTATAGAAAAAAACACATTACACATAAAATACACATACCTAGTGAAAACACATTACACATAAAAACTAAAAAAAAAGTATAAGGAACACAAAAATTAAATACAGGCAAGGACCGATCATATATGAGTTATTTGTACCCATCTGCCAAACGCAGCAGTGTCACAAGCCTGTCAGCCAATCCGCTAATAATAGTATTTTTACACTTATCCACTCTGGACATGAATGACGCTATCCTTTTCGTTTGGATGGCATTAAACGAGTCGACCCGGGCTGAGGTATACATTTCTGAAGCGCTGCAATAGCGCTCCTTATAGCAAGCATATCATTCATAGTGTAATCTGAAACTGAAGCATACTGAATTACTCACCGAATTTCAGTGGTGAGACATCGAGACTCTCGCCACTGTTATTGAACTGCCAGAAGAACGTGACGTCAGGCGGGTTGGCCGTCACTGAGCATCGCACGCGCAATGACTCGTCGAGTTGTGCGCCCAGTACTTGAGGAGATGGATGGGCGCATACTGGCGCATCTGTATGGGAGAAAGCTATCTATTAGCATAATTATGACATTTTGGGTGACAGATATTTGTTCGGAGATCGAAATTCGGTGACGATGCATGATTTCTATGAATGAATTATTAATTTAACTTGTGATTGCGGGTTTAATCGTTTCCTTTCATCTATAGCATACAACCGTCTCCAGTATCCCCATCTACATAAAAATCAGTCCAGCGGTTAAGGCTTGAAAACTTAACAAAAAAAAAACTTTCGCATTTATCTTGGTAATATTAGTTGCGACTTGCGACTTAAGATATTGTGAATTAAAGTTACGAAAATGATTGTAGCCCATTTAAACAAATTAACACATAATCTATAACTTATAGATTTTGTAAATAATCAGAAGACTTGTTTTGTTTATTAACTAAGCAATTAGCGAACATCTAAGTGAACAATACGCGAAGTAGCCAAGTGTAAGTAGGTGAAGATTAATTGAATCCGTCGTGGAAGCAGCAACCACTTAACCTATTAATACGTAACCAATCAACACAAGCATTGCCAACATTATTAATGTGTGTTCAAAAGTCTTTGCAATGCAGTATTTGCTTGAGAATTTCCACATTAGCAAAACAGAAACGTTCCACGCGAAAAATGTTTAAAATTCTTTTTCACATTGTTTTCCAGCACACAAAAAAGGAGCGTTACATTCAACAAAGATTCCATCTCTTAACAAGAATGCCATAATTAACAAAGAGCCAAAAGAGACCCGAATACAGTTCGTTAAATCATAACAGAAGTTAGACGATATATAAATTTTATCGCCCAACTGTTCCCCTCCGGAGCAGGCGCAGTCAGCGACTGTGATTCATTTAGATATCTACTTGCAAAACTGCGCTCCCGAGCTGCCTTAGATTTTCATTAAACTCTCAAATATTTGCTCGCGTTAAGCAGCCCTACCTCGGTAGGATTACAGTAGCGGGAATATGAAAATATGTATGTGGATTAATGTAACACCGGCGCCAGCGATCGTGTACCGCGTGCGAATAACAACGTACGCCTTAGATTTGTGACGGTAAGGATCAATAAAATGGAAACAAACTGTCGGCAGAGCGGTGCAAAAGTAAAACAACGGTGCGGTAACAAATAGTAGGGGAGGGCTGTGTAGGTTTGTCGCAGATCGGCCGGCCGCCGCGTGCCGCCCGCGGTGACGTGACGGAGACGACGTAAATCTTCGCGAGGCAGCTTCCGAGATGATTGATGGTCGCGCGGTGACTCCCAGGACTGCTCGAAATACACCCCTCACCACTGTTCACTAATACAACTTAGCTTGTTTGTAGACGCATTGATCAGAGTTGCGGCCAAATTAATCCCTCCGGATAATAGTTAGCACTTGCTTAATGATGGATAGTGCTCATACTTTTGGAAAGAAAACTAGTCTTTTCCATTCAAGGTATAGTTAGCGATAGTTAGAGCAATAGTTGGAATATTAGCCTCCTTCTGTATCCTCGTGTGTTCTGGCCTATTGCCAGAATATTTTGGTGAAGCAGCTGATTGCACGCTCATTAGCAAGCGCTCGAACGATTCTTTCATCCATAAAACGGGTTGTTTCTGGTTTTATGTGTAGATAGAATTTCCCGACGCCGATGTACGACTACGTGTATAAATACCTAAATGAATAAAAATAACACCTCGCCTGAATGCTGGTAATTTGTGATCGTGCACGTCTGTGAATATTTCATAATGTAATTAACGCCTATTCATGAATATTACACAATTTTATTTTGCGTGATACAGCTCGTGTTTGCACAAAAATGACCCATATTGTGCTAACTCATTATGCTGGCATTATTCTGTCTCTCGAGTACATTACATACATCACAGCGCGGTAAAAGACAGATGTAGCTCTCCTAAGCTCCTTTATTGTAATTTATTGCTCGTGTTTATCAGTAAATGGAATTATTCTATATTCAATACATTCTAGCGTGCCATTCCGTTGACTATAACAAATCTTTGTTAAGATCTTTCTGAGAATGATTGATACAGCAGTCAGCAGACGACGAAAAGCCTCCGGCGAAATGAAACGTAATTTATTAGCACTCTGTTTATAATAGGGAACAAAGGAGTCGTCGATTCCAGCAGGAAGTAGTCTACGTAACAATTTACTTATTGGTGTGCTTCACTTTTAAGGCCAGTCTATTTTTTCGTCGTTTTGTCGACCTTATTTCGGAGGGATATTTATGGGTCGCGATTTACTTTGGGATGGTCGATACTAAGTTAGTTAGGAAGTTGAAAAAGAATATTGTGAACATTTATTTTTGGAGCTTCTGATATCTACGAGTACGTCAAGGCTATTATAAACCGGTGCGTTGTGTTCCACGCGTGGCTCAAAAAGCTGTCAGCAATATGACCCCCTTAAACCGTTAAGTGCTATGAAATGTTAGTTTGCTTTTACAATTATCAACGTAGATTTTGTAAAATACACTGTGTTGACACGATATAATTATATTTACCCGACAAAACCCAAAAGAGGGATTATACTTTACTCGACTCACTTATATTCTCCGGGCTCGCTAGTACCCTTACAGAACAAGAAACTTTAACTGGCTACAGTGTGAACCTCACACAAGTCGACGAAGTTACTAATTGCGACCGTAGCGTCATGTACTAATATCCTACGTTTATGTATGTATGGCAAGTTGATTGGCTAGTGGACTGTGTACCTAGACTTATTAAAGGAGACACGTAATCCATAAGTAATTGGGTGGGAGAGGTTGAGCGCTGGGTTTTCAGAGCCTTAACTTTTATAAAGATAGATTTCATTGATTTGGGTCTTTTAATAAATGGCGTTGTTTTTTTGGAAATCTTCTTCTTCCTGCCCTTATCCCATTCTACTTGGGGTCGGCGCAACACGTTTTCTTCTTCCATTCTCCCCTATCAGACGTCACAGTATCGTGGCGTTGTTTTTTTGGAAATATACGTGAAATATGTTAATTGATGCGTAAATGAATGATTTAAGAAAATAAGCTGAAAAAAAGTGAAATTAAGAAAAAAATAAGGTGATATGGCTATTGAGGAAGTGGAAACCAAAATTACTGCATTACAATATTTGACTTGTTTGTGTATGTGAGTTTAAATGTTTGTAAATGCACCTTCGATACAGGAGACGTTTTTTTGTAGTATTTATTTTTTATTTAATATACAAATGCCTAAAACAAATGGTAATAAGGGGAAAGTGATATGATGATATATGTGGTTGCTATTTGAGAATCCTAAGTTGATTACGGTGCATCCACACCGCCGTTAACATTTGTGGAGCAACAAAAGGCAACACGAAACATTCGGCAACATTCGGTAACTTTTGTGGCTCCTTGTTACTATTTGTTGATTGATCTCATCCACACCGCAGTAACATCTGACAACAAATGTTGCTGTGTTTCTGTATGTCGAGTAACGTTGCTCGACAATCGGTAACATTGTTAGATAATGGGGGTAACATTGTTACCGAATGTTGAGCAACGTTACTCGACTTACAGTAACACGTCAACACTTAGTAACATTAAATAACATTTTGTTGGCTGATGTTACCGAGTAACATTTGGAAACGTTGAGCTACAAATGTTACCGGTGGTGTGGATGCACCGTTAGAACAACAACTATGAGTAGTAATTTTAAAGGATAAAGTACTAGCTTAGTTTAATGTAAAGGTCTGTAAAGCAAAACAACGCCTAATCTTCTTCTTAGCGTCTTGATAGTAATCTAAATTGTGTCGACCCAAAACTGAGCTACAAGTTTAGGGTTCAGTAGCGTCCTAATTATAACATAAGAACTTACACTGTATACTAAGATGCGTAGATTGGCTGGCCGTCTCTCCTAAGGCGTTGGTTGCTCTGCAGGAATAGTCACCTCCATGGTCCCTCGTCAGCTTCTGTAGCACCAGCGATTTTGTGCTGATAATAATGCCGGACACCACATTGTGGAGCACCGGCTTATCCTGTGAAAAAAAAAAACATTTATAGAAAAAATGTAAAACAATAAATCTACGGATGAAATCCAGCTTAAACCTAACGATGTCGAAAGGTAGACAAAACAGTTATTTTTTTGTAATTTTTCTTTAATGAAGAAGGAAGTTCTGGTTTCCAAATTTGCCATGATGATTTTTTTTTTAACCGACTTCAAAAAAAGGAGGAGGTTCTCAATTCGGTCGGTATGTTTTTTTTTTTTTTTTTATGTATATACACCGATTACTCCGAGGTTTCTGGTCCGATTAGTGTAATTCTTTTTTCGTTCGATGCAGTATACTTGCAGTCTGGTCCCATAAAAATTTCATCCAATTTGGTTCAGTACTTTTTATTTTGTGAGCATTTTTATTGATGAATGATGTGATGATTTTTACTTTTTGAGTGTTTGTTACGCGATTACTCCGCCAATTGTGGACCGATTTTCAAAATTCTTTTTTTGTTGTACGAGGAATAGTTCACTTTAGGGAACACTGCAAGTTTCATCAAAATCGGTTCAGCAGTTTTTGATAGGGAATTTTATTAGCTTATTGTGTACATGAGCGATGTTAATACCAGTGCTAAGGATTACCAAATTCTAGTGCACATGTAAGAAATGATGTATTTGACAAGAATTTGGGTTGAATATTTAAACTAAAAAGAGTAAAATAAAAAACTTAAAAAAAAAAAAATTTAACCGCCTTCAAAAACAACCACAAAAAAGGGTAAAATAACCTACAAAATAACTTTTCTTTCGGAAGTCGGTGGCATAAAAGACTACGAAATAAAAAAAACAAAGCCACCTACTTCCGAAAGAAAAGTTATTTTGTAGGTTATTTTACCCTTTTTTGTGGTTGTTTTTGCAAAATAGAGGAACTTTTATCTTTCTTTAATTTCTTCATGATAAAAACTGGCAATAAATCTCCATTCAATTAAGTTATCTTTTTAAATTTTTCCACAATCGACATTTAATAAGATAAAAAAAAATAACGAAACCGGCCATTTGCGAGTCGGACTCGCCTATAAAGGGTTCCATAGCAGCAAGTAACATAATATAAAAGTTCTTGTATTAGGTTGTAACTTTGAAAAGTAAATTGCGGTTTACGATTTACGACGTAAAAAAATACTTGATTTCGTTTAAACCAATTTTCGCTGGAAGATTACATAGTATCTAAATCATATTTTTTTTTAAGTTTTATTATTCTCTTATTTTAGAAGTTACAGGGACAAATTTTACCACTTTGGAAGTGTCTCTCGCGCAAACTGTTCACGTATGGGTTTGGTGATTTTTTTTTTTGTGTTTCAATTCTAAGTATGTGGATTTTGTGTGACAATCCTAATGCGGTTCACATAATACATCTACTTCAAGTTTCAACAGGATAGTTCTTATACTTTCGATAAAAAGTGGCTGTGACATACGGACGGACAGACAGACATACAGACGTGACGTGACATGACAAATCTATAAGGGTTCCGTTTTTTGCCATTGGGTACGGAACCCTAAAAAGCTATAAGGAATCAATAAAACTCGGTTATGAAAACCTAGAAACCGGGGATGATTTGCGCACATAACATTGCAAAAAGTACCACAAAAAATAATTGAATAAAAAATAATGAATGTTATAAAATAGTTATGAACGCAATATCCCAATAAAGCAAACATGATATTTTGTGTAAACCACACAGTAAAAATAAACTAAAACCATAAAAATTTGCTCTTCTATAAAGGCAGCAAATGCAAATACAGCCAAATAGAATATCCGACCAAATTTAAACAAGCATGACTATAAATATCGATAAAAGTCAATAGAATTTATGCAAACAACGCTTGCAACTCTATTTTCTAATAAGTGTAGTCGTACTAAATGTTGCTTGAGGCAGAGAGAACTAGGAATTGTTATGTTCCTAGATGTTTTATAAAAACTGTGACTGTTCGGGTTTGGTATGACTATGAATATTAATTGGAAATAACTACGTAAAAGTTAGGCGAGAAAAGGTATCTAACCTAGGTAGTTTGATTATTACGAGTTGTTGAATTTGTATTCGCGAATGAATCGCTGAGATAATATTTGTCTAGGTACGCTGAGTCGTACCTTCCCCAGGATAACTGGCAAGTATCTTGACGTAGATCTCACGTCATAATTGGCTTGTATGAAATCCGTTAATGTCTAACACAAGTACACCACCACGCGACTGTCCCAAAGCTCTTCGGTGCCTCCGCCCCTCCGCGCGGATGGGCGGTTTCGTGTCAAAATTGCCTTTGAAAATTGCGCTATTGCCAGAGCCTTAGTATAATTATGCTAGTTCCTGTCCATACCAGAGATTATTAATTATTATCTTTTCGGAAAACACGTGAATAAGTAATTGCGACTTATCGTATTCAAATAAAAGTTTGGGCACGTACTACGTAGCACGAACAGAAAACATCTGCTTGTCTGAATTTCCTTTTAATGTCTACTGTCAGCGGAATTTGTCGCGCGGGCATGCCGTCCCATTGTCATCCCTTTTTTCAATAGCCGCCAGGCATTGAAGGACAGGTCGGCCGTTGCCACCGGCATTTTGTGCAAGAGCCTTTAATTAATGGCTAAAAATTACAATGTTACTTGTAATATTAAAGTAAAAGTTTTCCTGCCCTACTTCAACAATAAGTTTCTTTTAAAATTACCAATTATAATAACATAACAAATCGATTTCTGACACAATACACTAAAACTTCGTGTGGACCTTTCATGTGGTTGGATAAAGGTCACGACCCATGTTGTGATTACAGCGAACTTATTTAAATGTAATTTAGATTATACGCTGACGTAGTACATTTTGTTTTAATACGTACTTCATCAATGTTTCATGATTATACTTTTGTATTAACATGTTGGTACTTGGGGAATGATAAATCGTTTTGGGCACGTCAGTCTTTAATTTATATAAAGGTTTTGATGGGAGTTTTGCTTCCTAAACAGTGTATTTACCTTGGTGCATCACTTTGAGAGATTCGTATTGAGATTCTGATAGATAATGCAACTTGTCGGTATTTTAAACCGAACTGTGTAGGTATAAAACGCGGTGTCATATTTATACTATAATATTATAAGGAAGTAAAATTTATTAGTTTTTGTGTAGGAGAACTGGAACTAATGATAAACTTCTAAAAAATAAAACTTTTTTGTCCTACAAGAAAAATAATTATACATTCTTTTCTTACTACATTATTCTTGAATACTATTACAGAGTAAAATTATATTAATATCATTTTTTATGCTATAGCAAGCAAGTCGGATGCGACGCGGTTTTTTTAGGCACAAGCTAGTAAAGAATACCTAAATCACATAATCCTGTCTAAAACAAACAGTCCAAATATTTAATGAAAATATCTTTCTGTATTAGCTGTACTTCTAACCTAAAATTAAGCTCCAATAACCCAACGTATAAGTTTTTGGATTGGCTAGCAAGTTTAAAGCTCGCCCGTAGCATTATGAACGTTAAAATACGAACAACTTCCATGCATGTTTGTGAAGTTTATAGAAACGCTAATAAGCGTTCAATTCATATAATCCTGGTGATATTTTAAACAAATAATATATTCTACCGATATTTTAATTAAATTGAAGCCTCTTGAAGTTGGGGTGAGACGGATTGGGAAGCAGTCGCCTCCTCTGTAAAGCTAGCGAAGGAGAAGACAAAATACGTGAGGGAGAGGACAACCTCTACCTTTCGACCCAGACGCCGCGGAAGTCGCCTACGGGTAAGCAAGCAAGGCGTCGCGGTCGCGAGACGATTTCCGACCACAGAAGGCGCGGGTACGCGGACGATGAGTTATGTGTGACTCGCCGTCCATCATGGACCATTCCCGGATAAACGGCGTGTCGTGTTCCAGCATTTGAAGGGGCCCCCCATACAGGGCTAAATGCTTGCCGAGATTGCGGGACTGTTTAAAACAGATAACCGCGACCCGGGAACGTTAAGGGCAATTGAAGGAACACGGTAGATTTTAGTTAGTACGAGTCTGACAGTCCCTTCCGCACCGCCCAGGGAGGGAGGTAGGAAACATTTGATGATTATAACAACTACACACATCAAAAGTGTCTAGGGATCAAGCATTTTTATGCGGATTTCTTGAGATTGAGATGTGGCTTTGTAATAAATTTATGATTTTATAAATTTACTAGCTTCCGCCCGCGACTCCGTCCGCGCGGATGTTGGTCTTCGCGTGGATGGTTCATTTCTCCATTTTGAGTAACTCTGACAATCATCATCATCATCAGCCTATAAATGTTCCCACTGCTGGGACACAAGCCTCCTCTCTGAGAGGGAGTCGGCCGTAATCTACCACCCGCGTGGTAGTGCGGATTGGTAGATGTCACATGTCTTCGAATTTTTAGTTCTAGGACATGCCGGTTTCCTCACTATGTTTTCCTTCACCGTTTTGAGAGCAGTGGTGTTGAAATAAATTACATAAAGTAATGCGCCTGACGGGGTTCGAACCCACGACCTACAACTCGTAGGTCGAGGCCGATACCACTGGGCCACCACTGCTCTCCACCTGACACCGCGATTCAGAAATGCGCGTCAAAGGCACAACGCCATCTAGTGGTGAGTCTTCTTCTTCTTCCTGCCCTTATCCCATTCTACTTGGGGTCGGCGCAACACGTTTTCTTCTTCCATTCTCCCCTATCAGACGTCACAGTATCATTTACTCCTTTTTCTTTCATATCATTCCTTAGACAATCCATCCATCTTTTCTTTGGCCTTCCTCTTCCTCGCCATCCATCAACATTCATACTCATCACTTTCTTAGTCACATGGGTGTCATCCCTCCTCATCACATGTCCAGTCTAGTGGTGAGTGGTGGAACCTTTTTAGAAATCAATGGAGGCAGGCGTGGCGTAATGTTCTACTTTGATAATAGGTGTCGCCAGTGGTTCCATAATAAGGTTTGATACAGATTTTTTTTTCTACGTATTTTTCCAGGATAAAAAGTATCCTATTTTATGCCCAGGATAATAAGGTATAATTATACCAAGTTTCATCGAAATCGAACCGTTAGTTTTCACGTGATGCCTGCACATACAGACAGACAGACAGACAGACAGACAGACAGACAGACAAAATTTTTTTTAATCACATATTTGGGTTTGGTATCGATCCAGCAATACCCCCGCTATTTATTTTTTCAATATTTTCAATGTACAGAATTGACCCTTCTACAGATTTATTATATGTATAGATATGGATCCTTTTTGGTGCATTTCATAATTTGAATCAGGAACTGTGAATCAAATTCGAGTAAAAGATGAAAATCAGCTGTCAATATTTTCCCTATAAAAACATACAACGCATTGAAGACATTATTAGTGCTACTGTTTCCCTACTACTGATTAAAACCAACGTCATTATGGAGCGGCGACGTCATTTAAGCAGGGAAGAAATGCTCAGAGCCGTGGGAATGATAGAAGCTGGTTCCCGGCAACGTACTGTGGCTTTAGCTCTGAATACAAGTCAGAGTGTTATCAGTCGACTTTGGACACGTTACCGAAGCACTGGTACCGTGGCTGAGCGCCATGGAGGACGGTATCGCTGCACCACACGGAGACAAGACCGATACATTCAAATCTTAACTCGAAGAGCTCCAACAATAACCGCCATGATGTTAGCCGTGAGGCTTCATCACTCTTCAGGGAACTTAATTAGCGACCAAACAGTCAGAAACCGCTTGCATGAAGTGAACCTTCATTCCCGAAGACCGCTACGGGTACCACCTATAGCAATGCACAATCGTAGGATTCGATATCAATGGGCTCTTGAACACAGAAATTGGGCAGAAGAACAATGGCGTTTCGTGTGCTTTTCTGATGAGTCTCGTTTCGGTATGAGACCGGATACAAGACGTATACGACACTAGAGAACCCCTGGACGCCAACAGCGATTAAAATCCTGCCAGGAAGTCCATCCTTATAGTGGTGGAACCATCATGGTATGGGCGGGTATTTGGATCGGCGGAAGAACTGAGTTGATTTGGATCAGAGGCAACCTCAACGCTCAAATTTATGCTGAGACGATTGTATCAGACGTCATCGTTCCTCTACAAGTGCAAATCGGTCCCTTATTTCAGTTAATGCATGATAATGCACGACCGCACACCGCAAGAGTTGTAAGACAGACTCTCGCCGCAGCTAACATCAATGTCCTGCCCTGGCCTGCTCAGTCGCCAGACTTGAATCCGATTGAGCATGCATGGGATATGCTACAGAGAAGAGCTCTGCCGAATATGGAGGGTATCCAGTCGCAAGAAGACCTTTTTTTGTTGTTGCAACGAACATGGGCGGCCATTCCACAGCGTGATTTGGATGAACTCATTTTGAGTATGCCAAACCGATGTTCTTGTGTTGTTAGTGTTCGCGGTAGAAACACGGTTTATTAATTGTTTAAGTTACCCAATAAAATTTTAAAGAAAACGGTTATTTCAGTCTTTTTTTCGAACTTTTGTGTTAGTGGTTCAAATGTCAAAAATCCCTTTATTAGGAAAATGGCAAATTTCTTTATTAATGCAAAGGTGACTTGGTTTATCGTTACTGTGACAAACGAAAACACTTTATTTGATGAATCCTTAAAGAAAATTTTAATTAATATCAATCAGGAGAAAAGTTATTGCAAAAATATATGTTGATCCCTAGACACTTTTGATGTGTGTAATAAAAAAGGTAATATTGCGACAGAAAAATAGGCCAATACACATCCACATTATTCTTTCTATTATACACCTCTATTAAGCACAATAATGACTACCAGTCATTACCAATAACCTTATGAATCTTTAATCATAATCACTGTTAAAGCTATGACGTCAATACCGAGGGTGGCGACGTCATCTATTGGGTCTCGATAATAGACAGATCTCAAGTTGGGCCAGTAATTCATCAGCCGTGTCGCCTACTCCGCGGTAATCTAATTCATCAGGCCTTCTCTTTATTGTGTTAACAAGTATCTATAGCGGATCAATTGATTGTAAGTTTATTATTAAGTTGGGGTTCTGTCGATGATTTAATTAAGCCACTGTTTTAAGTAATTGTATCATGATAATTTTAATGGGAACTGGACTGGGATTATTGGTTGCTCATGTTGTCTTCCAGGTTACTGCTAAGAGGAAATCTTCAAGGGACTAAATGGCAGGCTTTTTCTGGCCTAAGAAATCAACACTACCCCCACTGCTAAGCTCCTATTACTCATAGCGTGATCTTTTATGTATTATAACCTTCTTCGATAAAGGGATTACACAACGCAAAAATATTTTTTCAATTCGAACCAGTAGTTCCTGAAATTAGTGCGTCCCAAAGAAACCCTTCAGCATTATACTTAATATTCGTATAGAAATAAATGATAAATGATATTTATTTTGCAAATAGGTTTTCGCAAACACTTTTACAAGTCAAAACACTTTATATAGCTAGATGAGGCCGGTGTTTCGTACCTGACTACTCTGAGAAGAAACATCCGAAACAAACTCAGAGGTCATCGTCTCTTTTAAAGTCCAGACATTAAATTGGTTAAGTCATGCGAGGACCCTGCAGGTTTGTGTCTGAGATGGTCTTTTGAAGAAAGAACCAAACAAATTTGAGTGGACCTGTCCAGTCAGTGCAAGCATTTGTCAGTTATCGTGAAGCTCGACTCATAACCCAAGGAGCTCAACGACACGACGAACAACACCAAAGAAAGGACATTTGGGTAGGCCACATAAATAACTCAAACTGTCAGACAAACGCAAATGTACCGGGCGAAAAATAGAAAGCGTGACCCACATAGATCCTCACATTCACAACAAACAGAAAAAAAAGTAAGAATTGAGAAAAAAAAACATTACATGTCAAAATGTATATCAAAATAATTGTAAATGTCAGATTGTATATAAAAAGTAAAAAACAAAAAAATAAAAAAAAAAACAGAATAATACATGTCAATATGTATAGATAAAAAAAAATATACATGTCCAACTGTATATGAATAAAAAAACATACATGTCAAGTTGTATAAAAAAAGAACATGTCAAAATGTATAAAAAAAAATCAAACATGTCAGAGTGTATAAAGTGAAATAAAAATAATCACATAACATGTCAGAGTGTATAAAAAAAAACCACAAAAGAAATGAACAAATAAATTATTTAGAGACTTCATTCACTAAGCAAATAAAATTGGAGCAGCTTAATCCCATGCCTTTTTGTCCTCTAGATAGTGATTAACATGATAGTAGGCTTTCTGGCACAGATTCCGTTTAATAAATGATTTGAATTTATTTATACTTAGCGTTTGAATATGGGATGGAAGTTTATTATAAAAACGTATACACTGGCATCTAAATGTAACCCCAATTTTTTTGAGCCGGGTAGCTGGAACTATAAATTTGTCTTTATTTCTTGTGTTTATATCATGTAAATCACTATACTTTTTAAAAAGATTTAAATTTTTATGTGCATACAAGAGATTTTCATAAATAAATTGAGAGGGCACAGTCATTATATTAATCTCTTTAAACTTTTCTTTTAGGGAATATCTAGGACTCAATTTGTAGATGGACCGAATTGCCCTTTTTTGCAGAACAAAAATTGTTTGAATATCGGCGGCACTGCCCCATAAAAGAATACCGTACGACATCACACTGTGGAAATAGCTGAAGTAAACTAAACGGGCTGTCTCTAAATCAGTTAATTCACGGATTTTCCTAACCGCAAATGCTGCAGAACTAAGTTGTTTTGACAATTTTTCTATATGGGGGCCCCACTGAAGTTTGGAATCCAAAGTAATACCTAGGAAGACTGTAGTATCTTCTGGTTTTAACTCTTGGTCCTTAATTAGTACACTAGTTTCTACTTGTCTAACATGAGGTATAGTAAACTTTATACATTTCGTTTTTTTTTCATTTAGCAGAAGATTATTACTGTTAAACCAATCTACTACCTTTGCAAGGGCACTATTAACATCATCTGTAATAAGTTGCTGACGTTTCAGTTTGAATAAAAGAGATGTATCGTCTGCAAACAACACTATATCATGATTGTCTTTTACGAGGTAAGGCAAATCATTTATATATATGAGAAATAAAAATGGGCCTAGAATTGAGCCCTGAGGTACCCCCATTTTTACTACAGATCCGGGAGACCTTTTTCCGTTGACATCCACTCTCTGGATCCTATCACTCAAATATGTAGTAAGAAGATCCAGAGAGGCGTTCCGAATTCCATAATGGTGCAGTTTCCTGATCAATGTTTCATGAAGAACGCAATCGAAAGCCTTGGACAAATCGCAAAAAATGCCCAAAGCATCGCATTTGTTCTCCCATGCATTATAAATGTGACTTAACAGTTCAACACCAGCATCGGTTGTTGAACGACCCCTTGTAAAACCGAATTGTTTATTATGAAATAATTTATGTTTGTTGAAAAATCTTTGCAATTGTTCTAGAATAAGTTTTTCAAAAATTTTACTAAATGTAGGCAGTACTGAAATAGGTCTGTAATTAGTAGGGTCCGATGTACTACCTGATTTGAACAATGGTATTATTTTACTATTTTTCATTAGATCAGGAAACTCACCGCTGTCAATACTATTATTAAAAATTACAGCTAAGTAAGGAGCTACAATGTTTATAATGGATTTTGCAACATCCACTGAATGACCCCATAGATCTGCGGTCTTCTTGACATTTAATGTTTGAAAAATTTTAATTATATCTTGACAAGTGACATGCTGGAAACTAAAATCGGAATCACAAACTGGAACATTTTGTTTTAATAAAGATTCTGCAGCAGCAGGAGACAGTCGAGGCGCGGCGGGAAGAGGTCCGGCGCGATCTCAGGGCAGTATGGAGGGAACGACTGTCGCAACCGAGGTTCGGGCACGCCGCAATCGCGGCGGTAAGACCCCTCTTTGAGGAGTGGCTGGAAAGGCGTCACGGCGTCCTGACCTATCGGATGACGCAGGTCCTCACCGGACACGGATGTTTCGGGAGGTACCTGTGTCGGATGGGGAAGGAAGAAACGCCGGGGTGTCACCATTGCGAAGATCGCCCGGAGGACACAGCAGAGCATACGGTGCAAGACTGCCCCGCTTGGGCAGAGCACCGCCGTGTCCTCACGGCAGCGATAGGCGGAGACCTCTCGCGCCCGGCATTGGTCGAGGCCATGCTGCGGGGCGAGACGGAGTGGGAAGCGGTCGCCTCCTTCTGCGAAGCAGTAATGCTCGTTAAGGAGGAGGCGGGCCGTGAGAGAGAGAGGACAGCGTCCTCCCTCCGCCCCACCCGCAATGGTAGACGCCCACGGCGTCGGACGTCGCAAGACGATCTCCGGCCACCGTAGGCGCGGGCATGCGGGCGGCGAGTAAAGGGCAACTCGCCGCCCGGACATGGACCATGCCCGGGTCGACGGCGCGTTGTGTTCCACGCGCGCCTCAAAGAGCGTCAGCACGATGACGGGGCCCCACCCAAGAGGGCCAAAGCCTGCCGGGGTCGCGGGACTTATCTCATTACCGTGACCCCGGAACATAAAAGGCTATTGAAGGACACCGTGGATTTTAGTCAGTACAAGTCTGACAGTCCCTCCCGCCCTGCCCGGGGTGGGAGGACTCATTTGATGATTTTACCACGCTAAAAAAAAAAAAAAAAAAGCAGCAGGAGACGAGTTCAACGATTTAGTAGTCGATACGGGAATATCTGCGAAGAAATCCTCAAACGCCGTAGCAACAAGAGTATCAGAATTTAAAATGTTGCCACCAATATCAAGGCTGTAGTCACTATCTCTATTGCAAGACCTTCCCGTTTCGCTATTAAAAATTTTCCATGTTGTTTTAATTACATTAGTGCTGCTTTTTATTTTTGAACTCAGATAAAGTGATTTTGCTACATGACAAACTTTTTTGAATAGTTTAGAATAATTTTTAACATATAAATTAAATTCCACAGTATTAATATAAGTCCGCTCTGCATATAACTCATAAAGTCGTTTTCTACTCTTGTGAATGCCAATTGTGGCCCAGTCACTGAAAGAAGCTTTACTATTGACAGATATTGTTTTGGGAACAAATGTGGTATCAAATTGTTTGCAGTACATTGTGAAAAAATCGTTATATTGTTGATTCAGATCATCATTACTTGACAAAAATGGTAATTTATACAAAAGTTTATTTTTAAAAGTTTCCAATCGACTTTTGGTTTTGGGGTTTATTACAACATCTTTTTTGATTACTTTTTTCTTAATATTTTCAATAGAGATAAGTTGCCCGCAATGATCTGAATCTAATAAGTGAATAATTTCTTTATTTCTAATATAGTTACTACATATTTATACGTGTTATTATTTTATGTCTGATTTTATTGGCTTACACTTTGATAATTGCGCACTTTAATAATACTAAACTAGACTAGGTATGACTATATTTTCAATACTTTTTGGTTTTATTGATTATCTCTTTAGTCATCTACTATAAAAGAAATAAAAAAAAAACATTTAAAAATATAAAAAATAGCAGTCCACCAGCATCGGGAATAGGTTCCGGGCTGCCGGTGGTCAGGGCTCCTGAGAGAGGAACCTCCTAACAATACGCGCGGTGTCCAGAAGTACTGCCTTCTGAATCAGGCGCATGATCCAGCTACCCAGCGAGAGCCTCCTCAGGTGTTGGTCGAGGCTCTTGGCAATTAAGCCATTGGGAGACACGACTATCGGCACAACTGCTGTATTCATGTCCCACATGTCAACAACCTCGCGAGCCAGATCAAGATACTTGAATTGTTTATCTTTTTCTGATTTATTATTAATTAAAGAATTCAAAGCGTCTGTAAACTTTCAATCATTGTCTATTAATTTATGAATTGATAAAGTCTATTTAGGTTCACTGAATTCTAAATTTTATTTATTCGTTTCGTTCATTGTCAAACCGCGCCCATATATAAATACTTGCGAAAAATTTGTTCATCACATAAAATTTAATTTATTACGTTAGATAGTACCCTGGATCCAGTACTAAATAGCAACTCACTCCATCTAAAAGAGAGGAGCCCAGGGTCTCAGCAGTAGAATTAGTAAATGAAAGTTGTTTATAACTAAGTTACTAGTCGTTCCTGTTACGAAAGCTGATTAACAATTTAATATGTATGGACGGTACAATCTCTAAATTGTTCTTCAATACGTGTGTGGGTAGGTACTATTTTATACCATGTTACTAACGTAGTGCGTCGTAAAAGGCGATTAAGAGTTTATATCAAGAGAATGGATCGTCCTCCCGGGTGCTATTAGCGACATAACGTGATTACTAATCCATTTGCTAAGTATGAGGATAGTTAGCGTCATAAGCGCGTTTTCACACGTTCCGATTGCGGTATAGTTGTCGCTTTTGCGTGGTGTATGTAGGGTAAATTGTGCCAATTTTTGTGTAAACTCTATGTATGCAGCAAGCCTCGATTGCTGAATTTACACCCCCCAAAAAACGGTCATTGTACTCATCGTTATAACCCATTTAAAAATAAATCAGCTGCTACCTAAATTTTCGCTCACATAAATCGTCGATATGCGGGTAACTGCTGATATTTTTTTGGGATTTCAAATTCAGTCCCACATCGTAGGCCCCACAGTAAACACAGGTGTGAATGATGAGTACAATGACCCCTTTAGAAGTTGCTGATGGAGAATAACTAAAGTTATATTAACTCACGTTTTTTTGTAAAGGGTCTCCCACATAGTGGTTATATAAGGTTTTAAAAACATTGTCTAATACGATTAATAACATTTTATAACATTGTGTAACATTTTGTACTTTCGTTCTAAAACAGTGAGACAACAAACATGTAACGATCTCTAACGTAATTTGATTGCTGTGTGGGAACACCTTTCTGTGCACAAACTATATAATACCATAAACTACAATCCTTGCATAGGTACTCCTTTCGTCTCTTCCACGATCATACATCTACATAATATAAATGATCACTTACATTATGATACCATGATATCCTATGTTCTCTAGGGTTGGCACGCACTGAGCACTCGAAGTACACGTCGTCACCTTCCTTGATGTCGTGAGGGTTGAGCGTTGAGCCCAGTGATAGTGAAACCACTGGTGGATCTAAAACAAAAAAAAATCCTAATGATATAATTCCACCAAAATAGTGTGCGTCACTTTTGATTTCGATCGAACATTATGCGCAGCACTTCACTTCGCGCAATGCTGAAGTGACTGGTATTACGTTTAGCCTCTGTACGAGTACCTATCGGCAAGGCTGTGTGTAACTTTTGTTCGCACATAGTGCAGTACGTTTTTGTGTGCGAAAATTTTCAATTTAACTAGTTTAGCAATGTGCGCGCACAAATAAATAACGAGTCCACTGCCACTGCACGTGGGTGCGCACAAAAGTATCCATACTGTTTGTTGAGATTCCGCCGTGCCTCGGATGATAATGTTAAGCAGTTGACCCCGGTTGTCATTCAGAGATCTTTGTCACTCGTCTTAAGCTAGATTCCAACGGTGTGACATATGGCTTTCCGTAGTCGTCGCGTCGTCCGTCCGCAATATAACGCACCGTGGGAATATAGCTTCACAAGTTTTGCAAAAGGGAATCGAGTTACCATGGGGTAACTGGATCGAGCCTAGATGGACCTAACAGGATTTGAGACAGGAAAAAAACCCTTATATGAAGTAGGGAAATGGCGTGACAGATTTTTCGCTAAATAAAACTGCGTAGCATCCTATTATGTTCATAAATAAGTATTTGTTTTGGATAACGTATTAGCAATTTAGCCAATCGTTAGTAACTGCATCATTTCGGGTCAATCATTCTAAATATCGCAGACATAGGTACTCAATCCATTTGATACTCGTAATTCTAATTTCGGGTGTTTTTTGTCCTTATGTTAAATGTAATAAATAGGTATAAAGAGATGCCTTTTAAAAATTTGTTTTGGATAATATTGTGTAAATATCAAAGTAAGTGGTAGTCCAAAACTCTATCAAAATGGTCATTACAATAGATAGATGAGGAGATTGAAAACAATAATCACGGATGGAGCGGCTAAGTACTAAATCATGTTGTGATTGCCGTGGAAACGATCTGCGGTTTGCACAGTAATCGTGGCGTAGGTAACGCGCCTGCCCCTAGTGTAAACATTAACTATCAAGGTGTAAAGTAGGGTATAATGAAATGAGGTTTGTTAGCTAAGTTTCAATTAGAATTAAAGGCTTTGGAGGTAATTATTGGCTAGGTTACTGGAAAGGAATTCTACTATTCCTCTCCAACTTTCCTTGAGTTTCCTTTCTCTGGCCAACCAGTCACGAACAAGCCCAAATCGTCATGCCAGCATTCCTCGATAAAAATAATCACGAAAAAGATGGCAATTAATCTTTTCTGATATACTCGTATTAAACGATACATTTAAGTATTTGCAAGTCTTTCTTTGGAAGTAACTTCTCCAATTAACGAAGTCAAAAGTATGGAAATAATAAGGCTTTATTTAGAAAAGTTATGCCAACAAGAAAACTTTGAGTTCGTTCGTTGAACTGCTTGTTTATTCGACGAAATTATTTTTATTTCTATATTGTCCAGGACAAAGGTCCACCATTATTGCCGGTCTATTTCCGAGCTTTCCAAGGTTGGAAAAGCGTTTTTACTCCAGGTGAACACTTATCTGTGGCAAGGAGCGGGCGTTGACACTTTATTGGCCATTAAAGACCTATAACGACGTCGCCCCGCGGCCGGAGGAAACGCCCGTACTCCAAATAAACATTTACGATTCCTCCGTTTAAATTGTTGCCAAAACGATTCGCGCCATGAGCGGCGAAATTCTCCCCGCTCTAAATGCGTTACGGTTCGCCAAGCAGAAGTAAATAGAATTTATTTATATTTGGAAATTAATTTCCTCTGTCGTAATAGAGTCAGCACGTTTCCTGGTTTTTCATAAATTGACCGCCCGTCGGGGAATTGGTGCCTTGATTGAGTGATCAGATTGTCTGACCGAGGTTAAGAATAAGTTGCTGGCGTGAGAATATGCACAGGTGGTAACACAATCGTAGGGGTGACTTGTTTACGCATAAATAAATTGTCAAGTTAGGTTTTGCGATTAGGATGTAAACGCACTGGCTACGATAAACCAGCTTAATCCCTTATAGCGTTTTGCGATCCGGATCCGGTGGCGGGGCGGGGCTGGTCGCTCCCACTAGTCTGAATTAGTTTTTGGCGAGTCCTCAGCGGATGTTAAGTGTTGATGTTGTGTGCTCGCCGGCGCTAACAAGGTTTTAATTACGTTTTACTGAGTTTCTCATGTTGGCGCATACAAGCTTTTAATATTGTTAGATAGGTTGTTTGTTCCGAAATGTTGACAGGGCCTGTTACGTGTTAAATGAGTTGACGAAATTACGCGCTTAGAGCCGTTTAAATGGATATACTTCGGGCCGTTCCTAATTACGGTTGTTAATTAAATAACATTTATGATTTTGGTAACAGTTGAGCTTGGAGAATTGGAGCTTCCGTAACCAGGTGAAACAGATAGACTTAATAATTAAGTGCTGTATTCCCAACCCTCATCACTTCGTAATCCATTACGAGGAATCGTCTTGTGTAATACCGCAAGGACAAGCGCTGTAACATCGATGTAACGGCTAAACATGGCATGTCAAACTGTAGCAGAACCACGGCAGAGAAAGCCAAATTAATCCTTCAGACAGGAAGGTGTCACCGTGGAGTCGACGGTATCGAGTAAGCCGTGCGTCTGTGAGTCGCCTGCTACAGACTAAATTAGACGGAATTAGTTCCCAACAAGTTGGTAGCGCAGGATAAACTGTCAGTGAGGAAAGTTCCGTCGGGGACGCAGCGCAAGTCCCCGGGCGGGCCGCGCCGCGGGCTTTGTTGTGTCACGCCGGCTTACGGTAACCGACACGTCAGATAAGTACCAAGATAAGCACATTACATTAAGGATGTACAACCGCTACAAGAATACGTTTAACTGTCGCGTCGTCCGCAATTATAAATCTTTTTACTTACATCAGTAAACTGGCATGTTTTTTTTTTCGACGCCGTCTTTTTCCTAAAGATTTTCACGCCGCACTTTAGTGTTGAGATTTCTTTTCATTGCTTTGGTTTAAAGCTCCATTATAAAACTTGAGATTAAGGGCTGACGGTTAGATTTAAAAAGATAAAAAATATATAAGTTTGATCATTAAAGTGAAAACGTTGTTAGCAATTACTTTATTTAAATTAAGTGCTTACTTTCACTGAAGCCCTTTTGGAGATATACTCTGTAGAGAAGCCCTTTTTGCGAAGTTCTTACGTGTTTTGTAAAAGGTTTCACACATGATTTCAAATAAAAATATATGTTCTACATTTCTTTATAATCATCACACTTCTCAGTGTAAAAAGCGAAAATTTCTGCGTCGCATTCTTATGCTCAGTCTTCTAAGTAAAATTTCAATAATAATATTTTAGTAAATAATCTTCTTAATAAAATCGTTGAACTAACAAACCAATTTCAATTAACAAAATTGATCCTAATTTCAAATCGTCCAACTTTGTAAGTAAACTTTCGGAGTTAAACAATGCTCAAACGAATTCTGTTTGACGTCAGACGTATTTATATTTTGGGAAAACAATAATAATTACGGTTATAGTACAATTCACGAGAGAATTTGTTTAATAAGCTCAAGGTTTGATGCCAGTGTGTCATACATGCCGAGTACTGCTTAAGTGGCAATGATAATTAAGCAAAACGATGTTGGGGATGTGCAAACTGGTTGAGTCGAGCTCCTTTATTGCTTATTTTGTAGCTATATTCGTTTAAGCAACGGGTCTTAACGAATTAAGAAGTTCTGCTAATTGTGTCATCGTACAGAGATGGAAATTTTGATTTGTAAAAATAATAACGACTTATTTTCATCTTATGAAGTAAGCTACCTTTGTGCTTAGAATACTTTGTCAACTCTTATTGCTACAGCGTAAAGTTTCATAGTAAAATTCACAAAGTTTGCGTATGTGAACTCTTTGACGTTGAAATAAAAGGCATCTAGAAACAAATAAAAACTTGGCTCAACACTCGCAAATAAAAGGAAGGCATCACAAAACTCCGAGTTGACAAAGAATTTTCAGATAAACGACATTATTTCATAGAGATCGGAATTTTTTACAACATTTAAATGGAAAAGTAGATAAAGTTTTTCAACAGATTTGGTTTTATAAATAGATGAGATTGGGAAAATGGGTGAGTTCGAATTATCTGTAGGAAAGTTTTGATAAGAAATGGTTTCAGATTGAGATCTACAAGCCACATAAAGAAGCCTTTGGTTCAGAGAAAAAAATTAGTTGCTTGATTTATTTATTTATTTCACGAACATATTATGTTATGCGTATCACACAGGACAGAGGCGGATTAAAGGATCGTTGCGGCAAAACGCGCACGGAACGAGAATGGACAGGAAAATGTGTCATTCGCCATGAAATCCCAACATCAGCCTCGTGTATTAAGGACGCTATATGATGAGCCAGTAAAAGAGAATACATTTCTCACGCAGGCACTCATTATACGCCTCCTGGGATTTGGCTTATTTCGAAAACGTGGAGGATTTAGATTCCGGATGCACACTTCAATTTGACAGTCTGATGCCGTTGAGAAGATTAAATTAATGATTGGTTCTCAACAAAGTTTAACAACCATAAAAACATCATCATTATTCGTCCCTTTTTTTCTAACAATGTTCAGGTCATTATTTGTATAGAAAGTGACTGGCAACAACCCAGGTCAAAGGCTAGATATAAGGGTCACGTCAAAGTCTTAATAGGGCAACGTGGCTATGGAACGTAAATGCATGTGAAGAAACAGTGTGATTTTTAGTCAGTAGGAGTTTGACAGTCCCTTCTGCTTCTCCACCCAGGGCGAGAGGACTTATTTGATGATTTTTGTTTACCAAAAAGGTAGGTAAGACTAGTTGTCAGACTATAAGTATCGACTGTCAAAGATCTACAAAGCGAGAACAACGGTTTTAAATAGATAATAACGTTTATTGGCTCAATAAAATTTGGTTACAATTTTTAACACTGTAACATAAACTAGGTTAGCACCTGTGATATAAGCAACAGTAACAATTATTGGTTGATCTATACATCCATGTTTTTATTGTGCACCGATCCGTTACTTTTTTGGAAAAATTTAGTAAAATTAAGTGTAAGTGTTTAAACAAAATTTAAATACCTTAAAGAAGAATATAAGTACCAGCTGTTTAGTATATGTGAATGTCATTGTGGGTCGGATGTGTACCTATGGGTTGGGTGTGTGTGTGTGATTCATAATGTATGTAGGTATAATTGTGAGATGTACGTGAAAGAGGTTGCTTGTGTTTTGAGTTATCCAGGAACACTTAAGACATTTTCAGTTTCTTTGTAGTTTAAGAGTACCAACAT
Organism: Agrotis exclamationis; assembly: GCA_950005045.1. Classification (NCBI taxonomy): domain Eukaryota; kingdom Metazoa; phylum Arthropoda; class Insecta; order Lepidoptera; family Noctuidae; genus Agrotis; species Agrotis exclamationis. The sequence continues at coordinate 11,613,892 of OX465436.1, read as the reverse complement.
GTTTTTATCTATTTTGTTGAACTTATAGGTGCATAATTTTCTTGAGGGAAATATCTTTGCTCATTTTATTGTAGAATATAATTTTGGAAGACACTTTCGATAATAGATACATATAGTTATATCATTTCCTGCCTGAGTAGACCACAAGGGACTGTCAGACCCTAATTCACTAAAATCCATCCTGTTCAATAGGGTGACGGTCCTTTTAAGACAGCGATCCCTGGCAATAGTTTGGCCTTACAGAGGCCAAAAAAACCTCAATTTTATCAGTGCCCTATCCTCTTAGTGATAAAGACTATATTTCTACTTACACACAACATCTAGTTTGATGTTGTCTTCTAAGCTCTGCCCAGGCAGCGCGGTGTTGTCAGCTAAACACTTGAGTTGCGCTCCATCATCTTCTGGCAGTGGCATGAACTGAACTTGACTGCTCACCCACGTCTCATTCATGGCTTCCACTATCTTTGAATAAACAAACATAAACAAATATGAACATACATGAAAAAATATGAAAAAAAGGAAAAACTAATATGAATAAATATGAACAACAGCTTGTTCTAGGACAAATCTCAACAAAAAATGGAAATCTTAATTTGAAAAAATCAATATTTCAGCTTATTTTATATTGTAACTGATTCACCAAGTCACACACGGCTAGCAGTTAGACTTTAACCCAGCACGGGGTTGCGACCTACTCCGCCCAGGCTGGATCAAGCCTGGGCGGAGTAGGTCGCAACCCCGTGCTGGGTTAAAGTCTATCTGTGAGGGCAACACCCAAATACTCCGAACTATTTAATTCCGAATTTTGATATTCCGATATTCAAAACTCCGAATATCATAATACCTAAAAATTACAATATCTATTATTAAGAATCACGAAATTTATTAAACCGAAAGTCGGATATACCTAATATCCGATTTCTTAGCAGTCCGATTTTCACATATTCGAAAAATGTAATGCTCGATGATTGCTCATTCCGAAAAACGAAATTCCGATTTTAAGAATCATAATAATATATTGTATAAATATATTTTATATGTTTATTTTTAGTATGTATGTTTATATTTTATTCATTTTTTGTACACTGTGTCTACGTTTTGCTGTCTGTCTCTCTTCTGTCGTTGGTCTGCTGGAAGAGATTTCTTAATGAAATAAGCAGTGCCTTTGTGCTCGTTTATCCAAATGTTATTTCTTGTTTTTGTGTGTTCTGTGTACATAAATAAATAAATAAATAAAATAAATAATTAAACTTCTCTCTCACGGACAATTAGGTGTTTAATCGTCTTGTAAAGAAAGGACAAGGCGTTTTAAAAGCATATTTTCTCTGACAAGCGATAAATTTTTCGAAATTCTAATTAATCGGAACTTTAATAATCGGAATTCTTGTTTTTGATGTTTCGGAGAATTATTAAGTCGGAATTTTTGATATTCGGTCTATTGAAACTCGGTATTTTAAAAATAGTAATTATAAACGTTAGGAATATTGAAATTTCGGAATTATGAAAATAGGAATAATGATCATTCGGAATTGTTATATTAGGAATTTTGAACCATTCGGAATTATGAAAATCGGTATTTTGAAATTCGTAGTTATGAATTTCGGAATAAAGTGTTTCGTATTATCGTAGTGTACCCATCTGTGAGTAATCGCGCCGCCTTGTTCACTCACTGGAACAAGCCTGGTTTTAAGACGTCATAATACCGCCTGTTTTTGAGTAGTGGAAACGTTACACAGGCTGTTATATAAAACCGTTACCAAAAATATTAAAAGCTGATGCTCACCTTTCCTCTTTTAAATTTTCTGTTATCCTTGTACCACGTGAGCTGCGCCGCCGGCCGGCTTCCCTCCGACACGCACGTCAGACTGACGTAACGTTCCGACGATAACGTCGCCGGCTTGTTTAATATCTCCACCAGCGTTGGTCGCACTGTGGAAATTATTCACAGTTACAAATAACAAAAAAAAAAAGTTCGGTACTGTGTTGTTGGGTAGTTTGGATGTTCATGGACATTTTACTGGCCAGTGTTTTTAATTTGGGGTACCTAGGTCACTGTTATTCAGATAAAAGGGTGACATAACGTCATGCCTGGAAGCTACAAAAGGTTTAGTTAGTAGTTCGCCCGTTACGAGTATGTTTATGGCCCTTAAAATTGGTGACAAGCCTTTTGCGATATTGCGGTCACTGAGAAAACATACGACTTCAGGTTGTTAGGGAGTTTCTGGTCGAAAAACTCAATATTATTTTAACAGAATTGGGAATTGAACTCAAACATTAGATACTTAGCGGTATGCGATTATTATTGAGACACACACATGTACCTATAAAAAGTTTCGGCATAGATACCAGATATAATTAGTTAATAAAATATTACTGAGATTTTTTAATATAACATCGGTTTTACCATTCTCAAATACTTCAATGACTACATTACACTACTGAAATGAGTATCATAAAAGTTAAAGGTGTAAAAGGCAAGTTTTTTGCTTTTGTAAGGGCCCTGAAAAAGCCATGATAAGTATAATTTACGATACCTAATAACAACAAGCACACGCACGACCAAACTAAGTAAGCGTTTTCGCCATAAAATGTAGGAAAAAATATTCGTCCCTACCTCTCGCTCCATAAAGCTGAGGCATGTAAAATTTTAATAGTCTGTGGTCGATGTGTTGACCACGGTACGTCATAACTTTATAAATTGTGGTCGCCGTTCATACTACTGCAAGCAGGGCCGTCTTTGAACTATTGGGCCCTCGGATAATGGGCTCTACACCGCTTGGGATACGTAAGGTTTTCTTTTGTCAATACATAAAAACTTTACGCAAAAAGCGACTTATGTGGAAAAAGTTACAGAAACAAGAATGTAGGATGCAAAACCTTAACATTTTATAACCCCCTGTGTTACATAAGTGGATAATTACTGCTGTGATGCCCCCAGGAACTAAGGGCCATTAAAGATAGCAAGGCCCTAGGATACTTTGATTGCCCTGTGAAAAAGACGGCCCTGGTCTTCTGGTAGGTTCGTGTACACTATTTTGTGAGGCCATAGTATTTCATAACTACATGCAAGTTTGTAGCGGCGAGGTTATATTAAAGTTGTCAACGTTTGGTCGAGTTTGATATTATTATTCTTTAAAAGATGTCGCTGCTCATTATACTAGCGTGATTAGGAAGTAATTAGACATTGATATGTTAGTTTTATTAAGTCTGCCTTTGTATTTTTAGGGTGTTTTTAGGGTTCCGTAGCCAAATGGCAAAACGGAACCCTTATAGATTCGTCATGTCTGTCTGTCTGTCTGACTGTCCGTCCGTATGTCACAGCCACTTTTCTTCGAAAGTATGAAAGCTATCCTGTTGAAACTTGGTAAGTAGATGAACCGCGCTAGGATTTTTACACAAAAATAAAAACAAAACAAATTTTGGGGGTACCCCCCGTACTTAGAATTGAAACTCAATTTTTTTTTTCACCAAACCCATACGTGTGGGCGACCTTCATGGGCGAGTCCAACTCGCACTTGGCCGGTTTTTTGATTCCTGGTGAGTCCTTGTTAAAAGCTTGGTATAGTTTTGGAATTAGGACTACTCGGTTTTCTTACTTCCTAGTATAAACACAGAAATGTATGTGAAGTTTTTATATCACAGTGGTGTGATAAAATAATATTCACAGAAAGAAGCCACGGTGGTTTTATAAGCTTCTTATACCTGTCTTATTCTTGAAACGTGGGGAACTGAAATTCTGCGCATATTTTGGTTTAAACAAGTCGGCACGAGTAAAAGTCGGGCGCTCTGAAATATTCTTTCGTTGCCTTTTATAGCTGTTGTGTTAAATAGTTCGTTCTACCAAGCGCATAGTAGTAGATTCTTCGGACATATTTCGGATTGGGCATCGACACGGGTGTTAAAATTTGTCCATAAATGTGTGCGTAACCACAGGTGCTATTGTAAAACATAGTGCGTAATATGACACCGTAGAAACGGTTTTGTCGACGAAATTATAGACAAAATGACAGAATGTAGAAAGATTTCTAACGTCAAAAGCGTGGTGATTAAAAAAAAAACTATAGTTACAAATTTTAAAGTATAGGAGAGTTTTTCATACTGCAATAGAAAATACAACATAAAATAAAGTAAAAAAGTAACGAGTTCATAGCGAGCTCGTTACTGTGCCTATAGAAGGGAAACGTAGGTATTAGGGATTTTGCCGTATCACAACACCAATTTTAAGTCGTTTGTGGTGCGGCTTCCGACAAAACATCTCGACACGTGTCTAAAGGGAGTCTTGGTTGAAGTGGATCCGGCGTTTCTAACGCTGCCACCTCGTGTGTCTTAGTTTATCATCACCATCATCAGCCTATAAATGTTCCGACTGCTGGAACGCAGGCCTCCTCTCTGTGAGAGCGAGTGGGACATTTTCCAGCACGCGGGGCTTAGTTTATAATAAGTTATATTTTTACATGTTTTAGCATAATTATTATTTTTATTTGTGTATTTTGTTTGGGCCAGTTCACGGTGGATTGGATGCGAGGTATTAATAGAGACTTTGGCAAATTTAATACCCTGAGACAGTGAGACGTTGTCGCAGCAGACCGCGAATGAGATGGCGGCTGAACTGTACAGATTCTGTCCGAATTGGAAGGAGGACGCACGGGCTCGCAAAAAGTGGAAGGAGTGCAGGGAGACCTTTGCCCAGGAGTGGGACAGAGCAGGCTATTAAAAAAATACTCACAGTTCATCTCTAACCTAACAGTCTTCTCCTGCGGGCTGACGAGGTTGGTGTTTGAAGCTCGACACTTGAACGTGGTGTTGAGGTGTGTGCGCTTCACGTGAGGCAGTTCTAACCGGTTCACCACCACGTGAGTATCGGTCTTCTCCCCAATGTACTGCGGCGCTGGCGTTCCATCTATAAGCCACATCACTGTGGGTGCTGGACGGCCTGGGGGACAAAGAACGCTTTGTTTAAATCATCATCATATCAGCAAGACGTCCACTGCTGAACATAGGCCTCCTCCATAGACTTCCAATATGACCGGTTAAAAGCGGCTTGCATCCAGCGTGATCCTGTGGTCTTCATAAGATCGTCTGTCCACCTTGTGGGTGGCCGTCCTGCGCTGCGTTTGCCGGTGAGTGGTCTGCATTTGAGAACCTTACGGCCCATCGGCCATCAGTTGAACAACGGCCGATGTTTAAATAGGATAATTATTATGTTAAGGGGCAAAAAAAGAAAAGGGGTATTTAAATTAAAGACTAGAAATCAATAGGAGACAAATATATCTTTTTTCACAGAATTTGTACAAAACTGTCAGACGCATTGTTAGCGAGTGATTACTTCACTTAAGAACGCCGAAAGACATTTCATACATAATTTCAAGTCCTAATTTTTCGAAAAGACTGAACAGATTTTAATGAAATTTGTCACACATGACTTGGATACATAGATCTAATGAGTGAGAAGAAAACCTGTTTGAAATGTTAAATGAAAAAATGAAAATATTCTTAGCTGATTGTGAAAAAAAAACACTCCATATTACGCTATTCGATAGGTGTCGCTAATAATCTATACATGTAATAAATCTGTAGAAGGGTCAATTCTGTACATTGAAAATATTGAAAAAATAAATAGCGGGGGGTATTGCTGGATCGATACCAAACCCAAATATGTGATTAAAAAAATTTTTGTCTGTCTGTCTGTCTGTATGTGCAGGCATCACGTGAAAACTAACGGTTCGATTTCGATGAAACTTGGTATAATTATACCTTATTATCCTGGGCATAAAATAGGATACTTTTTATCCTGGAAAAATACGTAGAAAAAAAAATCTTATTTTTCAGTTTTATTCATAGACGTTGTTCTGTAGAACCGCGAACACACGTTGCATTACCCGCAGTGGATTCAGCGCCGTAACCTGTAGCGCCGAAAGTCGGATTTGGCTTGAACCGTTTGCGGCACACGCGGGCCACGCCTCCCCGACTCCTATATAACGAGCCGTGTTCCGCGCCGCGCGATGCATATAAATTCTGATTTTGATGCGAGCGGACGTGTCCAGTGTGGCGAGCGGTCGTCCGTGGAATTAATATTGTATGCGTGTAATTTTAAACCGTGCTTTTCAGCGCGACCTTTTTGATTACTGTTCCGATCAGTTATTTGTAAATACAAGGTCGGAATTACTATGAAAAAAATATTTACTACAGAACGCGAGCTCAACAGCAGTAGCTCAATAAAGGGATCTCCTTAATTATTAGCCGTATTAGCCGGCTTAGCCGTATTTGGGTCCAATAGATATTTATAACATGTCATTGTCAGAGTTACTCAAAATGGAGAAATAAACCATCCACGCGAAGACCGACATCCGCGCGGACGGAGTCGCGGGCGGAAGCTAGTGATCAAATATAATTATGGCGAACTAAAATAATGTGTGCTTAATAAGTGGCTTCGATTTTTGGCTAGAAATATTAAATGTTCAATAATCCAATGATACTGTTTTAGTTTTCAAAATCAGTATAGATTATGTTTTATTATTCTTCACAACTTAACCATTTAGAAAAAACCCTTTTTATCTACCGATTACCTATAAGTTTCCTAGTTTACCTATTATGCATATATTTAGAAGGTACTTCACGACTTAGTTCCCAAATATTGGCTCTAACTTACACCAGTAAGGAACTTCAGACACACGATGTTTTCAGCGGAAAACCAGAAAACTTTGCACGCGCTGAAACTGCAGCCAGTAGATGCTATGTACTTAATCATATAGCTGGTGCGAAGGCAAGTTGTGTTGCAAACTTTGGAGGTCTGCCAGTGCGCCTCGGAGAATGGCTTGAGGACATATTTCTTGATCGTCCTATTACTTTTCATGACCAGTTATTAATAACTGGTGCACGCTCGACAACTGCACTGCGAAGTTAGTTAACTGAGACGGTTTTTCTAGGCTCTTGTTGTATTTTCTTCGGGAGTAATATGGGTTTAAAGTTTCTTGAGAATCATGGTGAGGAGATCAGATCCTATGTTGAATTTTGGTGTCTTTTTTGATTATTTATAATAACTACTCCTGAGATTGTTTATTTTAAAACTTCAACATAATTAAATCAATCCTGTTGGGCTTGAAACGAAGTAGCAGTGCAGAATTAAAAGTGTTTTTTTTTATAACTAATACCGTAAATGACCACTGGATCCCAGTTTTTTTTAAACTTTCTTTAAAATTACCATTGGATTTGCTCATAGTAGGTAATATTCCTCACTACCTTTGTGAAAAACATAACCCTTATCTGTGTAAATAATAACATAGATAAGAATGATCTATTACAGCCACAATTGACCACACAATTGGTTCTGTACCTACATCAGAATGACAATATCAACAGGGTAACGCTCTAAACCCTAAAGGGAGGGGAGATCTAGGGATCACTGCTCTCTATTCGAGACATGTGAGCACTAGCATAAGCAAGTTAAATGGATACTAGTTCCACAAAATGCTTTCTACATCCATAGCTGAGTCTTGCAGTCATAAATAAACGTTATGTGACAGCATGGAGTGTAGCTATAAAGGTTAAAAATGCATCATAATGCAGCATGAAATGCTACTCCCGAAGCTGTTGAAAGCTATCTCTCAGAACAGAAGTATTTTCTTTATGAGCACAGTAACAATACGCTTTTGACTATGATTGGGGAATATTTTACGGAGTAGTTTTATGGCAATAAAGAGTAGCAAAGAAAGAATATTTTTCGTGAAATAAAGTTGTGTTTGACAAATGATTTCAGTGTAGTTTCGTTAGTGCGTCAAATAAAGAATTGGATATATTTTTGGAACGTGGTTTTTATCATGGTGAAGCGCAAAAATTGTTTGATTGTTTCTTTAAAAATGCTTGATATCTTACCGAATAAAACTTTACGTATAAAAACAAAAAAAACACAAATGCGGTCACTCCTACATAGATTTTTTCGAAGGGAGAATTCCTTTGGAAAATTAACCTACAAAAGAAAAATAACCCATAAAAAGCCCAATAGATTATGGGCCAGAAACAATGTAAAGGCGTCTGTCGTGGGGCGAGGCTGGTGAGCTCGGGCAGTAATTACGTTATCGCGGCCGGCCGACCCCACGCCCTATTGATCATTCTACGTCACTGACTCTCAAACTTACTTGTTCCTCAACTTCTTGCCAACCTTCGCCAAAGGCACATTAAGATGTACCACCCGTCTTGCCAAGGTACGGTCAACAAAAGAGCATCGCATCCAGTTTAAGTGCGACCGCATACAATTTCTGTCAGAAACATTCAGATTCTGTTGCTCACCGGATGCACCCTGTATACTATCAGAAATTGTGATCCGACAAATTTTCAACACTTTATATTGTCCGGCGAGCATCAAAAGCGGGCGATCCGTCAGAATTTTTCTCACAGTCAGTGTGTGGCATCTAAAACAAAATGTATGCAGTGAGTGCTCTCCGGTGAGCATCAGAATTTTTCTGACAGATACTTATAGTATGCGGTCGCGCTTAAAGAGCATTCCTGAATACTACGAGCATGCTGTCAAAGAGGTAAATACACAGACACATTTAAGTTTATAAAACAACATTGGAAAAACGTTTCAACTTGCCGTCTGGATACATGTTTTTTTGTCGACTGTACTGTGGTAATAGGGGCTAGTAAACACAAGATCACAAAGAAATTCTTTGAAGTTATTTGGTGGGCAGCCAAATTCACCTACTGATTTTGGCCAGTATGCGATGGAATTATATTAAAATACACTGATGTTGGTATTCAGATAATTTTCACGTTTGTTTTTTTTTTTAAATTCAGGTTGAGTTACCAAGTTATTTTGGGAACGGTAAATAACGAATGTTTTTAATTTATTTCGATGCGTATGTTTGTAATTAATGAGAAATTCAGACATTAATGAGAGACATAACCAGATATGAATTAGATCACTGAATTTAGAATAACGTTACCTTCGGTACCTATACATTTTCATAAATATTGTTTTCTGTGTAGCATGTGTGACGTGCTTATGACAAAACTTTTCACGTAGGAAGCAAAAAAGTCTTCTTAACGTCTCAACTTTGACGCTGAGCATTTTACTGAAATCCTCCACTTTGGATTCGTCGTTATCATATAAAAATGTTTTCCCTCTCACAGAGAGGAGGCCTGTGTCCCAACAGTGGGAACATTGAAGGCTGATGATGATATAAAAATGTAGAGTATTAACTTATCTAAATACAATGAGTATTTTTTTTTTTACGTGGTATTGTCATCAAGTGAGTCCTCCCACCCAGGGCAGGGCGAAGGGACTGTCAGACTTGTACTGACTAAAATCCACGGTGTCCTTCGATAGCCCTTTACGTTCCGGGACCACAGTTACCCGATAGTCCCGCGACCCCGGAAGTACAATGAGTATACAAGAGAAAGTGCACTTGATGTACTTTTATGTAACCACTAAAAGACAAAGGAATATTAACAAAAGTCCATTGGGGCAGCCATTTCTTGTCCTCACATTGTACCATGAAAATGATCTAGCCGAGTCGTTTTGGGGCCGACACAGGATGACAACCCGCTAATCCCAAGGGCTATGCATAATTCCGTCTCGAAACATTGAGCGCTTCAGAGGATTAACCACGATTTATATAAGAAGGTTTTCCACTTCAAATCATATTATAAGTTGGTAACAGAAACTGTTGATACAACTTACTAACAGGCCTGTTGTTTGAACCTTGTTCAAAGTTACATTTCAAACTTTAATCAGCAAAGTACGTAAGTTTTGTTAACTCCAGCAATAACAATGTCTATGTACACAAGAGTAATCGAATGTAAACAGTTATCTAAGATTTACATCAAAACATTAATTTCATATTTCTCCATATGAAAATAATGTTAAAATGATTATGATTGAATATCTACAAATAAGGCCGCATAAAAGTAATAAAGTACTGAGGCAAAATATTAAAAAGCAATCAGTCAATTAACTTGCTCTCTTAGACTTATTTCAGGCAAGCCCAGTTTTTAAACATAATTACGTTATTCGGGTTATGTCATTACGGCGGTTTCCACGCGGTCCATTCGTTTTAAGCCTTTTCCGTTTTTAGGTTACTAGCTCCAGTTTCCAAACTACATCATTAGGAGATGATAAGCGTGCCTAAAACCCAACGTACCTATTTTCCCGGCCGTAACGATCAGGTATCGTACAATGTAGGCTCGTAGAAATGGGAACACGATTAAACCTACCTCATACATAAGTACCTATGGCATGACTCCGTAATCAATCAAACGTATAAGTGTTGATTGACATGTGTCTCTTTACTGGCACTGAACATAATAAAGTAAACAAGGCATCTACTTTCAATTCGTTTAGCTCTCTTTGTTTGTGTGAGTTTATTTATTTAGTCAAGTACTTTTTCGACCTTTCTGTCTCTTTTATACGAATAATAAAATGAACCTAAGTGTAACTTAGCCAGTCTGACAAAGGAATATTTTTTCATTTTTTTGTTGACATTTGTGTTTGCCTTTTCGCCTGGGCAAAAATACTAGTTATTTATTTAATTTGTCTATGCTATAACAACAAAACGCATGAAAGCCACAAATTGCATTACACAAAGCCTATTTTAATTCCGTAATGGAAAAATCAATTGAAACATTAATTAATCCGTTACAATAAGCCCAATATAATAAAAGCTTGTAGATCGAACTTGACAAAGATAATTGATATAAAGTTTGTAAAATGTTTTCGCGCCATTTCCCGGCCGCTTCCCCCTCCCCGCCCCCTGGCGTATCTTGGGGCGATGGATAACTTTACACCGGGTGCCATTTGGAGCCGATCTCTCAGAGAGTGACTTATCGGTAAGTTTAAGAGCGATATATCAAAGTAATCGCTTTAATTTCTCATCTACCACTTGGGGTAGAACTTATGCTTATTCCTTGACTGATACCGTCGTGATTTGTGAACATGTACTTACTTTGATAGTTTCATGTTTGTTCTACGGTAAGTGAGGTGATTTTGCGACGATGTTTTAAGGGATATTTATGGTCATGGCTGTCTTCATTTTATCATGATTCTTGTTTCCCTAATGGGGTCGAGAAACTTGTGATAAATTATACAGGTGTCTTGAAGCGTAAAGCGTCGAATAGAAAACGGTTTTGGTTTTATATTAAAAGACCTTGTGTTTATAAGAGCCTTTTCATTCAAATAAATAAAAAAATACTAGAAAAAAATTTGCTTTAAGTTTTTTGCACACGGTGTATAAAGTCTACACGCGTCGTATTTTGTAGTCAAGGTCTAAAGGCGAATGAGATAGTTTTTAATGCCGAGAGTAAGGTTGGGATCCGACGAAACGGAATCCTGGAATGAGGACGGACCTAAAGGCCTTGTAGCATGTAAGATTGTAAGTGTAGGTATATATCCCAAGGCCTGGTTTACTTTCAGATTAGCAAAGGATAAGAAAACGAAATGGAAGATTTTGGGAGTCAATGAACTTGCTAGGGAAAATGCTTAGGTGACGCTGCGTAATCTTTTTGGAACAATGTTAAGATTGACTTACAGTCTAACTGAATTCCCATCAGAGATGTGCTGTGTTACGTTGCTATGGACGCGTCTGATATCATCCATTCATATTTTACTGGATTCAACTAAGCTTCGTATTTTAAATGGAAACATGCGTGTTGTGGATGCGAGCTATGGATGCTATCGATGGTTGCGAGTGGTGTAGCTAGCTGTAGATTTCACTATGTAAAAGAATATGCACCGTGACTTAGTGCCTAAACACACTATGTGCTCAAACACACTGCGAGCCTAGCGCGGTGGCGGCGGCGGGCGCGATAATATTGAATGTATGAAAACGCCGCTCATGGCCACACTGAAGTGACTAAGGCGGAGGCCTAGCGCGATGTGTACAAGCGATTTTGCGAGCCTAGGCGTTGCTAGGCAACAACAGATATAACGGGCGGGTGGCAGGTGTAGCAAACCATTTCAGTCTTATAGTCAGCGCCATCTAGTGATCAGGACATGCACTAAAATACTACCGTAGGAGGTATTTGTAAATATTTAAATTATTTTTACTGTACTTGACTTGAATCATGTAGAATGGTTGATAATTTAGTTGTATACAATCCTACACAACCTATTAAACATTTTAAAATGAATTTCTTTAAACAAGATTTATATAATGTACTTTGTACCACCGGTTTGCAACACCTGAAGTCGCCGAAACGCTTGATCGGCAGCAACATCGGCAGTGTGGACACAGATCGCGCCCGCCGCCGCGCCCGCCACCGCGCCCGCCGCCGCCGTCGCGCTAGGCTTCCAGTGTGGACACACACTATGCCGAAGTTACGCGACCGAAGTTCGGCGGCTGATTTCACGTTCCGACGTATTTGGCTGATATGACACACCATAAGTGCCGAACTTACGCGGCGGAAATTCGGCGCGGGTGGCGCGGGCGGCTCCCTGCTGCTCCCCGCCCCCGGATCTTCGTCGGTAATCGAACCGAACTTCGGTCGCGTATAATGTGTGGTCACAGAATAAGTTCCCGCCGAACTTACGCCCGACCGAAGTTCCGCTGTACGCTATAATGCGACGTAATTTCGGCATAGTGTGTCGTCAGTAATTCAAATAGCATTGCAGGCGTAGGTAATTGCGCCGAACTTCGGTCGCGTAACTTCGGCATAGTGTGTTTAGACACGTACGGTGCATCTTCATAACACATGTCACTCGCTCCGCTACATAACTTAGCATCAATGGAGACGATCAAATAGTGTTGTAGCTAAAGCTTTCAATTTTCGCAGCAAAGATGGCCACGTATTTCGATTACTCTCATTTCGATTTTAGATAATCATAAGTATTTATTTTAAACACCTCCTGATACTGGCTTGGTGTACATCTTTTAGCAGATGATGATAAACAATTTTACTGTAAAAGTAGATAGGTAGTTTACTAAATAAAATAAGATTTACTAATAACTAATATGCCGTAACGGCAAGGCATATCCATTTAAAAACCATGCTCGCACCATAATTAGAAAAACATTAAGGTGTTGGCCCATTTTTCATCATTACTCAACCCATTAAAATAACAGACAATTAATATTAATTTGTATAATAACACCATTACAGTGTTAAATATGTAAGTTGAATTGCCATTTGTTTTTATTTCTAATCTGGGGGAGATTTCTGTGATCCATTATGATTTATAAATAATTAAAATTGGAAAGTCGATACTTTTTTACGAGTCTCCCAAGAGGAATATCAATATCAGATTAATGTTTAAATTGCATACCTACTTATTTATAAGGCGAGACTCAAATATTATTGAAAAAATATGGTTGGGGTTTCAGAATATTAGACATTAAAAACCGGTAGACAGTTTTAATACAGAAAAGCTTTTTCCGTGTTAATTTTTTGGGCGATTCCTAGGTACTTGAATTATTTAATTCTATTTTTTACACATGGTTTTACTTTCGTTGTTAGAGGAAATTAACAATCTAATGATAAACTACTTGGAAACTACTTTGGTAAAAGTATCCTTTGTCTCTAGCCCAGGTCATGATATACCTACAAACCAGATTACATCATAATACATTCAGGCTTAAAACGTGAGAAAGTATACAGAACCAGAAACAGACAGATTTTTTTTATATTTGACTCTAAAAGTATTTGGGTACCTATAATAGGAAGTGGTGATTCCACAAGTCATAATAAAAATGAACCGCAGGACTGTCCAAGCAGTTTACCGTGTTCCTGGAACACAAAGGGCAATTCAAGGAACAGGGTAGAATTTTAGACAGTAAGAGTCTAACAGGCCTTTCCGCTCCAGCCAAGGCACAGAGCTCATTTGATTGTACCACCCAAAAAAATTGCAAGTTGAAGTGGCAATGGGCAGGCCACATCGCTCGTAGAACTGACAACCGATGGGGAAGAAAAGTTCTCGAGTGGCGACCACGGACCGGAAGACGCAGCGTAGGCAGGCCTCCCACGGTGGACCGACGACATCGTGAGGGTCGCGGGCAACCGATGGATGCAAGTGGCGAACTGTCGTTTGGCGTGGTGGTCTAAGGGGTAGGCCTACGTTCAGCAGTGGACGTCTTCCGGCTGATGATGATGACGGCATGTAGTTAATTTATATAAAAATAAAACTATGACAGGGTAAATTTTATGTCCTTAAACCCTAGCTTTAAACCCAAGCTTTAAAGTTAAGCATAAGTTTATTTTTTTAGTGAGCGTACTAGCATAAAATTATTTAAACAGATTAAAATGTTAACTACTTTTTATTGGCTTAAAGTAACCGTTCCTTTGAGAAACTCTGGAAGAACGCTGGAGATATTCTATGTATCCTTATAGCTTGAAACTTAAACATAAAATATGACTTTGAGTCGGTCCAGCGAAAAGATAAGTCTATACCACTAAGTAGTTTATGGTATGATAAACTGTAAATATTTACTTAAAATATTATCTTTATAAATGCGTGTTGTTTTAGCAATTATTATGGTTCCATATAATGTACCTACCATGGCATGATCCGCGTACCCTTTTTTTTTTTTTTAGGGTGGCAAAATCATCAAATGAGTCCTCCCGCCCTGGGTGGGGCGGAAGGGACTGTCAGACTATTACTGACTAAAATCCACCCGTGTTCCTTCGGATGCCCTTTACGTTCCGGGGCCACGGTATCCTGGATTAAGAAAAAATCCGCGACCCCGGCAGGCATTTGGCCCCATAAGCCCCGTCGGTGACGCGTGAAACACGACGCGCCACCGACCCTGGCTTGGTACCTGGTCGGACGGCGAGCTTACCCATTACTCACCGTCCGCAAGCCCGCTCCGCCGCTGTGCCCTCTGCTATTCAGAGGGACACGCGTTGGAGCGTCCACCCGACAGGCTATTCGCATACGGGCAAAGAGACCCCTTAGGCACACAGTGCCTAAGGAAGAGTTTTTGCCCGCATCCCAGGGTGCACCGGCCCGAAAAACTGGTCTTCCCCCGGACGTATCTGAGAGGAAACTCCAGTCCACGGACGCACGTGGAGGTTTCCTGTCTTAGCACCCCATCCGCGTACCCTAACAGATTTTTTCATGAATATAAAAGACATCATCATCATCAGCCGGAAGACGTCCACTGCTGTCCAAAGACCTCAAAAAAGTCATCCATTAAATGTAATTTATAAAATGGTTTAGTTTTCAGAAGAAAGACACCAACCCGTTTCGAAAATATCGTCTACTTTAAACTTATACTTCGATCTGTGTTAGGTTTTTTAGATACATAGAATAGAATACTCTATATGCACACCATACAAATTAAGGGGATTTACAAATATAACTTATACATAGGGTGACACAATGGGCGGTCTTATCACTAAAAGCGATCTTTTCAAGACAACCGTTTTTACACCCGTTACTTTAGTTGTCTTTTATTAAATATTTTTTTTAGGTAATTTACATCCATTGCCACTAATAGACATTTATATTCTAACAGTCAAAATCGGCCTCAACAACAAAATCGACTACGTGTAAAATTATAACGACAAAATGTAACATAACTATGCACGGTACACTTCTAACGTAGATAATCACTGAAGGTAACATTGCAGATATAATATTCCTACTAGCTATGATCAAATATGATAATATTCTTACCTCCTCTGACCTCACATACGAGGACAAGTTCGTTGCCCTCCTCCAGAGGCCCGACTACCCCGGACACGTCCCGGCCTGACTTGTCGTATAGTATCAGCTGATGTGGAGGCACTGCAACAAACAATCTTGTTATAGCGGCCATACACCATACTGCCTATCGTACAATCGGCATGACGCTGCCGATTTGATCAGTTAGATTTGACCGTGTGTGGGCGTGGAATCCATCAAATTGGCATGACAATAGGCTTGATCATGCCGATTTGATCATGCCAATTTGATCAAATCGATTTGATCAAATCGGAATGATCAAACTTCAAATTGGCAGCAGTGATACCAACTTAGCAACTTTATAGCTAGATCTAGCTAATATTCGGTAGCTACTTTTTAACCGACGTAAAAAAAAAGGAGGAGGTTCTCAATTCGAAACGTATATTTTTTGAACGAAGTTCCTTATGGCGCGTTGCGAAAGGGGGCTAGGCGGAAAAAATTGTAACGACACTTTTTACAGACTGCGCGACGCAAAGGAGGGTAATGTGTGTATTACCATGGAATGGAATGGACTGTAATGGAGTGGAGTGGAATGGAGGGTCGAAAATCGCCTGACCCTTTTTTAACTTGCTATCGTTAAGCAAGTTTAAAAAACAGGTTCAAGCGATTTTCGACCTTATTGACATTCAAAATTTAGTTTGTTTTTTCTTACATTCTCTATAGCCAACATTGCTCCTTCATTAAAATCCGGTGTTTGCATAAATGTCAATAAAGTCGAAAATCGCTTGAAGGTCGGAAAACATTTGCTTAACGATAAGCAAATGTTTTCCGACCTTCACTTGTATTACCAACTGATTCCCACTAGTGGAATAAATCGGTAAAAAAACAAGTCGGTAAAAAAGTAGCTAAAAAGTTAAGCCACAAGTTTTATAAAATTGTAGCTGTCGGTCACCGAATAATAGCTAGATCTAGCTACTTATAAAGTTGCTTAGTTGGCATCACTGCTGCCGATTTGAAGTCTGATCAAATCGATCGTCATGCCGATTGGACGATAGGCAGTATGGTGTATGGTGTATATGGACGAACTGCCAATTTGATCAAATCGATCGTCATTCCGATTGTACGATAGGCAGTATCGTGTATGGCCGCTATTAGTACACTGTATTTGAGTAATAAGAAGTAGTTTTAGACCGTTGAAGATTAAATAACAAATTGTTAAAAAAAAAGAAAAGAATGAACGCACCATTCCATTCGCATCAATAATTCGCGCCAAACGCCCGATTGGCATTTGTTTCTTGCTTATTTTTTTTAAATAGCAATCACAGATAAAAAACGCCGATTAGAAAATAAAAACTACATCGATTCATTTAAATTTAAAATTGCAACACGGCTTTTCGAAAATAAAACTTAAATAAAGAACCACCGTACCAAGATGATTCAACGATTTTAAAAAGATAATATTCATGTTTTTCGCTAACATTTCTCAATCAAAAATGAATATTTAAAAAACACTGGTTAATGTTATCAGAACATTATTGAAATGAGTAGAAATAAAATTAATATTTATGATTCTTTCCAAAACGTGCAATCATTTTCCTTTTAGCTTCAGTCGGAATTTGGTAAAATCAATGAGGAAAATAAACACCGGTAAAAATGGGGGAATATGACTAAATAAGGAAGAACTCAACGAGCATACTCCAATTAATTTTTGATTATGAACTTTGTACTATCTTACTTCGTGTTTTACTTTAGAATAAGGGAAGATTTATGATTGAGCAAACAAGAACTTTCTTTGGGAATTCCAATTCCCTACACGTGACGTTTTCCCGTCACTATGCTTAGTAATTTTACTTTAACTACATTTAAATAGATTGTTAAGCTTTAACAATTTTTATTAAGAAAATTAAGGAGAAAGGTATTACGACACCATGGAAATTAAAAACTGATAACTGGTTGGCAAAGTCACGTAATTGAAAAAAAAATAGAATCGATGTTCCATTTTCAAATTCAAATACTGCAATTCGGTAAAGTATGGTCGATGGGCGATGGCAATTATCGCGGTACAATGTGGTTACAAATACCGGCACGGTTCTTGAGCGCTCGGCGTAAGAGTGGGGATCGCTTTGCGCATCGTACACTTATCGACAAATGAAACACACAATAAAACAAATAAAACGCACAAAACAACGAATCCCGAGTGGCGGTTATGACGCGATGCGCTACGGCACGCTACGCGGACCAATCACGACACTTTCCCCGCCCCCTTTCCTCACTTCATCTATCAAAGGGACCCAATAACTTACTTCTGCGCAGGTGAAGGTCAGCGCTCAAGATCCATGCCGGTAACTGTACAATCGTGATTGAAGGGTGTGATGTAGTATCATTTATGAGTGTATTAAAATCATGTCATCATGAAAGAAAGAAAAAGTATTTATTTGGCTTACGCAGGACAATAAAAAACATAGCTATGAACAATTACACAAAAAAGTAGGTAATAAAACAAAAAAAAAGTAAAAAGCAACAAAATTACGAAAAATACATAAGTATGTCTCGTACGAGGCCAGCCCCATCTCTATAGAGCAGTGAAAAAAAAAGTCACAGCGCTGGTATTTTGTTATGACGTGCTATTTTTATTATGTCTACTGTTCCTTACGATACGACAATAGCAAAGTAAGTAACTTTAAAGTTCCTATTTAAAAACATTTCAACTTTCCATAAAAAATTGTTACTTATTTAAATCTAACTATTCGTCCTCTAACTAAACGAGAGCAGTGGTGGCCCAGTAGAGCAGTGGTGGCCCAGTGGTATCGGCCTCGACTTACGAGTTGTAGGTCGTGGGTTCGAACCCCGTCAGGCGCATTGCTTTGTGTAATTTATTTCAACCCCACTGCTCTCAAAACGGTGAAGGAAAACATCGTGAGGAAACCGGCATGTCCTAGAACCAAAAATTCGTAGACATGTGACATCTACCAATCCGCACTGGGCCCGCGTGGTAGATTACAGCCCACTCCCTCTCGCAGAGAGGAGGCCTGTTTCCCAGCAGTGGGAACATTTATAGGCTGATGATGAACTAAACAAAGATCATAAGCAAACCGTATAGAGTAACGTACGACGTGTAGAGAGACCGTCAAACATACGACAAGACACTGAAAGTAACGACACGACACAATAAAGGGACAATTCTCATTATGTAGATGCCAGTAGAACATTGCTCGAACAAAGACGAGAGAGGGAATGGACTGCTGAGGATGTTATATCGAGACATGGCGGTGGATATATTCCGTTTTATGCTTGACGCTGATGTAATATTAATGAAAAAGTAAAGATGCCATTATTATTCATTACGGTCTTAACCATGATCTTGCAATTGAAAGAAAATACGACACTATTCCGTAGTTATAATAACTCAAAATCCCAACGTATTTTCCTTGCAACAACAACTCGGGAATGGGAGAGCCGTGTTTGCACTTCGGCCAAAAAAAAAAAAAACCTTGACTCCTATTTTAAACCTACAGTGTTTAACATAAAGATAAAAATGCAACGAAAAGCAATCTCAGTAGCGACACTTATCCATTACATAACATGCCACGACGGCGGGTACACTTAGCAACACAAGGAGTGTTTACATCGGGTCCCCTATCACTTGTAAATGGTTTGTACTACATACCTCTCCTAATATAAGCTATCAGGCAATTGAATAATGCAGCGGTGTCAACAATAGGAGCCACCCTAACGTCAGCACTTTGAGTAAGGTTCACAGCAACACAAAAACATGGGCCCAAGAATTTTGGGGCATGTTTTCCATTGATAAACATAACCTCACATATGGGTGTTAGTGGCTTCACATTAATGCTGATCTAACATTGAAGTTACAGTCAGAAGTAAAATCGTTGTTATTTATTTTTTCTCGGAATATTAGAAGGAAAATCTGTCACCAAAAGCCGACAGTCAATTTACTTCCAAACATGGACGGAACATAATACAAATGTCCCTAAGTGTGACAGAGTACTCGTGTCTCTATACTCTTCTAAAGAATATAAGGGTAACATTATGTTAAAACATAAAGGCTGTAGAAATATGGCAAGATCACTATGTAAATGGAGAAAACCCGAGTTTTCCCCAGAGTAAAGATCCTAGCCGTAAATCGTAGCGTTAGCCCAGTACAGACCACATTGGCTCTAAGCTAGAATCTCCACAGCTATGCATAAAAATGTATCTCCTCAGTTCGATATAAAACATTCACAAACCAGAGTCGACCCTCGTAATATCGAAAACTATTCAGCACGTGTTAACATTCAGCTCCACAAAATTAATGGTCAGTAGTGCGTCTGAATAAACACTTCAAAAACCGCTAACGTAACATGACAAACATCACTAATTACGGTCGTATAAACAAAACAATAGTTCTGGGGCACGTACTAAGAGGGACCACCGCAAAACCGAATTACGGCCCTTCACTATTGGCAACGAAAGTGTGTCCCCGCTCCCCCGAAGGCCCAAAATTCGGTCGCTCGCCATCCTGGCTAGTTAGTAGTCATTACAGAGGCAGCCATTCGGCAAGTTGGTCCTCAATAGCGGAATCGGTGGCCGATGAACAACATCCAATTTAAACGGAATTTCATAGGCGAGGGCGTCAATTAAACACGACTGTCGGCGTCGATATGACGTTTGTTTTGCCGACTATTGCCAGCCAATTTGCTTTTGATTCATTGCCCTAATTAATTGGTGCTATTTTTCCTTTGAAACGTTTTTCGTTGGTAAAGAATAGTTACAAACAACCGGAAACAACTGTTTTTGTAGATTGTACGACTATCGAGGCAAAATCTTCACCTTTGTAAATAGCGAGTCCAACTTGGTACTAATTATAGGCTCTGCGTACAATAAATAGGGACTAACTATCAGAACAAGCAATAAACATGTTTAACAATCGCCTCGCACCGTATCCTGTCCACTTCCACTCATATATCATAAAGGAACATTGGATACGATCAATTCGCGTGGTCTCCGTTGTGCGATAACGCGTTTGATGCGACGATAAATCGCATAGCTGAGACTACAGCTGAAATTATAGCTGTTGAATTATGCATTAGCCACATCACGCTAGAGGTTGTAAAAGTGCCTGTCGATGGGTTGAGCCCGCCGGCCGGTGGAACACTATTTGTACACAAATAGCTCGACTTTATATCAGGGTTACCAGCCATGTATGGCCGACTATATCTCGTTTATCATTTTTCAGTCTGTATTCGAATTTTATTTAGTAGTGGACTATTGACTGGCGAGGTTAATGGAGTTGGAAATTGATGAAGCCTGTCGCATATGGATTGAATTCTTTATGGTCCGTAACTGAGGTGTGAAAAAACAGGGCAATCAAATGACACAAGTGGGGTAACAATTTCTCAGAAACTATCAAATATTCCGGATATCATGCAAATACCATGATTCTGCTTATTTGTCTGAATAATTCAGTTAACAAATCCATGGTAAGTCTACCATCCCTGTTTTATGACCGGACCCATTATACGACTAGGTATTCCTACTACATATTTTACGAGTTTTCGACACTCCTTGATATAAGTAGAGAATTTGTCCATACGCTATGAGCTATAACTTAAAACCGAGACTAGTTTTACGACATGCTTTTTCTAGCATTTTATACACTCGTTTGACTCGACTGTTTGTTTTCTTTTTGAGATAGTTTCCCTATTGGACGACTTATAAACGGGACTTTGACACGGGACTGACTGTCTACACCTATTTATTTGAATGGCAATTTCGTCGCAAAATCTATTGCTAGTATACAGCTAGTTATGCACTTGCTTTCACGATTCTGCAGTCTATTAAATTGCACGGCTATTTCGCAAATGTGAAAACAATTTAAGTGTTCAAAAATATGGTGCAGTTTTATTATGAGCGGGTGTGTATTTGAATGGTAAACACATGTTTACGTTTTAAAGTTTTCATATTTTATTTCGTCCGACAAAATGCTTTGGCAAACTACGGCTTGGCGTATTTTATTGTAACGTAAATATGGTTTGATGCTTTAAGAATCGTTTATTTTATGTTCAACATTTATTTTATTCTATTTTCAGCCAGACACATTCTTATCAACAATTCTATCTACGATGGAAGTGCTATAATTATGAAGAGTTCGTAGACTGACATTTATTACCAAGAGAAGTGCTGTCGCAACTGTGTCGATATTTGTGACGTAAATATTGGGTACGTTTGATTGATTGATGATCGAGCCACTATTTATAGGTAACAAAAGTATATTCAATATTAAAATTACTTTTACGACTAGTAAAAAAGACCATAATAATTCTAAAGGCAGGTATACACTTTCGTATTAGCATAATTCTGAACGACAGAGTAGGCCTCGCGATGTCGGCGTGAATAATCTGCACATTTCTTGTAGAATCGATATACGCTCAGCTGCTTGCTACTAACTTGTTTCATTAAATTCAAATTTCGTGTTGTACTTATTAATTCAGGCGAGCGTTTTCTCCGCACGTCGGACCGCGACTAGGCGGCTGTTTTTTATATTCTTGTCGTCTCCACATCGAACCGAGGAAGTTTTCGAGAAATTCGAAGGCTGTCCAAAAGGGTTTCGCTATATCGTATCGCTATAATTGCCAAGTTCTGTTCTGTCTTACTTTGGTAATCCAAAGTTGTCTACAATATGGCTTTAATTGTAAAACAATATTAGCCTTCGTTAACAATCATTGTTAGTAAAATAAACGTTATTACAGTTCTTGTTAATGTCCTGTCCTACTTCTTTGTAATGAAAAATACGCAAACTTGCGTTGGAGTATCACAATCAGATTGTAAAAAAGCAAAGTCAACAGCTAAGCCGTTTATATTAGAACAATTAAGTTTCACAAGTTCATGTAAAGCAATTCACTTAAAGTTCGCTACATAATCACATTTCTCAAAGTTGAAAGTTGGGCGTGTATCTGCGAGCGCTCGGCAACTCCCGCGAAATATGATGGATCCAGATACTTGAGTCGCAAACAAATTTTTGAGAGATTCCTTTTAAGTGGATGCTCATTAACGTCGTCATAATAACGCCAAAGGAACAGTAAGACGTTTCACGCACTCCTAATGAGTTTCAGCGGCTCTATTGACATGGTAAACAGTAAGCAACAAATGTACTAAAACGGGCGTAAACAATGCACGTAAGCATTCAAAACTCCTTTAGCAATGTCTCTTTGTCTGCTACCGTTTTTATATTGTAACATTTTGATTTCACCAAAATGTACATGTCAACCTTTGACAACTAAACTCTTGCCAATTACTTAATTTTTGTTCAGCAACTTGATTTAAATTCTTCTTCTGGCAACATTACGAGTCGTATTTCGTGGATTTTTGGTCGTCTCTACAGAAAAAGAAAATGGAAGGTCTATGGTTCCGGTTCTCGACGATGCACTTTTCGACGAGCCTTTAACAGCAAACAAGTCGCTGAGATGTTTTTTTTGAATATCTCAATTTAATTGGAGAATCCTTGTTGGGATTTTAAAGGAATGTGTCCCGGACCCACGAGGATTGCTCGTGTTGTGTGGGTCGGACATGATTTCCGATCAGGAGTATTTTTCTGAGGAAAACTAACCTTATATCCACGAGTGTGGTTTCTTTGTTGGAAGCGGTAAGTGAATTTTTATGTGAATCCCATGGATTCATTAAGCCCCATAAGGTGATTCCACCGATATCTCATGGATTTTTTTTGTTTCAGCGTATGCGCTTTTTAACCTATACTCGAAAATTTAAAATCTTCGGTTCTCGTTGGCTGCGAATGGGAGATGACGTTTCCGGACTACTATATATTTTAATTTTTAGTTTTTACCCTAAGTACCTTTAGATAATTCGGTATGTACAAATTCTCATTAACTTAAAAGTGACGCCACGTGCAATAATGATTTTTTTTAACAACTAGATATTTTTACAGTAAATATTGATTTTTTTTTTACCAATACTTTTATGTTTCGTAATATTGAATTTTTGACCATGTATTTTGCAATAGTGAATTTAGAGATTTAATACCCTTTGTGAACCTATTTATACCTAGCGTAAATCCTCTGCTTGTCGGATAATAGGCAATAGAAATAAACTTGTGAAATTTAACTTTTGAGCCTAATTTATTCCATCTCCCTAAAGATTAAAAGATCGGTCACCCGCTAATCTATCCAAGTAAATATTGTGATTTTTGTATACTGACACGCCTGGCGCCCGAGTTTCTTTGTTCCTTTCATTATTTTCTTTTGGCGTTCAGTAATTTTTAATGCAAAACACAGATCTTTGTCGAAACACACTCATTGGACTCTTCATAATGTTACAATATAAACTTCAAAAGTCCTTTGTCCGGAACTTTGATCTAGGAGCAGACTTCGGAACAATATTAGGCACATTTCTACTTCCATTACATTCTGTTCTGTGAGCGAATTTATTTTCAGTTCTCGTAAGAATGTAAGTAACTTTTCTGTCTCTTTGTCGGTAGTATGAAACGTGTATCTGTTGCTAACTTTGTTAATCTTTGTTTAAAGAGTGTTACTCAGATTCGAGGATCTTGACGGTGAAACGAAACAGGACACTGTTATCTCTCTTAATTATGATTGTCAATCATGCCTGCAGTATCCGGAACATAGCACTCTCAATAGACCTCAACAATGAACGGCCGGGGGATTAGTACCAAAGACAAGACAATCATAATTTTAATCTAGATTAAGTAGCACAATGAAAGGTAGTAACCTCATTATCAGAGCATTACTTCGCACACTACGTAACTAACCTCCTTGCATATGTTCAAGTAGTTATCTGAACTCGTAAAGAGCCTTTGTTTAAACAGTGTGAAATATTGGTTTGCTGTGCAATACCTTGGCGTGGCACAGCGGTCGTAGAGGCGATGACTTACGATTACAGCACCGCTGCAACCCCCACTTAACTGTTACATATTGCTTCACTTAACTCAAAACCCGGCCTGGGAAAGAATTACGTACGGAAGTGGATCGCGGGCCGCGGACGTACGCTACACAGACACAAACACATTACACTGTCGACCTTATAAATTGTGCTGCCCGCTAAACGTTAACTAATGAAGCCGAGGTGCATACTGACCAATTGCTCTGGCGACCGATTTACTACCTGCCATGAATTTTTGAATGCGTTCCAAATAAACACTGGGATTCATCACTGGGGTTCAACATAATACTATTAAAACCTTGATTGACTAACATTCAAAACGTTCATAAGTGTCATAACGTGTGCTCTGCGCACATTTGATATTTTAATCGCATAATCGAATGAATCATGGGCATTATAATTTGATGCAAAATATACGGTGCGCCAAACAAAATGTAGCGTAAATTCATGCGGAAACTGAACTGGTATTTTCAAGTGGAGCTCGTTTACAATTTAAAATTCCACGATAAACATATGTAGATAAGGGAGGTATAATATTCTCGGGTCGGGCAACGCCGGCCGACGTACTAGGGCAGTAGAGTTAATAAAATCACTTTGTTAGTCAATTCTGCATTTTGTACGCCTATGGCTCGATACACACGTATACAGGCCAGTTAATCACTTTACTTTTTGCACGGATTCAACAACATGCGAAATAAATGTGATATTCTGAACAAAAACTCGCACAAAAATGAATAACACGATTAATTTGCTAAAACTACATCTCTTTTCAAAGTAATGAAGATAGAGCATCATTAATCAAATCACTGAAATGTGAAAGTATTGAATTCTTTTTGAATAGCTCTGTTGATGAGAGCTTAACATTTCTATTGGAGGCGTGAACAAAAGTGTGAAGTTGGGAGTAGGGTGTCTGAGTGTGCAGTATGTGCTAGGTTATGTTAGTGAGTCGGAGGGTTCGGGAGCAGTCTCCTGTGAGATAGCGCGGCGGGTGTCGGCCTCGCGTCGGCTGAGCACATCGCGCCACTCCAAACGTGATATCGCAGTACATTATTGTAATAACAGCACTCGGAGCTTCTTTGACGGGGAAAATGAGAGGTTACACACGACCCCTAGTCGTGTGTAACCTCTCATTTTCCTTACCGAAATTCAAAGGAGCTCTAACAAAGCTTTGTTTTGCATCGCTCGCTCGGCGAAAGCCGCTGAAAGGCTGGCTTTTTAGATAAGGTTCTCTTATAAATTTTCAGCATAGAGCAGACATTTTGCGCTAAAGTTTTTCAATGTGGGAATGCGAACATCTGCTGCGATTCCCATTCTAGTTTCGAGGGTCGACGTTTTGCGGCCGAGTTATTTGCGAAACCGTTTCACTCGTTAGGGGGCAATTATATTCAGACTGTAATTGAAAATGTTAGTTGTACTAGCTTAAGTAGTTTTTAACAAGGGAAATTATTGTTTTTGTTTGTAAAACGTGAACACGTTTTTGATAGAAATGTTCCCATTCAATAATATAGCGTGTATTTTACTTATTACGAGTAAATATGCAGTTATTTAATGGACTTCTGTTTCTGATAACTTTATTTATATTCCAAAGTGGTTAATTTATTTTTCGTCGGATCCAGAAAACTTTTTAAAAGACTTTAATTTTAAAAGCCCGGTCTTGCCAAGTTGTTTGAATTTGTAAAAATTAAGTTGAAATTAACTGAGTTCAATTTTTAAGTGTTGGTATATGAGAGCTTTTAAATTATTAATGACGTAATTATCTCCACATTAACTTTATTCACTTTGTACAAAGTTAATTACTTTTAAAATGTTGATGAGTTCATGTCATTTAATTTAATTAAAAACATTTTAATTTCAACGTTTTAATATGATGCCTGTGATTTTATTGGAAAATCTATAATTGTAATTAAAATAGGTACCTACCAAAGGCTTATCATGTTGGTATCAATGTTTTTTAATGACATATTTTGCCCCTTTGTACTTATACACGTGACGAAAATCTCCGATACCTCACGACTTCGACATCCATTGACGCGTGCACGAACACGAACGTGTACGAACCTCGGTGTGTTTGTATTGCGATTGTTGCTTGTATACTAAAGTCGTAAGGTATTCTTATTTTTGTAAGGTAAAAGGCAAGGTCGCTCTATAAGACTACGTGACACTGCGAAATATAGGTGTACTGTCAGTATCAGTATACCTATCTAGCCTTTTGGAGAAAGGCTATTGGCGTGTTTTATTCATCTATACTGTCAACTGGGACAAGGCCTCCATCAATTGGGAAGCGGGACTGTCTTATCAGGCAACCATGAGGCTGGAACGTAAAGGCCTATTGAAGGAACACCGTGGATTTTAGTCAGTACAAGTCTGATAGTCCCTCCCGCTCCACACAGGACTCATTGGATGACTTTATCACGTAACAAGTACACAATAACAAATGCTTATAAATTAAGAACTATTGAATTAAACTGAAAGAACCAAATGACAGATAATACTACATCAATCAATAAAATAATCATCAAAATAGGTTCACCTTGTAGTAAGTTATGACTTTATGAGGTAAAAAAAAAAAAAACCAGTCGATTTAAGTAAGAATCTCCTACTTTTTGAAGTCGTTTATAAATAAACATAAAGGTGACTCACCAATAACAGAAAGGCGTATCTGAAAATTCCTCGTCGGCGAGTTCTTAAAGTCTACCCGACACCGGTACACGCCCTCGTCATCCAGCTGTACCGTGTCCAGTGTTAGTGCTGCTGGTCGGGCGACTGTTGCGAAGTAGGCGCGAGGACCGAAGGCATTTGGGTCAGACCATTGTAGCGCCTTGTTGAATGAACGGCCACGGACGTCGAAACTGAAAAAGAGATTTGTATTTTAGTAAAAAAAAAAACTGGCCAAGTGCGAGTTGGACTCGCGTGAAGAGGGTTCCCTACGATGTAACCTACCACGTTTTTTTTTTAAATCTGACCCAAATTGGTACGCACAATATTGAGTGATTTACCATGTTATTTTAATATCATGGACTTCTTATAGGTTTTCCTATAATCTATAAGTAGAAAACTAATTTCCGTTTTTTTTTTTGGTTCAGTAGTTTCGGAGATAAGGAGGGGAATGGTCAATTTCGTCTATTTTCTTGAATAACTTGGAAACAATTTATTTTGAAATTACAAAAAAAATACATTTAAGATTGTCTCAACAAGACCTTTCATTTGATATATCACACGATGCAGTTTTCAAATATTTTTTTTTAATTTTCCCCTTCCCCCCCAAAAATTACCTCCCATAATTATACAGATATGGATTTCTTATAGGTTTTCCTATAATTTATACGTAGAAAACTAATTTCTGTATTTTTTTCAAAATTTTAGGTCCAGTAGTTTCGGAGATAAGGGAATGGTCAAATTTCGTCTATTTTCTTGAATAACTTGGAAACTATTTATTTTAAAATTACAAAAAAAAAATACATTTAAGATTATCTCAACAAGACCTTTCATTTGATATGTCACACGATGCAGTTTTCAATATTTTTTTTAATTTTCCCCTCCCCCCCCCCCAAATTTACCTCCCACATACAGATTTCATGTATTCACGTCACACCTCTGTGCTTGGGTCACAGGAATTGATATGTATACCTCAATCGGTCTAGTTGATTCGGAGATAATTGACTGTAAGCAACAGACGGACACACGAGTGATCCTATAAGGGTTCCGTTTTTGTATTCGGACGTACGGAACCCTAAAAAAACGTGTGGCACTCGAAGACTGCCGCGGTAAAGCTATTGTATAGCACTTTTTATCAACTTATGCAAATATAATTATTTATTTATTATATTTATAACTGTTCTAATCAGACTATGGTCAGTCACGTCAATCAAGTGAAACGTCAAGAAAAATTCTCCTCCCTCTCCTTCTCCCTCTCCCTCTCCCTCTCCCTCAGTAAAATTGCCCCTTGCTCAATAAAAGCATGCTTTCCTGCTAGTAATGAGCACGTCTGTCCATACCTTTATGAGCACGTCTGTCCGTACCTTTATAATTACCGAAGTCTCCCGAACTGAAACGACGTTAGACGAATTTAGACGATGCGTGGTGTCAGGTATTTTCCTTAGGATTTTTAGGTTTTTGGGAATTTCTTGATTCGGTCGCCGCGCCGCGCCGCGCTCGGAGCCCGCGATAAAAGCTATGCAATAGCTTAAAAAACTAACTAAAAGGTGTCTAACTCAAACTAAAAATAACCTTTTGTTTAAAGGTATTCATGGATACAGTCGAGCGCAAAATTGGTTAATGAAAATATTATACTATAAATTAGGTTTATTTTTATCTTAAATGTGAAATCACAAAACTGAAAGATTTGGCTTATTTCCGTGACTGTAATAATGAAAAGTTGAGCAATGGGTCCAGTGAAAATGTGATTAGGTCAAGTGATCCCGCGGGTTCATATCGAATGGGTCCAGTTGACCAAAAACTCCAATATACGTGGGTGAAGAATATTTAATTTTCTACACTTTAATCATCTCATGTTTAGAAATCTTTATATATTCCGCCATTTTATTAAAACCCGTTTTTATGGTCTCTGAAACGTGTAGATATTATAATAATTATGCCTTCAGTCTTCTTCGGTTTTGAATACTTAAAATTAGTCAAATCCCTAGAGTTTCTTGTTAATCATTATAATGTATAAGTAATTGAGGAAATTTACGGCACGAGTAAAATCTTCTTGGCGAGATCGAATAGTCTAGAAATAAGGTCAAAATTTTTGGTAAGGCATCAAGTGGAATTAAAGAAGATAACTTATAACATTAAAGTGCAACTTGACACTGTGCTTATTATAGCGCAACGGTAAGACTTTACGTAATCCCTCATTATTTAAGTTGAAGTTCTTTTAAAGTTCAGGTTGTAGTTGATAATGGGCTCTTTCACATTATATCGACCACGATATCGGTGGGATGGGTGGTTTCATACATTACTAGGGAAAATGAGAGCGAACGATATGCTAGTTTTATTCTAACAGCAGAGAAAGGTTTTTTTTCATTTAGATTATATTTTTCTATCGCTTTTGACTATAACAAACAAAAGTTCCATCAAGCATAACCAAGTAAAATAACATACTTTTCTATACGAAATGGCTTTGCTAATTGCCATTTTATAGTTTCTCATTACTAGGCGGAAGATGGATTGTACACATAATGGCTGACTAATAAAATATGATTTGATTTACCCCGTGATAAAACTTTTAGGTATATATTAATGTTATGATTTTTTATTACTGACCTCAATGGTTTTATGTGGCAACGATTTTGTTTCGTGCAGTTGGTACTACAGTTAATGAGTATGGTAGAAAACCGGCAAAGTGCGAATTAAAGTTGATCGTAATGTGTTCCGTAAAATGCCGAAATAATACTGGGCAGTGGGTCCAGTTGACCCATTCCGAATGTGATCAATGACAGGTCCACTTTGTGTGGGTCCAGTTGACTAAAAACTCATAGAGTGATTACACTTTTTAGAATGCTATTTTCTAGAACGCAGCTATTATTTAGAACACTAAATAATATAACCATTTTGACAATATCGACTCAGAATATGTTCGTACTAAACATATGCCTATTGCTTGTATTGTCTATCTCAATATCGTGCCCTGACGTGTACCTACATCGATATTGTTCAAAGCTTCGTATCGATATCAAGTTTCATTGCACAATTCTGCATACATCCTTATTCTGACGTTTACACGTGTGTTGTCAGTGTTTGTGAATGTAGACGGAAGTTAGTATCAGCTCCTGCGTATATCTTGTCAAGATTCGGGTGTTGTCTTGAAAAGATCGCTGTAAGCGACAAGACCGCCCATTGTGTAACCCTATTTATAAGATCTACTCTGTATACCTGTTATTTGTATGGTGTGTATTTATTTATTTAAGTGTTTTCTATTCTACATTGAGTTCGACTGCAAATAAATGGGCTTACAATGTGTTATTCATCACTGCTTAATATCATCATCGTCATCTGCTTATCATTTCCCAAAAAAAAACCAAATAAAATCCACCGTGTTCCCTCCATTGTCCTTTACGTTTCAGGGTCACGGTAATCTGCTTGGATAGACCCGCGACTTCTGCAGGCGTTTGGCCTTATGGGGTCTCGTCAGCTAGTTGCTAAAAGCTCTTTGAGGCGCGCGGATATGGCCCTTTATCAGACGGCGAGTTACCCATTACTTGCCGTCATTCAAGTGTACCTAATTTCATAAGTTAATAACAAACATGCTCTTAAATTTCCACTTATTATAACGATTACTTATTACCAACATGTGTAAAATAACTAAATAAATTCCCCGAATTTTTGGAAAGTGTTTAAAAACTTGGCAACCCTGCAATAAATAACAAACTTAATTGATTTAAGCGTTCAATCGCTGAGCATTTTGAGCTTAAACGGTTAGCTTGTAACACATTTAAATCATTTTGAGCTGAAACGGTGAGTTTGTAATACATTTAATATAATTTGTTCAAAAACTTTGTTCACTTATGCTTTGCTTCTGACTTGTTACGTGTAAGTTAGTTTGTAACTTGAGCGCCATTGAATCATTAAATTGAAGATTTGAATGTTCTTGCACTTAGATCTCAAGTATTGTTTGAATGAGAATCTGTTTGAAGAAAGTATTATGTTTCACAGAGGAGGTTTGTGTCCTATTCCCGTTGGATCCCACATGCTTTAAAAAATTTGAATGCAAGTACTTTCAACGACAAAATTGCTTTTTTGTAGAACTTTTTTTAGTAAAGTAATAGAGAATAAATCTCTAAAATAAAGGTAACACTTTTCTTCTTATATGTACACATGTTATCATAATGTGGCATTCAACGGGAATAAAAAATGAGATCCAAAAGTGGGATTCAACGGGAATAAATCTAGGTTTGATTATGCTAAGTACTATGTCAATTTAAATTTCTTTAATGAAGTTTTAAATTGAAATGTTTATAAAACTAATATTTAGTAGTTTACATGTAATTATATATAACAAATATTATTAGTTGGAACCAATGATGAGAAGAATTTATGTTATTCCAACTTTTAATTTAACTCTGAGCAAAATTTCATTAAGATCGCGAGTGTTTTACATGGTTTATTTAATCACATGAAATCGGGCGTGTGACATGTTTCAGAAACAGTAAGGCGCGTGCGAATGTGCTTCGGGCGGGCAGGCAGCCCGGTTGACGCTCCGCGTGTCCTTGAACGAATCCTTAGGTTTTGGAAGTCTCGTATAACATTTTTTGGACTAGAGATATTTAAAAATAAAATATTTTCTCAATGTCCTTTACTAACTCAAACAGTTAAAAAACATAATTATTTACAAATCAAATAAAACAGAGAAGTGGTCTGAAATAAAGGTATAATAAAATAAAATTAAAATAGTTGCAAAATCTCGAAAACGGCTGGACCGATTTAGCTCAATTTGGTTTTGAATTATTTTTTGAAGTCTAGAGGAGGATTAAAAATGAGTGAAAATGATTAAAAAAAATGATTATGTGGAGGTATGAAGTTTTCCGGGTCAGCCAGTGTTTAATGAAGGATTATTGAGTGAAGGCTTTTTTGTGATAGTAATATCAATAATGACTTAAATCCACCGTATTCCAATTGTTCAATTGCTCTTTACGTTCAGAGCCACGGTGATTTTGTAAGACAGTCCTGAAACCCTTCGTATAGTCCCTCAGGTCAATACTACGCCTCTCCACACCCCACTGCCTTACGCTTTGGTCAAATGTAGACAAAATGACCACAACTAATTAAAAAGTCTTACAAGACATTTGACATCCGGTCTCCGCTAATCTACTTACTTTTATTAAGGCTAAGAAGTCTTAAGGTAGTAAGTACAGCGTCTACAAACACTGCAGTACTTGTCACGGCGACCAACTTTGAAAAGTCAAGCGGGGGAAATGCATAATTAAACATTTGTAAGTTCAAGCAATGAATAATTAAAACTTATTACTTAGCTCGTTATTACATTTTGTGTTGTTCCCGTTATGAATGTTTGCTGGGAACGTTTTACCTACGTGATATGCATGTGCACTGTGTCGAAAAGTTAAGTTATGCATCTTAGACCTAATTTTGATGACCGAAGGAACGCTTGTAAGTCGCAAAGTTAATGGAACGGAATACACCGGAACATTTATTTGTACCTATAAAAATGGCATCTTTAAAAATATATGGCTTCGTTCAATCCCGCTACTTCTCAGCCAAGTCGTGTATTTCTCGGGCATGCGGGCGGCGAGTAAAGGGCAACTCGCAGCCCGACCATGGACCATGCCCGGGTCGACGGCGCGTTGTGTTTCACGCGCGCCTCAAAGAGCGTCAGCATAATGACGGGGCCCCCTCTCTAGAGGGCCAAAGCCTGCCGGGGTCGCGGGACTTATCTCATTACCGTGACCCCGGGACATAAAGGGCTATTGAAGGACATCGTGGATTTTAGTCAGTACAAGTCTGACAGTCCCTCCCGCCCTGCCCGGGGTGGGAGGACTCATTTGATGATTTTACCACGATAAAAAAAAAGTCGTCTATTTCTGTGTTTAGAGATTATTAAAGAAATATTGGACAAGTTTTCAGCGTGTATGGACCAAATTCCAAAAAAAATGCACATAGATCTCCGTCTTTTAAGTATTTGGCATCGTATAATAAAACAACTGATGGAATTAAAATCTATCAGAGGTGCTAATACGAGCGAGTGATGTAAAAGTAAATAAGAACTTCCATTTTAAAATTTTAAATACTTCTTTTTTTCTATAGAGTTTTGAGTGCAATTTTATACCTATTTATCTTTGAAGAAAATTGATTGTGCTTTTAATAAAAAAAAGTAGCTAAATGGTAAAAGAACTAAGCCGATTTTGGAATAGAAAATAAAAAGGAATCAATTTCTATTTAAAAATCGGCTTATTTAGTTAGCGTTTACGTCACCACTCGTGCCTCAGATTTAACGTTCATTAAGATATACTAAGTAAATATTTCCTTAGTGTATTAACACACATTTAGTGAGCATTACTCTTAAAAACACAAGATGGATACCTATAACAAATTACATTACGGAATATTTTTACAATTTCCTAAAAGCCTTTCATTTGACCTGTGTCTTGAGAAATTATATTTTTGAGATATAATAAATGTGCTGATTATTTTAGAATAAAACGAAAACACTAGAAAGTGCGCAGCGGGACTTTTTTAACATGGTAAAATCATCACATGAGTCCTCGCTCCTAGGGCGGGGCGGGAGGGACTGTCAGACTTGTACTGACTAAAATCCACGGTGTCCTTCAATAGCCCTTTACGCTCCAATGTAAATTGATGTTCATAAAGACCTGATTTGCTAGTCCAATTTGAATAAATGACCGTCGACTTCTTTTTTTACGACGGTAAGAATTATGCCTATATCGTGGTTGCGTTTAAAATATTTAGCCCTTCTTTATCGTTTCCATGGTTCTTTTATTTCACTTAAAAAAGCTTCAACAAGAACTATGTCACGTCGACAACTTAGGAAACAATTTTTTTTTTAAATATTCCACAACTATCACACAACGCCATCTAGTCCCAAGCTAAGCAGAGCTTGTGTTATGGACACTAGACAACTGATAAACATACTTATTTATTTCTAAATACATAAATATTATAGATAAATTACACCCAGACACAGCACAAATGATCGTGCTCATCACACAAACATTTGTCCTGGGTGGGAATCGAACTCACGACCTCCGGCATAGCAGTCAGGGTCACTAACCACTAGACCATCAGGCCTGTCAAAAAAAAATAATAATAAAAAATCTTAATCAGCACCTCAAATCCGCTTGACTCGCGGCCCCATTCTAAATGGACCCAGTGATTATGCCAATCACCTGCTGTTACTCAGATAACTGGAGCATCGCCCTTCGCAAACGGCTTCAGGATGTTACTTAACTTTCACAATACTGCAACTTACCCCGCTCGCCACTGACGTCGTTAAGTTAAAAGGTGAGGCTCGGTCACTGGTACAGCGATCGCGATTGAAAATGAAAAAAAAAATGCGATTGTTTATGTATATTATTATGTACAATCGATAAAGTGGAATTATGACCCACCATAAGCTTATTTTCGTACAGACATTCAAATACAATTAAGTCCACATTCGCGTAAACATACATATCCATGGCAACGACTTTGATCTTTGTCAATTTGACGGATTCAAACGATTTATTGTCAAAATCAAAGTCTGACAATCCCTTTCACTCCACCATTGCAGGAGGACTCATTTGATGATTGAGATGACTCAAAATGATCCTTGTTTTCATGCAGGAGTATCTTAAACTGTTGTGTTGTTTGCTCGAACCATTACTTATAGCCAGCCAAATATCATCATCTGCTCAGATGTTACCCAACTTAGTTTATTGGGATCGGCTTCCAGCCAATGTAGCTCGATATCAGTATTTTACATGACGTGGCGCTAGTGTCTTTGTCATTACATCAAATTGCAATAGAAAAATGTAGTACCTTCAATTTTCCACAGGTCATGGGTGGTGGCCCGGACTCTAGAACGAGTAGATCTTGAACAGTCGTTCGGCTAAAAGACTGTCAAAGATCTACAAATGACAGCCGGTACCATCGGCTTTACGTGTAAAAATAAGCATCTATCTTTCAGTTTCTACCCTATGTAACAGCAGTTGCTCTATTTAATCATATTCTTCTCCCTTTTCTCTTCAATAATTTATGAAATAAGAATTTAATTCGTAGTTTGTAACGTAAAACTTAAATCAGGTGCTACGGCAAAGTTTTAAAATATTAACAAGAGACTGCTTACAGATCCTTATTTAAAATTCATCTGGAAAGAGAGTCGATTCCGATACAACTTTAATAACAGATTAGTATCATGGGTATTGCCTTTCATAATTTGCGCACGTTTTCGTTCGAGTTGGCAACTTTCGTTTCTGTACACCTGTCAACGTATATGCAAAATTTCAGGACGATCAGCAGTGCTATTCTCTAAGAACAGCACGGCCGCAGCCGTCACGCCACGCTGTGATTAAAGTTTGCTCTTCAGGTACTGACAGCGACATTAGCGCTTACCGCTCGCGGTGCACGATCGTGGATCTCAAGACCACTTCGTAAAGTCCAATGATGAGATTTGGAATAGATAATAAGTAGCATAGCAGTTCTGTGGTACAGGCGTGTAAAGGTCAAACCCCAGTATTTCTTCTTCCATGCCACTCTTACTCGCCATGATTTGCCACGATAAGTCTATCTATCTAACTATTCTCCTATCTCTTAAATCACTTACAACTTAATTGCTACCAACTTAAACTTCAGCCATTTTATTTCTAACGCTATCTAACTAACCTAAGCTTGCACTGCTCTTTCACTTTACGGCGTGTGGCAGTTAACGTTAGTTGTAAGAACTTGTTAGCCGTAAGCAGGCAGTAAATACTAGATGCAAATAAACACTAGCACGCTAACTTATCAGTTACGTCCGGCCAGCTTGATGCGTTAACTGTTTGTTGAAGTACTCGTACTAGGGTTGCAGAAAATTGTTGGAGGATTTCTACGAGAGTTGGTTTAGGAGATAAGTTGTCTGGTTGACAGATGTCATTTGATTTAGTTGTGAGAATAATTTAAATTAGTAATAGCGTTTTTTAATATTAGTAAATACTAGATGTAAATAAATACAAACTTGAAGTGATGTGGATGAATTTTTTGACGCCATATAAATTTTTAATTTTAGTTTTAATTTAGTTATTTTTGTAAATATTTTAGTTTTATTTTTAGTTTTTAAAGGTAGTGTGTACATATAGGGTTTTTTTTTATAATTACATAATTTGTTATAATAAATGAGTCCCACTAAACTGAAAAAAAAAACTTGAAGTTAATGTATGAGTTACGTCCAGCCGGCTTGATTCGTTAACTGTTTGTTGAAATAATTAATGCCAGTTTTTGGAGTAATGAAAATGTTTGAAGTACTAGGGTTGCAGAACTTGCAGAAAACTTTAACGTAACGTTGGATGTATCAGATGGACCCTGCTTTTGGAATGAATCTTGTTTTTGTAATGAGCATACTATTTATTTTAAGAGCTTTTGGTTACATCTGTAAATAACATAATTATGTAATTAAATACGCTGACCTACGGGCTAGATGGTGACCGCAAAAACTTATCTGTTACGACCAATCATAATAATGTTAACTGTTCCTAGAACTAGGATTGCAGACAATTATTTGAGGTGTTTTAAAGGTGTTTTATTTGGAGATATTATTGTTTGTCATGAGAGATGTGTGATGTTATCTCAAGAAAGCGTTTGGTAACATCAGTAAAGTTCTACCCGATCCAAATAAACATTAGTACGCTAACTTATCAGCTACGTCCGGCCTTTTTGATGCCGTAACTGTTTGTTGAAAATGTTTGAAATACTAGAGAATATTATATTATGTTTAATATTTTAAAGTATTTTTACGTCCATATAGCGTGCATAATTTACTTCACCATAAAAATGAACAACACTCTCGCATCCACATAAAAAAATCTTAATAAAATGTCCTAAATTACCTACTCGATCAAAATCGACGTGGTATTTTTTGCAATTTAATATTGATCCCATAGAGTAAATTGCTCACTAAGAGCTAAAAAGTACCTCAAGTATTAAATAAACAAAACAGATTAATCAATAACTACTTCACACATATAAAATGATTATGCAGACTCACGCCTATTTATTTCTCAAACACTGGGTACCTTAGCACTCCCGATAATAAATTAAAGCTGATAATGAAGCCTGCTCGTTCTATTGCGACTCGTGAAAGAATCTCCTTGACCTGGTGTTGAGGCCTCAAGGTCAACGTTGAGGGCTACGGGGCCAAAGAAAGGTTTAATATTTACATATAGTGATGAATGGGAGCCTTTAATCGATGCTGCTTTGCGCCTGTACAGTGCTGACTAACTGTGGGGTTCGTTGGCGAAAAAATATTGGGTTATTCTGAAAAAAAAATGGCAACAACTCTATATATTTTTCTTATGAAACTCTACCTCTGTGTCATAAAGGATCATGGACAATTTACATGTGCATATGCGAGCAACGGAATAAAAATAGTTGCCTATAATGAGCATTGAGCACTTCACTTGATACCAAAACACGTAAAATAAAAAGGCACCTGACATGAGACATAATATATTATTTCATTTCTCTTGATTTTATGTTCTACCTTTCACCATGTACGCCTACGCACATTGTGAAACTTTTGTACTTCCACTTAAGGTACGCTTTAGCCCTTAATAAACAGTTCACAGAGTCACACTTATGCCTGTATTCTTCATTGTGTTGTTGTTTCCGTGATTATTATGCACTTATCAACAATGTAATATTATTGCAAATCTCTTGGTGTTGAGTTAAAAATCTGGCTTTAATTAAGGCGTCTAGTTAGGTTTCAACTAAGGTTTGCTAAGACAGGCATCACAATAATAATCGAATTTATTTAGTTAAGTCACTTTTTTATTGATCTCACATCATATATTATATAGGATACAGTGATTACGTTGCACCCCACCTTCATATTATACACTACATATAGACACCATGAAGTATACGACGATACTCGCACCTGATAAAGGGGGTGTACAATATTGCTCCTTGTGACTACGGTGGTCGACCTCTTCGAGAGGATTAAAATCATCGTCCCATCACTAACCGCTTTGATGAACCTCTTGTGCACAAATGGAGCGAGGAAAGTAATTATCTAAAGGAAGCTTGTGTTGTGTCATTGAGTTGCCTGACATTAAAACGATCACTCAGAAATGCATTTAAAATCTTGTATGATAAGGATTATTTCTAAATAATTTAACATGTTTCGGAGCCTTTGCCTACTTTATGTATTTTACGTTGCTTCTTGATAGCAGTTTTATCTGATAAAACCTTGACACAAGTTACCAAAGGCTGAAGAAGAGAAGAGAGAGAGATAGTAGTCTTCTTCACCTTTTAGCCACCTAATGCTGAGTGCAAGTGTCTTCCGAGTCACCACATCTGGTGTTTTTGTTTCATGACTATGCAGTTTCTTCCGGCCACTTTAACGAGATCGTCTGTTCACCTAGTTTGTTGTCTCCTTACATTCCACTTTCGAGAAAGAGATTTACCAGACACTAATCTAGGTGCCGAAAATATTGAATGCATTGTCCCTTAGGCACAGTCTAATGCAACGCAGGTATGACATAGAATAAATAATAAGTACTCCTAGAAATTGCTTTCCTCACTCACAAGACTACTAGTCTGAAGATTAGTCCTGCGTGCAATGTTTTAATTTTTATTTCTTTTGTCCTATAATTGGCCTATTTATGAAGTAGGTGGTAAGTTCGTAGCTCTGGTCATCCTGACCAGTAAATATTTTATACTATGGTACAGACGCTGTCGGCGGCGCGTTGTGTTCCACGCGCGCCTCAAAGAGCGTCAGCATAATGACGGGGCCCCCCTTTAGAGGGCCAAAGCCTGCCGGGGTCGCGGGACACACGTATACCGCGACCCCGGTATACAAAGGGCTACTGAAGGACACCGTGGATTTTAGTCAGTACAAGTCTGACAGTCCCTCTCGCCTTGCCCTGGGTGGGAGGACTCATTTGATGATTTTACCACGATAAAAAAAAATGGTACAGACGCTAGCACATGAACCTTTCCCATCTTTTATATTTTTACAATCGAACACGAACATTAACATAAAGTTGAGAATCTTTTAAATTAAATTTGGGTAGCTTGATGTGCTGCCGTCTGTACCTTCTTTAATTTTATCACATCTACTGTCAAGGGTAATGCGACCCTGGCAACAAAGGGTCCTTGAAATAGCTCTCTATTTGTACAATAAGACCTTCCTTTCTTCATTATCAAGGAAGCAACAGAATAGTGGAATTGAAATCGTTCGCATGAAATTAACAGTCGTGGCATGATTGTACCATTTGTTGAGTTAGAACTACATAAAACTGAAAGGGTTCTGTAAAAATGTCAACTGTTTTTTTTTATTTGTGTGAGGTTGTGGCCACCTTTTGGTATTAGAGTTATTTAAGCCATATGGCTTTGGACTTAAATGTAAAGTCATATTTACATCCAGGTTTCCTGACGATGTTTTCCGCCACCGATGTCAGTGATGTCCATGTGTAACGGGAATAAAATGAATTATTGGAAATATTGGAGACGGGTAACGCCCTCTATTGACAAAGGCGCGAACTAATGGGAAATGGTTGCAGTTGATTCTGAAAAAATAAAATAGGTGGCGTTAGAGAGTAATTCTTTTGATACTTTAAATAATTCTAAATAAAATATAATAATTACATAGATAAAATTCAAATAATTAATTGTAATAGATTTCAGTTGAATTAAGTTTAATTATAAATACAGCATGTTCTAAAACACGAAAGCCTAGCAGCTGATCTGAAAAAAAATTAAAAGGTTGACGTATAACTTGAAGGTTAGTTTTTCTTCTTAGAACCGGAACACGCGATTAAGACGCTAATTAGACAAAGAATATTTTAATTAAATAAACTAATGACGCGAACAAGGCGTGGAACAGCGGCTAAAATGAAAGTGCATTAATATAAGGGAACCGCATAAGCGTATGTATTGATAATTATTTCCTGTTTTGTTACATTTACATAGCATCATTTTTCACCATGATTTTGTGTTGAAATGCTCATGGATTTCTTTTCTGATACTTTCAGGGTTTCAAACATTAATTTAAACTTAATTAAATAAATATATAAAAAACGTCTTCTCAACTCATGGCACATAACATGAAGTAATCTAGAACAAGCTCTGGTTCTAAGCCACGTGTTATAATCAGCAAATCACACAGGCTCCAATGCCGTCTTCGTTGCACATCAACTGATCGACCTGGATAGATGGTAGTATGTCCTACCTAAAGTAAGTGTTATTTCCATAACCTAACATTATAAGGAAGCTTGACAAATGCTATGTTCCTGTGTCATTGAAGTGTGCACCAACATATTAAATAGCTGAGAAGACGGAAGTATCTCTTTTATTTCAATCAACACCTCATGCGAACAGAACCCATAGTCTCATGGCAAATCTACGCTGGCAGCTGGTGGTAAGAGACGAAAGGACCTTACAATTGGACGCCCTACGTGTCGCATGAGGTCAGATTGGAATCTTCACTTCAAGATTAAGAGCTTGATCTGACTTAATTTGATTTAACTTATTGATTAGTAATTAGAGTCATTTAACTTAGTACATTTTTGCGAATTTGAGTTTTCAAAATTAGTTGATAGCACATGTTAACATTTTTTTTAATAGGTAAATCTTTCCACATAATTGATGTTATAAAGCTTAAATGTATAGACTCCTCTTAATTTAAATAAAGTCATACAACTTAGAAACATCAACACCTTGTGTTAAAAATTAAGGTTATGCCACATGTCATGTTAACATTGTAAACTTGTAAATTACTTGAATGGATTGACTCTAATTTGATTTAATTCACCTTGATTAATGTAAAATTACTATTTACATTCATTTAACTTAAAAATTAGATTTAAAATACTTATCAAAGACTGTTTAAATATTTTAAATTCAATATGGATAAGACAATTTGGATTGACTATCTTCGTAAAGAAGAATTATTACATGAGCTTAAATATTTTAATATATCCACAGATGTAAAGGCGACCAGGGATGTGCTTCGCAAGCGGTATCGCAGTCTGTGTGGTTTGTTTCGGAGAGGTAGCATTAAACCAGAGGATTATGCAACCCCAGCAAGTGCAGAGGAGGTACGCTTATGCTTGGAACCTATAGAAGAGCTGTGCCTATTAAATAGGGATTTAACCGAGGGAGATAGCTCCACTGTTAAGCGAATATTAGCTCGTTCGCAATATTAATTGATTAGGATGTCAAGCGTGAAAGATAAATCACCGGAATTAATTAAACTTAAGAATTAAAATTGAATCGTTAGACATAACTGACAATATCCAAGATAAATGGTATTTAAAAATGGTAGAAAATTGAGAAAAGTTTCCCCATAAATTTCCAAATTTTTCTCTTAAAGATGGTAAATTATTTCGACATTAAAAAAAATAATAATAATAATATAATTTAACTTCACAATTCACTTGGAAACAAGTGATTCCCAGTGATGATGTGGGACCTCTATTAAAACAATTTCATGATGATCCCACAGGCGCCCACTTTGGTATAGTTAAAAGTCATAAAAAAAATTAGCATTTGATTTGTTAGGACTCTTTCCTGTGTCCACTAAAAGGAACACAAATCTCTTAGTATGTCCAGATTAGTTTAGTAAGTATGTTATGTTGTTTCCTATACGGAACGCAACAGGCAATGCTATTGTTAAAAAAAATAATAATATGAAGACTCCTAGTTTTTCATACATTGTTGTTGTTAATCCAATATTTGCACGAAATTGGCAAAAGACGTGCAAATATTTAACTTGAAGAGGGATGGATGCATGTTGGTAGGGTAAAAGGTTTTTTTTTTCAAAATTAAATAGGTATACCAATTTTATTAATAAGGAATGTTTGCAGATGTATGAAAGAAAACACAATGATTGTTAAACTTAGTAGTATTCGAATGGGACTTAAAAGTGTCACCACTTAACACTTAATAAAACACATATCTACATTAATTAAAGATAGTGTTTACTTAAAAACTTACCAAGTATAATAACCTATACTTTGTAACTTGATGCTTAGTAAGGCGCCTATCTACATCAATTGGAGATAGGGTTTACTTAATAATTTTAAAAACTTAAATAAGTATTTGCCTATACTTTGGCTTGATACTTTCTAGATAACACTTATCTAGGTTTCAAGGATAGTGTTTATTTAACTTAAAACTTAACTTAATTAGTAAATTAATTAGACTAAGGCATGATTAGTCAATAAAAATTAGTTAATTAGTTGATGTCTGCAGAGAGTAGCTACGTGCTATATGTAGATAGGCAGACATGCGCTTATTATTATATTTAGTTTAGTACTTAGATAGTTTAAGGCAGGAGCAATCAATGTACGAATTTGCCAAATAGGTTTTGTTTCGGAATTGTGCTACTAGCCATTAGCATTTAGCAATTTAGTCTGTAAGTCTAAGGCATTTGGTTTCAGACTGTCTCAGTTTTCAATAGAATGATTTCGAGCTTTCAACACACATGAAAAAAAAATTTTTTGTCAGCAAAAATTTTTTAACTGGGGAAAGGTGTACTGTAACGGGAATAAAATGAATTATTGGAAATATTGGAGACGGGTAACGCCCTCTATTGACAAAGGCGCGAACTAATGGGAAATGGTTGCAGTTGATTCTGAAAAAATAAAATAGGTGGCGTTAGAGAGTAATTCTTTTGATACTTTAAATAATTCTAAATAAAATATAATAATTACATAGATAAAATTCAAATAATTAATTGTAATAGATTTCAGTTGAATTAAGTTTAATTATAAATACAGCATGTTCTAAAACACGAAAGCCTAGCAGCTGATCTGAAAAAAAATTAAAAGGTTGACGTATAACTTGAAGGTTAGTTTTTCTTCTTAGAACCGGAACACGCGATTAAGACGCTAATTAGACAAAGAATATTTTAATTAAATAAACTAATGACGCGAACAAGGCGTGGAACAGCGGCTAAAATGAAAGTGCATTAATATAAGGGAACCGCATAAGCGTATGTATTGATAATTATTTCCTGTTTTGTTACATTTACATAGCATCATTTTTCACCATGATTTTGTGTTGAAATGCTCATGGATTTCTTTTCTGATACTTTCAGGGTTTCAAACATTAATTTAAACTTAATTAAATAAATATATAATAAACGTCTTCTCAACTCATGGCACATAACATGAAGTAATCTAGAACAAGCTCTGGTTCTAAGCCACGTGTTATAATCAGCAAATCACACAGGCTCCAATGCCGTCTTCGTTGCACATCAACTGATCGACCTGGATAGATGGTAGTATGTCCTACCTAAAGTAAGTGTTATTTCCATAACCTAACATTATAAGGAAGCTTGACAAATGCTATGTTCCTGTGTCATTGAAGTGTGCACCAACATATTAAATAGCTGAGAAGACGGAAGTATCTCTTTTATTTCAATCAACACCTCATGCGAACAGAACCCATAGTCTCATGGCAATCTACGCTGGCAGCTGGTGGTAAGAGACGAAAGGACCTTACACATGATAAACTTAAAAGTACATATGAATTGAAAAAGGCACATTGGTACTTGTCTGAGTTTTAAATTACAACCTTAAATGCATGGGAAGCGAGGTGTTAACCCGGGCCATCACGACTGTTACAAAAGATACACATCTGTGACAAACTATCAGACAGATATAGATCCTTAGTAATGGAATCCCTATTTTTAGCGTGGTAAAATCATCAAATGAGTGCTCCTACACAGGGCAGGGCGGGAGGGACTGTCGGACTTGTACTAACTAAAATCCACGGTGTCCTTCATTAACCCTTTACGTTCCAGGGTCACGGTAATGAGATAAGTTCCGCGACCCCGGCAGGCTTTGGCCCTCTAGAGGGGGAGGCCCCGTCATAATAGGATCACCTTCGTAACCTTTACGTACAGAACCCTAAAAATCTAAATCAGTGCGTCGAAACGGTTCAATTCAGCACAGTTATCGCCCTGACACCGATGGTTTATAGTATCGCTAGGTGGATATTTAAAAGCCGTCGGCAGTTACCCTAATAATAGGGCTAAACGACGGAGCGTGATTAATGACCGGGCCCGGCCGGGTGTGTTGCTTAGTTTGACGTGTGTAGCTTCTGTGTTGAAACTACTCTGTGGTAATTGCTTATGCTAGTAATTTTAGTGATGAGTTTGAGATGTGCTTGTTGTTATGGCTTTATTGTCTTTTGTAGATGTGATTTTCATTTCAGTGACTTTTAAT
Organism: Agrotis exclamationis; assembly: GCA_950005045.1. Lineage (NCBI taxonomy): Eukaryota > Metazoa > Arthropoda > Insecta > Lepidoptera > Noctuidae > Agrotis > Agrotis exclamationis. The sequence continues at coordinate 11,569,510 of OX465436.1, read as the reverse complement.
GTTTCTTTTATGTGTAACATATTATATTAACTTTCGCTTCTGTGCTAGTGATTTCGTGAAAAGCGGCAGTAAGTGTGTAGAGGGAAGGGGAATAGGATTTTTCAGGATTAACCAATAGGTGCGTCCCCTCAGAGCGCGTAGCCTCGCGCGGCATTTTCCGCGCGAAGCAGCTCGGTTGGTGTGGACGTGTCTCGGGCGAGGCAAGTGACAGCGCTGCCGCGGTCGAGCGACAGAGCGCCCGAGCCATCCAGTGTCGGCTTTTGTTATGCTCGCGTATATTGTTTCGTGCCTCGGTCGAAAAACAATAGACGCGTCCACACAGAGTGAGCAGCCTCGCTTGTCAGTTTCCTCGCGCATCAAATGCCTCGCGAGGCTGCGCGCTCTGAGTGGACGCACCTAACGAATGTCCGCGGTGGCTCTACTACCGCTGCCAAATTGTAGCAACTCTTGTGAGATGCACATGTAACTCTTTGTTGTCCCAGTGAAATTATTATATACCATAATGGTTTCCTTACAATGTTTTTAATACCGGGAGGAGATGCCCTGGCAGAATATAATTATACCGACCTTATTGGTGATAGTCGCATATAGGCAGACTTCATTAATTCGCAAGGCATTCTCAACATCGCGATATATTTTTTTTGTCGTGGTAAAATCATCAAATGAGTCCTCCTACCAGGGCGGGGCGGGAGGGACTGTCAGACTTGTACTGACTAAAATTCACGGTGATCCTTCAATAGTCCCTTACGTTCCAGGGTCACCGTTATCTTATGAGATAGTCCCGCGACCACGGACAATATAATGATAAGGTACAAAATAATAGATATCTAAAAAGAAACTTCGTCATCTCAGCCATAGGACGTCCACTGTTGAACATAGGCCTCCCCTTTAGATCTCCACATATACCGCTTGGAAGCGACCTGCATCCAGCATCTTCCTTATTATTTAGTACCAAATCAAGATCAAATTGGCTGTCTGATGCCTATTACCCCTTTTTTGTTATGATTTTGTTAGCTGTAAGTCCTCCACGAAATAAATAAATAAATAAAAATAGGTCACATATGTTTTCTGTTGAAAGATAAATTCATAAGTTATGGTAACCTTTTCGGCCTTTTTCTTCGAAACATAGATTTAATTAAGATAAGATGTCTCAACTCTGTCAAATTATAAAATTATACATAATACCGGGAAACTGGTTAAACTAAAAGCTAATTTCCGGTCACATAAAGCATTTCAATATTTTTAATGTTTCAGGAATTGAAATTCTCAGTATTTATTCCAGTTAATTATTCGAGTTTGTTGTTTGAAATTACTTAAGTAACTTCTAGTTATTTATCAGTAAATAAAAGGTTAAAGTTATCAAAATTTTTAAATAAATGCAGAGAAAATCTGGAGTGAAAATAAAGCATTTACGAGAATTCTCTCGAGCCGTCTCTTCTCTTACTGGTAAATATAATAAGTACTGGGAAATGAATGCGCTGCTACAATTTTCTCTTATCGATGTTTCTCCGTTTTCATTTGTAAACAGCATTATGAAATTATTTAGTGGGTAAAACTTACTCACTGAAGGTTACTTTACAAATAGGCTCAACATTTAAATACAAAGATTAGGGCAGTCATAGTGAAGCATCTTCTTCCAGACGAAGATATGCTGCGCAGACTTACAATTGAGATAACGGCAGGAGAATTACGATTTGAATTCGTATTTCAAATACATATTAAATGTTATGAAAAATATTAGGCTTATCTTCGTAGATAAGCCCAATATATTTCATAAATTTTAATACTTTTATAATATTTTTTTTTGTAAGAAATGTTTTAAAATCGAATGGAGTTTGCTTTAAAATTATTAAACAAGTCTAATATAACTTTAAAGATATGGCAAGTTGATGACATAATTATGTATGTCGCTAATGATTGTTTTGTGTACAAGATTTGTTTTCTTTACTTTTCTCCACACTAGGAATATACATAAATGGTAGATATGTTTTTGTTCGACCTTTGGAAAAGTCAATGTTATTTTTATTCTCTTGTCTGTATTAATTAAATACCTGTCAAATTCCGAGCAATTTTTATATGTATAAGGACTCATTTGATGATTTTACCACGATAAAAAACAGCAGTCAATCTCTGAGCCACTGTGGAAATCATGCCAGATCTTTGACCTTGAGGATAAGAGCGCTGAATTGAGGAAAATCCTCTTTCCCTATTCTCTTTCCCTATTCTTTTTTTCAGTTGCTGTTAAACTCAGCTACCAGTATAATAAAAAATAAGTTACCGGTATTATAATAAGTTACCAGAGTATTTAAAAAGTGACATCACATCAGTCCAAACACATTTTTGTACCAACAACACAGTCCCCGGAAGCTCGTTTGACATACATTACAGAACAAAACCACATAAAAATTAAGTCAACAACACAGACAAACCCAAAGGGCACCCTTCACTTGTTTTACTTTTCACTGCTTGCATTTTATTTAAATAAAATTCTGCGTTCATTAAATTTAACAAAAGGGAAATGTAACAAAGGATGATTTAGTATTTTGTGGTTCACAAACCAACGGATCATGATTCGATGGATATTTCAATGGAATTTCATATTAAGGAATAATAGATAATATACAAAGCAACAGTTTGTTATAAACCAAATGAAACCAATAAATAGGTATTTAGTGGCTTTTGTAGATATTTCACAGAAGTAAATAGCTTAAAGCAATAATATTATTGAACAAAAAGTATACTTAGTAGGTACATTTAACTGAAGTGGTACCCTGTTTTGTATTTTTTACACAAATAAAAAAAACATTGTATTTCCAAAACTTAACTAAGTTCTAAATAAAATTTTATTGTATTTAGGACATGAAATCACTTCGTATATAAGATTCCGATCGGCCACAGCAAAGTGATGTTATCAATAACATTAAAAATCAAGAATTTACAATGATTATACACTAGATATACTCCCATAATCACTTAACCTAACATTCAAAGTAATGAATTAAAAATATGTGCGTTTTAACAAAATCAGCATAAACAACAAAAAATACCTAATAGGAAGTATACCCTTTTTTTAAACTTGGCATAAACGCAAGTGGCTATAGAGATTCACATGATGATCACTGTAACAAAAGCCAAGTCAAAATCATTTGGCAAGAAACCTTGGCAGGTAGAATAAAACCTAAACGAAATGGTTGCTAAAAGACTAGAGGGAAAGTGTTGGCAGATCCGGGTCAGCAAGTGACCTACTAAGCCTCACGGATAAGACCTGGGTGGGTCTGAGCCAAACGGTTAAACGCCAATATTTTGTGTTAATATTCTGAATGGATCGATGTCTATACTCGGCAGTGAGTTCATGTATCAAGTGATGGATATAATGTACTTTATTAACCGACTTCAAAAAAAGGAGGAGGTTCTCAATTCAGTCGGTATGTTTTTTTTTTTTTATGTATGTACACCGATTACTCCGAGGTTTCGGGTCCGATTAGTGTAATTCTTTTTTCGTTCGATGCAGTATACTTGCAGTTTGGTCCCATAAAAATTTCATCCAATTTGGTTCAGTACTTTTTATTTTGTGAGCATTTTTATTGATGGATGATGTGATGATTTTTACTTTTTTGAGTGTTTGTTACGCGATTACTCCGCCAATTGTGGACCGATTTTCAAAATTCTTTTTTTGTTGTACGAGGAATAGGTCACTTTAGGGAACACTGCAAGTTTCATCAAAATCGGTTAAGCAGTTTTTGATAGGGAATTTTATTAGCTTATTGTGTACATGAGCGATGTTAATACCAGTGCTAAGGATTACCAAATTCTAGTGCACATGTAAGAAATGATGTATTTGACAAGAATTTGGGTTGAATATTTAAACTGAAAAGAGTAAAATAAAAAACTTAAAAAAAAAAATTTAACCGCCTTCAAAAACAACCACAAAAAAGGGTAAAATAACCTACAAAATAACTTTTCTTTCGGAAGTAGGTGGCTTTGTTTTTTTTTATTTCGTTGTCTTTTATGCCACCGACTTCCGAAAGAAAAGTTATTTTGTAGGTTATTTTACCCTTTTTTGTGGTTGTTTTTGAAGGCTAACCGCCTTTTTTTTTTTACAACAAAATAACAAATCATTCACATATTTTAAAATATTATACGCATTAACGCATGCGTCGGTAATTTCAAAGATATTCAATGGAAAAAAAAAATCGAACAGAACCGAATTCGAATCCGGAGGTGGCTGGTTCGCGGTTCGGATTTTTCTTTCCATAGAAAAATCTTTAAATCTTTCACAATAGTGTAAGTCAACTGAGCGATATTTTTTGGACACATTAATTAAAATTTTAATAACAGTAAAATGGGGATTAGTTTAATAAAGTATTCTATTTAGGTAACAGCTATACTTTTTTTTCAGTACATGGCAAAGATAGTGGTCGAGAAACAACACTTAAGCGACCCGTTTGTGCGTCAATGTCCCTTCCACCCTCTGTATTGTTAGTTGGTCTCAAGTTATAAACCAGTGAACAATTTCCTCTTGTAGCACGATCCTATCAAAGATCCGGAAATAAGATACTCTTTTTAAATGCTTTATTACACTCACGATAAGATATATTATGGCTTCCTTTTTATATCATAATTATCTAAATCATTGGTCTCGTGGAACAAAGACTACTGGTTTTTCTATTCGAATTAGTAACTAGCAGCCCAGAGTTTGGAAGTTCGCGGTATGCTACCCCCGTGACTCGGAAAGCACGTTGAACCGTTAGTTCTGCGCCTGTTTTCTCTCCCATCGTGTCGGATTGCCGTCCCATCGGACTACGAGTGTAAAGAAGCAGAGAGTGCAACTGTGCCTGCGCACATACTTGTGCACTGTGATATCTCGCGCGCAGAGGGCTATTCTCCGCTTAGATTGGCCGCCGCCGCCGCCGGTCAGGAGGAATATTATTCTATTATTATATCAAAACCAGTACCATCTTATAAAACAATAAAACGTGGACATCTCAGGACAGACATACAACTTCATAAAATATGAAAACTACCTGGTCCGTTTACGACATGATCCCGATCGGATATTTCAATCCACTTCAACTGCGCTCGTTGGATAATGAACTCAAGTACAGATAAAATATGGAAGGAATTGGATTGATTCAAATTCCAATCGCATCAGGCGGTCATTCGTGTAAGTTGTAGGGGTGCGTGCTTTGAAGTTCTCAGATGTTTTGTTTTTGTATCCGCGGAGATTTATTATATTTTTTTGAGGGATAAATAGGTTATCAGGTATGATTATAACGTCTATTTTCCATATACTTTGTAGATAGGATCATATCCGCGTAAGGGGATCAAATTCGTGACACACTGCACAGCACGGCGCCAATCGTGTCGTCGAGTTACTTTGCACTAAGCTTGTCAACGTACAAAAAAAAAACGGAAATATCCACACTCCAACGCAAACCCTAATACAAATATCATAATCATAAAAGAATCCGCGACAGCCCTAACATGTAACGTATATCTGTAGTACGGAAGTCCCTATCTCCCCGAGATCCGGATACCGACGGCCACGGTAAATCAATCCGCCATTTTTGTCTTCCATCTCATATTTCATATTTACCTCGACATTAGTGTAAATGTGTATTTGCCGCAGGAAGCTGTAACACAATCTTGGGAACACCCCTTTGTTTTCTTGTGCATGGTTTTCTTTATTTCTTTTTTTTCTTTCCTTTTCATTTATTCATGACTGAATTGTTTTGTGGTTGTTCGTTTTTCAATTGATTTTGTTTTTGGTTAATTTATTGGGGCTGTTTGTGCGTTTTATTGGTTTCGTCTCTTTAGAAGGATAATTTCTTTTTATACCTTCAATGAATATAAGGCAACCGGTACCCAATCTTCAGGAGAGTTATCTGTAATAGTTAAGTTCTAAGTATTTCAGTAGGTCATTTTATAAAATGTACGTGTTTATACGTGAGCGAGTCAATTACATTAAAAAAACTGACAAGAGCCGATGGTGATGGTGATGGTGATTATCAGAAACACAGTAAAAATCAGATAAGGTGACAAAAGGGAATCCAAAATGGCCACTTTAGCGGCGTTGCTAATATCAATGTTTCAATCAATTTTATCGCAATAAATATAAAACATTCGTAGCATGAGTTATTCTATTCTATTGCTTAAGTAACAGAGTAGATAATTGGTATAGAACAATTATAGCAACATTGATTTTAACAATGTTGCAAAAGTGATCAGTTTAGACCCTTTAATTAAAAACAAATACAAGAGTCATAGCAAAAATAAATATCGCAAAATGTTATATTAGACATTAATTAACATTAGAATAACTTGTTAAAATATTTATTCTTTATTATACGGCGAAAATTACTTTTAAATCGAATACCACAAGGAAATGCAGAATATTACAGTAAAACATAAATGCTTTAGGTGTTAGGGTATACTTAAATGAGTTTGTGAGCTATCCCACAGAGGAAAAGTGACCATGATACTCTTGAACAGCAGATTAAGTTTATACCTCAGATAGGAACACGACACGAGAAGGCAGAAGGTTTACTTCACAGGACCAGTGAAAACAGACGAAATATAAACGCATAGGTGACCCTTCAAGTTGCACATATAAAGTATAATTTGACGTCGCTTTGTATGTTCTTCTTGTACAGACGCCAGCACATCAACCTACCTCAATCTGCTCAATTTATTTAATAGAAGACTAATGTTCCATTGGTAAAATTTAACAGATTCGGGTATTTTGACCTGCTGGCATCTGTACAATGAACGGTCAGCATCAAATGGTTTTTAATGGCTTGATAGGTATGACATATAATGCTCAAGTCAAGTTACAATCGTCTTGCAACAGTGAGGGCTGCGCACTGAAAAGAGTCACTAGTAACAAGTAAGGCTTCGCCCACTATAACTTGAAAATTATACCATATGGGATGATAAAATCGGGTTAGAAACTATCCTATGTGTTAATCCAAGTTATAAACTATATTTGTACCAAATTTCATGTGAATACGTTAAGTACCTTTAACGTGACATAGTAACAAACATCCAGCCATCCATCTATCCTCACAAAACTTTCGCAAACCGTAATGTACCGTAATGTAAATATAGCACCGTGCTTTTTATACATACCATAAAGCAAATGCTATCGTGGCTTTCACTTGTTGCTATTTGCCAAATTGCACACTCGATCTGTCGCGCGTCGCATGCTAGCGATTGCTATCGGTCGCTCGCGCAACTATTTTACGCACCGCATATTTGCGATCTCGGGCGGCTCACATAAACATAGGTACCTACGCTATTTTGATTCGTGTTTTATAGTGTAACAGTGACAGTGTTACTGAACCTACGCATAAAATAGCGTGCTAAAAATAGCAAGTGAAATAACGTGCTAAAAATTTATTTAGCGTTTAGCAACTTATTGCCGTATAGCAATTTTGAACACCACTATCAAGAATAGCACTATCTCTTAGTAAAAACCGTACAAATGTTCGTTCAGTAATTTTTGAGAAAATCAATTACACACAGACATACAGCTTTTGGGGATTTTTTTTTAAATAAATGTATAGAAGTGAAAAAGATGTTACAAATGAGAAAGATAGAGTCCGTCCATCAAAATTTATTAAAAAGTAACACTAACTCTATCGCAAAGGGGTGCTAAGACAGGAAACCTCCACGTGCGCCCGTGGACTGGAGTTCCCTCTCGGATACGTCCGGGGGGAAGACCAGTTTTTCGGGCCGGTGCATCCTGGGATGCGGGCAAAAACTTCCTTGGGCACTGTGTGCCTAAGGGGTTTCTTTGCCCGTATGCGAATAGCCTGTCGGGTGGACGCTCCAACGCGTGTCCCTCTGAACAGCAGAGGGCACAGCGGCGGAGCGGGCTTGCGGACGGTGAGTAATGGGTATGCTCGCCGTCCGACCAAGGACCAAGCCCGGGTCGGTAGCGCGTCGTGTTTCACGCGTCACCGACGGGGCCCCTTATGGGGCCAAATGCCTGCCGGGGTCGCGGATTTTTCTTAATCCAGGATACCGTTGCCCCGGAACGTAAAGGGCATCCGAAGGAACACGGGTGGATTTTAGTCAGTAAGAGTCTGATAGTCCCTTCCGCCCCACCCAGGGCGGGAGGACTCATTTGATGATTTTGCCACCCCCATAAAAAAAAATTAAAAAAAAAAACTCTATCGCAAACACTATTATACACATGTAGACTAGTGGACAGTCCATGTACAAGATCAGTGTCGGAATCACATAAATTTGTCAAAGGATGATTGATGTCTTGGTGCGGCGGCTTATCTCCCGCCGCAGGCTGTGCGGCTGTGCGCCCACTACTCCACTGTAGGCAATTAATCGAACTAGCACTAACGATGTAAAAGTATCAGTGTCATAGAATTTAGTAGTAGATTTTTTTTAATATTAGTGTCCATACTAAAAAATATGATAAAAGGTATAATTTTACAATGTTTCATTTTTTTTGTAAAATATTATTTTTAAGAGGGTACAAAATAAATTTAAGTTATAAAATGATTTGCCCAAAACTGTGTTCTTTTTTATTCTGAATCATTTCTGTTAACTAAATGCTTATAGCTTACTGGATGACAAAAATTTCTGCGTTCTGGTCTTATCCAGAGGTTCTCAAAACGGGCCTGAAAATGCGGCGAAATGGTTCCAGTAAAGGTTGGTACGGCAGTGTTTGCTTTGCGCTCGACTTAGGCCCGCACTGCCGTGCCCCCCGATAGTGATGGCGATATTGACCATTCCAGATCATTTCTTGGAACTTAATATTGATGGTGATGGACAATTTTTTTTAAACATTTTGTTTCTATTTTTAATCTCGGTACGATATATGTGGGATAACAAGCTATTTGCGGGAGAAGCCTGTGGTAATAACTAGTGGGTAATTTAATAATCACATGAAGCACTAATATTAACAGACAATAAAAAAATAACGGTACAAACTTGAAAATTATGTAGGCTTTAAAGCACCTACTAAATCAATATAACCATCTAAATGAGAAAAATAATAATTGTTGTAATAATACTAATTTCAACCATTAGAAGATTTAAAACAGTCAATGGTGGCGGCGGTATTATTGATAACCAAATTGCATATAATTATTATGTAATATTTGCATACAGTGATTAGATTACTAATCAATATCAAAAGATAAATGAAGCGATTACGCTACGCGCTACGCCGTAGCAGTACGTAGCCGGCCGCGTAGCAGCGTAGCACTACGAAGTTTTGAATGAAATGAGTTTTTAATTCGTTTCGTATAATTTTATCATTTTCGTTATGTTTTTCATACTTTAAAATTTCCATATTCACATGCGCTTTGAGAACAAATTAAAAATTCGTCAAGCCATTTTAATTTGGGGTGCTAAGACAGGAAACCTCCACGTGCGCCCGTGGACTGGAGTTCCCTCTCGGATACGTCCGTGGGGAAGACCAGTTTTTCGGGCCGGTGCACTCTGGGATGCGGGCAAAGACTTCCTTAGGCACTGTGTGCCTAAGGGGTCTCTTTGCCCGTATGCGAATAGCCTGTCGGGTGGACGCTCCAACGCGTGTCCCTCTGATTAGCAGAGGGCACAGCGGCGGAGCGGGCTTGCGGACGGTGAGTAATGGGTAGCTCGCCGTCCGACCAAGGACCAAGCCCGGGTCGGTGGCGCGTCGTGTTTCACGCGTCACCGACGGGGCCCCTTATGGGGCCAAATGCCTGCCGGGGTCGCGGATTTTTCTTAATCCAGGACACCGTGGCCCCGGAACGTAAAGGGTATCCGACGGAACACGGGTGGATTTTAGTCAGTAAGAGTCTGACAGTCCCTCCCGCCCCGCCCAGGGCGGGAGGACTCATTTGATGATTTTGCCACCCTAAAAAAAAAAAAAAAAAAGCCATTTTAATTTAATAAACATCGATTATATTTTACTGCTACGCTGGTCACTAATGAAATATCGAGTATGCAATCAATATGCATTTTTTTCCCATTAATCACCCAGCTTACTCAAAATGGGTTGGTGATTTCAGACTTGTATTGAAGTTTAGGTTTCCTTTGGATATTTTTCTTCGTCATTGTCAACGATGTTCAAGATAAAGTTTAAAAAGTAGGTACATATTCATTGAAAAATCACACATCTACTTGACCAGATTTTAACTCACAATCTCTTGCATTAGGGTTATCTCTTATGAGGTCCTAACCTCTGAGCCGTCACGGCATTATTTAACATATCTGACATTTAAAAGATTTTTCACGGTATTCACCTTCTATGTTTCGTCCACGCATCAAAAATTTCACGTAAAATATTATGTTTTTTTTAAGTCTCTTATACCTTACGACTTTGGCATCCACTTACGCGTGCCTCTGAGCGAACCTCTATGGATTTGTATTGCGATAGTCACCTGGATACCAAAGTCGTAAGTCATCGGAGACTTGCGTTGCCTTGTGTGCAAAGGGGCTTAAATGTACCTGTATATAGGTTTTCCGCCAGTAGCCTTCCCCGCCCGGAACCACAGCACCATGTAGACCCTGTCCTCGTTAGTGTCGGGTGTGACGTCACACGGCAGTGACGCTGTGCGCCCCAGCACCGCGTCAACGTCCACCGTCGACACTGTAACAATGGAAACATATAATTTTAGATACAAGAAAAACTTGAGATTCTAGCCTCAAAATGAAAAATTTTACTTAAATACTTCGCCAAAGTATAAGAAATATGTTTATTTCCCTTTTTTTAAACATTGCTCTACATTAGGAATTTCTCCTGTATCCTAGGTGTGTTTACAAACATTTGAATTCACATACACAAACACCCAGACCTGAAATAACTACTTGCAGATCATACAAATATTTGTTCTGTGCGGGAATTGTACCCATGCAGTCCAATCATCCAACTATTATGCCAACCAAAACAAAATATACATTTTTACTTAGTAATAAAAGGGTAGCCTCCGGAAAGAACGAACTAATTCTATTTTTTTCTGGTAGGGACTTAGCTATCACAATTTTCGTCTAGTAAATCGGAAAAAATAATAGCGCAGGGCTAGTGATGGGTGATCGGGAGCCAATACCTCACGTGAACGATCGCGGTCAGTAGTTAGTTAAATGTTACTTAGATGTTTTAATTTTGTGACTTTATCCTTTAAAAGACAATTTCACGTGTGTATAGATTGTAAATTCATTTAAAAAAAAGCCATTAATAATACGAAACGAATACTAATGTACCAGGAAGGAAGCGCAAAATGAACAAAAGGACATTCGTTTTGTCCATTTCGAACTCTCGATTAGGCACCGAGAATTTAAAAAAATAACACACTAAAAATAAGTTTTGCAGACATACAATTATTGACTGGCGAAAACGTTTTAATCCATTAATATCAATACTGTTCGTTACAATAGTTTTTAACTGTCTGGCTTATTTTTGGTCGTAAAATTGCATTCAACGTGCAAAGCTGCATGCCAATCTTCACATTCACGACTTTTATTTTTTTATTTACAGTTTGTTTATAATTAAAGGTTGATTAAATTATTTTAAAGATTTTGATTTGTATGTATTAAATGACATTTTATTAAAAAAAAAACTTTTTGAAAAAAAAGAGAACCGACTTCAAAACCAAACACAAAAAAGTGTAAAATAACTTTTCTTTCGGAAGTCGGTTTGCGGCTTTGTTTTTTATTTCTTTTTCTAAGCCAAATTTTTATTTTATTTTTCCTTTTATAGTTTAGATATTCAACAAAAATCTCCATATAATCGGCGCCTTTGAACATCTGCAATTCTAGTAAGCAACAAAAACGGATCTATGTAAGCAATTCACGTGATATCCATTATTGTTATATACTAAAACCTTCCCCAGAATGTAACAACTTCGGATCAGCCAAACGCGAGATAATCGCGGACAAACATGCAATCGTCTCTGAAAATCTACAATCCAAGTAGGCAAAAACGGATCCACGCGAGCAACTTCACGTGATATCCATTATTCTTATATACTAAAACCTTCTCCAGAATGTAATGAACACTTTCCTGAAAACCGCATCAAAATCCGTTCAGCCAAACGCGAGATAATAATAATTAACCCAACTGCGGTAGAACCAAAATTGAGTTGAATGTCTTACACGAACTCTTTTAGTTTCAAATCAAGGAGTTTTCTCACCCTATTAAATCGGTTATTAGAGACCTTTTTCCCTTGCAAAAATAAGCCCAGAAAACACCTTTACAGCTGCTTCTCCCGAAGTCTATTTTCAATTAAGGAGACATGGTTATTGTCTCAAGGTCGGCTTCCAACGACCAATCACAGCTCATTGGCTTCGTCCTTACCCTAGACTTCTTAGTTAAACTTTAATTAATTTTAAGTCTGCCCGTTATAGAGGGTGGCATGTTACTCCTTTTAGGTTCTACTCCTCATTATTTCTTTCATTATCCCTCCGCCCTCCCAACCAGCAGTGCTACCCACAAGCACATAGTGCGCACGTTATTACACGTTATAATACAGTCTTAAGCCTCTCTGTACCCCTCAATAGTCGCCCTCCTGCGCCATAATTATACTATAACCGCCGTAAATTACACCAAGAATTTTCTCATACGTATACCTCTTCCGTTTGGTTAATTTAATACAAGTTACGAGCTTACGACCCCGCCGCATGAGCGACTCGACGAAAACTTATCACGAAAATTCCCTTTTATGAAAAACATAATTTTATTCACATTTTTGTTTTCTTTAGTGTCACAAGGAGCGAGTGAGAATACACGTCGTTTGTTAGGTAATATCAACGAAATTGTGGTCGTACATACAAGCTTGCTTCAGCCCTCATACTCGTTAGATTAAAATGCATGCAAACCTCTGTATAGAGTACGGCGCAGCGGACGAAAGCTAATTTCAGTACCCCAAATCGTCGACACAAAACATTCATAGCTAGCGCTCTCGACACGGAGAACAGGCCCTTCTTATAACTCCCAAAAAAAAGAATGCCTAAGTGAATATCACTGTTATTCTGTACTTACATCGTTACGATTCCTGGCTTCACTTTCTCGAGGCGATAAAGAGCCCATGAATATAAATAGACGCAATATTAAAACGCTCCGTTTCCACACCGCATGAAATAATCTTCTTTTCTTTAAGGAAAAACTGTCACCGTGTTGGGGGCAAGTAATGTACACCATCAGTCATACTTAGAAGGAATTTTCAATTTACTCAGTGTGAAGACTACCCTAATAAAGACGGATTACTTGGTCTCGCGGTGCCAGTCGGGTATCAATTTGCTTGAAGACCCGAGAGGTATTGTGCCCTCGATATATGTGTTGCGTACCGTTTTTATGTCCTAGACAAATTATGTACAATGGCCCTTACTGAAGAAACTAACCTTGGAACCTTGTCACAATTTATAATACGTCTGTGCCAAAACCGTAATATGTTTTTTATCATACAATCTTTACTACGTACCTGCTCTATTTTAACTGATCGTTACCTAAGTGATTTTCGTGGTAAAGTGGACTATAAAACGTGAGAATGTTCGTAGTTCCTATTAGGTTTAGTGACCCTTAACATATTGAAAGTAAGAAGTTATGTAAGCTTTATTATAAAAATCTTGGAAAATTTCGGTAGGTTCACTTAAAAAAACAGCCTTTGATATGACAATGAATATATTTTCAGCACAATTTCTTTTTATTGACAGTGATTTAAACTTTTTATCTCAAAATGAATGCCCGGGAGAAAGGTACGAAAAGTTTTGATGTAAACAAAACGAAAGAGAGCAATCCGAGCTAGTCAAGGCGAGACACGACGCCTCTCATTAAGATAAGAGCAAAGAAATGAAATTCCAAATCGGTCCCGCCCCTTTATTCCGATGTCACCGTCGCGTTTCACTTGGTATAATTTCACAATAAAGCTGTTGTGACAAAGCCTCAAGTTTCGACGTTGAATGTCACGCATAATGTATCGGAAATATAAATTATATTAGATTGGTGGTTGGTTGTAATGGCGGGCTATAACGGGGCTGTGTAGATGTGTCGTGCTGGATGGTACTAAAGAATGGCGGCGCTCATTACAGCGGTGCCGAATGTGGCCAGTTGAGTGGTGGAGGCATGTCACGACACGCCGCGCGCCACCACGTATGGGCCTCGCCAATCTGTGCACGTTTAATGTTCAACGCGATCTGAATATTTTGGCTCGGGGAACTGACTGCGTTTTGAAGACTGGGGATAGCTTTGGCTTCTAGAATTGGATATCACTTGTACGTCGAGACTTTTAATGATAAGCTAATGATTTTTCAGTGTCATGGTCATGGTCAGTATACGTAATAAAAAGTGTCAAAACTAAAATTATAGCGTAGTGGACACACCGATTAATTGACATATTTTTATGAGTTAATAAAACGCTATTCCACCATAAATTGTATACGGCTTGACGTCACTAATTTTTCAATACTTTGACTTAACTATTTGTTTACCGATTTCGAAGCAACAAAATATATATATAATCTAATTTTACTAATAACTCAAAAACCATTGGGTTTTTGTGTCTGAAATTGTTTCATAGACTTGTTAGTTCATTGGTTGATGCCTGGTGCTTATTTTTAGCGCCATTTATACATATTATCATAGTTTAATAACCAACAGCCTCAGCTCGCTAAATATTGTTTTTAATATAGCCAATTTCTTCTTTTAATTTTTTCACGTTTTACCGACATATTCGCCATCAAACGTGTAAGCTCCCTACAAAACTACAAACATATTTCACGTGCACGGATATTGGCTCTTTGATCAATTCTTGTCGTGCCGGTAAACATAAAGCAAAAACGGACGACGAAAATATTCCGAATTTCCCGACAACTTTTTAGCATTGCGTACTATTTTTATCATAAATGTAAACGGTTTTACGTAAGGCCCACTCAAGGCTAACTCGCTTTATTAATTAACTTAAGAAATGGAAAAACAAGATAGGAAAGCTACTAATTTTATTTGAAGCATATTTCGAGATACTAACTTCGTACTGCGAGGTGTAATAAAAGCGTACAACGTACTCAAGTACACTAAAAAGACGCTAAACTCCGGGAAGGGAAGCTAAGAAAAGCTCTTACGTCTCTCGTTTTCTCAATATATCATATTTTTTCGCAGACTGAAGATATACGAGCGGTTGTTTCGCGCGTGACAGGCTTCCGGGGGTAATATTAATAAAATTATTGTGGAGACACGTCGCAAGCCCCGGGCCTGACCTACTCGTCTCGCGGCAACTACTCGCTGTTGTCGACTGTACACAGCACACATGTGCACATTATTGCTCAGACGGTATGTACATTGCGACAAGTTTGACTAGTACTATTACTGTTCCATTCACAGTACATCATATTGCGGAATAGTCTCGCAAATTGCTGCTTCATATTCTGTTGTGAAGCTTACTTTTTTTAGACGTACAACTTCAACTTAAATTGCTATATTTTAGCGAAGTAAAAGCGTCGTTGCTTGCAAGTACGATGTGTTTCCATGAATTCTACCCAGTTGAATATTAAGCTAGGGGCTAAATAAAGGTCAACACGGACATTATGGGTTCTACGAATCACTCGTTAGTAAGTTTACAGTAGCATAGTACCACGTTGTACAGTTACAAACACAAGCGTGTTAGGTAATAATGACAGGAGTGCGCGAGTTTACAGCGGTCTGAACTCGCGAGCATGACGCTAACAAATAATTTGCACTTTCATTAACGAGCATGTGCTGTGTTTTCTTGTACTTCAACTCACTGTAGTAATGATTTATTACCTAATAAAGGTTTTGTACTCATACAAATTACCTTAGTTACACAACTAATGTGTTGTAGCCGCGTAACAGCGATTAACTAACCGAATATGAATGAAAGTAAATCTTTTTAGTTTACACTAACGATCTACTAATTTGCCCTCAGCCATCAAAACCTAGGCTCCACATTTATACCTAAATAAAACGAGCAAGAAAAAATGTAATAAACCGCCGCAGGCGAGGCAATATATCTAGTGGCAGATATTTATTATTGTCGTACATAGCGGCATCGGGCGCGCTCGATCATCGCCGATATCCAATTACATTAAAATTTCAATTCATTCATCACGGCCACAATGAGGGCTCGGAGCACTTTTTTCGGCTGCGTGCCCTTTGATTAGATTCGGTACTGAACAAACCCATCCATTGCGCGGCCACAAAAGGTCGCTGAAGCCACCTCAGCCAACTCTCGTTTTCCATTCGTTCCGCTGTCCAGAAATTTTCGCAATAAAATTAATCGTTCCAATAAAATTGGAGCCGAATAGAGCCACCCATGCATGAACACTTTTTAATTGGGTCGCTCTTTTTGCTCCTTTCGCAGCCAACCAAACGAGAAATCGAACTTGAGTAAGTCTCTCGTTTACATTTAGACATAACTTGGCGCTGTTGCACTTTCATATACTAGTATTGTTTCTCAAAATACGATTCACTCTCGGAAAGTTCTTTCAGACTTGTGTAGCATACTCGAAGAATTAGCGAAGTTAAAGTTTTTGACTCAAAACTATGTATCCATAAACTTCCGAGTTGACTTTGAGTTATGTACAATAATAATAAAATGTGAATTGTATTCATTTAAAAGTTTCTTTGTAGCCATTACGTACTCTTGAAACGACACGTTAAGTTCAGCGCTCTCAATCAAATATCAAAGTGAGCAATTTGTTGCGTATGAACGCAGCTCCCGACGGATTGCATAAAATCAGACAAAAAAACATGGAATAGCGATCCGTCGAACAAACGAAAATATATTTCCCCATTTTCATTTTCGACAAGCAATCGCGTTTAATGGGTTGAGCTCGATTCCCACTTGAGTTTGTTCGATTTTGTTTCATTTGATCGCTTCAACGATTCACCGTGAGGTGTGGCTTGGAAAGGCTATAAAAATAATAGTTTCATTAATTTACATGAATTAATAATATCGTGACTAAAACCTCGAACTCGTGGTTCATTTAGAAAATGTGTTGTTATTGAACAAACTAGTGGTTTGATACTAATTAGTTGTAATTTTTAATGGACTGCTACACAACACGAGTACTGTATGAAGTGGATGCCATTATGGTTCGGAGTTTGTTTGTATTGTTCTGTGGTCAGTTGTTTCATTAATTTGATGGTTGGCCATCATTTAGTTTGATAGTGAATCACAATTTTGAACTAGATTTCATGATAAACAACTAATTTGATAACAAGAACTATTTTACCTTTAATAGGAAGTCTGAATTAGAGTTTATAGTTTTGGGACTTCCCATATCATAAAATTGAAGTATAACTTTAGATACGTAAGTTTGTGGGGATAATTAGATGTATAGATAAATGTTTGTTACTCTTCAACATAACAGCTGAACGACTTTAGAAGAAATTCCCGGTATTTAAATCCCGCCGCTTAGTTAGCTAAACTCCACGTAGACGAAGCCGAAGGCATAAACTAGTCATCATTATCACCTGTCTGGCCTTTTCCCAACTGTATTGGGGTCGGCTTCCAGTCGAACTAGATGAAGCTGAATATCAGTTTTACAAGGAGCGACTGCCTATCGGACCTCCACAACCCAATATCTGGAGAATAAGTTGGTAAGATTGGTTAAACTAAACGCCCACGGTATCGGATGTCGCGAGGCGATTTCCGACCACCGTAAAGGCGCAATAGAGTCTGACAGTCCTTTTAGCTCCTCCCTGGGCGGGAGGACTCATTTGATAATTTTATCACGATAAAAAAAGGTTTGAACTAGTAAATCATAATAATTAGGATCGAAAAAGGTTCAAAGTTACCCCTCGCGCCATTTTCGAACCACTCGGATTTACAAACGAACCGAGTTGGTAAACAAACAACGACGTTTAGTGTAAAAATAAAATGTTCCATTGTTGGTACACCGACAGTTTAGTTTTATTTGACTGTTCTAGTAAATAGCTTTTAAAATAAATAGGCGGCCTTTATATCTTGTTTATTTTTGTTTGATGTATGATGGCGACGTGTGTGCTATTGGTAATATTGATTTTTTTTAAAGGTTTCGGTCCTCAATAGGGAAAAAACAGAATCATTTTTTCAGCCATTGTCTGTCTCCTTCTTTTCAGAAGTACAAGCACGAAACTCGTCATTTCGGCCGAAATTATCAGGCGTTTTCTACTCCTTATCAATTATGACATTAGTCAGGGTTACGAACTGTTTGTTATCAAAACTCATGAACCCGATTAAAATAAAGAGATAATAATAATAAATTATTAAACCATTGTTACAAACATTTTCTTAACCTATTACAAAAGGGATTTGTGTAACAGTTTTATTTTACTTAATTAGGTATATACAAGACAGTGGTCCCCAAACTAGGCTGTGCCTGTATCTTGGGGGCCGGAGTTGCGATAACTTAACATTTAACAAGTTATAATAATACTGTCGATGTGAATTACACTTTTGGTATGGAACATTTGGTGAAAAAAGTGCGTAACGTTACGTAAAATACTGACAAAAAAAAATACACAAGTTAAAATTAAAAATAAAATGTGATAAAGAGATTATAGAATGCTTAACAATGTTGCACACATGAGTGCGTGCGCATGTAAGTGTGTTTACGAGTATATGATTTTTTGTGTGTTTGTGATTATGGGTGTGTTTGGTGTGTGTATGTTTGTGTGTGTATGTGTGTTTATATGGTTTTTGTGATTGTGGGTGCGTTTTGTGTGTGTTTGCGTGTGTATGTACGCATGGTTGTGAATCTTTAGCACTATACAGGTTTCGTTAACTAATGATGTCTTCAGTTTCGTCGTATGGTAAGGAGAGGAGCGGCTTCAAACAATTCCATACATTATAAACAAAAACGCTTCGCTTCGCCTGTCTGTTTGACAATAGCAATGGAGATATTAAATTGAAATAAATATCAAATGCCTGCAATCTCTAGAAGTGGAGACAACATCTAAGTCAACAATTGACGGCACGGTTGGCGCAGTGGTTGAGAGATTGCCTGTTGCGCTGCGAGTTGCGGGTTCGATTCAAATATTTGTATGATCCACAAATAGCTGTTTTGTATGTGAGTTAAAATGTTTATATCACTTATGAAATAAGAGAAATTCCTAATGAGAAAATAATCCATTTTACATTTGACGCGCACTGCATTTGACGGTACGGTTAGCACAGTGGCTGACCGATTGGATTGCTGTGGTGCGTGTCGCGGGTTCGATTCCCGCACGGAGCAAATATTTGAATGATCTACAACTAGTTGTTCCGGGTCTGCGCGTTTGTGTATGTGAGTTTAAATGTTTGTAAACGTACCCACGACACAGGAGAAATTCATAATGTGGGGCAAAGTTAAAAAAAAAAAAAATTAAGGTGGAAAGATATTGGGAAGTATATATATCTTACCCAGATCCTCGGCGTCCTCACTCCACTCCCCCTCCTGAGCCCAGCAGGCTGCCAGCATCACTAGCAGCCGAAGCCACATCACTGAACACATTGTCACCAAACTCCTTTACATCACGGCAATCACCAACACGACCACAGACACAATTCTCTCTTCTTTTTTTAAATTACACTTTTTTTCACACCACCTCTGGCATTCTGCCAGTGTTTTGATTTGTTTGGTAATGTTCTTTTTAGTGACGTCACCATTTTCTTTTTTTTTTATTTAAACAGCTGCATTTGGTGGCTCGCTTTTCGAGGTTCGCTTGTTTTTGGTTATCTGTGAGAACAAAAAAAATTATTATAAAATCAAATATAGAGAATGTTGGCTATAAAGTCCGCGCTACGAATGAAGTCTTTTTGACGTGGCCCTAGTGTTTATGTCATTACATCAAATTGCATTAAATAAATGTAGTACCAGGTACCTACACACATAAAAAAAGTTTGTGTTTCGTAGGATTTCAGTCGTGGCGCGGACTTTATTGTAATCCAAAGGTTTTTTAGGGAACTGTTTTCCTTAGTACATTTTCGTAGATTGAATTTTGTTCTAACTAGACACGTTTACTCTATACATACTTGGGTGTTTGAATACCCAATACAAATGAACTGGTAATTATGAGTAATGACAGAAAGAGGTCAAATTGTATTGAAAAACATGTGAATAAATTACTTTGACTTTGACCAGAAATGTTATGTTAATAATAAATTATATAGTGATAACGACTGACGAGTCGTTATCACTATGTAATATATGATAAGAAATGACCTATGACTGCCTTTATTGCGTAGCAGTTAGGGTGGTTCTAGTATAGTCTTTAGAGTCGTAAATGTACTTGGTTTGTCACTCGACACTCGACACACACTATTGTAGATTTTGTGAGAATAGTTAAGGGCAATGGTGTAATAAATTAATAGATACGTTACCTACACGACATTCTATCTTCAAAGACGGCACACTAACGCACACGTCATGAATAAATAAATATTGCAATTAGCACACTACATCACGATTAGTCGCTAAAATAGAATGGCATGACTCAAAAATCGCAAATGAAAAAGAGACAAATATAATTTTACTCTATGATCGGTAATAACATCTATTTCTGTTGCACTCTTCTTTTTCAACGTCATATTTTAGAAACGTAATGTTTGATTTGTGAAAATATTAAGATAAATAGTAGGTATACTACTCAAAACAAAATAAGGGCCACCTGGTTTTTATCGATTTATTAAATAATGTTTAAATATTACTAGTTACAATGACTGAATCTGATTAATATTAATGGTTTTAGATAGAAATACACAAAAATTAAACATGTATTCCAATAAATCGTTAAAATAAACCAAATTGAATGAAAAGTGAGGAATTGCAGGAATGTATCAAGTTACATAAAACATAAAAAAATCGAAAAAATAACGTCTTAAATGTTTCAGAGTGTTCTTTTAAGCTTCTCTTTTAACTCTGTTCTCTCTGTTCTGCTCATTTTATGGGAGGTGGAATGGTCTGGATTAAAAACCGAACATTTTCTTTTGGGATACTCTACGCGCAAGTTTTCTGACAATTTATGAGATCCAGCTGCGTGTTGATGGGAATTTTACTTTCTTTTTCACTCTTTTTTAACTCATCTCTTAAATGCTCAATAGAAATCAGGTAAAAATCCTGAGTGTCCACTGTAACCTCGTAATTCGAGTTCGAGTTAGTCGCGTCGTGTTCGCTCGAGCATTATCCTGCTTCAAGAAGAACTCAGGTATTCCTTGCTGTGCGAATGGGATAATGTGGAGTTGCACCACATTCTCTACGCAATTTTGAGGAGTTACATCACCCTCGTTAAGAAGTGCGAGCTCAGTTTTGCGTGATAGAGATAACCGCCCCAGAGCATAACTCAGAACTCGCCAGAACAGTCTGTTTTAAGAGTGCAAGGATCTGAAACCTGTTGTTTAGATCTTCTCTACACTCTTATGAATTCGTTTTTATTGAAAAAAAATAACCCACCAGTCATCAATAAAAAGCAATGAAGCCCAGTCAAAACAGTTCAATAAATTTTCTCCTTCGCAAATGTTTCACGATTTGCACCATACGCTGCAGTTAACTGGAGGCGAACCAAGCATCTTCTTGAGTATTGTTAGTCTTTATGGAGTCGATTCGGAATAGTGTAGTCAATTATAGGGGTGCCTGTAGCTCGACGCAATGGAGTTTGTACGGTCCGCGCCGTAGATTTTCGCTCTATTTGCGCGGTTAAACAAACTTAATGGTCTTCTTGGGCTTTATTTACTTACTTTCTCCCTTGATCACGGTGTCTGGTGATATTACCTGTCTTTTAAGACAGTTTCAAGCATTTTGAACAACTCGTTGGGAATATTCCACCATTAAACCTACCTCTTCTGGCTACAGGCCCCCTGGATTAAGGTGACGCCACAAGTGGCTGTTTTTGCGTCCATATGTCTCCGAATACATTACATTATGAGATTGAAATATCATTATAGCCTGCTTGCTGTATTAGTCGAAGAAAACTCCGTTAGAAGTTTAAAAATTAAAAAACACCATACCGTAAATTCTAAGTAATCTCAAATATCTAATTAAAAAAAAGTTATGAAATTCCAATTATGCAGTAGAAACAATATTAATACTTGAAAGAAACCATAACAAGATATTTAGTATTTATTATGTACCCAGAATAAGAGCAATAGTTGTTTAAAGTGCAATTTAAAAAGTGGCCCTTATTTTGTTTTGACGAGTATATAATTACGAATGACATGTGATTCCTTGACTTTTAGAAGTTTTGCTTGTATAATTTGTACAATATCTCATAACACACGACGGCACTTTCGGTGGTTTAGGGTCACTTTTACTTTGGACTTCGTGACGTGCGTCTGTTGTCGCCGGCAACGTTGCACTGAGGTAAAGGTTTGCCAATTAGTCACATTTGAGCGTGTAATTTTCTGAGCGCTTATAACGTATATACACCTTTTATACTTATAATATCATTGGTTAAGGGTCCGTAAATAATACGACTACTCACATTGTAAAGAACAACAGAGTTTATTTCCATACACCCAAATCACGGACACAAAAGAATTCACAATACAGAAGGAGTAAAAGTCCAGACAGATAGGGTAGAAGTAGTAGGTAAGCAGAGATAAAACAGTTAGCAGAAAGCTGAGCGGTTTACAGTAAACCAGCGGCCCGTCCCGGCTTCGCACGGGTTGACATGATTATAGCCTATATTACTCAGGGTGAATGTAGCTTTCTAATGATGAATAAACTTTTGAAATGGGCACAGTACATTACAAACATACATACACACACAAAAATACAAGTCTTCCCTCTTTATAATATTATTATTGTAGATGTAGATAATGGCTAGCTCGCACGGCGAGAGTTGTGGGCTCACTGGTCGACCGGCACCGGCGCGGGCGCAAGAGCTGCGGAATGCGCGTGCAATAGGAGCGAGCGCGACAGACGATCGTCCGGTTTGCCCGCTCGCCGATAAGATACGACAAAGTTTTATTTATTAGTTATATGTATTAAATACGAGTATTATGTGGTCATTAAATTAATGTAAATAATTTTAATGTTAGTCTTTGTTTAGATTTTGTATAAAAAATGAAAAGTAATAAAAATAAAATAAAATGAAAACTAATATCAATTCAATAACAACTTCTACAAATTAAAGTTTTTTAAGTTCCGCTTCCCACTCCGTCATGGCCTCGACCAATGCCGCCGGGCGCGAGAGTTTTCCGCCTATCGCCGCTGTGAGGAAACGGTGATGCTCTGCCTAAGCGCAGTCCTGCACCGTATGCTCCACTGTGTCCTCCGGGTGAACGAATTAAAGTTAAGTTAGTTTTATAAAATAATTAGGTTAAGTAACATTATGAATACAATAATTTGTAGTAGGTCACTACACTGTTGTAGTTAGCTGTTTTGACATCCACATTCAGTGGCGTAGTTAGGTGGGGGCGATGCGGACCCTTAGCCCCCGGCCTCGCACCTAAAGGGGCCTAGGACCCCGAGAAAAATAAAAAATACATGTGGCACTCGGAGACTGCCGCGGTGAAGCTATTGCATAACATTTTTTTATTTTAAAAGAATAAAATCGCCTACCGCGTATATTTAACGAGAAAATAATTTATTTAAAATGTTTGTGGTGCACTACTGTAATAAATCACTTCTTTGTTGTAGGAGAATTTTATAAGTAGCTTTCATTGTGAAAACTCCTTTTGTAGCTGGCCGTTTAGAACCAGCAAGAAAAAGTAAATTATTTTTATGACGGATATTTTTATGATAGCCGAAGTCTCCCGAACTGAAACGATGTTAGACGATGCGCGGTGTCATGTGTCATGACTGTATTTTCGTTAGGTTTTTGAAAATTTTATGATTCTGACGCCGCGCCGCGCCGCGCTCAGAGCCCGCGATAAAAGCTATGCAATAGCTTAAAAGAATTTTGACAACGGTGATCACAAGTTTTTCAACAGGCAGTAAAGCAGTACAACTTAACTTCTATTTAAAAAGTTTTTTATACTTTAAAACATGACCTACGTTTTCTACTTGTGGTATCCTATATCTCTTTCAGTTCCTACTAATGAATGGGAACTGAAAGACCTTAATAGGCCTCGGGAACTCAAAGAGTCAAAGAGGCCTCGTTAAGCTGATATACCTATGTAGATGACTTTTTTACTTTATTTATAAAGTTTGTTTTCATGTTATTTGTATTGAAAGAAAAGGGCCTCGCAGATGCGTCTTGGCCCCTCCTAGATTCGGTCTCGCTACGCCACTGCCTACATTGATCTTTGACTTATTATAATTAGGTAGGTATTTGAATTTAGCACTGTGTCAACTGGCTTCTACAATAACAATTTTAAAGTTTGACGTACTATCGATGTATAGAAATTGTTATTATAGTGACGTCACACCGCTGCACCTCCCCGTCGCGTCGGGCACTGTCGGCGTGTTTTTATACAGGTAACTTCTTAATTAGAGCAAAAAAAAAAAGCTAAAAACAGTTTGTTAAGAAATAAATATTTATGATCTTTCCATTAAAGACCCATGCCGTATACACTAACTAGAAATATTCGAAAGCGATGTTCTGCTACCATATTGATTAAACTTTTGCCTTTTCATTAGATTTCTATTTTGGAAGCCATACTATTACGAAATAGGTCTTATTTCAAAGTGGAAACCAGTACTTTACGAGTAAATTGCGTTTGAATTTTGTTAAGTGTAAACATGTTATTGCTCGTGACTATGTACAACCTCTTCTATTGGGTTCTCATCTTCATGATAACGAAACTCTACTAACATTAAAACAATTGAAACTACAGAATAATGAAATGGGTTAAATCTACCGCCATTTAAAATCCTTATTCCAAACATGAAAGCGCTAAATTCTCTCAAACTATTTTGGGGAAGAGGCAGATCTTTGGCTAAGCCACAATGCAGCATTTGCACGTTCGCCGCGGGCCTCCGACCTACCTCAAACCAATTCAGCTGTCATACCTCTCGCTTCTCACATAATAAGGCCCGGAACAAAACGTCGGACATCATTTCTAACAGGAAATTGACTTTCATTCGATTTTTTTTTTCGCTTGTTCTAAAAACGAACGCCATGTTGTAATCTTTTGTTTTGACGCGTCGCAACTCGAAAGCTTTTTGGACGAGAATAAACCGTTTTGTGAATCTCTTTTTTTTGTTAAAAAGCCTTTTTGTGGTGGTGTAATAAAATTACGTAAAAATAAAAGCAAAATGGAATTTCCGTCTGGAGGACGTCGATTTTATGAAAACGTTTTGAAAGAACGGCATGTCATAGAAACAAAAACTCGATGCCATGTTATAGCCCATTTCTTCTTATAAAGAGGGGGTTCTGTTCCAGCATTGGAATATTTTCTATTTTACATAAAAAAAAACGTTATGAGCCGCTTTTCTTGCACGTGTGCATATGCATGAGGGCGGAAGGGTGGGACCTTTCCTGCATGTGCATATGCATGTGGGCGGGAGGGTGGCACTGCATCCTGCATCCAAGCCTGGATTTTCGTCGCGGAATTAAAGCTAGATATTTTTTATAACAATTAATATCATGGATTTTCGCAAAGTAACGCCTGATTCTATATTTTAAAAACTTTTTGTGTTTATAAGAATGCAAATATTTAATACATTTTTATCTCCCTAGTTGTACTAAAAGCCCTGATGTATTCCTAGTATTTCTTCTTTCTCAGAGCTCAGGTTCTGTAAGACAAAAGAGAGCCATTTCTAGGAAAAAATTGCATTCAATTAATATTACGATGACAAAAGAAAGTTATCCAGAATAACTTATTATTATTTCAATTTATAAAGCAATAAACTGAAGAACAAAATAATTCGATGAACGATTGCAATAAAAAGAAATTGAGTATAATTAAATATTGAATGTAGGTTCTGGGAACAATGGAATGAAATTGTAATATTCCAGTCAATTGCCTTGCAGTAGTTTTCGCGGGCGCTCCGTAATCCTTAACCTGTTTTTAACACTTCAATATTGAACGAAATTGAGGGTATTTTGATACACAATAAAAGAGGGTTTCATCGTCTGCTAAAGTGGAATTGTTGATTTTACTGATATACAAATGATTTGACGATTGTTTTCGGAACCATTTCGTTTTTTTTTTTGTTTTGTTTTGATCCCAATTTATAGTGGTGAACAAGGAACTTTCGGCACTTTTTGGTAAAACAATATGAAATTGTTTTGTGTGAACAAGACGGTAGGTTTTGTTTCGAAAGATCCATGTACAGCTTTAAACACTTGCACGACTTTTTTTTTTAGTGTGGTAAAATCATCAAATGAGTCCTCCCACGCCGGGCAGGGCGGGGGGACTGTCAGACTTGTACTGACTAAAATCCACGATGTCCTTCAATAGCCCTTTATGTTCCGGGGTCACGGTAATGAGATAAGTCCAGTCCGGCAGGCTTCGGCCCTCTAGAGAGGGGGCCCCGTCATTATGCTGACGCTCTTTGAGGCGCGCGTGGAACACAACGCGCCGTCGACCCGGGCATGGTCCATGGTCGGGCAGCGAGTTGACCTTTACTCGCCGCCCGCATGCCCGCGCCTACGGTGGCCGGAGATCGTCTTGCGACGTCCGTCGCCGTGGGAGTCCACCACACACTTGCACGACTTTGAAAAAAGAAAAAGATTGCAGTCTCCTTTTTGGTTATAAATCATCACCTATTGCTTGTCTTTGGGCCTCGTAATAGCCACACAAAACATCCTTCTTTAATATCTTCAGATAACCATGTAGTGCTATCATAAAATAAATTTATGAAAAGGCCGCTCTTGTTCGTAACATCGTCCACTAAACATAGTGTATTTTTACTTAAGACGCGGACTGACTACGATTTTAATCGCTTATGACCGCGTAAACTATTGTCACCACTATGGAGCGTCAATAAGATTGAAAATTGAAAAAATGACATTTGTGTTGAAATGTGACGTAAGCTGCGAATGGGTATTTATTTTACTGCTTTTCTTTAGATTATTTAAAATATAGACATAAAATTAAATAATGGTTCGGTTAAAGTTTTAAAAAAATGGAAAACCTACTAAATTCTTAAAAAAAACTGTTGTTATCGCTGGAAATACAGAGATCTTCGACGTCAAAGTTTATTTTTGTGCTACAACTTCCCAATTTTTATTGGGAATATCAAACTCTTATTTATTATTCTGTTTAAATTCTTCTTTATACCCTTCTCTGTTCACTGTATTTTTCGCGTTGCTTATTTTTATTACATTACGTCATACTCGACGTTCTAAGAAACCAATTTTTGGGAATATGAGATAAGACCGCGCCTTAAGTTAGGTTTTGTAGATAGATGTAACCTCTCTATGGACATTTAGGAAGTTACATGAAGGTTACGTATATGAGATGATAATATATTAAATTCAAAATCAGAACATAATGGAATAGTAATGTCGTGACAGAGCGCCTCTTGAAAAAAAAAACCTAAACACATTTTATGTCATTCCCCCCTCTGCAAAGCTCATTTTACTCACTGAAAACAGTGAATGCGCTTTTAATCACTGTTTAATGTTTGAATTTAGAACACACCAAAATTTTCTCCTTCTGCACAATGCTATATAACCTTTTTGCTGTAATAATAATTAGAAAATTAATTTTAATTTAGTCATTGTTCCACTTTTAATGTCAATTTGTTGGCTCAGTGGCTTTACTGCGTGTCGCAGGTACGATTCCCGTATGGAGCAAATATATGTATGATGAGTTTTAACAATAAATTGTAAATTGGGGAAATACCAAGAGTAGATTTTTTTTCTTTTTGAATGCTCTAAAATGTACCCACTGAATTATTAACTAAATATTTTAAAACTAAGAAACTTCAAATATGACAAACTAAATAGTTTCAACATAAAAAAAGTTAATTTAATTAATTAGAGTACAAGAGATCTCAAAGAAAATCGTTTCGGTCCTAATAACCATTGAAACGTTTACAAAGGTTCTGTTTTCAGTCCCCTGTCACAAATATAAAACTTTGACGCTTGGTTTCGCATACATACGGGTAAATAATGTCTTTTAATCTCTACAGAAGCCTCTGACCCTTGTCCTGGCGAATAAAAAGTTTCCAGGAAGGTTAGAGCAGTGAGGCCACATTTATTTTTCGATTATACTTTGTGGTTTTCGGTAGAACAGGGGCGGTTATAGGGTTGAATGTGAATTATGTATGTGGAAGCCAGTGTCCTGCTTTCGTAAGGGGAAAATAACCTCTTTCATTTTGACACATGACTGATATTATTTATTGCATTACAAACTGTTGGGCTATGGGATTGTTCTTTGGGAAATAATGACCATTGACGAGTATACAAATTTTCATCCCCTATTCAATCAAAAGGATGTGTTAGAAATATCACTTCTTTCATAATTATGAAACAAAGTCCTTCGCCGTGTCCATGTATCTGTACGCGGTAAACTCAAAAAGAATGAACCTATTTTTATTCAGTTTTCACAAATAGACAGAATGATTTATGAGGATAGTAAAGTTGTATTATATAATAAGGTTTCAATATGTGGTTCAAAATGTGAAATATGACGGTAATTGTTGAAAATGTCCGAAAATGTCAAGTTGCCTGAAAGCTTTCATCGTAAATGCTTAATTACTCATTTTGAGATATAAAAAGTCTATTGTAGGCATGATAATGTTCGGGTTGTTGTACATTTGCTACAAAGTTAATTTGCCACAGTTTTTTAAACCTCATACATTGAAAGTCAATTCACCACAGCTAGATTTTGTTATCGTAATTTTGCCACATATCTCATTGATAAAACTATAGTTTTTATTGAAGACGGCGGCACCAACACCTCCATGATCCTGTTCTCCTAGTACTCCTGTTCAGATTCCACATAGTGTCCTCGTTTTCTGTAGTTTTGTGCTGGATCTTATTAAGAAATGGGACGAATTTACACAAAACAAAATTCAAAAAACAAAAACGGAGGTTAATTTACACATACTTTTTTTCATGGCGAATTAACTTAGTGGCAAAAGAACAACCCATATGTTCTATTAATATAGACGAAACGTGTTTGTTTTTTAATATTTTGGTTTAGTAACTCAAAATCAATCAAATCTAAGCATTTATTTCAAGGAGGCACTTTTGAATAGTCAAAAGACAAAAAATAAAACTATTTTTGGTTTATAAACTGTATAGAGCAGTAGGAACTGTCAGACTTGTACTGCTTAAAATCTACGGTGTTCCGTCAATAGCCTTTTACGTTCAAGGATTAGGGTTACCTGATAAGATAGTCCCGCGACCCCGGCGGGCGTTTGGTCCTCTATGGAAGCCACGCCAATCTCAGAAATAGCCTTAGGTATTTGTTTGTCGTTACGAACGACTAGCCTTGTATCCTAAAGGACATCCTTTGGAACACGAGACGATACAAATATTCAATATTATACCATTTCAGTCTCTAGGCGAATACCACTATTACTTTGACACATTGTTTACGGACCCCTGAGCAAATATGTTTCGTGAGTAGAATTCCGGTAGGTATCTTTTTATTATTGTAATATTATTATAGTTATCACAACAATCTGTTGATTTATTACATGTACGTAATGTAGAACTTGTGTCGATACTCTTGCGTCATCCCATCTTCCAAGTTCACCTTTGCTGGCGCTGCTGCTGCGGCTGCCGAAAACCTCAAGAGGCGTAAATATATTAATTTCAGTGGAAACTACACGATTTGACGACACCGTTTGCGCAGCCTGTCGCGGATTCGATACCCGCTCGGAACAAATATTTGATTGACCTATAAGTAGTTGTTTTGGGTCTAGGTGTTTGTGTATGTGTGTTTTTATGTTTGTAAACGCAGCCACGACACAAAAAAAATCCGAGTGTCAATCTAGTTATCAACCTTTTAATAAAAGTAAAAAGAAAACTGTATTTTTGAGCCGTGTGGGGTTAGAGTGCTCACGGCCTCTACAAAGGAATATCAAAACGGCTTGTGGAAACTTCTCCTGACTCAGAGGCTGGCTTCTACCTGTGCCAGAGGCTAAGCATTACAATGTAACAAGGTAACGTTTCCAGTCTCTTGGGTACATTGTGGGCTGACTGCGTTGAGGAGCATGTTTTCGATGCTTTGTAGTTGCCACCAATTTTTAGTTCGTTTTAACTGATCTTATGTCTATGTAAGCATTATAGTGTAAGAAACGCCCGAAATTTTGGCGGAAGCTACAGGTTCTGTGCCTAAATAATAGCACCCTAGTCTGACAGATTCATTTGAAAAGATAAAAACCTGAAAAAAAGATTTGTATTATTTTACTCAGTCATAAGGTAAGCCGACAGAATAACTAACATTTGTATAAAAAACTAGTTGTTTATGATAATAAAGCGGAAAACAATCAATGCTCAACCTCAATGATTTCCTCATCAGACATTTCTTTATCCTTTCTTTGGCATATTTTCCTTGTTGTTTTACTAAACACGTCTGTTTTCTCTACCCTTGATGATAACAATAATAGCAAGTACCTTACTAGAATAATGATATTTTTAACATTCGGTGAGCTATCAGAATCATTTAAACAAGATGATGTAGGGGAAGGAAGAGCTTCCATTAACACTATTTATAGGTTCTTAAGTAAGGTCAAAACTCGTGGTTTTGGCCTTAGTTACAGACGTTTTCTATACCCTGTGCCTTTCGCCTTACGCTTATCCAATACAATTTTCTTGAAATTTTAACTAAAATTATGTTATACATACTAGCTTTTGCCAACGGCTTCGCCCGAACCCTTATTGCCGATGTCATATTTATGTGTGTAAGTATTGAAACCGGTTTTTGAAATCTAGTAGTTTCGGAGCCTATTCAATACAAACAAGCAATCAAATCTTTCCTTTTTATAATATTAGTGTCGAAAGGTGAGTTTAGAAAGTTTGGATGGATGGATGTCTGTTACTCAATTAAGTCAGAACGGCTGAATGGAACTTGATGAAATTTGTCACAAATTACATTCTAAAAAAATAACAGATAGGACTATTTGTCGCAGTTTACGTTCCTGTGGTATAAATTTCGAGTTACAAACAGGCGAAGCCGCATGAAACAGCTAGTTTTAATAAAACTCGATATGAATTCTTCGATATCGTATACATAAACGCACATATTCCACAAGTGTCTGACCCCCATACTAAAAGGGACATAGGGGAACAGTGTATAAGACGGGGACACGAGGTATGATGGGAAATCACACACCTAAGGCAAACTTAACACAAAAATAACGTAATACAAGCGCCAACAAGACGCCATTTGCGTCTGGCCGCTTGCAAATGACGTCCTGATGGCGCTTGCTCTACGTTAGTGTTGTGTTAAGTATGCTTAAAGAGTGTATGTCCCCATTATACCTCGCGATTATTAACGTCCCCGTCTTATACACTGTTCCCCTACTCTGATAACTTTTTAATAAACATGAATATTGTTCCGTCCCCATAAATCTTGTAACCGACTGTATCGCAAGACAATTTAGTTTATCTCATTTTTTATTGAATATAAAATGGCTGAGTGCGTACCTTCTCTTATCCGATCTGGTTATTTATGGCAGAAGTTTGTTTTTGACCGCCTCACGTACTTTATAGGGCGAACCTTTCTATCCCGAATTGCCAATTGCTATTTGATATATACTTTATGCTGTAACTTTCCGATCTCATATTTCTTGCTATTTTTTTCGATGTTTTACATGATTGCATTTTGTTTTACAATGGTTTCGGGGAATTGTTCCGACAACGTGAATTTGGGTCACGCGACTTATTTGTGTTTTAATTTATCAATGTTACTTTTTGTGTATTTTTTTTTTGTTTATTTTACGTACGGAATACGTAAGAGTGTAACAACACTAGGCTCTAGTAATAACAACGGTTATAAAATGATAAAAAAGGAACTTTAACATCTACCTACATGACACAAAATTCCTAGAACACACGGGAAATAAACACAAACTCTGCTTTAATAATATTAGGAAGGTAAGAACATATTCAGTGCGTTGCATAACAGCTTCGAATCTCCATTCACTTGATGTAGATACAAGGCAATATACAGAGCAATTCTCATTCGCACCCAATATGACAAAAACCACCAATACAAAAGGGGCGCTCTAAAAAAAGGAATAACGCGAGAGATTACAAGCGTGTTCATTCTAAACCATATCCAGTGATAATGACGGGCTAAGGTCCGCTATGAGCTGTACGCACCGCTCGGAATGGGCGCCAATGCTTTGGAAGGACCCTCTTTCGGCCAAACGACAATGCTGAATCTTTTATTAGTTTCGTGAATGGACGGCCAGTTGACATAACCGTCGTCGACATCTGTTGTGATATTACGCCATCTTTTCCAGGGCGTAGTTCCATCGATCCCGGCCGGGAGCCGAATCGACTATTTTTGTGCACGTGGAATATCTGAGAGGCCAGAATTGAATTCGGCTGAACGTGTAGGCAACGTGGAGGACAGAAAATTGCTGGAATCGGCAGATATACCCGTACGTACACTGCGTCATCAAATTGTAATAGATGGTTTGTTGGCAATACTTTTTATGCGGCATTTTTTGTTGTTGCATGTGATGTTCTGTTTAGTTTTATTAGGTTCCTGTTTGATATGCCGAAACAAAGTTTTTCTGGAAATGTTTGACAGGAATGCATTGAAAATAGAGTTATGAGTTCTAAAAGCTATAAAGCTATGAACAAACTAGTTTAATTGCGCTCGTAGCTTTATTAACTTTGTGTCGTGTATCTGTTATACAGCTTTTAAAGGATGGTCTAGATATCATAAATCTGTGAATTAAACAAGTGTCTCTGGAGGGTGGAAAGCCAACGTTTCCTATCCCTGCTTCTGCGAACCCTCTGAGTTTGTCCCCTCTGGACTAATTAGAATAAAAGAGTGTTAAACTTGCTCTAATTGATGGCCGCTTTTGGGCAGTGCTTTGGCTTATACTCTGCTCTCTGGAGGGTACTCAGGGACTCCTGTGACGATGTGAATATTTTATTATTTACGGCTTGATTTATTGCAATTTTTGCACCCCGTTTTATCTATACGATTCAGAAGACAGATAAAAAGTTTTCTTTGTAATAAATGAGAGAGACAAATAATTATTTAAATTTTAATTAATGCTTGTTTTTTTTATTTCGTAAATCGAAGGGGTTCGATGTTTTCTAGCCTTCGGGAAGAAACACAAATAAACTCAGAGATTAAAGCCTCTTTTAAAATATCTTTGACCATAGAATTACAACAACTTATTCATAAATTAGACATTTTGAGCTGCTAAAGTATTTCTAGATAATGAACATCGAAATATGGTCTTCAAAATGTTCGTCTTACCCTATTTATCACTTGAGAGACGGCAAAAACAATTCAATCTAATTGTACACTCCTTTGAAATGTGTAATGAGTCGTTCGACTTTAATTCAAAAGTTTTTACAACTCTCCTTTATCCGACCTTTTTGCGGTAGATTGGCAGGGTCTGTTTTATTTAAAAGCGCGGGTCATTTATTCAATGTTGAAGCATGAAAAGAGGTTACGTTAATGGTAGGCGCCTGGTTTCGTTGAAGAAAACCTGACTTCCGAAGTAGTATTTATTACTAGCAGTATTTTTTACAGCTCATAATTATTGTAAAGGTATGTTTTTGCTAGTGAAATGAAAAGACTTCACGAAACTTTAAAGTTCAAAGTTAAGTTGGCAACTGCGCTCGCTTAAACTATCGTCTCAATGAAAACTTCATTAGGATGTTAGGAAAGTTTTCAAAGAAAAGTAAAGGAAAATCAACCTTATCTTGAACGGAAACCTTTAGGCGTTTCCGGACTCCAATAAAATATTTAACATCGGGTAAACTGTTCGGCACCATATCTGCGACCGGAACGTTTTATTTTCTGCTGAAGGGAAATTCGACAGTCGTAAAATAAGCCGCTAAGCAAATCTGTCATGACGTCACCAAACGGCTGGCCACGAGGATTATTTTTATTTCTTGCCCAAGATTTATTTTCCTTAGATTAGCATTCCTCTTATTTATGCTAATGTAATTTTAATGGCGCCGCCTTTTTCGGCTAATTTCATTTTACGAAAAACTCCCTGGATTTGTTTTAAACCTTGGCTTATTAAGATGGTTTTGGTGACGATTCTACTTTCATAAAATTTGAATTATCGGTTTAATTAAGCTTGAGACAACTAATTTTCCTTATCTTTTCTATATTATTTCGTTTGGGGTGAACGGGTCATTAAGTCCAGAAATCCTTATTGTAATGGTTCTGTATAATTACATGGCTGTATCTTTTAATTGAATTCGGAGTTCATTAATCTACATAGGATTGTATTCGACAGTAGAGAAGTAGAAAGTCGTAAGTGAACACGGCGGTATCGAGTGAGTCACGAACGTTTGCATCGGGAAATTCGGATTGAAAGAAATTCTATGTAGAAGCGTGTAGCGGGCTGACACGAACAAACCGTGGCGTGCCACCGCCCCTGCCTTCCCTTGCCGAAGTAATTGTCTTCATCTTCTACCACGAGCATTTGTTTACAACTCGAACGTTAAGTGACGGGGGCAAACGACAGGGACTCACGACACGTCACTCAGTTACGACAGTTGTATATTGCGATGATATTCAGCAATATGATGATATGCTGAGCGAAATGTATATGTGTTATGATTATATTAAAGATCAAAGTAATAAGTTGACAAATTAACTTCACTTTTTGACTTGTAAGATTTGTTATAAATTTTTACCTGAGTTTCGCACTGAATATTAATTTTATACTCAAACGAAACAGTCACGTTTTCTCTCAATCTCATAGATATTCGAGAACTACCAAAGTTCTTAAAGATAAAATCAAATATTCACTAGTGAAAATATT
Source organism: Agrotis exclamationis (assembly GCA_950005045.1). NCBI lineage: Eukaryota > Metazoa > Arthropoda > Insecta > Lepidoptera > Noctuidae > Agrotis > Agrotis exclamationis. Next base: position 11,534,770 of record OX465436.1, on the reverse strand, counting down.
CCATTCATGTTGTTTTATACGCATGCATTCGTCGTGGTTCGCACGGCATGGCTTTGCATGACAGATAGGCATCATTCTATACTTCGTTTCAGTCGTAAAACTATGCCGTTCACTTGCTGTAAGTTTTACGTAGAACCTTGTACGTTGAATTTGGTCGATACGCTGACGTACAGTTCGAAACGAGTTCCATCGGTTATCTCTGACAAAGTAGAATGTTACCGAATGGGTGCCAATGCAATTAATCGATCACCAAACGTAAAATGATTTTAGGTCCTATCAATCTTACTACTACTGTTTTGTGAATGTTTGTTAAAAGAAGATGTTTAATTCGGTTAATTCCACTTTGTGCACCCAGGTGATATCATCCAGGTGAACAAAGTGGAATAAACCTTTAATTCGATGCTGTCAAGGGAATACTAGTAAATGGATTTTGTGCAAACTTTACAGTAACATAGTTTGTTACTAAAACAGTAAAAGAGTGACAACATCCTGCTACCCTTAAATACATAAAAAACTTTGACAATTTTTTTAAGTTAATAATACAAGATTATCTTATAGCAACCCAAAAAAGCGCCTCATTTCTAAAAACCCACACAATCGGAGTGACAACAAATACCGACTTCCAAGAAATCGTGGTAAAACGTAATTTTATTATTTATTTACTCTGAGACATTTACAAAAGAACACTACATATCAACAAATGTAGATAGTCAAGTGTTATTAGACGACTGTCATTTGCCATGTCAGCTTCTTGTGAAAGCCTTGTTGACAAGCTAGAATACTTTAGAGGAGTGTCTCTTTTATCATCCGATATCTTTCATACTAGTATTTTTATACTATTGATAAACCTACGTTAAACCATTTGTCGGGAAATGTTTTATAATCTCATCTTCAACGCCAGAGTTGCGGGTTTTTTTTTACATACGTCGGGCAGAAACTACAGAGCGCTACTTGCTACGATGCTTACATATTCCTTTCGCCTCATCCACATTCATACCTACATCTGGTCATACACGCACGCCGATTGCAAGTACTACGCTTCCGGCCTTTCTGAAGCACTTCACTAATAAGGTGTGTGTAGGATTTTTAAGCTATGCAATAGCTTTTATCGCGGGCTCTGAGCGAAGCGCGGCGCGGCGACCGAATCAAAAAAAATCCAAAAACGTAAGGAAAATACCTGACACCACGCATCGTCTAACATCGTTTCAGTTCGGGAGACTTCGGCAATCATAAAAATATTCGTCATAAAAACAATTTACTTTTTCTTACTGGTTCTAAACGGCCAGCTACAAAAGAAGTTTTCACAGTCAAACCTACTTATAAAATTCTCCTACAACAAAGAAGTTCTTTATTACAATAGTGCACCACAAACATTTTAAATAAATTATATTCTCGTTCAATATACACGGTAGGCGATTTTAGTCTTTTAAAATAAAAGAAATGTTATGCAATAGCTTCACCGCGGCAGTCTCCGAGTGCCACATATATTTTATCGTATCGTATCAAATGAGTCCTCCCACCTAGTGCTGGACTGTCAGACTCGTACTGACTAAAATCCTCGATGATCCTTCCTGCTGTTTACGTCTTCCATGCCAGGGTCACGGTTACCTGATGAGACAGTCCCGTAACCCCGGCAGGTTAATAGCTCTTGTAGATTACTAACTTCAAACACGCACTTCGAAATTGATTCTTGAAATTGGAACTCAATACGTAAGTTATGCGGCTCGTGACCACTTTAGTACCTAATAATTATGGATGTCACAAAATTAATGCTCTTTACATAAATTATTACTGTTGTTCTGTTGGATTTTCAACTTTTGACGGTGAAGTTGGGGTTGAAAATTCAACTGTTTAGCCGTTCATTTAGATTCATGGAAATAATCAATTGACTGAATCAGCTTCAGTCAATTGATTATTTCCATGAATCTGCGGCAGTCCCAAACTTTGCCCTTTTCGTTCCAGGACCGTGGTAACTCTGTCGAACATTCCCCCATACGATACCTATCAATATTTAGATAGTCTAGATCCCTATACGTATGTAACTGTTTTTAAAATAAAGTTTACGAACTGCGTTTGCTTTTCTTTTTTTTTCAACGGAAAACTCGCACGGTTTCAAAACGGGCTTTTGAAGCCCAAATTCGTTTAGCTATCAGAATGTTCAAAACTGGCTTGTTCGTGAGAACAATGATAGTTTTGATCTATGTAGGTATACAAATAGTGTAATAAACCATAGTTCAATCCTCCAGCCTTTCCTAGAGTTATCATATTATACAATACAAACTGGTTTGTGGAGAACATATAAGAGGCAGTCCTTGTGGCTTACCTAATATCACATTTGAAATGATACTTTTGATCAATAAAGTTTCATTATCATTATCATCAGCCGGAAGACGTCCACTACTCAACATAGGCCTCCCCCTTAGACCGCCACGCCGAACGACAATTCGCCTCTTGCATCCATCGGTTGCCTGCGACTCTCACGATGTCATCGGTCCACCTAGTGGGAGGCCTGCCCACGTTGCGTCTTCCGTTCCGTGGCCACTAGAGAACTTTTCTTATATGTTCCCCATTGGTTATCAGTTCTACGAGCGATGTGGCCTCGAATAAAGTTTACTCAAAGCCTATTTCAATGACACTTTGTAATTTTGTATCGATTGCGCAAAGGCGCGACATTACCCATGCATTTTATTACAGGGACGTCGTAGAAAAATGTTGTTAAAATGCAAACCAAATTGTCATGGATCGTTTTACCCCCGACACCTTGATTGCAATACCCTCTCTTGTTACAACCTGTCCCCTCTTCAACCCTCCCTATAATTTCCCTAACGGGTGCTTAGTGTTTTATTCCAATCAAAATGATTATAGGCGATTTAGGGTGATGGGATTTTTAGTACTGATTTCTTTAGCTTACTGTTACGCAAGGGTATTTTTTACAGACTGCTCAGTTAAAAAAAAATCTATAGATACCCACAGTGTGTTTGGTTTCCAATTACCGATACTTTAACGGGATCATTTTTATCGAGAAATCTACTTATAATAAAAATTCTAACTCAACACCTCGCCAATGGCGGCCATTTTAGTTTTTTAATCGTCCAAACTGGTAAATTTTATAATATGTAATTTTTCAAATTGTTCTTCAGATACTTCTATCAAGTTTTTGTGTTGTTAAAAACAGTAAGTTTCTCATTTTTATTTTATATCTGAACTGTTCTATACATTAGCCTAAACCCTCAATTAACCTACATAACTAAACGATTAATTCGAAATAGAACCTGATCAAGCATTACATCATATTTCAATAACATTTATCATTAAAATATTAATTAATTTTATAGATTAGTTAGAGTTAGCTTGATTATAATATGTAATTCACGTTAGTCGGTTTCCATTATCTCTAACAATAATTAATATCAAATACCTAGATGTGTTCTAATTCAGTTTTAGTGTGAACCATTTAGCTCGAAATATTAAATCATAATTACTAGGTATCTGCTGAAATTTGGCGAATGATAATTACTGAGTTTTTTAATTTATTTTTTCAATTTGTTTATACATAATGATTTTTTCCTATCATAAATAGTATTACGCCTGTGTCCCTGCAGTGGAAACATTATCCCTCTTACCACAAAAAGATAAACGTGTGTTGAACATTTGTCTATCGACGTAAGCAATAACGGATCAATGCGGTCAACGTCACGGGATATCCATTATTCTTGTATACTTAGACCTTTTCCAGAATGTTCCGAACAATTTTCTGAAAACCGCATCAACATTAGTATAGAAAAACGCGAGATGATCGCGGAAAAACATACGTACAAACTTTTTTTGAAGTTTGCGAAATAAACAACGTATTTCAGCCCCGGAACCCCTTTCATGAAGTCTTTTCCCGGGCCACTTTAAAACAGCCCTCGTGGTATAAGTCTGGGTTGTCTCGCCACCTTTTTCTAGGCCGGCCATTTCATCTTCTGAATAAAAATCTAATAATACCTATATCATATTTGAAATCTGAAAAACAGTTGAATTTCAAACTAGGGATGTTTGTCTCTCAATTCAACGAATATTGTAGTAGATAGCAAATATTCTAAGAAAGAATTTCATAAAATAAACACCGCACTTCAGGCCCAAAAACCCAGTTATTTTTGAAATATCGATTAGATCCTTAAATATAAATAGGCGTAGTTGACAAATTATTGACGTCACGGAGGGCTATTGCGTTTCGTCATTTCATAAAATGTAGGTATGTCTATTGATCTGTGTCCACTGCCTTATTTAGCCCATGGCTACTGCACCTTTCTATCCTAACTTAATATTAAGTATAGCTGTTGCTCTTTGACGCCCAGATCACTAAACCGATCATCCTGAAATTTTGCATAACCGTTGTCAGGTGTAGGGGAACAGTGTATAAGACGGGGACACAAGGTATGATGGGAAATCACACACATAAAGCAAACATAACACAAAACTAACGTAGCGCAAGCGCCAACAGGACACCATTTGCGTCTGGCCGCTTACAAATGACGTCCTGATGGCGCTTGCTCTACATTAGTGTTGTGTTAAGTATGCCTAAAGAGTGTATGTCCCCATTATACCTCGCGATTATTAACGTCCCCGTCTTATACAGACAGCTTTTGTGGACTTTTATTTTATAATATGTATAGAATAATATAGACTACCCACTATCCGCATTTATTTTAGTTCAACAACAAATTACGAACTCATTCGGATTCCCATTACATACTATATTTAATTTTGTCGCATTGCACTAATAAATAATTTCGTTTCCCAGTAAGAAACAAAGTTAACAGTTTCCCAAGCACCAAACTTTCGAACACATTTAATATTTCATTCTACCTTGCGCTTTGATCCGATTCAATCGTTGCAAAGTTTAAGTATATAAATACCTTCTTGTGTAACAAAGTTCGATATAAATACTGAGAAACAACGTAACCTAACGTTTTCAAAATGGCGGCGTTTGAATGGCGGGAAACGGCATTATGTATTGAATGCGATTTGCACGACTTCAGTATTAAGTTTTAGAAGTTTAACGTATAAGTTGAGAAATAAAATTCTAGTGGAGTAGGTTTTGAGGCAGTAATCCTGTTTTCATGAACAATAATGGTCACCATACAAATACCTAAACAACCGCCCGCCATTGCATTTTCAGCTTTCTACTCAGCGCTGGGAATGGAATTTCCTATAACGCAAACAATATTTGGGACTAACAAATCGTTTAGGTGGCAATGTGATAGAATTTATTTTTATTAAAAAATAAATAAATAAATACATTGCTCAACCTCACTTTCGTACATTTAAACTCGCATACACAAACACCCAGACCCGGAATAACTACACTGTCTTTTAGATGATACAAATATTTTTTTCGTGCGGAATCGATTCCAGAATCAAATATGGAGCGCAGTAGTCGATCTCTCGGCTGCCGTGCCGTCGAATAATAAAACGGGTTTAAAAACAGTTTATTTTTGGAAATTGTTGTCGATTTATTAAAATATTTGTAACATGGTTTCATAAAGAAAATTAATTAATAAGTAGTTACTTACTTTTTTTTTTCAAGGTACATATTTTATTAATTACAATGACTTAATTACGATATTTAAATATCGTTTTTGTATAATAAAAAATAAAAACTAACTAATAATATGTACAAAAAAGAAAAAGAAAAGAAAAACATTCCAAGAGTGTCAAAGAATTCGTCCACATCGCTGTCAACGGGAACAGTGCCCAGAACACTGGCAGCATTGCCACGTTGTATGGCAATGCTGATTCGTGGGCCTAGAAATAGGCCAGCCCTCTGGTTACCTGAAGAGTCGACTAATCGCCTGGCGATATCTTTAAAAACTTTGTGAGCGCTCGGACCCCATGGCCCTAGAGTTTCAACCCCAAACGGCTCAAACACACAGTTACTAACTAAGCCAATGTATTTGCGCCGTTTGGAGTTTTCAGCACCTGCAGCAGCAGCGCCAGCACAACACGCTGAACTAGGAAGATGGGATGGCGCAAGGGTGTCGACACATGTTGCATACTACACCAAACTTAGTTAGTTAATTAGATGTCAATAAAATTATTAAATAAACCATAAATCTTGTTAGTAATCGTATCATCTGTTGCAAGCCTTTTTGAGTTGTTTTCCTTAAAGCGGTTACTCCCATACGCAAGGATCACTCCAGTAATTTTCTAATGAAATAAAATTAAATCATTTGGAACTCTGTCTGCGCTTATCCTTACTTTTGTCTTATTCTTGTATTATACATAGAATAACCAGCCAAGTGCGAGTCGGTATGGCGCAAAAAGGGTTCCGTGGCATTACCTATCCATAAAAAAGGCAAAAGAAAAACACGTTTATTGTATAGGAGCTCCCATAAATATTAATATTATTCTGTTTTTTAGTATTTGTTGTTAAAGCGGCCACAGAAATAAGTCACTGTTAAATCATGAACTGTGGCCATTTTTTTTAAAATTGTTTTGACAATTGAATGCCGACCGGAACCGAAACGGTCGCCTCCACATTACACCGGTTAAAAGAAAGAGACGGACGGATAGTGGAGTCTTAAAATAATGGGGTACCGTTTTAGCCTTTGCGATAAAACGGTCCGAAAATAATGATTATGGTTCTGTAAACCATAATAATTATCAAATAATACGAAACCAAATGAAAGAATAATATTACTGAAACAATTTTTGAACAATTGACAGTATGTCATGTCAAACTGCCGAAAAATGACTTGTGGAATCAGTCATATTTATACGGATTAAACAACTTTTATTTACGTTTGTACTTACGTATTTTACTTGACTTAGGGCTAATTTTTCAATAGTCAGATAACTTTTATCTGCGGCATAAAAATAGCGGTTTGACAGCTTATCTATAGAAAATATGTCAAATAGCTATTTTTATTCCTCCGATAAAAGTTATCTGACTATTGAAAAATCAGCCCTTAACAAAACAAATTCCTTACACGTGTCTTTAATATTGTTAAGTATTGTTCAAAGGGCACAAATCATAATTGAAAGAGGTCTGGATGGCTTGTAAAACGTATGTATTATAATTAAATTTTAACTAACTAATATTTATATTAATAAATTATATTATATTCCAGAGTAATTTTTCTTTTTGTTTACCTTGTGGTTGTTATTTATAGCATCTTCTTGAAGAGGTCTGCTACCACACTATAATTGAAATATTTTTACTTCTTTCTTTCTTGACTGGCCTGTTGGTCTAGTGGTTAGTGACCCTGACTGCTATGTCAGAGGTCATGGGTTCGATTCCCACCCAGGACAAATATTTTTATGATGAGCACGATCATTTGTTCTGTGTCTGGGTGTAATTTATCAATAATATTTATGTTTTTAGAAATATATAAGTATGTTTATCAGTTGTCTAGTGCCCATTACACAAGCTCTGGACTAGATGGCGTTGTGTGATAGTTGTAGAATATTATATTATTATATTCTTACTATATAAATGCTTTTCGTATGATAAATGCGAAATTTTTGAGGATGGATGCATGTTTGTTACTCTTTAACGCAAAAAATACTGAACAGATTTGAATGAAATTTGGTACACAGATAGTTTATAATCTGGATTAAATGTAGGATAGTGTTTATTCCTATTTTATCTTCCTGTGGGACAACTTTCAAGTGATAGCGAGCGACTGCCTGCTATAACTAGCCCGTTGACTATAGTTAATAACTTCAAGATGCTACAGAAGGTCAGGCAGGGCCCGACAGAACTGAATTGTCTTCCTGGGTGGCGGGAATGTCTTAATAGGTTACCACGGACCTGGAACGCAAAGGGTAATTCTCTTCCACTACATTCTAAGCTGGAGTTCTAATTTGATGAATTCAAAAGTCGCTACAGAGGGTCAAGCAATATACTTAAGTCCTTCATTACCCGACTGTGTGAAAAGGAGGGGTTATTGTGCTGTTTTTTTATCTAACAATCAGTATCAGTAGATTTTTTTTTTAAATTTCTCTAGACATAAGCCGAAAAGATTACTCTTTTTATGATTTATCGCAGTTATATAATATTTCATGCATATTTACGTTTCAGCTAGAAAAATATCCCTAATACTAACATTTCTCACAATTCAAGTTAGTACCCTTAATAAATCATACAATATACCTGTAAATTACCAATCCTTTTTCATAAAAAAACTACGAAAAATAACTAGTACAAATTCCTCATCCATTTCATTATCATAACAAAGACAAATGAATAAACTCAGATACAGCATAACGTCTGGTAGATAAGCCATCAACATTACCAACATACAGGTAAAAGTGGACGGGTACAGTATTTAGTTAATAATGGTAAATCTCGTATTAAAAATATGTAATTTATCCTATTCCAATCCTTTTTCATAAAACTACGAAAAATTGCTGATACAATGCTTTCTTAGTACCTTCATCATTTATTATTATTATCATAACAAAGAGTGATGAACAAAACCACAGATCCCAGCATAAGGCCCGGTATCCACCAAAGCAGAGAGGAGAGGAGATGTGTTTGAATAACCAATCAGAAATCCACATATCCTCTCCGCTTTGTTTCGATGGAAATCTGATTGGTTATTCAAACACATCTCCTCTCCTCTCCGCTTTGGTGGATACCGGGCCTGACTTGTTATAAGCCATCAACATTAACAACATACAGGTAAAAGGGGTAAAATGATAAATCTAGTATTAAATTACATCCAATTTCTTTTCATAAAACAACAAAAAATGACTAGTATAATGCTTCCTTAGTACCTCCATCATTTATTGTTACTATTATAACAAAGAGTGATGAACAAACCCACAGATGCAGCATAACGTGTTATGGCAGATAACCCATCAACATTACCTTCCAGGAAAAGTCGACGGGTACAATGATTAAGCCAATAATAGGTAAATCTCGTATACCAGTTAGGGTAAAATGGGATGAATCGGCTTTCAGCCTCGGAAAAGTGTCGATTTTAGGAAAATACATTTACGAAGAAAAATAGGCTAGTGGAATAGGGAAAATGTTCAATATACAGTTAAGTTTCAGGAGGAGCTCGTGGCTAAATAATAACATCGCGTGGGTTGGTCTTAAAGCTTAAGCGACTTGCCAAAGTCGTTCTGAGGATGGGTGGACATTTATAACACTCTGTGTTTCCTCCATTAAGCCGTTGGTCCTAGCCATCATTACACAGGCCTGTTGGTCTAGTGGTTAGCGACCCTGACTGCTATGCCGGAGGTCGTGGGTTCGATTCCCACCCAGGGCAAATGTTTGTGTGATGAGCACGATCATTTGTTCTGTGTCTGGGTGTAATTTATCTATAATATGTATGTATTTATAAATATACTAGCTGACCCGGTAAACGTTGTTTTGCCATAAAAAATAGAAATTAAATATTTTGTCTAAAAAATAAAAATAAAAAATTTAGGGGTGGACTACCCCTAACATTTAGGGGGATGAAAAATAGATGTCGGCTGATTCTCATAGATACCGGATAAGCACAAAAAATTTCATCAAAATCGGTCAAGCCGTTTCGGAGGAGTATGGCAACGAAAACTTTGACACGAGAATTTTATATATTAGAAGATAAGTATGTTTATCAGTTGTATAGTACCCATAACACAAGCTTTGCTTAGCTTGGGACTAGATGGCGTTGTGTGATAGTTGTGGAATATTATTATTATTTGTATACCTTCGACAATTACTGGCAATAGCAGCGACCCGAAAGTCTGACAACCAGTCTTGCCAAGGGTTGTCGTATTACTCAGGATCATAAAGGTACATGCGAGCGGCGAGTAATGGGCAACTCGCCTTCCGACCATGGACCATAACCGTGTCGACGGCGCGTTGTGTTCCACGCGCGACAAAAAGAGCGTCAGCAAGATGACGGGCCCCCCTCTAGAGGGCCAGAGCCTGCCGGGGTCGCGGGAAATATTCCTTTACCGTGACCCTGAAACGTAAAGGGCTGATGAAGGACACCGTGGATTTTAGTCAGTACAAGTCTGACAGTCCCTCCTGTCCTGCCCTGGGTGGGAGGATTCATTTGAAGATTTTACCACGCTAAAAAAAAAGGGTCATAAAGGTAATTTAGGCAGTCTCTGTATGTAAAATAATTACAAAACTGAAATCTATAAGAATATAATAAATCTGAAGAGTTTTTTTATTCAAATTTCGTTTGTTTGTTAAATTTTTTCACGCTAATCTAAGGAACTACTGGTTCGAACTCAATAAAAAACCCAATTTAAACCAATCTACATTTATTTTGGTTATAAACACTGAATGTTACCGCTACAATTTTTACGGTACGATTGGCGCAGTGGTCGAACGATAGACCACTGCGCTGCGTGTCGGGGCTTCGGTTTCTGTACGGAAGAAATATTTTATGGTTTATATGTAGCTGTTCCAAGTCCGGGTGTTAGCGTTTGTGCGTTTGTGTTTGCGTTTGCGTTTTTGTCAATGTTTTGCTGCACCGATACTAAAGAAAATCCTAGTGTAGGGCAATGTTTATATAATATATTATTCTTGAACATTACATTAGTATTTGAATATTGTAATAATTTTATAGAATGTCGGATTATTGTGTTTAACAATAGATCTAATGCCGTAATCATTACAATAAAGTGAAATCAAACAATAATTCCGATAACAACCAGTTCACGAAGCTTTTGTAAATTACATATTAACCAGAAACCGGTTATTAGTAAATAACCGGTTCCCATAACCATGTTCTGTTCACCGTACAATAAATCATAACAATGTGTGTCCATTAAGGTTCACTCTAATGGACACCGTATCGGCATAAATTATTGTTGTCAATCAATACATTGCCTTGACCATTAAAATATATTGGTTTCATAAACATAGTATCTTTATGGAGGAGCTCGTGGCTTAATAATAACAACGGCACTGGCCGATATTCTGGGTTAATCCGCCCTTGCCGAGATTGGTCTGTGGATGGGTGACCATATTATTTCATAGCGAGTTTCCTCCGTGCTTCGGAAAGTACGTAAAGCCCTTTGGTCCCGGCTGTCATTTGTAGAATTTTGACAGTCGTTACTATTAGTCAGAAGCTCTAAAGTCCCAGTCCCAGTGCCAGTTACAATCCTGTATCTATTCTCCACAATCCTGTGGAGCCCCGATAGGCAGTCGCTCCATTTAAAATACTGATATTAAGCTAAATATGGTTCGAATGGAAGCCGACCCCAATATAATATGGAAAACGCTAGGCAGATGCTGAAACATAGTATTTTTTACCGACTTCAAAAAAAAAGGAGGTTATCAATTCGACCCGTATGTATGTAATATTATCAGAACTGCCCAGTTTTCATATATGTTAGTCTATATCAGCGTCTGAACAAATGTGTCTTTCATAAGTGTATGTATGTATGTTTTTATGTTTGTGCACGCATATCTCCGGAACTACAAGTTCGATTTAAGTAATTCTTTTTTTGTTGTACTAGGTATTGTTCAACTTAGGGTACACTGCAAGTTTCATCAAAATCGGTTCAGTAGTTTTAGAGATATGGATTTTTTTATGTTGTGACGGATTACAAGATTAGTGCATAATTATGTAAGAAAATTTTGTAGTTTACAAGAATTTGGGTTGAATATTTAATAAATAAACTAAAAAAGGGTCAAATAAAAACTTTTTAAAAAAAAGTACAGACTTCAAAACAAATACAAAAAAGTTTAAAATAACTTTTCTTTCGGAAGTCGGTGGCTTTGTTTTGTTGTGTCATAGACTATTGCCACCGACTTCCGAAAGAAAAGTTATTTTAAACTTTTTTGTATTTGTTTTGAAGTCGGTAGGTACTTTTTAAAAAAAAGTTATTATACATCTATATATTTATTTATTTGTTAAACTTCACGCACAGAGTACATAGGCGGACTTAATGCCTGAGGTATTTTCTGCCAGTCTACCTTCGGGTGATGCAGAGAAAAGAGCCGTAGGTGCAGCAAGAAAATTATTTATGAAAATATATAAATATTATTATAAATACATACATACAACAAAATATATTATAAAATAAATAGAGATAAAAAAGCATAGATGGGAATATTCCACCAACAAAGTAATTTAAGTAGAGTCTGCCAGCTCCTTGAGTGTAGTGAACCTGTTGGTAACCGTCCTGATGTTCAGAGGGAGCGCATTCCAGAGGAAGACCGTCTGTACTGAGAATGAAGATTTAAGAAAACCAGAGCGGTGGGAGGGACATCGTAGAAGACGATTATGGGAGGAACGAAGATTTTTGCAATGCGCAGAGCATAAGTATTGGACATATTTGTGTTATACGCATCTTAACTATCTTACTTCTTACTGATGTTATGAATACGAAAGCTTATGAGGTTGGATGGATGTGTTTTACTCTTGCACGCAAAAACTACTGAAGGGATTTGAATAAAATTTGTTACACAGATAGTTTATTACCTGGATTAACACTAATTACAGTTTTTATCCCGCTTTTATCGTCCCATAAATTATAAAATGTTAAAGGCAGTTTGTTTGTTTCGCTCTCACGCCTAAATCGCTGAACCGATTTTGATGAATTTTGGCGCAGAAATAGACGAAACACTGGAGACGGTTAGCAGCTACTTTTTTGTGCATACAACTTGAAAGGACATCAGGTAGAGGGGGCGGGGCATGAGAATTCGCGAGCAAATTAGCAAGTAATTAAGGAAAGACTTTAAAGCTATTGTCAAACAGACAAGCGAAGCGAACGCGAAGCGAAGCGTTTTTTACCGACTTCAAAAAAAGGAGGTTATGTTTGTAATGTATGGAATTGTTCGAAGCCTGTCACATAGACTATCGGACAGCTTTCGCTTTTCTATATGACAGGATTCGGATCGCATTCGCTTCGCGTTTGCTTCGCCTATCCGTTTGACAATAGCTTAAGTGCATGCTCAAGGTTATCAACACCTTTAAAAAGGTACAGGTATAGCTCTAAGTTTCAAATATTTAATTTTTTTTTGTTTGTAATTTAGGTACATTAGGCAGCGGTGCGCGTAATATCACCCACATTTTGCGAGTTTAAGTTTATATCCCATGTAACAAGGGACAAGCTAATAATAATCATTCAGGTACAAATCCAGACTCCGTAGCTGTTATTAAGAAATTCTTAATAACAAAAACCCAATAACATTTTGCCCGACCGGGGAATCGTACTCTGGACTTCATGATCAGCAGTCAGTTATAACTTTAATTTAGCACCATCATGAAGAAACTGCTATGTCTCAGATCAATGACATCTAACAACCCGCATGGGTCCCGCGTGGTAGATTTCATCCAACTACCTCTCATAGAGAGGAAGCCTGTGTCTCAGTAGTGAAAACATTAAAAGCTAATTGTGCTTATACCTAACTACCCATTGAAAGGAAAAATCAGCTATATACCTGTAACATTTCCAGTCAAGCATGTTGTAGGAAAATCTAAGGCGGCTATCGTTTCGCAGAAAACCTCCTTCGCAAGAGCCTGCGACTTGCACCTACAATTTCTATGGAAAGAAAAAACTATCCAAAGCAACGTTAAAAAAATCACAAAAAGGTTTTAAGCACGGCCATAGCTTTTGTCATCGTAGTCTATAGTTCTTTATTAAAAACGTCGTCATTCCATCTTTAAAATATTTCAATAAAAATGCAAAAATTGCCGATGTTCCACGAACCGTTTTTTTTTTAATACTGTTCGTGCTAGAAGATAAGCCGTTGTCAAGAGACAATAACTAATAAGTTTTCTCGAGTCGACGATATTGGATGAACATCAGTGCGATAGTATTACCTTTTATATTTACCGACTGTGAACACAGAAAATTGTATTTGAGGTAATCTCCGAAACTGTTTAGCCGGTTGAATGGGCGGGACACCTATTATTTGTATAGCAGCTTTTGTGTTACGAGAAAATTGAGACAAAAAGAAGATACTTGTGTTTATTTAGTCGCTCTAATCTTTATTGGTATTGACTGAAAGTATTTTAGCGTATATTTTTCGATTAATTATATGATTGAGTTCTCTTGGCTTCTTTTGATGAAGCTAGTAAGAATTCGGCTATGAAATCAAAGACTTCGAAATTCGCAGAACCTTTTTCGTAAGCTAAAATATGTGGGCAAAAATAATAAAACTCAGACTTCTTAAATTCGCAAATATACTGAAAATAAACAATCATTTAGTAGAAAATTTATGGTATAATCATGGGGTACAGTCACGAGCAAACAAATACATACATATAACAAAATTCAAATGCAATTTACTCGTGAAATACTGGTCTCCAATTTGAAATAAGACCTATCTGTAAAAGTATGGCTTCCAAAATAAAAGAATAATAAAAAGGCAAAAGTTTAATCAATATGATAGCAGAATTTAAAAAGCATCGCTTTTGAATACTGCTTAGTGTATACATACTATTGCTCGTGACTGTACGAATAATATAATTTGCTTTATAGAATAATTTAGGAAAACAAGGCGTATAATCAATTAAAGAACACCCGAAGTAAATTCTCCCTGATCCAGAAATCTTTATTTATTAATTGAATGTATTTTATTTTTATTTAGGTATCCCGTTTAGGAATACGTCTAATTATTTACTTTTTAAAGTAATAGGCTTAGAAACCTGAATGTTATTCAAATTGACATGTTGTGCTAAATAATAAACGATTAGCGGATATGAATAGAAAATGTACCCTGGAAAATTAGTCTGTATAAATTTAAAAACAGAAGAAAAAGAATATAAAGGTGTTTTAACACCTGTGTCGATATATTTTAATATTATTATTAAAATATATCGACACAGGTGTATATTTAATTTTCAGACATCAAAAGGGGTTAATTTTAATCACTGTTTTTCACTTTAAAATCAATTATTACATACCATTTATTGAGTGTGTTCCATTCCTTGTGTTTTGACGATATTAAAAAGATAATAAATTTTCTTCTAACATATTTTATAGAGCGTTAAATTTAAAAATTTAAAGGAAGTAAATTCAATTTTCTTTTTCAATTCCAGTTCTCACTGTTAATAATTAAAAAGAAAATGGTTAACTTCGTTCAACAGGTGAAGAATATTTACGTCACAGAGCACAGATTAAATAGTCGATTATTTTATTGAGTGTCAAACCGCGCGCGCTACGGGCGGGCTGCCGAGCCCACAGCCATTCGCGACGAACTGCGAACGAGCACTGATTCGGCATTGGACGATGTTTTCCAAAGGTGAGGAAATCGCGCACCCTCGGCCACTTTCGGCTGCCTTCGGAGAACTCATCTCGATTCGATTGTGTTGAAAGAAACATATTTCGAATTAACACCGTTTGAATTAAGAAAAAGTTTGAGTTCGATGTTGAGCCAGCCATGCACTTTTTGATTGGCGTCTACAACAAAGTCCTTGCAGTTTGTGAAAAAGCTCGAAAGAAAATTCGAACGATGCAGAGGTTGGTTGTTCATTTTTATGGCAGTCTTATGTTTTAAAAGACGGCCAGATTGACCACGAAGATTTTGAGCTTCGTTTTTTGCATTACTTGTCAATTCATTATACAAATATTTGTAAGTGTTTATTTTATTTGTAGTGCTTTCCAGAAATTACACTAACAAAGTGGTGGTGTATGTGTCTTGAGGTTGAAGTTTGAAATCAGATAAGCTGGTTTTCAGATTGTTGTGGTTCACATGTTTTTTTTTCAATGCTTGCCACAATAAAAACAACGGGGAACAACTTAGTTGTCGGAAAACAGAAAACGTAGCTTATGGCAATACTGCCATAAGCTACGTTTACCTATCAACTTCTGATTTTATTTTCAGATAGAAAATGCATTTCTCATATTATAAGTTTGTAAAGGTTAAAAATGAGGTCTATTGTATTATTGACTATCCAATACTTCTTTTCATTTCAAAACGTTAGTACATACGAATCCTTACAATGTTATTAGAAAGGGTTGTTGTAAATTCGCCACAAAATTAATTCCCCACGACAAAAAGTATTGATCCCGTTTTCCTAGTATTTTCTGTTCAGAACAAATTAAATAACAAAATCCAGCAAAAAACTAACGAAAACGAGAAAACAATGTGTGTTTTCTCGTTTTCGTTAGTTTTTTGCTGGATTTTGTTATTTAATTTGTTCTTCTATCCGTGCGGAAAAAAAGAAATGGGGCGAATTTACAATAATCAAAATTAAAAAAAAACAAAAGCCTTTGGCTAATAAAATACATACTTATTTCGGGTTGTTGTAAGTTCACCACAAAAATAATTCCCACGAAAAAAGTTTTGATCCTATTCTCCTAGTACTTTCTGTTCAGATTCCACATTGTGTCCTCGTTTTCAGTAGTTTTGTGTTGGATTTTATTATTTAATTGTTCTGCTATCCGTGCGGAAAAAAGAAACGGGGCGAATTTACAATAATCAAATAAAAAAAAACCTTTGGCTACTTTACACATACATATTTTTTTGTCGTGGGAAATTAATTTTGTGGCGAACTTACAACAACCCCTTTTTTCGTAGGGTTTATTTTGTGGCAAATTTACAACAACCCATTAGAAATAAGGAATCTTGAAGGAACATTCATAAGTGTGATGTAATGCGTCAAATGGATTTTTTATTCATGGAGTGGGAAGTAGGTTTAATATTCAGGGAATTATTTGTTGTTATTCGATATATTTGGAGGATATCAGGAAACGTCTTTATTGAGTATATTTGAGTATATTTTGTTGTTTGGACGTAAAGTTTTGACACGAATCAGAATGGAATGAAGTAATAAGAGAATAATTTTCTAGCTGTCAAAGTTATTTTTTGGGCCAATATTTTTCAATATTTGTTGTTAAATATTTCTTCGTTTTTTAAGCTTAGTTGTTTATTTTACTGTGTAACATGCCATAGTAGACTTTCACTGGCAATATACGTACTAGACTTCTTCCGGCTGAGCTCGCCAATTAAGTTAATCAATTAAGGCCAACAGAAGGTCTGATCACGCACAACGAAAGGTTCCGTAATTGATAATGATTTATCCCAAATGCAAACCTTAGCATTATAGTTAAATTAACTGTTGACAGCGGTGTTGCCTGCTACAGCTCGAAAATTATAAAAACAACATTTAAATCGGAATAAAAATCCGGTGTTAATCCAGGCTGTAAGCAGTGTACCAAATTTCATCGAAATCCGTTGATGATGAACAAAATTAGCTTCAAAATGAAACAAATGAACTACAAATACCTATAAGTTTGTACCGAATTTCGTACTTATTCCTTTATTTGCAGTTTAAGTTCTTGCTTATTTTCTTCTTGTTTATTTTAGGTCAATTGGAAGTACCCGATAGATTTTGATTTCACCACAAGCGTCAAAATAATATGCGGCAAAACAGAGCAATGGCCGTATCTATTGATTGCTTTGACTTAGACTTAAGAATTTTTCTCTTCTCCAAGGAATTGTAGACTTTTGTATTTCATATATTAATTTCAGTTTGATACCTCCAGGCAATTTTGAGAAAAAGAGACTTGACATACGGGCAAACTTTCTACAAACTGATCCTGTAAGGGTTCTGTTTTTTGTTTGAGTTATGTGACCCTAAGGCGCCCACTACACGGTAGGTTTTGCCACGGCAAAACCATCAATCATGAATGATGGTTGAATGATGGAAATTTTATCGCCTACAATTTTCGTCATTCAAACGTCAATCAACGTATTAGACGATAGGTTTTCCGTCAGTCAAAATCTCTGCCATGGTTTTGCCATGGCAAAACCTACCGTGTAATGGGCGCCTAAAAGGAAGACACACTGTGTCAACTTCAAATGAAATGGGTACAAATGCAGGAGAATTGTGGTTTTAGCATGTTCTATAAAAATCAAAATTTTAACCTAATTTTGATTTATTAAGTACCGCTATCATGTTTTACTGTATTTATCCGATACTAGCGATGGGTAGCTATAGCCATAACTAGCCAAATACCGGCTATGAGCAAAATAGCCACGGCTATGATATCCGTCAACACGATAGCTAGCTATCGGCTACTGGTTGGCCAGATAACTGACAAGTTATGACATAGCCGCGTAGCCACTGGTAGCCGCGTAGCCGCTCGTAGCTTCGTAGCCGCGTAGCCGCCACGGAGTATAGCTAACTGCTACGTTTTGTAGCCGTCCCGGTATTTGGTAGCCGGGTAGCTAGAGTAGCCAAAAAAGCCGATAGCTATGTGCGCGCTCACTGCGCTATACGTGTGCGATCTTTATTGGTATCGTCCATCTTTTTCTCACAATATTCACAAAATAGATTAGACAAAGAGAGAGCATTATACTAAGTAATTTCGTTCGTTTAATAAACGAACTTATGAAATGCGATGATTAGAAAGGTGGTAAGTTACCGTCAGGTTGAAAATAAATAAATATTTGATAGTTAGTATTTTGGTTATTGTGACCTCCGAGAGGAAATCATTTCTTGTCATGATTATAAAATAAAATTAATAACGAAATCTTTCACCATCTAACCTTTGTTGGCGTGGCGAGGATCGAATTCAGATCGGGCAGTTGATGTTGCGTTATTTAAGTCCTACCTAGCTACACCGACGCTGCTAGTTACTAAACGCTATTGTTCAATAGCCAAGTAGCCAAATAGCTGGCTAGCTAGCTGGCTATTACAACACAAATAGCCGGTTAGCTAAGCTATTGTAATTTCGGCTAGTTACCCATCTCTATCCGATACTATAAATTAGACTCAAGAATTAACGTGATATTTTGATTCACTTTTCTCGGAACCCACTCGTCCATTTGATCTAGCTAGGATCTAACTTCAAACAGTAATTCAATTTCAAATAATTGGTTCAATTAATAATATTTAAGTAATTTAAAGTCTAGGAAACTGGATAGTTGGAGTTTAATTTTCGTAAACCGAATAATAATTTCTAAGGTTTTCCCTATGATTAAATTAAAATACTGTTTTATTCAATGATTTTTGTATGAATATGTTTTTAAGGTATGTCCACATAGGTAATGTTTCAATATATTCAAACAATTGACGTGGTGTATGAAATTGAAATGATTTTGTGTTTTGCACGATTGTCTTATCAGTTAACCGTGACCCTGGAACGTAAAAGGCTATTGAAGGAACACCAAGGATTTGAGTCAGTGCGACTCTTACAATTCCTCCCGTCTCACCCTGGGAGCGAGGACTCATTTGACGATTTTACCACGATGAAATGTGATTTCGTGTTTTAACGTAGCCATGAAGTAATGCTTTTTTTTTCAGTTACGTAACCTGAATTATATGTATAACTTAAACGGGATGTTAACCAGGTTCAAGTATAATTTTTATCTGATGCTAGCTGACCAGGCAAACTTCGTACCGCTCACCTTTTAAACCTTCCCTGGACTTCCAGAAAAAAATCAAAACCAAAATCAGCCAAATCGGTCCAGCCGTTCTCGAGTTTTAGCGAGACTAACGAACAGCAATTGAATTTATATATAAGAGATTTCGTCACTGTTGATCCGTGATCAAGACGATGACATAAATTATTATTTTTATGTTAAGGTTTGATTCGTTTACTTAGGTACTCAATTGCATGATAAGATCATTATGTAACTATTTGATGGAAAATACACGAGCTATGATTTTTAGTGTATTTTCACAAAATAAGGAAACGTAAATGATAATATTCTTTAGACCATTACCTGTTTGAAAAAACTTCTTTCAAACTCAGAAATAGTTGAAGAATCCTTCCTAAATTAATTCTCAATTGACTCTACGTGTACCCTAAAATTCACACACGACAATTTTGAAAGACCCGTTACGAAGCGACGTCTTCGCGAAGAGCGCATAACTTCAACCATTTGTTACATCACGTCATGACTATTCCGGAAGTGCGCTAATATTTTAGAACAGTTACAATTCCCCCTCTAGGTGTCACGCCTCATTTCATATTCTATCAGAACACGGAATCGGCCCATAACCCTTTTGAAATAAGCAGCCGTCGGTAAATAATTAAATGAGCAATTTGTCACGACATGGATTATATCAAAAATTCCCTTTCGGATTAACAATGATGTCTATTTCTATCGGCGAATCGAAATCGGGTTTCGTAACGTATGGACGCTTAATTGGAAATTGAAATGTTCAGTTATTACTGTCATGCGGGTCTCACAATATTGTTTGAAACGAATTTCAATACAGGCTACCTCGGCGTGTAATTAAATTTGTTTGTTTGTCGCGTACGCGCCGCTGTGGCCGGCTTACCGCCCGGCTTGTGATTTTTGCACACCCCCTGTATACAGAAAATATTACAGGCTGAAGTTTGATGAAATTTTAATCAAAAATGTGTTCAAAACCCGTCGGCAACATCGAAAAAACCTTTTTGACTTATGTATATTTTGGGATTGCTTGTTTAATTTTATGTAAACACGTTCGTTAGACGAAATACGACTAACTAAATTAAACATAATATTATTTTGTCCATTTGCTTTTTTGGATTTATTTATTTTTCACAAATACCTGTGGCGTTCTGTTTAGTTTGCCGATGTGCGAGTATCGTGTGGCTACCTACAAAAGGTTTGTAGGTAAATATTTTATTTCTGTATTTAATCATGTTAATTGTATTTTATCCTTTCCTTTTGAAGTTTAGTTTACATAAGAACCTTCGTAACATCGTAGGTTGGTTCATCAAATATAAAAATTCGGTGATGAATGATGCAGGGTACGGTAAAAGTATCTCTTTTACTGTTTTATCAGTTTCTGTATGTGCGATCGTTTTCAAAATGTATTTTACATAAAAGTATTTACTATTTTATCCGTGACGACCAGTATTGATATTGAATTATTATACGTTTATAAGTTACCTTGATACAAATTGAATCCATAATAATTAGGTTGACAGTAATTAACCGACTTCAAAAAAGGAGGAGGTTCTCAATTCGGTCGGTATTTTTTTTATGTATGTATACCGATTACTCCGAGGTTTCTAGTCCGATTAGTGTGATTCTTTTTTTGTTCGATATACTTGCCATTTGGTCCCATAAAAATTTCATCCAGTTTGGTTCAGTACTTTTTATTTTTTGTGAGTATTTTTTTGATTACCGCTATGTGGATGATGTAATTATCTTTAGATGTTATGAAAAATATCTAGTTTTAATTCCGCTACAAAAATCCAGGCTTCATGCAGGATGCAGTCCCACCCTCCCGCCCTCATGCATACGAGTATGCACATGAAGCAAAGGACCCACCCTCCCGCCCATATGCATATGCATACGTGCAAGAAAAATGGAAAAACATGCCATGCAATCAAACCTATACTCGACACGTGTTTCGCCCCTCCACGGGGCATCCTCAGGAGATGTTGACTCAACAAGCGCTCGGCCTCGAATGCCCCCTTACTTATAAAAACTTGTGTTGCTTAGCTACCGATTAAATATCACCTGTCCTTGTCATTTCTATTTTAATGAATAGAGATGGCAAGTGACTTAAGAGCTATTTAAGATAAGTAACGTCTAATCAATGTTTATAAGTAAGGCCCTTAATGTCATGGATTTCCGCAAAGTAACGCCTGATTCTATAATGTAATTATCTTTATTTTTTCTGTTTTGGTTACGCGATTACTCCGCCAATTATGGATCGATTGTCAAAATTCTTTTTTTTTTTTCGAAAAATACTCTTGTAGTAGTTCCGTAGTCACCAAATCAGGATCTGATGATTGGATCCTGGAGAAATCGAGGGCAACCCTCAAATTTTATGGGCCCACAAAGTACTGTACTTTAAGTACTGGCGTATGGTAATCATCATCTTATGTAGCTGAGCTGATAATGGAAGGTACAACTCCTTAACAGTAAGGAGTAAGCATCGATTGATTTCACATATCTCCGGAAATACAAGTCCGATTTACGTAATTCTTTTTTGTTGTACTAGGGATCTTTCAACTTAGGGAATACTGTAAGTTTCATCAAATTCGGTTAAGTAGTTTTTGTGATAGGGAATTTTATTAGCTTATTGTATACATGAGCGATGTAAGAAAACGATGTAAGTATTTAACAAGAAATTGGGTTAAATATAAACTAAAAAGAGTAAAATAAAATAAAAAATTAACCGCCTTCAATAACTTTTCTTTCGGAAGTCGGTGGCAAAAAAGACAACGAAATAAAATAAAAATAAAAACAAAACCACCGACTTCAGAAAGAAAAGTTATTTATTAGGTTATTTTATCCTTTTTTGTAGTTATTTTTGAAGTTTTTTTTGATAAAAGTTTTTTTTTAATTTAATTAAACTGGTAAAACACACATATTACTACGATTAATGAATTCAAATTTTATTTCTACTCATTTTGACTGATTCCAATCAAACGCGATGTACCTACGTAATAAGTTACTTATAATTAGAATTAGTGTGTTATTAAAAGTGTGCGTAGTGTTATGGATTTTCGTAAAAAAAAATTGGTGAAAGATTCGAGTTCAGGCAATACTTGCTTATAGACAGTCATGTATTGAACTTTAAAACTACAAATATGCATTAATATCTAGACAGTTCATAGAACCACAAGCTTAGATATCCCGCCAGTGGCGACTGCACCTAAGCTAAGTAATCTAAGTAAGTAATAACCACTCTTCCGAGCTAAGTCTTACAGTAGGCTATTCCATGTCTTATACAGGCTATCGTATAAAGTGACTGGAGATTAAACGTATAAAGTGGAATGATGTTAACTAACAGATTATGGTTTCTGAGCTCGTTTAACTTCATCTAGCTTCTTCAAATTAGCTTCACCTGCGTGGTTGTTGAAAATTATTCCATGGGATCATAATATCTGGTCTATAAGGTATTAAAACAGGTTTTGAACTGCACTCGGTTCCAAAAATAACGGGTCAGTCACATAAACCCGAATATCTCCCGAACTACGTATGCCATCCTAATGAAACGAAGATTGTTCAATTGAGAATTTAATTATACAGATAAAAAATAAAATAAAACTTAGTTGCACCCACAATATCAATCTCTAAATTAAAAAAAAAACTAGTCATATTTTTCTTGAGATTACATTTTTTTTATGATTGTTTTTTTTTGCTGTTTTTCATCACTTTCTTCATTTAAGACGCGGACTGACTACGATTTTAATCGCTTATGACCGCGTAAACTATTGTCACCACTATGGAGCGTCAATAAGATTGAAAATTGAAAAAATGACATTTGTGTTGAAATGTGACGTAAGCTGCGAATGGGCATTTATTTTACTGCTTTTCTTTAGATTATTTAAAATATAGACATAAAATTAAATAATGGTTCGGTTAAAGTTTAAAAAAAATGGAAAACCTACTAAATTCTTAAAAAAAAAAAACTGTTGTTATCGCTGGAAATACAGAGATCTTCGACGTCAAAGTTTATTTTTGTGCTACAACTTCCCAATTTTTATTGGGAATATCAAACTCTTATTTATTATTCTGTTCGGTTTAAATTCTTCTTTATACCCTTCTCTGTTCACTGTATTTTTCGCGTTGCTTATTTTTATTACATTACGTCATACTCGACGTTCTAAGAAACCAATTTTTGGGAATATGAGATAAGACCGCGCCTTAAGACTTTGTATTGCCTCCACGAGCTCTTCTGACAGCTTCCAGGTGATTAGGCATGCTGTACACCAAATTTCGGAGCCGGTGCTGAGGAATACCTTCCCATTCCTCCACCAGTGCTTGTTTGAGCTCGGAAAGCGTGATTGGTGGGGGCTTTCGACCTTTCACGCATCTCTGAAGCTCGTCCCAGGCGTGCTCGATGGGGTTTAAGTCCGGGCTTCGCGCTGGCCACTGCATGAGTTCGATACTGACCTCTTCAAGGTAGTCATGTGCAATTCTGGCGGTATGGGGACGCGCATTATCATGCATTAATATGCCATGCCGGTCCATCCTGGCCATGAAAGGATCTACATGTTCATTGAGGATCTCTTCCAGGTACCTCTCTGCATTTAGAGTTCCATTTTGAATGAGTACCAGCTCGGTGCGGGCCTCAGCAGAAATCCCAGCCCAAATTTGTACGGAGCCTCCACCGTACGCCACTTTTTCCTCCACACACGCTTGATGGAAGCGCTCCCCTGGTCTTCTGTACACCAACTGCCTACCATCATGCTTATAAAGCATGAATTTAGACTCGTCCGTGAACATTACCCTAGACCAATCGTCTAGTGTCCAGTTTAGGTGCTCGCGCACGTATCTCTGTCTTGCAATTCGATGTCCCCGTTCCAGTTTGGGACCATTTGCGGGCCTCAATGGTTTCAAATTTGCTTCAGCAAGACGTCTTCTTACTGTTTGAGCGCTTAAATTGCCACTTCCACCAACAGCAGCTTGAAAACGATTTCGGAGCATTGTAGCCACCAGTTGTCTGTCTTCCCTGGCCGTTGTGCATCTTGGTCTGCCATTTCCTGGTCTTCTAAGGTGTGATCCGGTCTCTTGGTACCGCTGGACTACCCGCTGTACAGTCGACAAAGATACACCAATGTTTCTGGCTGTTTCACGCTGGCTCCGCCCAAGTTCCAAAAAAGTTAGGATTCTGGTACATTCCTCTAGCGTGACTGCCATGCTTCACTTCACAGAATAATAATTATGCACGTGGAAGACGTTCACGATATTTTTTTTGTGACAGAATATAAATGGAAAGCATCCATAATGGAAAGCATCAACGTGAAACAAAAATATTGTTTTTAAAAATAGTCATTTTATTTTAATTTTGGTTTTCTAATGAAGTTTTTTTCATCAACCCGTTTAAATAATATGCTATTAGAAGCGCAACTAAAAAGTCTTTATTCTGTTTTTTATTTCATTGATCTAACTTTTACAGTTCTGGAGGTATTTCAATTTTTGTGACTGACCCGTAATTTTTGGAACCGAGTGTATCTGCGTGCCTAATTTTATTCAAATTCGTTCAGTAGTTTTCAGGTGCTGTACGTGCAATACTTTTATGTTTTTTTTTCAATTTTGCCCCTCACTAAGATATTTTCCTCTATCGTGGGTGCGTTTATAAACATTGGAACACATAATATACACACGGGTAATTTCCTGAACTAAATAGATTAAATTCTAAAAAAATCTGGGATGAAGCTGCATTACTCCTTAGTACTATAAGCTATAAATCCATAATTATATTTATAACATGCATAATTAGTCTAGTTATTACTATTATGGTAGGTATAGCAAGTCGGAAAAAGTAATAGCGTGTACGGGCGATCGGCTGCACAATGAAGTCACAGCTAAAAGCTAGTTATTTATACATTCATCTAAGATAGGTATCTATATATAAGACAAGTATTTAACGATTTTTAACAAGCGTAGACAATCGGAGATCTCATAAAAAAACGTATAAAATCGCCTTGACAAACGCTTTTAAGCTGCTAATGTTAGTCCCATACATTAATGCATTTTCCATCATTGTTAGAAGTTGAAGTGACGGTGATTTCTAAACTTTTTCTTTTATTTTTTATTTATTTTAAAAGGCAGGCGTAAGACCTGCGAAGCAGTAGTATGCTAGCGAAGGAGAAGACGGAATGCGTGAGAGGAATTCCTCCACCTGACGATCCTGTACAATAATAATAACAACTGCATTCACTTTAAAATTAATGCAGAAATGTTTCATAATATATAATAGAGTTAATAAATTAGCTTGGACATGGATAATAGACAAAATATCAGCTTTGTTATATTACCGTGGCTTTGTGCCGGTGTTCAACGATAAGGCATGAACTTAGTGACTCAGTCGCGCTAACCTTCAAACAATGTATATAGTCTGGATTAACTAAATGTAGATATTTAATTAAACATACAATTTTGAATCTTATTGTTGAATAAAACTATTGGCTGTTGTTGGATTATCGGTTGTCATGTTATGTCGGAGGAATGAGTGCATGGTGGTGACAATAGTTTCATGTGTGAATTTGGATGGCGATAATAGTAAAAGAAGACCAAATAAATGATGGATAATATGGCTAGAAATGAGGAGACTGCTGATATGATGAGCAATTGAGAAGTATGGAAGAAGTACATATTTATGTTACGTCGACCCCAAATCAATTGGCATAAAATTAGGGCTATGACTACTATGAAGACTTAGATAGATCGAAGTAGGCAGGAAACATCATGTGAGGTCTTGAAACAGAAAGTTTGAAAGGCAGAATTCGATGAAGATGTTGGGACGAGCTATCGCGGGACTGTCTTATCAGTTAACCGTCACTTTCTATCGGCTATTGAAGAAACATCGTGGGTTTTAGTCAGTACAAGTCTGACAGTCCTTTTCGCTCTACCCAGGGTGGGAGGACTCATTGGATGATTTCTCAACGTTAAAAAAAGATAAAAAATATGTTGGGATGGAATTGACCCTGTATCGAAACACCTGAAAGTCATGAAGAGAGGCTTTTGCCCCAGCAGTGGGATGACAGGATAATAGTAAGACAACGAGTACTTTATTATTTTTTTTTTCAATTAAACGGTTTCAGGCCTTATGAACATACATAAGAAAGAAATCTAGTTAAGATTTGACCTTCAGATCACATTTATATTCTGTCCTGGGAAAGTAATCTGAGAAAAGGACTAACTTGTGAATCTAGATTTGTAGCTGATACTTTTTTTGTTAGACGAATTTTACAATATACTGCTACACAGGCGTATGGATGGATGTTAGTGTGTTACTCAATCACGTACAATACACAACGACGGTACATACACACATCCAAAAAAAAAATCGATCACTTTTAAAGATCCAAATCTTTTTTGTTACGGTAGATTATATTAGCCTTATAATTTATTTAAAAATATAGAATTTAAAACAGTTCAATTGTTTTTCCATAAAAATTTAAAAAATAAATAGGTATCATACCTATCAACTTATGCTAGTGATCACAAACATTTTTTGATGTGTGTATCTTGACGAAATTTGACTTAGAAATAGGCTAAAGTCTTGAATAACGCTCAGGATATCATTTACACCTGTATTACGTACCCGTGGGCTAATTTTCGAGTTACAATCGAAGTTGCTGACAATAACTACTAAGAAATAATTAACAAATCTATTTCGGACCGCTCTAATTAGAAATCAAAAGCATCCTCCAAGAATTTCACTCAACATCCCACTACCTGAAGAATTAAAACCAAACTACAACGACACAACAAGAATATCCAATTAAAACCACCCAATACATACCTACCCTCTCCCCCTTCCAATCAATCCCCCTTCAGTTCCCCGAATAGATGAACCGAATTATAGTTAACGAGTATAATGAACCTCGGCCAACTTAAGCCGTGTCCACACAATTCACACAAATGTGTAATACGCCTCGCGTGGTGTCGCTTTGCCCGAGTGAAAAATGGTCCCCCCACGCCACTCTGACAAGGCCCCCGATTTTTCTCGGGGGATAGGCTCGCGTATATCTTGGGAGAGAGATAACGTCGGGGGATGCTGAGACAGCTGTTTGGTATACAGATAACACTGGTATGCACGTAATTACGTTTTGTATTGTGTTGGTAGGTGAAGTTCGAGGTTGCAAAAAAGTATGATTTTTGTGAGTTGCTATTGAGAAAATGAATTGTGTAGTACTGTATTTATTTTTGGAGTTGTAACTCTTTGCTATTCGTATTATATGAACACGTGTAGGATATTGAGTTTTATCTTTGAGCTGACATTGCGAAATACTCGCTCAGCGATGCTAGTTTGGTGGACAGATCGGCGCTTTGTGTAGGTTTGTGCAGGACTGGCCGCCCCGAGCGAGTACGTGCATGTCTTACGAGAAAATCGTCTGTCGCACTCGGACACTCGCTGATAGCCCAATTACAAAACTATCCATACTACACATTCACTTCAGTTGCTCGCTCTAGTAGCTATTCGCTAAACGCCGGCGGTCGGACAACTGCCTAAGTTCAAAATGTCATCACAGACGTGCGCCGCTCAAAAACACTAAAAAGTCATTTTATTTATCATGTCTACTACGTGACTAAGAAAAATAGTCGACTTTATTCAATTTTATAAAAGGACATCGTAATTCTTTTATCTGTTGACTGATGTACACTTTATTGGTTGAGACGATAAAATTATGAAAAATAAAACGTAAAATCCAAGTTGACAAATAAAATAGTTTTATCTAAGCCGGTTTCAGATTTACATCTTTGGGATTTATTCCACGAATTTTAAGATTAGGTATACTTGCGATGTCTGAGAAATCTAGATAAGTATATTTGTTTGTAAGCTAATAAAATTGTTCTCTTGTGTCCGACAAACAAAATTCATTTAGAAGCCTAAAACTTTTTCATAATTAATAATGAAAAATAAATAAATAACAAACTAACTAAGAAAACACATAAAAGAAAATGTTTTGACTGTTTATTCAAAACAGACCGTAATATTTAAAATGCTGCAGAGTCATAAAAAATATTATACTTTAATGTTACCAGAATTCTTAAATTTTTATAAGTTCTAACTATACAAGTTTGTATGAATGGAAGGAAGTTTATTACTCGAACACGTCAGAACGGCTCAACAGATCTTGATGAAATAAGGCTCTGTGATAGGCTATATAGTATGGATTAACACTTATGATACCGTTTATCCTGTGTAATTTTTAGTTACACGTGGCTGAAGCTAAAAGTAACAGATATTGTTTTTATAATCACGTTGAGCGACTGTCTAAGCAAGTTAGCGTAACCCTGGAATGTAAAGGGCAATTGAAGCAATACAATTCCATCCAGAGATAATACCACCTAAGCTATAAATAAATCAAAAGAATTCTGATCAGATGTTAAAAACTTAACGATATCACGAAGTTCTTACTTAATGATCATTAGAAGAAATAATTTTATTCCCAGCACTCACACGCCCACACGCGCCACCACTGGGAATTCAATGCATTTCGCTCTTTTTGCAAGTCTGGACACTGAGCGAATTTTAAATTTTACTACGTTCGAAAAGAGGCGACCGTTCGAATTAATTGCCGAACGAATTATCTTTCGAATCGAATGTTAGATTAACTTTTTTACACGTGACAGTCTGTTATCGCCTTTTTGTCGTCGGATTTCAGTTCGGAAACTTCGCGAAGCTTATCAAGTAATGGACATCTATAAGTTAATTATCTTTGGCCGAAACTTGCTAATTCGAAAACGCATTAAAGCGTAATTTTCAGTGTATTACGTGAATTTGTTCGCAGTAAAAGCTATTTTCGTGTGAAAGTTGGTAAGACTTCAATTTACTAAGTTCTGCTTGAAGAGCCATCTTTTCTTCTTGTGCTGGGATTGATTTATTTAAGAATCAAACGTTACATAACATAAAATCGCTTTACAAGCACACCCAAATTCCGCCAGTAATGTTTAAGTCTGTTGTAAAAGGAGGTGATCCTATTGTTAAGAGCAATAGGATTGCTACAGAACAAAAATCTAGACTGTTCTTAAGTCATTCCTGATGGAAAACTCTATAGCACTTTGGTCGAACAGGGAATCGAACCTGTCAGTCGCGCTTTCTACCACTAGATTAAAGGCAGTCAAATGAAAGAATCAAGTAATAAACTACGTATATGTACAAATAAATGGACCATCTATAAATCCGTGAATTTCCAATCCGTAAACGAATCATTTCGAATTAATAAATCGTGACGTTATTACATTTCATTGCTAACACAAACATTAGAAACAAAAGCACTTGATTACAGTACAAAGTCTATAAAAAAAAAACTCCCCATTGTGTTCCGAGATAAAAAATTAAGTGAACCAATCCTGGCCATGTTGGAACAAAGCGAAGCCAGTAAAATGTGCACTGAATCTCCCGTTTACAACACAAACATTCTTGAATTTAAATTGGTCACCAGGCCAAAGCTCTCAACCTATTTTTCCACGCTTCTGAACGATTTATTTAGGGATTAAACTTCACCAGATTCAATCAAACAAACCTCTATGGTTTGTTTGATTGAATCTGGTGAAGTTTAAAGCTAACTATTTTGTTGAGGAAAAATTAGCCGATTATTTTCAGCTTACCTTAACTTGTATTATAAAGAGAAATGTTTTTTTTTTTGTATTATAATGTGTAAATAGATACAAAAGCTACTCTTATGTTTTTTTGGCAGCCTTCTGCCATATTATCAGTAAGTATTATGTCCTATATTTTAATTTTAAACTATAGGAAAACTATGCCAGGCACTAGTTAATTAACAATATTTTAACTAGCAACCCACACTGGCTTCGCCGGGAGCTAATAAGCATGTACTATACATACAAATCATCAAAAAATCATGAAAATACAAAGACAGATATCAGAAAGGTAAGCTTTCTGATATCTGTCTTTGTATTTTATATGATGTATTTTATATTTTATTGGATGCTGAGTTGCTCTGTAATCACTCGGCCTAACCGCATTTTATAGTTTGAAAGATCTCAGCGTAGGTACTCGTACAGATGGTGGCAAACGACGTTCTTTAATACTATGTACAGAATTCTTAATTGTAAATTGCAAAGGTATTGGATTAAATAGGCAATAGAATTCATGACTAACATTTTGACAAGTAACAAATGCGTCAAAATATTACAGCTATTTTCTCAATGATTGCTATCTCAAATATTATTTCATAGAATTTAAAATGATTAGGTAATCATGCGACACAATTCGGAGAGGCATTTGCGAAATTTTGTCGTAAAATGTATAATTGTTATTAGATTTCGGTGCTTCCGATTCAACGCTTTAACGGCGCAGCTTTGTCGCGAGGATAACTTTAAAGCCAAGTTCAAAATATTTGGAAAAACGACTGCGAACGATAAATTATCATCGTGTGCCGTCAGTGGCGTATCTAGGCAGGGGCGAAGAGGAACCTAGCCCCCGGCCTGATGAATTGAAGGGGCCTCCCTCTCACAGAAAAAGAACTTCTACTAAGAAATTAACGGTGCATACATAGCAGCGGTGGTATGTTATATTTTTCGTTTTGAAGAAAAGGTCCTCGCAAGTGCGTCTTGCCCCAGTCTAGATTCGGTCTCGCTACGCCACCACAGTATAAATATGGACAGTATGGAAACTAGGCCTAGTTGTAGAAATAAATACCTACGTTCCACTGCAGCATTAGGTTGTCCATATTTTTACTGTGACGCCACTGTGTGCCGTGTCAAGCAAAATCAGCGAAGATACAAAGCAATGTTTAACTTACACTGCCATTTTGTTATTTAGTCAATTACTGAAAGTTTCTCAGCTTGTGCTTCAAAACAGTGTAAAGTACAGGAAATGGGAGGGACTTTTCATTTTGAATTTTTAATCCTGTCCTGCGATAATTAAAGAACAAGGTAAAGATGAGATGAGCAAAATTGCTAAGGAGTTTGTCCCTCAGTTTGGCAAGCAATTTGATCAGGGATCAGGATGTTTACGTAAAATGAGTTGGCTATTGCGAACGTTGTTAGTGTTTTCAACTAATCAACGAGGTTCGCTACAAATTAGAATTTTTGGAAAGGTTTGGGTTTAAGTCAACTTGTGGCGTCCTTTATGTGTTATTATTTAAACTATACATTGAAAAAGCTTCACTACTGAGTAGGTTTTCATGTAATTTAAAATGTGCCTTAAAAGTGTAAACAAAACAAATACAAGATGTAATCAACTTTTTCTCATTTTACCTACACTTATAATTACGTGACACCTACACAAAATTATTTATACTAAGTGCAGTGTTATTCGTCACAAACATCCATCTTCCTTAACGGAGTGTCATAGTGCAGGCGCGGCCGAAGTCGTGCCGTATCGCTTGCCCATCTGACCCGGTTCGAGTGCCTACCACATTCAGACTGGACGAGTGACTAAGGGCCCGCCACGATTGTGCGGAATCAACAACAATGGGGCGGGTTAACGGTTGTTCTGATGTGCCAATATGTGCTAGCGAACGTCTATAAGGAATGTTCTGCCCGCAGTTATTGCTAGGGTTAAGTGTGCTGGGCGGATCAGTGGTTCTATCGATAAATATTTATAGTTTCTTTGTCCGATTCATTGAGCACTCGCTATGTAAATTACAAAAGTGAACCTTCGTCACAAGTTTAGACCGAAATATGTACAGTATAATCCCATAAATTTAGCGCATGCCCCAGCATTAATACAATCCGGTTGACTTTCCAACAAATACTTCAGATTTGTCCAAATAACTCTGCAACTTTAGATAAAGGGAGGTTGTAGTTGTTTGTATCAGCCCTATGAGTTCGTAATTTAATTAGGATTTCTGAAATGGAATCTCACGAATGACTTTTGTTTCTGATGTATTTACTCGTTATGTAAAGCAAGCAACAAAATGTTTGAATTTGTCTGCTTTGTGGAAAGTTTTAGAACAATTTATTGAACGGATCGCTCCCTTCGTTCTACATATGCGCTGACCCTGTACTTTATTATTTGTTCGACTATTGAGGGGAATTAAATAAACGTCAGCGAAATGCTTCAACTTTTAATTACTTCTCCGTCTATGTCGGTTCGTTTTACTGGGGCTTTATTTTAAATTTTTTGATTAAATTTCGTACCTACCCGTTTTAAATTTCGTTTATGTGTCTTTGGGTACCGGACGACTTTAAATACGGATGTCGTGTAGACTTCGGACAAAGTTGTCTGTAATTTGTTTTTAATTTAAGCAGTTAAATATTTTATTGGTTTGAGGCATATGTTAACTCAATGTATGTTTACAAACATACTATGAAAAAAATCAGTTCTATATAAGTATTTTTGGATTTTTAAATGATTTAATTATTGGTAAACGTTATATGATACAAATGCCATTCCATTTCTAAAATAATACGCATGAGATCGAACCTGTACAGCTTGTTCATTTTTTTAGATATACTTTATGGTGGATTTTAAAACAGGTCTATGTTCAGCAGTAGACCATATTTGTCTGATGATGATGAATCAGAAGAAAGACAGATACCTAAGTTAAATATAACTAAGAACACCCATTCGAAATAATGAATTTAAATAATACTCGTACCAATGAAAACTCACACAAAAACAGACCGAAGAGCTATAGATTCATATAAAACAAAATTAATAAAACTTTCTAAAACATGTAATTCACAATAATGAGGATCGTATGTTGTTGAGTCTAAACGAATAACTCGCTTTCAGACGAGCACGTAAGGCGAGGTCGTAAAAATAGTGAATAGTCCAGGAGCCTGCGCGTGCTTCAGTGAATTCATACTTTACGTGATTCTGAGCTAAGAGCTTGCTGCTAAAGAAAAATTACTCCTTGTGGCTCGTACACACTGGCGGACATTTGTATCGTGAATACTGGGGCTTGGCTGAGGATATGTGAGTTCACTTGTTACATGCGGTTGAGCTTCATTTGTAAGATTTTACTAGGAAAAATTGGTGAGTTGAGATTTTTTTATCGAATAGCTGATTGGATATAATTAGGGTTTTTTATCGAATAGCTCAATAGATACGTATTCGATTAGGGGAATATAATTATAATTTTTTAGACAACATTAGTACTTCGAAGTTCACGGTAGGCGTAGTCGCG
Source organism: Agrotis exclamationis (assembly GCA_950005045.1). Lineage (NCBI taxonomy): Eukaryota > Metazoa > Arthropoda > Insecta > Lepidoptera > Noctuidae > Agrotis > Agrotis exclamationis. Next base: position 11,501,359 of record OX465436.1, on the reverse strand, counting down.
ATTCACACATGAAAAAATATTTATAAATATGGCCTACAGCTTAGGTAGTTTTTCCCAGTATAGCAGTTTGTGTGTCTCAATGTTTGTAAACCTACCTAACAATAGGCCTAGCAAAAATCCTAGGTAAACGATTAATTTAAAATTGTTAACTTTAAAGCACCGCTAAATACTTCTGATATGACTTGTTGAAAATCTCATCAAATACCAATCAAATGTCATTTTTTTTATGTGTAACGGGTTTGCTTTTGACCTTAGTCGAGGTCAGAAGTGATAAGGACAAGGTCAACCATGGAGCGAGCTTACACAGAAGAAGCCTGTTCACTCTAACTTTGAAGAGATTAGGGTTGTATGTGTTCGGAAACACAGACGCAGGCAGAGAGTTCCGCACTCCTTCGCAGTTCGCATTACAAAAGACGTTTGGAAACGCTTAGTGCGAATTTATACAGGTAAACAATTTTATTCATATTATTTGCATATTACCTATGCATACTTGCATAGACCTATTTGTATCTACTAAACACCCTATACAAACAGGTATGTCTACAATGCCTTAGTCCAAATTGCTCTCAATTCCTCGAAGTGACCGCAGCACAAGTGAGGCAATCCTTCACACCTTGTACCGAGAACTCACAGACGCAATTGTCCCAATAGCTGTGTGTTTGCCCTATGTCTGCAATGTGTACAACGCTTTATAGCATCCCAAGACACTGCACAATTACATTGTCACAAGTTAGCTAAATTAAAAAAGTACAAGTTGTAGTGCCATAACTTCTGTGTTGGGTTGCAATATATTTGCAGTTTATTTATTTTTTTACTGTGAATTGAAGTCGTATTTTTACTTTTTATTTGATTGTTTTCTATATTTGATGTTTGAATTTCTTTACATGAATAAACAGATTTAAATATAGAATTATGCATTCAACAATTTCAACACTTTCTTTTTATCATAGGTAGTTAATACTGAAATATTGGTTTGATTCCCAGGTTGGACAAGCTGATGAATTTCTGATTAGTAGCCCAGAGGTTTTGGCTTTGAAACCTAGTGAGAACTACAAAACAAGTGAATGTTATGATTTATTTCGCTGAAACTGAACCCTGCTTTTTCACGCCACGGGATCTCTTTAGTAGACAAAGTCTTTAGTGGAGAAAGTCTGTTTACAACCCGACGCGATCGAGAACCTTGAATAGAAATCGCGATTCTAAGAAAGCCAATCATGGAACCTTCCCACCTTTCGACCTTTCTAAAATCTCAACTATTTTTAAACGACTTCTAAAATGGACGAGGTTCTCATTTCGACTGTATTTTTTATACTTGAAAGATATAATTATTCGAAAACCCCGTCTTTAAAAACATATCTATTATGATCTAATCAATATTATGTTTATGTATATGTAACCTACTGAACGGATTGGGATAAAAATTGGTACTTCCACAACTATTTAGGATAATTGCCGAACTTCATGCAGACAATTAATAATAGAGAAGTGGTGGCCCAGTGGTATCAGCCTCGACTTACGAGTTGTAGGCCGTGGGTTCGAACCCCGTCAGGCCTATACTTTGTGTAATATATTTCAACACCACTCTCTCAAAACGGTGAAGGAAAACATCGTGAGGAAACCGGCATGTCCTAGAACTAAAAATTCGAAGACATGTGACATCTACCAATCCGCACTGGGCCCGCGTGGTAGATTACGGCCCACTCCCTCTCTCAGAGAGGAGGCCTGTGTCCCAGCAGTGGGAATATTTATAAGCTGATGATGATGATGATGCAGACAATGCTGCTGGCTATAGCGGCCAGTCTCTCCCGTCCTGCCGTGGACTCACTCGATGGTTTTACTTCGAAAAAAAGACTGCTGGTGTTAAATACTTCATTTCTTACCTCTGCTCACTTTAGACATGTACGGGATTATTTTATCCTAATTCGTACTTCTATTATATGCGGACGAAGCTCTATAGTATATATAGAGTCAATGCAATAGCTGGTACTAAAATAAACCCAAGTAAACAATTCCAAGAATTCGAAAGCTTAGAAAATTGACCGGAGAAAACACAACGCCGGAATATAACATAAGCCGTGAGACGGTAAAAAGTGCCTATTGTCATAATAAGCCAAAAACATCTCGAACTGAATAAAGCCAACCGCTCCGTTGCCACTTTCATGAGACACTTCCACCATAAGAAATCCAATTTAACTTTGTCGCCGAACAAAATGTTCCAATAGAAATAATTTCGTCAAGGACCTTCAACAGCTGTACAATTCAATCAGCGCTGAGTCTTCTGTTTTTTTTTTTTATCTTCCGAGTATTTTTCTTTTGAGTTTCAAAGTTAGTTAATGTGCTCTTCACACTTGTTTTAGTAGGTAGGTACTAGTGGTTATTTAGATAGAAACTTACTACTAATTTGAATACGAAAGTTTGTGAGGATGGATGGATAAATGTACGGATGTTTCATACTCCTTTACAAAAAAAAAAAAAAAAAACTAAACGGAACCATGTACTTCATGTTGTCATCCCTCTATTGTTACTATTCCACCAATTCACACTTACAAAACGTTTTACAATGTGCACAGAAAAGTAGTGGATCTCTGTAACTGCGTCTGTGTTTCCGAACACATACAACCCTAATCTCTTCTCAGTAAACAGGCTTCTTCTTGGGAAATTCGCTCCATCGTCGATTTTGTCTACTGCCTCTGACCTCCCACCCAGGCACCCAGGGTAGCCTCTGACCTAGAGTCAAGAGTCCACTCATCTTACATAAAAAAAACCTACTATTTCCGTTCTAAAGATAGTTTAAATCCTGAATAAACAGGATACTTTTTATTCCAGTATGACGTTTCCGTGGCATAATTACCTACTTAGTTCAGCTACAAAGAGGTACTATAAAAAACCCAAATCTATTTTCCATTAACCCAAAAAGCACATTCATACAGAACACGTTGCATTTTCTAAGTAAAAATAAATTGTTTCTGAATTTTTTCCCAGGAATCGTTATCGCGGTCCGGACTGTGTGACGTGACTCCAAAGCGCATTTCACTTGCAGGTGTAGGTGTATTTCGTGCATTCCTGGATTCCGGGATCCCGGTATCCCGGGACACGTTCGACAAAATCATATTTTACGTGATTCCATTTTACTCTAACGAAAGACTTTGTAACTTTTATCTTGTAAGACTTGTTTTTTAAATGGAATTGAGTGAATGCATTGGACGGATACTGCTATCTGAAACACGTTTGGTGATCGAAATTCTGACGGGTAGCTAAATGATATTTCAGTGAAATTGAATGACGAAATACACTGCTTTGTAATGCCTACAGAGTGACTCTGAATATAATCTAACATTGGTAACAGAAAACGTCTGAAGTCGTCTGACTCGCTCCAAAGGGAGAGATGTGTGCTCTGTATTTCCTGATACATAACTACAACCTTATGGTCACTAAGCCAAGAGTGAACCTCCTGGTTGGTTGGGTGTCGGCGCAGGTTAAAGTCCTGGAGCCCAGACCCCTGAGGTGTTACCGCTGCCAAGTGGGTAACCACGCGGCATGCGTTTGCACCTCGGAGGTGGACCGCAGCGATAGGTGTTTCCGCTGCGGTCAGCCCGGTCACAAGGCCGGCTCGTGCTCTGCCCCGCCTCACTGCTTCGCATGTGAGGCGGCTGGCAAGCCGGCCGATCACCGGGCTGGGGGCAAGTCCTGCGCCCCACCCACCAAAGCCAGGCGCAGAGGTAGGCCCTCTGCCGCCGCCGTCACCGCCACCGCCGCCGCCGCCGCCGCTCCCGCTGCCGCCGCCGCCGCCGTGGCTCAACCCTCGGAGAGGGTCCTGGAGGAGGCTGCAATGGATTCAGATTAATGTCTCCATTGCGCTTCCTCCAGGCGAACATCAACCACTGCGCCGCTGCTCAGGATCTCTTGCTCCACAGCATGGCGCAGTGGTTGATCAACGTCGCCGTGGTCGCCGAGCCGTATTTTGTCCTGCCCAGGAATGACTGGGTAGCGGACCTGGACGGCTCGGTGACCCTAATTTCGTCGGCCGCCGCCGGTACCCCGCCCCTCGATCGCGTAAAGAGAGGGCGCGGGATCGTCGCAGCACGGTTCGGGGAGATCGCCGTTGTAGGCGTTTACTTCTCCCCGAATCGATCTCTCGCCGAGTTCCAAGACTCCCTAACGGAGCTGGGAGATGTCGTCGCCGCCCTCGGTTCCCTCCCCGCGCTCGTCCTGGGGGACTTCAACGCCAAAAGTCCGGCTTGGGGTTCCCGGTCCACGGACTATACGCGGGGTAGGATGCTCGAGCACTGGGCCCGTGCGCAGGGCCTGGTGATCGAGAACCGGGGTTCTGTCCCCACGTGCGTGCGGTGGACGGGCGAGTCAGTGGTAGACGTCACGTTTGCCAGTGCCGCCCTGTCACCGCGCGTCACCGGCTGGCGCGTTGTGGAGGAGGTGGAGACCTATTCCGACCACCGGTATATCCGGTTCGACGTCTCCGCCCAGACCTCAGACGCGCCAGTTCCAAGTGGACGGAACCCAAGTGGTCCGCGATGGGCGCTGAAGCAGCTGGACCGGGAGCTATTCCTGGAAGCCTCGATCGTGCAGGCCTGGGTGTCACCACCGGACAGGCCTGCCGACATCAACGACGAGGCGGAGTGGTTCCGGGAGGCCATGTCCGAGATCTGTGACGTGGCCATGCCCCGGGTCCGGCAAGGACGCGCCCGGCGTCAGTTGTACTGGTGGTCGCGCGAGCTAGCAGCGCTGCGCGAGGCGTGCGTTGTCGCGCGACGCCGGTACACCAGATTCCGCAGGCGCCGCACCCGACCTCCGGATGCGGCGACTGTAGAGGCGGAGCTGCACGAGAGCTACAGGGCAGCGAAGACCGCCCTCCGCGACGAGATCTGGCGGGCCAAGGAATTGGCCCGCGAGGAGATGCTGGGGACTCTGGACGGGGACCCATGGGGCCGCCCCTACAAGTGGGTGCGAGAAAAGCTCCGCCCCTGGGCTCCCCCGTTGACGCAGAGTCTCCAGCCTCAGTTCGTGGAGGACGTGGTGAGCGCCCTGTTCCCATCGCGAGGGGAGCATACTCCCCCGCCCATGGCTCCGTCTCCGACGGAATCTGAGGACGAAGCTGACGCAAACGCGGACCACAGCGACGACGACGTCTACGACGCTCCAGAGGTGACCGAGGTAGACATGAGAGTGGCGGTACAACGGCTCAAGGCCAAAAATACCGCCCCAGGACCCGACGGCCTGCCAGGGAAAGCCTGGGTCCTGGCCTCGAGGACTCTCGGGCCTCGACTTGGGGGGCTCTTTAGCGCATGCTTGGAGAGGGGCCGGTTCCCGCTTCTTTGGAAGACGGGAAAACTGGTCCTCATCCAGAAGCACGGGCGCCCTGCGGACTCTCCGTCCGCATTCCGGCCCATCGTGCTGCTCGACGAGGTGGGCAAGCTCTTTGAAAGAGTAATTGCAGACCGCCTCGTCGGGCACCTGAATCGGATGGGCCCGAACCTTGCGGAGAGCCAGTTTGGCTTCCGCAGGGGGCGCTCGACGGTGGACGCCATCATGCGCGTGAGAGCCCTCACGACGGGGGATGCAGTAGCCCGGGGCAGGGTCGTCTTGGCGGTGTCTTTGGACATCACCAACGCCTTTAACACCCTGCCCTGGAGTTGCATCAGGGAGGCACTCCGGTATCACCGGGTGCCGACCTACCTCCGTCGCATAGTCGAGGACTACCTGACGGACAGAGCCGTCATCTACCCCGGTCACCGGGGAGAGTGGAACCGGCGAGAGATATCGTGCGGTGTTCCACAGGGATCGGTCTTGGGGCCGCCCCTGTGGAACATCGGATACGATTGGGTGCTGCGCGGCGACCTCCCTGACGGCGTCAGCGTAATATGTTACGCTGACGATACGCTCGTCCTGGCGGAGGGAGAGTCGCACCAGGCGGCGGCCGACCTGGCGACGCAAGCGGTTGCGACAGTCGTCGAAAGGATCCGGCAGCTGGGACTCGAAGTGGCGCTGCACAAAACGGAGGCCATGTGTTTTCATGGCCGCGTTAACGCGCCACGGTCCGAGTCCCACATAACGGTGGAGGGGGTTCGCATCGGCGTCGGGAGGACGATGAAGTACCTGGGACTCGTCCTCGACAGCCGGTGGAACTTCAGGGAGCATTTCCTGAGTTTGGCCCCAAAGCTGAACCGGGCAGCAGCCGCCCTCAGGCGACTCCTGCTTAATCTCAGCGGGCCAAACGCCTCCTGCCGTAGGCTGTACGCCGGTGTCGTGCGGTCCATGGCCCTCTACGGGGCCCCAGTGTGGGCCCTGAGCATCCGGACGCGACCACTAAAGTTGGTCGCATGCCAGAGGGTCATGGCTATCCGAATGATCCGGGGATACCGCACGATCGCCGGCGAATCGGCCAATCTGCTTGCCGGATTACTGCCCTGGGATCTGGAGGCGACTGCCCTCCAGCGCGTCTATGAGTGGCGCGTGGAGGCGCAGCGCCGGGGAGAATTCCCGCTGCCCCGACAAGTCGAGGCGCGGCGGGAAGAGGTCCGGCGCGATCTCAGGGCAGTATGGAGGGGACGATTGTCGCAACCGACGGCCGGGCACGCCGCAATCGCGGCGGTAAGACCCCTCTTTGAGGAGTGGCTGGATAGGAGTCACGGCGTCCTGACCTACCGCATGACGCAGGTCCTCACCGGACACGGAAGTTTCGGGAGGTACCTGTGTCTAAGGAGAAAGGAGGAAACGCCTGGGTGTCACCACTGCGAAGATCGCCCGGAGGACACAGTAGAGCATACGGTGCAAGACTGCCCAGCTTGGGCAGAGCACCGACGTGTCCTCACGGTGGCGATAGGCGGAGACCTCTCGCGCCCGGCATTGGTTGCGGCCATGCTGCGGGGCGAGACGGAGTGGGAAGCGGTCGCCTCCTTCTGCGAAGCAGTAATGCTCGCGAAGGAGGAGGCGGGCCGCGTGAGAGAGAGGACAGTGTCCTCCCTCCGCCCCAACCGCAGTGGTGGACGCCCACGGCGACGGACGTCGCAAGACAATCTCCGGCCACCGTAGGCGCGGGCATGCGGGCGGCGAGTAAAGGGCAACTCGCTGCCCGACCATGGACCATGCCCGGGTCGACGGCGCGTTGTGTTCCACGCGCGCCTCAAAGAGCGTCAGCAAGATGACGGGGCCCCCTCTCTAGAGGGCCAAAGCCTGCCGGGGTCGCGGGACTTATCTCATTACCGTGACCCCGGAACATAAAGGGCTATCGAAGGACACCGTGGATTTTAGTCAGTACAAGTCTGACAGTCCCTCCCGCCCTGCCCGGGGTGGGAGGACTCATTTGATGATTTTACCACGCAAAAAAAAAAAAAAAAAAAAAGCCAAGAGTGAATACTGAATAGGTTACTTCCAGTTATGCTTGCTTCTCCGTTGGCGATACCATTGCTCACCATAAGGCGAGATAGATAGAGTGATCAAACGAAAATCTAGCATAATTAAAAAAGACACTCACGCTTCACCAGCTATATCTAAAATAATATCACAGTAATTTTCTATCTTACAGCGCGTACGCATTGGGCGCTTTGCTAACGCGCGTTTTGGGAGTAAAGAAGTGATGTTGAATATACCGTAGCATGATGCCAAGCGGGTAATGTGCACTAGATCGTCCAATTATCAGAGAAAAACAGATAATGTTCGGAAATCTGTTTTTTTATGGAAACTTTAAAATCGGTCTAATTTAGCTGTAAAAATATCTTTCGAAAATATTCTCTTTATAACTTTTAAGACCTACGAAAATAAATAATTTAATTCTCACCACAATAAATGTATCCTGCTTACGAGTATGTGAGTGAAATTTCAGTAAAATCGGTTCTGTCATTTTGAAAAAAAATGTGAATATCTTAATTAAACGCAATGCAACCTTAAACAATTATGATTTCATAATAAAGCTCAAGATACATATTAAACAATTAATCACTTGCACAGACACAGACAGACACTTGCAATTAATGTCAATCGTAAGTAATTGCAATTAGCATTGTATTTGTGACGCAGACGAGGTTAAGATCCCTCATAAATTACTCCCACGTCTAAAGAAAGTGACGTCATTTCATGCCAAAAGCTAGCTGACTTTATTTCATTCCAACTCCCTCCAGGGACATCTAGTCCGATTCTTCATATCAAAATCCTTTCAGAGATTTGAATTTAAATATTCACAAAATTAATATTACGTTCATAGTACTAACTTATTCGCATAGCTTTGCAACATCAAATGAAATTTTCTGTCAGTCGCGAGTCAGAGTACACACACCTACATCATTTCTCAAAAAAGATACATGTTTTTGAGTTTACTAAAGCCAAACATATTCCATCTTTGATATCAATCGAAAATAAATTATGAAGACAGTTATGCAAAGCAAAAGCTTATTAAAGTTAATTTTCTCTTTTAACCTGCTGTTCCCCGCGGTTTCACCCGCTAGTAGACTTCTATTGATCGTAGCGTGATTGTTTAAATAGCCTATAGCCTTATTCGATAAATGGGCTATCCAACAAAAAAAGATTTTTTCAATTCGAACCAGTAGTTTCTGAGATTAGCGCGTTTAACCAAATGAATGCGTTCAACCATGACAATTCTTCAGCTTTATAATGTTAGGTTTTTTATTTAAGCCCGTTTTTAGTCGGTTACCTGGCAACATTAAAAGCTTTCCAGTTGCCAATAGATAAATGTACATTTAGCCTGGATATAGTTTAAATTACAGCAAATTTGATTTATTCAAATTAAGCTCACGGTTCGTCGACGGCAAATGTTATCAAAGCGTCTCTTTGACTAGGTCAACCGCTCGGCTCCGCCCGAGATTTGATGAGAACTTCCTAAACTGTTCCACTTGGGTGACTTTTACAGTGACCTTGCTATTAATTTGCCCTTACTAAGGGATACACTATTACGAAAAGTAATTTGTGAGTGACATCTTCTCTACGAAGAGTAAATCAAGGTAACAATGACTTCTTGATGCAACGATATTTTCGTTCAATAATATACCTAGGGTCCGTTTTCAGAATAATTCTCGCCTACTGTTTACTGTCACTGAATTATTTATTTTAAGTTTAAGTTCGACGCAGTTATTAAGAGTCAACGATGCGCCAGCTCCCAATTTAATACTTAAAGACAATTAGATTTTTTTTGGGAGAAAAACTACCCTCGTTTCGTTTTTATAATCGGCACACATAAAAATATATTCAGTAGTATGAACTACAAAATGTTAAACATCTGTTGAACACATTATACACTAAAGAAAGTTTAACTGAAAAACGACCCTTATGTCAACGTCAAATGTCGTTTTGCGGTTGACAGTTTTTTAGACATTTTTGTTCATGTGTTGTTTAGTGCGTGTTACGAAAAATGAAAACTTAAACGCGCCCCGACCCCATGACGGGCGTAATGCCTTTTCACTAGGTACTAACATTCAACTCAGATTAATTACTCCCAAAAGGCACTAAAACATGAATTAACATAAAATAACTTTATCTACACCATCTCATAATGCTCTCTTAGTTATGGTTCTGACGTATTTCTGGCCTAACCAGTATAATAAAAGGGGAAGTGAGAATTTCATACGGTTTTACGATTAAATTACTGATCCAATTTTGATCATGTTTTGAGGAGTATGCTAGAGATTGACTTTAATTTTTTAACTTGTGGTCCGCCCTGACTCCGCGCGGATGCAAATTGACCTTCCCAGAGAACATTTCTAAAACTTTCTTTCAAACAAAACATGTCCTGACGATAAAGAATACCTAAACCATTATAACGGTTTTGTGGGGCTTAGTTTATAAGTTTGTATTATTATGAGAAAATAAATAAATAATAAAAAAAAACGTGTGGCACTCGGTGACTGCCGCGGTAAAGCTATTGCATAGCATTTTTTTATCAACTTATGCAATTATATTTATTTATTTATTTATTATACCTATTTATTACTGTACTAATTAGGCTATGGTGAGCCACGTCAATCAAGTGAAACGTCAGGAAACGTTCTCCTCCTCCTCCTCCATGATTGCCGAAGTCTCCCGAACTGAAACGACGTTAGACGATGAGTGCTGTCAGATGTGGTCAGGAAATTTCCTTAGGATTTTTCGTTGCGTTATCGCGCGCGCCGAGCTCAGAGCCTGCGATAAAAGCTATGCAATAGCTTAATAAAATTACTTGCATAAAAATTGGTGATATTTCGGTTGTTTTACTTAGTGTTAGATGATGTATAGTTTGACAACAGTTGAAACTGTGACTGCTACGTGGCATGTCACGAATCCATTTCTGCACATTCGGCCCACTTGATGGAAAGCGGTCATCATAGCCTATGGAAGCCAGCATCACCAGAGGTAGAGCTTGCGAGTTCCCGACCTTACAATTTTTTCACGCACTTTTTAAGGGTGTGAAGAAAGTGGGATGAAACGTTGTGTCGACAGTTCAAAGGACAATTATTTCCATGAAATGTGTTTACACCGTAAGTCCTTCAGCTGTTGGCCTATATGTTGTGTTTTTTTTTACTGAATTTACAGAGCATGCATAATCAGCTTATAATTTTATCACTACTTAGACTAACAAGGTGTGGGCCGTAATCCACCACATAAGCTTAGTTCACAAAAGTCATATTTTTTTCTAATTTCGACTCTACTGTTAAAGCATTTACAGATATTTTTAGAAAATCACACGTCTAATTCTATCAGGGATAAGAGTTATTAATTAAATAGAGATGGATTCAAAACCATTATATAGATGTCAAAGTAATTATTATGGAATATTCCTTTGTATAACAAGCATTGTGGCTTCAAAATACTTAATGCGCAAAAGTAAAGCAATGATTTACTCGTGAGAAAGCTTCGTTAACTTCTATGAAATAGTATAATATTGGCGTACCATAATCTTAAAGTTTAGTTACAATTTATATGTCAAAGGTAGTTATCGGAAAACTTGATTAAGAATTCGTTATTATAGTAACTAAGTACACATGAAGCTTAGTTATTGTTATAAATTACGAAAGTTTACATGAAAGGATGGATGGATGGATGTTCGTTATTTAATCATTTATAAGAATGGCTGAATGCTTTGGCACAGAGATTATAGTTTAGACATAGGACATTTTTTTATCCTGGTAATATTCACAAGGGTTATTAATTCGAAAGTTTTATAAGCACATACCTCATGCTTTTTCCCATCAGGGTAGGCAGACACTACAGAACACCAACTGTTATGATCCTTACACCCTCCATTCGCCTCTTACTCTTTCAAACATCTGTTCAAATTAGCACTAGTATAGGTACGACGGACTTTTTTTTAATCGTGCTAAAATCATCTAATGAGGCCACTCACCCAGGGCAGGGCAGGAGGGACTGTAAGACTTGTACTGACTAAAATCCACGGCGTCCTTCAATAGCTCTTTACGTTCCGGGGTCACGGTATTAGTCCCGCGACCAGGTACGACGGACCTAGCTTTTCTGAGGAATTCAGGATAAGGTCAGTATTTTTAATTTATTTACAATGGGTTTCCTCTCCGCTTCAATCAAGCAAAAAGTAAAGATAAGACTAAAGATGGGTGGAGCTTACCAAAAAGGAACTGAAATGCCTACGCACTGACGTAACGAATTAAACATTTGTTGTTTATGTTTTTTTTTTGTTTTTTTTTTTTTAATTGTTTAATTGATGACACGGTTGGCGCAGTGGTTAAGCGATCGACTGCTGCGCAGCGTGTCGCGGGTTCGATTCCCGCACGGAAAAAATATTTGTATGATCTGCAAATAGTTGTTCCGGGTCTGGGTGTTACTGTATATGATTTTCTATGTTTGTAAACACACTCACGATACACGATTAAATTCCTAGTGTGGGGTAACGTATAAAAAAAATTGTTTAATTAATGTAATAACTTTGGGTCGCGGGGCTGTCACATCAGATAACCATGATCCTGGAACATAAAAGGCTATTGAAGGATCACCGTGGATTTTAGTCAGTACAAGTGACGGTCCCTCCCGTCCTGCCCTAGGTGGGAGGACTCATTTGATAATTTTACCACAAAAAAAAATATACAATAACTTCTGGACGTGGACGACAACTTCATCGTAAATAATTACAGGCTTTTAAACAAATAACGACTATAGTTTCAACTCAGTCTAGGTATCAGATAGACAAAATGGTTTTGTGTCTATCTAACCCTTTAAAGAGCGTATTTCGACCTAATTTGTAATAATGGTCGGTTCGTCTGGAAATTAATTATAGCATTTTGGCTTGCCCAGTAGATAGGTAATTTAAGATAGATGGATTACAAAGAGCCTTTGTAACAGCAATAGTTGAGGTCAGAAGTGGCTAACCTTCGGGACTAGACATGACATCGTAGACATTGCGTTAATTTTGGTCCTTAATTGTTGACATAATTTAATTTATTGTGGTGTTAAATGTTGTCAAACACTTACGCGAGCGAAAAATATCGAATTCGGGAAAAACCCACAGTTCTACAACATTCAAAGACAAGGATAGTAAAATTGTGAAAATAGAACATTAATTTATACTATTAATAATACTTCACACTTGTAGAATTTTTATTTATGTTTCAGCAGAATACAATTGAAAATCGATACTATTCTAAATTTTAGTTAAAATAAATACTCCTTTTTATGGAAATTAATGAGTAGGTGTACTGTAAGGCCCTTCGTACACAACGTGACGCAAGTCTCCGATACCTTGCGACTTTAGCATCCATTGACGCGTGTCTGTGTACGAAGCTCTATAGACTTGTATTGCGATCATCATCATCATCATCAGCCGGAAGACGTCCACTGATGAACATAGGTATGCCATATAATTTAAGGAGTCTTTTTCTTTATACATAATATCTGGGTGCAATATAGTGCATTGCTAAATTCAAGATTTTTATATATTTATACCCATAACACCTGCGTCTGCACGGGTTCGAGTCCCACTCGCAGCGGTTTTGTTCTTTCCTCAAAAATCTTCAAGGAAACATGTTCGTTATGCTTCTCAAATCAATCGGGTGAACATCGTAAAAAAATCCTAGCTAGTCATTCAAAAGTTTGCCATCCCTGATCTAGATTTACGCACGTAACGTTGACCGGACTCTCTAAAGCGAACTGTCTATCCGTACATACTTATTCCGCGTTTCTATGTTAATTTTATGCGCCCGTTCTGTTTTATGATTTTTCAGGATTCCGTACCGACAAGGGTGATCTATTATTAAAGCTGTCTATCCGCCCATCTACCAGAGGGCTGTATCTTTTGACAAAAAACAGACATTTGAAATCATAGAGAGTGAGTACAAGGATTATTTTAAATTAAAAAAAAAAATATAAATATAATAAAGATCAATCTTTATATAAGAAGCACATTTTTACACGACTGTCCAAAATAAGGAGTGTGGAACCTGACTGCAATAAAATGTTTCCCAATACTATTTAAATCTTGTATTTAACTATTTGATATAGGAGGCGTGTTTTTTAATTTTTCAAATATTTATTTTTACCACCGTTATTAGGATAATTTATTATTTTCTTATCCCACTTCTGTAGGGGTCCATGCATCATACTATCTAAATAAATAATATAATCATACTACACTAACTTAATACGCTAGCAACATAAAGACACATCTATTAAAGTATTGTAAGTTGGGCCTTCCTTTGCGAGACCGACTCACACTTTACCGGATTTTCTTTAATCTTTTTGGCACCGAGACGTTCCGACCGAGATGTTTAGGGAGCTAATTAAATAAATTAAATAAAAATGAGTTGAGTTTTTATCTTTTTTTTCTGTTTCCCCGTTTATGGAATGGTCGGAGGTCAAGAGGAAAGTAAACGTAACTTTTTGGTCGGATTTAATGATTCGGATTCTGAATTAAAAATGTTTAGATGTTCCGAAATTATTTGTGAGTATCTACAGGTATTTATAACAATACGTGGTTCTTTTGAAGCTTAAATGGATTAGTGAAATTGTATTGTAGAAAATGAGATGGTTGAAGGTTGGTTCGAAACAAAACCACACGCCAAAACATCTATGTTCAAGTCTTCTCGCATAGTTCACGCTGAAATGTACTTAGCTGTAATTAAAATAGATTTTATTTTAAAAAATTGGAATTTACCTTGCTGTTTGTAACGAGTTTTTTTAAATTCTCATCTTGTTCGAAACAAAACGCAATCAAATAAATTGTTAGTCTCATCAAAGATCTAAATAGCACAATGTCCCAATTTAGAATCGAGAAGTCGTCGAGAGTTATTAGTAAGTTTTAAAATTGTGTTATCAAATCGAATTAGCGAACTTATGGAATTAAATTATAAAGGTTTTGGTGTTTACGGTGTCAAATGGCCGTGTGGTTCCGTGAAAGAATAGGTGATCTTTCATTTCCTAGATAAACTTTTGAAGCACTGATATGAGATCGCTCTTTTATGTACAGACGCTAGCAGGACAACCTATCCGAATCTGTCAAATTTTACCAATCGAATTTCCATTATTGCTGTTGGCGCAGTGGCAGAGCGATCAACTGCTGCACATTGTGTCGCGGGTTCGATCTCCGCACAACACAAATATTTGTATGATCTACAAGTAGTTGTTCCAGGTCTGGATGTGAGTTTCTATGTTTGTAAATGCACTCACGATAAAACGGAAAAATTCCTGGTGTGGGACACAAAAAAAATCTGCTGTTCTCATCAGATTTCACAAATGTGATGTTATTGTTACGGCGATCGAATTGTGAGACCTATCTATAAGCTTCTCGAAAGTTCCATAAGGTTCCCGACAATTCTACTGAAGATCATGGTCTGGAAGTTTCTAGAAAATTCTACCCTGTTCTAGATGTTTCGAGATGGCTCTGGAATGTTCCAGAAGGTACGGGTTTATGTCGAAGTCTATGGATGTTTCCAAAACATTCGACCATCTTCTAGAAACATCTAGTGGGTCCGGCCGGGGTATAAAAAGGGCGCCGATCGGCGACCTCAGTCAGTCTGGTTTTGACTACGATCGAGGCAACTCGAAGTGAACTGGAAGCGATCTCTAAGTGACTTTTACGTGTGATTAAGTGAGTTTATAAGTGTTTAATTGTTGAGTAGTGTTAAGTGTTTGTTTTAATTAGTGATTCGTGTGTGAATAAAGTTTATTTGGTTTTAATTGGTGGTAATTAATTTATCCTGATACCCAGCTCGTAACATTATGTTAAGAAAAAGGCAGACCTGATTGAAAATGTACACTTCTTAATGAATCCACTTCAAAATTAATGACTAACCTATTGAATAATTCAAGTTTGTATTTCCTAAAAACTACAAATTCTCATAAAAAGCCACTCATTTAATAAAAATCGTAATGATAATCTTTTCGTAAAATAAACATGGGAACTATAATACGCGTTGTACGTTTGAATGGAATGAGACCCAATTCATTCTAATGCGGGTATGATGGGTGGCCAGATAGGCCGGAAAAATACGGAATTAATACGGAAAAACGAGATCTGAATGTTTGTAAGCTAGTACTGTTCGCAACACAAGTCTTTCATAAGGGCAATTTTCAGTCTATCATACACTCAAAAAGAAAAAGAAATCTTAAGCTATGTTATCGTGTACTTTGTGTTACGTGTGTTTATTTTAATTTAGTTTTTTTATTTTTATAGTTATTATGTTATAGTTTAATTAATTGTTCAATAATAAATACAATATATAATTATATTGACTTTAAGACAAATTACATCATAAATAATTTACAAATTATTGGCAAAATACATAGTTATTTTTTGTCTTTAAATTTTGTGTCTGAGGAGAAAGGAGGAAACGCCTGGGTGTCACCACTGCGAAGATCGCCCGGAGGACACAGTAGAGCATACGGTGCAAGACTGCCCCGCTTGGGCAGAGCACCGACGTGTCCTCACGGCGGCGATAGGCGGAGACCTCTCGCGCCCGGCATTGGTCGCGGCCATGCTGCGGGGCGAGACGGAGTGGGAAGCGGTCGCCTCCTTCTGCGAAGCAGTCATGCTCGCGAAGGAGGAGGCGGGCCGCGTGAGAGAGAGGACAGTGTCCTCCCTCCGCCCCACCCGCGGTGGTGGACGCCCACGGTGACGGACGTCGCAAGACGATCTCCGGCCACCGTAGGCGCGGGCATGCGGGCGGCGAGTAAAGGGCAACTCGCAGCCCGACCATGGACCATGCCCGGGTCGACGCGACGGCGCGCTGTGTTACACGCGCGCCTCAAAGAGCGTCAGCATAATGACGGGGCCCCCCCTCTCTAGAGGGCCAAAGCCTGCCGGGGTCGCGGGACTTATCTCATTACCGTGACCCCGGAACATAAAGGGCTATTGAAGGACCCCGTTGATTTTAGTCAGTACAAGTCTGACAGTCCCTCCTGCCCTGCCCGGGGTGGGAGGACTCATTTGATGATTTTACCACGCAAAAAAAAAAAGTGTTCCAAGAACCATCTTAATTTTGGTTCGTCTCTTTCTACTCATAAGCTTGAATATGCGTATTCAAATATTTTGGTTACGTTTACGCGTCTATCCAAAGTAAACTAATAATATTATAATACATAGTAAACCTTTTCAAATCTTCACTTCTACTTATAAATGAAATTTTATCGCAAACAAACAATCTTATATCTTCTCATACGTGGATCAGTTTGTTAGGCAGATTCAGACGGGTTGTTCATTTAATGTGCCTTATTTATGTCTATGCATAATATTATCTAATAACACATTAAAGTAATTATTCTTTCTTTTAAGCTATTGAATAGCTTTTATCGCGGGCTCTGAGTGCGGCGCGGCGCGGCTACCGAATCAAAAAATTTCCAAAAACCTTCTCTTACCTAACCACCGTCTAACATCGTTTCAGTTCGGCAATCATAAAAATATCCATCATAAAAACAATTTACTTTTTCTTACTGATTCTAAACGGCCAGCTACAAAAGGAGTTTTCACAATGAAACCTATACTTATAAAGTTCTCCTACAACAAACATTTTAAAGAAATTATATTCTCGTTCAATATATGCAGTAGGTAATTTTATTCTTTTAAAATAAAAAATGTTATGCAATAGCTTCACCGCGGCAGTCTCCGAGTGCCACATGTATTTTTTTTAACTAATTAGGAACAGTCGGTATGCTGTATAATAATGTTTGTTTAAGTATTGTTTTAAACCCTTTCATTTTTGAAACATAACTGACGACTCATGTGTCTTTACTTTTGCTACTGTATTCTTTTTTTTTAATGGTTACCATTTTTAATAAACTATACTAATATTGCAGATTGTAGATAATATAAGTATAAAACAATAAAAACTTACAAGTATTATGTAAAAAAACAGAAAAAAAAACATTCAAAGAGCGTCAAAGAATACACGTCCACATCGCTGTCAACGGGAACAGTGCCCAGAATAGTGGCCGCATTGCCACGTTGTGTGGCAATGCTGATTCGTTGGCATAGGCATAGGCAAAACTTTGTGAGCACTCAAACCCCATGGCCCTAAAGTTTCAACCCCAAACGGCTCAAGCACATAGCTACAATTATTATACAAAAAAAAATAGAACTGAAGTATTTTCATGTGTCTGGAAATTGCATTTTTTTTGCTGCTGTCCTTACCGCTCTATAAGTATTCATAGAAATAGATTTGGACTCTATACACAGTAAACAGTTACACCCTGACCTTTACTTAAGATAACGAGATGTTACAGGTATCATGTTTATATACTCATTATACATAAAATATACACAGTTTTATCGTATATGCTAAGGTTAGTTTTCTTGGAATTATTAAGATACAAGGAACTGCCAACATGGCTTGTGATAGGTTTCTTGTTCCTGAAATCCTTACTGGTTTTTTTTTGTGTGTAATAAACGTCAGTATTTGTGATTAGGTGCGTCCCCACAGAGCGCGCAGCCTCGCGAGGCATTTTCCGCGCGAAGCAGCTCGGTTGGTGTGGACGTGTCTCGGGCGAGACAAGTGACAGCGCTGCCGCGGTCGAGCGCCCGAGCGCCCGAGCCATCCAGTGTCGGCTTTTGTTTTGCTCGCGTATATATTGTTTCGTGTCTCGGTCGAAAAACAAAAGACGCGTCCACACAGAGTGAGCAACCTCGCTTGTCAGTTTCCTCGCGCAGCAAATGCTTCGCGAGGCTGCGCGCTCTGTGTGGACGCACCTATTGAACACAAGAATGTCTCGAATACGTTCTTGTTAAAACGCATTCTCTCACTATCATTAAATTGCTGAAATTAACATTGTGACGTCACACGGTTCGGTGCTCGGTTTTGTTCGGGAACTGCCGCGTGCAGGTGTCAGTTAAAAGAAGAAACTATTTTTTTTAATTAGAGCGAAAAGATACAAATAGTTTATTACAAAAGGTATATTTACGATCTTTCAATTAATCAAATTAAATTAATTATTTTAATTAATCAAAAAAACATACATTTTTATTCAAATACCCAATAGAAATTAGAGCTTCATTAATTAACAAAAATTAATGAAAAATAAACGAAGAACGATTACCCAGAACTCACAAAGTAGGTTTAATACGTTGTCAAAGGTACAGCAAATAGTTTGTACAAGTTAATTTGTTCCCTATAACTTAGTTTAATTTGAACTAGTCAAACGCAGTTTCCTCACTTTGGTAGCGAACGTTTAATTATTGCTGCAAGACTTGGCTAATTTGATACTCTTAGGCATCTCTATATTGTGTTCAGGGAGCTGTGAACGGGTGCTGAAATTCAACTTATTAGTATTGAGATTAAAAATATTTCATTAGATGGTTTGGGTTTTAATTAGTGTGGTTTGTTAATTAATGGACTGTCTAATTAATAAAAGAGAACGTAAGTTACAATTAATATCTTTTGAATAAAACTAGTAATCTTAGAAAATATTTACATTTTTAACAGGGCGTCTTAGGTAAATATTAATGCTATAGTCATCTGTGGCTGAACTATTACTACTTTACTGAAATTTTATTTCGACTGAAACTAAAAACAATGTGATTAATGCAAATAAATTATTATTTTACTTTCAACACTTTTGCAACTAATTTATTTTCTGTGTGTGTGAGTGTACAAAAATGTAACTATAAAAAGTATACGATTTGACATTTTTATTTTACTTAATTTGTAAATCATATCATTCATAATAATGGCAATTATTTTGTCCATAAGAAAGAAACAGTGATGCAGCCCGTAGTAAGAGCTACGAGGTTCGTAGTAAAAGCTACGAGGTTCGTAGTAAGAGCTACGAGGTTCGTAGTGAGTGCTACGGCACATGTAGCAAGAGCTACGGAATTCGTAGCAGCTACGGCGTAGCCATTGTGTAGTTCACGAATTTCAATATTGCATGGGAATTTCTTTGACTGAAGTTACATTTAATTTAAATACAGTGTTCCTCTATGAACCAAGGCTGATATGTGACACAAAATGGCATCATAAATGTAGTTTCCAGACAGTATAAAAGCGTGCAAGCTACACATAAAGACATACAGAGAATCAACAATAATAAATAACACATATTTATATGAAAAAGACACTGCCTTGAATATGACGGACG
The DNA here is from genome assembly GCA_950005045.1 of Agrotis exclamationis. NCBI lineage: Eukaryota > Metazoa > Arthropoda > Insecta > Lepidoptera > Noctuidae > Agrotis > Agrotis exclamationis. The sequence goes on along the minus strand of OX465436.1, from coordinate 11,481,832 downwards.
GGCCACTAAATAGGCGGTAGTGACAAGAAAGACATAGAATCGTGTTACTACTTTTTTGAATGAATAAATCTACACCGTGTTCCGGACGATATACATAAACTTCGACCAGATGTTCAAACCACGGAAGTAAGCATTTTTCATTATGGACACATTAATAAATTCTTATTTTTTATTTTTTGTTAATTTTCATACAAACTAAATACCTAGACGTAAATAACCCGATATGCATGCCTCTTTATCCGAATTGGCAACGTCATTCATAACATTTGGCGGGCTGAAACAAATGAAATGCAAATAGTATTTGATAGATTTCAAATTAAGATACTTTCTCACTGCATAGCTCAATTAAATTTCATTAAATGAAATTACAAATATCTTTGTAACGAAGCCTTTTTAAGTACTACTTTCTTTGTTGGATTTGATTTGTAAAAGCCATAGAAGTATTTGCTAAAGTTTATGGATAACGTGAAGAACACGGTGTATATAAATACGAGTGTTCGGATGTTTCAATAGATGGATATTCAATTTGTTACTTAATTACATCGAGACAGTTGAATTGATCTTGATGAAATTTCACTCAGAAATAGGTCAGGAATAACACAGATACCGTTTAGACCGGTTATGTTCTCGTTTGCTATCGCACTGAACGATAGGTGTATAGGCGTTAATGCATAAAAAAAATGTAATAAATGATAAAGTTTGGTGATTTGGCTGAGAGATCGACGAGCGTGTCGCGGGTTCGATACCCGTACGTCACAAATATTTGTATGATCTACAAGTAGTTGTTCCAAGTCTGGATTTTTGTGTATGTGTGTTTCCATGTTTGTAAATGCCACCACGATACAGGAGGAACTTATTATTTGTTGCGGGTTTTTTTGTATAAAAAAGTTGCTGCCAACAGCGAGTATTAAATATTTATTTACAAACACCAGCACATCAAGCTACCACAATTTGTCAAATTTCTGTAATAGATTTTCAAATTTATCACAAAACAGGAAGTATCACGTCAATTTGGAAATTTTTTCAGATTCGGGTAGGTTGATATGCTGACATCTGTACCTACCTTATAAAAAATAAATGAATTTAAAAAATATTGTCAATGACACCATTTCACTAAAACTACGTATGCTGAAATTTCTTATCAGAATATTGTACTACACGTGCCAAAATTGAGGCAAAAATATGATATTTATGAAAACCTTGAAATGTTATATCAAATCTGTGTTTGACAAACTGTGTTAGTGTTAGTCCTGCCGTGGGTTGTTCATTTTGTTTACGTCCATTTTGATAGTAGCGTAAGTAGGTTGGATTTACCTTCCAACACATACGCCTATATTTCTAGAAGGGGTAGGTAGAGGCGTAAGTAACACCTACATTAGGACAATTTAATTAAAATTACATTTAATACGTTCAGACCTACTCTCAAATCTATTAAAATGGTGAAGGAAAATTTATGAAGAAGGACTCATGAGGAAGACGACACGATGTGTATTTTTTTTAAGTTACTCCTCTTAAGATATTTCTCCTGTATCAAGGGTGCGTTAACAAATATTTAAACTTACACGTTCACCCAGACCTGGTACATGTTTCGCCGCTTGAGGTTCTCAGCAGCCGTAGAAGCAGAGCCAGCACACCCCGCCGTGCTTGCAACGTAGGATGGCGGAAAAGTTTCGACACAAGTAGCGTCCCACACCAAAGGCCTACCCACCTTTCAAGGCACCAATGTCATGCCATCAGGGGTCTAATCTCTAAGCACGAAACCCATGATTTCGACCTTAGTGACAGACGTTTTGACAATGAGGTCGAACTAAGAATGAATGATATTACGATTTGGCAGATAGCGCCTTACAGTCCGCGCCAACACTCATGTATTACATTTTTTAATACAATTTGATGTAATAACTTGACACTAGCGCCGCGTCAAAATGAATCCAGTCGTGGCAGTGTTATCCGTCCGCAATTTTATTTTGACATTAGTAACGTTCGTACATGTATCCGTTCCCGTGTTATCGTTGACGGACTTAAAATGTAGACACCTTGCAACGATAGCGCAAAGGTATCGACACAGGTAGCGTTCCAAACCAAAGGCCTACCCACCTTCCGAGGCACTAACGTCATGCCGTTTGGTCTCTTTTCATAGTCACGTACCAACGTAACCAGCGGAGACAAAAGCTTAACGAATAATGTCAAATTATTTGACCTAGTTCTTAAAATTCAATAAACAAGGTTATTATTTTAAGTTATCCAAGAGATACGGTAAAACTTTTTTAGGAACCTTTAACTCTTTTTTTGATGAAAAAAGAGCTAAAGTCTTTCAACAATTTTTTTTCTTATCTCTTATGGATGCGGATTTCACCTTGTTGGCCAACTTCAAAGAAAGAACCTGTATAAAAAAGAGAACAGCTCAACATAGTTGAAACAACGTCGGTTAAAAAGACAAGACCGATGCTCAAATAAAAACTAAAAAATTTAAATGAAAACCTCAACGCGAAACCTACTTCACGAATTTTTTTCACAAACCCGCTGGTTTCCTAGCCCCTTATTACGATGATGTTTGGATGACATTACCTCGCGACAGGCCCGCTGATAGCAGGCCCGGCACTCTCATCATTTCCTTCGGGCCATATTCATCCGATCGAACGGGCGAGAGAGGGACGATAGAGGGGAGGGCACGGGGTGGCGGGAGGAGCGGCAATAACCCTTGAGTGCGTGCCTGCTTGAGAGGTATTGCATTTGTTGCTCTCGATACAAACATTATGCGAAGGGGTATCTGTTTCACATAAATAAGATTAAAATACGATTAGTACGTTTCTGGTTTTATAGGTCAACGTTTTTGAGGTAATGGGGCTTATGGTTTTAGTTTTAGTGAGGGGATTATGCCTTTCGAGGTGTTCGTGTTGAATTGAGGCAGTATTATCACACTTGTAATCCACAAAGTGTTAAACAGTCGTGTACTTATTTAAAGTTGCTAACATAAGTTCGCTTACCTTCACGGGAACCTCATATTGGGATGAAAATCCTCCTATCCCATGTTTAATCCAGGTTATAAGGTTATCTCTGCACCAATTTTCATCTAGATCCAGATTTTGACTGAAATAGTTACAAACATCCGAAAGTTAGCATTAGTTAGTTAGCATTTATGTAAGTAAGATAGTAAAAACAATAACTTGAAAAACGAAGCCACCAAGCTTATAACATAACTTCTTACAAGCTGTAAATAAAGACAAAATAAGCTACGTAATAAAACCTATTTTATAATTACCACAACTTACTCAAAAACCACTCAACAGCAATAAAACAAAAGTTAAATACTCAACTTATCACCACAAACGACCTCAGTGTTGCCAAATAAAGTGTTTTAACAATAAATCATTTCAGAGCGACAAGAAAATTATTTCAACTCATATATTATGCTATAATTAAATAGGCGTTAATAATTTCAATGTCACTACACTTGTAGCGGATAAAATGAAGCGTACAACGGAATAAATCACGCACGCCTGCTGGGAGTAAAAGAACAAAAAATACATAAAAAAAAAACGCCACCGACATCCAACGTGTCGAAAATATTAACTTGAACATTTGAATTCTTTATGATCAGTAAAAAGAAAGATTTGAATCGCAAATGTGTTCGCATTTTAATCAAACAAGCAGTAAAATGGTCGCAGATTTAGTCTTATTATATTTAAATATTTTACAATATCTCACGCCTCGCTTACTCTGGAAGGGAGGTTCAGAACGATGATTGGAAAATTGCAGGCGTAGCTTTATTTATTGATGATCAAAAACAATTTTATTGCATTTACTTGCTTGAGAAAATAAATGAAAAACGTGTTACGTTTATTCCGCAACTTCAAACAGAGCATTCTTAAATCACCTCGGAAAGAACATATTCAAAGTATTTATTTAGTATTAAAGGGGCTTACGTTAAGTTCCACCGATACAAACAAGCCCAACCAAAGAGGTTCTTGTAAGAAATACAATTTAACTTCGTCGTGAACACAAAATGTTTCATTTGAAAGCGTTTCCTGAAGGACTGTAACAAATTGAATCTCACGCTGGCTCAATCCTTTATTTCATCGCCTCCCTTTAATGCAAAGAAAAGATTATTAATTGAAAATTTTCCATTTTAGTAGGTAGAAGTATTTAGGAGCATCTTTTTGGATTAGTCAAAGGCGAGGTTTTGTTTCTTAATCGTTTTGTTTTGTTTCAAATTTTATTTTGTGACTAGCTGCTTCTGCTGTGCTGGCATTCCCCTCGTGTATTTTGAAATTATGCCATTTTAACGTATTACCAGGATAAATATTTAAATATGTATTTGTATGATCTGCAAGTAGTTGTTCCGGGTGTTCGTGTATTTGAGAGTTTAACCCTATTCCCGAAAAAGTGATTTATTTTCTGAAGTTAAAAAAAAAACTTAAAAAAAAATGTAACCGCCCTCAAAAACACCCACAAAAAAGGGTAAAATAACCTACAAAATAACTTTTCTTTCAGAAGTCGGTGCCTTTGTTTTTTTTTTTCATTTCATTGTCTTTTTTGCCACCGACTTCTGAAAGAAAAGTTATTTTGTAGGTTATTTTACCCTTTTTTGTGGTTGTTTTTGAAGGCGGTTACATTTTTTTTAAAGTTTTTTATTTTACTCTTTTTAGTTTAAACATTCAACCCAAATTCTTGTCAAATTAATCATTCTCTTACATGTGCACTAAAATTTTGTAATCCGTAGCACCGGTAACAGCATCGCTCAAGTGCACAATAAGCTAATAAAATTCCCTGTCTCAAAAACTACTGAACTGATTTTGATGAAACTTGCAGTATTCCGTAAGTTAAACAATATCTAGTAAAACAAAAAAAGAATTACTTATATTGGACTTGCAGTTCCGAAGATATGCGAACACAAACTAAATCAGTCGATGCCTACTCCTTACTGTTAAGGATTTATACATTCCATCATCAGCTCAGCTACATGAGATGATGATTATTATACGCAAGTACTTAAATTACTTCATAAAATTTGCGAAAAACGATGTGCGGGCTTTTAAAATTTGAGGGTTGAAATACCTACGTTTGTGTTTTCACTAACGAAATCAAACACACATTCAATCTATTACTATGCATTTACTGCGTAAATATCGTATAGTATCAATTAATGAAAAATAAACATACTCTCATGAATTAAAAACAACAATAATTATTTCATTATTAACCTTTTCCGATTGTTTTTCCATTGAAACAATTTGTTGTATTCATAATATTTTATTATTTCGGTATTTTAGAGCACTTTAACATTTAATCTATTTTACTTTCTGACTTTACTTACATAGCATGAGTTTGTAGGTCAAAAATAAGAATAAAATTAATGGATAGTAAAACCATTAATATCTCACCACTTTGTGTCTTCATTAATTTAATTTTGCTAGAACTTATTCACATGCAGTATTATTTTGTAAAAATATTTATGTCTTGCTATGAAATGTGTAATGTATTGTAATCAAATAATTCATGTTCTTTTGGCTTCAATGATCGTACAATATTTTGGTCATAATCTAACGAGATTTGCAGAAAATCATAATGAATAATATTTCCACTCTGCAACTTGTACGACGTTTCGTCTTGTATGGAACTTTAAACTATATAAGTGTTTGTAAGACAAGATAATCATAATAATGTTCTTTTTTTTAAATTTTTCCGTTCGCTTAGATTTTATTCGAAATCACAATCACAGAGAAAAATAAAAACACAAGCCAGCATATCGCTAAATAATTAACAAAATGGTGACCTTTTTACACCACTAAAATAGGTTCAAAATAGTACTAAATCCATGTAACTTATTATTCAGTCAATTCAGATTACAGCGAACAAATACAGACGAGGCTAATACAAATGGCGAAACAAAACGGACTGCCCAGGGGCCCTATTCAGTTACAAACACATAAAATCAAACACGATAATTTAGATGAACGACCAATTTTGACAGCGGGCCTATTTTACAAAGAGTTATGAACGTACAACTCTGCTTAGTACGCTTCTGGGATATACCCTCAGGATTCGCCGTGAAGATTGTACTGTTTAATTTCTGTACTCTGATATTGTTTTGGTTACAAAGAAGAAGATAGAAGTTTCCAGATAGGGTCCTAGTTTGGAAGGAAATGTTTATAATCATGAAAATCGATCGAGTACCTTTTGCCAACAACATCTAGTCAATTTTCTTGCTTAACACTAGGTATGCCTTAATTATGTGCCTATCATACATAAACTGCCATACCCAGAACATCTGTCTGTAGGTCATACACATACTTGTTACAAACGGAAACCGAACCCGCTACACTCAGCAAATCATAATGTCCATTTAACGAAATTAACAATCGTAAATCTAAAGGCAAATAAAAAACCTCAATTTATTTATTTAACACTTTATGCAACAGAAAAAGGTACATAGGCGGTCTTAAGCCTGAGGCATTCTCTACCAATCAACCAAGGGTAGTAGAGAGATAACATGGCAGGTGCATAAAAATAATATAAAAATTGAACATAACAAATGACAGACAATAACTCAATCATGCCCACAATCACATATCGCTTAGTTATTCACAGAACGCTTCCATTCCCAAATTAACAAAAGTTAAACTAATCGCGCACTACCCAATTCCAAATCTCAGTTATAACTATTCGTTCGCAGGTAAACATGACCGCTCTCGTTCCACGAGAGGAATTCCTCCGTCGAATAACTGAATACCGGCCCATGTTATATTTCGCAATTCCCCACAACGGCCAAACTACGTAATAATATTGTGCTCGGGCCGCATTCGGGGTAGAATCATCGATAGTCATTATCGGAAAAGCGGGTTTAAGAGCCGTCCCAGCCCCGGCGGGACCTTTACAGAGGTCTCATCCCGGCGCGTTCGATAACTATGCTAATGTTATTTGCGCCAGTGGGTTTGAAAACGACGGCATCCACTAACTTGGCATTCCCAAGAACACAGGGCTCCCTAAAGGTAAGGTTTCAGAATGAAACATCTTACTTTACGAGACGTTATACCATATTGTGAAAAGATTTGCTATTTACTGAACGTAGCGAGCGCCTTGCGGCCATATTAGCAATAGTTACCGATCGCCACGACTAATCCACGTACGTAAGTTCTGATAGCATCGCTTAGTGTCCCAAGGCGAGTAACATAATGGCTCATTTACATTATACGTTGTCCCGCATGTGTTAGATTTCGTTAACGACTTTCATGAGCGTGGGAATCGCTTGCAATATTCAGAGAAGTGTGTGGTGGAATTATAATTTTAAATATTTCAGCGTTGGATTATGAGTACCTACTGGTGGATATGAGTCGATATTTTAGTGTCTATAGGGAGTAAACAAGGTAAGATGAAGACATTTATATCAGCTCTATTAAATTGGTATGCAGGAGATGCAGAAATCAGTTTGGGATTCGCTAAAAGAGCGGTCGTTTACATGTCGAGTCATGTGTACGTATTCGAGGTGTAATCGCGGTGGGCGTTTAAGCGCATAATGTAAATGAGCCATTACACGGGCATGCACATGCAATTGAAGGCATCGACACAAATGAAGCACGCTTAATGACATGCACGTGTCGGGGACACCTGACGCTGCGCCCGACAACATCGCTTACGAAACACATTACGTGTTGCATGCCAATGCCCTCAAGTTATTCGTACTTATGGGCTTATACATTATTTATGATACGTACATTATGATCACTGAAGATTTAAGTCGTGTAGACCGTATTTAGTCATTGATTTTAAGTTAAAAACGTGATTTAAAAATGGTTTGCGTGTACAGTAAAGGGTTAGAAATTTCAAACACTTTTAAACGACTTCGGAATCCGCGTAACTCCCTCAAAGTAAATCCTGGGCAGCAATAAAACACGAACATTAACCGTATCAGGAACAATAGTAATCAATTTAAATGTATCAAAGCGAAACAATAAAACAGTTCAGCTTGCCTAAGCATTGTGTGTGGAATAATAAAAGAGACCCATCTGTACCGTTTATGTCCCACGTACGGGGCACTATTCAGTAGATCGAAAAAGTTTTCCAATAGCAGAGTCTGATGATAGAAAATAGTTGGCTACGGAACCTGGGATGTTAGTTTTATTGTAGTCAACACTCCTGGACTATTGAGAGTGCGGGCGACCGATATTGCAGTAGGTAGGTAATTATTTTATCTGCGGTGGCCGTTGAAAGTTGTGCGCTTTCAGTGATAGTTAATGATAGTTATAAGTTGGCTATGTACGTGTTGGTTTGTTCTTATCTGTGACAAATGCTTGAACTGTGGTCCGAGAGTTTTGTTTTTCTTTCTCAAGTTTCTGCTCAATACGACAAGGCGTGAAAGTAAATTGTCTATCAGAATGTTACGTTTATTTTTTTTATCTTTGCTCCGCTTTAATTATTTCTCCCTTGTCATGGGTGCGTTTTTAGACATAATATTATAAGTTACTAGCTGACCCGGCAAACGTTGTTTTGCCATATAAATAATTTAAAAAAAATTTGGTGTGGACTACCCCTAACATTTAGGGGGATGAAAAATAGATGTTGGCCGATTCTCATAGATACCGGATAAGCACAAAAAATTTCATCAAAATCGGTCAAGCCGTTTCGGAGGAGTATGGCAACGAAAACTGTGACACGAGAATTTTATATATTAGAAGATATACATAAACAACCAAACCCAGAAAAAACACGTGTAGATCATAAAAAATATTTCGACAAAGCCTTCCTAATAAAAAAAAACATACAAATATTTGATCCGTACATGAATCGAACTCGCCACACGCAGTGAAGCAGTCTATTTCATAGATGCTGCGGTAACCGTGTCGTCAATAAAGATTTCAAATAAAAGGTGACTGAAGACTCATTTTAAATAAAAGTAGGATCGTATTTAAGCCTGGTCCTATATAATTGGGCAGTCTAATAAGTATGTTGTACCTAATTAGTGTTCACTTAGTTACTTATATTGCCTTTACAACACCCTCGAGTACTATCTTATCAGGAATTAGTTATTAGACTTATTCGTGGAAATCGTGTAAGTAATTTTAGTATGTATGCGTGAGTACGCTAGAATACGAAGGTATAGATTTTATAATGGTAAAGTCATTTAAGTGAAATGTGCTGGATATGCAAAACAATTTCTTATGTAGTGCGAAATTCCTTTTCTCTGTTTCTACCTAACTGCGCCAGAAGGAGAGTTATGTTTTTCTATCCACATTTATTACCATGAATTAATTGTTACTTTTTCTGTTTTAGATAGACTTTGCATTCCCGAGGGGGTGTGAAAGTGACAGAGCTATACAAGTCGTCTAGCGCCATCTCGTTCACTCACTGGAATAAGCCTGGTTTCAGGACGTTGTAATACCCTCCCTGGTCAGCGATTTCCTTTTTAAACCGTCCCGTGACCCTAACAAACGTCAGTACGTCTTAGACGCATTTAGGGCAACAAGTGTTACCAACAAGTGACACGTGATACTTGTTGGAAGTTTTATCAAGAACTGGTGGGGTGGCCCACCATGACTTCTAAAAGCGTGAGTAGTTAGGTTGTGGGAAAGAAAAAGAGCTATACAAGTCTTCTAGTGCCATCTCGTTCCCTGAGCAGAATCACTTATGCTTTAAGACGTTATGATAAGCCACCAGTTCGGCGGTTCTCATCATGATGATTAAGTACCTAACAAATATTCTTCCGTCTATCTATCCAAACTTTCTCATTTATAATATTAGTTAGATAATAATTAGATTTAGAAGAGCATTGTGAGGAGGTTCCTTTCTTTGGAGCCCTGACCGCTGGTAGCTTGGACCCTGTTCCCGATACCGGTGGGTCACTATTATTTATATTTTTAAATGTTTTTTTTTTGTTTTAGTAAAATTATTAAAAAAAATTATATGATAAGGTGAAAAAAATGAATACAGGAAATGAGATTCAGAATATAGTTATATCTTTTCAACACATTTGCTCGAAAAATGCATTTACAAAGCCTGTATAAATTGTTCGAAAGTAAAAAATTACGCACCATACAACGGAACGTGCAGTAAAAAAATAGGTATTCTCACCTAAAATATGATTATTATTAATTCCAGTCAGTAAAATGACATTTCTAGTGTTATAGGTTTGTTTAATTTTGTTTGTTTCAGTGACAGTTGCACTTGTAATTTTACTGACTGGAATTAATAATCAAACTTTAAGTAGGTACCTACTTTACGGCATACCGCCCTGTTGTATAGCACCGTGCGTTTTCTTTACGTTTTTTTTTTAATTTCCATCAAAAAATATAAGAATTCCACCAAAGATTTTCACATTATGAGAATAAACAACCTGACTGATCGAACCTCCTTGGAAGCGCTTTTACTCAATACGTTGTCTCAATTTAATATTAAAGAGTAAATGAGACGAAAGATCTAGTTCTAATTTTCACCACGTGCATGTGGCGCCATTTGCAAATTCGCGCCATTTTCATATTGGAAACTTCAAAAATTGTTGCGACTTTCCCACTGTTAAATATAGTTTGTTTAATTACGAGTACATATTGTACTGTTTTCTCGCAAATGTGTTGAAAAACATTGAATGACACACGTGCAGAAATTGGTATTTAGAAGTTTTTTTGTAAAACTACTTACCGCACTAGTATCATAAATAACTATTACCCAGCTTAAAGCCATCATCATGTGTCAGCAAAATGTATTTCAAAGAGCTTTTCTTAATATTAAGCTGAGCATTTGAAATGGATAGTTGGAATTGCTCCAGGTTAAATAATGAAAATAGTTTTAGGCTTAGTAACAAGATTCTGTTGGCACGGGGCATCTTTTGTTAAAGGTAGGTTCCCTGAAAATGGAAGCCTATGTTTATTTAGACAGACTTTTGAAGGCAGCATCAATGTAGGTGGTGGGACTGTCTTATTAGGCCGTGACCCTGGAACGTAAAGGGCTATTGAAGGACACCGTGCATTTTAGTCAGTGCCCTGGATGAGGGGGACTCATTTGATGATTTTAACACGTAAAAAGAAAAGTTGATCTTATAAAGAGGGTGACACAATGGGCGGTCTTATCGCTACCTTTTCAGGACTACCTTTGGATGAACGACGACTTTAAAAACTTAGATGAAAATTACTATGCGACTTAATGAGACGATGTACTTCCCAACACTTTGATTTGGTGTTTGTTACTCGTTATACTGAGTTGAAGACAAAGGTGCGGTGACAACACTATTAGATTTCGTTTTTCAAACTTAAGAGGTTGAAGTGCGGGTCTTTTGAAGTGAAAACTGTTAAGTGTTGTAACTGTTTGCTTAATAAAGTTATGATGAACGACTCAAGCTTCTATTTTGGTTCATTTTTTATTGTAAATTATAATTGATCTCACTTTTTACTTTCAAAAATTCTATAAAGTAACTTTCCAATTTTAAGGATCAAGTCATACCGAGACGCGACGCGACGCTGCGCGCACATTTCAATAGAGCTACTCCAAATCTAACTCTATTTACTACACAAAAACACCATTCGCAACGCAGTGCAACGCAGCGCAGCGTGGCATTTTAATAGCGACTCAAAATCTAACTTTATGAACTACACGAAAAGATACACATTTGTAGTATCGTTGCGTCACCTCGCGTTGCGTCGCGTCTCGGTGTGAACTGACCGTAAAGCCTCCTGCAGACACACGCGATTAATCGCGCTGCGACAACAAGCCAAGCTAATTTCCACTCTAAAAATACTGCGAATGGACCGCGACATGTCGCCCCGCGCGATTAATCGCGCTGCGACAACAAGACAAGCTAATTTCCACTCTAAAAATACTGCGAATGGACCGCGACATGTCGCCCCGCGCGATTAATCGCGTGTGTCTGCAGGAGGCTTAACACTTTTATGTAAAATGCAGAAAAACAATTTCATCTTACAGTTGTGTCTGGTCACAAAGTTTTTTTTCCAGATCTGAATCATCAGGATACCGACCTAAAGACATGATACAGAAACCCGCTCCAAGGGGAAAACACTACTCACTACCGGCAATACGTGCATACGAATGGAATATTTATCAACGGCGAATATCGATGGCAAAGATTTTACAAGATTTAGGGGAATTAGGTAATGCGAAAAGCTTTACGAATCGTTAGGTAAAATTAAAAAAAGGTAATTTTTAAAGTTGCATGTGCGCCGCCATCCCCTATGTTCGATTTTAAAATTCAATGGGACTTAGTAATGTAATATGACAAGGTAAAAGCCTCTTTTCTTGAATCAAGAGCTTTGATCTCCGCCTTCTCCTTTTGTGTTCTATAGAAAAACATTTCATATTTTCCATCACCAGAATTAGACCTGTACACCGGAGACTACCTATAGTAGTGTTTTTCCTTCTTTTTCAAATCCATCCAAAGGGTGTTTTGAAAATATTGCTTTTAGCGAAAAGTTCGCTCATTGTGTCACCCTGTTTGAAAATATTGTAAATTGTAAAAATCTGTATTTTGTATAGTGTGCATAATAAAGAGTATTACGTTCTATTTTGAATATGAAATGAAATTGTTTATTTTGCCAGATTTGCATCCACATAATCATGAATATAATATAAAACTATACATAATAATTAATTAATTAAAAACAAATAATAGATAATTCAAATAAAAGATAATTGATATAATTGAAACACAACATGTCGCCGCAAGTTAAGATGGGCACATGGTAGGTTTGCCACCTATAATGTAAGAGGCTATGGTCCCAGTCTCGCACCGCCGCGCCGCCGCCGCGCCGCTACCAAGGAGTTAGCGGAACGATGTATGGCGGAGCGTGCGGTGGCCGAGCGGCTCCTCAGCAGCGCCGGCAAACCCGGCGCGCGGCCCTCGCGCTGCACCACCGAGGCAGGCGGAACATTGCACGCCATGCGTCGACTTAATATCATATAATAATACTCTCGACTTAATGTCGAATATAATACAATAATTAACCGTAATCCATAGTGATTTTGTCTTGGATCCCTAAACAACTGGGTCATCACAAGAGCTTTACTCAGAGATAATTATAGTAATTAACTGTATTCATTCCACAGCTAAGCGATAAAAAAAACTCATTACTTGTCTACAATTGGGTGATAAAATCCCTCAATCCATTTTCTCATCTTGATGAACACACAAAAAACAAACCGACCCCTCACTTGATTAGCAAAAATAACTACATTGGTTGAGAAAACATTAGCAGTGTATACCACGTTACCATTTAGATGGGCTTACCCGAATCCGGCTTGTTCGGCACGTTCTGCTATGAATACAAAGAATCCCGAAGTTGCCACATGCCCGACCACCCCGGACCTTATGGTTCCGCACTATTGAACCATTTACCTTAACGTTACGTCTTTGAGAAAAAGCGGACCTGTCAAAAAAACATGCGTTCGAAAAATGATAGATTTAATTTGTATTGGGTGGAAGTAGTGGGGTGTGCGGCGTGTATCATTCGGTACCACCTATCAAGAGAGGCGTGTAGTGTGGTATGAATACAAAAGGGTTTGAGGTTTGGACCTGTTTGTGCTTGGTGGGCAATGGACGTTTGTTCACGGAACCTCAAGGTGTTCCGCACTATTGGATCGTTTATGTTGTGGTCTTAAAAGGTACTATCGAGTAGAACGGTTTTAGTTATATAAATGATCCTAATCATAAATAGTTGTAGTTGATTTGACATAATTATAGTCATCACTGGATCAGTCTCTCAACTAAATATCGCCACAGGCTGAAAGCCGATCTTATTATGGTTGGTAAAATGGTTTGCTAACTAAAGGTAGGACTGTTTTCAAATTCCAAAAGAATAAATAGTTTTCAACGCCCCAAATAAGTAAGCCAGATATTTTATTTTAACTAACATTTCAGTTAACCCGACTGACCTTGACTGTACCTGTCAACAAAGCCTCACACGGCCGACTGAACCTAGATATTCTATATTACATCCTACGGATTACCAAATACGGTTTAAATCCTACTTTGTACTCCGTCCTCAGGTGCAAACGATTACACACCTTAAGTCCACAATACGTTGCTGTTCTAGCATTGAAAATAGCTTGCATCAATCTTTGTGTAGGTATCTAATATAAGGAGCGTCCGAAGGATTATATTGGATGGACATAATCGTATAGAGTAATAATATCAATAGTGTAATAAAATATCAGTATTTTTTTAAATAGCTGAACGGTAAATTAGCAAGAAATAATTATAGGGTAGTTTACTGCATAAATAAATTTAAAATAATTAATTATGTTTAGTCCGCCAGAGTATTGAAAAATAATGAAAAAATAATTTTTGTTTTTTTTTTTAAATTAATCAATATTGACAAAAGTAACCCTTCGAAATTTGCGAGTGGCGTGACGTCATAACGTCTGTAAAATTATACTTACCGAGTGACGTTTTGTGATTCTTAGAAACGTCGTACCTGCGTCAATTTTGGTTTAAAAGAAAAATACGGGTTAAATATTTTTTTGATAATCTATCTTTTGGACTTAGGTATTTAATTTTTTGAGTGAAATACCCTATTGGATATTTAGCACATTACTTATAGTAGTAATAATCAGTTAATGTCGTTTAGTGGAATCATAATAATTTGGTAGGGCTAGGTGGATAGCGGAGAGACATATTTATTAAAATCCATTACATCCTAGAAAATTAATTAAACTTTAGTACACCAAATTGTCGTTAGAGAGGTAATTATACGTCATAATCAGCTATAATTGCACGTAATAGAGCTTGCAATAGACAGTATCACTATGTGGAGCAATCGAGCATACGCCAGTGATAATAAATAATATAATTAATCGGGTAATTATCAATAATGTAAAAGAATTAATTATATGGGTTCAAAAAAGTGGTAAAACGGAGATTGTAGAAAATATCTCTAGGAAAAGAAGACGGGAAGCGACTTTGTTAAAACTACATAAGTTTTAACAAAGTCGTTCATGGGCATCATTTTAAACCAAGACACTACTCGTGATACTAATTGCATTACGCAAATCAAAAATGTTATAAATGCAAGTTAGTATTATTTGATATTTGTTTACTTTTCGTAACGCGCTGTACTGCGCTCGAGATTTTGATACTTGGAAACTTTGGGGTTTATGATGTATTTTTTTATTACTTTTAGTGTTTGTTTTCATTAATAAGCCTTTTGCTATGTATGTAATATGACTTACTAAATTTTTAGAGTTTTCCGTACATGCATTAATAATATTTTTGATTTGCTTATTATTAGGCCTTATGCAATTATTATCATGAGTAGTGCCTTAGTTTGAAATAATGCCCACGACTTCAATTGCACCCTGTATAATCATATGAAATGGCAGTGGGCAGGCCATATAGCGCGCAGAACTGATGGCCGATGCGGCCGTAAGGATCTCGAATGGAGACCACGTACCGGCAAGCGCAGCGTAGGACGTCCACCCACTAGGTGGGCAGACGATCTTATGAAGGCCACAGGATCACGCTGGATGCAGGACGCTTACAACCGGTCCTATTGGAAGTCTAAAGGGGAGGCCTATGTTCAGCAGTGGACGTCTTACGGCTGATATGATGATGATGATGATGATACAATCATATTCTACAAATGGATGAAATTATTGAAAAACGAAATGGATTAGCTGGTTAGACCTAATTCCATTCATAATTATTTGTTGCTAGTAATTCACCAGAAAAAAAACACAAAGCTGGTAGCGATTTCTTACCGAAATAACGGTATCTTCTATGAAATGAGCTGCAGGTCTCATTATAGTTTCGTAATAGTGGTGGCCCAGTGGTATCGGCCCCGACTTACGAGTTGTAGGTCGTGAGTTCGAACCCAGCTTGGCGCATTACTTTGTGTAATTTATTTCATCACCACTGCTCTCAAAACGGTGAAGGAAAATATCGTGAGGAAACCGGCATGTCCTAGAACCATCAAATTCGAAGACATGTGACATCTACCAACGCGCACTGGGCCCGCGAGATGGATTGTGGCCCACTCCCTCTCACAGAGAGGAGGCCTGTGTCCCAACAGTGGGAACATTGAAGGCTGATGATGATAGCTTATTTTTATCCTATTGAAAAAATTGTTTTGAAGAATTTAACGAAGCGGACCTTCCAATAAGTCCTCCCGCCCGGGTGAAGCAGTAAGGAGCAATCTGTTCCTTCGGTTGCAATTCCAGTGCCCAACACTCGCAATAAAAAAAACGTGGAACGCTTCACGATTTTGCGTCTCATCCTTGCATGTGCTGGGCTTACACGAGTACTAATCTTCTCTGTTTAAATTTTATGTACTACCACGAACCTCTATGGATTTGTATTGTGATAGTCACCTGTATGGTACCAAAGTCGTAAGTCATCGGAGACTTGCGTCGCCTCGTGTACGAAGAGGCTAGGTAATCATTAGGCGCGACATCGCGCACACATCGAGTACCTGTGACCCTTTCGTGGGACCTATAATAATACCGACCTTAATATCTGGGTCCTCCATGCATCAAAGACCTTGCTCAGAACGTCGCTACTGGTATTATCACACGTTTTGAGTGCCATATTTCCTCCAGGGTTCTGCTAAAGGCTGAGTTGATTAACTTCATAAAGGGGACTCATTTTCTACAAAGTAGCGAAAGGTCTCTGAGAGGTCCCTGTGACCTAGATTTGAGCTAGATTCTATGTATGTATGTACTGTATGCAATGATGGCCTGCTTACGATTTTTCTGGAGTTGTAGAATAAGTTATTTTTTATTGTTATGATACTTAGGCTTATTTATACCATTTGCTTGGTCATTAAATAAAAAAAAAACTTTTTGTAAAAAAAGGAACTGA
Source organism: Agrotis exclamationis (assembly GCA_950005045.1). Lineage (NCBI taxonomy): Eukaryota > Metazoa > Arthropoda > Insecta > Lepidoptera > Noctuidae > Agrotis > Agrotis exclamationis. Next base: position 11,465,037 of record OX465436.1, on the reverse strand, counting down.
CCCCAAAAACAGACGCACCAATTATTATTGTTAAATAACTTTCTTTCGAAAGACGGTGGCTTTGTTTTTTTTTTTCATTGACTTTTGCCACCGACCTCCGAAGAAAAGTTATTTTTTACAATTTTTGAAAAATCTTTTTAAAATCAGAGTTTTTTACTTATCAAAAAGTGGCATTATGAACTTAAACGGCTGAAATAGCCAGCCATTTTAAATGTTTTTCTAATGATAATGTCTGCAACTGACATTTTAAAAAAGAGGACATTACGTCATTTACTGTTTAACTTATCATTCTTTATTAAATATTTTAGTCGTATTTTCAAAAGTTTCAAGTTTGTTGAACGTTGGAATTTTTCAGAAAATATTTTTGTGTCTCCTGGGTGCTAGATAGGGTTAAACTTTTTGATGTAAAACATTCGTTGTCATTTTACAGACAGAAAGTTTTTAAATTTCTCATGAAGTTCACTGTTATTGTAAAAGAGAAACTGAAACTTTCAGCACAAATATTTATTCGTCCGTTCCCACATTTCTTAGCTCTGACCGTCCCGAGAAGTTGACCCTTCCAAAATAACATAGCTAACCCTAATAACTTTGTTCTACTCATAAGGAAAAAAAAAACAAACGTAACATCGAACGGACCTCATCAGGAAACTTCCTCCATAACACTATTCACAATCTGCAGGTACAAAACGCAAAAGTACGTAAACCTTTCACGGCTTGTACATTACACAGTGTAACTAAGAACAGTGGAACAACGTGACCAACTTTTTGACACCTGTCAATACTTAGTGCAGTATGTACTGCATGGCTATCGCTTGATTAAAATTGTGTGTGTGTGTGTGTATGCTAGTCGTCATGTCCATATTGGCAAAAGGAGAGACTTAATAATTTAGGCCCAATAAATTAAATTCAAATTAAGTTAAATTCATAAGATAATAAACTCATTTACAATTTTAAAGTGGGATACCTATAGAGGAGGTAAGCCCAAGACGGGTCGCCCGCCTAAAACGGGTATGCATGTTGGATTACGCGTCGTTCTTCCTTCTACTACTCATAGGGGGAGGCGACGCTTCCTGCACGCATACATTCTCATTAGCAAGAACGATGCGTAATTTAATATGCATACCAGTTTTAGGCGGGCTACCCGACTTGGGCTTACCTCCCCTGAATATTTTTAACTGGAAAATGGATATATGAAATGATCCGATTTTTCTGTTAGTCCCAAACACGACCACTACCTCCTTCGGCAATGCAGACGATAGCTCTGCAAAACCGCTCCCGTTGACCCACTGTAAGTAGTTACACTATGGGTATAGTACGTAACATACGTACTTCCCACATGGGGCAGCGATGAACGGCCTCCTTTCTTGCACTTTCAAAACATCCAGCCGTAAAACCGAAAAAAACAATGTTCTACTCTTTTGAAAGTTTTCATCCTTGTGTGTCGGTGTTAAGGTTGCGATTAGCATATCTTTGTGACTGTGATTGCAAAAATCTGTTATGTTGTGTTATACATTGCTTGACGAAGGTCATGAAGGCTCACTAGTGAACTATTACAGGAAAAAATGTTCTGTAATTTATTTGATGTTAATTTCATTTTTGGTGGACTGCCCAAAGAGTATTCTTTCTAAACGTAAAGTGTAACAAGCTGTTGGGAAAGTCTTTTCTTTTTTTTTAGAAGCAAATGTTTTGCCTACCATAGAGACTAATTACAGACCTGAAGAATACTGCACACGCCGTCAACATCATCATCATTGGACTTTAGGTATTAATAAAAAATTAAAGATTCGAAATATAAAAAAAAAACATAACATCAACAGTAAAGGTGGAAACACAATATTAAAACGCGACGCCACCCGATGAAACGTGATGCGTGTTGACTCGAACAAATGTGCAGGCATGGCGTCGAGTCGGATGTTCATAGTGTGATTCTGGTCTATAGCAACACGCATCACGTTTCATCGGGTGGCGTCGCGTTTTAATAATGTGTGGGTGACTTAATTACGCAACTAAAAACAATGTCCCACATCTTTCTCAAACAATACAAATAAAATAATATTAATGAAAGGTTTTCGCCAGTCTTACTTGAAAACATTTTGGTAGGTTTCATTTTGTTGACTGGGAAGTATTTTTTAACTTTCCGCATTGGTAGGCACGTGACTTTGCTAGGCTCAAAAGACCTTCACTCTCTAAGCTGGCAACACAGTAAGGGCGCTACGTATACGTTAAACAAAACGGCAACAAAACAATCAAACAATCTTTTAACGTCTTTGTTTTATCGTGGTAAAATCATCAAAAGAGTCCTCCCACCCAGGGCAGGGCGGGAGGGACTGTCAGACTCATACTGACTAAAATCCACGGTGTCCTTCAATAGTCCTTCACGTTCCAGGGTCACGGTACTGAGATAAGTCCCGCGACCAATCTTTTTATGTCTTAGTATGTTTTAAAATTTGCATTTTCTTTTTAGGACGTAGGTGCTTAGTGGGCACCAGACGGCATTTTGCAAAATTCGACCAAAAAAGGGTTGTTTTTGGGGTTGATAGATTGTATGAATTTCATTCTTGTTAAAGTGGCCAGAAGAAACTGGATAGCCATAACACGAAAGTGAAGTGGAAAGATTTGGAAGAGACCTACGCTCAGCATTGAGTGACTAAAGGTTGAAGAAGAAGAAGATGAATTTCATCACGCGGACAATTTAGATCAATGTTATCTGTAGCTAAAAATATTTTGTATGCTTTGACTCTCTCAACTAAGGTCAAGAGGAAACTTATCTTACATAAAAAAGCCTAAGAATTGATTAAAATGATTAGTGCTATATCGAAGAGGGTTGCTAATACGACCAGCTATCAACGGGAACCCGGTACAAGAAACCCGACAAGAGAGTCATTTGTCTTTCTTAACCTTAATTATGTGATGAAAATTTATAGTACCCAACTTGTATAGGTGGCGACTGTTTGAAAATTTATGATTAAGTTCCTTTAAACCCACAACTGGATACAAATCTACCTGAATTCGGGGTTTAAAACTCAATTATAACTTTCATATTCAGTTGCGAAATCAATAGACACGAAATAGAATTTAATAGAAAAACCATTGGCCTCCCAAAAGGACTTGATAATTTAACTTTATTCGTAGAAGGTGAAAAACTGAAATCAAAGTATTATGAAAACAGTTTGTGTTTGATGTTTTAATTAAGAAACCCCATGAAAATGTTTATATTTGAACACATAGAACTTTTTTGAACGAAACCCGGTGCTGCGAACAAGGCTTTGAAGTTTCAACAATAGATCGGGGTGAAAATTTTAAAACGTTCTTTTAAAAGCGAATTCAACGGTAGGTATGCAAAATGAATTAGTCATGTTCGCTTTGGGCTTTTTAAAATAAGTACAGTCGGAAAATTAGAGCAATACTTTTTTTTTAATTAATTTAGAATCCCGAATGGAAATCAGTTAAAAGGCATGGAAAAAGTACAGACAGCGTCACTATACTCGTATTTTTAACCACAACGTGACACACACTAACACGTGGCATTTGCCACGTACAATGCACTAAAAGCTCCATTGAGTTACAAGGTTCTATTTCAAAATAATTTAATGGATTCATTTATATTAAACCAAAGCGTTAAGTCCACTTTCAGACTTATTAAATTAAATCCATTTAAAGCTAATAATAAATTATCTATAAGCGGGTTTTTGGGCAAAGTGTCAGGCTAAGCGACATGTTTGCCCGGATAAGGATGAATTCGGTTAATAAAAAGCAAACAAGAGCGCTGGTGGCAGTGTTCTGTATCTGTTTGCTGATGCCCTCCTCGTAACAATTAGCTGTTTTGTGTACTTGCCCACACTTGCCACTGTTGTCCAACAACGAGAGTGTTACGAAGATACGTTATTTCTAGACGAGTTAGACCTTTTTGCATTACACCTTCAAGACTTCTTGGGTTTTTGGATGATTCGCACGAATTTAACTGGTACAAAACATTTGAGACACACTTACGTGCGTTCTTTTTTCAAATTTGTATTTTTTTTTGTATGACACCATCAATTTTTGTACCGAGACCGGAGCTGAGAAGTATTTTTTATTCAGAGTCCCATTGTTGATACCAATATAGTCTTATTATACAGTTCTTAGAGTGCATCATTGGGTTAGTAGTGGCGAGTGTAACCGCTGAGCAAAAAGGTCCTGGGTTCGATGCACAGTATCATAAGATATTTTATCAATTTCAGTTTAGTACCTAGCAGTATTTTTGATGGTTATAGGTTCGCCGCCTCTTGAATGATACTTAAAGATAACTCGCGAAATGTGAATGTACTGTACTGTGTATCATGTGAGTTTCTATGTTTGTAAACGCACCCACGATACAGGAAGAAATTCCTAGTGTGGGGCAACGTTTTTTTTTTTTTTAAAAAAAAGCTATACCGTATCAATTCCAAGTAACTGATCCCATAATTTTGATCGCGATTTTATTTTAATTATAAAAGTATAACACTAATACTGTATAAATTCCCAGAAATAGGAACCTAAGAAACATTTCTAAGTCTTACTTAGAAAAATAAGAAATAAATAAAGAAATCAACTTCAAACAGATTCAAAAACTTTGTGCCAGGTTAAAAGCTTTGTCACTTACAAGAAGCAGGCAACATTTCATCAAATAATTGTCGTATTCTGCCTAAACGGAGATAGGTTACCTACCTACGTACCAAGGATAATTCTAGATATTAATCTAGACTATCTCTTAGCAGTCAATGCGAACACATTACGTATGTAATGAACGGACAATAGAATGGGCTATATCTGGCTTGACTCGACACATTACACGTAGAGTGATAATTACACATTGAATGTGTGTGGGTGATAAGGTATTTTGGGTGCTCATAATATTATTAAGGTATCTAAAATATTATTAAGGTATTTGTTGAAGTATGACGCCTAGAAAAAAAGTGGCGAGATGAGCTGATGACTCGAGAGTGTTGCCAGTGACTTACGCGTTGTTATTCAAAAATTATCTCACGGGGATGTACCGTGATAAATACCGGGATAAACGTTAACCTATGTTTTTTCCAGTCTCTTTTTCTCGTTTTTAACATCTTTGTCTGAGCTAAGTTTTATCAAGATGCGTCCAGCTGTTCTCACGTGATTAAGTTAGGTACAAACACCCATCTATTCATACAATTCTTCAAACTTCAAAAAAACAGTGAGATGTTAGATATGTAAAGATAAAAGTGCGTAGACATCGTCTCTAAGATTTATATCGCATTATATTCCAGAGGACAGAGAGAAATGTCGACAGTTGGAGGAGGCCTTTGTCAATTACTAATATACAGACAGATATTAAATTAAAGATTATTGTAAAACAATCATAAAATGTAACAAAACTATTTGTGTCTGAATAAAGGCTATTTATTATTTTTATTATTATCCTGCTTCAACAAAAGATCATCGATTGGAGAAAACTAATTAAGTCCGCCTTATGTACCACAATTGTACGTAAAAGTTTAAATAAATAAATAAATAAAACTGAAAAAGACATCATTATTTCCCATGATAGATTGAAATAGTAGTACTGGAGAATCGTTTAACATGCGATTTTATGCAGCTTCATAAAGAAGTTATTTATTTACCAATATAGGTACGGTTACAGCTGCTGAAAAAAGCTATAATGAAAACGTATTTAAGATTTACGCGACTATGTACTTTATTCACCTCTTTTAAGTTTGTTTAAATATACAACCTTTTGAGACTAAAGTAATCTCGAGGTAATAAACCCAATAAACAAAGGTTTATGATTAAAGTTTAGAGTAAGTTCAATATCAGGCAGAACTTTTCGAAGTTACGACACTTCCAGTTTATCAAAATCTTTGTATTAAGATAACATACTGTATAATACGCAATTAATATTTTTGTTTATTTAGGTCACCATCACTTAAGCTATACAAGCCTGTAATTGCTAGTTTAAATTGCAATTAATTAATTAATTAAGTTTAACTATTGTTAAAACAAAAGTCAAGGGAGATAGAAAATTAATTTTGTTCAGCATCTCATTGTTTGGCCGTGACGTCTGCAAAAATAAAGATGAACCATGTTAGGTTAAAGAATTTCAGTTTTTAATTATAATTTACCCAATTAAATTGGGTCTTCAAAACAAATATTAATTACGTTTGAATTTAAATTTGCTGTTCATACATATAACTATTAATGTTATGCAAAATGGCGAGCCTAAATTTAACATATTGGTATAATTTCTACAACAAACACACAGAATTACAAACTTATTTAGTTGAATTTATTTAAACTTTTAACTTATCAACTAAACAAGTAGAACATCTGTTAAATTTATTAATTTGTAGAACTAAAAACAAGAGTCATAATGAAAGTTTCATAAATATAAATAGTGTGTGCAAAGTTCATAATCCTATAAGCTTATAACGAGTTGACGTTTGCCTCTTTGCCTGTGTATGATTCCGCTTAACAAAGTTTTAAGTAATTGGTAGAGTAATTCTTGCTCGTCATTATGCCAGAGCGTTTTGTTATACTATTTCGCTTTTCCTTTTGTTTAAAGGTACTCCCACTCGTCAGTTAAAGAACGTTATAAATCATTGTGTAGCACGATAACATTTTATAACAGCGTGTAACATTTTGTTATAACATGCTAAGAAAAAAGTTAGACAAAAGATTTTATGCAACATTCTCTAATGTTACATAACTGCTGTGTAAGAGTACCCAAAGCACCTTAACTCTGGTATTCGTAAGGCTGAAGCGATTCTAGTGACCGCCACTGTTGATTCTGGCTTTCAAGACTTACATTGCTTGGTTGGAGATAATGTGGCAGGTTTTTCTGCTTTGTAGTAGAGTTTCAAAATTAGAACTCAGTCACATTGACATTGTTATTAATAGTTCCGCAATGGACCTCCAGGGTGAATTACCCAAGAGGTGATTAAGTCTTGAGCCACTATGTGACTTCTGTCTATTTGATAAAAAAAAAACAAAATAAATAATATTTTCATTCTGCAACTCATTCCACGTTACTATCTAAATAAGGAAATGTACAATCAGTACCAAAAGTGTTTGGAAGCGCGGGTTATGCTAAATTTTTCTAATTGCTAATTGGCTGTGAATAAAACATGGAAATTACGTTCTGCCGGGAACACAAGACAGAATGCAGATCGAAATATAGGAAGGATTGCACAATACCTTAATTATCCGGAGACGTCCTCGCGGCTGAGGGGCGGCGGTCGACAGCAGGCAATTTTTAGCGCTCTGACGTGAGGTGCGCGTTGTGAGTAACCGATTGGCCACGAGTTTTAACTGCGGCCGCTTTTTAAGCGGTCTCTCTCGTACTAAAGCGAGAAGATATGTGCGGGAATGGGATAGAGGATAGGACCATCCACAGCCAATCAGATTCGTCGTTCAATGACATGAAGTTATAGATAAAAGACCTAACCGTTCTTTCTACGCAGCGTAACCATTCCCCCCGGGCTTGAAGGGATGCCTTCAAGAGTTGAAGGCGAAATTCGTGAAATTAAACTACAATTTAAACTATTATCTATACGTAAATATCAATGAAATCAAATAATTAATTACTAATGCTAACCTAACCTTGGATGACGAGAGCCGAATTTATTGTTTAGGCAATGGGCAAAGACGAACGACGGGACGCAAGTAGGATCCAGTCAATGTCTTAACTCGGGCGATGCGAGTGACTCCTGTGGAGTCAGGAAAAACTTCTTCCACGACACCCAAAGGCCAGTGAAGTGGGGGCGAATTATCTACTATGAGAATCACAACCGTACCGACAGTGACTGGATCGATCGGCGTGTTCCATTTACGACGCGATTGTAAAGTGTGAAGATATCCGCTTCTCCAGCGCTTCCAAAACGATTGTACTAATTGGTCTAACAATTTATGTCTCGAAACAATTGTTCTCTCGTCTATCTCCTCGGCAGGCAAGTATTTTAAAGGGGTGAGATTCAGAAAGTGCGCTGGAGTCAAAGCTAGTGGTTCTGAAGGATCACTAGAGAGTGTCCTACAAAGAGGTCTAGTATTCATTACTGATTCGACTTGAGTAAGAACGGTATTTAACTCTTCAAACGAAAGGATGGTATCACCTATTACACGGTATAAGTGAATCTTTAAACTTCTAATATTAGCCTCCCAATTACCGCCGAAATGGCTAGCAGTCGGGGCATTAAGTGACCAATTTATGCGATTTTCAGCTAACATGTGACCAAATTCGGTGTTGTGATATTTCGAACAAAGGAAGTCGTGAAGTTCCGAAAGTTTACGCTTAGCGCCAATGTAATTTGTCCCGTTGTCCGAGTAAATCCTACTAACCGGGCCGCGCCTTGATAGGAATCGTTTGAAAGCACTCATAAAACTGACTGTACTAAGATCACCGGCTAGTTCGATATGTACCGCGCGTGTAGTCATGCAGACGAACAGACACACGTATGCCTTGGTAGAACGAATGCCTCGGCCGCGAGACATGGTAACCTTGAAGGGACCAGCGTAGTCCGTGCCCGTGTGAACGAACGGTTTAGTTGCTTGAACTACACGACAAGACCGATGATCTGCCATCTCAGGGAAACTTGGCTTGGGACGGAGACGAAAGCAGGGAAGACACTTATGAATCCTATTCCTAATTAAATTGCGTGCAGAAAGTATCCAATATCTTTGACGTAACAGTGACATCAGCAGGTCGGGACCCGCGTGGCAATTCAATTTATGATGGTATTCGACAAGCAAATTCAGAATAGGATCTTTTCTTGGGAGTAGAATTGGATATTTCGCTTCATAACCCAAATCTGAATTTCTTAAACGGCCTCCGACTCTAATGAGTCCGTCTTTGAGGAAAGGTTTCAAGTGCCGAAGAGAATGACTACAATCCTTGCCTTCTCTGAGTCTGGCAATTTCCTTTGAGAAATAGAAGCGTTGAATTTCACGTAGAATGAGTAGTTCAGCGAAATCGTAATCCGATGCTGACATGCGGTTATTAACCGGTAACAACTTAGCAAAACGACAAACGTAAATTACCACTCTAAGTAATTTACTCCAAGACGAGATACGATCGACTAAACAAAGAATAGAAGATCTTTCGTTAGGTGCAGCGACTAACAACGAATTTTTCTTCTCTTCAGGTGCTTCAGACACTGAGGAGGGATTGAAAGGAGCGACAGGCCATTGTGAAATGTCCAAGTGAGCCCACGGGGGTCCCCTGAACCAAAGCGGATGGTCTATAATTTGTGAGGGTGTGAGTCCGCGTGAAAGACAATCTGCTGGATTGTCCGCACCGGACACGTGATATAAATTTTGCGGTGACAAATCGCTTTGTATTTTCGAAACTCTGTTGGCTACAAAGGTATTCCAACGATGGGGCGACGAATGTACCCAACAGAGCGCGACCGTCGAATCCGAAAATGCGAATATGTCACGGAAAACTATTCGGTTTTGACAAGCGACCACGACATTTCTTATTAGCTGGGATAACACAAGAATAGCACAGAGCTCAAGACGAGCGAGAGAAACTACATTTTTGGGAGAGACCTTAGACTTAGCTGTTATCAAATTGACTGTATTGCCATCGCTATTGTGGACGTGGAAATAAATCACTCCCCCGTATGCTTTCTCGCTAGCGTCCGCGAAAGCTAAGAGTGTGACCACACTATCAGCGACAATACCAACGTGGCGTGGGATTTTTATGTTGCAGAGCAAAGGAAGCTCTTCCCTAAAGCGAGTCCACAGCCTGACTATATCTTCAGGTGGTGTCTCATCCCAGTCACAGTTGCATAGCCAAAGCTTCTTGATAAGAAGCTTGGCATGCAAGACGACAGGCGCGACAAATCCCATGACGTCCCATGTTTTAGCGATGCACGATAATATTGTACGCTTAGTACAAGTCTGAGTGGGAGTGTTTACTCTCATGGCGAAGTGATCTGACGTGGGCGACCAACACAAACCAAGTACTTTATGTTGGTCGGACCCGTCGAACTCCTTGTCAGCTGGCAGACGATGCGAAAGCGGGATAGAATTCAATACTACTTGTGAATTACTGGTCCACTTGACCAACTCGAATTGACCCGCCTTCATGAGACCAATCATCTCTGAAGCGGTAGAAATGCCCTGGGTTTCCGTGAGGACGGAATGGACAAAATCGTCCATGTACAATCCCGTGGCGACAATGGCTTTAGCCTGAGGGTACGAGTCACCCTCATCCTCCGCCAGCTGCTTAATAGTTCGCAGCGCGTGAAAGGGGCTAGATTTGAGTCCAAAAACGACACGATTGAACTCATAAACTTGCAAAGGTTCCTGCGGCGAAAAACGATACAAGATGCGTTGGAAACGCCGATCAGGTTCTCGGACTCCAATGCTGGGAAACATCTGACGAATGTCTGATGAAAGCGCGATCGAAAACAAACGAAAATTAACTATAATGTTAAACAAATTCCCTTGTAGGTTCTGTCCACCATACAAGAGATCATTAAGCGAAACGCGGGTAGTAGTTTTACAACTACCATCGAGAACGACACGAAGTTTGGTTGTGACCTTATCATCTCGGATCACACCATGATGCGGAATGTAGTACGAAGGTTCCGAAGGATCAGGAATTGTAGGTGAAATATAGCCCTTCTCTAAATATTCTAGGATGACGTTGTCGTACGCGGCCTTTAAATTAGGAGAAGCTTGCATCTTCCTTTCCAAGCAGAGAAACCGGCGTTCACTTGCTTGACGTGAGTTGCCCAGGGATTCGACATCACCCTTGAAAGGCAAAGCGACTACGTATCGTCCGTCACTATTTCGAGTGGTAGTGCGGGCATAAAACTCCTCACATAATTTGTCATCTAGGCTGAGTACCGGGGGAACATTTACTTCTTCCAATTCCCAGAATTTCCGTATCGCTACGTCTAACGGCTCCGCGGTGCAACAATACGAAACGGTCGAATTGTCATCGATGAGAATCGGCGCCTTACCGACAATTACATAGCCGAGTACAGTTTGCAAGGCGATTGGAGACGCATGTGTAGGCTGACCTTGAACTCTGTTAGATAAGAGTAAGTGCGGGAAAGTCGAAGCACCGATCAATAATTGAATCGGATTTGAAGAAAAATATGTATCGTCTGCTAACTGTAAGTTTTTAAAATTATGCAAAAGCGAAACGTCAACCGTGGCAGTTGGCAAACGTTCAGTAATTTTATCTATTACGAATGACTCAATATTATAGTTTATATTACGATTGAAACGAGAATAAAATTTAATTTGTACGGAACCCTGTATTTGTTTACTAGCACCTCCTATGCCCCTGACGGTTGCACAGGCCGGTTTATTATTTATGTTCAAACCCAAAAGTTGACAACAATCCCGCGTGATAAAGTTACTTTGAGAAGCGCTGTCTAATATTGCGCGAACAATATGTTCTTTGCCAAAAGAATCTACTACAATAACTTGCGCGGTAGCAATCAATATGGTGGTTGGGCCCCGGTATAAAGAATTAATACGGTTTTCATCAGTCGCGCACAACGATATATCAGTCTGCTTCGTAAGTCTCTCAGCAGAGGGCGTGCGAGCGCCGGTCGACCTTGAACCGTGCGCGTCGCTCAATTTATTGCCGAAACACAACAAACTATGGTGTTTAGAGCTACATTTTTTACAAGTGGACTTTGACCCACAAGCGGACACACGATGTTTTGGACTTAAGCAATTAATGCATAAATTGTTTGATTTCACAAACTTAAATCTCTGATCGGGTTTATAACTATTAAATACTTTACACTTATATACGTGATCATGTTTCTCCTTACACAAAACACACGCGGTAGGTTCGTTATCCGCTATACAGGTGTATGCATTAGTATGTTTGCGATTTGCAGGTGATTTATTGTTAGAGACCGTTGACGAAGTTCGTTCTAACACCTTTATATGCTCACGAACAAACTCAACTAATTCACTAAAAGATGGAATTTCGGAACTACTTGATTTTAATTGATGATTAGATTCGAATGCCCGTACAGTGTCTATGTCGAGTTTTTTAAGAGCGATATGCAATAAAATAAAATCAGCGTGGTCATGGACCTTTATGTTTTTAAACCCGGCTACCGACGTTGCGAATTTATCGAGAAATGATTCTAAAGTAGCCGGCGAACCTGACGAAATAGATTTAAATTCAAATAATTGATCTAGATATGAAGTTGCCGATTGCCGTTTATCTTCATACCTTTCACAAAGTGAATCGAATATAAGAGGGTAATTATCAGCTGACGGAGTAATTCCGGCACATATCGAACGAGCTTTGCCTGTTAATTTTCCAATTAAATAATATAATTTCTCGCATGCTGTTAGCGAACTATTATTATGCACGGCATTTCGAAAACTGGCGATGAACAGCGGCCAATTTTTAATATCCCCATTAAATTCGGGTATTTCAATCGGGGGCAAGCGAGGAGATTTCTTACATTCACTAGGTGCCTGAACCTGCAATTTTTTCTCTGCCCGCTTCACCCTACCCAGTAAGTCTTCGAATGAAGAAAGTGCCTGATAGTCGACGACATAATCAGGATTTAATTTAAGTTCATGAGCGATTATATCGTCCAGCGCACATTCAAAATCAGTACGCAACGAATCTATTGTTTCACAGTCACACAAGAACGATTCTTTATCGAATTCCTCCGAATCAATATTTTTCAATTTATCGCAAATACGTTGCATACGAGAAAATATTCGATCTCTTTTTCCTAACAATCGTTTAAGAGTAATATCTGTAGGCGCCATCTAGCAACCTTCTAATAACGATAATTAAATAAATATGTAACACGCGAAATACGTTGTGAAAGCGATGTGAGCGAATAATTTACCTAAGTGGGTATTTATTTTTACAATAATGCGTCGGTGATTGAGCGCGAAGCGGTAATTCAACGGTAATATTTTAAAATAATGCGGGATTAAGCGAAATAACCAGTTATAGTAACGATTACTAGCTGGTGTTACGAATATACAACGGTTTTACCGAGAATTTAACTATATACCCACACCTGTCGGCGAGACAAGTGTTTGGTACAAAACTAATTAGAATACGAGTATTTTTTTCCGACTACGAATGGCGAATGGTTATCACTGATTTCAATAACTATCCAGGCTCGTTAGGACCAAATGGAAGCGCGGGTTATGCTAAATTTTTCTAATTGCTAATTGGCTGTGAATAAAACATGGAAATTACGTTCTGCCGGGAACACAAGACAGAATGCAGATCGAAATATAGGAAGGATTGCACAATACCTTAATTATCCGGAGACGTCCTCGCGGCTGAGGGGCGGCGGTCGACAGCAGGCAATTTTTAGCGCTCTGACGTGAGGTGCGCGTTGTGAGTAACCGATTGGCCACGAGTTTTAACTGCGGCCGCTTTTTAAGCGGTCTCTCTCGTACTAAAGCGAGAAGATATGTGCGGGAATGGGATAGAGGATAGGACCATCCACAGCCAATCAGATTCGTCGTTCAATGACATGAAGTTATAGATAAAAGACCTAACCGTTCTTTCTACGCAGCGTAACCAGTGTTAGTTTTCAAAATAGCGACCACAATGATCTATGGGCGCGAGTGGGATGACTCGGAACCTTCGATCAATAATAGTACTAGATTCCCGATAAGCGCTTCAAAAACGGCCCGAAAAATACCGCCAGAAACACTTTTGAGACGGTATTTCAAATTAGTATGGTCCAACCATAGCCAACGTTTAAACGTCGAAATGCCCGCAAATCGTGTTTAAAAGTTATGCAAATAACCACGGTAACACCGATATTTTCGAAGGCTTATCTTTTTTTTCCATAATTTATATTTTTTATTGTTTTTCATTAAGTAAAAACGGGTTTAAATAGTAAAATAATTCAAAACACTAACGCAAGGTATGTTTGGCCAATGTTTGCTACAACGCCAATTATTGTAACAAACATTGACATACTGTGTTCTGAGCATTGAAATGTGATTCCAGGAACTTCGTCTAGTACCAAAATAGAGTAAGCACATAATTGTCAACACAGTGTTTTGAGCCTTATTGCTTAGGTCTCAAGTTTCATTTTAGAATGAGTATTTTTGTACTAATGACATTATTTTCAAGGAACATTTTTAAATTGTTGACGTTAAACCTTTCTCGGATGAAAAGACTTAAGTAAATATATATTGCAATGGTAATTAAACTGCCATGTATGTTTGAGTGTTAAGGTTTATACTAAACTGAAGTTGTTAATACTATTGAACATTTTATTTTAAAACTAGCTGACCCGGCAAACGTTGTTTTGCCATCAAAAATAGAAATTAAAAATTTTGTCTAAAAAAAAAAAAAAATAGGGATGGACTGACTGGCGATGAAAAATAGATGTTGGCCGATTCTCATAGATACCGGATAAGCACAAAAAATTTCATCAAAATCGGTCAAGCCGTTTCGGAGGAGTATGGCAACGAAAACTGTGACACGAGAATTTTATATATTTTAAAATGTAGATGTTTACGTCTGTCCAAATGTGGCCACTTATGCGACTTATTTTTGTTCCTGATCCTTAATCTAGAGCTATTATTATTGATCGAAGCTCGGAACACAGGCGCGTATCGACTCGGACAGGTTAAGTTCAAAATAAACGACAGGATCTGATAGACGAGCAAAACGAACGAACTAAGACCCGACCCCAAAAGAACACAGGTCTCCTATTTCTTTCTGAAGGGTTTAAACCTAACACGAAGGGGATGGCGAACTTTATTTTATGGTACCGAACCGAATGCAGAGGTGTCAAACTGGGTGCAGAGAACCGACCTTGTGTATGGGTATCTTATTGTGTAAAACAATGTTACTGCAATTAAGGTCGTTTTCTTCCAAAGAGTCGTAAAATTATCCTATAACCAAAAAAGCTTAAACTCTGCCACACTGTTGGTCACTAAACCAATATAGTAAGCCATTATAATGCAAATTTAATAACTAGAACCACTAGGTATTAACAAAGTGACTACAAACTATGTACAGTGACTGTTTCGTCAGTCAAACGCGAGTTTATGTGCTCATGTCATAACAGAATTAATTAAATTTATGTGTACACTAAAGATTACATGGCCGGCCTGTGTTTGCGTGGCGGTTGATCTCACTAAATAGAAAATTTAAGAAGGTTGGCTACATAATATGTAATACCTAATCATAATTTGATGGCACAGTGGCTAAGCGGTTGGACTGCTGCGCACCGTGTCGCGGGTTCGATTCCTGTACGGAACAAATATTTGTATAACCTACAAGTAGTTGTTCCGGGTCTGGGTGTTTGTATATGTGAGTTTCTATGTTTGTAAACGCACCCACGATACAGGAGAAATTCCTAATATGGAGCACCGTTTTTTTTAAAAAAAATAGGTAAGTGAAAACATACACACACATGTCCTCGGTGCTAGCATTTGTTTGACACCAACTCTACACGGCAACCAGGAGCGGCCTAAAGGCATTCGGGGTCCTCCCAGATGGGGTCATTAGGGAACGGGATACTCAGGGTATAACCCTTTATTACTTTGTGTAATTTATTTTATAACCACTGCTCTCATAACAACCATGAGAACTAAAAATTCGAACACGTGATTGTGACATCTAAAAACACGCACTGGCCCCGCGTGGTGGATTATGGCCCACTCCCTCTCACAGAGAGGAGGCGTGTGTCTCAGCAGATTACTATAGGCTAATGATGAAACGATGCTTATTCAAACGCCAGTCGGTTCGTTCATTGTACAAACGCCAGTCAACGTACCCCATCTGTCAAAATTTACCAATAGAACATTAATCTTCCACTATGGTGCTAAAGTTGAAAATCTAATAAAGAAATTTGACAGACTGAGGTAGCCTGGTGTGCTGGCGGCTGTATAAGAATGTAGTAACTCTTCTGGGATTATCTATTCTGTGGTATAGGTTAATCTATTATTAAAATGCAGCTGCATCCACGATCGTATTAACCCGCCATTGTTAAGTTCAAATGTTTCGCCGTTTATTTGGCAACCATTTTTATTTGCACTAGTAATTTGTAATGGTTATGTAATGCTCTCTCTCTTGCCTTGACGTTTTTTGGCGATTGGATTTTTGTCAGAAAAAGGGTTCCTAGCGAAAATATTGTTTGAGGTTGCAGTATTTTTGTTATTTTCGACTTAATCGAGTTTAGACACCTAGAGTTTTAAATAAAAATATTCCTGGTTTTAGACTAAATATGCATCAAATAAGATCTAAAAGTTAGAAACAAAAATAAACATGATCACAAATCTTTAAAACCGAAAAAAAAAGATCGGTAATTTTTTGACTTAATTTTTGAAAGTTCATTTGAAAACTTCAAAGATTGTAGTTATATTAAAAAGTTACAATTTAACAAAAAAAAAATAACATTCAACTTAAGTGATTTCCAAAGAAAAAAGCGATAAATTATTATTTTAACAAATTTTAAAATTAACTACACATATTTTTAAAACACACTGATAAAAAGCAGACGATCAAAAATGGAAAAAAATGGAATGTTGAAAAAAAAAAAATACAAAGAAAGTTTACATACATTTTTGAACATCAAATAATCCGAGCCTCTTTGATACAGTATCAAGAGCTGTAGACATCCACTTAGTCTGGGTAGAAACTCCACTTGAAGATATTTAGCTTTAAACAGGTAACATGTGGATTCGACTAATCTCTTTTGTTCTCAAAATAGCTATTTACGTTACAGTATTTGATATATTAGGCGTTTCAACTTGCCTTGTTTCTTGGTAATCTGGTAATCAAGTTTAGTCTGTATATCTACTACTATAAGAGCCATTTTTGCCGTTCTGGAAAACGTCTCTAACGGCCCGTTCACGACCATGCCGTTGTGAGCGGTGACTTAGCGCGGGGCGGCGAGCGGTAAGATCAAATGTATAGAAATGTTCGAAACACGCCACCAGGCGTCGCTAGTGGCGACTTCGCGTGCTTACAAAGTAATGTCTTGTTCCCACCGCCCGTCTCGCTCCGCTCACTCTTACACCAAAGTCGTGAACGCGCTGTGACGTTTTCAACGCAGTCCAGCTAGATCCCATGTCTGGGAAAATTCGTTACAAGCATAAAGATTTACACGCACAGTATGTTCCATAATTTCGTCGCCCAAACGGCGTCTGGGTGGCCCGATGGCCGCGGTTTCAAACCTCGGCGTCGTCATCAGCCTATAAATGTTCCCACTGCTGGGACACAGGCCTCCTCTCTGAGAGAGGGAGCCATAATCAACCACGCGGGCCCAGTGCGGGTTGGTGGATGATATATGTCTTCGAATTTTTGGTTCTAGGATATGCCGGTTTCCTCACGATGTTTTCCTTCACCGTTTTGAGAGCAGTGGTGATGAAATAAATTACACAAAGTAATGCGCCTGGCCGGATTCGGACCCACCACCTACAACTCGTAAGTCGGGGCCGATACCACTGGGCCACCACTGCTCAAACCTCAGATCTAAATAATTTTTGTTTTCGTTTTTTTTGTTTTTTTTTTTTCTATTTTTGCACCTGTACAGAGCTCGTTTCACCCGTCTAGTGATTAATGATTGATTATACATAGCATAATACTACAATTTATAAAAGAAGTCACAAGTGTGTTGCTAAAAAATTACCAGTATCTGTTATGATTATGACTGTTACTAATTTGTAGTACCTTACTAATGAGCAACGAGATAAGTTATTGCTTTATTTTAGTACTGTATTAAGGTGCTGATAGATATGAGCGTTCCCAAGACTTGCCTCAGAACATCGTGCATTTGCCTTTTTTTTAATTTTAGCCAAGCATCTCTACGAACATTTTCACGATTTTTGTCGAAAGTCATCAAAGTTTTTTCTGCATGTAGTGTAGATGTCATACCGGTGAAGAAATTTTTGAAATCGGTCCAGTAGTTTCGGACCCTATTCTATACAAACAAACAATCGAATCTTTCCGCTTTATAATATTAGTACAGACTAGCTTTTCCCAGTGGCATCGCTCGCCCCCCCCCCCCCCCTATTTGCCTATGTCACTCAGGACCAAAGCAGCTTTCAACTGGTGAAAGAATTTTTGAAATCGGTACAGTAGTTTTTGAGTTTATCCATTACAAACAAACAAACAAAAATACAAAGTTTTCCTCTTTATAATATTAGTGTAGATAAAATATTCGCAAGAATGCTCATTGCAAGTGAATGTTCAAGTTTATTAGCACCTTTATATGCACGCTTATCAAAAATACTAATTCATACATTGTTATCTCGATGAACGATTGCCCCACATGGTGCCAACAACAATGACAGGTGGGGCAATAATTACCACCACCCTCATAAACTGTCGCCAACTAACTGCAACAAACTTCCACACTAAACAATATTTTGGGGCAACTGGACAGCTACAAAGTTGTCTCTTCATTCATACGATCTAGAGATGGGCTGACTATTGGGAGGTTATCCGAGAGGCCGAATAGTCGGTTCTTTCGGTAAAGTTCTTGGAACATCGACAAAGTCCATAGTGTTTTCTGTATATCTGTTGATCACATTGAGACCATGCGGTCATAATAATTCATTCATTTTTTTAATTTGGATTCACATTTTTCCGTTAATTTGTATACAAATTCGAAGACATGTGATATCTATCAACCCGCACTGGACCTGCGTGGTATATAAAACCCCACTTCCTCTCCAGAGAGCGAAGGCCTGTGTCCCAGAAGTGGGAACATTATAGATATTGCTATTCTATTGTGGTTGTTAAAGGAAAATTCAAGGATGATCATAAAAATATTAACAATTAGTGAAGGTTATCGAATTTTCATTTAAATCATTCAAACCAACTATTTCGGTTTTCTGAACGTCGCGTCGGTACATCTCTAATAATAATCGTCATACTCAACTTTTGTAGATCTTAAAGCAATATATCCGTGATGTTATAACTGTATTTGTGTGTGTACTATTGCTCCCATTGGAGTACCTAGGTAGTTCGTGGAACGTCTTAATCTTGTGTTGTGTTCACAAACAGAATTTAGTTAAAAAAATGAAAACAAATTAATATGGGACAGTAGAAAAAAAAAACATTTTAAAACCTCTATATTTAGTTTAGTTTTCTCTACTTCTCAAACGTTTTCATGACGGCAGCTTACTTCTTCTAATCTAATCTTCTTATTCACATAAACATGGGGTGCTAAGACAGGAAACCTCCACGTGCGCCCGTGGACTGGAGTTCCCTCTCGGATACGTCCGGGGGGAAGACCAGTTTTTCGGGCCGGTGCGCCCTGGGATGCGGGCAAAAACTCTCCTTAGGCACTGTGTGCCTAAGGGGTTTCTTTGCCCGTATGCAAATAGCCTGTCGGGTGGACGCTCCAACGCGTGTCCCTCTGAACAGCAGAGGGCACAGCGGCGGAGCGGGCTTGAGAGTTGTGAGTAATGGGTATGCTCGCCGTCCGACCAAGGACCAAGCCCGGGTCGGTGGCGCGTCGTGTTTCACGCGTCACCGACGGGGCCCCTTATGGGGCCAAATGCCTGCCGGGGTCGCGGATTTTTCTTAATCCAGGATACCGTGGCCCCGGAACGTAAAGGGCATCCGACGGAACACGGGTGGATTTTAGTCAGTAAGAGTCTGACAGTCCCTCCCGCCCTGCGTGGGACTCATTTGATGATTTTGCCACCCTAAAAAAAAAAAAAAAAAAAAAAAAAAAAAAAATCACATAAACATGAAGTTGATATTCGTTTAAATCGAGATAACAGCAATCGAGAATAAGGATTTCAATGAACTTTACCCATTGTACTGTACATCGAGTCCAGTGCTCTAACGACCACTGCTTGGCTCCAAGTTTTAACAGCACCGCCACACTTTTAAGTCTAACTAATGGGTCAGATTGAGGTCAGAAATGCGCTAACGGTGTGAGTGTTAGTTCTGGATCTATGAAGCGGAACTATAATCTTATTTTGGACCAGTAAAACGTCTACAGCTAGCATAGCACGGCATCGTGAATCACAAAATGAAGAAGAAGAAAATAAGTGTATTTGGCTAGCCATTAAACACAAAATTACAAACAAAAATGACAGATTTTACAGTTTTAAACATACCATTGTTTAAAATATAGAAAAGAAATGCTTCTATTCTTCAATGGTATAGGATCGTGCCATAATAAAAGAGATTGAATTGTTCATGTTACGCAGGAACGGCTGATACGGATAAGAAATAGGCAGATACTATATTATTTTTAGAGTAATGAAAATTAAAAAGAATTAAAAACTTGTGGCATGATAAGTGAGTAATTTATGTTTTAACTTTTTTTTAATATTCTCTTTTTTCATTAGGTACTTTTCAGTTTATTCTACCTCAATATTTTTTTAAATAAAGATGTTAAGACATATATTTATAAAATGTATGAACAGAATATGATTTCATTAATTCTGTGGCCAGTTCAAATAAACAGATGTAAACAAACCATCCTTAATCCTCAAAATTATCAGCTTAATAATGTTGTGTCAATATTTAATTAAGGGACGTCCATTCACAATATTGAATTCGGTACAATATTCCAAATAAACCCACCATTTTTACAGCAAATGTTGACCTGCGTTGTACGAACAATGTTTAATGTATTTGTACGCCATGTTTTTCTGTATACTTTATGTTAACATTCTTTTAAACCGAAACAAAATTTGTATTGCAAATGGCCGCTGACTTAAATTCAAAAAACAACGCAATGCTCGCTCGTGACGTATCAATTACAAAAATGCAATTCCACCCGTCCAAGAAAAAACTGCAAAAATGGAAACAGTTAAACTCCATAATTAGCCGTCTGAGCCGAATAAAAACATAAAACTTAACAAGCGAATCATTTAAACAAGAAGCTTGTTGGGCTGTTGGCTTGAAACCAAAAGCGTGGCAGCATCGAGTGGGCCGATGTAACCGCTACATCTGATCCCGGTTTAATTAGAGACATTGCCCCGTGACTTGTGCCAAATTTACGAAACACGTTTATACGTGTTATTTGTAACTGGCACGCAAGTTGATGCTATCAGTGTCTATTGGACAATTGTCGTGTACTCCTGGATAAAGTGAGAAGCGGACTAAAACTACACTTTTTGTATCACTGTAGTGGGAAATGGAAGACAATCGTTTTTGGTACTAGTTAATGGAAATGCGTAGGTAGTTAATCATGGAGAAGTTATAGTCATCATAATCTGTCCAGCCTTTTCCCAACTATGTTGGAGTAGGTTCCCAGTCAAAATCATATGCACGTAAATATCAATGTTTTACGTTGACCGACTGCCCATTTGACCTCCACAACTCAGTCCACTGAGTTATACTATACCTCTTGGTTAGACTGGTTTCAAACTTTAGAGCTTCTGACAAACAGTAATGACGGTCAAAGATATATAAATGACAGCCAGGATCAACAACTTCACGTGTTTTCAGAAGCACGGAAGAAACTCGCTATGATAAATGGTCACCCATACTCAGACAAATCATATGGGAAGCTTTCAGTGAACTTTAATTAAAATCGTAAGGTAAATAAAAGCTTTGTTTGTTTATTCTACATTCAAAACGGATACTAATATTTGGAGTAACGAAGTATTTCTTCTCTAGAAGTAGACCCCAAATTTATTGGCTAAATCTAATACGCCTACACACACTAGTTTAAGTAAAGTTAAAATACATTTTTTTTTTAACTATTTTCATTACAAAACCTGAAAATGATTTGCTACAAGTAAACACGAAGTTTATCTATGTCACAATAAAGTATTGTAACGCACTTTACAAAGCACGAATGAGTTTGATAAACATCCACTTTGATGACATAAATCTACAAACTATGACTTCAACAAACGTAGGCTGTGTTTACCGCATGGTAGTTGTTTTTGAATACGAGACCCTGAAACCGGCACTTAAATTCTTAATAGCTCCAAAATTAGATTTAACTATCTCAGTGCTGCAACTAAATTGTCTTTTACCGCATAATTGAAGACGTTTCACAAAACGCGATACTTTTGTTGTTCAGCATTAAGGTCACAGCTCATTAGAGTACTCCGTACCGCTGCGCTTCCTGCGGCTAGTATTCTTCATTTGGACTTGTATAGATATGCGCGCACTATATCAACTCCGTAGTGTCACTGGATCGCCTCGGTCGTAAGCCCTCCACACACGAACGGCAGGTGTACCACTCGGTGAAAACTCGCTGCTCGCATGCTTGCCTTGCGTTAACCGCGCATTACCAACGCGCGGGTCCCGAGTGGACCGGGTGCTGCCCTCGAATGATTCACTCGAAAATTCTTGAACAATGCGTGCGTCCACTCGTTGACCACGCGGCGTTCACTAGTTGACCGCGCGGGGTCTACTGGTTGACCGCGCGACGTTTATTGGTGATAACGCGGCGTCCACCCGTGGACCACCTGCCGACAACGAGTGGACGCCGTACGACGAGGCGATACAGGGTGGGTGCCGGTTGGCTCTAATGAGCTGTGACCTTTACTTTCGTGCCCACAAGTAATGGTACGAGTCGGCTATGTAAACAGATCTATCTGTCAACTTGTTTACAGTTCGTCCGTGCTAGTTCTACATAAAATCTTCCCGATCTGTATGTTGTTTGTTTACATGGTAGAAACTTTGATGCAAGCCGTTCATACGTGTAGTCACGTTGAGATTGCATTCTGTATGTTTATGCTGAGTTCTTTGCGAGTAAACACGAAAATAACTATGGAATATGTAGCTATTGAACTTGTTGAGATATGAAGCTCAACTTTTATTTTTGACTTGTTTTCGTCGATAATTGTAGCCCGTTTTCACTGAGATATTTTCAACTTGATTCTACTGATTCAGAAATAGGAGAAATAATACATTATTGACAGACTGGGGTAGCTTTATGTGCTGGCTCGTCTTATAGCGTCATCTACTTATTCTAAAAATATTATAAAATAACTGTAGTATCTTTCAAAGCACACATAAACCATAGGCGTGTCCCAAAGAGTTCAGTCAGATTTGAAAGTGTAATCTTGTGTGACGGAAGTAAGTTTGTAAACCAGAGTAATTCCGCGGCGTATAAGTTTATGTTCTACTTCAAGGTTGTTACAAACAAAACTTGCGTACTACGTAGGTCGTAGTGTGATCACACTTCTTATTTTACTGAAATATATTTGTTTTGTTACAGTGTGTATTATTTTATACAATAATCTAGTGTTGTGTCACATTTTTTTATTTATTTATGATAGATTTGCGGGAACACCCAAATACTCCGAAATATTTTATTCCGAATTTCGGTATTCCGATTTTCAAAACTCCGAATATCATAATACCTAAAAATTACAATATCTATTATTAAGAATCACGAAATTTATTTAACCGAAAGTCGTATATCCGATTTCTTAGTTTTCCGATTTTCACATATTCGAAAAATGTAATGCTCGATGAGTTCTCATTCCGAAAAACGAAATTCCGATTTTCAATATTCCGAATAAACTGATTTTTTCGGAATAATGAAAATCGGAATTTCGTTTCTCATTCTACAAAGTCAGTGCCAGAAACGAATTGCTGCAAAACCGGCTCCACGTAGTTTTGTCTACCGTACTCTTAGAGGGTTATTTAAGCCTGTGTAGGCGCGGAGTGGTGAGGCGTATCCTCTGGACTTTGACTGTTTGCCTTCAGGATTGTTATTGTTATTAGGAGAACTTAGGATCCATGAGCGAGCGAAGCGAGCTCGGGACTTGGGGCACCCCGACTCGGACAGGTTAGGTTCGAAGGGGATGGCGGGGTCTGAAAGACCCCGCCATCCTCTTCGTGTTAAGTTACTTTAAACCTTGCTCACAGAAATAAGAGCCCCGCGAAGCGGGGCTCCGTCGATCTACCTTGGTAGGTGGTAGTCAACAAATTGACCAAGGATGCAAGAGCGAGCGAAGCGAGCTCGGGACTGGGGGCACCCCGACTCGGACAGGTTAGGTTCGAAGGGGATGGCGGGGTCTGAAAGACCCCGCCATCCCCTTCGTGTTAGGTTACTTTGAACCTTGCTCACAGAAATAGGAGCCCCGCGAAGCGGGGCTCCGTCATTCTACCTTGGTAGGTGGTAGTCAACAAATTGACCAAGGATGCAAGAGCGAGCGAAGCGAGCTCGGGACTGGAGGCACCCCGACTCGGACAGGTTAGGTTCGAAGGGGATGGCGGGGTCTGAAAGACCCCGCCATCCCCTTCGTGTTAGGTTACTTTGAACCTTGCTCACAGAAATAGGAGCCCCGCGAAGCGGGGCTCCGTCGTTCTACCTTGGTAGGTGGTAGTCAACAAATTGATCAAGGATGTAAGAGCGAGCGAAGCGAGCTCGGGATTGGGGACACCCCAACTCGGACAGGTTAGGTTCGAGTTAGGTTAAGCTAACGGAAATAGGAGCCCCGCAAAGCGGGGCTCCGTTGAACCACCTTAGTGGTAATATAACTCAGGAATTCAGGATGCGATAGCGAGCAAATTGTGTCTTGGGGCACCCCGACTCTGACAGCTTTCGTTCTTCTCACAGGGATTTTTTGTAATATTATGAATGAAAATACGTAACTCAAAAATAAATTATTTTAATTACTCAAAAAAAAATTATAAAAGAAATTCTTTTATTGAAAAGTTAAGAGGCATTTTGACAAGGCGTTTTAAAAGCATACTTTTCTCTGATAAGAGATTAAATTTTCGGAATTTTAATAATCGGAATTTTAACCATCGGACTTAGTGTTTTTGAAGTTTCGGAAAATTATTAATTCGGAATTTTTGATATTCGGTCTATTGAAACTCGGTATTTTGAAAATAGTAATTATAAATGTTAGGAATATTGAAATTTCGGAATTATGAAAATAGGAATAATGATCAATCGGAGTTGTTATATTAGGAATTTTGAACCATTCGGAATTATGAAAATCGGTATTTTGAAATTCGTATTTATGAATTTCGGAATAAAGTTTTTCGTATTATCGTAGTGTACCCTAGATTTGCTGCTTGACTCTGGCCTAAGTCCAATCCGACACCGAAATTTTTCTAAAGACTTTTTTAAATGTCGAACTTCGATTCTGAGTATTAAGTTTTATTGTCACTAACCCACTAGGATGTACGATAAGTCCAAAATCCTAGCGTAGCATTTACTTTCGCAAAAAAGACGATGGTGCCGATTCTGTTGTACACCGAACTAACCTAAACTATAACTAAAATTTCTTATTTTTAGATAGTTGGTTTTGGTAAGTTATTCTGAAAACAAGAATCTCTAAACTTAGTTACAGTTTTGACATAATTAAAATCGAGTTTGACAATCGCTAAGTTGAGTACACCATAGACCAAGATTTGTCGGAAATTAAAATAAAAAATGAATGAAAGTGAACGAAATGATCTGAATTGCAAAAAAAAACCTGAGTAAAATCAAATAATTATTTAAAACTGTTTATCAATAATCATTAATGAAGCACAGGGAGCTTAATTACGGCGTAAAACTTTAATGTTGTTTATATTTATTTTTTTAGTTTTTACTATCTGTGACCATAGTGATCATACTAGGGTTGTAAATCGAAAATGATTAGAACTTTGGCGATACTTTTTCGGTTTTCAATAAGAAAAATACTTATAATTTTATTAAAATCGATAAAACTGCAATATTTAAAAAAAAAACAGCATACCATGATTTATCCTGCTATTTATTTTAGTTTATTAAAGCTAGTTAACTAATAAAAATGTGATCTCGAGAAAAGAAAATCCGGTTTTTGGTTTGGTGTTGAAAATCTCCGGTATTATCGTCGCCGTTGGAAAGCCCTATCATGGACATTTGAATTTGTCAACATCAACAATCTGTTTTATTTTTTTGTATTGACTGAAGACGAGGCAGTATGGTCTATGACCTTCGCCTGTCCAATCATGGACGAAGAGAGGAAAAAAAAAAAAAAAAATTTTTTTGTTGTTTATTTTAACTTTGTGGATTAAACAAATATGCAGGCTTCAAGAAAGCGAGCAAATAAACGACAGCAGGAGCTGCTCGTGGAGCGGCTCCATAATAATCGGCAAATGGCCAGAGGTTAGAAAATTTCGCGGACAAGCTGCGGTGTTTATACACCGTGTTCTTCACGTTATCCATAAACTTTAGCAAATACTTCTATGGCTTTTACAAATCAAATCCAACAAAGGAAGTAGTACTTAAAAAGGCTTCGTTACAAAGATATTAGTAATTTCATTTAATGAAATTCAATTGAGCTATGCAGTGAGAAAGTATCTTAATTTGAAATCTATCAAATACTATTTGCATTTCATTTGTTTCAGCCCGCCAAATGTTATGAATGACGTTGCCAATTCGGATAAAGAGGCATGCATATCGGGTTATTTACGTCTAGGTATTTAGTTTGTATGAAAATTATCAAAAAATTAAAAATAAGAATTTATTAATGTGTCCATAATGAAAAATGCTTACTTCCGTGGTTTGAACATCTGGTCGAAGTTTATGTATATCGTCCGGAACACGGTGTATATCTATTTTTATTGTCATCTTTAACTTCACCGGTCTACATTTTTTTAGAAAATCAAGCTGATCCCGAAGTCATGGAATTTTAGGCCAATGTCACTAGTGAGCTGAACCAACTGGGCTGCAGCAGGACTGTAGAGCAGTGGCAACATGTAAGTAGTTTCAGTCAGATGAAATGTTAAACTTTATTTTCATGTGTTGTAAATTAATTTCATTTCAACAGATTTGGAGTGTGTGGGTGGCTAAAGTCAAAACAAGGGCAAGAAAAGTGAGGGATTCCATCAGGGCCACAGGTGGAGGACCGGCAGGGGCAGATCTCAATGATATTGAGAAAAAAATTCTTGATATCATTGGTTCTGCTTCTGTAGATGGTTTTGCCAATTTGGAAATGGTAATTTATTTAATAATAATAAATATTACTAAGACCGGTTTTCAAAAATTTTGTGTTAACCTTTCAAACACTGATTGCACTCTGAAGCAGGCTACAAATAACTGCGCAGTAGTCAATTATCCATACTAAACAGCAGCCATGCCATGTGCATCGGAAAGACTGGTTTCAGAGCGGCAAGCATATGTGATGCAAACTGTATATACGAAAATTAATAATTATCCATTGTTATTGGAGCTCAATGAATTAACTGTTATTTTTTATTCCAGGGAATACCTGTCTCTTCCCCACTGCCCATGTCGCCTGCCCCAAATATCGATATGTCGCCCTCTCTACAGCCCATACTGGCAGAGCAGCCGGTGGAAACCGACGGCGGGATGAGTGCAGGACCACAGCGGCGGTCCAGCAGCCGAATTTCGCGTCGTCGAAGACTGCCGAGGACTCCCCGCCCGCCAGTGCACCACACTTTGGTACAAGCACTAAATGAGAATAGCCGGTTACTCCGGGAGAGCATTGTGCAGGCTGCAGAAATTTTGGCAGCTGCTTGCTCTTCCGGTTTTCAACATCTAGTGGTAAATGCCCAAGACGAAGATAATGGGAATGAAACCTGATGGGTTTCAACTCATTACTTTGTCTTGGAGCTTACAACTCCATGTAACCGGCTACTCTCATTAGTGCTTGTTTCAAAGCTCTCAGCTCGCTACTGACATTAGCCCAACTTCAGACTGAATGGGATTAGCTAGTTTAGTACATTTTTGACTGATTGTTAATTATTTTGTTGATTGTTAATTATTTTGTTGATTTTTAAATTTTGTTGATTTTTATATTTTGTTGATTATTGTATTTTGTTAATTATATTATTATATTTAGTGAATTGAGTGGCGATTCTGATTTCTGATAGGTTTAAGGATACGAAAATTAAAATTTTAATAGAAAGAAATAAAATGTTTAATTTAATTAAAATAATTGACAAGTGATTGCCGAATTTCCCTTGCTTCAGCAAGAAAATCTGTGCTGGTATCCTCCACAATAGCACTCTGCTCGCTATCCTCGGTGACATTGATATTATCTTCTTCATCTGCAAAGATACACTTATTTAGATCTCTTATTTTGCAAACAAATAAAATGAAAGAAGAATTACAAAATAATAAACTTTGTAAGTAAAATGGGTACACTTACCATCAGATGTTTCCGAAAACATATTGTATAGGGTGCAACATGCCAGAATAATTTTTGCTGCCTTTTCTGGTTTATAATGTAAGCAGCGATGCCTGTGTAGGCACCTAAATTTGTTCTTTAGGCGCCCATTACACATTTCCACCACATTTCTTGCCCTTGTGTGGAACTCATTATATGAAGCTTCCGTTTCAGTAGTGGGCACCATAATGGGAGTCATGAGCCATGGCTGTAGTGGGTATCCCTTATCTCCTAAAATAAATAAAACTTTATATTGTACTTAGCTAATATAGACCCAGTAGGTATAAAAGTTTACTAGTGACCTACCCAGAAGCCACTGAGATCTTTCCCCATGTATAAACTCATTTCTGAGGACTGTGTGAATTTTTGATGCCCTCCATATTGCAGCATCGTGGGTGGAGCCTGGAAAATTTGGGTTTAACCCAATAATAATCCCCCTCGCACTGCATACCTGAAAGTTTTTTATTTTTTAATCAAGATTTCAAGATAATTAATTATGTTAATATTAAATGTAGTTTATATACTCACAATCTGGCAGTTGATGCTATAATAGCCCTTTCAGTTATAAAATAGGTTGCCAGGTGCAGTAGGATGATTTAGAGGAGGTTTTGCTATTGACACATGGGTCCCATCTACTGCACCTAATGTGTTGGGCATATTATATAGGTCTAGAAAACTGAAACAACCAAAGTATTACATGAATAAGAGTGGTGCAGTTTCCAGTTTTATTTTATCTTAAAATCTACTTGGCTTAAAAAAAAAAAATTAACTCACTCTCTCTTGGCTGCCACCTTTTCTTCGGGGGTTATGGGAAATCTCAAGTATTGAGGTGACAATACAGACAAAATTTCCTCTGCCGTAAGAGTGAGGCACCTGCTCACTGACGGCTGGCTGAGCCCAAGTATGTTGTCTTGCCCAACAGCTGTTTGATAACTGCCTTGGGCAAACAGATTTAGTGCAGCTAGAATCTGAATATGAGTTCTATTATCATACAGGTAGATAGTTAGAGATTTTTCATCCTAAAATGCATGCCCCTCCACTGCTTGTTGCATACACTTTTCAGTCAGTAGGTCGTTCAAATGTTTGTAAAGAAATTTTAGTGGAGGGGCGACTTGACTGAACATGGAACTGACTTGACTGCAATATGTCTATGAAATGACTAGGTATAATATATCACCCATTAATATAATAAAAGTGGGATACCACTCACTATGACTAAAAAATCACAAAATCCAAATCCAACTTGTTTTAGCAAGTAAATTAATGCACATACGACACAACACTGTTCTAACCTTTAAGTGTTTGGGGATAAATCCTTCATCCAACCGAGGATTCCGTAGCTGATCCACCAAATAAAGTGCTCCCGATCTAGGGAGTCTAAAAATTTTTCTAAACTTCTCCTCTGCCATTTGGAATGGGTTGGATTGGTCTCGCAATCTTTCCAATTGGATTCTTTCTTGATACTTTCTAAAAAAATGTTATTTATTATTAGTTATTATACAGAACCTGGAAGTGGCTTTGATTATGAGAAGTGGATTTATCCACTTCTTTTCCAACTAATAATGTAGCAAGTGCATTAGATGTTCTGTACAAAAATCGCTTGTAAGTTGTCATGAATGCATTTCGTATTGTATCTTAATAAAATAACACTAAATTTACCTTTCTGCCGAATCGACAACAGCTGCAACCACATAAGCTTCCATTATGAACTCAAAATCATCCAAACTTTCTAAGAAATACGAGAGAAATCTGCTTTTTAATGACAACTAATTTTAATCCACACCTTTTTAATCGCGTCTAAAAATAGTCTGATTTAGTTTGACAATCATAAGTTTAGGTGAAAAACGTCAATTTCAGAATAGCAAAATTGCCATTTTCACTAAATTGAATAACTTAGTGCTGTCAAACTATAATATATTTAAGTTATGTCACTTTAGTCAATTTCAGAATGGGAAACGTCGTTTGACAGGAACAAACTTAATTTTAGTGATTTTTAGTCTAGTTTAGAGGCATTTGTGACAAGAGAATCGGCACCGATGTCAGGTTTACATAGACTGCTTGCAGTCTGTCAGTGAATGAATTTGGGTTAAATATAAACTAAAAAGAGTAAAATAAAAACTTTTTTCAAAAATATTTTTTTATAAAACCTTATTGCCGCCATAGTAGCAATTTATAAACTCACTTGTAGTTCATGCGGGATTCCAACGGGACCCACGACATGCTAAAGAAATTACTATTCACTTATTGAATTTCAATAAATATCAAAACCCAAACAGTTTAAAACGAACCCTGTCCACCACAAAATAAGGTGTCATATATCACAAAGTTAAGCACCCTTGATTAATCCTAAGTTAAACACACAAGTCAACATCTCACTTGAGCCAAACTTAGCCGAACCCAAAGTTGATGACTTAATATTGATGTGTGCTCCTGACATTTCCTTACTAAGTGACCCTTTGAACTGTTCTGAGGGCCTGACTCCTGCAGTGTTCCCTTTTACTTGGAAACAAAGGTGGTTTATGGCATAGAGTAATAAATTCGTGTGGAAGCGAACCCTTTTTGCCTACAGGTAACAGCGATTCCTGTGTGACTCACATCAATCTTTTGGAAGACATAATTATATTTCAGTTTTGTATAAGAGCACTATCTTTGACACGCGTTACCTGTGTGACGTTTGTCGCTGGCTTCTTGTCCGTTGTTCGTGCTTTGTTCGACAGAGATAACACTCAACAAAGCCGACACCTTCCTTTTTTCACAGACACAATTAAAATGAATTAAGATCAGTTAGTAACTTTCATCTGCGGAAAGTCGCGAATGAGATCTATTCCAACCGACATCGGACCGACCGGTGTTGGCCACTTCAACATGGCCAAAACTGTAGGCATTAACAGCGCGTTAGCACCAAGTGTATCGCCTTTGTACTTCCTTATTCTTTGCACTTGGTAACATAACTTACTACGTGTCATTAATAATTTCCCTTGTAAGAAATCACTCGTGCATCTAAATTGGGAAATAAACTTTTTGACTAGTCATGATGCTGACCCCGAGGGTTTTGTGAGCTTTCGATTTTAAGCTCGTGTGAGTTTTCTGACCCTTATGCGCTATAAATCTATTTTAGTCCAGTGAGGGTAGCCAGAGACCCTTATGTCTTTGAAAATGAACGTTGCTAATATTTTAATTGATAATAACATCAAAATAACTCAATCAAAAGAATATTACAATATTTTATACTCATTAGCCCATAAAATTATAAAGCTTTTTAGGAAAAGATTTTGACGGTGAGAGGACTTCAATCTGTGACCTTTCGATTTAGTACACGTTGGGAAAGAAATGAAAAATTCGTACTTACCAGGCATGGCCTAGTTGGTATGACGCCCAGTTGAATTGCACGTTCAAGTCCTACTCCACAATCGATTTTATCTTTCCACAAAAATATTATTGAAAGTGTACCAAAAACCTTTCAGGAAACGCATCTTCCTCCAGAAGATTTTGGATATAAAAAAACATCTAGTCTACTCGTGTACCTTATTTATGAACAGTTTAGTTGAAAATCAGAAAATATAGAAGACAGTGAATAACAGACAGATCGTTTAAATTCTCATTAATTTTGTGCACTATCAGTATGAATAGCTACATTAATAAAATTTTCGATTTCATATTTTATCATCCATACATTTGTTAACTGAATAAAATATTTCCTTTGCTAACTGATAGAGTATATTTTATAGCGATTCATCAATAAAATATATATCCAAACACCGCCTGGAGCTGTCAAATGTTATGATATTTTTATTGCCAGCCTATAAAACGGGCTCAAAATAACTTAGTGGAGCCGCCAGCTTATAGAAACGTCAATATACCTTCTACAAATAAATACCTATGGATAGTAAAATCGTTTACTTAATAATATTAAATACTAATTAATTAGCATACGTATAGCATAATGACCCTGTAATGTTCCCACTTTTGGGACACAGGCCTCCTTTCCCTGAGATTAGAGAGAATCCATCGCATGCGGGCCCAGCACGGGTTATTTTTTCTACGGGCGGCACACATAAACACGATACGACGTCACGTCGTGGAAATCTACGACACGACGTCGTAACGTATCGATGCACGATACGACGTTGTGACTCAGGATGCAATCCTGCGCAGTTGTTATTCGAAATTCAAAGATGACGGATGGTATTGAAGTCGATCATTTAATTACCCTAGTCGAGCAGCGTCCCGTACTATGGAACAGAATGCGTCTAGAGCGGTCCATTTTTCGGAATGAACTAAAACACCACCCCACTGTAACGATGCTTATCGTAGATTTCTACGACGCGACGTCGTATCGTGAAACGACGCCGCATCGTTGTACGACGCGACGCCGTATCGTGTTTATGTGTGGGAGCCCTACGATATGCCGATTCCGTCACGATGTTTTACTTCACCGTTGAGAGAGCAGTGGTTATGAAATAAGTTACACACAGTTATGCGCCTGTCTGGGTTCGAACTCAGCCTCGTAAATCAGGCTGTTGCTACTGGGCCACCAATACTCCTAAATATGACTAGCTACATTATAATATAAATTATGTTTTCCGCTTTCTTTAAAAAATAAACTAATTTACAGTAAAAGTGTTTGTAAATCGATCTGACAACTTCTCATAACGCTGCTAATCTTCTTATTTAAAAGAAAGTATTTTTTCATATCTGACTCTAGTTTTTTTTTTTTTTTTTGTGTGGCAAGATCATCAAATGAGTCCTCCCGCCCTGGGTGGGGCGGAAGGGACTGTCAGACTCTTACTGACTAAAATCCACCCGTGTTCCTTCGGATGCCCTTTACGTTCCGGGGCCACGGTATCCTGTATTAAGAAAAATCCGCGACCCCAGCAGGCATTTGGTGACGCGTGAAACACGACGCGCCACCGACCCGGGCTTGGTCCTTGGTCGGACGGCGAGCTTACACATTACTCACCGTCCGCAAGCCCGCTCCGCCGCTGTGCCCTCTGCTATTCAGAGGGACACGCGTTGGAGCGTCCACCCGACAGGCTATTCGCATACGGGCAAAGAGACCCCTTAGGCACACAGTGTCTAAGGAATAGTTTTTGCCCGCATCCCAGGGTGCACCGGCCCGAAAAACTGGTCTTCCCCCCGGACGTATCCGGGAGGGAACTCCAGTCCACGGGCGCACGTGGAGGTTTCCTGTCTTAGCACCCCGTGTTACTAACCTTAGTTTTTATTTGTTGAAACCTTTGAAACAACATTGAACATTGTACTCGTTATAATTAACAAGTTTTACTATGAGACAAAACTTGTAATCACAAAAAAGACAATTAATACATTATTTTAATTTGTAGTTTTAATAATTCTACAGTACAATGACGTCTCACAAAGTTTCTGGCAAATAAACAATAAGCTTGTACAAAATCCTTTTTGATTTATGAAATGTGTTGATGATGTTCACTATAAATTAACAGTGTTAATTTTTTTTTTCTTGCTGCTTAATGTAGGTGTAAAGGTGGTTACTAACCGGCGTTATGAGGAGTAATTAAATATAGCGTGTTACACAGCAAGCAATCCTGCAGTTAGTGCGAAGGAACAAGGCGTTCGCAACGGTTAACGAGCGGCTCGTTGTTCGCTGCGAATGGTACATTACGGCCCGTAACTGTGGTCACCTTAAAACTTAACTTTAGTGAATTAACATAGATTTAGGACAGAATTCTTAATGATTGATCTGTGTATAGTGAATCACAGCAATTATCAGACGGATAAGATTTTTTAGGATACGAATTAATGCAATTTCATGATTCTTTTAGATTTTATTACATTGCTCAGATTCATAAAATACAAAAGAATTATTGGGTCTGCTTTCTTCTACTCATACAGCATTTCTACAACTTATATATTAAGTTTATCCCAAAAAATTAGGAGAAGTTATAACGATCCGTTCACTAGAACATAGTTATATAAAAAAATATAATAAAACAGAAGACCTTACGATTGTGATCAGGTGAACAAAGAAAATTGTTTAACAGAACATAAAATCATGATTAAAATCTTAATCTAACTTAAACATTCTTATATAAACATAAGAAATACAAACTAAATGCTAGAAATACAATAAATTTCTCGTATAACACGACACGTCTAAAGTTACACCAGTATACACGGATTTAAATTTATGTCTCCGGAAACTCGATATTCCCGATTGAGGTAATTGAAAGCTTAAAGGAATTTATTTCCAATTTCCTATCATATGAGGTTTTTCCGTCTATGAAATACACCGCCAGCGTCGATATGAAATTTATGACATGTCTGTTTTTAATTCTGTTTTTAACTCAATTGGAACATTGTTAAGCTGACAGGGGAGAATGTTTGTAACGAGATGCTTTTTCAATTATTTGTTTTTATAAAATGAGATTTGTTAAAACATTTATATTCTTAGTGGTTGCCTCAGCTCAAGTCAAGCGACATTCTTCAGTTTATTAACAAACTAGTGTATGGCAGCGGCTCCACCCGCATTCCGCAATTTCACACGGAGTCCTACTATGGAAATAAAAAGATCTTGCGTTCAAGAGTAATAAATTAAACATCATTCCATTCACATAGACCTTTATGTTACTTTATAATTATGATAATGCCATCTAGCCAATTTTGGAAACAGTATTTTATAGTATTAGTGGGATTGACATGTCCATGACTGAAGAGTTTCCATAAGAAATCATCGTCGAAAATTCAGAAACCGCCAAATGCGGTTTCAATTTGGTGGTCATTTTGAACCGTTGCCATGACGACTGAGTCAAAGTAAGCTTAGTACTTAATTGACTTGAGGCAGGTCTTGGAATACCGGTGTTATGGATAGCTGTGGGTAGATGTTGATATTTTCCTCGCAATAAAAATAGTGTAAAAGATAACATTGCAACGGACGTGTATTTATAAATAAAAATCAGTATGAAACATTTATAATCTCCTAGCTTTGTATTGTTTGAATTGTGAATGTAAAGTCAAACTTTATGTTATGAACACAAGGATTAGTTGCTCGACAGTTCATTTTAGTTTTTAAAATTCATAAAACTTTATACACATTTTTTTTAAGTATTTTTTATATAAAGTTAAAACTAGGTGTGTTTGTAAATGTTTCCTTTTTTTAAATAAACATTTAAACTAACATTTAAACATTTACACAAACATCCAAGTATTCAGGCACTGCATCAACCTTGTGATTTAATCGTATTATCTCCAAAAGAAACATCAAGCCAAATATCTTTTATGACGTCTAGACTTCGGTCTATTTAATTAAGGTAAGGGCCTCAAAATTTAATAAACAGAATGCAGCGGCTTCAAGTCACACTCCTTATTAAGAAAAACGTAATATTTGTGCAGCTGTTTATTTTTCATAAAGATGAAAACCGTTGCAACGTCTCGTGCAGAGTCTCAACTGTTTATATTAGGTTATTAAGAGGCACCGGGCAACCGACTGTGATAAATATGAACAATAAGACCTCATACATTTAATGCGGTTAAAAACCCACCGTCTGTCTGTTTTTCGTTGGTTATTTTCAACTTCTTTTATCTACGGTCATGCAAGCTTTGCGGGTCGCTGTAGTAACCCAAACGTTATTTTCAGAGGTTAGGAATTGTTGGCTCCTTTAAATGACAATTTCGCCATATTTTTGTAATACATGGAGTGGTAGATTTGTTAAATAATAATTATTACTTTCTTCATGAACACTTTAGGATTACCTGTGTTATATTATGTAGAAGGGAACTTTTCATAACGCGCATTATTTAATTTAGAACATTTCGAACCAACATCGACCATTTGGCATGTAAATGATCATGGACACTACAACAACATGGACCATCTTCACAATAATAATTTAAAAATCTACATGGAATATGGCACTAATAATTCTAAAAAATGGATAAATATTTCTGAACTTTTTTTTTTCCGTTAATTACTTATTTTTTAAAATTCTTGAATTACATCTAACTTAAAAACAATACAATAATAAATTAATTAAACCTAAATATTTACAAAATAAAAAACTATATACA
This sequence comes from Agrotis exclamationis, assembly GCA_950005045.1. NCBI lineage: Eukaryota > Metazoa > Arthropoda > Insecta > Lepidoptera > Noctuidae > Agrotis > Agrotis exclamationis. Next base: position 11,428,971 of record OX465436.1, on the reverse strand, counting down.
AAATTGGGACCTTCTATATGCCAAAGCCGGGATTTCATGCATTGACTGGTTGCGATTTTAATATGTCCTTTTTAAAAAGAGATAAAAAAAACCTGTCCAAATATTGCAGAAAATCTAGTGTGTATCAGAAGGCGTTCAATGCGTTAGGCAATGCAGAAGTTGTGGAGAAGGAAGATGAAAAAATCCCGAAACTATAGTTTGTATGCCTAATGTATGATATGTTCGAAATGTTCAAGATTGAATAATGCGCGTTATGAAAAGTTCCTTTTCAGAAGTTTCTTTTCATTAATTTTCAGAAGAGGAACATTATTGAAGAGTCAGATGATGATGAAAACAGCAGTAGTGAAGTGTCGAATGACGATGAGGAAAATTAATGTTAAACCTAATGTAAAGTACATTATAACTAATAAAATATATTGCATTGCACAGAGCATATGCATTTTTCAAGATTTACAGTAAAAAAAACTAGGTACATGATATAAAATTTTAAAGCTTACAAAAACATGTTTTTTTTTCTCAATTTATTTTACAATTTATAAATAAAGGTGCTGATGACGTGCAGGGCTGACGTCTGCCAGGTCACGGCTATTGCCCTTGGCATGCTATAAAATCATAATTGTACAAACTAACCTTACAGGAAGACCGTTACTCGCAGGGATCAGTAGCTCTTGGACTACTATAGCTGTCAATGTATCTAATGGAGCGGACTTAGGAAGTTTTTGAGCTTAACTTGAGCTGAGTTAACAATTAAGAATATTGAACGTTAGTTTATAAGGAATACATTTATCACTTTTCAGGTGATATCAAGACGAGTCATAATACCATAAAGTACGACACCTCTTCCTTCCGATTCCCGATATTATGACAAAAGCTAAATTAAGTCGCAATTCAATGAATATATGTCAATTAGTTTCTGATTCAGTATTCATGAAAATGAATGTAGAATTCCTCTAGAGTTGACATGTTATGAACTCACATGCGGAATTCCTAGAATTTTGTTAATTAGTATTGCATAAAGACCCCAATTAAGAATCTTGAAACGTCAAAATTCTAATGCTCCTTTGTCGCATCGCAGTAAAGTGGCATGTTCTTAACAATTTTGTTCTATGTAGATTATTTTGTTTTCTACAAAATCGTAGTTGTAAGTCGTTTGTGACCAAGCAGTTAGGTTCCCTTTATTTAGAAGGTTTCATGTTAACTTGCCTTTTTTGCTAGTTAGTATGGTAGTATGTTGGTATGGCACAAATTTTGCAACAGTATTGATTGTGCTGACATTTTACACACACCTTTTGGTTTCGGAGAAAAAACATTTTATAAGACAACTCCTCAAATATTGATGAACACGGACATTTTAAAAATAAAATACGTGTTGAATTTTGATAGATATATAAATATATCCTTTTCTCATTTTTATAAGAGCACTTTTTACAATTTGATTAATTGAATTTGTCAATGAGTATTGCATACTGGTGTGTGGAAGGCTCCAATTAAGAATTTCTGAAACTCACAATATACAAGTAGATGCAGTTTCTAAGGACCATTAATGAGAAGTCAATATTTTTATTACGTCTGTACTTTCGTGTGAAATTATTGGCTTTAATTCTAGGGAAGGACTCAGTTGAAAAAAAAAATGTTCCAAAAAAAGAAACAACCGACTTCAAAACCCACCACAAAAAAGTATAAAATAATTTTTCATTCGGAAGTCGGTGTAATTTTTTTTGTGGTGGTTTTTGAAGTCGGTTATTGTTTTCTTGAAAAAGTTTTTTTTTTGTTTTACCTTGTTTAGTTCAAACACTCAACTTAAAAAAAAAACACCGGCCGAATTGAGAACCTCCTGTTTGAAGTCGGTTAATAAAAGTAATGTAGCTTATTTCTCACAATTCACATGAATTTATCTTTTCCTTTTACCGTAGTCGCTTTCTTCAGTCACTCTTCGTCTATAGACGCTGACTCATGACAAACTCAGACGTCGTCGTCAGACCACGTCAATGAGAAAAGAAAGTGGTTTCACAAAGATCACCGTGACTTGCTCTAAGAAGTCCGTTCATCTTTCCGAGACAATAGGCAGGGGCTGACAACCTTTATGTTTGCTTTTCGATTACAGATGAACGCTATACATAGATAAGGTTTTAATGTTACAACAGAGGCCTTATCACGAGTTTTCACGTTTTTTGGCGTAAAATCAATGGGAACGATTTTATGGATAGAATTAGTGTCTCGTTCGTACATAAAAGGCGCTTTTTAATTTTCTATACAATTTTAAAATAGTTATGGTGCTACAGTCCCAGTCACAAGACATAATAACTTTGAAAGTACTGTAGGTGCCCATTCCAATGCGTATGCATCCCAAACAAAGAAATACCAAAATGATTATGAAAGAAACATTATGTCCAAATAAAATATTTCTATCATCCTGAAATCATCATCGTATTCCAAATTATGAACGTTTGTTGGCTAGCCGTCAAACAATATTTGTGTTGAGAAGAGATCCATTAATTGTTTCCGATGCTCCGTTATTTGAGATGTTAAAGGATATCCGGATTATTTGGTTCATGTTTTTGTGATTGTTGTTACAATATATATTTCGACTAGTAACAATATTCTTGTGTTTCTATATTATACAACATTTTTTAGACATGTTGGACGCCTCACGTATCTGTGTACTTATAGAAAAATAGACACAAATATTTTCATTATCAGCCAGAAGACGTCCACTGCTAAACAAAGGCGTCCCCTTTAAGCAGGGTACTCACTTAGCAGTGTTGCTTGTAACGTATTAGATACGGTATCAAGTGAGTACGTAGGCACGAGCCCGCTGCGAGCCGCTCACGCATGGAGCGCTGTAAGCTCGCAGTGACCCGCCGAATGGCGGTATCACTGCGAACACAAAGGCGGCTCGTGGACGGCGACACGACCGCGACTGTAGTGAGTACGTAGGCGCGAGCTTAGTGAACGAAAAGAACGGAGTGGACTGAAGAAAAAATAATCTAATTGAGGTTTGAGACAAAATGTTGTAGGCGTGACGTCGTCGCGAGCACTGCGGATCCGGCAGCTCGTAACTAGGTACGTGGTGGACCGTGGACGAGCCGTACCCACTTGCAGGTTGATACAGTATCTTATACGTTACATGCAACACTGCCAAGTGAGTACCCAGCTTTAGACTGCTACGCCGAACGACAATCCGCCACTTGCTTTCATCGGTTGCCCATGACTCTCTCGATGTCGTCGGTCCACCAAGTGGAAAGGCTGCCTATGCTGCGTCTACCGGTCCATGGTCGCCACCTGAAAACTATTCATCCTAATCGTTTATTAGTTCTACGAGGAATGTGGCCTGCCCATTGCCACTTCAACTTGCAAATTATAAGAGCTATGTCGGTGACGTTGACGTGAAATAGAAATTCCAGATGGAATATATACTCTCTAATACTTAAACTGATCTGGGAATTGAACCCAGGTTCTGCAGACCTTACATTTTATGACCACTAAAAAAATAAGCGAATAGGACTGTCAAACTTTACTGACTAAAAACCAACTTGGTGGTCCACTTAAAGTGAGAGTTAGGGACTCTACCCAAGGTGTGATGCGACGCGATGCGATTGCAATTCGACCGATTCCAACTACAAGAGAAAATCAACCTTACCACTACGACATATGATATAAAACACGTTGTTATCTATGGGTAAATGAAAAACAAAACACGATCGCCACGACGACGTCGAGTCAATCGAATTGCATCATTATTTCTTAGTGGCAAGGTTGATTTTCACTTGTAGTTGGAATTGGTCGAACCGCGCCATGAGTGAAGTCCCTAATTCCACTTTGTGGCAACGAGCCGGCGCTAGATGACTTGTATAGGCTCTGTCTCTTTCCCACACTCTCCCATACTCTCGCTTTTAGAGGCCATGGTAGGTCACCTGCCCCCCTAGCCAAGTACAACAAATCGCAAACGATAATCGTAAACGTTCTGTACTACCCAATTATAGATTTTCAACTTTATAACCTGGAGCCTTCAGTTGAAAATCTTTTTAAGATATCTGAGCGTTAGCGACAGGAAAGATCGAAAACGATAAGCAATCTTCACTCGATCTTCAACGTTATACCTAAGCACATAAAGTTGAAAATCTATTAAAGCCTACTCAGTGTTTGCGTTTATTGTTTGTGACATGGCTAAAGGGCCTGTTCTTCGGCCCCATGCATTCCAGTGCTAGTCCCATGACCCCAGAATTTCAAAAAGTCTTCTTCTTTACAGACAATTCGCCAATCTTGGTCAGAACACGACTCTTTTCGCTGTAACGTTTGAATAAAGAGAGTAAATGTATTGCAACTTATCTCACAGAATGTGTACGAGCAACGAAAGAAATAAATTACTAGGGTGGCCGTAACCAAGGGTTAGATCGTAACAATTTTCTCAACCGACGTTTACAACTTTTCAGGCAAAACACATTGCCTACATATTTTTTTCACAGACTATAATTTATTTTCCGAATTAAATTTTGGACTTTTGATTTGAAGTATTGGATGAAAAAGGCCAATGATCGTCCTAGATGCCAAGCTGATATAGGTAATAACTCATCAATAACCGACTTCTTCAAATTGAAACACACCAAAACTGCCAGATGGCAGAACTTAGAAGATATGGTCATAGTGAAAAAAATCTCGAAATAACAACCTACTACCAACTATGCCAGCGTACTGCGTAACTGCCACTTTCCAGCGAATCATTTGTGTCCTTCTCTATTTGGAGTCAACGCAATACTTCTTTTTCTTTTATACTTCTGTATTACTCGTCGTTTCAGCAGTCACCTCATTTCTAAAATTATCATCCTTCACACAATTCATTCAGCATGTTTTTCCGCATACATATTCAAAACATTTTTCACCATTATTTAGGTTTTCCATGTTATAGAGTGATTATTCCATGTAAACAAATGACAAACCATACGATGGTCCACTGGATATTAAGTGGAACTAACCGCAAATGGCTTGGCACAGTGGTGCCAACCTTAAAGGAAAACTTGCAGAGTCTCAACGTGTAATTAGCAAAGTATTCAGCGAGCAAAGACAAAGTATCGTCCATTTTAGGTAACGTATCAGACAAAACAAAATAAAAGGTAGCAAGTTCGAATCCGAGGTGGGTAATGTTGCCAGCAGTAACTCGGAAAAGTTTCGTGAAAGCGGAAACGAGTCAACTTGCTACGTTATTGTTGAACCTAAAGCAGCTATGTTTACTGGCTCCACCGCAACCACACACCGATAAAATTACAGAAGTTTCATTTCGAATCCGACGAGATAATGTCTAAATAAAATAAACTTATTGAAAAGTGCTAAAAGCTTATTGAAAGAAGCTAAATGTAGATATCATTTATCGTAAATACTCAAAACTAAAAAAGACACTGAAAATTTCTCTCCTGTTAACACAATCCTGGCTGCCGAATCTTATAATGGTCATAGAAATGAACTTCCACTGGAAAGGTGTACGCAAAACAGCTCAATTGGTTAAGGGGAACTAATTTAAAATTAATTTGCAAATTTGAAATTAATAAGGCATGTAAAAAAATCACAAGGACGCTACGTTTTTTAATTTCGAACGCAATGCTAACATTTTCGACGGGTACAACTACTTTCTTCTTCAGTTTTACAAAAACCTTTTATCGAGCGACAACATACGTCTTGTCGCTCTATTGTTCAGTACATTTAGAACACAATTTAGGGAAGCTTTTATTGATATTTTTATACACATGACATGTTAGGATCTGGTTTTAGTTGCATGTTTTGACCCATACATACAAACAAGGCGAATTTGACAAAAGTTTGTAAAACAACGAGGCAACCAAAGGACAGAGATTAAATTCAGCTGTCATCTCTATCCAGCGGAAAATCATTTTCATTTCCCAATGACAATGACAATCCAAAAACATTTTTTTGATCTTTCAAATAATTTAATTTGAGTCACCTGAGTTAAAATAAACTAAAAAAACCGGCCAAGTGCGAGTTGGACTCGCCCATGAAGGGTTCCGTAGCAGCAAGCATAGATTAGAGATATTATTATATTGAGATTAGTAAGTAATATACACAAACAATAAAAATAACTTTGTTTTTCATAGTATTTGTATGAATGGCAAAGTTATATTTGCGGTTTTTGAAAATGTATTATATCTCAAAAACTGCTAACTGTATCTCATCCAAACCAATTTTCGTTGGTAGTTTTGGTTGAGGTCTACATTATATATTTTTTTTAGTTTTATCATTCTCTTATTTTAGAAGTTACGGGGGGGGGGACACACTTTTTACCACTTTGGAAGTGTCTCTCGCGCAAACTGTTCAGTTTAGAAAAAAATGATGTTAGTAACCTCAATATCATTTTTAAAGACCTATTCATAGATACCCCACACGTATGGGTTTGGTGAAAAAATTTTTTTTGAGTTTCAATTCTAAGTATGGGGGGCACCCCCAAAATTTGTTTTGTTTTGATTTTTGTGTGAAAATCCTAATGCGGTTCACATAATACATCTTTCTACCAAGTTTCAACAGGATAGCTCTTATACTTTCGACAAAAAGTGGCTGTGACATACACGGACAGACAGACAGACAGACAGACAGACATGACGAATCTATAAGGGTTCCGTTTTTGCCATTTGGCTACGGAACCCTAAAAACACTGTAATTTACTTTTAAAATTATGATAAAGGTGTCTAATAAATCAACATCTGTCGAAAAACCCAAGCTGTTGTTTTATTAAATCGTTACGTTTATATTTACACACACACACACAATATACAATAGCTTGTATTTTATAGAATTTGAGAAGGTGTTTGATAAACGTAACCACTTAACAACATCTTATCAAACCATTTCTTTCAAAGACTGTTTCAAATTGAACTACTTCCATTCACCGACATTGTGGCCCAAAGTCGTCACGCGAGTACATTGACCTACTAAAGAACTTATCTGGTTAGATGTATCTCCTTTTTGTGGGTTTTTGTCCTTAAACAGAATATTTTGCGGAGGGGAAAAGGAACCTTGATGAAATCAGCTGATTGTTTGCCGTACCTACTGCGTTTCAGTGTGAAATGCATTGAAGGAACAATAGGTGTTTCAAACAAAGGTGATGCGCGATTTCGCGCTATGTTCGAAGCTTTCTGTGAAAAAAATGTGGTTCACGGACGTATCTATAGGTACAATTAAAGCCTTGTACGTGTTAAAGAAAGGCCTAAAAGGATGTTTCGAGTTTTTCAAAACCCGTCAGATATGGAACAGTTTGTGATTTTTTGTGCCTATTGTGCTAAAATGCTTCTGCAAGGAAGTAGGTATTTTTGGTGAATTTTAACATAATTATTTTAACGCTTCCTGACTACTGAACTTAAAAAAATACTTTAAGGTTTGGTAGATGTCACATGTGTTTCAAGATATGGCGGTTTCTTCACCCTTTGATAGTTTACTTATCGAAGCAGGCTAAAGACTATGTAACATCACGCTAAGACCAATAGGAGCCGAGCAGCAGGTGAATCTGTGGGGATCAGCTAGTTATATTATAAAATGGGTAGATACCTAAAGTTGGTCGCGGGACACCCTTATACCGCGACCCTGGTACACAAAAGGCCACTGAAGGACACCGTGGATTTTAGTCAGTACAAGTCTGACAGTGCCTCCCGCCCTGCCCTGGGTGAGAGGACTCATTTGATGATTTTACCACGATAAAAAAAGATAGGTACCTAAATTTTGTATAGGTTTTTTTTTTCACGAATACTGATACGGCACTGGTTTTGAAAATTCTTTCACCAGCAGACTGTACATTATTTCTGAGCGACATAGGTTTATAATTTTGAAATTCGCATGGAATAATTCGCGGGTGGAGTGTTAGTGGATGATAAATAGCCTATGGGCGCTCATATAGAGGAAGCCTGTGTCCTAGAAATAAAAGCCAATTATGATGACGATATGACCCAGCTACGTAGTAAAAGCGCGTTTACATGTGGAAATTAAAGTAAAAAAATATCTCACGTGTTTCGCGTAGGTAGGCAAGGAGCCAACTTTTTTCACACAAGGCATGTTTGGCCAGTATTCAAGTTGTTAATTAGCTGAAAAAGTTTAATGTGGCTTTTTTTCTAATGGCAATCTTGTTTAACTATTGTTTATTTTCCATTCAACGGTAGCGTCGGTAGCATTAAATTATAAAAATTGTTATCCTATGTTCTACAATAATATTAACTAATAATATAAAATATGCGAAATTACACACGCCTAAACCGCTGAATCAATATTAATGAATTTTTGCACAGACGTTTTAGGTGTACACATTACAAAGTATAATGCGGTCCAACTAAGAAGGTGATTATCTATGGCTTTCACCTGTCAACTGACAGTTCAAAAGTACGGATACCAAAAAATTTCTTAGTACAAATTAATTTTCAATATGTGCAGTTATTTATTTTTAGTTTTGCTAGATCGCATTAATTTTCATTGACACATTAATGGCAAAAATAGTAATAGAAATTGCTTAAACAAAAATAAAAATTGCTTAAGAATTGAATTTTGAAATTATTATTAAGGCCTTTTGTTTATTACATCTTAAACTATCGTTACACTACACCAAACATATAATAAACTAAAATAATAAAATAAACACAATAATACAAACTTAACAATGGTGTTTTATCATCCTGAACTTTTTTGCTGTCCCTATTACAATTTGACAGGTGTGACGTCAGAAGGTCTCCTTCGTAGTTGGATCGCAGGTACCTTTTCTCCCAAAAAAAGTACTGTTCCCAAATAAAACAACAATAACGTTGGTATGATAGTAGATGGCGCTACGTGTACCATCCGAATATAATAATTATGGTCAATTCCAAAATAAGCGCAAGCTAAGCCACGGGCAAAAGCTAGTATACTACGGATGGAAATAAGTAAGTGTTCAACTGATTTCTCAGGTCAAAGTCATCGAGTTCGGACTCGAACTACATCCTTGAAACTATAGTTAGGACCTTGGAAAATAACAGGTTTATTGCATTTGAATTAAAAAAAAACATAATTAAAGACCCAAACACCCAACTTGTTGTATTTCCTGGAAAATTCTACAACAAGAAACTATATAAGTAAATGTACATTCACTCTTACAAACACATGTGCTAAGTATATTGGCAACACGGAACAAAATCCGGGTAATACGGACTAATAAGGTTGGTTGTATTTCTTGAGGACGTGTGAACCACAGCTGGAAGTCGTAACCTGCCAGTCTTAACTACTGAATGTAGTAGTTCCGATTCTATATTGTAATTGTTATGAAGAAGAAAGAGAATTGTGAAGTCGAGAGGGAGGAATTGTTCTTTTTTAATTTGAACTTACGTTGCTGAGTGATAAATACTATTATTTTGTTTTTTTTTCGTACGAAAATGCCAGTCTTAACTACTGAATGTCCGATTATAAAGTGTAATTTGTTATGAATATAGTATAGAAGAATTCTAAAATTAAGAAGGAGGATTTTTTTATGATAGTTTACATACAGATCTATAATTACTTGTTTCGGTTATGTGTATGTAAGTATAATTGTTTGTAAAAAAATCCACGGTACCGGAATAAATTATAAATTGGGGCAAATTTTATAAAAAAAATGTGCTGGGTAGACGTTTATCCGCTTATAAGTTCGTAGTCAAAGTTACAGGTAGATATGAGTTTGAAAACCAGTGAGGTCATAGAAAAAGCGGGTTGGGCGCAAAAGGCCTAATTTGCAAAATGACAACCTAGTCGCAAAAGGACGAGTTCTCAAAATGGCCAACTCTCTCTAAACGCCTAATTCTCAAAACAGCAAATGATCAAAATCAAGACGAATTATGGCATAAACATGACTGGACTGAAATAATAATTGTAATATCTTGCATGCAATGTATGTATTACAATGTTTAAACAAATAAATGAATCTTATCTTATCTTATCTAATGATTTTTTTTCTATATTTTTGAATGTAACTCTTATAAATCTAAGAATTCTTCGCATAAGATGAAACAAATTAGTTAAACGGAGAGAAAAAAATATTAGATTTGTTAGAATTACGTAGAAAAATTCAACTTTGATCATTTTCCATTTTGCATATCAGGCTTTTAGAGAATTGGCCATTTTGAGAATTAGACGTTTAGAGAATTGGCCATTTTGAGAACTTGTCCTTTTGCGACTAGGTTGCCATTTTGCAAATTAGGCTTTTTGCGCCTAAACCGAAAAAACCCTTTAAAAACATCAGAGGTTGAGAGGTTGATCCTTCCATCTATAACTTCGAATAAAAATAAAAGTTGAAACTACACTCGAATAAAATTGTTATCATAAAACATGTAGGCTTAAAAACTTTTCACAATGACAAAATGATTCCCAAAGTATTATTAGTCTAGATTTTGACAGAGATCCATTATCAATTGATTGGACTTTCGAAGATCTTTATCTACGAGTATAACCAATGTTTTAAAAGTAGAACGACTGTGGAGATAATTTTAATTGAAGAACTAGTGGTTGGAAAAGATTGAATAACTTTAGAACAACTGGTTGAAGAACCTTTTAAGAAGAGCCTTGGTTGTAGATGAACTAAGGGAGACTATACATGTGCTGCTAGAAGCAGACAATATCGAATGCATCAACAGTCGGACTGCTTGAAGCGGTTGGTGTGGCCGAGCACGGACGTTACGGGGCGATTTCAGCTACAGTAGGCGCGGGCATGCGTACGGCCGGTAATGGGCAACTCGCTGTCCGATCATGGACCATGCCCGGGTCGACGGCGCGTCGTATTCAAAGAGCTGTCAGCAATTTGACGGGACCCTCTTTAGAGGGCCAAAGCCTGTCAGGGTCGCGGGACTATCGGCTAACCGTGATCCCGTAACGTATAGGGTAATTGAAGGACACCGTGGATTTTAGTCACTACAAGTCTGACAGTCGCGTCCTGCTCTGGGCTGGAAGACTCATTTGATGCATTTACCACATAAAAAATAAAATAAAAAAGCAGTTGCCAGCCATACACGGATTGCATGAGCAGTGGATACCGCTTCAAGCAATTCGTGTGTGAACGTCCTAAGTATAATCAGTAAGTATCTATTCAAGTTTGTAAAATATCATGATTCGTAAAATTGGAAATGTTTTTATTGTTTTTAGTGGCACTTTGGCAAATGGTTAAATTGCAAAAGTCTGAAAACTTTTGCGACATATTTGATTATGTTGGAATATTTTTAGCTTTTCTAGCAACCACAATAAAATTACTAACAAATGTGACACCTCTCCAAGATTTTTATGTGAAAACTTTCTTGAGAAGTATTCGTATTGCTTGACGACCTCTAGATATTATTGTAATAATATTTATGTTCTACTAGCCCGGGTTCTACAAACAATCATTAAAATCAAATTTCATCCTCTTATATTATATTAGTTTAGATATAATTATGTAGTTACACCACATACAGTCATACATATGAAGTAAAGGTAATATAAGCACGACACATAAACATTCGCATTCGAACTTCAAACCGCACAACAGCCAGTAACAGTGCGGTTCCAACAAAGTAACAGTTCATAACAAACCGTTCCGCGGTTGGCACTGTTACAAGGAACTGTTATAACATACCTAGTATTTTTATACGACAATTGCAGAACTCAGGTCGACGGCTCCGTCCTTTACGACGGTGAACTGTTACCAAGTTTATTAGTGTTAATAAATGCACTAGTTATTTACTTAGGAATTTATTGCCATACCACACCTGCGGCGTCCGTATACTTTGTTATTTCAAGGGTTACGTGAGCTTATTAGCGTTATGTTTTTAGAATAGTGATTTAGGAGCTGCGATTGATTTGGTGATTAACGAAATAATTTATGTTTAAGTTTATTTGGAAATGTAGACTAACCGTATTTTTTATTGTGGACATAAAACCCTGTAATGTTCCCTCCTCCTGCTCCTGTAAACCCACACCAGCCGATACCGTCGATAATTATAATTTGTGGGTGACCACAAATGCTCTAAAAATAAACAGTTACAACTAAATGGTCACTCCCATGTTAATAATTGTTTTTTAATCATTTATAAATATTTATTACATAAAGGTGACACATTTATTAATCAGAAACGAGGAAATACTAGCAATATTTGTATTAAATGTAAGCCTTTGCTTAATTTCTATTGAATGTTTCTTATTTATGACGACAAAATATTCGCTGACAGAGGAAAAAGGTCTCTATCGACACGTTTGGCAGACGGATTATAGATCGCAATATGTTGTTTATAGCACAAAACTCCACAGTAATCCCACAGTTCACATTTACGATACTCACAGCTGAAAAGTTTTTGGTACCTCTTTTTCAGAACATTGTTAGGTCCCATTCGAGTCGTCTCAAGACCCAAATGGAATCACGCCTTTTATCCGAGAAGTCCGACAGTCACAAGTTAGAGCAGCCTAACATTTTAGGCAAATGGGATCGAGCTAGGTTCTTCTACAAAACTTGTCCAATCCAATCCAGACCACGGTTACGTGTGGACTTATTCCGAAGCAATTAAAACTTTCAGTGGGGCTTAGGTTGTTAGCGAATTTCGGACCTTTTTGTATTGTTCCACTCACAATTGTAAAGTAAACAAAGAGTGCCAAGACAAAGGAACTTTACTTGAAAACAGTATTTAGTGCAGATTTTCAGTGGACTCTGTTTCTTTGGGGAGCTGCAAAATACATCCGTTGTGCTAAATAAAAACTAACTTTAGTAGAAATAGTTTTATTTTGTTCGGTTCATAGCTCTGTTTGGATTGTTTGACTCTGCTATCTTTGTTCGCCAACATTGTAAACAAATTCATTTATACATTTTGGGTTCGTTCTTATTAAGAGTTGCTCCCGTAGTTCGTGGAAACAGACGCTGACATTTGAATAAATGTTTAACGAAACAAAGAAGCAGAGCTACGAGATTTATGATGTAGGTACCTATTTATAATAATATCTCCGTCAACAACTCTTTACCTTTGTTGTTATTGATGAAATCGAATTGTTTCGAAGTCAAGGTTTTAATTAATGAACAAATAATTAATTATGTTTTCGTGGAACAGCTTTGAATAGGTATCTAAAATGACAACGATCATTGGTGCCGTGATCTGTCCAATTAGCCGCGCGACTGACGCGTCCACACATTGGTAATTATGACAATTATTGTGTGTATAGCCGGCGCATTACATTAGGCTTGTGTTCGTTCAATATTCAGTAACCGACGTGAGATGAACTCTCGCTCGGGAGTTTATCATCGCCCTGTCACTCCACAGTTATTTATGGACCAGTAAACTTGGAAATATATTTTCCTCCGCGGCGGCCGCGCGTCCATTTCAGGTTAAGCCCCTTGGGCCAGGGCACTAGACAAGTCGAGTGTCATAAATTTGAAAACTGTTTCGTGAAAATGAAAAAATGAAACAAATATTTGACGTTCACTCTGAACCGATCTTCGATATGGCGCGCGTACAGCCCGCCATGAATTTACGACTATTTACAAGAGAATCGAGTTAAACGCGAACATAAAGCCAACGAAATTGCCTATGAATATGAACATCGCACTGTATAGTAAGAATGTATATGTTCGAGAATGGGCTATGAATACATATAGACACAATTGAATGTACGAAATTAAGTTGCTACTTAGAGAAGCCTCTTTTTTTTTTTTACTTAATCTTGCAAACTTTCTTATGTCGAGAAAGGCTGATGAATATTCTGAATACATAAACCCGTTTCGAACATTATCATGATTAAAATCTAAGAAAAAACTAATAGTTTCCAAGGTTTTCTGCAGGCACAAACTACATTATGGAGGGAAAATTTCAGCACTCATGTATTGTACAATCCACTGTAATATCTCATCATCAACAAATTGATCAATTCTTCGATGAATATTTGACGAAAAACAAAGGTGCCTGAATGCAGTCACAACTGTCATAAATGTAAAGAGGAGCGAGAGGTTTTGACGTTTAATAGAACTTTGCCCGCTACAACAATTAAATTAAATGTTATGAAAAATATCTAGTTTTAATTCCGCTACAAAAATCCAGGCTTGATGCAGGATGCAATCCCACCCTCCCGCCCTCATGCATATGCACATGAAGCAAAGGATACATGCATATGCACACGTGCAAGAAAAATGGAAAAACATGCCATGCAATCAAACCTATACTCGATGTGCATATGCATGAAGGCGGGAGGGTGGGATTGCATCCTGCATCAAGCCTGGATTTTTGTAGCCGAATTAAAACTAGATATTTTTCATAACATTTAATGTCATGGATTTCCGCAAAGTAACGCCTGATTCTATTATTTACAATAAAATTATCCCATAGGAAGATAAAATCGGAATAAAAAGTATGTTATCCAGGTTAAAAAGTAACTATCAAAATATAATTTCATCCAAATCCGTTTAGTAGCTTTTGCGTAAAAGAGTCATACATCAACTGCATACACAAACTTTCGCATTTATAATATTTTAAAGATTTTTCATCCACTAACCCGGCTTCACACGTTGTACAAATAAAATTCTGTCTATGGATAAATATCTCAAAAAATATGTTGCGTACAGACGCAGAAGGCAGGAAGCGACTTTTTCTATGTAGAGATTATTTCCAGATTATAATTTCATGACATAATAATATTTCACGTCTAAGGAAGAGCATGCACAAATTGCATAATCATACGATGAACAATTTAAAAGCTAACCGAAACCGCAAACGAACGACTTCATAAACTCTCGAACTCCGAGCAACTGCTCCCAGAATAAAATCTTGATTGAAACCAAATCCCTAAAAACCGAGAGAATATGTGACAGTTAATGTACGTCCCAGACGGCCGACTTAACGTGGAATTCATCAACAATCCACCGATTAATAAAGGTGATCTTTTAGCCGTGATTTTCATCAATCTTAAAGCATTAACATGGTGTCTAGATAGTCTCGCCAGCACTATCCCTGGTGACCTGAACAAATGCAGGTGCCGCCTAATTACCAACGTGGGGGAAGGAGAAAGAAATATAGACTTTGCAGTGTTAGAAAAGGAGGTGGAACATCGAAGAGTCAATCCGTCAATGTCGTTTTGGGTAATCTTGTAAAGCTTGTGATAAATCCGTTTGAGGCATCGAATCTACCATGATTTTTGCGTTTGCTTTTATTAAATAGGGGTTGACATACGTCGCATTGTATTTGCTAAGTAATACGTTTAGTGTGAACTTCTTTGGCTTTATTAAAGTGGAAGGATTGCGTGACTCAAGTTGTTTTTTTTAATATAAAATTTCAGTGCAAAATATTATTTGTGACTCAGAAAATAAATATGAGTTGAAAGTGAAAATTTGTTGTGATAAAAGCAAAGCTATTCTATTTAAATTAACCTAGTAGTTCACCCTTACTGTGGTCTTGTGATTTCTGTTCAGTACATTATAATATCTATCTCGGGATAATTCATCCAACAATCTTAAAAAAAAGTAAGAAAACATAAAGGCAGAAGCTGCCTTTATTTTATAGATATCTTTAAGCATTGAGTTCCAAATTACATGAAATTAAATAAAACACACAAAATCTTCCTTATTGAGCTTAATTTAAACCAAAATATACCCAACATTTGTCTCGATGGGCTCGTAAATTATGTTAGAGCAGCATCGATTAGCTCATGTGCATTGTCAATATTTGCCTCGGCAATTTAATTCTATGTCACAAAAGTGGATTTAAAAGGGCAGGCTCGTACACGGACACGCGTCAATGGACACCAAATAGTCGTAAGGTATCGGAGACTTGCGTTACGTCGTGTACTGTCTATAATAAGCCTTAAATATGCTTTCGGTAATGATAAGAGACGTTGCATTTTCTATTGTCAAACTATTATCGACATTGTCCTCATTGAAATAATATACAAAATCAATTAACACAACTAGACCTAAAGCAAAAAGAAATATCGTAATGATGGGATATATAAGTACTTCTTAACTTTGCTTCGACCTTTTTACTCCGACTTATTTTATTCATGAAACCTTTACATGCTCCTAAAACTTAAAGTCAAACTTTATAAACTACACTATTTATTTATAAAAAAAAAATTAAAACTTATAAATAAAAATCTTGGTCGTTTTTCATTTAAAATCATACTTTTTCGCAGAGTCGTTTCACGATTTTATTTGCTATGAAGTAATTAACAGAATTCCTGATGATCAAAGTTGGTAGTTTTAAAACTTTTTCGTTTTATAATTCAGTGCGGAGTTTGCAGTTGCAGCGGTTCGCGAATTGAACTTTTAAAAACATAATTATCGTTTGGCTATGTTAACTTGTACGTAAACAAGTTGAACTACGTGTTAATTACAGATAGAGATGATCTTGCAAATGCGCTGGGGGTTTCTATTATATATTAATTTTAATTTAAGCTAAAGATGGAATAAGGGCCAGGCCACACAGTGCGGTGTAGTGCCGCCCGCAGCGGCGCCACTCAGACTTGTTTATACGGCTTTTTATTGTAGAATGTCGTCAACTGGGCAAGCCAAGCCTGTTGCGGTGACGCAACAGCGCCGTAAGAACATTGCGACGCCGCACTGCTCGTGTGGCCCCCAGTGCGGTGCAGAGTAATGTTCTTACGGCGCTGCTGCGTGCGGTGCGGTTCCGCACCGTGTGGCCTGGCCCTAACTAACATAGCTTGCAGAATAAAGATACCGGTTGCGCGCGAGACCGCGACAGGAGACCGTGACAGTTGTCATTACCTAATGTTAAGAAGTGTCGCGGTGTCGCGCGCGAACCGGCACCTATACATTGCCTAATGTTAAGTAGTGTGCCGGTCTCCTGTCGCGGTCTCCTGTCGCTGTCTCGTGTCACTGTCTCGCGCGCGAACCGGCACCTTAAGCAAACTGAAATGGCAGTGGGCTGTCCATGTTTGATCATCGAAGGACCGATGATCGGTGGAGCAGACGAGACCTGGAGTGGAGACCGCGTATCTGCAAGCGTAGTGTGGACCGTCGACCTTAAGAAAGTAGGTGTGACATACTGGATGCGGAAGGCAGAGGACTGGGTGATGTGGCGCAGCCTGGGAGTGGTCTATGTCCAGCAGTGGACTGCGATTGGATGAGTTGACTGATAAGCAAGGACTGTTTTAATTTGAGTGTTGGATGAACCATGAGACTTAAACACTGATATATTGTTAAATAATTTATAATTTCTAAACACCCAGGACGATCCTGATTGAGTAATATACTCGTTAAAAACAATATTTTTGTGATAAAAAAAATACCGACCGAATAATATAAACTAAAAAGAATAAAATGAAAAACTTTTTTCAAAAAAAATTAACGCCTTCAAAAACGACCACAAAAGAAAGGGTAAAATAAAGTTTCTATTAGCTAAACATTTAAATCATGTAGGAGATCAAATCACTAACATAATATTTCGAAATATAATCAACTTCCAGGTGAATGTTTAATTACTGAAATTATTCACCTATTAGTAAGTTACGGACATATTTAATTATTACAACTGTCGTACTAAGCCAACCACCTGTTCATAATCCAATAACACAATGTAGATCACAATTATTACACTACGTATTACTCAAATTATACTATTCTCATTATTATTATACAGGGTATGGTAAGCTTCAGAGAAAACTCACCCTAGTGATGTCGCTACCAAAAGGTCACCCCTCCTTTTTAGGGTTCCGTAGCCAAATGGCAAAAACGGAACCCTTATAGATTCGTCATGTCTGTCTGTCTGTCTGTCCGTGTATATCACAGCCACTTTTTGTCGAAAGTATAAGAGCTATCCTGTTGAAACTTGGTAGAAAGATGTATTATGTGAACCGCATTAGGATTTTCACACAAAAATCAAAACAAAACAAATTTTGGGGGTGCCCCCCATACTTAGAATTGAAACTCAAAAAAATTTTTTTCACCAAACCCATACGTGTGGGGTATCTATGAATAGGTCTTTAAAAATGATATTGAGGTTACTAACATCATTTTTTTCTAAACTGAACAGTTTGCGCGAGAGACACTTCCAAAGTGGTAAAAAGTGTCCCCCCCCCCCCCCCGTAACTTCTAAAATAAGAGAATGATAAAACTAAAAAAAAATAAATATGTAATGTAGACCTCAACCAAAACTACCAACGAAAATGGTTTGGATGAGATACAGTTAGCAGTTTTTGAGATATAGTACATTTTCAAAAACCGCAAATATAACTTTGCCATTCATACAAATACTATGAAAAACAAAGTTATTTTTATTGTTTGTGTATATTACTTACTAATCTCAATATAATTATATCTCTAATCTATGCTTGCTGCTACGGAACCCTTCATGGGCGAGTCCAACTCGCACTTGGCCGGTTTTAATGATGATGATTGCTCTGAAGCTGACTGTACAATCTTTCATGGGCTAAAACTACTTATGGTTACAAACAACTTTTACTATGAAACCAACCCTGATAGATAAAAAAAACTGCTCCACCTTCTGTGGTTTCTATGACAGCACTATATATATATAGACAAATAATAACGTACCCATATAGTAGAGTAATAACATATCAGAGCCACAGATGTGACGAAACGAGTGGCGCAATCAAAGTGGGCTGGCCATGTTGCTTGGAAAGGGAAATCTTGGTGCAAACGTCTTCTCGAATAAAAGCCATGGGGAGAAAAGCGCCCCTCAAGGAACACCACAAATGCACTGGAAGCATGATGATTCAAATTTTATAACAAAGAGCTCGATGTCTTGAAGACTGGAAGGAGTTGAAAGGGGCCGTACACCAAGATAGTAGATAGAGGCTGAAGAAGGAGAAGAAGATATAACATAGGTACTCGAAATCAACTGATATGGTTCCATAAAATAAAAGATAAAGTAAATCGATAATAATTTATCAGCTTCCAGCTACTTTATTAGAAGTCAACCCTTAGAGGACATGTCGTTTTTCTTTTTATCAAAAAAGTTGGGACTTAACCTTAAGACATCAAAGCCGTATGATCTAAATTATTTTGATCGTTTTATCTTTGCCAAAGAGTAACTTTGATCTTTATTTATGATTTTTTTTCCGCAGTTCGCAAAAGAAAATATTTGGCGATGTTGTCTAATCTTGCGTTAAGTCATCAAAGTGTTTAACGAGGGATTAAATTATAAACGCTTCAGTCGTAATTGAACTGCAAGGTTAAGCTTCGTTTAGTGTGGTTATGATTTGTGATGGCAGACCTTTTTATGTATAATTTATAATCTGAGATTTTATTAGCCTACGTTTCCCACTGCAGGGCAAAGGCCTCCCTTCCCTCCTTCCATCTTTCTACCACCTATACACCGCCATCTCCTTCTGGGTCTGCCGCGTTGACGTTTCCTGGCCGTTGGGCTCCATGGAGTGGTTATTTTAGCTTGGTGCTTACCCGACATGCGGATCCTTCCCCTATAACTAAACTAATATCATGAAGCTGAAGAGTTTGTTTATTCAGTTGGTTGAATGTGCTAATCATAGGAACTGTTTGTTCGTTTTAATTATTATTTTTTTTGGATAGTCCTTTTATCGTAGAAGGCCATGGGTCGCGGATTGTCTAAACAGCGGACCGTGACCCTGGGACCTAGAAGCACGAGGAACAGCTATTAGTTTATAACCGTCATTGGGGTCTCTTTTTTTTCCAAAATTCATCAAAATCGGCTGGTAGCTTGACTAATAAACTCACTTTTGCACTTATAATATTAGTTAGGATACACGGCCTTTTCGAGATGTGGTGGAAACTTAAGTATCATCATCATCAGCCTATGAAAATGTTCCCACTGCTGGGACACAGGCCTCCTCTCTGTGAGAGGGAGTGGGCCGTAATCTACCACGCGGGGCCAGTGGGTTGGTAGATGTCACATGTCTTCGAATATTTGGTTCTAGGACATGTCGGCTTCCTCACGATGTTTTCCTTCACCGTTTTGAGAGCAATGGTGTTGAAATAAATTACACAAAGTAATGCGCCTGACGGAGTTCGAACCCACGACCTACAAATCGTAAGTCGAGGACGATACCACTGGGCTACCACTGCTCTAACTATATAACTCTAACTATATAACATAAGTATATAATGGATGTTTACCTATCTTTGTCTTGCTTTATTCATTCATGACGTTATTTAGCAAAGATTTACTAAAAATAAAGTTTTTAAATATTTATTTATATAGAAATAAAAGGCCTGTTTACGAATGGAATGTCGTATTTTAATATTTACAAAGCGTTGGTGTTATAAAGGCATGACATGGACGATTGCAGCTCTTTTTTTTTTCCATTTAAATGATAAATGCGTGTGAGACATGCTACAAAAATTCATTGTGATCATATTATCGCATTTTTTCCCACGTTTTTCCCACGTTTTTTTTTTTTTTGTTGGTTTGTTTGTTTGTCGTTCCGGTTGGACTTTTGCAACTCAATTTTGAGGCACTTCCCGATAAGCTAGCAGGCTGAAATTTTGTACACGCTTTGAGTTCTGATGACAATACATGACTAGCTAAGAAACGTCATAACAAATCCAATATGGCGGCCTCCCCAAGATGGCGGACTAGCTGTTTGAAACCCACCCCCATGATATGGGTATCAAATGAAAGGGTTTGCTGTCAGGAATACGAAAAAAATAGTCACGTGACTTAAATCCAATATGGCGGACGTCCAAGATGGTAGACTGGCTGTTTGAAATCCACCTCCATGATGGGTATCAAATGAAAATGAATTTTTCGTATTCCTGACAGCAAACCCTTTGCTGTCAGGAATACGAAAAAAATAGTCATGTGACTTAAATCCAATATGGCGGACGTCCAAGATGGCGGACTGGCTTTGAGGCACTTCCCGATAAGCTAGCAGGCTGAAATTTTCAGTGTAGCTTCAAACCCGATAAAAAATTATAAAAATAATTAATAGATTTAAAAAATCTAAAAACCCACGTTTTTAAATGTCCTAAAAATAAGAAAATGACCCTACGGGGCTGAGAGAGGGGCCACTCAAAACGTGGGGGCGTATCTTTGCAAGTTACACCCACAATCCGTACACGTCATGTAAATATATCCCATAAATAATCCCCTAAATAATATACGCCCCCACGTTTTGAGTGGCCCCTCTCTCAGCCCCGTAGGGTTATTTTCTTATTTTTAGGACATTTAAAAACGTGGGTTTTTAGATTTTTTAAATCTATTTTTGTTATCCTTTTTCGTTTTTTTTTGTAGATTTAGTCTTTGTTAAAAATTGCTATATCGTTTATCTTATGCGAAATAATGAAGTGAATATATGTTCAACACATTTAACTTCTTCAGTTATTATTACAACATTTTTCTTCAATTTTTCTCTTGTCTCTCTAGAATATACTTAAATAGTAATAAACTTAAAGGTGTCCACGCGACGTATCTAATACTACAGACTAAAATCCAAGCATACCAACCAAAATAACTGAAATACCTCCAACGAAGAACAATGCTTTGCAATACAGTGCAAACTACACACACGTGAATGTGCCCTTGTGTACTACTTGCCACTTGAGTAACTCTCGCAATAAATAATATTAGTTGAATGTGTCCAATTCAATAGTATTGTTGAAATACTTAGAGTTGCGGATCGGTAAATCATGATTGTGTAAACTTTGTTATTGTCTTACTTTGGTGAAGGTATGGCTGGAGTCTCGATTTCAAAGAGTTTCTGTTCTTAAGTGTAAGTTAGTGTATTTTCCAGTTAGTCCTTGTGTTGTATACCTATGCACATTTTTAATGTTGGTAAGGTAAGTTATTTGATATTTTAGTAAATTTAAATGCACCAAACACACATTTTTTGGGTAATTAGTTCGGAACATAACTGTATAAGCTATGTTTTATTCGCATTTAAGTATGCATCATCGGATTGAGCGTAGAAAGACTTTTCATAGTGTCGGTAAAGTTATCAGTACACTGTGTTGTATAGGCTGAAAATTGGATTAAAACGTGGTAGGTTTCATTGTTTTTACAAATTGTAGTTTTAATTAATTAGACATGTTTCAAATAATGGTATGAAGATCCAAGTTTTATCAAAGTTTTGTGAAACGGAGAATAAACCATAGTTGCAGATAAGCCTGGACTTGAAAGACAGTTCAGGTTCAAACCAAGATTTATTTAGTTTTTGTAATAAGACCGTTACTGACTGATTTATTAGAATTGCAATTTATTGATGCTGAAAACTAGCCATTATAACAACAATATTTATCATTCGACTGGCCTGTTGGTCTAGTGGTTAGTGACCCTGACTACTATGCCGGAGGTCGTGGGTTCGATTCCCACCCAGGACAAATGATGTGTGATGAGCACGATCATTTGTTCTGTGTCTGGGTGTAATTTATCTATAATATGTATGTATTTAGACATATATAAGTATGTTTATCAGTTGTCTAGTACCCATAACACAAGCTCTGCTTAGCTTGGGACTAGATGGCGTTGTGTGATAGTTGTGGAATATTATTATTATTATTATTTGATGTTCTTTATTTTCCTTCTCTTTCGAGAGAATATAACCTTACACGCGGGCCGGAGCCAAGGATGTAAGGGGAGTCAATTTAAATAGAAAAAGTGGATGATAATGTAGAGGAAGTCAGAAACTTACGGGTGATTCGGCAGGTGTTGAGAATTGTAGCCTTTTGGAGCATGTATAATGTGTTTGAAGGCATGTGTAGAGTGTTAAGGCTTTGAATGAGTGATTTTGGTATTACACCGGTAGATGAGAGTACTATTGGGACAATATGGACAGTTTGTGCTTTCCACTGAGTTTTTATTTCTATTGCAAGGTCTTGATACTTACTAAGTTTTTCGGAAATTGTAGATTGGATGTTGTGTGTGTTAGGTATAGCAATGTCTATTAAATAAACTGTTTTACTTGTTTTGTCATAAACGGTAATGTCAGGTCTGTTAAAATGAATTGTTTTATCTGTAACTATTGTTCGGTCCCAATAAATTTTTTGATCGTTGTTTTCTAGTAACATTTCTGGTTTATATTTATAATACGGTATCATTTCATTTAAAAGTTTAAATTTAAATGCTAGCTGTTGGTGTATGATGGCCGCAACTTGGTCATGACGGTGTTTATAGTCCGTTTGTGCTAGTGACTTACATGCTCCAGTTATATGTTGTATAGTTTCGGAGGCATTGTTGCAATGTCTGCACAAGTCAGTCGGCTGATTTGGATCTTTTATAATATATTTCCTGTAATTACGAGTGGCAACTATTTGGTCTTGTATGGCCAGCATAAAACCCTCGGTCTCTGGAAACAATTCGCCTCGTTTGAGCCATTCGTTCGACTTGGTTTTATCGACGTGTGGCTGGCTCAGGTAGGCTCGATGTCTTCCGTGCAGAGCTTTTTCTGACCATTGTGCAATTTTCTGCTGTGTAGTTATGATGTTTTCATTTATTTGTGTGTTTCGGTCTTGTAGATTTAACGGTGTTAGTTTCTTATCTGTCTCGGTTATCTGCTTGTGTAGTGGTGAGTTTTCTGATTTGTTATGAAAATATGATCGGAGTGAGAGTTTATTGTGTAAGTTGTGAATGTCTATTAATCCTCTTCCTCCTTCCTGGCGTGGTAGTGTTAGTCGTTGTATGCATGATTTTGGATGATGTTTTCTGTATTTAGTTAAGAGTGTGTGAACGGTGCGCTGTAGTTTTTTAATATCAGTCTTCGACCATCGTATGATCCCGAAAGAATACGTAAGAATGGGTATTGCAAAGGTGTTGATGGCTTTTATTGTGTTTCTGGAATTGAGGTTACTTTTCAAGATAAGATTGAGGCGGTGTGAGAACTTTTTGAGCAGTTCTTGTTTTGACATTTTTTGTTGGATTTGTCTAGACTGCTTAAAGCCCAGGTATTTATAAGTACTTTGTTCGTCCATTGGCTCAATTAATTCTCCTGATAAGAGTGTATAATTATTGTTTCGGGTTTTTCCTTTAACAATAGACAAGATTTTACACTTATCTACTCCGAATGACATACAAATATCGTCTGAGAATGTTTGTGTGGTATCAGCTAATTGAAAGAGTGCTTCTTTGTCAGCTGCATATAATTTTATGTCATCCATGTACATAAGGTGTGTTAGTGTATATTGTGTGTGATTGTTTTCTAATGTGAATCCCGTGCCTGTATTGTTTAGCAAATGTGAGAGTGGATTTAGTGCCATACAAAACCACAAAGGACTTAAAGCATCTCCTTGAAAAATTCCTCGTTTTATACGGATTGGCTCAGTAGTTATGTTTGAGGAGGGGGAATTGATTTTAAGTACTGTTTGCCAATTCTGCATAGAAATTTCTAGAAATTGTTTTAATTTTGGGTGAATTTTATACAGGGAAAGTACGTGCAATAGCCAGCTGTGCGGGACTGAATCAAAAGCTTTTTGATAATCGATGAACATTGTGTGGATATCCTTTCTGCTTTTGACAGCACTGTTCATAGTAATGGCGTCAATGGTATATTATTGTAACAACAAAATAAAATTCCGAATGTGATTTTAAGGTCTATTTTGCAATCTATTTTGCTGGTCCGAAACTGAGCATGGTTTGCTGGGAAAAATATGTTTTTTCCCGATAGAATTGGTACCAATTTACCCTACTCAGTGGTCAACAAACACGGTTCGGCCGGGTACATTATTAGGTCAGGTAATTAGGGATAACACTAAAATATAGTGAAAAAATACTTAAGGCGATGACAAGAGCTAATGTACCTCTCGCTCGCACGTTTCGACATTTTGAAAGATATAAAATCACTGATCCCATTTTTGAAAAAAAATTTGCTTTACTAGTTTTAGTACTTCAGCAAATTTTTGAGTAGGTAAACTTGCATCGATTCGTGATTGCACAAAAAATAGTTGATTGCGATTTTTCAAAAATGGGATCAGTGATTTTATATCTTTCAAAATGTCGAAACGTGCGAGCGAGAGGTGACATTAGCTCTTGTCATCGCCTTAAGGCGAGGTTACAGTACGTGTGTAAATGTATGAGAGCACGACTTCAGCCCTTCCCAAAATGCGAGAAATATAACCTAATTTTTAATGTTTTTCGGAGAAAAATAATAAAGAAATTAATGTTTCATTAAAATCGGTTTAATTATTCCGAAAATTAAGGAATTGAAAGTTTTTACGGAATGTGTTTGGCGTTTACGCTCTAAGTATCTACCTATTTAGTATTTAGTTTATTAATGTTTTTAAAATCATTCACAGAAACTGTTTACGGATGATTTTATTTGAATATTTAGATCTCGGTGCATTTATTGTAAATTATATATCTTTAGTTCTAAAAACTGAGACTTTTTCAAAATCACAATATTTCATTAGGTATCAATGAACTTATAAAAGGTCGAACGTCGTACGGTTCGAGTCGGTCGTTACCATGAAAAAGAACCAGCAAGACACTCCTTGGTTACTCTTATAAAAAATATTTGTTGTTACAGTTTGGTATTTCATAAACACAAGAGAACATCGAAGACACAATAAGAAGAGGAGGCCCGATAAGACGAGGATAAAACACTTTTCCACCTTGCATACTTCAAACTAATGAATAAACTCTCAGACAAGAGAATCAAGTCTTCCAAATTAAGTTAATTTTGTTGAAGCGATGTTTTAATACATAGTCGTTAGGAACATTAAATACTGCAAATCTGATTACAGGCGAGACGCGAACCGTGCTAAAACTCGGCATACGTTTTCGTGAAAATTGTTCAAATATATGTAGGTAATTATCTCCTAAAGAGTTGCGTTTCAGGGAATCATTTTAATCTGAACGTTTTGGGCTTAGAGTTGTAACTAGGTATCTATGGAAATTTTAAACAGCTGTCACCACTATATTTCAAGGGTAGGGCAGCAGTCCAATCGCTCCGTCACTGCCTGGTTTGCGCAGTACAAGTAACTTAGAAGTAATAATTCGGTATTTTGACATTCCGTACCAATCAGGTGCTTATACCGAGACCCCGGTACATAAAGGGCTACTGAAGGACACCGCGGATTTTAGTCAGTACGAATCTGACAGTCCCTCCCGCTCTGCCCTGGGTAGGAGGACTCATTAGATGATTTTATCACGTAAAAAAAAGTATGGCATTATGTTAGCAAATATAGACGTCACGTAAATAAACACCGCAGCAGTCCAATCGCTCCGTCACTGCCTGGTTTGCGCAGTACAAGTAACTTAGTAGTAATAATTCGGTATTTTGACATTCCGTACCAATCAGGTGCTTATACCGAGACCCCGGTACATAAAGGGCTACTGAAGGACACCGTGGATTTTAGTCAGTACGAATCTGACAGTCCCTCCCGCTCTGCCCTGGGTAGGAGGACTCATTAGATGATTTTATCACGTAAAAAAAAGTATGGCAATATCTTAGCAAATATAGACGTCACATAAACACCTCATCTAAAAGCCAAAGAACCTCAGCTGCATTCCAAAAAGCTTTTGTAACTTTAAAACAGATTATTTGTAATAAAGGAGCGATAAATTAAGCGGCTCATTTGAGCGAATGAATGGCTCGGTAATAGACTGTGACTGTCGTCGGCTCCCCCACAAAAGAAAAGTAGGCGAAAATCGTTTCTTTGTTCTTAGTAAATCGAGTACCGTAGTCGTTTGTCGGCCTTATATCACGCTGATTCGACATTTATAGCCAACCTGCAGCGTCTAACTGCTTCGGCTGATTTGGGAGCACTCGATTACCTTATTATGTAGCACGTAGGAGCCTTAAGTGTGTTAGGGTTCATATTTTATCTGGGGGGGTAGATGAGGGTGATTTTTTCGGATATTCTAGTAGGTCTTAGGTTATCTTATCAAGGGTAAATTAAGTATGAACATGAACATACCTTTCTATCCTGGTTAAATCATCAAATGAGTCCGTCTACCCAGGGCGTTAAGGGAGGGACTGCCAGACTCATACTGACTAAAATCCTAGGTGATCCTTCAATAGCCCTTTACGCTCCAGGGTCACGGCTACCTGATGAAAAGTCCCGTGACCCAGTATAAAGACCTAATCTTTGATTTGGTTGGAAAATGTTCACTACACAAGTTTGACTAAGCGATTGACTTCTGGGCAGCGTGTCGCCGGTTCGATCCCCTCACAGAATAAATATTTGAATAATGAGGCAAGTAGCTGTCGGACCGGGCAATTGTGTATGTGAGTTTCTATGTTTGAAAGCGCAACCACGATACAGGAGAAATTCCTAGTTTACGGCAAGGTTTTTTTTTTTATGTACCTTTCGTTATAGGTGGAGTCGAAGAGACTTCTGACAGTCTCTTTCACTCGAGAATAGACTGACTATAAACACTATTCTGTTCTTTCTGTTACTTTTGAGACATTTTTGAATATCAAATTGCTGATAAATCATTGAGGCGCGCGTGGAACATGACGCGCCGTCGACCCGGGCATACTCCATGATCGGACGTCGACTCACCCATTAAGCCTCCCGCAGACACACGCGATTAATCGCGCTGCGACAACGAGCCAAGCTAATTTCCACTCTAAAAATACTGCGAATGGACCGCGACATGTCGCGCCGCGCTATTAATCGCGTGTGTCTGCAGGAGGCTTTACTCGTCGTCCGCATATCCGCGCCTATGGTTGGCTTGAAATCGCCCCGCGACGTCTGATGCCGTGGGCGTCTCCCGCGGTGACTAGATTGTGAGGTAGAGGCTGTCCTCACGCAATTCAACTCGTCCTTCGCTAGCATGACTGATCAAATTTTTTAAGGTGATCTGGTGGTTCGCTTGCGATAGTTTTTAGTAAAAATATATTTTTCCCCAATGTCACTATGAAGACGAATTTAAAATTACCCATTTCTATGTCTAGAAATATATTTTATAAAATTGACGTTAACGTCAAATCGTAAAAAAAGAACCGCAACGAGTGGTATGCAAAGTTATTACTTTTGTATGTATCTCGAGGGAAAATATTTGGCACAAAACTGTAAAAGTCGAGTCTTATAATATAATAAAGCAACATAGAAATCGACTTTCACGTATTTGCTAACTCAAGAAACATGAAGCAGTTATGCTCGCGAAGGAGGAGGCGGGCCGTGAGAGAGAGAGGACAGCGTCCTCCCTCCGCCCCAGCCGCAGTGGTAGATGCCCACGACGTCGGACGTCGCAAGACGATTTCCGGCCACCATAGGCGCGGGCATGCGGGCTGCGAGTAATGGGCAACTCGCCGCCCGAACATGGACCATGCCCGGGTTGACGGCGCGTTGTGTTCCACGCCTCAAAGAGCGTCAGCAAGATGACGGGGCCCCCCTCTGGAGGGCCAAAGCCTGCCGGGGTCGCGGGACTTATACCATTACCGTGACCCTGGAACGTAAAGGGCTAATGAAGGACACCGTGGATTTTAGTCAGTACAAGTCTGACAGTCCCTCTCGCCCTGCCTTGGATGGGAGGACTCATTTTATGATTTTACCACGCTAAAAAAACCCAAGAAACATACAAATTACTGTAAGCGCAGTGGTTGAGTGATCAACTGATACGCAGCCTTCCGCGCGTTCGATTCCCCACGGAATAAAATATTTGTATCACCTACAAGTATTAAGCCTCCTGCAGACACACGCGGTTAATCGCGCGGGGCGACATGTCTCGGTCCATTCGCAGTATTTTTAGAGTGGAAATTAGCTTGGCTCGTTGTCGCAGCGCGATTAATCGCGTGTGTCTGCAGGAGGCTTTAGTTCCGGGTCTGGGTGTATATAGGTAATATGTAAATTTCTATGCTTATAAACGCACCCACAACACAGGAAAAAATCCTAATGTGGGCAACGTGTCTACTAAAAACAAGACAAGAAAAGAAGACTGGATTCATATCGTGTTTCTAACAAAAAGAAACACATTATTAATAAAAATACTAACGTATACTTAGGATGTAAACGTGTGTGTAGTCAACGTGGATTTAGCCCGTTAACTTCTTTGTAATATCAAAGATGTACTACAATTCGACAGTCAAGGCCAATAACTGCACGTGATTTTCGAGACACGGAGGACACTCCTCCGCCGACTAAAATTGATAAGCGCAGCTTAACCTGAAGATCTATCATTGTGGCTGTTACTATTTTTCCAAGAACTCTTCAAATATTTTGCTTCATCGGTTGAATATTAATCAAATTGCCACATATCTAGAAGGTTAAACTAGGGTGTGATTTATGAAGTGAACATTTTTATCGAAACAATCGATCGTTATAGACGGGATGGTGTCAAAACAGTCATTTATCATAGTTATCTCACTCAGCCACCCGCATTGTCTGCCGGCTGTATGGACCTCTCAGTATTTGTGGTAAAAACCTCGGTATTATAATCATCATCAGCCTATAAATGTTCCCACTGCTGGGACACAGGCCTCCTCTCTGTGAGAGGGAGTGGGCCGTAATCTACCACGCGGGCCCAGTGCGGATTGGTAGATGTCACATGTCTTCGAATTTTTGGTTCTAGGACATGCCGGTTTCCTCACGATGTTTTCCTTCACCGTTTTGAGAGCAGTGGTGTTGAAATAAATTACACAAAGTAATGCGCCTGACGGGGTTCGAACCCACGACCTACAAACTCGTAAGTCGAGGCCGATACCACTGGGCCACCACTGCTCTTATTCGGTATTATAATATGCCATTGGAATGAAAATGACTTAAGCAAAAGTTCTCGTAACTTCCGTATTGCTATAAACTATTATCTAATTAAAAAAGCAGCGGAAGAAGACATACACATGATAATATATTCATGTACAGGGTTTTTTTAAAACATTTACAAACTTTCATGAAAGAACTTATAAACAACTTTTACTATGAAACCAAAAACGTACTCCCCTGTTTCCTCCCTGGATAATGCCAGTAGAGCAAAAACTTTTTTTTACAAGAAATCTATGGCCACTATTGGCATGTCTCTATGTTTTCGTTTTTTCCATAAATTAATTATTACCTAAAAGATATATGAACATTCAAAACCTTCAAAACTTGGCCAGATTTTTCGCTGTGTTCAAATATCCAGAAAACAAACTCGACGAGATTATATAAAAAAAAAGGAAAACATAGGAAAACGGCCAAAGCCTTTCTTTACTTAAATAAAAAAAATTGTTAAATTGGTTCAGTTTTGGAGTAGTAATCAGGGGACTACGAATCGTTGATTTTGTGCTTTTTTAATAGGTATTTTCGGTCCAAGCTGCAGTTGTCTCTATCGCGCTCTGCAGGCTTGGCGCTGCGCGACAGCAATAGATTTTACAAATACCTATTTTTCAATTCCGATAAATAAAAACCGGGTGTTTCATACATTGTCAACTAAAAAATAATACATTTTGTATGAAACACCTGATTTTGTAAGGTTGTTAATGTTTAACAAATAAACCTGTATACCTACCGAATTTGAAAGAATCTTTTAGGTCAAACACCTTACGAAAAAAATACAAAAAGAGCGCTCGCAAAAATAAACAATGTATTACCTAAATTATCTTGCCGTAACAACTAATTCTCTAAGCCAAAAAGGAAATAGCCAAACAGAATCTAACAAGCCAATCCCATACTTCCCGTATCTTCAAACTAATCATTTCCTGAAAGCATCCCAAAAACTAGATTAAAAGGAAAAACCTCATTTGCCGCCCGCCCAATGACAATGAGTTTATTTCCCGACAAAAACTAATAAATGGTAAGAAAGAGGACATTTCCTTTCGGACATGTTTCGAGTTGGTAACTATGGGGCAAGATAGATATGTACAGAATGTTAACTCCATACAAAGCTACTGAACTCACGCAAACACATAGCCATTTTTCAACGGTATTGATCATCATTTATCAGCATCATCATCATCTGGAAGACGTCCAGTGCTGAACAAAAGCCATGCCCACCCTTACACCATGTCACTTAAAGAGAATGGCAAGACTAACCCCCGTATCTATAAACAAGTCAAAGGTTTTACTCGAGTAAATGTCATTATTTAAGAGACGATTTTTATTATGTAGTTTAATAATTGCTTGAAGTTTGAACTGTAAAAATATAGAATTCTTACCTTTGCTTTCTTTGACGGTTCCCACTTCGTTTAAGTTCATGTCTATTGCATAAAAAAAATTGCACAAGTAATTGCTTAAGCTGAAGTAATTACTTTCACTTGACTATAGATACGGCTGTTAGAGGCCTTACCACAAGTTTTCTGATTTACTGCGTTTATTTTATGGAAATTGGAAAAGGGTATATTGATACAAAGACGTGAAAGTTATGATAAGGCTTTATGTCGTGAACTTGTTTTTTTTAACACGATGATCGCGTTTTACCTAACACACATTTTTATTTCATATTTATTGAGATCGACAGATGTTTAGTTACTCGTATAATCGGCTTTTTCTTCTTCGGGCCACCAAAATGTTCCGCCAGTGAGTGGCACATAAAGGAATTGTCATTCCTCGTCGTAAGACTGAGTGTAGATGTGTACTTGCAGTGAAAGTAACTCCACTATTTTTCTTTTGATATCTCTTTTCAAATACCAACCCTTTCGCGACTACGTCCACGGGGATTCCGGGCTTTTCCTCTGTGAATTTCAAGAGCCAGGGTTCTTTAAGGGTTCATTTTTGGAATATCTAATTATACGTACTACTATCTATACATATAATAAATCTGTAGAAGGGTCAATTCTGTACATTGAAAATATAAATAGCGGGGGTTGTTGCTGGATCGATACCAAACCCAAATATGTGATTAAAAAAAAATTTGTCTGTCTGTCTGTCTGTCTGTCTGTCTGTATGTGCAGGCATCACGTGAAAACTAACGGTTCGATTTCGATGAAACTTGGTATAATTATACCTTATTATCCTGGGCATAAAATAGGATACTTTTTATCCTGGAAAAATACGTAGAAAAAAAAATCTGTATCAAACCTTATTATGGAACCACTGGCGACACCTATTATCAAAGTAGAACATTACGCCACGCCTGCCTCCATTGATTTCTAAAAAGGTTCCACCACTCACCACTAGATGGCGTTGTGCCTATGACGCGCATTTCTGAATCGCGAATAGCTCAATAGATCTCCTTAATTATTATAGGCTTAGCCGTATTTGGGTCCAATGGATATTTATAAGATGTCATTGTCAGAGTTACTCAAAATGGAGAAATGAACCATCCACGCGAAGACCAACATCCGCGCGGACGGAGTCGCGGGCGGAAGCTAGTTTGAAATAAAATTAATTACTAGTAGAGCAACATCATTCAGTGGTACGACGAGGAATGACAATGATTCGTGCCCACCGGTGGAACAAGTTGGTGGGAAGACGAAGAAAAGGCCGGTCTCATTTACTTACGTCATACGTGTGTGTGACATACTCACACACACGTTACTATAGCTAGCCTTCTGTTCCTATTTACTCTTTAACCACGGGACCGTAAGAAGGCCGATCACGTTCTTATTTTGTACTTTCTGTAGGACATCATACCTAGTTAGTCTTCTTGAAAGGTTATTTTAGCTTTACGGCTAAAGACAATTTTTTTTTGGGAATGTTTGTGACACATGCTATAGAGGTGTCGTCTTGTCAATTTTATTTCGAAATGTGGTTTTTATTCACGTGTTCGTTTTGTTGATTTGGGTTTATGTCTGAACCTTTGAAGATTTTGAAAAGATACTTATAGTAAAATCCTGTTTTTGGTGTTATAATACAATTCAAGCTCAAATTATTTAGTTTGTAAATTCATTCACTTACTGTTCTATGCACTTGAAATTAACGTTCAGCAATAAAAGATTTTTGCGAATTAATTTTAGATAGTGTATTATTTGAGTTATTTTAATGTGATGATTATTTATATAAAATAAATTTATTTTAACTTTCCTTGAAAAATGTCTATATTTTTAGTTTACTAGACGCTTCTTCGCCGGCCATTTATACTGCGAACTTTCCGTTTCAGGCTGAAACAACTAAAAAAAACAGGGTTCTTGCTAGGGAAAATCTAAAATCATAAAGCATCCCTGCTTGTTCTTTATAAATACTCAAAATTAACATGAAACAGCTATAACAACTTTATAACGATCACCCAATAGACCTACCAAGAATGATGGCTTCGACAGCTCCACAACACAAATAACGTTGACCTAAGATGTCCGGCTGATAAGAGACAAATTTTCTCCTCGGTTACCCAAAGTAGGTCGCGATAAATAACTCTGTACCCTTCCTACGAGATAATAAATAAGCAATTCCTTTGCAATAATTCGCATAAAACTAATGGTTTGAAAACGTGACAACTCAAGCGAGAACTTGCGATAAAAGTAATCAAAGTGTCGTTAAAATTATTTTAGTACGCCATCGTTTGGGAACAATCCCTTTACTATACGCGTTCGGCTGATGAGTCGAGATAAACTATATTTACTGGGCACCGTTCAATAGGTTGTGAGGGTAGTAACTTGTGTAATTACCCGCAATTATTTCAAAAAATTATAACTGTCATTATTTAATTAAAACACTAAGTTTTCCCTGCAAGCTTAGCTTTTTTCCCATAGGGGTATGCAGACACCACAGAACGCCCCATGCAGCGATTCTCAAATTCTCTTTTCCTGTTGTTCACATTCAGACATCAAAAGAAGTTTGTGATCACTAGCTTTTATAAGCTGTTCTTTTTTTAATTTTATTGAAAATTAATTACTGTTTTTTTTTAATCTATTTTTTTTAATAAAGAATCTAAAAAGAAGAAGAAATCGTAAAATATTTCAATTTTTCAAAGTCATAGCATTTTAAAAAAAAATTGTATACAATAAGCGCGCCACTATTGAAAGTAAACACCCGACCTTTCATTGTACATTTCTTCATTTTAGTGTCACTTACGCGCAATTCAACTCATTGCATGCAATCTATGCACGTTGGAAATACTAATAAACTTAAGCATGAATCACTTGTAATGAGCACTCGTGCGAAATTAACATTACAGAAAAACAAACGAGAGCGTTTTAGTAAGCTTTTTTTCGTGAAGGAAAAATTTAAAGACCATCGTAGCCTTTGCTTGAAAGATCGTGAAAATGTTCAAAATGATGTTTGGCTATATGTTTGGCTTTAACATAGAAAATATTTTATTATTTTTGCCGGTTTTAATAAATATAACAATACAGACACATTATAAAGTTCCTAAACGTTTTAATATTTAAATAATTTGATATCTTTGAAAGCGACGATACCAATTTTAAATTATTGACTTTATTTTACAGTTTTTTTTTTCCTAGAAACTATTTTCATTTGTTCCCATTTTAGATTGGAATGCTTTTACAAAAAAAAAATTATCTGTAAAATATTGTGTTGGACATCCCTTTATTCTGCATATTTGGCAGTTGTTCTTTTCAAAAAGTTATGACAAAATTAAACTCTCGTTAATGTAGTTATTAGTTTTCGAATGGCATTGAGGGACTTAATTTATTCGTAAATCTTTTGACTCACTCCCCTAAACTAAAATTCAACATAAGGCACATATAGTCACGACGGTTTTAAGACAAATTTGTCTGACATAGACAAGTCGGCCATAGAATTAAAAAGAAAAATGTGTCCGAAGCCGACAGTCGTTAGTCAGGCTTGTTAGCTTGCAGTTCTCGTAGGCATTCTGTTACAATGTCCACATGTTTCGTCTGAAGTATGTGCGCCTCTTTAAATAGTAAACAAAATATTCTCTCAATCATCTTAAGAAACTAAAAATATGTAGCAATGAGACAAATATTTTGTCAACCCACATTTTTGGAAAATAATGGTAGGTAAACAAAGATTTCTGCTTTCGGAATAATTGGCTCTACCATTCTTCGCAGCTATAAATACTATTTAACAGCCACTCAGCTTCAAATATCATGTTGAAATTCTTGACATTAACATTTCAAAGAATTCAAACAACATCTCGTAATAATTACCCAATTTGATTTCTGATTCTAAATTCAAATTTTGAGTTCTTGTACTATTTGTTGTGAGAAGAATAAAGCAACGCCCACACCTTCGGGCACTGCGACTTGCGTCAAACAACACGTTCGTGGTCTACTTCTTACATTAGTTTTCTCCGCTGTCAATGACGCGATTTCTGACTTAGCGTTCGCATTAAATGACATATTCAGATGTGAAGTATAATTTAACAGAGTAATAATACAACAAATATCATTTTTTTTTTTCGTATAATATGAATTTGGTTATACTAGATTAGCAATGTGGACAAGAGGTAGCGGCAATATTCATAGAATTAACCTGTAATTGTATTGATTCGTAAGACATTTAATATTCTAGCCAGGGTTGTCTCAAAGGGCCCGCGATCGGTAACGTGAGTTCAGCAATTGTCGCTGTTTCAAGAGGTCCGTGGCTCAAGGTAAAGGCAATGTTCTCAGTATTACCCTATATTTGTATTGGTTTGAAAGGCATTTAACATTCGAGGCAGGGTTGTCACAAAGGGCTTGTGATCGGTTAGGGCTGCCACATTGTTTGCTCCGTGTCTCAGGCAATTGACCGGTTCTCGATAATTTGATTATATCCGCAGATACTGAACTCGGTTTGTTTGGCTTTGTAACTTGAATTTAATTTCGGTATTGTTTTAAGGGGTTGTTCACCTAGCTCACTGAAAGGTTGCATTGTTTGAAATACTATACGACTATATCAAGACGAGAAAATGTCAATGATCTAGGTATATCTGTCAACTGTTACTTAAAAATAAGGTTTGGAAAAAATTACTGTGTGCAAATTAATTCTCAATCTTAATATATTTATTTTATATAATTATATTATTCATTTTATAACTTATTAGTTACATCTATACTTATAATAAATCTGTAGAAGGGTCAATTCTGTACATTGAAAATATTGAAAAAATAAATAGCGGGGGGTGTTGCTGGATCGATACCAAACCCAAATATGTGATTAAAAAATTTTTTGTCTGTCTGTCTGTCTGTATATGCAGGCATCACGTGAAAACTAACGGTTCGATTTCGATGAAACTTGGTATAATTATACCTTATTATCCTGGGCATAAAATGGGATACTTTTATCCTGGAAAAATACGTAGAAAAAAAATCATTTTTCAGTTTTATTCATAGACGTTGTTCTGTAGAACCGCGAACACACGTTGCATTACCCGCAGTGGATTCAGCGCCGTAACCTGTAGCGCCGAAAGTCGGATTTGGCTTGAACCGTTTGCGGCACACGCGGGCCACGCCTCCCCGACTCCTATATAAGGAGCCGCGTTCCGCGCCGCGCGATGCATATAAATTCTGAATTTTGATGCGAGCGGACGTGACCAGTGTGGCGAGCGGTCGTCCGTGGAATTAATATTGTATGCGTGTAATTTTAAACCGTGCTTTTCAGCGCGACCTTTTTGATTACTGTTCCGATCAGTTATTTGTAAATACAAGGTCGGAATTACTATGAAAAAAATACTTACTACAGAACGCGAGCTCAACAGCAGTAGCTCAATAGAGGGATCTCCTTAATTATTATAGGCTTAGCCGTATTTGGGTCCAATAGATATTTATAAGATATCATTGTCAGAGTTACTCAAAATGGAGAAATAAACCATCCACGCGAAGACCGACATCCGCGCGGACGGAGTCGCGGGCGGAAGCTAGTTTTTAAATATTTTTACAAAACAGAAACATTTATAAAATATAGTCCACCAGCGTCGAGAACAAGGTCCGGGCTACCAGTCAAGTCAAGTCAAAGATTTATTTGCAGATGCGGTGGGTAGATAATCCTGGCAACGAGATTATGTCTATGCAAATATTCCCCGTTAGCCAGACGAGAACACCCAGAAATAATGTGCGTGTAATTAATATTTATTTTTATTAATACAGTTTTTGTGTGATTATTGTTTATTTAAGCGCGAGGCTCGTCTACGCGCCCCATTTCGTCATTATCTGTCTAGCCTTTTCCAAACAATGATGGGGCCGGCTATCAATCTAACCAGATGAGATCTTACCTCCCAGCACACTTAATACGATACCCTTATATAAGACTGGTTGACAAACTTTGTTATGATCCTTTTGCGTTGTCCAAATTCATACATCAGGTCGTACTAATCCGATCAGTTCCGAGTACTGCTAAGTACCAACACACGAAGACCAAACGCGAGCAATAGACAGAACACAAATATTAACCATAACAAATAAAACAAACTATTCCAATAGCCACACTATTTCGCGAAACGATTCGGTAACATTTAAGTGTGGTTCGACACGGGAAGGCTGGTATCCTAATACTATTTTATCGAACGTTGCGAGAATCCCCAATGAGCAAGTATTGACTTTTTGAACGCAGAATTATGAAGAGCTCGCGGCCTCCTGTTAATCTCATTTAAGATCATCTTTACGAGATGGAGGGCTTCTTTACAGGCACTATTATCGTTATAGCGTTCGAATTTCAAAGAAAAAGACGGTTTAGATTAGATAAAAATTAAGTATTACTATTCTATTCTACTAAAGATAGAACAGTGAAGAAATAGTTCACAGATTTATGTGCCAAAACACGAAATTATTTCAGTTTTTTATTTTCTATGTTAATTCGATCAAAACTCCGCCTTAGATATTTAAAAATTTCAATAATAATTCACATAGCTCCACAAAAAAAGACCTGTCCTCGATTTTATGGAAAGATCATTGAAAACGCTATCACAAATTGGCCGAACACTTTACGAAAAAAATATTGGGCGACAATCGTTTCGATCCGCGGACAATGCCGATAATTGTCCGCATTATAGCAGTCGTACCCGGCCCACGTTGCCGACAAATTATTTTCAATACCGCCATACATCAAGGGAAAACCGGAAAAAAGGGGAGAGAGAAAAATCTAAAAAAAAGGCAATCAATGGAAAAAGTAAGTGTCCGAGATAACAGGCGTTGAGAATTGAAGTCACGTTCCCGCTGCGTCCCCGCTGCGTCCGCGACACGACACACACATAAATAACCCTAATGATATCCGATTGTGTTCAGTTTGCGATGCGACAAAAAAATCGTACGAAAAACTCGTGCGGGACGTTATTGCTAAATATAATGTTGTTGTTAATAAAATATTATTGTGGTGTACACGCATTTGCGCTCCCATCGGATTTGTAAGCGCCGATGCTTTCTCGTTAATATTTATGGGCAACTCGATACGTTTGCGGATTGAATAAAAAGTGTATGATTTTTCCGACAAATTTTTAATCGTAACTGGAAATCAGCCATTTTATACCGTTTCCAAGTTGTGTTTAGTGGAATCCATTTTAATGCTGCATTAAGTTAATGGTACAGGCAGCGTCACGATGTGACGCCAACACACCCCCCTAGAAAAATCTACGCTTTCAAAGGGGCCATTTAACTGCCTAAAAGTTTTTGTGTTATATTCAAACTGGCAACCAATGAGCAATTTTTAAGAATCGTAAATATCACAAAAAAATATATTTCTAAAACAGAATAATAAACGATTTGTGCTAGTGCGAGTGCATTACCATAAAATAAATTATTTTTAAATTAGACCCCTTTTTTTAACGTGGTAAAATCATCAAATGAGTCCTCCCACCCAGGGCAAGGCGAGAGGGACTGTCAGACTTGTACTGACTAAAATCCACGGTGTCCTTCAGTAGCCCTTTGTATACCGGGGTCGCGGTATACGTGTGTCCCTCGACCCCGGCAGGAAATTAGACCCCTAACCATCTATTTTAAGGTCAGCTTCCAGTCTAACCAGATGCAGCTGAATATCAGTATTTGATCTATACAATGGGTTGGCTGAGTGATACAATACTTGATAAGACTAATTGTCAGGCCTTCGAGCTTCTGACTAACAGTGACGACTGTCGAAGATCTACAAATGACAGCCGGAATGAACGGCTTATCGTGCTTTCCCAATCACGGAGGAACTGCATCAACTACTCATATACAGGGTGGAATTTTGTAATGCCACCTGGAGGGAAAGTACTCTTAATACTGCAGATAGAAAATTTTACTCAAAGGAAACATTCCTTTATTTTTGAATAGAAAGCAAACTGCATTCAAAGATTTTCGAAAATTCTCTTCTCCCACACTCGGGAATCGAACCGGCTAAAATCTAAAAAAAATATACCCTGTACATCGCATTGCATCGATCGTTAGGGTCAATTATAAGTATGAAATCTCTCTAACAAACATGATAAATTAAATGAAAGGAAAACCAGGAAATCTTAAATTAATTTAATTATTTACAAAAAATGGTAAACTAACTAATTAGTAGTTCGAAATGGGCTCCATTCTCTTGGAATCTTTGAATGCAGTTTGCTTTCTATTCAAAAATAAAGGAATGTTTCCTTTGAGTAAAATTTTTATCTGCAGTATTTAGAGTACTTTTCCTCCAGGTGGCAATACAAAATTCCACCCTGTATAGCAGGTATTATAATGAAGGGAAGCCTGCATATTTATTGTGAAGCCGGTATTCAGTTCACGTAGCTACAAGACCCACTGATCGGCATAAATACTCTAATACCAGCCGTCTCTCAGTTTTAGCGGTAATTCGTACTAATACCCACTCTTCAATGGACTGACACTATGATTTTGGTAGTTTCGCTGAATTTTGAGCTTAAATTGCAGATTTATCCTAATTTGTACTCTATTTCTGTGTGCAAAGATCTGTTTTTAAATTCTTCTTGATTTTGTTAAAACTCTGGAGCTGGTAGGTATAAATGAATGATATGAAGCTGAACGAAAAAGTTAAAACTGGCCAGTTTTCTGTGGTTATAGGTAAGCCGGCTGAGGTCGTGGGACTGTCTTCAAAGGGCACCGTGGGTGGCCCTGGAACGCAAAAGAATGTGAAGGAACAGGGTGGCTTAATCAGTAAGAATCTGACAGTCCCTTCA
Source organism: Agrotis exclamationis (assembly GCA_950005045.1). Classification (NCBI taxonomy): domain Eukaryota; kingdom Metazoa; phylum Arthropoda; class Insecta; order Lepidoptera; family Noctuidae; genus Agrotis; species Agrotis exclamationis. The sequence continues at coordinate 11,389,240 of OX465436.1, read as the reverse complement.
ACTCCATCGAGAGCGGGAGGACTATTTTTAGAACCTAGAAAAAAAAGGAAATATCTATTTCGTATACAGTTTCCCGAATAATAAAATACCATACATAGTATACATTCATAAATATAAATGTCATTTAAAATACATAGTTACGTTATGAAAAATAGTTGCATACAGTACCTACAACTATTTCGCTCCGTTGTCAAGAAACATTGTTTCCTTTTTATTTCAATATAATTTACAAGTCCAAAGGAGACTTTATATTTCTCAAAACAACAATAAAAAATAGCTCACTACCCTCGCAACACAAAAAACTAACCTGGTGCTGACATTTTATTATTTTTATATTCCTTTTTGTGGCACTGTTCCTTCCTGAAGTTTCTTCTGGCTCCATAAATTCATGGAGATTCCCACTATTCAGTAGTCAGAGGTTGGTGGTATTTTTGCTTAAACTAGAGATGTACCAATTTTGGTTGTGGCCGAATAGTCGGCTAAGCCGATCATTGCTTTCGATGGAGTTCAGGGATAACGTTTTTTTGTACTCCTGAATCACTTGCATTGAGATCACATAACACTTTCTGTCGCAGCTGCTACAGATATGTGAGCATAGAAAACTATTTTTTTTTCTGTAAAAAATAAAATTGTACTTTTTGGTTAATCTTCCTTTTATTTACTATCAAAGGAAGACTTCCGATACTTAGGTCACTTGACTGTAAAGCTGATTACTAAATACTTAATATAGATTAAATGTTAATATTATAAAGATGAAGAAGAGAAAAGATTTCTATTTTTGTTCGTAATAAATAAACAAAAAACTACACGATTGAATAGTAGAGGTTATAGTTATAATTTAATTTTCAAATTGCACATGTGTGAAGTCGAGGCGGTCCGCAAAGTCATTAATAAAGATGTAATTTCATTCACTCAAACCTGATAATCACTGCTTAACTAGTCGCCAAATATTCGCCGAATACAAAATGTAGCCTAGCCGTCGGTTTTACCGAATAGTTTCCTAGTTGGTACATCTCTATATAACCGAGGCCACTTCGCCAGCTAAGACGAGATTCGTAATACAGTTTTTCTTAACTTAATTTTATTGCTTGGCCCGGTTACTTCTTTGTAAATTTCAGTTCTGCAATGAATGCCCTGAAAGTAGGCACTGCTTAGCAAAGAGTGGCCAATTATATTATACACAGAAATAATTCATTTTGCACGTTTCCGCAACGAGATTTTAGCTGGAGTTAAATACTTACTTCAGTTAGAATATATTTTGTAATTTATATTAGTTTTGGATTTTCAACTGATTTCGCTAATCTGCTAAAAACCAAACTATATTTTTACAAGACATTATGCTAGTTCCTTTACGGTTACTTTAAGGTGCTGGTAAATATGAGCATTCACTTGTAATAAACATCCTTTCGAATGTTACATTACAAAAAAAACAAACGAGAACGTTTAAGCGACCATTTTTGTTGAGCTGACTGTCAAGTATGACATCTTCACGAAGTTTTTTTTTTGACGAACTTCGACCAGAGCGTTTGATAGAAAAATCTTGAAAATGTTCGTGGAGATGTTTGGCTCTGTTCGTTGTTCGGAGGCCTTACCACGAGCTCATATCGCGATCCAGTTTATGCTTCGGGAAAGAGATGGCGCTAGAAGACTTGTATAGCTCTGTCTCTTTCCCGCAGCCTAAACTAGATCGCGTTAAGAGCTCGTGGTAAGGCCTCAGTTCCACAAAGTTAAACACGGCGAATGTTAGATGTTCTGTTACAAGTGAATGCTCAATGCTATTAGTGCATTTGACGGCACGTTTGGCGCAGTGGCTGAGCAATTGCACTGCTGCGCTGTGTGTCGCGGGTTCGATCCCCGCACGGAACAAATATTTTTATGATCTGCAAGTAATTGTTCCGGGTCTGGGTGTTTGTGTATGTGAGTTTCTATGTTTGTACGATACAGGAAAAAATCCTAGTGTGGGGCAACGTATTAAAAAAAAAAAGTAAATAAGTAGCAAAATAGTAAGTAAGAGCAGTACGTATAGTAAAACAATTTATTTATTTCGCTATTCTCATGGATAACTTATAATCATTTCATAATCACGCTTGTCAGATACCTACAATATTTATAAATATTTTAATAGAAAAGAGTCATTGGCCATGAACCTGGCCCAGATCAAAATGTCGCCGCCGAAGAGGATAAAGAACTTACCAAATTAAAAATAGGTTAATCCTAAGACTAGGTTAAAAAAAAATTGGGTCAACTGTCAATTTAGGATGTTCGTTGAGCACGTTTTATACTATAATAGGATTCTGCTAATGCGTTTAATATGGCTAAAGCTATTACTACTAGAGATTAATATTCGATCCTGAAAATAAAGCCAATCTATTATGAAACTAAATAACGAATACGAATAGTGGAGTATTCGTTTACCGAATTTCGATAGAAACACAATTAACATTGTTCAACAAATGTTTTGCTATTTGGAATGGAATCTATGTATGTTAGTAACGTTATTAATTAATATTTTGTAGAATACAGTACTAGTGCTAAATTAACATTATAAAATAACAACGATGTGTTATGATATAGAAACACATAACTACAATGAAGTACTGTTATGAAATAATTTCATAATCATTGATAGACGTTCTATAACTTACTATTAATAACTTACTTTATTATATAAAAAAATGCTGTATGAACTTCCGACTACCAGGTTATGACAGTGGCTGGATGAAAAAATCGGAAGATCGTACGCTGTGGCTCTCCCTGGGAGAGGCCTATGTCTAGCAGTGGACAGCAATAGCCTGAAATGATGATGATGATCAGATTATACTAAGTGACGCCGCACACGGGCCACTGGCCACAACCACAAAACGCCGCCACGAGATAAGCTGAAACGCGCGGCAGCCCCTTGTGGCCGGTGATCGCCACCGGCAGCCACTTGAATGTATGAAAACTACAAAAAATATGCCGGTGGTGGCGTTTTGTGGTTGTGGCCAGAGGCCCGTGTGTTGGAGGCCTTATGTGTGCCGTGATGTCAACACGTCTGCGTTCCCCTTTAGAGGTTACAAGCGTTATGTGGTATGATTTCAGGAATCGCCGTTGATTTGCTTAAATTTATTAATGAGCTCCGTTGTCGGTCTGCTAAACCCGTAATCAGATCTTTTTTATAAACCTCTTTTTGTAATTAACGTTCTGCTTTCAAGCAAAAAAGTAATAATGTAAATCTATATAATTATTTCAAAGAAGTTAGACCCGGTAATACATAAAAATATTTATGACGAAGTTTCGGAGGAAAAAACATTGAAAAAATATAACATCCAAATTGATAATTTCTTGTAAAACACAGAAATTATTTCTCCTACACTAACGTTATAAAGAGGAATTTTTATTTTTGTGTGTGTGTATGTTTGTAAGGAATAAACTCAAAAACTACTGTACCGATTTCTAAAATTATTTCACCAGTTGAAAGCTGCTTTGGCCCTGAGTAGGTAAAGCGGCTGGCAAAAGATAAAGAAAGTTTTTTGATAAAATATTGGCTATGCAAGCTTTATTATAACAGTATTATGTAAATAAATGGGTTCCAATGAATCTGAATGCAGGTCGCTTCCAACCGGTATATGTGGAGATCTAAAGAGGAGGCCTATGTTCAGCAGTGGACGTCCTATGGCTGAGATGATGATGATGAATGAATCTGGTATAGAAAAATAGAATCAATTTTGACTTTATTCAGTACTCTTCAACTATACAAGCTAAACGTTCACGATTGGGACTCTTGTATCAGTGTACTTTCAATTCACCCCTTCGTGAGATCCCCTCGAAGATTGTGTCGTGACGATCATGTTTATTATTTATTTTACTGCCGCCATCATAGAATAAATAATAATAATATTTGGTGTTGATTTTTGGCCTGTTTTACGAGCTCTTCTTTTTGATATTTGAGTATTTGAATTTGGCGTATTGTTTTTTTTACGACAGTGTAGTAATTTAGGAATTTCTCATGTGTGGTGAGTGGGGTGCGTCTACAAATATTTAAAATCATACTCGTATACACAAGTATCCATATAAGGAACAAATAATTGTAGATCATAAATATCCTCCGTCGTACCACAAAAACTTTTAAACATCTCTTGATCACTTGTCTAAACAAATGTCAGATTATGACGTTGAAATAAGGTCCGTTTTGCTATCACACTTTTTTTAGACAATAGTGTTCAACAGATGTTTAAGTTTTTGTAGTAAGGCTGCCTATGTTTGGCGCAGTCGCTGCGCCAACCGGAGGCCTTATCATGAGTTTTCTCATATTGTGACGTAAAGTAAATTGGAACTTTGACATTTAATTTCAAGGAAAAAATTAGTTCCTTCTTCCTACATAGGAGGCGCTGTTCCATTTATTCATACAAGAAACGCTGTAAAGTAAAATAGTAAAAACTCGTGATAAGGGCTCGGTTTTTTTAACTTCGGCGGGAGAAATCATTTGGTAAAATCATCAAATGATTCTCCCGCTCAGGATGGAGCGGAAAAAACTTTCAGGCTCATACTGACAAAAATTCACGGTGTTCCTTCAACAGTCCTTTACGTTCCAGGGTCATGGTTAATTGTTTAGACAGCCCCACGACCCCGGCAGGCTTTGGCCCTCTAATGGGAGCACATCAGATGGCTGACAGCTCTTTAAGGCGCGCGTGGAACATGACGCGCCGTCGAGCCGGGCATATGCGTCCATGATCGGCCGGCGAGTCACCTATTATTACTCGATGTCGTCTAATTTGCACTAGAATAATGTAAATTTGTTTGAGTCCAGTATAGCGTCCATTATCCAGGCCTGTTCCCATTTTTCAATTCAGTACCGCTCGATCCAGTTATTGTATCAATGTTAATTATCCTTTAATCGCCTTTTTCAAGTAAACCGTCTAAGAAGTTGTCAGGAACCGATAATATGGTTCTATAATATCCATCAGATATAGCACAATATGATTGATCATCGATCGAGGACAGCCGTCACGTCTGCCGTACAATTACCTCGGCAACATATATAATTTGTATTCTGAACCAGTTATCATGGCCGTCATTACTGAGCTAAATTCAACCGTTTCATGAAATACTATTGAATATGTATAAAATTTCATATAATACACTGATTGTGTTATTTGTAATCGTGGTCAGTGTTGATAACTAGTAGGTAAAGAGTACATTTTCATGTATTTAGTTTGATTTTGTAGTTCATTAAAAGTGTTTTAGTCTGTTTGTAGTTTGTTTATAAAATGTAAATAAAATTCAGTTACAGTTCAGTATAAAGTTGTGGAAAAATACGAATTTTTAAATTATATTTCTTAAAGTACAATGATTGAATCAGCAGCAAATTGCTACGCTGCGCTGAGTTTACAATTGCGTAGCAAGACAGGCCTACGCGCGTGCTACGACGTAGCACTTCTACAGTGTGTAACTAAATCAGAATGTAATACATAGTTATGTACCATTTTTATTAAATTATATTCATAGTTTTTGATACTTATGAAGTGAAAGAATAAATGATAAATATTGAAAAAAAAGGAATGACGTAATTAAATTTTTGTTAACTTTTTTTTAATGGATACCGGCAAAACTATGTTATATCTATTTAAAGCTAACGATTAACCTGCTACCCAAAAAGAAACCACGGCAGCTATCGATCAACCCTCACCTCGCTGCAGGTACTCGTACATCACAAAATTCAAAAGAAAATTCGGATTAAAAATCGTCAAGGCAGTGTGCTTGAATATATTTTTCACACGGCAAAATTGCCGCCGGTCTCTCTTCCTTCCTCCTAGATATATAAATAGCATGAAAGTCGGCGAGCCACCTCGATTTCATGAATTTTTGTGGCTTCATATTTTGTGACAAATAGTTAGCGGGACGCGGGACGCGAGATGTGGCGGGCGGAGGGTTGAAATTGCCTCCGTATATAGCACGCACAACGCCACACCGCATCGAATTTGTCCATGTATGCATTTTTAAATGAAATATTGACGCGGGAGAAGAAATAAATTTAAATTATGTGTTGTTCGTGTTAGACGCCGTTTTGAAGAATCTACATAAAATTGTGGGAAGGCAGTTTTTGCGTTTTTGGTCAGAATGGCTCTATACTCAGTGGAGGTTTAATAAAAAAAACTCCAAACTAAAGGAGATCATTCTTTTTGGGCCTTTTCTGAAAGTGCCGGCCAACGAAAAAAATTGGTACCTACGGATAGTACTAGTCATTTGGAGCAATAATTACTATGGCACAAAAGTTGTAGGATTACTCTCGGCCATGTTATACAAGTTTGAAAATTAGTAATTTTCATACATTTTTTTATTTCTGGAAGTGCCGAGAAACACCAAATAATGATAAGTATTGCTAGAACTTGCGACCTCAATTAAACATAACATCACGACTATAATCCCCGAAGAGATGGGCAGAGGTGTACCTAATTAAAATAAAAAATAATCTCTTTATTTTTGTGAAAAGAAATAAAATAATTTTAAAATATACAAATCTGCTGGTGGGACCAGCATCGAGAACAGAATCGAAGCTGCCTGTGGTAGGTGTCTTGGGAGAGCAACCTCCTAACAATACGAATCGTGACCAAAAGTAATGCTTTCTGAATCAAACACGTTTTTTTGGCTAATAAAATCATCAACCGTGCTACGGTATCCTGCTAAGATAGTCCTACAACCTGGTAGGCGTTTGGCTCTTTATGGGCTACTGAAAGCTAATTTAGCCGCGCGTGGAACACGACATGCTGTCGTCCTTGGCCTGATCCTTGATAAGACAACTAGCTCCCCATTACTCGCCATACGCGGCTGGATTGAGATTTCGAGGGTGTCCTCAACTTCAGGTGTTCTGCCTCCTCATTCGCTGTCATTACTGCTGCAGAAGAAGTGGCAGCCTCTTTTCCGGATAGTTACCTTGTGATCTGAAAGCAGATTCTCCAGCATCTATGTCTATGAGTGGATCACCCGATTAGCCATGTTCCCCTGGTGCGATCATCTATGTCTATGAGTGGATCACCCGAATAGCCATGATCTCCTGGTGCGATCAGCTTCTCTGCCTCTTTATGGAGACAACGGACACAGGGTTCCCATAGAGGGGCTTTAACCGCACCATTTCCACGTAGAGCCTTCAAAAGGGCGTTTGCCCTGCAAGGTTGACAGCTTGAAGGCAGCCCCGACGCCCCCAACCCGATCCTGTTTTTGACCCAAACGACGGAAAGGCTCCTTAAAGTTCCACGGGATGTCAAGGACGAGAACCAGTCTAGTCTCGTTGACGGGACAGCGATGCAAACCCGTCCCACCGTTCATTGTGGACCGTATTGTGACAGTATCGCGTTCCGAAGGCTATGAGGCTCTTTCAGAAAACAATAAATGTATGAATGAAATGAATTGAAACCGGCTCGTCGACTATCTTAGTATCTGGAACGTAAAGGGCAACTGAATGAAGAGGGTGGGCTTTTAGTCAGCAGGAGGCACGGCGTCCTGACCTACCGCATGACGCAGCTCCTCACCAGACACGGAAGTTTCGGGAGGTACCTGTGTCTGAGGAGACACAGACACAGTCTGATGAGGAAGGAGGAAATGCCTGGGTGTTCCATTGCGAAAGTCACCCGGAGGACACGGTGGAGCATGCGGTGCAGGACTGCCCCGTTTGGGCAGAGCACCGCCGTGTCCTCACGACGGCGATAAGCGGAGACCTCTCGCGCCCGGCATTGGTCGAGACCATGCTGCGGGGCGAGACGGAATGGGAAGCGGTCGCCTCCTTCTGCGAAGCAGTCATGCTAGCGGAGGAGGAGGCGGGCCGCGTGTGGGAAAGAACAGCGTCCTCCCTCCATCCCAGCCGCAGTGGTAGACGCCCACGGCGCCGGACGTCGGCGTCGACAAAAAAATAAAGAGATTATTATTAATTTTAATTAGGAACACCTCTGCACAACCCTTCAGGGATAACAGGCGTGATGATATTTTATGTTAAATTGCTTGAGATCGCTAGTTCTAGCAATGCTCATCATTATTTGGTGTTTCTCGGCACTTTCAGAAATCAAAAAATGTATGAAAATTACGAATCTTCAAACTTGTATATCTTGGCCGAGAGCAATCCTACAACTTTTGTGCCATAGTAATTATTGCTCCAAATGACTAGTACTACTCATAGGTACCAATTTTTTTCGTTGGCCGGCACTTTCAGAAAAGGCCCAAAAATGTATGGAGCGTGAATGTTCTCCTTTGGTTTGTTTTTAACAGACTTCTAAAAAAGGAGGTTACTCAATTCGACAGAACTTCGTCGTTTATGAACCGATTTCGATGATTTTTTTTAGAAAGAAGATATTTCAGAGGTGGTCCATTGATAAGGATATCAAGGTCTGATGATGGAAGACCAGAGAAATCGAGGGGAACTTTCAAAAATAGTAGGGGCAACTAGTGCGTTTGTAAGTTTTTTCATAAAGAATTTTAAAGCACTACAATTTAATAAAGGTCTGGAGTTGATCTGATGATGCCGAGAGACAGTCGAGGGAACTCCTCAACGATTCACAGCAGCTATCTTGTGTTGGGACTTAATTCATTTATATTGATGAGAACTTTACACCAAGATGGGTTGTAACTGTCATTAGGGGCCTGATGATGAAGACGAAGAACTGTTCAGGGAACTCCTCAACGGTTTACAGCAGCTACCATGTATTTGGACTTCATTTATTTAAATTGATGAGAACTTTGCACCCATATGGGTTATTTTTCGATGCAGTATACCTGCCATTTGGTCACATAAAAAATCATTTAGTTTCGTTCAGTAGTTTTTAGCATTTTTGGCGTATTGTGTTCACGGGCGATGTTATAACCGGTGCTACGAATAATAAAAATTCTAGTGCATATGTAAGAAAATTATGTATTTGACAAGAATTTGGGTTAAATATTTAAACTAAAAAGGGTAAAATAAAAAACTTAAAAAAAATTTAACCGACTTCAAAAACGACCACGAAAAAGGTTTCAAATAAAATAACCTACCAAATAACTTTTCTTTTTATATTGTAGATCTACATTTATCTGAACTAGCTACAAAATACAGTACATTTTAAATACCAGTTACTAAAACTTTAAAGATTTCCACGTACAGTAGATAACTAGGATTTTTCATTTGAAATTAAGTATACATTATGCGACAGAATTCATAAGCGAACACAGGACTCCAAAAGTACAACGTATGTAACTACTATAGGGTAATGGGTAGCCTAACCCTATACGGATTAAATGGGATATGTGAAAAAAAAATGAAATTAATACTGTGCTCCACATTATGAATTATTCCTGCATTTTCGTTTGTAAACATTTAAACTCATATACCCAAACAAAATTTACTGGATGAATATTAAAAACCCATTACAAAAAATCCTCTAAGTAACACACAACATTGCCGTCAACACTCAAAACCGATTAAAAGAAACTCCCTTATTCATTCAGCAACACAAACAAAAGAACATCAGAAACTCCGCTCACTCATCGTGTGAACTATAAACAAAGCGTTCGTTCTTTACAAAATACTTCATTCACTCACTCGTTGCCGCCCTCATTACCGTTCCGTGACGTCATATGACATTTTTTTCGTCACTTATAAGCATTTATCATGCTTTATCTTCGGGGTGTGTTCACAAACATCCGGAGAAGATTATGTAGTCGGATAAGAATGATTACGGGTGTGTAATGAGTTGTGACGATAAAATAACTCGGCTGTCAGCAAGTACGAGCTACGTCGTTCGTCTTTTTTGTTAATTAGCATTTTTGTTTTTCTTGTTAGTTGCTTCTATGGCATAGAAAAAAATAAAATGTTCGTACGTAATATGTACGAACATTTTAATTTGGGGTTCGTACATAATATGTACGAACATTTTTAACCGACTTCAAAAAAAAGGAGGAGGTTCTCAATTCGTCGGAATCTTTTTTTTTTTTTTTTATGTATGTTCCCCGATTTCTCGAAGACGCCTGGACCGATTTGGAAAATTTTTCTTTTGTTTGAAAGGGTATACTTTCCAATTGGTCCCATGATCATCAGGTCAGGATCTGATGATGGAATCCCAGGGAAATCGAGGGCAACCTTCAAATTTTATAGGCACATAGTACCATTTTCATATATTTTCTAAAGCTGTTCAAGTATTTGCATCTGATAATCATCATCTCAGGTGGATGAGCTGATGCTGGAAGGTACAACTCCTCAACGGCTTGGAGTAGGCATCAACTGATTTAGTTTGTGTTCACATATCTCTGGAACTACAAGTCCGATTTAAGAAATTCTTTTTTTGTTGTACTAAGTATTGTTTAACTTACGGAATACTGCAAGTTTCATCAAAATCGGTTCAGTAGTTTTTGAGTTAGGGAATTTTATTAGCTTATTGTGCACTTGAGAGAGAATGATTTATTTGACAAGAATTTGAGTTGAATATTTAAACTAAAAAGAGTAAAATAAAAAACTTTTTCAAAAAAAATGTAACCGCCTTCAAAAACAACCACAAAAAAGGGTAAAATAACCTACAAAATAACTTTTCTTTCAGAAGTCGGTGGCAGAAAAACAATGAAATGAAAAAAAAACAAAGGCACCGACTTCTGAAAGAAAAGTTATTTTGTAGGTTATTTTACCCTTTTTTGTGGTTGTTTTTGAAGGCGGTTACATTTTTTTTTAATTTGCACGTTTGGCACAGTCGCTAAATTATTGACTGCCGTGCTGCTTGTCACGGGTTCGATTCCCGCACGGTACAAATATACGGTTTATGTATGTGACTAAACATTGATAAACTCACCCGCGAAACAGAAGAAATTGCATTTTTCTTGGTAATGTGTTGTGATTCTGACTAAATATCCACCCTTTTGCTTTTCCTTAATTTGAAAATTGCCCTTTACGTTCCAGCGACTCTCAAATTCCTAGTATAGTAAGATTTTTAAACAAAAATGTAGATCACCAACGCAAACAAAGAGAAAAAGATTACTTTTTATTTTATTTTATTTTGATATACGTACTTTATTTCTTCAGTAAGTGCGTGCAAAGCAAGGGCGTGTCCTTAGTATAAGTGAAACGTGTATTTCTTTATTTCATTAAAACCACAGTTATTTAATGTGAACGTCTATTTGTTATCTAGCTCCTAAAATGTTCAGCACATCACAACTTTACGTCACCCCCGGGATGTTTTGTTAGAATGATGATACCACAAAATGTCCATTACGATAACATATTGTTTGTAATGTAATCTACAGTAAAATAGCTGTAATGTATATCGGAGTTAATGTTATTTTATTTATTGTTGGTCTACATAAATAATGTACAATCGTTTTTGATGTTGTCTCTTAACTATATGTGGGTTCCGTACTCTAAAGTAACGCTGTCCGTCTGTCTGTTTTTCCATCCGTCTGTCACCAGGCTTTATCTCAAGAACCGTGATAGTTAGAGAGTTGAAATAAAAACAGTTTTTTTTGTCGTTTTTATTTATAGTTAATGTTACGGAACCGACCGTGCGCGAGTCCGACGCGCACTGGGCAGGTTAATTTTTTTTTTGAAGATAGAACTGTGACACAAATGCCTAAAGCTGTTACATGTCTTGACATCTATTGTATAAGTAATTAGAATAAAACTGAAATCATCAAACTTATGAGGTCCATAAAAATATACTGAATCAAATCTAACACAAAAACAAACAGCAATACATCTACGTACCGCACTAAATCATTGAAAGCGAGGTATTTACATAACATACTAGCGTCATCCTGTATAAGGTCACTGTCCCACCGTTAGCTAGAAAGCGTTAAGCGATCAATTATTTTCTCGCTTAGATCGCTCACTGTGGGAACGAGGTGGCGCTAGACGACTTGTATAGCTCTGTCCCTTTCCCACAGTGAAATTATTCACGCTTTAAGTTACGTCATGGTAGGCAACCAGAAAGACAATCAATTAATTTAGTGAAATAATTCATAAAAAAGACAATCGCGTGTAAAATTAAGAGAGTGATACAATGTAATCTAATGTTTAACACTAGACAGTTAGACACAGATTAAAGACGCCAATTTCAGCAGACAACATTGTTTGTAAATACGGATGCCTCAAAATTTAATGATCTCAGTAACACTCGCGCCGCGGTATATTACCAGAATTCTAAAATAATTTTACAATTCAAATGTCCTCAAGAGTCTTCTGTGTTTACGGGCGAGTGTGTGGCTTTATTAGAGGCTTGCCTCTTCATAGAGTCACACCATAATATCGACAAAGCCGTAATTTTCACAGACTCCCGTAGCTGTCCCGTAGCTAGCAAAAAAATAAATATATATATATATATATTTATTTTTTTGCTTGTTTCAGTTCTGTACTAACCCAACAAGATCCACATTGTGTTCAACTGTATCAACCAAAATTTTACACTTTTCTTTTTTTTTTTTTTTTTCATAACTTTTTCTGTCTTTTTATCTTTTAAATTATGCACACTTGTTTTTCCAGTTCACTCTAGTTATTGGCAGAATTGTCGACATCGACTTTGGTGCCATAAACCAAAAATAGAATAGAATTGTTTGTAAACAGTGGTAGGTATGAATGTGAAAAATGAGTAATATTAATAAAGTTTTTATCGCAGTGAAAAGGTCTGCCAAAGGGAATCACACTCTCTGATTCTCGCTTGGTGCTCATAATTATCCGAACTGGCAACTACCAGTGAAAAATCGCCCCTAATCGTCTCACACTGGCTACTCATTACTCGCCAACGTTTTTATGTTTTCTAGCTCTACTTACTCCTCTCTAATCGCTTTCAGTGGGACCTTTGCCTAAGGTACAGTCAACCCCGCATCCACAGACAACGGGAGGTAATAAGGCGACATGTGTCAAAAAGTACCCCCGCCTAGTCTATGGACAAACGTTTTTCTGCAGGTATGCCGGCTATGATATTTATAGTGGGTATATAAATATGCGGGTTTTGTATACAAATTAGATTTTTTGGGGTGGAAAATGACGAGTAGTTTTTGAAGATAAGCTTTATTTGTCATTTCTTATATACTTGTTACTAAAATTTCAGCTTAGTGTTCGCAACCATGTGATTATACAAAAGGCGTTAGGCAGTAAGAATTATAAAGTTTCTACAATTCTACCTTTAATTCTTACTGTCTAACGACTTTTGAACTCAGGATTTTATGGGGTACTTACCTAGGTACCCCCTTAAATCCTAAGTATATGATTGTGTATATTCGTAGGTATATGTTTTTATTATAGTAGTGATATGATCAACCTATACGTTGCAACCATGAACGCAATAATTGTTTTTCAATATGTTACAGCTGGAAACAATACAACAAGTAAATGATATAATTATAGTGAAAGCTGATAAACACCTCATCAAATACACTGTGATAACAATAAAACGTATTTTTTATTGCCTGTTGCCTAGTAGGTTTGGTAGTGTCTAAAGGTGCCGGTTCGCGCCGGAGAACGCGACAGGAGACCGAGACAGGAGACCGCGACCAAAGATTGCTACCATATCTGTCTCCTGTCGCTGTCTCGCTCGCGAACTGCAGCTCATACATTGGCTAATGATAATTAAGTACTGTCGCGGTCTCCTGTCGCGGTCTCTTGTCGCGGTCTCCTGTCACGGTCACCTGTCGCGGTCTCGCGCGTGAACCGGCGCGAACCTTAACAAGCAGAAATTCAGACTCCGTGGCTGCTACTGAGAAATTCCTGATGCAATAATTCTGTGGCACATTATCCAATCTGTCGGTCTGATCCCGACGAAAGGTGGAGTAGGAAGGTTCTCTAATGGAGACCGCATGTAGGTAAACATAGGGTGGGACGCCTCCGGCAAGATGGACGATGACCTGAAAAAGGTAGCTGGCAGTGGCTGGATGAAAAAGACGGGAGACCGTGCGCTGTGGCGCTCCCTGGGAGAGACCTATGTCCAGCAGTGGACTGCAATAGGCTGAAATGATGATGATGACATCGTTCGATCTGAAAGTCGAAGGACCTCGTGCTCGGTCGCGGGACTGTTGTACAGGAAGCAATACCATGGCTCTGGGACGCTAAGGGCAATTGAAGGAACACGGTGGGCTTTTAGTCAATAAGAGTCCGAACAGACTGACAGTCCCTTCCGCTCCACCCTGGGTGGGAGGACTCTTTGGATGATTTTAAAGCATTCGCAGAAGACTTGCGGCTAGAAGCATGTAGATTTGTTTTTATCGTAGTAATGTCATCAAATGAGGGACTTTCAGACTTGTATTGACTATAATCCACGGTGATCTATTGCCCTTTACGTTCCAGGGTCACGGTTACCTGATGAGACAGTCCTGCGGCCAGAAGCTATTTCACTATTATTTTAGTTGTTAGAACCCTTCACAAATCGTATTCATGCCATTTCATGCAACGACCGCGTTCCTAAAACTGTTCACTATTTCCAATAACAGAAATGAATGGCGTATACATACTCTGGTCGTTCATATACTTTCTCTGAGTAACACTCAAGACATAGAAATAGTAAGGTATTGAGAAACTGGGAACACGTGACGATAATTGCCGTAGTGAACTACCTACGGAGCAACAACTTTTATACCGTTTGAAAACACCTGCCAGAAAAATGTAAACCCTGGTCTTAAGGTATTAGAGTTGGTTCTTCCATGAGGTTCACTGCCGACTAGTCATAAGCTGAGTATAATACGTAGTATTGCTGTGTGTACAGAAATAGGGGACGGGTCTCACTGATGGCGATAGTAATTATGGTAAACTTGCTTTTAAATTCAGTTTTTGTGTTTTGTTTGATGTCTCTGTATTTTTCTTTACGCTTTTGCTTGAATGAGTCACATTTGTTCAGATAGCATAACGTTTTTCATTATACAGAAGATAGTGTAATTTTAAAAACAATTACAATCCTGTTGAATATCCAAACAATAACCTGAATAAAAGTAGGTGGGGATTTTCGCTGTCCACTATTACCTTCTTTAATACCTTACAGGAGTTTTTCTCTTTTACCGCCTCAAAGGTCGACCCATATTTTTTTTTTGAGCCATCCTCGATGGCGCAATTCGTCTTCTGGTACCCATTGTATGGAGAATTTGGCCTAGCAGTCATCGTGCATAGTGCCGTGGCTATGCCAACGTTCACTATGCCCGTTTTAGATATCAGTAGATTGGGTAAACCATTATTGATGTTATGCCATTATAAATTTCGTATACCGTTCAACTCTGCTATTGCGATTATTCCGCTGTCGTCGTGAATTGGAATCGTAACTTACTGATAAACGGCAATGTGTTAACGCCAGAACACCAACCTACTCCAATCTGTCAAATTTTCCTAATCGAGTATTATTATAAGAGTTCTGAGTTTGTGTTGTTGAAAATCTATAATAGGAATTAGACAGATTGAGGTGGGTTGTTATGCTGACTATACTTTAATATCGAAGACTTCCCTTTTGTGTAAGTTATACTGATATTTATAAGCCACACTTATAAAAAAATCAAATTTTTATTCCCGCTACTATTGGGACCACACCCTAAAGCAAGCGCTTAAGTAGTGTTTCTTAGAATTAGCTTTTGTAAAGTTGGATACCGAAAGACGTTTTCAGAAGTTTAAAAAAAAATCTTTTTCATTTTCATGATTTTAGTTCTAAAAGAATCCCTATGAAATCTCTATGAAGAAAACACGTTGTGTAACTTTCCAGAGAACGTTTGCTCTCTGATTTCGATCTCATGAAAAGTCAAAGCAATTTTAGATAAAATACATTCGACTTTATTAATGTTGAAATTAGACTCACAATTTCATCTTTCTTTTTCAAATATAGGAGAATACTGTAAGGTACTATTAGATATAATTTGTTCAACGCATTAGAAGGGAGCGACTCTCAAAGTCATTTCCCTCAAAAAATATTGTAACCTAAAAAAAATTAAGGAAACCTTGTTTTTTACAAAAGCTCCCTAGTCCGTTCCACTATGAAACCGATAGATAAGAAGCGAACAGAGTTCGGGATTAACACCCTTAAGATAAAGTAGTAGCGATCCTTACGAGTTACCACCCATCACTTACACTGAAACATATTTAGGATTGAATAAAGCCTTCGCCTTTGAAAAATATACCTATTGAAGTAACGAACCATTGATCCGTTATTTGAATAGCGATGGACTCTTGTAAGCCCAAAAAATATGCTCATATTTATTCAAGCTTACACGATCTTACGAATAAGCTTGGAGAATAAAGGTAACCCGAGAGGTTATTTACTATATACATTTCCTGAAGAAGTCCAATTTCAATGTGCTTAATTCGGTGCTTAAGGTTCACTCTGTTCCCTCAATGCGGGTGTAAATTTACATGAGACACTTTCATTAGAGTTGTAAGTCTCCGGTTTAATTTACCAGTTGGTCGCTTCGATCGACCGTTTTCACCTTCAAAAGTAAGAGCGGACATATTTCTTGACTGCGTTTATAATCTCCCTCTGGCAACACTAGTCCGCTAACGAAGTTAGTTCTAAGGTAAAGTTTTAATTGCTCTCTGGCAAATCTCAGTTTATCTTTTCGCGGTCTCTAGGAAACAGCTTTGTTGACTATAAATTCAATTTGAGCGAGGCGGAAAAGATTACCGCTTTATTTATGGGAAAAGGACAGGATTGTAGGAACAATTCTTGAAATAGTTGAGTGGAGGTTAGTGTCGTGAAGCACGCTATTGTCTAAAGGCATGATTCCGATCTTGGCAGCACGCAGCTGTGCTACCGCACTATTGATCCCCGTGTATTTCTCTATAGGTTAGTATGTGTTTACATTCCCAGCTCGGCAGCAAAACCGCGCCAGCAATGCAGCGGCAGAACTGCTGCGCGACGGTGTTACCCCGCTTGCTATCTTCCTCGGAATGCGGCAGGCAGCACTGCCATGCAGCACCATTGTGTTAGCAATACTGCAGCAGCACTACTACATGCTGCCAACATCGGCACCATACCTTTATGTAAAGTACTTGAATTAGGTGTAACAGCGAGAGAGGCGGTAGGCACCTAAGTCGCCAAGTGAAAACTGTCACAAGTGCCTTACTTTCAATCTCATGACACGCAGGATGGAAAATTTCGTTTAATAATTTAAGGCCACGACAGCCCTTAAACGGCGTCTGCCAGTTTTATCACCTGAGAGTCACGTAGGCGAGCTGCGCGACCCGTTGGACCCGCACCGTTACTTCAGCGCGGCTAATGAATTCTTACCTTGTTTACAATAAACCAAAAAGCTTTTATGAAGCTCATTCATTAAAGGAATCTGTGGATTATGCGTGAAGCCGCGCTAAGAACGTGACTTTTGAGATTTTCAACAAATTGATTTTGGTATGCTTCGATAAAACCTTACAAGCTAAGGGTTAGAACGGTTTACGCGTGCTGTAAAAGTATAGAGCGATGTTTACACGCTTTCTTAACGGAGGACAAATGGCTCGTAGTAAACGTATGCAAATTGATATTTAATGCCTATACATTTTTCGTTTTTTTAACCAGCGTTTCATGTTCACGCTTTCATGCTTACAGGTAGTGTATTTATGGACAAATTTGTAATTAACTAACGTAACGTACTTATTCCAGTTTTACAGTCTACTACCGAACGTACAGTTTTTGCTTAGTTACTTAGGTGATAACGTTTTAAACAGATTAACGAGCGCCGTCTCTCGCAAATAGACGAACAACCAGAAAAAAACTCTGGACGAATGATCACCATATAGTGACAGATAATGAAAAGAACATTGTCATTGTTTTTTTTTTGAGGGTAGATAGTAAAAGTGTACACATCGTTTTACAGAGCTCTCATTTAATTTTTGATTTAAAATAGTTAAACTGCATATTTTATATTGTATATGCACTAAAAAATTTAATTATCCTTGGATGCACTCACAGCCTTCATAACTTTTCTTCTTTTCCTCTCACTTCACCTGCTCAAACACATTTGTCAATATGGACCTATATGCCAAGCTGTCAACTTGTATGGAAGAACTGTCTGCAACATTTGCTTCACGGATGGACACCTATGAAGAGGAGTTGAAGAATGCAAGCAGCAATGAGGTCACCCACAAAACAATTGCCAGCCTATCCCGGGACTTCACCGAGTTCAAGTGTCTCATCTGGAGAACAATGACTGCTCTGAAGACTCAGATGGAGTTGCTGACAGTTGGCCTGGATCGTCACGAGATGGCTTCACGCAAGCAGGTTCTCCTCCTTCATGGTCTCCCCGAACAGGGGGATGAAGATCACACTTCCCGGGCTGTCACAACGCTGACAGATAAGTTGAAGATGCCTAATATCTCTTCTGCAGACATCACATCCTGTCATCGCCTTGGAATTGACTCAGGCAAGCCTCGTCCTTTACTTATTAGGTTTCTGACCCAAAGTTTGCGTAGCGAAGTTTGGAACAAAAAAACTTTGTTGAAAGGTTCTGGACTGGTATTTTCTGAGTTCCTGACTAAACCCAGGCATGACACATTCCTTGCTGCTCGCAAACACTTTGGGGTGAAGCAGTGTTGGACCTCCGAGGGCAAGATCGTCATCCTGCTCCCAGACGGTTCTCGGCGGAAGATAGAAACTTCAGCTGAACTCCAGAAACTTGAAGCCCAATTTCCATTGTCTAGTGATGCGACACAGGGCACGGGCGAACGATCACCGATCAACAAATCTCCTTTGGGGAGAAGACCACGAAGGCAACCAAAATAATAACTTTATTTTGTTGATCACTGTTATTTTTGTGTTTGACAATGACGTTTCTAGTTGTCATATATTGTAACCTGCTCGTTCGGAAACAGTGTCATTTTTTTTTTATGCTTTGGATACAAGGCCTTTTAATTTTACACTTTTTTAACCACAGACTATGTAGCAACTGGCGGGTGCATCGAGGATTTTTAAATACGAGTTAACTAATAATTGTAAATATATATATTTATTTATTTGTTTTAGTTAGAACCTATATATTATTACTTATTTATTTTATTTAAATTACTGGTGTCATGCTTGATAATTCTGACGATAGTTTTGTGTCTTGTTTTTCTTCTTGTACTTCTGATGACGGCTTTGCTGGTGCACTCAGTGATGATTCTGTACACCTATGTGAACAGCTTTCTTCTCACTTTACATCTTTCAGCAAATTTTTCAATACGGTCCACATAAACGCTCAAAGTATTCCTGCTCATCACTCTGACTTACTGTCCTCGTTCGATTCCAATCTTGTCCATGCTGTGCTTGTTTCTGAAACATTCCTTAAACCAGCTCTTCCTTCAACGCAATATTCTTTGCCCGGTTACAAGCTTGTGCGTAATGACAGAACAGGCAAGGGAGGTGGAGGGGTCGCCATTTATCTCCGTGGAGATATTACGTATAGGGTTGTTGATCAGTCTCCGAGTAATTATTTGAAATTTGCAGAACATCTTTTTATTGAAGTTGTTTTTAACCACACGAAGCTACTTTTAGGTGTATACTATAGTCCTTCTTGTCAAATTGATTATTTTTCCTCCTTCGAATCTAAACTTGAACTTTTAACATCATTATATGACCACACTATTATCCTCGGAGACTTCAACACTTGCTTGATCAAGGATGATGTGCGCAGCCGTAAACTTCAATCTCTTGTCTCTTCTGTCAATATGCATATCCTTCAGCTAAACGCTACTCACCATGCTCCTCATTGTAATCCCTCGTTATTGGACCTCATTATTGTTTCTGACTCCAGCAAAGTAGCCACTCATGGTCAACTTCCCGCCCCCTTCTCTTATCATGACCTTCTCTTTCTATCATACAAAATTCGTCCACCTAAACGGAAATCCAAATTTCTCTTCCTTCGCAGTTTTAAAAACATTAATATGGAGCGTTTGAGGGAGGATGCGAGCGGCATTGACTGGTCTCTTGTTTACAACTGTGATGAACTGGATTCGAAGGTAGAGGAATTCAATAAGATTGTGTTGAACCTCTTTGATGAGCATGCTCCACTGAAAAAGGTTAGAGTGAAGCATCTTCCAGCCCCTTGGTTGTCTGACACCATAAAAAGCGCAATGTCGAAGAGGGATAAGGCCAAGAGGCGTTACAGAAGGGATCCTACTGATGAGAACTGGTCTTATTACAAGAAACTGCGTAATCGCTGTAGTCGTTTGTGTAGGGATGCAAAAAGACGCCACATTCACGTTTCTGTTCAAAACATGAATACAGCACAAGTATGGCAATTTCTCAAGTCCCTCGGTATCGGCAAAGTCGGTATTGATAGCACTTCTGATATTGACCTGGACGCAATTAACACTCATTTCTCTAAATCTCCAGTCACTTTGGATGACAGCACTAAGTCTTCTACTCTCAGCAATCTCTCTAACCTTCCTCTGCCATTGTGTACTTCTTTCTCCTTCCAGCCGGTTGCAGAAGGGGATATTAAACGGGCCATCTTATCCATCTCCACAAAAGCGGTGGGTGTTGATGGAATTCAACTCCAGATGCTTCTTCCTATCCTAGATACTCTGGTCCCAGTAATTTCCCATATCATCAACTACTCTCTGTTCACTGGTTCCTTTCCTTCTGGGTGGAAGAACGCCCTTGTACTACCTCTTCCTAAAGTCTCCAATCCCTCTTCGGTGTCACAGTTCCGTCCTATTTCTATACTTCCTGTCCTATCCAAAGTCCTTGAGAGTGTTGTCAACAATCAACTGTCTTTTTATCTCTCTTCTAATGGCCTGTTGAGTCCATACCAATCTGGTTTCCGTCCTGGCCATAGCACAGTATCGGCACTGGTTAAAATAACCGATGACATTCGACTGGCCATGGAGAATAAACTCCTTACGGTTTTAGTTTTATTGGACTTCAGCAGTGCGTTTAATTCAGTTGATTTTGACATCCTCTTGGGTATCCTATCCTCTCTAAACATATCTCCTTCTGTGATTGGTTGGTTTACTTCTTATCTTCGGGGTCGTTCGCAGTCGGTTCGCTGTAATGAGGCTTCCTCTGAATGGTGTAATCTTGCTGCGGGTGTTCCCCAAGGTGGCGTCCTTTCTCCACTTCTTTTTTCTATCTTTATTAACGCCATCACTAAGATCATAGTTTCCCGCTTCCATCTCTACGCAGACGACTTACAGATATATCGCCATTTCAAGCTGGAGGAGCTTCCTGGAGCCTTGGCCGCCATCAATAATGATTTAGAAAATATCTCTCAGTGGGCTAAAAGTTTTGGACTTTTGGTTAATCCAGCAAAATCTCAAGCAATCATTATTGGTGGCAGGTATTTTGTCAACTTGTTGAATCACCAGTCTCTTCCACCAGTCATTTATGATTCTGTTGCTATACCATATTCTAGCAATGTTAAAAACTTAGGTGTGTTTCTTGACTGCAACCTGTCCTGGAACGCTCACATTGCGGAAGTAAGCAGGAGGGTA
Source organism: Agrotis exclamationis (assembly GCA_950005045.1). Taxonomy (NCBI): domain Eukaryota; kingdom Metazoa; phylum Arthropoda; class Insecta; order Lepidoptera; family Noctuidae; genus Agrotis; species Agrotis exclamationis. Next base: position 11,367,891 of record OX465436.1, on the reverse strand, counting down.
TTTTGCTCGTTTCAGTCCCTCAAACGTCTCCAGAAGTTTCTGCCATTACCAACTAAAATAACTCTCGCCCAGTCTCTTCTTCTACCTTTACTTGACTACGCTGATGTCTCCTTTCTCGACGCAACTGAGGAACTTCTCGACAAGCTCGAACGTCTGCAAAATTTGTGTATCCGCTTCATTTTCGGTCTTCGAAAGTACGACCATGTGTCGGAATTTCGGAGACGGCTGAAGTGGCTACCTATTCGGCAGCGTCGAGATTCTCATGTCCTTGCTTTTCTGTTTTCCGTGCTTCATAATCCTAATTCTCCTATTTATCTCCGGGAGCGGTTTGAATTTCTTATCCCTAGAGGAAAACCTTGTCGCTCATCCTCATCTCTTCTCCTTCGTGTCCCTTCTCATACTTCGAGTCGTTATGATGGATCGTTTACTGTGCGTGCTGTTCGCCTTTGGAATTCTCTTCCTCACACCATACGCGATAGCCCGTCGTTAGAAGTTTTCAAGAGAAAAATTAGAGAGCATTTCCTGTCATCATGACCTATAAGTATGTATCTATTATTCTATTTATTGCATGGTATGTATTATTTTATATATTGTATGTATGTATTATTTTATTTATTATATTATATGTATTATGTTTATAAACCGTTTGTTAAACACGTATTTATTTATTTGTTTGATTAAGCATAAATTATTAGAATGTTGTACACCAATTATCTGTCCTCGCTAAAATAAAAATTACTCTATCGCTCTAAGGTTTGCTGTAAGAAAACCCAGTTCTGGGTTAAGCTCGCCTTTGTACATTACTTACCCTATGTTAAATGTTTTCTTTTATAATTATGTGTACAATAAAGAATAATAATAATAATAATTGTTACCATAATAAATAATAAGCATCAAAGCAAAAACCAGAAACATAATCCTCATAACAAGCTAATGTTCATCTCATAACACGAGAAAACAAACAGAACTATCACGGTCCGCAAAAAATGATTCATTGTTTTATTGTAACATATTTCATAATAAAATAAGATAAATTTATCCGGCAGAGGTATATCGGGTCGGATGGTTGCCGGGCGGTAGCCGGAGGGTTACCGTCGGCCACTGTCAAGAGAGACCTTATCTAAACTCCCGTCGAGTAACATGGAGTTTCAAAGGGCTAGAGGAGGTAAAGATAATTTCATTTAGCGTTCATCTTTTGGAAGAAAAGTAAGCATGATTAAGGCGATGAAGTGTTATGTACGAGTATAAGACGATGATAGTTTTTTAGGGTTCCGTAGCCAAATGGCAAAACGGAACCCTTATAGATTCATCATGTCTGTCTGTCTGTCCGTCCGTATGTCACAGCCACTTTTTGTCGAAAGTATTTAAGAGCTATCCTGTTGAAACTTGGTAAGTAGATGTATCATGTGAACCGCATTAGGATTTTCACACAAAAATAAAAACAATTTTTTTTTTGATACATTACTAAAATTAAATAAACTAAAACAGTATCGAGAACCTACCACGTTGTATGGCAACGTTGGTAGATCCCAACTATTTTAACACAAATTCTAAGAAAATAGAAGCCAAACTAAATTCAAAACAAATCTATCTTCAAAAAGTTATCTACTTCTTTGTAACCTTTTACTTAGACAAGGTTCTCAATATATTAGTACTTGGAACTTTGAAGTATTTTTGTGTCTAATTCGTACGATGATCGTTGAATTGGCCATATCGAGATGTTTCCAGTAAAATCAAAGAGAACAGCGTATTTTTTGTCGCAGTTACAGCAACTTGGGGCACTCCGACTAGGACAAGATAGGTTAGGTTAGCTTTTTTAGACCACCCAGATGTAGAAGCCCCGCAAACGGGGCTCCGGCGAGATTGCTCCGTTTATAATGAATGCAATGAATTAAAGAAAAATTACATACGTGTTTGTTAACGAACAATAAACAAGATATGCTCAGAACTTCTTTGCCATATAAAAACCGAAAAAGGATATTCGTCGAAGAACCGAATTCCTAAAATATCCAATTTTATGTGGCAACAGGCAGGCCACATCGCTTGTAGAAGTAATTGCCAATGTGTAGAAAGTTCTCTGCGACCATTAACCGGAAATTTCAGCGTAGGCTGGTCACCCAGAAGGTGGACCACAAGGTAGAGGAATTATTTCCATTTGGCGTGACTTAAGGGCGAGTTTGTTAAGAAGTGGACGTCTTTCGGCTGATGATGATGTAATATGGGACAACAGTGAAAAAATGACATCAATATACAGTACGACTGTCCTCAAATCCATTTTAAAATCTGGATATTAAATGGTCCCTTAAAACCGAAAATCCCCTTTGTTTTACACGAATAAATAAATTCAGAATACATTAAAATTGTGCCGCGCATTCTACATTATTCATGGCTCCGGGATATTCTGCTGACTCGAAACGGCTAAGTGAGAGGTTGCTGAGTAAAATGTTAAGTACAATTAGCTGGTCAAGTATCCATACTAGTTTATACCGAGTGACTACTCAGTAGACTGAATTATTTTATTAATTTAGGTAAAATTGAGTCTGGCAGTAAAATTATTAAGTTTTGTTATAGAGTACTTCAACGGTAGCTAGACGTTGGATGACTAACTCATTGGTCGTAAGCAACACTGCAGAACATAAGGACGTTTTCATCTTTGTAAAATCAGCAAATGAGTTTTGACAACCTGGGTGGAACGGAAAAGGCTGGCAGACTCGTACTGATTAAAATCCACCGTGAAGGAATCAATAGCCCTTTACGTTCTAGGGTCACGGCTACCTGTTTAGATAGTTCCGCTACCCCGGCAGGCGTTGGACCCTCCAAGGGGGCGCAGTCATTTGTGCTCAAACACACTGACTGCGAGCCTATCGCGATAATATTGAACGTATGAAATCACCGCTCGTGGCCGCACTGAAGGGACTAAGGCCCGGTATCCACCAAAGCGGAGAGGAGAGGAGATGTGTTTGAATAACCAATCAGATTTCCACCGAAACTAAGCGGAGAGGAGATGTGGTTTTCTGATTGGTTATTCGAACACATCTCCTCTCCTCTCCGCTTTGGTGGATACCCGGCCTAAGGCGGGGGCCTAGCGCGATGGCTACAAGCGATTTTGCGAGCCTAGGCGTTGCTAGGCAACAACAGATAGGTATAACGGGTGGGTGTAGCAAACCTTTCGGTCTTACAGTCAGCGCCATCTAGTTATCTGGACATGCACTAAATAATACCGTAGGAGTAGTACCGTAGTAGAAATTATTTTTACTGTACTTGACTAGAATCATGTAGAATGGTTGATAATTTAGTTGTATACAATCCTAAACAACGTATAAAACATTTTAAAATGATTTTTTTTTAATTTATAGAAACTACTTTGTACCACCTGCACCGGTTTGCAACACCTGAAGTCGCCGCTACAAAAACAAACGCTTGATCGGCAGTGTGGACACAAATCGCGCCCGCCGCCGCGCTCGCCATCGCGCCCGCCGCCGTCCTCGCGCTAGACTTCCAGTGTGGACACACACATTTTGCTGACAGTGCTTTAAGACGCGCGTGGAACACGACGCACCGTCGATGCGGATATGGTCCATGTTTGGATGGTGAGTAACCCACTACCTACTCGCCATCCGCATGCTTCTGTATTCAAGTTTCTGGTTGGGCAGTGCTATTCTATTTTCCTGTAAAATTTCTGGAGATAAAAGTTGTGCCCGGTTGGTGAGAAATTACTCGATTCTATTACATGAGACATTGACATCAGTGGCGGAATGTAGGTGTAGGTACTACTCGTATTAGGCCTCTGTTTAATTAGTTTAAAGGTACAGGCGTGATGTTATGGTAAGTAGCTGCATGTTTAACTTAAGTATGGTACTTTGACAGTTTAAACCCGTTTTATCAGAGAGCGGCGACAGTATTAAAAATTATTTAGATCTTTTAGATTTCATGTCATTTTCAGTTACGATTTATTGTCAAAAGTGAAAGTATTTGCTAAAGAATCAATTAATAAAATTATTAGAAAATTAGACTTTAAGTTATTTTGAAACATAAGCTTTCTTTAATATCTTAATTGCAATCTCGGTTTCCGACTCGCTCGCTTTAAAATCGCCCTGCCGAGGTTTTTGCTAAGATCAAATTTAATTACCGTTTCACCTTCAACCAGCTTTTACTTCAATTTATCCACATCGAATGGAAAGAGAAGTTTTTTTCACTTCGTTTTTAAACTTGTTTTAATTTCCCTGTGATTGCTCCATTCTTTTTAAGTGCTTCATCTAACTGAAGTGCCTGTTATCGTAGGAAAACATTATTAACTGCTATTATAGAAACTAGGTACAAAAATACGTAACAATTTTAATTAAAAACTACACCGAAACATTCAATTTAAACCATAAACTCAATTACTCAGAGATATTAATTGCATTGTTTTCGCAAATAAATCTCATACACGACACAGTTAATCTCAAAAAACTCATCGATTCTCCCAATAAAATAGTGATGGGACACGCGACCGCAACGCCTGACAGAGCCCACTTAATTTAGTGACAGTGCACGGTGTAAACACGGCCATACTATGTAATTTTGTTTTACTCTCGACCGCTGATAAATTGGGTGCGGAGGAAGCGCGGCTGCGGCGAACTGGCGACCAATATTTTTCATTACTATGCTAATTTCATTGTCCCAATAAACGCGACGCCCCCACTCACCCGCAAAGAGGTTAGCTGTTTCACGAGCATTTTTACTGTGTCCACTGAAAAATTTGAATTCGCTTTCCAAAAGGTCGGGCTGGGTTAATTTGAAATGCAACTGGGCATTTTTAGTTTTTCGCCGCGCCGACGCCGCTTGCTTTTAAATGGTGGGCAATAAAATTGTGTATTAGTTAGTGCCTTTATTTAAACTTTTCACGATTCGATAGTTTGAATAATACAATTTTCAAATTATATTTTCGTTTGAAAGTTTTACACTCGTTGAGCTCTCGTTAGCACAGTTTTCATGGCTATAATTTACTTTGGCTCGTTTGTTATATTTTACGAGACGCGTGTTATTAAATGATATCAAACGGGTAACAAAGGCTGCAGCAACTTGAAATGCAAGTTACATCTACAAATTCATGGAGCATGGACGGACAATCAGTTTAAACGAGGGTCATAATACCAGTGGTGCGGTATTATCGCGCACACAATCGCTTGAAATGATTCAATAGATCAGTGTCGGAGGTGTGGAGTGGCGCATTCCGCAGTGGGGTCACGTAGTGCCCCGAGAGGTCTGGACCCCGAGGTATGCGCCCTGAAACACGTGTCATATTGCCCTTCCTCGGACGACAATACTTAATTCAATAGCTATTGAAATTTTCCGACATAGCATGTTGTGTTGTCCCGGAATCTTATCAGCTTATTGGGGTATACCGGTCCTTTTACGTGTGTTGGAATAAAAATATAAGTGGCTATGTCATACAAATAGCGACATACATGTTCTAGAAAAAAAAACAGGTCAGCGAAATACCTATGTAACAATGCCTCGAAATATTTGTACTACAGTCGAATCTGGATAAGCGAAAACTGGATGAGTGAGAAAACTCTATAAGCGACAATAATGGTTAGGTCCCGTCATTTTTATTCCGAATACCTCTATGAGTGACAGTGTAGGAACCTCTTTTAGAGAGAGTAATTTTTCACATCTAGACCTCTGTAAGTGACAGTTTTTTCCTTTTGACCTCTGTAACCGAGACTATTTACAATAATATTTCAATACACATCTCAACTCAACTTTAGGTACTTAAAACTAAACTATATCCTTGTTTGTAAACAAAGAAAGCCAAAGCGTCATTGTTTGCCATGGAATTACAAACGGCTGCAGCACATGTGCGCTTGTCCCTACCTGACATCTTCAACATTTAGTTTCTCGACTTTTGTTAACCTCTTTATATGAGAGTAACTACACTCAAACCTTCGTAAGAGACAAACTGCTTTAGTGAGAAACCTCTATAAGCGAGAATAACATTCGGGTCCCTTGGATTCTCGCTTAACTAGGTTTGACTGTATTTTGTACTAAATTCAAAGTGATACTTAATACGATAATCCACCAATCTTTTGTTTTGTATGCACATTTTCCTATTTTATGACTCAAATAAAAATATTCCAAATGGAAATACAATACTGTTCAATTTTACCTTTACAAAAAATAACTATGGATTCCTAAACGAGAATGCATAAGCGAAAACCGTAGTAATAATCAACGCAACACTAAAATAAAACAATTTTTTAGTTACGGTACGCTTTTTATGGGAAAATATATTTTCAATTCAACAGTACAGTTTTGTTTGGCAAAAAACATTGGAGTAACATAGCTGAACGGTCACTGGTGTATTTTGCAGCCAACCATTTTAATTTTTAGTGTTCACTTGAGTGTTTCTAATTCTCGTACACTATAAACTGAATTCTTTTTGAATGTTTTTTTTTGTTCCCTTCAATAATTTTTTTGGTCGACAGCGATTTTCGTTTGTTATTTGGCAAGTAGTTAATTTGGCTTCCGTTTATATGAAGAAACATTTTTGAAATTGAAAGATTTTTATTATAAAAAGCTTTACCTTCCAATATAAACATAAATAGTATGCAATGAAAACCTTCATAAATAATTACGTATTAGCAAACGACTTCAAAAAAACATAACCCTTCAAGGGAAATCGGGTAAAAAAGATGACGTAGCAAAAAGTCAATGATTTAGAAACCAAAAACATCCACTATAAACTGAATATTGGTCGACTTTTAACCACTGGGGGATCACTAGTACTATTATATGTATAAAATTACCTTTAGATGTCGGAGTCAAAAGAGTCCCACGCTCTATTAATACCAATTATTTTTAGAATTACGTAGGCAGACTGGTATTGAAGCCACATTCTTCGATTGTCATTATGATCTTAATTTACAAATCAATTTATCTATCTGTTCATTTTTCCGCCCACGTGTTTTTTTTTAATTACGAAAAGCCGTTGTCCCACAACAAAACAATGACGTCATAAACATTTATTAGATTCGCAGTACCACAGTACAGAGGCCTTATCACAAGATTTCTGGATTTTGTTTAAAGCGTGCTTGAAGTATTTACTGCGTTTTTTGTAAAGAAAAAAGCGCCTCTAGTGTACGAACGAGGAACTAATTTTTCCGCAAAATTAACGTTAAAGTTCCACTTTGCGTCACAAAAACGTGTAAAGTCATGCTAGGGCAGAACACAGATTTATACACAGTGTTGTGTAACACTAGTAGAACACGTGTAACTATTTGTAGTCCAGTTATAAAAATATCGGCTGTCAGCGGTGACGACCTGAGACTGACATGGACGAATTTTATTTTTAAATTTTTGCTCGTTTTTTTTTTGCCTTTTTTGTCAACCAGTGTTTTATAGCATTGTTTTTGTGGGGTATTCCACATTGGGCACCCGCTGAAATGGCACCTGAGCTAACGGCACCTTAACTATTCTACATACGGTTCTTGTCAAAAATTTTCGAAGGTGCCAGGTGCCCAATGTGGAATACTTACCTCTTTTTACCCGACTACGGCAAAGCTAAAAGGAGGGTTATGATGTTGTTTGTCTATAGGTAGTTACAAATGGCGATAAGTAACATGGTGTGTGTTGTAATTTACAAACTTATCTCTTTGCAGTCGTCAAGTTTTCGCAAGACTTGAAGAAAAACTTCGTATCGGCAGCGGGATGCGGATGTGGAACTGAGTCACAAACCTTGCTTCATCTCCTATCCTGCCCTCTTAGCCCAAAAAGATGCAGCCAAATAGACCTCTTCGCTGCTACCGACAACGCGGTGGAGATGGCGGAGTTTTGGGCTAACAAAATATAATTACCGTCGTGCCAACGACACGAAGAAGAAGAAGAATCAATTCATAGAAAAAATTACAAAAACATGTCTTGAAAAAACCCTTTCCGTTTCGCAAAAGTCATAAGTATTGTGATTAAATTAATTTTAATGTTTTTTATGAAGAAATAGAAAAATAATTATTGCCAAGGGTTATTATAACACCCAGCCACTGGGTTATGGAGTTCTAATAGGCAGTCGGTTCACGTAAAATACTGACATTCAGCATCTACTTCGCCTGGGAGCCGACCCAAACATATTTGGTAAAAGCCAGGCAGGTGATGATGATGACTACTTAGTAGACTCCGTCTACGTGGAGTTTGTTTAACTATTTTTTTTTTAAAGAAAACGTTGCCCCACTCTAGGAATTTCTCCTGTGTCGTGGGTGCGTTTAAAAACATAGAAACTTACATACACAAACACCCAGACCCGAAACAACTACTTGTAGGTCATACAAACATTTGTTCCGTGCGGGAATCGAACCTGCGACACACTGCGCACCAGTCAAATGACTCAGCCACTGCGCCAACCGTGTCGTCAAAATTATTAAACTGTTGATTATGTGGTGTTGATGTTTTAGTCTTTGAAGTTTAGTATCCCATCCAGAAATAGCTAGACGGATGATGATGTTATATCTATGTAACATAGCACAAAACCTGAATAACTTTTATTGAACCACAAACATAAACATATTTAACATTTATTGCGAGCTATTCTCAACTGCTCGAATATTTACCGAAGTGCAGTCTCGGCGATGTTTTCGACCAACGTTTTAAACGGGTCATAGATTTAAATTTAAAAGTATAAATTTAAATTGTGTGTGAGTTGAAAAACGGTTCCGTTATACGCTGGAGTTGCGAACTAAAGACTGACGTGTTTTTGGCCAATACTTTTGAAAACTGCATGGGATGTATTATGAACTTTTTAAATAGAAATTGATTGTACCACGGGAATGCCACACCGAAATGAAAAGTATTCTATGTACATAGGTATTAATCCAGGTTGTTCTATTTGTATACCAAATTTTATAAAAACCGTACTTTTTGTGTTGAAGAAAAAACACCCATCCGTCCATCCCCACAAGTTTTCGCATTTACAAAAGCTTTTTTTAAGGAATTGGTTTTATTTGGCACATAACTGTAGCTTATTAGTAAATTGCAATACAAAACTTGATTAAAACATGAGTTGACTTGATTTATGGGGCTACCCTCATAGCCCATGAAGTATTTTGTGATTTCTTTAGTGATAAATATTCACACTTAAAAATAAAATTTTGAAAATCATTAGATTGTCATTTTAAGTCAATTTCTATACATAACCCACTAATGTTAACCTCACATTCTCACGTTGATCAGTCTCCAACTCAGCAAGTGTTTTCGTCTCAAAGCAAGAATATTAGAAAAGTTTCTCGATCCCCTGAATAGTGCCTAGTACGTGAGACACAAATATTGCAGGGAAACCACGGATAATCTGCTGGAAGCGAGCCAGTTCACAATATGTAAGCGTAGTTTTCAATAGAGCCGTTTAGATATCTGGTGGTGGAGGCACCCGGGCGACAATTAAGTGAGAACCCAGGCTATGATTACCAGTGTTATCGCGGTATCAGTAGTCCGGGAGTTCGGGTGTGAATGACTTCTGTTATCTGATTGGATGTTATTATTGTTGATTGTAATTGAAAATTGTTGAGGTTTTGTGGTGTTATGATAACTTGACCACGTTGTAGTTATGTTTATTAGAATATGTATTTACTTGTATCTATATTTTTATGTCTTTATTGGGCCGCATGGGGTGTTACATACCCCAGTACCTCCATGTTTAGAGGTTGATAACTTAAAATAAGAGACTTTGCGAGGGCTAGTTTCCACTGATTAAAAAATAAACAAGGGTCATTTTCTATCAATTATTGAGCATAATCGTGATTATGTACATTTTAAAAATTTTATTATATTACCAGAGTATCAAATACCGTAACTTTTTAGACACAACCAATTATTGAGCAATTTAAAGCAGGTTAATACTCGTAACTAACAGCAATAATGTGTCTAACATATCCTAATAATTAACCTAGAACAATTATAAATTACACCCCGTTTAATTTCGGAAACCAGTAATAAAATAACTATCCGGTTTACGACACGAACTCCGCGACTATCCGGATAATTCGGTCCCCGTGACCCGTTTGCGCGTTTATTCGTACCTCATTCATCGGATTGCCTTTATGACGGGAATTAGTTTCAGAATGTATGGCTTTGCATTATAACAAGGTCGGGTTTTGGTTGCAAATCGACTGGTTAAAACGTGCGCCTCTTTGTGCGGCACTCGGGGCGATTCGATGACGTTACAAAGCATTGTGGTACATTTTCGGTGTGTTTGTGGAATTAATAATTATCTTGGCTTTATTAGGCTGTTTTAGGCTCGTTTGGTTGGCTAGTGTGCCTCTAATTTATTGTGTATCGGAGCTATTGGGTAGAAGTATTGTTTGAACAAAGCCATACTTGCTACTTTTGTCCGACCGAGCCCAGAAATAACTTGTTTGCGTTTCAAAGTCAAAATGTACCAGTGTAGGCGGTAGGTATAATTATTAATTATTTAAAATGATTGATTAGTATAAAGAAATTCGTTATTTTATTAAATTACTTAACGAATAAATTAGGGAGGGCTTTTCTCAGCAATAATGAGACAGTATGGGCTAGAAAAAAAGAAAACGATCAAGTCAATTTTTTTTGTTCTCTTAGTGCTGTCGTATTTCATCCACTTTTTCGTTACCGTGACAATTTCAAAACACATAACACCTAATTAACCTACAATGACAACAATAAAGTGTGGCCACACCACCCTTAAGGAAATCATGTATCATTGACAAACACACAGGTTGTAGGGCATTGGGCAGGAAGCCCGGGCAAAGTGTTCCATCACCCGGGTACCCGGGTACCCGGGCAGGGGCCTTCCGCACCCGGATATGAACCCTGTATCGTCGCGAATGCCCTCGTCATATTAACGATCTCCGCTCACTAAGGTTTTTACCTTATTGCTTGTTATGGATGACATTATGAAATGGTGTGAAAAAAGTGGTTATCATCGTTTTTGTGGTTGAAGCTGCGATTTTGCTTTTTTACCGTTTCTTTTAACCGTTTAAAATAATAATTATTTTATCGATCTAGGGCTTCCAATTTTTCTTTTCTACCGCCTTAATAAAACTACAGATTTTTGAGAGACTGGATCTCTAAATGTCAATGTGAATACATTACATTTAAGTAATTCCATTTATTAAATGCCAACTTAATTAATTATTTAAAAAATATATACATTCTACATTTAAGTAGGTACTAAAATTAAAAGTAAAATATTTACAAAAATGACTAAATTAAAACTAAAAATACAGGGTGTCAAAAATTTTCCACTTTAAATCTGTTTAGAAGTCAGGGTTAACCATACTGAATTTAAACAACAAAATTAAAAATTTTAAAAAATCAGATTATATGGCTTATAAAGTAATAGTCAAGCAATTCATTAAAACCAACATTATCATGTCGTATTAGAGAGCCTTTTCCCTAAGTAATTATAAGTGGAGCCAAAAAGAACCATGGATGTAATTCTTCTCTGTGTAATAGCCCTTATTTCTCGAAACCTTTTAATCACGTGCATTTATTAGCTCAGCCTAGTGATCCCATAGTAAATAAAATTATGTTAACAGGGCGAAGACACGACAAAATGGCTGATGTACTCATATTATTTTAACATTGTATTTTTTCATAATAATAGTAATCAAATAAGGGGGGGAGAAAGTCTACTACTATGTGACACTTTAATACGACGCCCCTAAGAGGGCCAAAGCCTACCGGGGTCGCGGAACTACTTAGGTAACCGTGACTCTGGAATGTTAAGGGCTATTGGTGGACACCGTGAATTTTAGTCAGTAAGAGTCTGACAGTCCCTCTCGTTTTGGCCAGAGTGTGAGGACTCAATTAATGATTTTAAAACGATAAAAAAAACATCACAATGCAAAACTTTAAAACGCATTTTAGTCCTTATTTTTCGAAATGACGGAACCCGTTTTAATGAACCTTTACACACATAAGCAGAATGCATAAATTTGAAAAGTTAGTTGAAAACATTTCATAAATATCTTCACTTGATGTAAATGAAAACAGATATCAGTGTTCTCGATTTCACTCTCAACTAAGTATCTTTTGCCTGAAAAATAAAGGGACCACTACCGAAGAAACAATCCTATTTAAAACTAAAGGTCGAGCGTGTGGGAGTTTGGTTTTTATTACAGAACTGGATATTTTTCCACAATGTTATATTGGGAGTGCATTTAAATAATTTGCTACACGTGTTGCTAAGTTAAATGTTTAAAGCTCCTTTTTAGGGTTTGGTTTCGTACCCAAATGGGACCCTGTTACTAATACTTCGCTCTCCGTCTGTCAGTACGTCTATTGTCAAAAAATACTTATGTACAATAATTTGATTCTTTTGTTTATCATTTCTCAAGGACTGTCACAATCTTTAAGAGGTCGATAAAACTCTCGTAAATCAAATCGCTGAAAAAATCTTAAAAATTTAAAACTTTTACAAAAAAGTATTAATAACGGATTGTTAGAAATTAAAACTTTTATTACTTTGTTTAATAAGCAATTAATTAATTTAAAACTTAGTACAAGCACAATTTACTTTATTTCGTAATTTGCTTAACTTTCTGTTTGAGGTGTCAAAAAATAGCGTTGAAAATTTAATAAAATTTTGAATAGAGTATTAAAACTATTAATAATTTGAGTTTAATAACAACTTGGCTGATACAAATTGAAAAATATATATTACTAACTTCTTCTCTGCAATGCAAAGGAATCTTTACAAAAAGCCAAAAACCGTTAATGATATATAATTATCATATTATACCAACAAACTGTGTTGGAAGATCTTGTGCACTATTTATACATAACACTAGCCATCCGCGCTGGAATCACATAGCTGCAATTTCCAAAATAAAAAATATCTAGGTATACTTATACTCGTATTATAGAAATGTAAACTTTATGAGTTTCTTTGTGCGAAGTGAATTTCTGGAACTACAGAACCAATTTTAAAAATCACTGAGGAATAATGTAGCTTCCTACTGGTAAAAGAATTTCCAAAACACAAACCGACTTTACATCTTGATAATATTGGTAAAAATTGAAAAAAAAAATAAGCACTTAAAACAAGCCATACACATAATATAAAAAACTACTTACAAAACCAATCACGTAGTACTTACCGTCTAAATAATGTTGCCACCCAACAAACGGGGTGGGCCGCGTATTTTTCAACGTCATCGTATTTATATACCTATAAGCTAAATCGGTCAGGGCATAATATCCGGTCGGATGCTCTGTCTTGAGCGATGAAGATGACCGTTCTCCATCCCCCCCGCCCCCTCTACCCCTTGCCAGCCTGTCGTCACGTGCTACTCTCGTATGTCTTGTCTCAGGATGTCTCTACCTTATTCTTCACACCTCCTTGCATCGTGATTAATGTTGAAAGCCATTTAACAACGCGTCAAGACGTTAAAATGAATCGTTTGTGAGATTTCAAAAGGATTTTATGATTTATTGTTAGTTTCTGGTTTAAATAGTTGAGATTTGGCTGGTTACGTCTCTGATTGCAGAGTTTCGAAATTCAGCAGTTGCCGAGACTAGATTCAATCTATAAATGTTCTGATTTAAAAAACTTTTTCACAGTATTTACATCATATTTCAATGTTGCTTTGTAAACATAACAAGCAACAGAAAACTACTTTTCTACAGATCTTTTACCGAGATTTTCCAACACATAACCTGTGAAAGCAATTCTGAAAATTTTCAATTTCAAATATAGGACCCATACTTAAAAATAGTTCTAAAAGGACACATTCTTCGATTTCAAATTTACACAGATACCTTACATGAATATGACGACAGGTATCCGCCGCTGTGAAAGGAAAAAAAATATTAAAATATTTCATTTTGTTTGTGAAGCGAGAAATTCATCTTAGAAAGTGTTTGCCCCAACGTGAAATAAAACTGCGAGCATGTTCAAACGTGTTTACTCGACGTGACTCTGAATATGTCTCGACAAATATGTTTTTTCTGTCGGCAAATTCGAAAATCACCTACAAAAGAGTGTAAGGAAGGGGCGAGAACGTGTCGCCAGCGGCAAAAAAAAAATTGCCACTCGCGTATTATTCGCATTCTACGCCCATACGTGTCTTGCTAAGCCGATTTTTATTACTTTTCAAAGCAGATGCTTAGAAAAGTACAGATTAATGTACACAAAAGGCCGAAGCAATGAGTGTCGGAATTCTCGATATTCTATACAATGTACTTATATGTGCGTCTTATGGGATGTCTGAAAACAGACTGGCGTTCCCTTCTTTTTTTATTATTCAAAAGCGCTATTGATATCTCTTGAAATGGGAGATATTAAGTATGGAAATTTACTAATGATATGTCTCTTGAAGGCAGGTAACATCAAAGGATCAGGTTTCTTTTGAATTCTGTTATTTTAAGGCCGAGATAAATAGTCGTAGCTAAGCAACAGCTAAGCCGAAGTGCGACGATCTAAGCATCCAGTTCTATAGTAAACTAGTATAGTTAACTTTCGATAAAAGCCAACCTGATACTAAGCAACTTTGCTCAGAGATTGTATCGATTTTCAAGGAATTAGCACGTTCTAAGTATAGATTTGACGTTAGTGTTTGTCAAATGTCTGTAATTTCATACGTCAGTGTCATTTTAAAATGCGTATTCATAATTATTTATACCCAGACTAAATAAAGTATTTTGTCATTAATGTAATGTTAATACATAATGCCTAATATTAATTTTACTAATTGATAAATTCAATAATAAAATCAAGCGATTTCGGCTGTTTATGAAATAAGAATTATCCAGTATATTGTAAACGCCTTTTAAACATGACAGTAAGTATTAATTTCGCTTGAACTATAAATAAGCCCGTACTATGTCAAGCAATGCCTATATATTAGAGACGTTTATTAATTCCGTATCAGATACTTGGACTAGCTAAGCCAAATTAGTACTTTCTGAAGTAATACTTTTGACAGATGCTTAGCAACGGCTATTCATCTGGGCCTTAGCTTATATACATAAATGTTATTTTAAGTACTTACAAGAAGTTTTCATTAATAGTGCTCAAATAGGTATAGAATCTTTATAAAACATTTTAGTTTTTTTTTTTTATTAATAGTTATTTAAAAAAACGGTACAATCATTTAAAATTAATCACATTTTTATCATGTCCATATACTACGCGAATTTATGACTTCCAAAAAGGTTTCCAAACACTTTATTACTAAACAAACAACCACTACAAAGTACATAGACCAAATTAACATAGTGGCTAACGATATTTTACCATAGTCTAAACACTATCCAACTATAAATCGTTAAGAGCGTTCTGCTAAAGAAAACAATACGGCGCTGATAGGAAAAATAAATACCATTAGGGACGTGGACCTAACTAGAAACCAGAAAATGAATTAATTTTATTCATCAAATTAACGTCAAAGTTCCCGTTAACTGAAAACTCCTGGTAAGGCTACTATTTAAATTTCGGGAGGTACCTGTGTCTAAGGAGAAAGGAGGAAACGCCTGGGTGTCACCACTGCGAAGATCGCCCGGAGGACACAGTAGAGCATACGGTGCAAGACTGCCCAGCTTGGGCAGAGCACCGACGTGTCCTCACGGCGGCGATAGGCGGAGACCTCTCGCGCCCGGCATTGGTTGCGGCCATGCTGCGGGGCGAGACGGAGTGGGAAGCGGTCGCCTCCTTCTGCGAAGCAGTCATGCTCGCGAAGGAGGAGGCGGCCCGCGTGAGGGAGAGGACAATGTCCTCCCTCCGCCCCACCCGCAGTGGTGGACACCCACGGCAAC
Source organism: Agrotis exclamationis (assembly GCA_950005045.1). Classification (NCBI taxonomy): domain Eukaryota; kingdom Metazoa; phylum Arthropoda; class Insecta; order Lepidoptera; family Noctuidae; genus Agrotis; species Agrotis exclamationis. Next base: position 11,352,129 of record OX465436.1, on the reverse strand, counting down.
GGACGTCGCAAGACGATCTCCGGCCACCGTAGGCGCGGGCATGCGGGCGGCGAGTAAAGGGCAACTCGCTGCCCGACCATGGACCATGCCCGGGTCGACGGCGCGTTGTGTTCCACGCTCGCCTCAAAGAGCGTCAGCAAGATGACGGGGCCCCCCTCTAGAGGGCCAAAGCCTGCCGGGGTCGCGGGACTTATCTCATTACCGTGACCCCGGAATATAAAGGGCTATTGAAGGACACCGTGGATTTTAGTCAGTACAAGTCTGACAGTCCCTCCCGCCCTGCCCGGGGTGGGAGGACTCATTTGATGATTTTACCACGATAAAAAAAAAGGCTACTATTTAAAAAGAAACTGAAACGCAGATTAAGTAAAAACGAGCGAGTTTTGCAGTAGTCGCATATGATGTGTATATCTCACTTGTCTCTTTAGAAACAAGCATCACAACCTTACATCGACTTAAAAATAATACACAAGCTTATTCATCATTCAGACCTCAGAAAGAGTTGCGAAACTTTGGTAACTTATCCAAAGGCAGACGTAGGTAAGCGCTGCTTAACCTTACTCACCTATCCAGAGACAGACGTCGACAAAAGTGGCTACCATCATGGCACACTCTACGTACGCGCGCGGTCATTGGGCAAATCAAATAGAGAAATTTGATTTGACCAATCCTGTTCCACTTTCATTTACATAGTTATATTTTATTTCACGAAATCACTCCAAAGAAGAAAGACGTAAAGCGAACATGTTACACATATAAAAATATCAACAAAGTTTTTATTTAACAATTAATCACCCTGTTAACCCCAGACTAGTCAGCCGCTTTTCTCGTTTCGCTTGTGAAACACAGACAAGAGAGAATCTTGTCTGTGTTTTAAACTATTTCTATTTTAGGACTTTATAACCGTGTTTAGTATCAGCAATATTAAATACTAGGTATTTCAACTATACTTAGAATATACATCGAACGTTCTAGAAAACGATTCGCTTATCCTACAGTTCAATTAACAGGGTCTAGTAATTTGATTTCAGCTTGAAGCTTTCAACAAACTTGTTAATTTCTTCCATCTAGAAAATTGATTTATAATTTCTGTAGACGGAAAATAATATCATGGTTAGTTTAACGATTTGACTCTGGATAAAGTAATTTAGCGTTAGGAGTAAAATACGCACGTACATCGTACGCCATTTTCCCGGGTAGATAGAAAGTATAACCTGCTTTGATCCTTACAAAGTCGTTAAAAATGTGTTCAGTTTACTCAAAAAAAAGGAAAAAATTAAAAATTTTCGACTAATGGAGGATAATAATATGACGAAGCCCTGTCACGCAAGGCACCTACTTACGAGTATTTCAAGTATGTATCAGTGTCAAAAATACGTAATGGCTGTGCACACTAGCCGAAACGCACGGCTACTGTGTAGTTTAGCCAGCCAATTAAAGATTAAATCAATAATCTAAATAAAATAACATTATGTTGACCATTAACCTCTTCTCGGAAGTAAACTCATGCTTCGTAAGCCAGCTTAACTTAAGTTTAATTATGGAGTTTTTTAGAAATATATGGGACTTAGCAGGCCATTTTTGTGCATGCAATGTTGATCTAAAAAATATTACTGGCACCTAAATAGAGCAAGCATAAATTTTTTTAACAAATTAACAACAAAATTCAATCAACAAAAGTAACTGCTTCGACCCCCCATGCATTTGATCAGCCGTAGAACTAAAACCATTCCATATTTCCCAAAACTCAGAACCTTTAATAAAATACCAATTCGGTTGGCAAAATAACGTTAATATCGTACAGTAAAATGAAAATCCCAATCAGTTTACAGATAATAATTTTCACGAAAGTAAACAACGCTCTCCCCATATTATTAGTTCCTTGTATACGTACAGTAGGTAGCAGTAAAAAAGTGACTTTCTTGTGTATTTTTTTTGTATTAACCTATGCTCTCCCACTGCTGGGCAAAGGCTTCGTTTTATTTTTAACTAGCTTCTGCCCGCGACTTCGTACGCGGATCCTGTTGCTTATGCCAGCGACAACGGGGTCGTCAAAATCGAAGATCTGAAAAGTGTGATACCCAATTCCAAGAGCCCGGATAAAAAAATTAATGGGAGTTTGGCCAGTAGAGTAAAGTTGTTACTCATAATTATTCATCGTCATCGAAAATCAGTCCTAAACTGTTACCGCCTTCACTGCGTGGACGTACTCCCAGCTTATGTTATTTTATAATTATACAGTGAAATTAGTGATAGCTTTGATTTCCACATCAGGTGTTCCAGATCTTAAATTTTTATACATAAACAAAGAGTGCTCATCAAGTTGTACAACTTTTGCAAAGACGTCATTCCTGGTCGCGGGACTTATCTCATTACCGTGACCCCGGAACATAAAGGGCTATTGAAGGACACCGTGGATTTTAGTCAGTACAAGGCTGACAGTCCCTCCCGCCCTGCCCGGGGTGGGAGGACTCATTTGATGATTATACCACGCAAAAAAAAAAGACGTCATTCCTATATATGTTATAGTGTAGCTGGGCTCTTGGTGTTCCACATCAGGTGTTTCAGATCTTCAAATTTATTCTCTCAGCAGAAAATGCTCATCACGTGGAACAATTTTTGCTACCGCACCATTTTTGTATCTCTTATAGTTTAGCTGGTCTGTTGTGGTTCTGCACCTGGTGTTCAAGTTTCCAAGATAAATTATTCCCTCATAAATGATTTCTGTGTAGCTTTAACCATTAAGGTTGCACACGCGACGGAAGCTTAAAAAATGGAGTAACTTCTCCCGTTTTCCCAACATTTCCCTTCACTGCTCTGCTCGTATTGATTGTAGCGTGATGAAAAGTATTGTCCACTAAAACATACTATGGTAACATTTTAAAATAGCTTTTGCCACTCGGGCAAAATCTATCTTTTCATTATAGAAAACATTTTCAAACTTTAATCAGTGGTTTCGAAGATACACTACAAAAAAGTTAAACATCGGTTGAACTCTTGTAAAAGAAGAACTGTTAACTGCAAAACGGCATTTGACATTGATTTAGGGGTCGTTTTGCAGTTACACATTATTTTAGACCACTGTTCAACAGATGTTCAACTTTTTTGTATTAAGACGGAAAAACTTTACCACTTTGTTTATTAGTATAGACTATAGATACAGAAAAAAAACACTTTCAATATTAGCTCACTAAATAAACAAACATATTACCGGTCCTTACAGTACATTATACCTAAATAAACCGTGGTGGAATCGTACCACGGCAACAGAAAAGGTGACCACATCGGAAATCCGGACATGTTGCCGTGGACCCGCTAACTAATTGGGAGGGGCGGGTCGGATGTGAGGACACGGCAAATGAAGATTTATCATCTGACAAGTAGACCTTCGGCTGTGGACCACGATTATCTGTAAGGTATATTTGAATCCGTAGTATTTTAAAGGGCTGATTTTGATTTTGGTAGTGTAGCAGCGGCGCATAGATAATGTACTTATTTTTTATTTTGTAAGTAGTAGGCTTCGTCAACTACAACTCAACAATTATCCGACGGGAAGATAAAATCGGGATAAAAACTATCCTATATTGTTAATCCTGGTTATAAACTAAGTATCTGTGTACAATTTCATTCAAATCAGTTCAGTAGTTTTTGCGTGAAAGCGTAACAAACACACATACACGTTTTTTATAAGAAAAACAAGCCGAAACGGAGATGCACTTCGTTTACAGTTACACACTTTCGTTATATTTCACGAAATCATTCCCACAAAAGCTACCTATAGGAAAGATTTTAAACATAAATTTTACTCAAAAGGGTTACACTAAAAGGGAAAAGTGTATCTTTGCACACTTGTAGGTCCCTCATAGTTTGGACTATAACTTACGCAAGTTGACAAGCAACTAATATTCTCTACGTTTGTCTTTTACCTATCAAGATGTAAACATACAAGGATTTACTTGGAAAACCCTCATCGGCCCGAGTTCCTTCTATATTTTGTCATGTGAACAAAAATGTCAGTGAATACATACTTAGTTATTGTTATTCTTTGGCAAACCTTTTCCCTGTAAAATCATATAATATGGACAGCTAAGTATTTGGCCGTACTATTTATACACAGTCAACATAAAATAGACGTCTTGAGACCGTCGTCATGTGTTCGTTTTTTTGCCCGTCTATCGCGAACGTCAAAGGTAATAAATCTTTTTCTTCTGCCTAAATAGAGCTATCCCGAACAAAGACTAAATCTAGCCGCTAACCGAAGTATGTACAACCTATCAAGATGTCCTTCGCTAAATCTTCAATAGGATTCTCCTTTGTGTTTTGTGTCACTTTAATTTTATGCGAAATTACCACGACTAAGGAATGAAAGAATATATTTTACGAGAAGGGTTTTATGTTTTATTTTTTTACATGTCTGTAAACTTACACATTTTCTTTATGGGTGTAAAGGTCGTGTAAGGGGAAAAGGGCAGTAGTGCGCCCCCAGGCGTTAGGGTTGCTACCCATTCTGTTGTGATCCGTCAACCCGTCGTGATACAGCCTGGGGCAGTGCTCGTCCTGCTACATCACGTACGAGAAAACAAACAAAAAGCACACAAAACAAACTATTATCTCATTATGTTCGGGATTAAGACCGGTATTTATATTATGGGCCCATTACATACTACAATGCAGTTAATTATCGAGCTGAAAAACAGCGGACCGTAAACAGCAGGATGCAGTATAAATAGCAGCTGATTTCATGGCAATTAAAGTGAGGGATTATTAGTCGGCAGCCGATGATCGACGACCGGCGTTGGGCTGTTCGGCCGTCGGCCTCGGCTTCGGCCTCGCTGTGAATTAACTTAATCACTGTTTACGCCGCTCGGGGGTATGTTGGCCACGAATTATAGAGCTCCATGTAAATGTTGTGAGAACACCTTGCTTGTTTATATTTTGGATGTGACGTGAATTATAGCTGTGATCTGTTTGGTTTGTAGGGTACTTTGTTAGATTATTGTAACTATTTAATATCCACTTTGTACTCTAAATGCACTTGTTTGCTTGACGGGGTCGCGGGACTGGCTCATCAGGTAACCGTGTTACCCTGGAACGTAAAGGGCTATTGAAGGATCACCTAGGATTTTAGTCAGTACGAGTCTGACAGTCCCTCCCGTCCTACACTTGGCGGGAGGACTCATTTGGCATTTCGGCATACTCTTTCAGAAGTGAAGTTCAATAAATACTTCAAAGTTGATTTAATAGAACAGAACAAGACTAATGAGAAAATGTACTTAAGTAAATAGATATTAATAAAGTCACCAGCAGAATAGAAGCCATAAATGAAAAGAATGCATTTAACTAAGAAAATAATATAAATGTTCTCATACAAGCGAGATAACCGAGATGATAGGTACTTCCTCGGCTTTCATTCCCGGCGAAAGAATAAAAGTATGGAAAGAGGTGAAAGAAAAGAAAAAACTCAAAACTGCATTAAAACTTGGCTTGAGCAAACTTCTTAACTACTGTAGTAATTGACTTCACACGTAATACGTCAGATAGATAGACAGATACCTAGATAGATAGAATACTCTTTATAATATACCTACGCCATACAAATTACAGGTACATATTTAAGCCCACCTTTTCCCAACTACGCAAGACTGTATGAATGTACCAGATGCAGCTGAATACTAGTATTTTACATGAAACAACTGCTTATCGGACCACAACCCAGTTAGCATCATCATCATCATCGGCGTATAACCGTCCACTGCTGGACATATATCAGGCCTCTTCAATTCCACACCATTTCACTCACTACTACTACTGGCCTACTCTCATCCAGAAACATAATCAGCTTATAATATTCTCAATGCTGGGACACAAACCTCCTCCCTCTACCTATGGGCTCAGTGCATGATGGCGTTACCCAACTATGATGGGTTCAGCTTCCAGTCTAATCGGATGCAGCTGAATTTTACATGGAGCGTAGTTGTCTGACTTCGTTTACCGCTTACTACGTACTACGTAACTATAAACTATGTATGGTAAGACTGGTTACCAGACTTTCGGGTCACTAACTAACCTGTAATGACAGTCAAAGATCTAAAAACGACCGCCGCGACCGATGGTTTAACGTGGTTTTCGAACCTTGGAGGAACTTTTATTTGTAAATCATTGTCAACCCATCCGTAGACCAAGCGGCCTTATCTTAAGATCGATTAGCTACGAGGTTAATAATATGTCGGGCTGCTCAACATTAAACTGTAGTCACAGCATAATTTCCATGTTCCAATCGATACACGAACAAACACAATTTCGGAGCCCCTTGTATACCTACTGATTTTAATTACAGCTCTCACATTTACCTAACTAATTTATTCGTAAAGTTGACTCGTTTTGAAGTCTTGTCACTACACCGTAAAGGTGGGTGCTTACTTAAAGTTTAATGTCACTTATAATCCGAGTTCCAAGAAGCTAGAAGTTTAAACTGAAGTGTATCACTTGGGGTCGAAGAGGGTATTACTTGGAAAGAGAATTTTGTTACACGCGTGGCCAACTTCTTTGATACTGTAACATAAAGGTAAGTGAAGGTGTGAACGATTAATGACATCTAACCGAAGAATGTCAATTGTCTCCAGAGAGAAACGTTCAGTAAGAAAATGACTGCGGAAGAGCATTTCACGCGCCACAAATTTCCCCGTGAAAACAATCGTAAAACGCTTTTATTACTCAAACATTCGCCATTGATTCACAGGGCAAAACAATAAAAATACTGACTCAATCAACCTACCGAATTTTACGAGCATTGTAGGTGAGTGGATTTATTGTCAGAACGCCAATAATCTTTCATTTACACCTACACCTAAGAATGGAATTAGCCGAGCCTAACGTTTTATGACCCCTTGTATATATGGAAAGAAAATATAAGCGCCCGGACGGACGAAAGTAATTCATTTAGCTCGGTAATATTTTTTTAATTACTTTCATTTTAATCAACGTAAGTGTTGGTGTTTATTCTGAGAGCGATTATACCGTAGTTGCGTCTCTTCTATTTATATACCGAACAAGGTATTAAACAGACACCTTTCGTCCATAATTACAGAAAAGTTGGAAGAAATAAGAGGAAAAGAAATATACCTGCATTGCAAGCATTTGATTTATGGCAAAAAGTAAAAAGAAACATTGCTAGCGCAAACGGAAAAAGTCGTCGCAATGAAAAATAATGTCTTTATGACGGCGCTATTTGAATGTAAACTACGATATCATGCTACTTAAAAAGCTGCAATTTACAAGAAATATTAATATAGTAAAACAAGAGCTCATGCGGCCGGAAAAGGTCATTTGCCATGATAGGGCGCCGGCGGCGAGTGGCGGCGGCCGGCGACTGTCCCTTGCCTCTGTTGTTCATTTTTCTTCCCCTTTTTCCGGGGCCAAACGGTAAAGAGAAACTTAATTGGAGGCTTTCCCGCCGACTCTCAGGCTCAATGAAAAATTACGAGCTAAACGAGCACACGCTTGGGAATTTTTCGCTCATTCTCGTCGGCACACCAGCGGAAAGAAACGCGTCTTTACGCAAGCCCCTTAAACTTAGATAAATGTAAGCTGACGAACGTAATTTCAATGAAATATACTGCTCATTACAAGAATTAATTTAATTCCGCTCTTTTAGCGAATTGTCTGCCGGCGTCGCGGCTCGTATAGGTGTCTTTATGAGCCTCTTTACGTGCCTTTAGGCGCTTTGTTTTGCTTCTTTTTGCAATATTGTCTTTGTTTTTCTGAATTATTACTTTATGGAGTTATACTGTGTTTTACTGATTACAAAAACTAACATCAATGACTTTTTATTATGCCCAAACCATGTACCATAGATCAGTGGTGGCCGAGTGGTAACAGCCCCGACTTAAGAGTTGTACTCGTAAGTCGTGGATTCGAAACCTGTTAAGCGCATTACTTAGTGTAATTTGTTTCATCTCCACTGCTCTCAAAAGGCTGAACGAAAACATCACGTGGAAATCGGCATATCTTAGAATGAATAATTCGATAACATAAACTATGACATCTACGGGCTCGTGTGGTTGACACCACTCTCGCAAGAGAGCAGCCCTGTGCCCCAGGCGTGCGAACAATATCTATAAGCTGATTATGGATTATGGATTTCCCATTTGTCCTTGTCGGTATTGTTCCCAATAGGTATCAGTAGGAAACTCTAGCAATTAACAATTCTGCATCAATTCCATCGACCGTTGCAGTCACAAGCAGATTAGCAGTCGGCGAACAAGCCCAGACATAAGTACAGATGTAACTTACAAAACACCCCTAATTGGTTAACCAAACCGATGGTGGATTACATTGGATGTTCATAATTGCGCTTTCGGGATTACCCTTCGAAGCAGCTGCATAATTCACGTTGCCACGATTAAGCTAAATGCATTTAATGCATATGCTGGAGCAGCTTTTATTTCTTGTATTTGGTATAAACGTGTGATTTCATAGATTTAGTGCCGCCGCCCGGTTCGAGGTCTTATTTCTAACGTAAGTTGCTTAGGTAAGCTGGGGTATATTTACGGTACTTGAAATGTGTATTAAATGGGTTCCGTTACTTTCAAAGGACGTGAATGCAGTTAGGGGTTGAGTTCGAATTCTCAGACCGCTGGTCGAGGATATCGACCTTTTTAGTGGCCTGTAGTTATGCCACCCACTTTTTTCTTTAGACTGTCCTACACCATATTACGATGGAAGATGAATGATGAAGATAATAGTACCTGTTGGTCATAGAATAAGTATAAATTAAAAAGATTGTGGTCCTTCTCCAAGGTTTCTTAAGAAATAATGGTATCTACCTACCGTACCCTACCTTAGTAAGTACAATTTACGATGCTAGGTAGATGAGATATGTCTGGGGTGAAAATAACACTGTTTTGCATTATAAAGTCTAATTACTACTTTCGCAATTATTTTTTCTATAAGCACTTCTTGAATTATAGATTTTTTAAGGTAGGTAGAATAATTTTATTTTATTTAGAAACGATCAATAATGCTAGGCTCAGTGCGGATGAACTGCCGTCATTTGCGGATGAACTGTGTCTCGGCCGAGGAAAGCGCGCACGCTGCCGCGGGCGATCGACCGAGCGCCCGAGCCATCCAGTGTCGGCTTTAAATTTTACCTTCTCTAATGTTTAAAATATCAATTACACATCTCAAAATCTTAATAAACATGAAAATATAAACTTAAGCAAAAATTAACATCATCAAAATCTCAGACAGTGCCAAAAATGGGTCACCACCACTAAAATATAAACTTCCGTTCCGAAACCATCGCAACCACTGTCCTAGCCAAGAGAACCCATTTTAAATTTAGACACGTAGATAGCAAAACTGTGAGGGTTTTATATCTGCGGTCAAGTTCCGGATGAGGTACGGATGACAGGCCGTAGACATTTTAATTAAAGGCACCGGAGAGGAACCTCGGTGAAAGAGTTCAACTTGATTAAAGTAACTCTCGGTTCAATACCAAGCGGGATTAATAAAAAAGTGGAATATGACATGCGTGTATCTCGAGTATTTGTTGTGAACATCCTTTTTCAAAGTATGGCTTGCGGTATATTTGTTGGTTTATGTTGTTGTTTCTTTTTTTAATTCATGGCAAGGACAGCTGATATCAGTGAATAGACAAGAAAAAAAGTCATGATGAACTCGATTGCTAAGTGGTAGATCTTGTTGGGATAATAGGTAAGTTAAAAATGTTGGACAAGTCAGTGCAAATTCGGTCCAGTGTCCATTTTTAATAAATTTATAATTTCAGCACTACTGGAGGCTTTGACCTATATTATAATTAGGTACTGAGTATCTTCTATTTAATGACTTCATGATACTTGACTTTTCATAAATCATAATTCTGTCTTTTATAACCTCGAAGTCCTGTTTTTTCTTTTAAGAACAAGGATGCCATGACGACTCCTGAAATTAAATTAAATCTAAGTAATACAACATTTCTTTCGTGTAAGCCACTGAATGTATTATGGACCATTTTCAAAGAAAATTATGCGCAGTATACTTACATAGATTTTGCGACCAGCCACATGCGGTTAGAAGGCCCGAGTACCAGCATAGCCAGGCTATGACGATCAATAATTATATACCTTTTCTGGCAAGTATATGGGTAAGATATCGTTTACCTTGCAGGTAGGTACAAATATAAAAACCGGCCTAACAGAGTTAAAGGGAGTGGGCCATAATCAACCACGCAGGCCCAGCGCGGATTGGTAGATGTTGATGGTTCTGAGACATTCCGGTTTCTTGACGATGTTTTCCTTCACCGTTTTGAGAGCAGTGGTGACACAGAATAATTAATAGTACTATACGTACAGAAGGACTACTCCAAAAAAAAATCAAACAAATTTAAAATCTATATACGAGAGAATAAAGTACATTTTAACTGGCAGCCGTACCGCCCACCTACTTTTATAATAGCCTAAACTTCCTGTGCGCAAGCAAAAATGTACTGAATGGTTACGCCCGAGAGTTTATTTTGGTTTATCTGACGCCAACGACATTAAAAGGTTACTATGGGTCAAGCTCAATAGGGTTGCGACTTGCGAGTTTAGGCACAAATAGGTAGGTACCTATGCATATTTTATGCATTTGCTAAATTACATTATTACCATAAATACCTATGTTCCTCAAGGAATTTTGTTTTTATCATCAGCCTATATCTTTTTGGTTTCGTCATCGATTACTACATACATTATTGATTGTTAGCACAGAATGATAATAGTAGGTACCTACGGCACCTTACGTGAGGAATAATATTTATAATAATATTATCTTTTCTACCTATTATTGTTATATTTTTGAACATTTATCTTACAAAGAATAATATTTAAAAGATTTTTATCGTCTATGGCAAAATAGCCAGTCCTTATTATTTTGCACTCAACCTAGTAACCGACCAATTACTATCGCATACTGTCACAGGCCCCGCGTTGCGTGTCTTTGTAGGTAGGTAAAAAAGTGGCGCAACCTCATGATTAGGTATCATGATCAGTTAAGCCCATACTTCACAAGCAAGGAGATAATTTTGTTGATCATTACTAAATATGTACTATACACCGTGTTCTTCACGTTATCCATAAACTTTAGCAAATACTTCTATGGCTTTTACAAATCAAATCCAACAAAGGAAGTAGTACTTAAAAAGGCTTCGTTACAAAGATATTTGTAATTTCATTTAATGAAATTTAATTGAGCTATGCAGTGAGAAAGTATCTTAATTTGGCCTATGTTGCCGCTTAGTGCAAATACTATTTGCATTTCATTTGTTTCAGCCCGCCAAATGTTATGAATGAAAATACGACGTTGCCAATTCGGATAAAGAGGCATGCATATCGGGTTATTTACGTCTAGGTATTTAGTTTGTATGAAAATTAACAAAAAATAAAAAATAAGAATTTATTAATGTGTCCATAATGAAAAATGCTTACTTCCGTGGTTTGAACATCTGGTCGAAGTTTATGTATATCGGCCGGAACACGGTGTATATTTTTTTTCTTCATAATAATATTGTGTTATTAATTTACCAAAAGCACCTAAAGCAAGAAACTTGTGCGTAACTACACGTAACGTAACAAAAATATTAAGGAGACGGAGCGCGTGCGTAACGGGTGGCGCGTGGCAGCCGTAGTGAATGGGCCACGACATAATGGCCCCGCAACTACTTGCAGTTTTATGCCTACACCGCGGAGTGAGACAGGCCTGGTGGTGATGAAAAATATATTACACAAAATAATGCGCCAGGCTGGGTTAAGGGTTTGAACCCATGAGCTACAACTCTTAAGTCGGGGCCGATACCACTGGACCACCACACTGCTCCTCTGCTGTTCTTTAGATAGCATTTTGATTTTGTAACGAAAAGGTAAAACACTCGCCTTGCCCACGCAAGTTAAAGATACAATTTTAATAAAAATAATGTACAGCAAAGTATTTTCCTCAAACATCACATTTTAGTCTAAATATAAAACCCTTTTTACATTGTCCCAAATTGCTGTTTACTCACATTTGCTTACCTTTATAAAACGTGAACATTTACCATCGTTTGAACTCCGGCGTGGGATCAAAATAATATTCTAAAAGTAGAAAGAAAAAAGTAGATCGAAAAATGAAACAACTACACACTTAACAGAATTTATTTCCTTATATTTTAAATGTTTCAATTTATATTATTTACAAATTATTTATCACAATTTCACAGTCAATACATACAAAGTTATTTACAACATTTTATTTTACAAACATTTACATCTAGATGTACACTGCGGAACAAATTCAGGGTAACAATTTTATTATTACAAGAAAAAATTAGATTGAAAACTAATAAAGCTTAAAATACTAACAGTTCATGAAGTTAAATTAAAAGTTAATATATACCTAACCTACCCAAGCCAAGTCTCAGGTTTATTTCTTTCTAATAGCAGCGTTTACGAGATCAACTGTTCCAACCAGCGATTAGTATTCTACAGGTCACACAGTCATCTTAGGCCAAGTCTTACCCAAGTCAGGTGTTAATGTCTGCGGGATTAAGCCATCGAGGCTAATGTTCCTTAGCAAAGTAATTTTAAACTCTTGAAAATTATTTGCTGAATTTTTGTTTTGCTACTAATTTTTAACAAAGTATTTTTGGCATGTTAGGTATTGGGGTTAAGGTAACAACGTAACGTTTTTTGGTGTTCCACTAAATGTATCCGGCAGTGTAAAGATAAAAAAATGGCAACGGTTTGGTTTGTAGAAAGTCTATTCGCCGTTAAACTACTCGCCAAAACATTTTTGGCAAAAAAAGATTTTTTGTTTATGTTGTATGTTAAAACCTTGATAAAATGAAGTTGAATAAAACATTTAACATTAACCGTCGTACCACAAAAACGTTTAAGTCTGTTGAACACTTGTCTAAAAAAATGTCAGATTATGACGTTGATTTATGGTCCGTTTTGCAGTCACACTTTTTTTTAGACAAGTGTTCAACAGATGTTTAAGTTTTTGTAGTAAGGCTGTATGCGTTTACGTGTGTCAGGAATGATTTATTAACTTTAAAAGGAAAACGAAAAAATCTAGAAATGTAAAACTTTTCACAAAAAAAAAAAATTGCAAAATGAACTTTACATGGTTATAACAATGAACAAAATTTCAACAAACCGTTACCTAAGACGAGACTCCACCACAAGCTAAGACATTTCTCATTTAGCTGTGTTCTGCTTAAGTTGCAAGCGCAATTTGTAAGCTGCAGGCAGACGCTACAAACGAGCTGAAGAATCAGTCCTCTTTTAGAATACTGATCGGTAAATGCAGGAATTTAAACTTGACTTGACTTTTAATATTTAACCAAATAAATACATGGTAAAGATAGGTAAATCAAGAACTTTCCGACCAAGATAGGGATAAATACGTCAATGAATTCTATCCCTACTTGTTCTTGTTCCTTCTATATTCTACTTGAAAATTAAAATACCTATTTCAAATTAATTTCCAATAACATTTATTGCCGTTATTGTCTTGTTGTTATTTTCACATATTATTTAAGTTGTTAAAAAGCGTAAATGAAGTCATAATATGACGCCATCACTTGAGCCATCGTGGACGCATAGTAAATACATTGATAAATAAAAAACAATACAATAAATGGCATTGAAAAACTCCTCATTTGTGGTGTCAGCAGGTAATGTGCCACAGAGACTGTCGGCATTGTCACGTTGCCTGCCATTGCTTAGCCTCTAGCCAATATAATAGCTTCATAGATTTAAAATAGGAGAATAAATTTAAAAAAAAAATAACCCTTCGTCTGCCGCAGCCAGGCAATAATTGACTTTAACTAAAATACATAGTTTATTAAAATCATACAGAGGTTTAAGCATGATAAAAAAATCAAAAAATCATTCAATTAATTTATGGTTTAATTTCATTATCTATGTCAAAAACATTCGCAGAATATTTTTGACATAGATAATGAATGATTATTATCATAATGTGCAATTATTTTAATTTTAGTTGAAATATAATCACGAATTTCGTGATTAGGAACGTAAAACAGCAATCAGGCGGGATCGATTGAAGTCAGTTCTATTAAATTCTTTTAAGTTTCCTATTGATTGACTATTGACTATCATAGAAGTGACGTCACCAAGCAGACGCCATGGTACAAATAAATATTTAATTATTTTAATAAAATCCTTAATTTTCAACAAAAACAAGATATTATATCTAAAAAAGTTGATACTTTGGAAAATTATTATAGAATAGTTTTGCAAAAAAAGTCATCATGCTTATTTACTTTCCCATCGCTTTCGCGATATCTTATTTACAGTTTTACATGACCTAATTCTAAAAGGTCTCGTTTTTAACTTAGGAAGAGTCACGTCTAGAAAGGTAAAGTCATATTTACACAAACAATATTTTTCTATACACATCTATACACAACTCTCTGGTCCGGGTATTTCTTCAGCTATAAGATGTTCTCGCCTACTTAACGTCATATTACCTAATGTGATGGGTGGCTTACTTAACACCGGCTTTGGCGGTGACAGTACCTGTGGGAAGAAATAATTATTTGATTAGAATCTTTCAAATTGAAAAAAAAAATACTGTTCATAAACGTACAAACTTTTGTATGAAACGGGGCATTTTTAATCACTGATATTTTAAACATTTGTAGATTTAGAATCATATACTAAGTTAACTGTAACAGTTTGCGTGTCAGTTACAGCATGATCATAATTATAGCATTTTTCTTGGGCTGCGCGACGTCAATTGTTCGTCAATATTTTGTTACTTTTCCTTAGATGCTCTACACATCGGCCGTATGTTTGTGTGGAAACACAAACATTCGGCGCTGTGTAGAGACCGCTTCACGCAACGCGCGGCTAGGTCGGCTTGGTCTCTTCGTACACAATGCGACAGTAGTATTCGATACCTTACGGCTTTGGTATCAATTAACGCGTGCCTGTGTACGAACCTCTATTGGTTTGTATTGCGATAGTCACCTGGATACCAAAGTCGTAAGGTATAATGAGACTTGCGTCGCCTTATGTTCGAAGAGGCTTAGTCTTAATCTAAAGCTTATATAAGGGCCTATGCACACCACCGCTTTTATCAAACAGAGCAGCTTGTTGTCGTTTGTATCGCGTCAAACGCGCGGCACCGGCGCGTCTGTATCAATACAAACGCGCGTCAACGGCGCGCTTTTATCAAACACAGCAGTTTGCTGTTGTTTGTATCGCGTCAAACGTGCGGCACCGGCGCGTCTGTATCGATACAAACGCGCGTCAACGGCGCGCTTTTATCAAACAGAGCAGTTTGCTGTCGTCTGTATCGATTCAAACTCGTTACATGTGAATTTATACAGGCTGGGGTGCAAAGGTCTACAGGCTGCGTCAGACTCGCGTACGTATCGCGTCTGTTACGCTATAAATGCGTTTTAAAAAATGTTGTGTGTATATAAACCACTGCTGCAAGATTTCGGCTGAGCCTGTAACCTTGCAGCAGTGATGTCGTAATTTGTTTATGTTTGTATGTCTGGTTTTTGTCTCTGT
The DNA here is from genome assembly GCA_950005045.1 of Agrotis exclamationis. NCBI lineage: Eukaryota > Metazoa > Arthropoda > Insecta > Lepidoptera > Noctuidae > Agrotis > Agrotis exclamationis. Next base: position 11,336,569 of record OX465436.1, on the reverse strand, counting down.
AATTGTTTTACTAACATAGTTTATAAGTATATATTGTTACTAACACTATGAGTCTTGTTACTTGTAATAAATGATTATTATTATTATTTCGTTTGTTCATTTTAATACTCATATTAATACATTTTTAAATATTTTTACAAAAAAAGAGATAAAAAAACATTTAAAAATATAAAAATAGTGATCCACCGGTGTGGGAGCAGGGTCCAAGCTACCGGTGGTTAGGGCTCCAGAGACAGGAACCTCCTCACAATGCGAGCCGTATCGAGGAGAACTGCCTTCTGAATCAGGCCCTTGATCCAACCCCCTAATGAGAGCCTCGAAAGATGTTCGTCGAGGCTCTTTGCCATCAGGCCATTGGCAGTAACGACAATCGGCACAATGATAGCCGAGCTCACATTCCACATGTCGACATTATTATTATTATAGGCTCTCATGTGACCTCGAAAAAGGAAATAGTTATTTGTTACAATTTTGGACTTTCATAATTTCAGCTCTTGCACAAACAACTAAAAATGCAATAAACTTGAAACTGATCATAACTTTTTTAATGGACGATGTCATAAAACAGTAACTATTTTATTATTTTACACCCAATACTTAAAAGCTTCTTCATTTTTTCCACAGTCTATGAGTAGTACTTTACCGAAGTACCTACTGTAATTATATGCGGAGTGTCTAGTCTATGATATAATTAAACCTTCGTTTTAATGAGTCAGATTTTTCACATCGAGTTAGCGAGCGTTTTTAATTTAATAACATGCATAGATGTACAAATAGGTGGTATGTGGGTCATGCTCTCACAGAAAAGCTTAGTGTTTAGATATGAAACGGTGTTTGTATTCTCAGCAGTTATGTCGTCGGGTTTTGCATAGGTAATGCGATTCTCTAACTTTGTTTTGTTTGGTTTAAAAGTATTTTTTTTCATCTGCAAGGCTTTGTTCTTGGCTTCGTTTAAATCCTGGATAAATGTGCAGGCTACGACAGAAGGGCTCCATATTGACATTGTATTTAGAAAGTCATTCATCATGTCATTGTGTTAAGCCCAAAATAAATGGGATATGTATCCATTCGGCCAACTTAGACATAGGGTTAAGGACACTTCCAGATTGGCCTGTTCGAACCTTAAACATGACTGCAAAAGCCCTGACTATTATGCGCATGTATTGGATTGAACGTGAAAAAGAAACCATATAATTCTTTACTGTTGTAAATACCGACGTATTACATTAAACAACCAGGTTTAAAATCAAAGTCTTTACAGTCAATTTAGACTGCTTGATAATCACTCATAATGTAGGTAAACAAGCTACACGAGCACGACAACTGTACCTACTCCTCATCTTTTAACACGTTCGCTGCGATAGTGATTATTCTATACTTTCCATTCCTGCAGTACAAAGTCTATAACAAGTAATAAAATTCCTTTGTGGCGGTACAAGGCTTATAGACCCTGTAACATTTAAGAAATTTAAATCCTTTTTTTCTAAACCGAATCAAAGTTAAAGCCATGCCTTCTGCACGATAAGGAAGTCTATACTTTTCTTAGCCTCACTGTAAGAAAGTCGTATACAAGGTGTTTAGACCTGGTATCTCATTCAATGTGTTAAAAAAGAAAGTGTAAAGCCACACTACTCAATACTCACGGGTCGCTGATCGTCGAGCGCTGCACTCGCGCGTTCGCTCCCCCACTCCTCGGTAGGGTGGAGGGCGCCATTTTTCGCGGCCGCCTCTGTAACGCACTTTATGCTCGGTGGGGCCCCGTCTGTGTGCAAACCGTTTGATACTGCTTGATTATTTCACTTAGAAATTGTTTGTGGTGGAACAAAAAAAGGGAGAAAGATTCTTGTGATCATGGAGTTTTCTCGGAATAAAATCAACTATTGACTGCCTGAACTAAGTTCATTTTGCACCGCAAATCAGTGTACAAATATGTGAAAAATCTTGAAAACATTGTTCTATTGTGATACTGACGAGCATTTGTATCGTATAAGATGATAGAAATTCAATTTTAAAATATACTCCTTCACCCTAAAATATTAATTCAATGTTAATGATTTATTTTTATGGAACACTGACTTTTTCTCGAAAAATTGATCTAAATGCTGAAAGACACATTTATTTGTCTCTTTCAGACATAATTCAAAGTCGGCAAAGTTATTAATGTTTCCGTCACGTACTCGTGTTAGCGCATTAAATATTAGAAAAATAAGTATAAAAGTAATAACAACTGTAAGTTCGGTGTTTTATGAGTGAATTTACGTCTCGTCACGACTTTTAAGATGAGGATTACAAAAACAAAGAAAAGATTATCTACTTCGAAAACTTCAGGTGTAAAACCAGTTTTAATCTTCATAAAAATGTGTTTAAAACCATATTATAGCTTTAAAACGCGATATTAATTCCGAACTTTCCTCATAAATCTTCACTGTTCTATCAAAAAATTGATATAATTTTTACGACGACGAGGACGTGAAAAGTGTCTCGTTCGAGATTTTTAGCGCTATTTTTAAACTTTCATGCCATAGGATTAACTTGTAATATTTCATACTACCTTTTGCCCCTGTCTCCCCTTTAATTTTGTATGCAAAAAAACTAGCACTAACTTTTACCATAGACTTAAACATATCTACGGTTTTTTTTAACGGCTTTTAAAATAATTAAAAGTTGGAAAATAAATGATTTTTATTTTTAATTTAAAAGTTTCCGCAGTTGTTAAACATACAAGGGAAGGCATTCCTCTTCCAACGTTATTTAATTCCTTTGAAGATGTGGCAGCAGACCTATTAATTATCTAGGTGAGTGAAGGAGTTCTTTTACAAGTTACATTAGGATAAATATAGACTTGAATGAAGGAAGCATGAAACTTTTGAGAGATGTCTTAGAATGTGTGTTCTAGTGCAAATTCTGTAGAAAGTCAGTACCTACTGACTCAGTAAGTACACCTACGAGTACCTAGGTGTACTTTAAAAGTCTGAAATATTAAACTTTAAAGTAATACTGAAATTTGACTAGGCATTTATTTATTTTATTCTGCGATAAAACAACTTTTTTAAATGTAGCTAGATCTGTGTAGTTGCCTTTTTTTTTCGGAGGAAAATCATCAAATTGTCCGCCCGATGTAGATGGAACGGAAGGGATTGTCAAACTTATCTACTTGCCAGAATTATTTTAAGATTAAATCAGTGTCAGGTGGCAAACTTTGTGGTGTCATCTGCCATTATGCTGAGCTGAGGCGCATTTGGCACTAAAGCTATTGTCAAACAGACAGGCGAAGCGAACGCGAAGCGAACGTGAAGCGAAGCTTTTTTGTTTGTAATGTATGGAATTGTTTGAAGCCTGTCACAAAGACTGTCACATAGACTATCGGACCGCATTCGCTTTTCTACATGACAGGATTCGGATCGCATTCGCTTCGCCTGTCTGTTTGACAATAGTTTTAAAGATTTCTTTATTTCGACTTGCGTAGCTTTTTTAATATTCATACCGCTCTAGAAATAATTCTATGTGTGCATAGAATTAAATTAATTAGATTATTCAGAACAATTTGAACATTAAAAACACTCTCCTGTAAAACTCCGTTTTTGACACGTCCGTTTGTATGTTGGACCGTCGAATTATTTAATTCTGATTAGTTTTTAAATGTATCCAATTAATGCAATTTTCTCTCTTTCTTTATACTTGATTGACGTAAAACCACTCTGATCCTTCAAATTCCCTTAGCGTTTCTCGGCCAGGGAAATCTCTTAAAAGATTGTCTTCTCACTAAACATACATTTTCCATATTTTATTAGAAATAAAATATATTTAATCTGAAATAACATGACAGAAAGAGAAAATTCCTTTAAAACTAATCGTATCAACGATTCGTGGTGCAACCGAACCAAGTACTTGCCGAAACTCGCTAATGCAGGCAAGAGATCTATTGAGCAATTAAGACATTGTAACTCTACCAATAAAATTAGCCAGTGAGCAAGCAACGTTTAGCATGAGAATAGTCGGACCACAACCGCAAATGACGATCGAACGGACTCCAGTACCCTTTGCTATCTTCACTGAGACGGTTTTATACTCCACTTGTAACCGGAATCTCACTCAATAAAATCGCTTTGACGTATGTCGGTTGTGGATAAGTACCGATTGTACTTCGGTTAGAATTGGATGAGCATGTCGTAAATGCATAGACTAGAATCTAGTAGACGATATGTGGTGTGATTTTTTTAGTGGTACTATATTGGGAATTGGGAATCTATTAAAGATAGGGACCTATCAACTTTTATTCGAAACTTATTGGTTTAATTCTTTTTAGTTTATCTTTTTAATACAAAATCAATCGCCACATCTACGTCTTAGTATCATTAGAAGAGGGATTTTGTGTTCGTAATTTTCAGGACAGGATATCAGTAATTTTCAGGACAGTATCAATGCTCTCTTTTCCATTTTATTCATCATTAGTAAATTGCACCCGTGAAAAGCAGATGAGCCATTTAATACTATTAACGTTTAACCTGTCAAACCACAATCATTACAATTTGTTATGCGTTTCTTATCAAATATTACAGTTGAAAGACAATATGAATAATCAGAGAAATCCTATTTCAAAAATAATATAACAGCTACATTTTTCATTTTTAACAGCCATTCCACGACCTTATTCCACAGATCTAGACCTTAGAATGATTGATGGTGATTCAGAGACAATTTTTCATCTAAGAATCAATGTAGACAGGAATCCAAAGGAGCTTACCTGGCGGTGGATTCAATATGTCGGGCTGCGCTTGCTTGGGCGGCTTTAGAGTGTATGCCACGACGTACTGGCCGTCGCCCGCGTTTAGCTGGAGCTCCGACGACTGCTGCTTTGTTGGTGGATTAGTCCTGGTTTGTACAAAATGTTTAAGTTGTAGATATATAGTAAAGAAAGAAAGTAGCTAAAGTGAGTAAAAATATATCATTTTTACTTTTACGAGGTTTGTGCTGGAACGAGAACTCAGGTTTTTTGGGCCTTTCCTACTCCTAAAAACCAGATTCAATAGCAGCGACTACCAGGAAAGCTCCGAGACAATTAATCTCGATGAATTATCCGGGAAATTAATTAAAAAAAAAAAAGAATAGCGGCGGTGATATGGTGTTATGTTTACTATTAACTGATAACTATTAGTCACTAACAAACACTGTTTTTTCACAAGCGCTTTATAAAATGGTTTTCAAATATCATTCTAGTAAGTAATACAAATAAAAGCTCCTTCCCGGAAGCGCTCGAAAATTAATTTCCCAAATTCACTACAAAATGACGGGACCCCTTCAGAGGGCCAATGCCTGCCAGAGTCGCAGGACTTATCGAATTACAGTGACCCTGGAACGTAAAGGGCTATTGAAGGACACCGTGGATTTTAGTCAGTTCGAGTCTGACAGTCCTCATTTCATGATTTTACCACGATAACAAAAAAAGTTCACTACAAAAGGATCCTTCATAACTGAGACACGCTACGTTACCTACTTAACCGTAGACTGCGCTCATGCAATTTTAATTATAATCGGAATCGATTCCCTTTGATTTAACCATGCCCCAAATGTTAAATTGAGCCATTGATGTCCTTCCTGCACGTTTCAATTAAGTGAAATACGTACTTACAGCTCACGAATTTGATTAAGTTACATTGATTTGTAACCATGCAGGTTGTAGGAATTTGATGAATTTGCAACGAGTTCAATACATGAGTTGATCGGTTAGTCATTGATTTTACATATCTCTTGCTCTGTAAGTACACCCTTACACCCCTGAATGCCGGGGTGTATGACTATCATTACAGCATAGGTTTTGGAATTTGAAAAAAGAACTGTCATACTCATACTGCACGAAGAATATTTTTAAAAAGTTAATTTTTTTTTTCTCGGTATCGATTAATTACTCGAATCGGAATCTAGACAATTTATTTTATAAAGATTTTATTTTAAATATGGAACTATTTGTTTCCACATCGTATGTTAGATGGAATCGATTTAAAAATCAAACTGGCCAGCAAGATTTGACGCGCTTGCGTGCGTGAAAAAAAAAAGGCAGTCTACTAGTAGGCGCGAAAGCATCGCGAAAATAATAAATTTTCTTGTTTGAGTTCTTTTTCAAAAGTTTTAAACATGTCTAGTGACGAAGACATAGATCTAACGATTTTATTAAAGAAAGGGCAAAAACAGTTGTCGAAAATATATTACCGCCGAACTCGAAAGAAAGATATGTAAAGGCATACGACGAATTTATGAAATGGCGGTCAGAAAAAAAAGTGAAATCTCTTTCTGAAAGTGTTTTTATATCATATTTTGATGAATTATCTAAGAGGCTACAACCTTCCTGTTTATGGTGCTTTTATTCCATGCTAAAATCTACAATGATGACAAAACATGACGTGAATTTGAAAGATTTTTCTAAACTTACTGCTTTCTTGAAAAGGCAGTCTGACGGCTTTAAAAGCAAGAAATCGAAGGTATTTACTGCAGAAGAAGTACAGAAATTCTTAAATGAAGCTCCGGATGAAATTTATTTAGCAATAAAGGTACCTACGTATTTACTTGCCCTTTTTAATAAGTTACCAAAATATTTCACAAAAATACTATGCGAATTTGGTGCCTTTAATACAACTTATGTCTTTTTTACAGGTTGTTCTATTTTTTGGGATATCGGGAGCCTGCAGAACCGTGGAATTGACAAACTTGACAATAGAAAATGTAGAAAAACATAACAAATTACTACTCATAAAACTGCCTAACACGAAAACTAAAATTGACCGGTCATTTGTTGTGCATGAAGAATTTGCAAATTATGTTGAAAAATATCAAGCTCTTCGGCCTGAAAACGTGGATACAAATCGTTTTTTTCTTAATTACAGTAAAGGAAAATGCCACAGACAAGTAATAGGAAAAAACAAATTTACAGGCATGCCAAAGCAAATAGCCACATATTTAAAACTGAGTAACGTAGAGTTATACACCGGGCATTGCTTTCGCAGAACATCAGCGACTCTATTGGCTGATTCGGGAGCCAACCTCACTCTGTTAAAAAGGCACGGCGGCTGGAAGTCCAGCAAAGTGGCCGAAGGTTATATCGAAGATTCGATGGCAAACAAAAGAAAAATTACTTCTAAAATAACAGAAAATATAAACTTAAAATCACCACGTCAAAGCACATCATCTGAGCCATTTTTTAATGAAGAAAATAGTACCAGTCAACTGCCGCCATTTACGATGCAAGAACCTCAAGTCACTCAAACTCAAGTCTTATCATCACAAACTCATATTCAAACTATAAATATACCTAAAAAGAACGTGACCATATCTCTTACAAATTGTAATAATTTTACTATTAATTTTAATTAAATACACATTTTTTTCTTCTTAATAAATGTTCATTGAAACCTGCTGTCTTGTTGTTTACTTACCTCACAATCGATATGTAAAGCAGAGTATTTATCTCGGGCGTAAGCATCAATTGCATACTCGGGTTAATTAGCGCCTTCGCTTCGCTCAGGCGCCAAAAACCTCGTATGCAGTAGATGTCATACAGCCCTTGGTTAATAATCTACTATTATTGTGTTTTTGATATGACTGTGACAAACGGAAGTCGAAGGTTAGTGATTGAAAAAAATTAGATTTTGCCCTATTGATAAAAAACTTTTTCAAAAAAAAATGTAACCGACTTCCCACAAAAAAGTTCAAAATAACCTACAAAAAAACTTTTCTTTCGAAATTCGGTGACAAAAAGTCAATGAAATAAAAAAAGAAAGTCACCGACTTTTTTGTGGGAAGTCGGTTACATTTTTTAAAGTTTTTTTTTTATTTTATCCTTTAAGTTTCAATATTCAACCCAAATTATTGGCAAATACATAATTTTCTTACATGTACACTAAAATATGGTAATCCATAGCACCGTTAATAACATCGCCCATTTATGTACCTACTCTTTCACAATGAGCTAAAAATGAAAACTACTGCACCAAACTAAATGAAAATTTTATGGAACCACATGGCAGATATACTCGCTGTATCGAACAAAAAAAGAATCATCGAAATCGGACCAGGAACCTCGGAGTAATCGGTGTAGACAATGTTGAAAAATTTTTCACCCATGGACCTATCTTACATAATGGTGTTTTGGGATCATGGTCAAGCTAGCGGTTTTAGCTACCAGTATTTTTACAATATTTGGTCTTGCAAAAAAACTGATGGATTAAAAGTAGGTCAAACACACAAAAACGTGAGTAACAAACACTGGTACAATAGACAGGGAGTTAGACTTTTGTTAAGCTACAGCGACTGCAGTGTTGCAGCAACGTTCGCGTTTCTGAACGTGAACAAACATGGCTGTTGACGTTATTCAAATTGCAAGGACATGGAACTTGCGACTCAAGTTGGGAAGTTTAATGATGTGCCAAATCGGGAACTATGTAGGTATGACGATGGTTAGTACATAATATTTTGGTTATGTATGGCATTTGACTTGATTGAGTATTTGTCAGTTGTCATAGTCATAGTAGTTTTAAAGTTACGACATGTCTTATAGACAATAATAACACAGGCCTGCAAATTGAGGGTCATAACTTCCTCTCAGGAATTTGATAGCTGATTTTAGGGTATTTTGGTGCGTTAATTACGAATATGTACTTAGATTTTCTCCACCACCTCCAGATTTTTCAAAAACGTACAGATAGAAAATAGGAGAAAAACACAACCTGTCACATAAAAAAAATATATATTTAAAAAAGTACATTACTTACAACTTAAAATACTACTAATATATAATAACAATATATTACTAGTCTATATAACATGTAAATTTTATTTGTGGAACCTGGTCCTTTTTTTCTGGAAGCTTCGGTTGTGCCATTTCCGCTTAAATTTCTGGTTTGGTTCGTCGCGCTTCAATAACCAACAATAGTCCGCCATCATGCTAGTATTCCATCTTCCTAGATACTTACCAGACTTCAAACTCTTTTAAAATCTTGGTGAAATCTTTGGCGCAAATATAACAAAAACAATTCGGAGAATTTAATCAACTTCGAGATGACTTTAAAGTTTATGTTGCAAGATGCGCACTTCAACTGCTAATTTTCTAAATCAGTGCGGGAACTTATATAAAAACCCTTTGGTTTACCTTTATTACACCCTTTTCTAAATATTCATAACTATTAGGTTATTATAATACCTAATTATTATGTATTAATAAGCTTATTACTAAATTAAGGCAAAATTAACCGATTTAGACATGGTTAATGCGAATTACTTATTCTCATTATGTACTAATTGACAAATTACTGATTTTGATTAATTTCTATGTCCCCTTACACTAATTTAATGCAATCAAAATTAAGCTGAAGTAATTTAATGACGTTTTATAAATTTTAAAATGTAGGCGCTCCGACGTTTCGCAGCAAAATCTTAAATATTCAATATCAAAAAATCCTGACGTAATGGATTTTTTAAATATTTTTCTCGCAATCAGCACATTTGAAACTATAGAAAACGTTACTCAGATTTCAAAGAGAAAACCATTGCAGGCCTGTGTAAGCTTATTATATTACTAAACTAGCAGTTCGCCCGCGACTTCGTCTGCGCGTATTTCGAACTTTTTATCTGTGAATTTCTACTCCCGGCCTTATGAGATACTTTTGGAAAATCTAAATCAATATCCAACAAAAATTCTATCAACCCAAAAACACCCCTCAGGGGTTCAAATTTCGCAAAATCCCGTCTGAGGTAGCACCTACGTCCTAAAACAAACCCATAAGCAAAATTTGAGACTCCAAGAACAAAGTCGCGTCTTAGTGAGCATCTTTTTTTTTAGCGTGTTAAATTCATCAAATGAGTCCTCTCACCCAGGGCAGGGTAGGAGGGGCTGTCAGACTTGTACTGACTAAAAGCCACGGTGTTCTTCAATAGCCCTTTACGTTCTAGGATCACGGTATTCGTTAGTCCCGCGACCCCGGCAGGCTTTGGCCCTCTAAGGGGAGGCCCCGTCATTGTGCTGACACTCAGTGAGGCGCGCGTGGAACATAACGCGCCGTCGACCCGGGCATGGTCCATGCCGTCCATGGTCAGACAGTGAGTCGCCAATTACTCGCCGTCCACATGCCCGCGCCTACGGTGGTCGGAGATCGTCTAGCGACGTCCGTCGCAGTGTGCGTCTACCGCTGCGGCTGGGCTGTAAGGTGGACGCTGTCCTTTCCCTCACGCGTCCCGCCTCCTCCTTCGCTAGCATGCCTGCCGTGATTGCGGCATGCCCGAAAGTGTGCGATGACCGCGACCTAAAAATCTCTATGCATATTTTGAGACTTCCAGCATTTGTAATAAAGAAGTTTCATGCAAACTATCAACCCCAAAAACATTCTATTAGGGATAGAATTTCAGAAAATCCCGTCATAGGCAGCATCTACATCCTAAAAAGAATCCCTATGCAAAATTTGAAACTTCTACCTCTCAACCCCAAAACAACCCTTTGGGGTTGGATTTCGTAAAATCCAATCTTAGTAAACATTAAAGTCCTAAACATAACCACCATGCAAAATTTGAAAATCCTAGTGCTTGTAGTAACAAAGTTTCATACAAACTATCAACCCCAAAAACAACCCCTTAGGGGTGGAATTTCGCAAAATCCCGTCTTGGCGAGCGCCTACGTCCTAAAAAGAACCCCTATGCAAAATTTTAAACCCCTAGCCCTGGTAGTTTCTGAGATTTCGTGTCCTATGAGTGAGTGACCTTTTGCTTTTATATATATAGATTAAGCCAAAATGAACCGTTTTCGGCATGGTTAATGCGAATTACTTATACTCATTATGTATTAATTGACAAATTACTGATTTCGATTAATTTCTATGTCCCAATACACAAATTTAATGCAATAAAAATTAAGCTGAAGTAATTTAATGACGTTTTATAAATTTTAAAATGTATGCGCTCCGTCATTTTTCAGCAAAATCTTAAATATTTAATATAAAAAATCCTGACGTAATGGAATTTTTTTATTATTTTTCTCGTAATCAGCACATTTGAAACTATAGAAAAAGTTACTCAGATTTCAAAGAGGAAAACCATTGCAGGCCTGTGTAATGATTTTTCCTAAACTTTTAATGAAACTGTGCAGTAGAATAATTGTTACTAAATTATTTTGCTTATTAAAAGTGTTTTAAAGTTAGTCATATCATATAATTTTGCAAATACACATCTGTAATAAATTATTGATAGTGTAGGAACGATTCTATAGAATAATTTAATTTCAATTATTATTGTAAAGGTAAAATCCACTCTGGAATGTTTAAGTCGATTTACTTTTTCAGCCAACTTTCCGGTACGTAGAACTAACATTACAAATTAAAATTGAGGTGGAGAATTTCATGAAGTAAGCCGTTAAACGTAAACGTAACATTACACGTTGAACATTAAAATAATCATTTAAATAAGAAAGGGCGTTTCAGTAAATAGAATTGTGACATAGTAGGAATACTTCGCTTAATTACGAATGTTCCGAAATGGGTGATATCGCATTAGAGACATAACCCCGTGGGCCATAACTCAAAAAACAGACATCATCTGCCTAGCCTTTTCCCAACTACTTTGGGGTCGGCTTCTAATCAAACCGGATGCAGCAGAATACCAGTATTTTACATGGAGTGACTGACTATCGGACCTCCACAACCCAGTAACTTGGTAATACGATACCTCATGGTAAGACTGGTTGTCAGACTTTAGAGTTTCGGACTAACACTAACTGAACGGCTTTATGTGCTTTTCGTGGCACGGAGGAAACTCGCTATGACAGATGGTCACCCATCCACAGACCAAACTCGGCAAGCGCGGCTTAACCCGGAAGAATCGGCCTGTGTGGCTGTAATTATTTAACCACGAGCTCCTCAATAACAAATAAAAAACAGACGTTTGGGAATTAAACAACAAGATTGAAGTGTGTGTGTGTGTGTGTGTGTGTGTGGAAGAGTCATCTAAATATTGTATTCAGATAAATTAAAAACAAGAGTGAGTTTTACTCTTGACTGTAGTCTAGATCAGAGCTGATAGAGATAAAATCCAAGAAGGTGTGAGCTTACCCAAAAGAAGCTTGTTCATTGCTAACTTTGAAGAGATTCGGGATGTTTGCAGAATTGGGCAAATATGCCTAACGCTGGAAATTAACAATACATCAAGGTTGCTTCTATCAAGGTTGAATCTTGTCTGTAACGAATCAACCGGCCAAATGTTCCTAACCGAGTCTTTAAACTGTCCAATCAAAAGCAGCTTTTTAAAAAAAAGGAATAGAAATTGGATTGAGATTGGATATAAATTTCGGGCGTTAAGACATCGCCATTGAGATTGGCCGCGGCGAATATAGTATACTTGACCAGAGACTGCACAGGTTAGAGATTTGAAAAGAAGAAAGGGAAGGCTTTGCCCAGTAGTGGGACATAATTTAAACAAGGGATAAAACATAAGAATGTTTTAACTTTTCTTACCTCTTTCTGCGTAGGAAAAATCCAGTGAAAATGGCCGCGCAGCCACAGATGATGACGGTGAAGATGATCGACCAGAAGGCAGCTTTAGAGACGCCAGCCATCAGACTGTTGCCACCATCTAACATATAAAAATTAAAGGGTTATTATTTTCAAATTATATAAACAGGCTGAATTTTTCGAGTTGTCTTCAAATTCGGTCTCAAGACTCCGTTGACTATTATTCGTTGTTCGACATAGTTTCAGTAATGGCTAAAAAATATCAAACTGTAGGTAGATATAGTTCTATAGTTCTTTAAAATATGTTAAACTATTATTATCTGAACAGTTTATAGAAGAAAGTCATTTTCACCTATGAATCATGCCTTAATTTTGACCTAAAACACAAGTTTTCATAAATCTAAATCAGGCAGGTCACTACGCTAGAATTTATACAACTCTTGTTATTACTCGTTATGTAAATAATTATTTTCATTACATCATGTATTTTGTTTAATTATCGGTAAACAAATTTACCATTTCAAACATTATGGAGTATTATACCTAATGATCACGCTTTGAAAACACAAATGAGTTTATAAGTAGAAATTGTATTAACCAAAAAAATATGAGCATGATAACATTGTTATTTATAGAAAAAAATGTTAATTAAACATCGTATCTTTTATAATAACCATTTTTTGGGGAAGTATAAACACTGTTCCAACCAAAATGAAACACCCAATTTCGAAATTCATTATCTAAATATGCATTCAAATTCACCCCTTTGTGGACCAGAGGATTTTTAAAAGCGTGTTCTAAGCGACTGCATCATTATGCTCATGTTACGTAAAAAATACATCCGCAGTGTTTTTCACCAGAGCCTTATAATAATGAACCGTATTTAAAAGCACAGTCAGTGGTAAACGTACAGTTTTATATGTCGAGCTGGCGTCTCATTAGAACTTAAAACGGGATATCTACCATGTTTGTTATTTGTTTTAAGTTTTCGACATTTCAACGATGTTGCAACCCCCATGATTACCCCCTATATACAAACTTATTGTTTATGTTTAAGAATAGATAAGGTTATATCTAACCAATGCGATGGCATTTGGAGTTATTCCACGTTCAATGACATCTGAACCAATGGCACTTGAGCTATTCCATGTACAGCATCCATCAATATTTTTCGCAGATGCCCTAAGTGAAATAATATAGTTTTTTGATGTAGCATTTTATAACACTTATATTAGAGCACCTGCAAACAATATTGATAGGCAGGATTGTGGGTATTTGTGCTGGGAATTATATGTGATCAAATAACCATCACGTTCATTTAGATTGAGGAACCTAAATGCTTGTTCTGACTACCAAGTACCAAGATAGATAAAGATTTATCTATACGTCCATTTCTAAAGGGGTTTGCAACTTTTAGTACGGACCTTGGCATCAATTTTTTTTTTCTTTCGCCAGTAATGAAACTTAGGGCATAATTAGACTACTACCTAAGAAGTTCATGGAAAAAAAAAAAGTTTCTAAACCGTAACCGACCAGAGATATGGCGGTTTGAATTTTGTTCTAATCTGAAGTTTTTTTTTGTAAGAATCCATAGATTTTTTGACGTACTAGCTTTTGCCCGCGGCTTTGCCCACCCCAACCGCCTTTATGTATAGCCCATAACCGTGTCTAGTGACCCATCTATCTCTCTGTATCAAAATTCATCAACATCGGTTCAGCCGTTTTGACGTATAAACGGACTTATTTTCATATTTATAAAACTAATAGGTTAACGAGGAATAATGAGTGGTTTATTTATAATAATGTTAAGAAGATCTTATCTTTTAACCGACTTCAAAAAAGGAGGAGGTTCACAATTCGTCGGAACATTTTTTTTATGTACGAGTATGTTCCCAGATTTCTCAATGACGCCTGGAGCGATTTGGGTAATTCTTCTTATGTTTGAAAGAGTATCTTAACAGTCAGCAATCTGACGGGGCCCCCTAAGAGGGCAAAGCCTGCCGGGGTCGCGGGACTGACTCACCTGGTAACCGTGACCCTGGTACGTAAAGGGCTATTGAAGGATCACCGTGGATTTTAGTCAGTACAAGTCTGACATTCCCCCTCCCGCCCCGCCCTGGGCGGGAGGACTCATTTGATGATTTAACCACGCAAAAAAAAGGGTATCTTAACAGATGGTCCCATGGTTACACCTAGTAACCATGACGGAATCATGGAGAAAACGAGGAATCTTTTCAATAACGTCCCATGTTTACTTTGTCAGGATCTCATGACCCGATCTTGGACAAAATCGTGGGAACTCTTCAATAAATGACAGCACCTATACCTACTAAAAAGAGCAAAATATAACCGGCTTCTACAAACAATACAAAATAAATGTTAAATAAGAACTCTTCTTTCGGAAGTCGGCGGCAAAAAAATCAAGGAAATAAGAAACTTTAGTTTTTGTTTCTCAACCGACTTCGAAAAAAAGGAGGAGGTTCCCAATTCGTCGTAACCTTTTGTTATTTATGTTCCCCGATTTTTCGATGACGTCTGGATAGATTTGGAAAATTCTTCTTTTGTTTAAAAACATTTACATCACAGATGATCCCATGGTAATCAGGTCAGGATATGATGACGCTGTGTCTGAGGAGGAAACGTCTGGGTGTCACCACTGCGATGATCACCCTGAAGACACGGTGGAGCATACGGTGCAGGACTGCCCCGCTTGGGCAGAGCACCGCCGTGTCCTCAGGGCGGCGACAGGCGGAGACCTCTCGCACCTGGCATTGGTCGACGCCATGCTGCGGGGCGAGACGGAGTGGGAAGCGGTCGCCTCCTCCTGCGAAGCAGAAATGCTCGCGAAGGAGGAGGCGCGCCGCGTGAGGGAGAGGACAGCGTCCTCCCTCCACCCCAGCCGCAGTGGTAGACACCCACGGCGACGGACGTCGCAAGACGATCTCCGGCCATGCGGGCATGCGGGCGGCGAGTAATGGGCGACTCGCTGTCCGACCATGGATCATGCCCGGGTCGACGGCGCGTTGTGTTCCATGCGCGCCTCAAAGGGTGTCATCATGATGACGGCCCTCTGAGGGGGGCTCCGTCAGATTGCTGACAGCTCTTTAAGGCGCGCGTGGAACAAGACTCGCCGTCGACCCGGGCATAGTCCATGATCGGACGGCGAGTCGCGCATTACTCGCCGTCCTCTGTCGTACGGTGGCCGAAAGTCGCTTCGCCACTTCTGATGCCGTCCGGCTGGGTTGTGAGATTGAGGCTGCGCTCCCCCTCACGAGTCGACAAGTCGAGGCAGCGGAGATCCGCCCCGGCGTTGCGCCTCCGCGCGCCACTCGCGTAGTCGCGCCAGAGAGCCTTCGCCTCAAGATCCCAAGGTGGCAATCCGGCTTTAGGATAGGATTAGGTTGGCCGATTCGCCGGCGATCGTGTGGTATACCCGGATCATCCAAATGGCTAATATGACCCTCTGGCACGCAGCCAGTTTTTCCGGTCGCGTCCGCATGCACAGGGCCCACACGGGAGCCCCGTAGAGGGCCATGGACCGCATGACAACGGCGTACCTACATCCTCCAGCAGGAGGTGTTTGGCCCGCCGAGATTGGGCAGGAGCTGCTTGAAGGCGGCCGCTGCTCGGTTCAGCTTGGGGGCCAAACGCAGGAAATGCTCCCTGAATTTCCACCGGCTGTCGAGGACGAGTCCCAGGTACTTCATCAACCCGACACCGATATCAACCCCTCCCACTGTTATTTGGGACTCTGACCCTAGCACGTTGGAGATCTGCCTCGCTTGCACAGAGCTACGCTATGTCCTTAGTTACTTACGGAGGCGGTAGGTGGTGGCGACCTCTCCCGCCTGGCATTGGTTGAGGCCATGCTGCGGGGTGAGATGAAATGAGAAGCAGCCACCTTCTTCTGCGAAGCAGTTATGCTAGTGAAGGAAGAGGCGAAATGCGTGAGGGAGAGGACAGACTCCAACCCAGCCGCAGCTGGAGACGTCTGGGGTGTTGAACGATGTGAAGCGATTTCCGGCCACTATAGGCGCGGGCATGCGGACGGCGAGTAATCGGTGAGTCGACGCGACGGGTCATATTCCACTTGGATCGGAAATGGAAGTCACGGTAGATTTTAGTCCGTACGAGTCTGACAGTCTCTTCTGCTCCACCCAGGGAGGAAGAACTCACTTTTTGTGTATTTTTCAACGTTAGAAACAAGACGATTTTGTTTTATCCTTTTCAGTGGGTACAGGCGTAATATTATGTTGTATGTTTACATAAACAATGCATAGATATGCGATAGCAGCAATCGCAGATGACTTGCTGTCATTTATTGAAGAGTTTCTCCAAGAATTCGATATGACCTTAGTAACCATTGGATCATCTGTTAAGATACTCTTTCAAACAAAAGAAGAATTACCTAAATCGGCCCAGGCGTCATTGAGAAATCTGGGAACATACATAAAAAAGTTCCGACGAATTGTGAACCTCCAACTTTTTTAAAGTCGGTTAAAAGATCTTCTTAACATTATAATAAACAAACCAATCATTATTCCTCGTTAACCTACTAGTATTACAAATACGAAATTAAGTATATAAGTCTGTTCCGTTTTTACGTCAAAACGGCTGAACCGCTGTTGATGAATTTTGATACAGAGATAGATGGGTCTCTAGACACGGTTATGGGCTATACATAAAGGGGTCGATCTCCAGAGGCATTTTTTTTCGTGTCGGGCTGGATAAACCCATTTTCAAATCGAAAAAAGTTTTCAAAATATTTTTTTATATACAGTTCGGTGTCCAATCTACATGGTACAAGGCTAATATTATGAATAAGTTTATTAAAAATATTATAAAAAAAATCTTGAACCCTAAAATCCTGATCGCTCTGGGTTGTCCCAACTCCCGATTGAATGAAAAAAATATTCTTTATTTTTTTAATGAGAAGCTACTTATCATACAACTTATTTTGATTACATAACAAATAGTTAATCTTCATTGTTATAAAATACTTTTAGTTATATTAAGAATAATTTTGCCACAATTTGAATTTAAAATCGTGTCCGGGCATTTTATCTCATCGCTCTGCGCTGAGGTAAAACATCGCGCTCATCCCTAGTTACGCGTTATAGACACTCTATTCCACTCCCGCTGGGCAACACCAGCAGTGGTCTAACCGTTGAGGAGGATACCTATGTGCCACTTATCCGCGAAGGTAAGTTTACGAAGGCAAGTTTATGATTGCTCTGGATTTGGTTCTCGAATTTTTTGATTGATATGGCACGTTTATCAAATTAAATATTAAGCTTGTGAATGTGTTTGTTATGTGAATTAAGTGATCTTTATGATGGTTTTTATGAGACGTAATGACAATTTTCTACTACTTTTAAATTCGGCTATATTCATGATTTTGTGACTTTTTCTGATCGATATGGATGTGATTGCTCTGTCCAAAAAGACCAGAGCAATGATATTTTGCATTAATTGTACGTTATAAATCTATTTTAAGTAGTAGTACCAGACTGTAACAATGACAAACGATGAACTATCTATATAACCTTTAATTTATAACCTTTCCTGGGTTTTTTTGGGTAACCTAAACCCATAAACAGATTTTGACGTATTTTACCTTGACGATATTATTAAATTGGCATTTAAAGCTAACCATAACCACTTCTTCTCTAAAATTTAATGTCAACTATGTTTGCAGATTGAAATCATGCTTCGAAATAAATTATCAATTGAAGAAAAACGTCTTACGAGCAACCCAGCAAAAGGTCCGTAGGAAGAAAAGTAGGCTAAGTTTGGATAATATAGTCTAAATCTAAATAAATGAAACTAAGCCAAAAGTTTATTTTTATAATTATGTTAATTTGTTACTTTTAAATTATAATGCAATAGTTTGAAATTATAACCTATTTTTGATACCTATTTATGTATTACTGATAATATGCCTTGACCTTTTTCCAAAATAATACATTTCTGTTACATATATAATCTTGTTACACGTACTTACTGAATACCTATGACTAAAAACGGCAAAACAAATAATATTTTTATCAATATTATTTTTTTTGTTTAATTGATTTGACCATTTATGATCGCTCTGGCGCCAAGTGTGATTGCTCTGGTAGCGAAATTTTTTGAACTTAAATATTTCCATAACTGTTAGTGTAAATTGAAGGCCAATAGTAAAAATATACTATTTGAATATCATACTTTTTTATGAGATACATGATTACCATTAAATATCAATATCTGAAAAGCACCAGAGCGATCACACGAATACGCCCATTTTGGAGATCCACCCAAAGGCGGTTGGGGTGGGCAAAGCCGCGGGCAAAAGCTAGTACGTCAAAAAATCTATGGATTCCTACAAAAAATAACTCCAGATTAGAACAAAATACAAACCGCTGTATCTCTGGTTGGTTACGGTTAAGAATTTTTTTATTATTTTTTACGGACTTCTTAGGTTGTGGTCTACTAATGACCAAAATTTCATTACTGGCGAAAGAAAAAAAAATTGATGCCAAAAAGTTGCAAACCCCTTTCTGAGCCTGAGTATGGCAAAACGCGAAGAGGATTTAAAAATGGAAACATGTTTTTTCTACATTTTCAACATCGCCATGCTTCTGACGACAGAAATCTTTCTAAACTCTGTCATTTTGTCTATTCTTTTGTCAACAAAACCAGACCATTTCTATGGTGCCATGCTGGTGTACATAACGAAATACATATGAGTGAAATCATGAACACGACTGTCGTGTCTTTGAGAAAAACTTGCTTTGGTTAGGACGTGAGGAAGGATGTACACTATTCTAGTTTTTGTACAATAGTTCCAAAGCAGTTCTAAAGTACATTTCCTACATAAATCAAATTCAGTTGAAAGTGCCTAAACAGGTATTATTATCATTGTGTTAAACCTACGAATGTTGAACGGCAATTAATCATTTCTTTTTAAGTTCATCATTTAGCACTTCTTTTACTTCTGACTAATTTAGATAAATGTGTTTTCTTTGAAGGAGTACAATTGACTTTTGTCAACTATGAATCTTGAATATATTATTATATGAATGAGTAAAACTATATTTAGTCACTTCATAACAATTATCAATAAAAAAGTGAGTGTATAAAAACGTGAAAATTTTTATTTGGTTTCACCTGCCTTTTGTTTGTCTGTATCAAATCTTGCAAGTTTTTTGACACACTCCCCGATTTCCTGATTGAGCTGAACTCAAGTTCATTGAGTTTGAACTCGTTCGGTTTGTCGAGACGAGTACTTACTCTTTAGATAGCAGTTTTGTTATAAACAAGTAATAAAAGCTTGCCTTTAAGAAACATTTTTAACTTAAACGTATGTTCAAATTTTTAGCTCAATACAATCATCCACAGGTTGATTTTAATTACAGACATTTGTATTTTGAATGGTTTTAGACGTGTCAAGTTAGGCAATTAATAATAATAACCTTTAAAAATTACAAGATCAATCATTCGATTTAATCAAAGAAACCCAATTCCACAATCGTGAACAATAATGGCAAACAGAGATAGGTACTGAAGTAAAAGTTTTATTAAAGAGACAAAATCAGCTTTCGAATTTACCAACGCTTCTAATTCAAAGTAACATCATTATCGATAAACCATTACCAAATAGTTCGATTGTAAAATTATTGAACTTAGTAACGTTGTAAAAAAATATTTTCGGGGATATAAAAAAATCTTTTATAGGATGATCTAGTGGGCGTAGATGGCCAAATCCGAAACTTTGATGAATAGCGAAAACAAGGCCTTTCGAACCCAATTTTGATGAAAATGAAATAGCATCATAGCTTTTTTTTAATATTATCAGTAGAGGCTTTAAAAAGGATTCCGACAAAAATGAGCTTTTCCATTTAGTTTGCTAAAGTAATAACTACTTCACAGAATTGGATTCTTCTGAAGACGAATACCTACCTAGTACGAATTCAGTATGGTGCAAAATACATAGGCCTACTTACAAAATACATATATTTTTATATACCAAATTAGATTGTCAGATTTTGGGAGAGGAATTTATCAAAAAATTCAGCACTTTTGGTTACCTAAATCAATATTTTTTGCCATTCCTCATTATTTCGGATAACGGCCATCAGGCCAACTTAAAAATCGGCCAAGTGCGAGTTGGACTCGCCCATGAAGGGTTCCGTAGTAGCAAGCATAGATTAAGGATATAATTATATTGAGATTAGTAAGTAATATACACAAACAATAAAAATAACTTTGTTTTTCATAGTGTTTGTATGAATGGCAAAGATATATTGCCGGTTTTTGAAAATGTACTAAGTATATCTCAAAAACTGCTAACTGTATCTCATCCAAACCAATTTTCGTTGGAAGTTTTTGTTGAGGTCTACATTATATATTATATTTTTTTTAGTTTTATCATTCTCTTATTTTAGAAGTTACAGGGGGGGGGGGACACATTTTACCACTTTGGAAGTGTCTCTCGTGCAAACTGTTCAGTTTAGAAAAAAATGATATCAGTAACCTCAATATAATTTTTAAAGACCTATCCATAGATACCCTACACGTATGGGTTTGGTGAAAATTTTTTTTTGAGTTCAATTCTAAGTATGGGGGGCACCCCCAAAATTTGTTTTATTTTTATGCAAAAATCCTAATGCGGTTCACATAATACATCTACCTACCAAGTTTCAATAGGATAGCTCTTATACTTTCGACAAAAAGTGGCTGTGACATATGCACGGACAGACAGACAGACATGACGAATCTATAAGGGTTCCGGGAACCCTAAAAATCAGCCTGTACATTTGAAAGTCAAACAAAACAGAAGCGTTTACCGTATTATCAGCACAGAATATGACGAAATTAGATGTCAGACGGTGAATTAGCGTAATTACATTGTTCTGTCGCACTCTAGCAACCTTGAATCTGACAAGAGTAAGGGAGATAGAATGTTTGTGTATCGCTATTTAGTAGGTTCGAATTTACGCCTAGCTATCTAGCTAGATTGCTTGCTTATTGTCTTGCTATCAATACCAAATTGCGCTGGCCGTAATACGCCATGAAATTAGTTTGCGGGCCATCGAAAAGGGTTTGTGAGATATTTCCAATTAACTATCTCAAAATTCTGTGAAGTTTTTACAAAGGACAGTGTTAGTTTACAAAATATCTAGATTCCGTGTTCGAAACAAAACGTAACGTTTTTAGTAAAGCCACTTTTTATAAATGTCGGAATCAGAGCCCTTATCACAAGTTTTCACTAGTTTACTTTACACTTTACACTAGTTTACTTTACAGCGCTAGAATATTCTGGACCCTTAGCACGAGTTTTCACTCTTTTACTTTACAGCGTCTTTTCATTATTTACAGCGTTTAAAAAATGGAACAGCGCCTCTGGTGTGCGAAGAAGAAACAAATTTTTTCCTTGAAAATTGTCAATTGACAATGTCAAAGTTCCAGTTTAATTTACAGCGGAATAACTGAAAACTCATGATAAGGCCTCAGAGCCCTTATCACGAGTTTTCACTATTTTACTTTACAGCGTCTTTCCAGTATTTACAGCGCTTCTTGTATGGAAAAATGGAACAGCGCCTCTGGTGTACGAAGAAGGAACTAATTTTTTCCTTGAAATAAAATGTCAAAGTTCCAGTTTATCTTACGTCACAATAAGTGAAAACTCATGATAAGGCCTCTGCGCCCCGCACACATTTAAATGTTTTCCTTGGAGATGTTCACTTGTTTTACCTAGGGAACGAACGGCGAGGGTAATTATTTTTCTTTTGGCTTCAATTCTCAGTGGCCTATACTAGGAATCTCAACACTCTATAATCTAAGGTCCCTGGTATATTTTATTTTCTGCTTCTAGTGGTCAGGAAGTTAGGTTGATATTTTTAGTTAGCTCTTCTTAGCTCACGCCAACTTTACCCGACTTTAGGCACAGTTTATTTATAAATTGACATAAATGCCCACTATTATTCATTATTTAAGGATCGGCCAATTCTGGCTAACGTTAGGGCCACACTAACGGCATTTCCCGTTAATTTTCGCAATAATGATCGTATAAACGTCCATTAACGTAATAAATAACGGCCTTTTCCGTTAGTGTGGTCTTAGTCTAAGAATGCGATTAGGGCGTTTGTTAACCGTTGTCATGGCAACTGAAACTAACTCAGCTTACCAACTTGAGAAAGGTCCTAGATTACGGGTGTTATTAGACTTGACTTAACATGCCATATTAAAATGTTGGACCACGTTTTGTGAAAAACCAATACACAGACAAAGTGTATTGTAAATCAGTAAATGAATTTCAGGCGAGATTCGATTAAAAACTTGTACGCTTGACTAAATCAAAAATTCGATTTCTCAAAATGTAAAAGCCATTGTAACTATTCGCTTTGTTTTTTGTTGAATTCAAATACTCGTACATACACACACATATTTATTTTCAGAAAAAGGATTTTTTTTTTATTTTTGTTTTGTCCACGTTAAATCATTTTATTTTAAAACTAGCTTCCGCCCGCGACTCCGTCCGCGCGGATGTCGGTCTTCGCGTGGATGGTTTATTTCTCCATTTTGAGTAACTCTGACAATGATATCTTATAAATATCTATTGGACCCAAATACGGCTAAGCCTATAATAATTAAGGAGATCCCTCTATTGAGCTACTGCTGTTGAGCTCGCGTTCTGTAGTAAGTATTTTTTTCATAGTAATTCCGACCTTGTATTTACAAATAACTGATCGGAACAGTAATCAAAAAGGTCGCGCTGAAAAGCACGGTTTAAAATTACACGCATACAATATTAATTCCATGGACGACCGGACCGCTCGCCACACTGGGCACGTCCGCTCGCATCAAAATTCAGAATTTATATGCATCGCGCGGCGCGGAACGCGGCTCCTTATATAGGAGTCGGAGAGGCGTGGCCCGCGTGTGCCGCAATCGGTTCAAGCCAAATCCGACTTTCGGCGCTACAGGTTACGGCGCTGAATCCACTGCGGGTAATGCAACGTGTGTTCGCGGTTCTACAGAACAACGTCTATGAATAAAACTGAAAAATAAGATTTTTTTTCTACGTATTTTTCCAGGATAAAAAGTATCCTATTTTATGCCCAGGATAATAAGGTATAATTATACCAAGTTTCATCGAAATCGAACCGTTAGTTTTCACGTGATGCCTGCACATACAGACAGACAGACAGACAAAAATTTTTTTAATCACATATTTGGGTTTGGTATCGATCCAGCAACACCCCCCGCTATTTATTTTTTCAATATTTTCAATGTACAGAATTGACCCTTCTACAGATTTATTATATGTATAGATAACACAAGACTTTTTTTTTCCAATCCGCGGGAAATTCTTAGTTGCAAACTTTGTTTCAGCTAATGATCAGTAAACAAACAAAATAAAACATTTTACATTAAAATTAAGACTGGCCACGCACTCCGTCAGATCTGAATCCGAAATACGGATATAAAAAATTGGACCGAATTCGGATATTGCTTTTCGCACTACATCCGATCCGAATTCGGAAAAGTCAATGAGAGCGTCTAAACAAACAATAGTATGGCTACTTCGGTCCGTCAATATTCTGTTCTGACTTCGATGCTCACGGATCTAGCGTAAACTACAGATAGTTATAGGGCTATAATGGTAAATGATGATAAATGATATTTATTTTTGCAAATAGGTTTTCGCAAACACTTTTACATGTCAAAACACTTTTTTTATAGCTAGATGAGGTCGGTGTTTCGTACCTGACTACTCTGAGAAGAAACATCCAAAACAAACTCAGAGGTCATCGTCTCTTTTAAAGTCCAGACATTAAATTGGTTAAGTCATGCGAGGACCCTGCAGGTTTGTGTTACTTCGGGCTACTTCGGGACATGTCTTCACGGATTTGGATCACAAAATTCACCACATACCTGTTCTCCTTTCAGGATCCTGATACGCAAGGGCATGCAGCATGATACGATCCGAAGCTCCCTTATCATTTCTGGAATGCACCGTCAACCTGAGCGCACTGCCACTGGTCCATAGCACCCCGGCTGGTACTAGGAAAACGGCCACCCCGTCTAGGATTGCAATATAATAGGGAGGGGTAATTATCTAGAAGATTGTTACTGCAGGTTATGGTTGTTAAACTGAGTAAATGTTTGTGAATTGCTTTTGGATGGGTTTGTGCTAGTTTGTGGTTTTGGACTGGTACTGAGGGTATTGTAAAAAGTAATAGTATAGAAGTTAGGTAGTTATGTATATGAAACCATGGTAACACTACAGCATGGCAATAAATGGTGAAGTGATGGTTAATATCAAATGTAATTTTCTTGCTGCACCTACTTGTTCTTTTCTCTGCATCACCCTAAGGTAGACTGGTAGAGAATGCCTATGGCATTAAGTCCGCCTTTGTACATATTTGTGCATGAAGTTTTAATAAATAAATAAATGGGATGTTATTTTCCCGTCCGTCACCAACAATGGTGTCAATCGGGATTTTTTTTCCCGATCGCCACCAGTGACAAATGGGAATAGACTTTGTAAAATTGTCTTTGAATATTAATGTTTTCAAATTAAATGGAAATTTTGGTAAGACGTCACTGTGTTCACTTTTTAAGGCATGCTGTTTAGAATGTTGTTACTACAATTTATAGTTTTGCCCGTTGTGAATCAGTCACCGACAGACTACTATACGTGACGCACGCACGGCTACTTAGCTAACTTATAAATACGAATACCCTCAGCCTTATTAAAATGTCAAAGTGCGATATTTGTAAAAAAATATAACGAAATCTTCACCGGGGTTAGAGTGCAGTAAGTGTGAACGGGTAGCGCATCTGAACCCGAAATGCACGGGATTAACCAACAAACAGATCGCAGCATTAAAAGCTGCACCTAGTCTGGAGTGGACGTGCCAGGAATGCCATCAGGAGTCCCCGAGGCGTAGCTCATCCATCATTACAGCTGAAGATGAAGATGAAGAGGAGGATACACCAGTACAAATAAACGCAAAAAGCTTATTAAGTAACATTACTATAGAAGTTGAAAAAGCTATTAAAAGTGAATTGGCGCAATTAAGTAAATCTTTGCAATTCCATAGCTGTAAACTTGATGAAGCAATGCAGTCCATGGAATCATTTAAGCAGACTATCAAAGCCTTAGAACGTAAGAATACGGAGCTGACTAACAGAAACAATAACCTGGAAACCCGTGTAGGTGCCTTAGAACAACGTCTGCACGAGCTTGAACAAGAGAAGCTAGCAAAATACGTAGAAATTGCAAATGTGCCAATCCAAAACAATGAAAACGTAAGGCTTCTAGTGGACGAGATTGCAATGAAACTAAAACAGCCTAAAACAGATGTCATAACCGTACTAAGACTTCATGGACGGAAAGATCAGCCAGCCAACATATTAGTGGAGCTCAAAGACGAAGAAGTCCAAGAAACCTGGATTGCTGCCTCTAAAAGTGCCAAGCCAACTGTTTCTGATATACTTTCTAGCGAAGAAAATAACAAAAATGCCATTTATGTGAGAGAAGCAATGACAAAACATCAAAAGCAATTATTTTGGAATGCTAAGCAGGAACTGAAAGTCAAACATAACTTCAAATATGTGTGGTTTAAAAGAGGACAGGTTATAGCTCGCAAGGAGGACGGTGACAAAGTTCGTATCATACGTACCTTGAATGATATTCGCGGACTAGCTACGAGTAACAGCAAAGAGCAAGCAGCATAAAATCGCAAGTACAGTTTAAACAAAGTATATACATATGTTTTAATAAATATCAATGGCGAATTCTTTTTGTGATATTAATGAGATGAAAGACTGTCTAAATGTTAATGATTTTATTAATTGTACTCCAAAAAATCAAATTAACCTATTGTGTATGCATATTAATATTCGTTCAATAATCAAAAACTTCTCCGCATTAGAACAAATGATACTTATTTCAAATAAATGTATTGATGTCATTATTCTAACTGAATGCAACATATCAGAAA
Organism: Agrotis exclamationis; assembly: GCA_950005045.1. Taxonomy (NCBI): domain Eukaryota; kingdom Metazoa; phylum Arthropoda; class Insecta; order Lepidoptera; family Noctuidae; genus Agrotis; species Agrotis exclamationis. The sequence continues at coordinate 11,310,093 of OX465436.1, read as the reverse complement.
TGAATAGTGTTCTGTATCAATTAAGCGGGTACCGAATGTTCACAGCCTTGCGAAAGTCTCGGAGGGGTGGTGGCATTATAGTATATGTGAATAGTAAACATCAAAGTAATATAGTTAATATAAACACTTTACATTTTGAAAGTATATTCTGTACAATCACCACTCATACGAACTATTCTGCGAACCTGTGTGCGGTATACGGACCACCTAGCTCTAGTAAAAACTTATTTATTGATGAATTATTAACTACACTACTAAAATTCACTAAAACCACAGAACTATATTTATTGGGAGACACTAACATAGATTTAAAAGCGGATAATCCTGTAAAGCATAAATACAATAACATGCTATGTACCATGGGCCTTATGTGCGGGATCACTGAATACACTAGAATAGCAAGTAGCAATGGAAAAATAAGTAAATCTTGTATTGATCACATTTATGTGAGATCCCGCACGCAAGACCTGTATACGGCGACACTCGGTACCACACTGGCTGACCATCGCGCAGTAATGCTCGCATGTGCTGGCGCGCAAACACAGGGTGTCCCTAAATACAAGATGTGCGTTAATAGAAATCAACTCATTAAATGTTTCGATGAAATCGAGTGGGAAAAATCACAGGATATAAAATGCCCCTTAACCCTATATAACTTCATGCATACCCAGTTTAAAGAATGTTATAATAAATCTAAAACTAAAATTAAAATCAAAGCTAAATCATCACGTAGTAATAATGATTGGGTGAATAAAAAAATAATCAATGCCTGTGAACACCGGGACAAATTATTTATGAATTGGATAAAAGACCCTAATAACGTAATACTAAAACAGAAATATAATAAATCCAGAAACTATACAAATATTTTAATTAAGAAAACCAAAAACGCTCATACAAAGTCTGTTATTTTATCAAATAAAAACAATATTAGAGAGCTGTGGCAAATTCTTAAACGAATAACGGGTAGAATTAAAGTTTCCATTGATGATGCTATTCAGAATTCCTTTATTAAAACCAAATTATCTTCTAAAAATATTGCAAACAATTTTGCACACACTTTTGATAAAAGCGTTAAACTAATTATTCCTAAGTGCTCAAAACCACTATTAAATAAAGCAGAGTACACAACCCCAGTCAACGTGACGATGCGTATAAAACCTGCTGAGACTGACGCAGTCAAAAAAATTATAACATCTTTAAATAATAATAAAGCACCAGGAATAGATGGCATTAGAGCTATAGATATCAAAATGCTGTGTTCGTCAATCACCTCAGTGATTTCGAATCTAATTAATTTATGCATACAAACTGGCAAGTATCCATCAACACTTAAAACAGGGATTGTCAGACCTATTCACAAAAAAGGAAGCAGGCTAGATTACAACAACTATAGGCCAATCACTATATTACCTACGATTGATAAAATAATAGAAAAATTCATATGTAAGCAAATTCACGATTTCTATGAAAAGAATAAAATTATAACAGACAAACAATATGGCTTTCAACCAAAAAAGAGTACCACACAGCTGTTATCTACGTTCACAGATAGTATTCATAAACACTTAAATGATAAAAAACACATCCTAGTTGTATTTATAGACTACAGTAAGGCATTCGATACTCTTAGACATGGCCGGTTACTAGAGTGTCTTCAAGACAGCGGAATTAGAGGAAAACTACTCGACTGGTGCAAAAACTACCTTGAAGATACAAAATACATAGTCCAAGTTAGTGACGCGAATAGCGAACCGGTCATCGTAACGGAAGGAACGGCGCAAGGATCGGTCCTTGGGCCACTGCACTACCTCACTTATGTTAATAGCCTTGTTAATATTATAAAAAAGTGTGAAATTTATCAATTCGCCGATGACACCTGCCTTATGGCCGCAGGCCACAGTGTTAGGGATGCTCAAAAAAAACTACAAGAGGACTTTGATTTACTAGCTAAATGGTCACATGACGCTGGGTTAGTTTTAAACGCGGGTAAGACCAAATTAATGTACATCAGTTCCAGTCAAAATAGAAGCTCATTCATGCCTAAATTAACAGCTCACTGTCATGAATGTTTGCATGATAACTGCAATTATAAAGTAGCCAAGCCTTGCAGCTGTGACTCCATAGATCTCGTGGAGAGCCAAGTATATCTGGGACTCACCATTGACAACCGACTCAATTGGAAGGAGCACATTAATGGGGTGTGTGATAAATTGAGAGGTTTATTAGCAAAATTCTCTATAGTTAAATGTAAAATTCCATACCAAACAATGTTAATGCTTTATAAATGCTTGGCTGAATCAACAATATCCTATGGCCTGTCGAGCTATGGTAGGACATATAAGACGCACCTAGATTTAATTTACGCCCTTCAACTACGTTTATTAAAAGCAATTGTCCCGCAGAATATTAAGAAGAAGTACAAAAATGACTACCATAAACTATTTGGTTTTTGTAAAACATTACCAATACATGAAAAAATCAAATATACCTTATTAAAAGAAGAATATTTTAATGAAAATCTTAAGAAGAGAAGATTAATTGAAATTAATACTCGTAGTGTCAATAATGATAATTTGTTACTACCTAACTACAGGAATTTACACGGCAAGAGGTCGTTACAGTATATAATCCCTTACCTTATTAATCAACTACCTTTAACATTGAGAGAAAACATAACTCATAAAAATATAAATTACAAACTAAAACAACATTTCTTACAAAATACTATCGTTTAATTTAAAAATTATGAATAAATATTACCAATTTAATTAACCTCATTCATTCAAAATTACTTCATATTAGGCACTAATCACATTGTTTTTGGGAACAACCTGTATTAATATAAATAACACCACATTCCTCCGTTACTATTTATTTGATGGACGGGTAGATTGGTCACCGATGTTCACTCGTAAGTAATACCGTTTATGCCTACGTTTATGCTTAATACCCACTATTGTGTTTTTTTTTTGTTGATTTGATATTTTTAAGTAAGGATTTGAGTGTGTTTTAGTTAAATTCCTTTGTGTACATTATACTGTCGATGATATTGGTGCACGGTAAAACTCTAATGAGTTTATGTTTGCACCAACGTATTGTATAAAATTGTAAGTGTACTGCTATTTAATAAATAAATAAATAAATAAATAAATTTGTGAACTATAATTTTCTTTTTTAATAGACGTGTTTTATATAGTCTGCCGTTTGTATATCAAAGTTGTAAAGTATAAAATACCGCTTGCATTTAAAAAGCATGTTTTAATATTTCATGTTCGTAAAACTAACCGAGGGTTATTTACATCACAAAATCATAACTTAAAACAAAGTAACTTAAGAATCTATTCACATACAGGTACGAGTATAGTAAAAGTTTAAAGGAATACTTAGAAAACGGTGAACTGCTGGGTAAAACATAGCTGTTATGTATGATGAGTTGATGAGTAGTAAATGATTGGCCACTTAGTGCATGGAATGCAGTCGCCGTATGCGCCGATACATTGGAAATAAGACAAGTGACGATTATACATTTACCCAGCAAAGTACACCATCTGTTTAAATTTAAGTATATCGTCAGATCTTCTGTTAATAACACCGCGGCCCTGAAACGCAGAAAGTAACTGAAGGGACAGGGTGGACTTTTAGCCAGTAAGAGTCTGACGGGCCTTTCCAACCAGAGCGTGAGGACACGTGTGATGGTTTACAAACAAAAAAAACTTACCAGTCTCATTAGCAGTAACATTGAACCTTATCTTCCCAGTATCAGAGTCCAAAGCTTCCAACACCACCAACTGAGGCAGGCCTCCATCGTAACCAGTAACACAGCGCACAACCAGGGGTTCTCCGAAGTCCTCCCGGCTTGAGTCCTCGATCCAGTTAGACCCGTTGCCTGATGATATGGTGCAGTTCCTCGGAGGTGATGGACGGGCTATTAAAACAGAGATGTAAACGATTTTGTGCTTTGTTAAATTGAAATAAGAACTATACACGTTTTCTTGTAACTACTTCACAAGCAAGTGGCCTATGGAAATAAAGAAAGAAAAAGTAGTAAACTCGCACAGGGCAAAACAAATAACTGCAAATAAACAAAATTGTATACAAGAAACAAAACAATACCCGAAAAAACAAGCAATGGCTCATAAAACCAGCTAACAAGTGTCAATTTATATAGCTTGGTAGCTAGGAACATTGTTGGTCTGTTAATATGATGAGACTGTTATTTCAATCAATAAATAAATGAAAACGCTTTAGTGCCGTTCCAGTTATTGTACTGAATATAAAAGGACCTAGTAAAGATTTAGTTTCTACGCGCATTAAATACTTGCACAGCAAAGCCATCATTCAAGTAGTACTCCAACTAAAAGTCAACAGAGAAAGTTCGTTAATTGCCAAATATTAGCAATTCCGACTCCCTCTACAAATCTATCAAAATGTTTTAAATATAATTCGTCCAACTTCGTCGATAGGGAACGGGGACCAACTTCAAACTAGTTGGGGATCTAAGCTAAAGATAATTTTGTCTCTAGACAAAAATAGTTCGGAAACTTGCCCCCACGTTAGACGTCTCATTGACTATGTTTGACTTTCTTCTTTGAGAGCAAATTGGCATATTTGCTTGGAATTGTTCTTTATTAGTTTGGATCTAGAGTCGCGCATAATTTAGACATTAAAATGTTCAAGACTCCAGACATATTCAAGGCATTGTTGACAATGACTAACGAGGGACCATTTAGTTCAAATATGCTATGCAATTTCGAAGCTTATGTTTGTGAGTGTCAACTCCTCAAATACTTAAAACTAACTTTTTCTTTCAAAAGTAGAGAGGTACTTTTGTATAGTTTATGATTACTTTTCGGGCGCTTTTCGAAAACCGTGTGTAGGGGAACAGTGTATAAGACGGGGACGTTAATAATCGCGAGGTATAATAGGCACATACACTCTTTAGGCATACTTAACTTTTCACACTAACGTAGAGTAAGCGCCATCAGGACGTCATTTGCAAGCGGCCAGACGGAATAGCGTCCTGTTGGCGCTTGTGCTACGTTAGTTTTGTGTTAAGTTTGTCTTAGGTGTGTGATTTCCCATCATACCTCGCGTCCCCGTCTAATACACTGTTCCCCTACATAGCGAAAACTGAAGAGAGTGGAGCTATTATTTCACCGATTCTTAGCCGGGTGCTGGGGGCACGGCCATTGATATAAATTTAGGCTATTTTAGCCAATCGTTTAAGAAGTTAAATAGTTATTTTTCATGTTTTTCTGTACCTATTAAGGTTCTGTCTTGTCCCGTCTACACAGTGCTTTGTGGCGTCACAAGACAAATATTCAACGACGATGATGAATGATATGACGATACAATGCTGTGATGGAGTTTCTAGACGGCTTTGTTTGTGTTAGCATATCCCGATAAGTTTGGTGTTTCAGCAGATTGGGCTGATGGGCATAGAGTTGTTTAATATAGGAAACAGGTACTCACCAGCAGGAACAATTTGAAACACACAGGGCTGCGCTTGTCTGCCCACAGTGTTGGTACCACGACAGGTCAATGCACCGTAGTCGCGCTCACTCGCGGGGGTGTATCGAAGCTCGCTTATACTGCCGTTCACTGTACCTGTTTAGCAAAACATTAGCAATAATAATAATAATAATCCTTTTTTTCTTCAGATGTCAGAGGATCCAAACAGTATTGTGAGTAAAGGATTTATGAAATAGGGTCTGAATTTCCCCATCACTAGTTGAAAAGGTAGGGTTCTCCAAGTAAACGAGGTTTGAGTCAGGTGAGGTACTGCAATGCTCTACAGTAATTTTATTATCCGTTTTTTCTTATATGATGCTGATCTACTTCAGAACATCTAAAACCGCGATTCGGAATTTTAAGGTAATAGATGACGCTGCAGATTTTTTTAAATAAGCTGCTATTTATAGATAAAAAAAATACTTATAGTAGAACGCCCCCGACTTAGAGTTGTAAATCGTATGTATGATCCATTGGGCTCAGTTTGGACTGGGCCTGCGTGGTGGATTACAGAGAGGAAGCCTGTGTCTCAAATATCTAAATAGTGTAAAAGTTTTACTGTGTGAACAAACCTTAAATAGTTTGAGTAAACACTGGCCAAATCAAGTCGCTCAAATGATTTTTGAATTAAAGAAGAAAAAGTAGATTGTTGTTCTAGAGATTGGAAAAAAACATTTGTTAAAAAAGTGTGCGTCTTTCCCCTTTCTTTTAATCGTGGTAAAATCATCAAATGAGTCCTCCCACACAGGGCAAGGCGAGAGGGACTGTCAGACTTGTACTGACTAAAATCCACGGTGTCCTTCAGGTAGCCCTTTGTATACCGTGGTCGCGGTATACGTGTGTCCCGCGAACCCGGCCGGCTTTGGCCCTCTAAAGGGGGGCCCCGTCATTATGCTGACGCTCTTTGAGGCGCGCGTGGAACACAACGCGCCGCCGACCCGGGCATGGTTCATGGTCGGACTGCGAGTCGCCCATTACTCGACGCCCGCATGCCCGCGCCTACGGTGGCCGGAGATCGCCTTGCGACGTCCGTCGCCGTGGGCGTCTAACACTGCGGCGTGGGTGAGGGGTGGACTGGGGCTGTCCTCTCCCTCGCGCGTCCCGCCTCCTCCTTCGCGAGCATGACTGCTTCGCAGAAAGAGGCGACCGCTTCCCACTCCGTCTCGCCCCGCAGCATGGCCGCAACCAATGCCGGGCGCGAGAGGTCGTCACCTATCGCCTGCGTGAGGACACGGCGGTGTTTTGCCCAAGCGGGGCAGTCCTGCACCGTGTGCTCCACCGTGTAGCGTCTTGCCCCTGAACATATTTTTATAATATTGATTTAAGTATTAATATTCATTTAAACGATCCCATTCTACAATAGTTATATGAGTTTCTAAATAATAATCCTATGATTTCACAACGTGCTTGAAGTGCTGTGAGATAGACATTCGATCGAGGCCCACCGTGTACCATTTTTGAAATATAAAACAATGATATTATCAATTTTTAAAATATGTTCTGATGTAATAATAATACCTAGACTTATACAAGAGACGTCTTGATCTTATCAAGGCAGATTAAACAAGTAATCCACTTTGTCTTTGACAGTGGGTGTCAATTACAAGAAAAAATAGGAATAATAAAATGGTAAATGGAAAGTTGTCGGCTCGGCCATGACTGAAATGTTTTCTAGTCGATTGCTTTTGTACTAAGGCGATGTTACTAATATCACTTTCCATCCCATATAATGTTTACTCAATGCTCACACATGATAAAGGACACTCGTATTTACGTTTATGTTACACACTTGTATTGGGTAGAAGACTCTGTAATCTGATTTATTCGACAATTATACAAAAAAAAATAATTATATAGATTCATTTTTTTTTGTATAACTGTCGAATTACAAAAGTTGCTTGTGTGTTGATAAAAACTTGCTTATAGGAGAAAACGGCTATGATGTTATGTTAGGTGTAAATATTCAAACTATGCAGTGTTTTTTTTTTTCATTTGGACAACATGGGGAAATCCGAATCCATAAAGATTCTGTAAGACTTGAGCATTCACTTGTGAAATAACATCGATCATTCACTGCTTTTAATTTTGCCGAACTGAACAACGAACAGAACCGAGCATAGAGCCAAACATCGCTACGAACATTTTTACGATCTTTCTAGCGAACGCTCTAGTCGAAAGTCGTTAATTTTTTTTCTTAATAAAGATGACAGACTTGACAGCCGGCTCCGCAAAAAAAGCCAAAACGTTCGTTAGAATGTTTGCTAAAATGCTCTTGTTTGTTTTTCTGTTATGTAACATTCGCATGAATGCTCTGTACAAGTGAATGCTGAAGTTTATCAGCACCTTTTGAGCTACACTTATTATTCAACAACGTCTGCAACTACATAATATAAGAAAATCAGCATTTAACATCAAAATTATAATCACAATTATTGTGTTTTGGGACTAGGTTTCAATCACCTAGTCCCAAAACACAAACAATGAAAAGAACATCGGCAACTTAGCACTCAGTAATTAGGTTCATTTACACGCAGTCGAGTAGCCAAACTGTCCCGAGCTAGTCGAGTGTTTGCAGCAAGTACTCGAGACAGTTCAATCAGCACCTCATGTTCGCACCAGCGCCCTGAATATGTAACGAACCGCGCTTCGTAAATGGAATTTCTTTTAAAGACTACACGAACAATTTAAGTTCTGCTTTCCTGTCGTTTTTCTATGTAGGATTTGAGGAAAATATAACATTGAAAGAAGATTGCTGGATTATGGAATTTCTCAATTTCAAATAGTTTTAGAAATGATATTGTTTTAGATTATTATAAATTGTAACAATCTTTAAAGAAAGGGCTGACATTTTCCTAAGTTTATATTTTAATGCTTGGCATTGTCAGATATATAAGTATCTTTTACTTTCAAAATCACCCATATCTAAATGATTACACCAACGACCATATCTAGACTCCTAATCACAGGCGACCGATGTCTGTCAACACATTAGGCAAAAAAGTCTTAAGTTCGTATGTCAGACCCCTCGTCGCACTGACCTTGAGTTAGCCAATCAGAACGCAGTACCCCGTCCCCCTCGCTTACGTCGTACCTCAGCGACTTGGCAGAAAATTTTCGTTAGTCAGGTCGTGCATGAAGCGTCTAGATATAAATGGTCGTTGGATTACATACTACAGATTCATAGGACGAATATTTTTTGCGCTTGAAATCTAAGTTGATGTGCCGAAATCATGATTACGGTTTTTGGGGGCCTACTTTCTAATAGGAAATAGAACTCACTCAAAAGTTTCGAATTACTTTCGTACGGGCCCGTATTTTCGTTAACGGACTAAGAGAGTGGTCCCCCAGATATCTTGAACTTGTCAAACACTGAACAGCAGAGCAACGTCTACTGTACCCTCCACTGCAGATGGTACTATATTATAAATGATAAAAATACGAACCATATCTAGCAGGTGACACATTGAAGCTCTCGCCACTGTTGTTGAACTGCCACAGGAACGTAACGTCAGCAGGGTCCGCGTGCACCGAGCAACGCACGCGCAGCGCTTCATCTAGCGCCGCCCCGACCACTTGAGGTGACGTCTCGCCGCATACGGGAGCATCTAGGCGAGAAATATTAATGAAAAAGAAGAAATTGATACACCAAAAACCCAAGATTCACTGTTCCTTGTATTTCCATCAGAAAGTTTTGTCGATAAAAAACTATACCATACAAAAAATTGATCTTATTCCGTACACTGATAATTGTTTTTTGAATGCTTGCAAAGCAAGTTATGTTGCCGCATGTAGTTAATAATACGAATTCGAAAGACATACACAATTCAAAATTGTGACGCTAAGTTTGTATGATATCTCTTTGGTTTTTATCTATCAATTGTGAAAGACAGATTTCAAAGAAAAAAAATGGACTTGAGACCGCAAATCCACATACAAAATTATCTACACGTCATTAAATTATGCTGTCAAAGTTCTAAATCTCAGTTATAATAATTAAAATGTTACTGGATATGCGTCCTAATCAGCGTACGTATAATGACAGTAAAGTACGTTCCGTAGTTACCACAACATGTTCCAATTAAAAGATACCCACCTACATGACCGTGGGTAACATACACTATTATTATTTTTTAATACAAATCCAATTTTCAATCCTAATTTCTTTTAGAATTTATAACTAAAAATATTTTATGGTAATTCATGTCACATGATGTTGTGTCTATAATATATGAAAGAGTAGAGACTTATTTCTGGCTCCATAATGTATCCATAAGTAGGTACTACTACTGATATAATATACCTCGGGTTCTTTGACATCCACATCCCAAAGTAGTGATCCAACAAGAAAACATAAAAACTCTAATGAAAACAAAAAAATGTCTCCGATAAAATGTAGCCAAGCATTTTTATTTACTCCCAATGATAAAATTAGGTATCACATTGTTAGTCTGGCTTGCGTCTTTGTGTAACAATATCTCTCTGATGTTAACAAAATGAAACAAACGTTCATTGTGTTCTCCCCCTCCTTATTTCGCTTTACATGTATTTAAAGATCGGAATAGCGATAAACAGTACATCGGCCGGTTATTCGCCAACAAAATATCGTCGACTGGAAAAGGCCGGATGTGATGGGTATACCTACTACAATTTGGTAACATTTGCATGCTAGCCAAATACCCTGTAGGTACATCGTTAACTTCGCTACCACGGCCTCCTAAATAACAAGCATAAAATATCCATGAATTTAAAAACTCCAACGACCAGTTTTCCTGTCATAAAACGATAAATATAAATCAAGTGAACAATTATTTCGGCAGTTACGAATTATTTCGTCTTCCCTTTCACGTCGGCAATTAAGTGTCGGCCAGTCGGGCTCGGAAGGAAGCTCCTCGATGCGCCAATATAGAATTGTGTCATAAATCACGATGCGGACGTTGTTGTTGATTTACGTACGACCATGTATAATCAACATATATACCCCCTAATTATAATGGGATTGTGTGTTCTCCCAGTACGATGGATCCGTTTGCAAACTTTTGAATTAATTACATTAGCCAAACCGCTTCCAAATCCAAGCGCTGCTATTGCTCTTTGCAAAATTTAATCACAAAATGTAAAAATGATTTCACCTTCCGTTATTGAATACAAACACGGTAAAACCCTAACTCTGAACAACGTTTTTGTTATTTAAAATTTATTCAACTTTGGTAATTAGTAAAATTGATTTGAATTTTTCCACAAAAAGAAATTTTATTAATCGTACTCATTGATTCGTGAAATAAGTCAAAATATCCATTCATATTATAAGATCTGAAAGGAAATCAAATAAGTAGGTACTCAACCATTAAAAGTAATGAACAAAATTGTCCTTTTACTTTCGTTACTTGGAATTACCTTTTTATAGCAAAAGGCAGACGTGGTAACGTTATTTCATTATTCAATAAATCGTTTCTGCGATTCGTTTCATGAAAATAATTCCAAAATAGAACAACCACATATTACGTACTGTTGAAATAAATGAATGCTCAAGGATTTGAATAAAATTTATTCAAACGAAACAAAGCTGCGAATTAAAGTGAAGCCACGAAATAGCAGATTGAGGAGGTACGCGGTACGGTGGGAATCGTAGTAATATTAGACAATAATTTTGATGATTTACGGGCCGTGCCGCCTTCCCTCGTACCAATTACTATGCGGCCGGTCGGCCACGGAAGGAAGTTGGTACGTCGATCCCGACCGCAATCATTTGAATACTATTCCCAGACACGTCGGTATTTATAGGCCAGTAATTCATACTGTGCTCGGTGACATTTTATGGGAAGCCTGTGTGTCCGATGTATATTACCGGGGATTAGGGATATGCAAATGAAGTGTCTAGTGTATACCCGTTATAATTTGATGTCGCTACCTTCCCACGGGTGGATACTGTTTGTCGGGGGTGAAATTAAAATGTAAATAGCATTAAGCGTCTGACGGAAAGAATGTTGCTTAGTAAAGAGTAAAGCTCTAATAGCTAATCAAAAGTTTATGTTGGGTGCAAACGAACGGAAAGGAAATATAAAACATTAATTTGATTTTAAAAGCAAGTCAAAGCCTTCGTTTCCGATTTGCTGTTAGAACGTATTAAAACTGGAAAAGTGTTCCAAAACTTTGACATAAAAAGAAAATTAAGGGATGTTTCCTTACACCCTACTAGCTTAAAGGGGCGTATGCCCTCAGGCTTAACAAAAAGTACAAAGAGTGTCTGGGAGCGTAAATTCGTATTTGTCGGCCGAAGTCACGGCTCAAACGTAACAAAAAGAATATAAAGTTGAAGATTCTCGCTTGGTGGACTTCGTAATATTAACTGCAATTTCTCTTGTACCCAAACACATTATTTTACAGAATAATAGCACTGAATATAATGAATAATAAGTTAAATCGTAAATGCTTTCATGCCCCTGACGACCTTTTGAAGGTCGTGAAAGTCTGCTAGACTTGAAAGCCGTTTGTTGTTGAAGTTTAGTAGAGACCTATACTTAACAGTTTAGCGGTTTTACAGCTGAGAAGACAACATAATAGGCTAATCGCCCAGCATACCATTTATCTTTAGACTTGGTGAAATAATAAAAAATCTTTGCTTTTTTAATTTGAAACCACTGCCCAAAGACCATGATTTTAATTTCTATTACTCACATTGTACTCTCAAATTGACAACTTTGCTTGATGTCTCGCCTCTCGCGTTAGCCGCCTTACAGGAGTAACTGCCAGCCTCTCTTCTCGTCACTTTCTGCAGTACGAGCGACCGAGTGCTCACGATGATGCCCGAAGTCATGTTCTGACTCACTGGCCTGTCCTGCAGAGTAGCCCACTTGTGTTACAAACAATTTACAAAAAAAAAAAGATATCATCAATGTTCTCTCTAAATAAAATGGAGATGAGATGACAATTAAAGGTTCAATAGGTCACAGATATACATTTAGAGCGAAATCAATTAATGTAATTATTAATCAAGACGAGATAAGGACCTTTCGAGTTAACGACGTTTATTGAATCGTTTATTTATTTGAAATGACAAGTATATAATAATAAGAGAGTTACATATCCCAGCGAAAATAGAAATGAACCTCAAAAAATTGTGTCCCACTTTTTTTTTTAATGCAGTGAATAAAAGTTACGACTCTGCACAGTTGGAAGATGTTCCGCATTGCACCATTCAGATCTTCTTAATTTCAAGTTTCGTCTACCACTGATGTACGAGTACAACATTAGTCCTTTTTGAGAGAGGAGGATGGAAAAAGAAAACGGCAAGTAGAATGGAATATGGACAGGGAGATGATGAGTATTAAATTGGAGTCCTGCTACGCAAAGCTACGGTGTTGCTACACAGAGCTACGATGTTCCTACGCAGAGCTACGGAATTTCTTCGCAGAGCGAAGAGTATTGCTACGCAGATCTACGAAGTTTCTACGCAGAGTTACGGCGTTGCTACGCAGAGCTACGGTGTTGCTACGCAGAGCTACGGTGTTACCGAGTACCCCTATTCAGTCCGTAGTTTCCTGATCCTTTACTCACTACAAAACACTCAACAGCATTATTAAACCGAGTAACAACGTTGAATAACTTACGTTATGGAACCAAGAGATGCGATGCTCCCTCGGGTTGGCGCGCACGTTGCACTCGAAGTACACGTCGTCGCCTTCCTTGATGTCATGCGGGTTCAGTGTGCTGCCGAGCGTCAGCGACACTAGGGGACTGTCTGGATTCAACATTTATAATATTAGTCGACATATTATGGGGTATTTAGAGATTTGTCAACCGCTAGTGATTAATAACTGAGTTTAGACTATCATGTTGTATTTTTTATTAATGCAAAGAGTTATTTTTTATCATCAATATTTTCAACATAAAAACACATCAGGAGAAATTCTCAGTGTGGGGCAACGTTTTTTTTAATAAAAAAAAGCATTTGTATCTCCCGCAAAATAAAAGGACCTTCGATGATGCTAACGGAGTGCTACGGTGTTGTTTCGCACTGCTACGTATCGCTACGGAGTTAAAATAATGTAATATTTATGTATGTACCTGCTGGTATATTCAACATTTATGTACATACATTATATCGTACATGAGTGCAAAAGACTTTACAAAGATAAAAACTAATTTGATACAGTCTTTTAATTACTTACAGAGATAGGAAAAATTAGTTTGAAATCCAATAACCTCAGTTATTCCCAATTAGCTATCATAGCAGACAGTCCGATGGGATATTTATCACAATTTTATCAAAGAGAACTTCTTGGAACTGTATTATTAAATTATCTTGAGACCGGGCCAAAGGATTATGAGAAATTGAATCAATATTGAACACAAGTAACTACTTTGTTATTAGGTACACGCTAAATACCTAAAGTTTGCTTTCAGATCTTGTTATAGTTGATGAAATTAAATTGTTCGTTGCGATACAATTTAATAAAGCGTTCAATGTTTATAGTTCACGTCATATTTTAGTATTTCGTTGAAATGCGTGGTTATAATTACTACAGAAACATTTTCTTAGCACAGTTACAAAGCAAATATTTCAATTTTGTAGTTTTATTGTACAACCCGAGAAAGACGATATAGACCTTTTTTTTTTTTTTTAGGGTGGCAAAATCATCAAATGAGTCCTCCCGCCCTGGGTGGGGCGAGAGGGACTGTCAGACTCTTACTGACTAAAATCCACCCGTGTTCCGTCGGATGCCCTTTACGTTCCGGGGCCACGGTATCCTGGATTAAGAAAAATCCGCGACCCCGGCAGGCATTTGGCCCCATAAGGGGCCCCGTCGGTGACGCGTGAAACACGACGCGCCACCGACCCGGGCTTGGTCCTTGGTCAGACGGCGAGCATACCCATTACTCACCGTCCGCAAGCCCGCTCCGCCGCTGTGCCCTCTGCTGTTCAGAGGGACACGCGTTGGAGCGTCCACCTGACAGGCTATTTGCATACGGGCAAAGAAACCCCTTAGGCACACAGTGCCTAAGGAGAGTTTTTGCCCGCATCCCAGGGCGCACCGGCCCGAAAAACTGGTCTTCCCCCCGGACGTATCCGAGAGGGAACTCCAGTCCACGGACGCACGTGGAGGTTTCCTGTCGTAGCACCCCACGATATAGACCTACCATTTTGTTGATTCATTATAGTCATAATTATATGGGTCTCTCGTAAGAGTCTTTGCAAACCACGTTTTTTAACCGACTTCAAAAAAAGGAGGAGGTTCTCAATTCGGTCGGTATTTTTTTTTATGTATGTATGTACACCGATTACTCCGAGGTTTCTAGTCCGTTTACTATGATTCTTTTTTTGTTCGATTCAGCATACTTCGTCGGTACTTAGTCGGTGGCAAAAAAGACAAGGAAATAAAAAGAAAAACAAAGCCACCGATTTCCGAAAGAAAAATTATTTTGTAGGTTATTTTACCCTTTTTTTGTGGTTGTTTTTGAAGGCGGTAAATTTTTGAAAAAGTTTTTTATGCTCTAATGACGCGCGTTTACAACGAGATTATAGCGTATGTATCAGCGCGTTTAAAGGGACACAAACGCAAGAATCGTGTGCAATAACGTGATTTCAGTCTTGCGTTCGCTGACCGTCCTAACTGCGTCTATAACGCGCGTAAAAAGTGGTGTGCAAAGTCTCTGACTCCCAGCAATGTTGTAGTGGACCTACAATAATTTAAGGCAAGGAAAAGCTTATTGTCAATCCACTAGGCAAAATATGAAATGCTTTGAAAACTTTTTTGTTACTCTAAGGCACTCAGTTGTTCAAACATAAGTATCATACAACTTTAAATTACAAGAGTTAGTAAACTGTTTTATAGACTCCGCTCTTCTAAAATTACCTTTTGTGTGTCTTTTGTTTTTCATGTATTGTATAGAGGAGTATACATACACATCTGAATCATATAGAAACATCCCACCTTGAACTTATGCCTATAGTTAGTGCCAGTTAAGATGTCAAGAGTGGACATTGACCTTTATCTAATAAGTCCTCGTATAATGACATAAGATCAGAATTAGCATTTTTCTGTGATATGATAGTGTTTACTTGTGAGTCTTAAAGATAAAAATAATATAAAATCTTAGTTATAGGTGAAATATTTTTACCATTTTGATATTTTATGAATACTTAGATACTTATATCCTTAAAATATATTTACTAATTTTTATTCGGTATTTTATAAAAATGCTAATTCTGATCTTATGTCATTATACGAGGTCTTATTAGGTAGGGGTCAATGTCCGCTATTGACATCTTAACTGGCACCAACTATAGTATTTTTTTTTGTAAAATTCGTAAATTAGTAGTTAATTACTGAAAATAATTGTTTCTACTACTTTTCATTAATGAATAAGAACGTGATGTCGTCAACTGTGCCTTTGAAGTACTCGTACCTACTTGTAATTTGGGTCGAAAAGCAATTTCAATAGTGATATGGGCCGAATTGGGTTTATTTTTTAATATGGACCGAAACTTCAGAGATTAATCCAAAAATTAATACATTTCAACAATATTCGGAACAACGAACAGAAGCAATAAAAGCTTATAAACAGCTGTTACGTCCATAAACTCACTTATTTTATATATTTAGTTTTATATTTCAGTAAAGCTTTTTGTAGAAAGAAAAAATCGGTACGAGCATTCGAATCAATATGTTGGTGTGGTAGTTTGACGACTTTAAAATAGATGGAGTCAACGTCACTATAACGAGCATGACTGCGATGGTTTAAAAAAAAATTATTAAAATAATACTAGCTTTTTCCCGCGATATTACCCCCGCTGCTCGGCTACTTTTGGTCGTACTGTGATATTATAGGTATAACTTATAGCCTTCCTCAATATTTGGGCCAACACAAAAATAATTATTCAATTTGAACCAGAAGTCCCTGAGGTTAGCGCATCAACCGAACAAACTCTTCAGTTTTATAATATAAAGTATAGCTTTAAAACTATTAAAGGTCAAACATATATCGAGTAACTAGAAATATAATACTTACATACAACATTAAGCTGCAGTTGGTCGTCAATGGACTTGGTGGGTAGACTGGGGTTGGCTGCCACACACTTGATCATTGCCCCGTTGTCTACGGGACTCGGACTGAACACTAGCGTGCTCACAGACCACGTCTCGTTTGAGTGGTCTGTTACCTACGAAAATTATAAGAAAATTAGTGTTACTGATACTCTTTTTTTTTGCGTGGTAAAATCATCAAATGAGTCCTCCCAGCCCGGGCAGGGCGGGAGGGACTGTCAGACTTGTACTGACTAAAATCCACGGTGTCCTTCAATAGCCCTTTATGTTCCGGGGTCACGGTTATGAGATAAGTCCCACGACCCCGGCAGGCTTTGGCAGCTCATCCTACCATCTTCCACGAGAATTGACTTTCTGTCCTGTTAGAAATTACTTTTAATTTATAACCATTGGGTTTCCTGTATCGTGGGTGCATTTACAAACATTCAAACTCATATACCTACTTAAACACCCGGAACAACTACTTGTAGATCATACAAATATTTGTTCCGTGCGGGAATCGAACCCGCGATACGCAGCGCTAGCTGTAAATCGCTTAGCCACTGAGACAACGTTGACATTCAAAGTTATTAATTACACACATAAAAAAGTTGCCCAGCTGTTTCCTAAGGGGTGCTAAGACAGGAAACCTCCACGTGCGCCCGTGGACTGGAGTTCCCTCTCGGATACGTCCGGGGGGAAGACCAGTTTTTCGGGACGGTGCGCCCTGGGATGCGGGCAAAAACTCTTCTTAGGCACTGTGTGCCTAAGGGGTTTCTTTGCCCGTATGCAAATAGCCTGTCGGGTGGACGCTCCAACGCGTGTCCCTCTGAACAGCAGAGGGCACAGCGGCGGAGCGGGCTTGCGGACGGTGAGTAATGGGTATGCTCGCCGTCCGACCAAGGACCAAGCCCGGGTCGGTGGCGCGTCGTGTTTCACGCGTCACCGACGGGGCCCCTTATGGGGCCAAATGCCTGCCGGGGTCGCGGATTTTTCTTAATCCAGGATACCGTGGCCCCGGAACGTAAAGGGCATCCGACGGAACACGGGTGGATTTTAGTCAGTAAGAGTCTGACAGTCCCTCCCGCCCCACCCAGGGTGGGAGGACTCATTTGATGATTTTGCCACCCTAAAAAAAAAAAAAAAAAAAAGCTGTTTCCTAAGGAATTGAATACCGGGATAAACTGTATCCTATGTGTTATTCCAGACTATAACCTATCTCGGAGCCACGATAACAAACATCTATCCATTCATCCATCCAAACTTTTGCAGTAATAATTAGATTACAGATGAAATAGGTCTTTTAGAATTATGTTTTACACAATATTTTTTTTTCTTACCAATAAATTACTTTATATAGATAGGTTATGTCACTGAATCTTCATCTAGTCATTAGTTGTAACTAAAAGTTATTCATATCAATATTAAAGTTGTTTATTAAATTGATTAATGCACTACATTTTTTTTTCATGTAAAACAGATGAATTCTGTGAACACGCCGTAAAACAAATTACGGTTTCGAATATAGGTTCTTCATTTGCAATATTGTACACGTGGCAATCTGTACGCCCGCGCTCTCGAATTAATCAAAAATACCAAACCATAATCTTGTTTGAATAAAGGAATCAATACGGACGTTATTAAACCACGAACATACCGACGCGAATGTAGTCTGCAATTAACTCGAATATTGCACTTTAATGAAACTTTATTGGATTCTCAAAGACGAACGAAAACTCATTCGTCGTGGAGACTTCCTAAATAACGTTCCTGTATATCTGATACACGATATTTCAGCTAGACTCAATAAAAAAGTCACAAACGGACTATTCGAAACGTTGACATTTCTGTAAACTATTGTATAAGCCAGAATGGTCAGAGCGCAATTAGTCGAGCGCTAAATCAAAGTCCATCAATGACCGAATCCGAGTATAAAACGCGACAATCGATTTAAAAGCCACAGTGCGTGCTTAGCTTTAGAATGGAAGTTAATTGAGGGATTACCTGCCGCCGCTCCGCTCAAATAAGACCACTGGACGTTGAACAAATTACAAGTAACTGTACATTTTGCGGAAAGCGAATTTTTGCCACATTCACCGCTAAAAGATTAACGTTTTAAAACTTTTTTGGAATAAAGAATACTGGAAATGTATGGTGCAGATTATTGCTAGTTCTGTGCACGCGTTTTATTTGAGGTGAACATGTTTTATTCACATTTCTATTTCAGTAAAGCACGATAATTTGATATTGAGCAAGTTGTTCGTAAACGCTACTGCCAAATATGGTGTCTTGGGTTCAAATCTCAAGTATGGCAGAGTGTTATTAGAAATCAGATATTTCTGAGTAACAGTCTAGATTCTGAATGAGGCTCGCTTTGATTTAATAAACATGAAACTAATACATAAATCGCGAAATTTGTTTGTTGATACGACAGGGCATACCCTAGCCTATCAAATCTTTTCATGAGCGTATTTCTCATTGATAATAGGAAAATGTTCCTCGAATCCAGTCAGTGCGCGGCATGACCGCGTGAGGTCTTATAAAAGGGATCACGTACCGCCGGTCCGAGGACGCGTCCCCCGGACAAACGGACTGACCAACTCAACTAGATACAAAGCCAGGCGCGTGAATAGAACCAAATTAATATGAAGCAGCCTTTGTAGCTACTCCTATTGAGAATTGAAAGGTACGGCTTTATTGTAATTACATTAGGTATTTTTAGCTTTATATCTATAATAGTCTCAAGGAAATTCGCAATACCACGCTCCAGGAATCGCTAAAGGATAAAACTAGGTTGAAGAAGGACTGGGCGGGCCACGTATATAGATTGCACCAAAATTGATGGGCCAGGGTCGTAACGCGTCGTAGTGGATGCTAGAAGACGGGCATCCATGCCGAGAGAGGCCCAGAAAATGCTGGAGTGACGATTTAGACGCGTTTATGCGAGACTGGCTAGAGAAAGCTACAAATGCGAAGGAGTGGAAGGTTGTCGGGAGACCTTTGCCCAGCAGTGGGACAATAGAGATTAAGGAAAAAAAAAGGCATTAATTCTGATACATGTATGATATTCATTTTGAACTCAAAAAAAAAAACAACACAATTCAAATAGTTCAAACTACAAAACAGCAAAGCACCTTTACTCCTTTTTCTTTGATAATCATTCGTCACACAATCTATCCATCTATTCTTTGGCCTTCGAGAAAACATGAATAATAAAAACATCTTTATGCCATTAATTGTTCTAGTTTACTTAGGAGGCTTCCTAAGCCGCTGACTAGGGCAATCTGCGACTGACCTGACATTTAGCTAGATCTCAAAGCTATTTTAATCAGAGCGTTGACACTGCGCATGTACTAGGATATAAATAATACCGCGACTAAAGTCTCAAACTGCTTGGTTAACAGACGTGAGCTGTTATTTATTTTAATAGCCTCTTCGGCTAAAATAGCCATATTTCGGAAATAGTTTAGACGCTAGAATTCATATTATTAAAGTTTAGTCTGAGTTAAGTGTTTAGCATAATTTGAGTTGATAGAACTTTAATGAATATCGACGGTAACGGTACGGTTGCTTTGGTTCTTCTTGTTGAATATCATACCACTGTTTTTCACAGGCAAATTTTCTATAATTTGATTCGAGAATATCAAAAATCAATTATGTTGATAACAATTATTAGCCTTTGTAAGTAATTAACTAAAAACTCAAACAGTAAACAGGTACCAGTGACCTCACCAACACGCTGTCGTAAGGTATGAAAAGAGGTTGGGTGGCATTTGCCAGATGAACTTATTGGTAAAATTTCTAAGACATGAATTCCTCTGTTTAGTTTTAAATGTCCTGATTTTCAATCAAAAGTTTAGATAACAGAGTGATGATAGATATGGCAGAAAATAATGCTTTTGGCTGGGTTCACACTCACGGCTTAGAACTCGTTAGTAGGGGCCGTGATGATTTAATATTTAAACTAATAAATAAATACGAAAGTTTGTGAGGATTGATGAATGAACGGAGGTTTATAACTGTTTCGCCTACAAACTGCTTTACGGATTTGGATAAAATTTGGTACATTAATGACATTGATAATCCAATTTAACACACAGGATATTGTTTATCCCGGTTCTACGTTCCAGAAGGATCATTTTCGAGCAATAATATAATAAGAATAATATTCCACAAGTATCACACAACGCCATCTAGTCCCAAGCTAAGCAGAGCTTGTGTTATAGGTACTAGACAACTGATAAACATACTTATATATTTCTAAATACATACATATTATAGATAAATTACACCCAGACACAGAACAAATGATCGTGCTCATCACACAAACATTTGTCCTGGGTGGGAATCGAACCCACGACCTCCGGCATAGCAGTCAGGGCCACTAACCACTAGCTACCAAAAGCTTGTTATAATACAAGTATCCATCTGTAACTTACCATATTCCTATCGAAGCTTCTATTATCTTTATACCAAGTGATGTGTGCAGGTGGTCTGCTGCCTTCGGACACGCATCGAAGAGTCGCTGCAGCAGCCGACAGCAGCTGTTGAGGTCGATTCAGCAATGACACTGATAGTGGAACCACTGGTGAAAGAAATTCGGTAAATTAAATTTAAGGTTGCTGTAAATAAGGTTCCAAATTGCATACTGTAGAAAGGTTTGGAAGGAGAAAAGAGAGAGCATTGAAGGAGGAAACAGTGACTCACTTTAGGCTAATAAAATATTGAAAGATTAACTTTTGGAAATGTTGAGCAATAATAGTATATTTCATTACAAGTGCGGAAAGGCTGTCATTGCAAAGAGTTCCGACAAATGTCTACCCGAGCCTAGGCGCAGCCGAAGGCGAGGGTCGACAGTCGGAACAAGTTGCATAGACGGTTCCGCACGTGTACTGAACGACTACTTTTAATATAGTTGCGAAAAAATGAGCTATTTAATAAATAAAAAAAACATAATAAACTAAACTCGCAAAGAAAATTTCTGGAAAATGACGCCAACCGTAGAATATAAGCAGAGTTTTTTTTCTTCACCCATTTTGGTAGGCACAGGGAACGCCCAAGCAGCTTAGTCTTCAGTAGATTTTTTTTATTGATATGAAATGAAAATCAGATGAAATGAAATGAAACCTAACCTCATTCAATTAAATCATTAAATCTGACATTGAAATAAATTAGTAGCTTCTTTTTAGAAACATACGTTTTTATGAATCACAAAAACTCTTTAGTAAAAACTTCATAGTTGGTTTTTCTTTTTAATAGACATTAAGTATTTTGACAGTTGGGAAAGAGAACGCACTAGTGCGTAATAGCCCACTTTCCGAATATGCCACTTTTTGAGCAACTGTATTAAAAAATAAATTAAAAATTTAAAAAACCCCCGACAAAAAACCAAGTTCCCTTTAAAAAGTAATAAATAATAAAAACAAATAAAACAATACGTCGCGTTGGGGGACCGCTTCAAATTATTTATTATCTATTATCTACGATTTTTTTTTCGGTCCCCCAACGCGACGTATTGTTTTATTTGTTTTTATTATTTATTACTTTTTAAAGGGAACTTGGTTTTTTGTCGGGGGTTTTTTAATTTTTTAATTTATTTTTTTATTTTATACTTTTTATAGGTAGGTACATACTTATTTTATATCATTTTATGTTGAGCGGTTACAGCACATTGACAAATCATCTTTAACAGAATTACAAAGACTGAGATTGTAGTAATTGACACTCTCACTTGACCATCGGATTTCCATTTCCCAATTTCCCCAGCACCAATTTTCTCATCAAACCATGCTAAGAACACTCTCGATTAAATCATCAATATTCCCATTCAGTGCGCTTTCATTTAAAACCCCACTCGAGTTTATTTGCAAACCTTCGGTTACCCTTCCCCTCTTTCACCCCCATAACTTTTAAACGGCTCAACTGATTTTCATCAAACATGTCTAAGAACACTCGCCCGTAAATTACCTTTAATACAAAAAAAAAAACTAAAATGAAATCGCTTCATCCGTTCGGGCTCTATGGTGCCACAGACAGACAGACAGACAGACACGTCAAACTTATAACACCCCTCTTTTTCCGTCGGGGGTTAAAATAATATTTATCGGCATTTAAGGTTAGGCTGTTCCATTTTTCTGCCACATTTTACAATGATATCATTAGTAGAGAAATCATTAGTAGACGGTAAAAAGTAGTTGCAAACACTAATGGTATACCTACTTATACAATACTCCCTTTCCGACCGCGACTTCGTCCGCGCGAACGCTCACGGCCACGCTCTTTATGGGATACTTTTGGAAAATCTAAATAAATATCCAACAAAATATTGAGACTTATAGCAAAAGGCTATTTGACTAAAAAATCTAATTAATCTGTTATCAGTTAGATTATCAAATAATATTTGACCCGTATTTTTTCTTTTTTTACGCAAACCAAAATTGACAGATACATGATGCTTTCAAAATTGCCAATACGTCACAATTTAGTACATTTTTTACTGAATTCTGGCGTCACGAGCCCCCACTCTCGAGTCTTGATGTGTTATATCTTGGTAAAATATTCATTGATTTTACATAGGAAAAAATATGTGTCCGTTATTTTTCAAAACTCTGAATAACTGACTTATTAGATTTATAATTTATTGATACTGTCAAATAGCCTATTGTAGTAACGAAGTTTCATATCAACTATCAACCCCAAATACAACCCCTTAGGGGTAAAAATATGGCAGACGATATTATTATTTGCCTTCTGCGTATTTGAGAGCTGAGCTCTGCTATTAAATATTAAATTATAATTCAAGCTATTTAAGTCTCTTCAAAAACATAACACTCCTTTTTCCGTCTGTCGGATAAAAAATATAAACATTCGCAGTCTCATCTTTGTTCTGTACTTAATAAATTAAAGTAGTGATTTGCATTATTTATAAAAGGGTTCCAACCTTTTTAATGTTTAAAAAAGGTTCTAGAATCATCTATTAAACACACCGCATTATTAGTCCACGCATATGTCTAGACCAAGACAAATTCATTTAATTTACAGTCTGGGTAAAAAGGATTAATAAAAATATATTTTCAGCTAAATTGGGCTCTAGTATGTTTAGAAATAATTACTTTTTGGAACACACGGAGGATTGAAAGGGATTTTATTCAAATTTTCAAGGCGAAAGACTTTTATTAGGTTTCGCAAATAATAATTTATCAGTTTCGGCGAAATATCATAATTTGGTTTCCAACGTAATTTAGAATGGGCACCTGAACTATTTCGTAGAAAGAACTCTATAATTATGTTAGGCTGGGTACACATTAAAAAATAATTTAATGTCATAATCTAATGGAACGATTGGGTCGCTGAGTTAAAGTATCTTGAGCTGCCCCGCAGAAGAGTAAATCGAGGCATGCAATTTTTTTGCACCATATAGGCCTTTTTATTTCATGCACAAAGCCTCAAAATATGCTTCCTCCGCCTAAGGAAGGCAGACGGGCATGTCAAACTTGACCGACTAAAACCACACGATGTTCTCTACTGTCATATGCCGAGGGTGCGGTGCGCCCGGCAGGTGCCATCTAAACCTGATTCATTTTCGCTTTGCGTAATCCTTTGATTACCAATGTTTTATAACATTTTCCTAACAAAATGTTACCCAATCTGTGCGCACCCTTAGAAACCTCCTGTACAGTATTCGACTGAGGATTTATAGCTTTTAGAAAATGGTTTAAAGAAAAGGCACGATTGTAAATAAAAGCAACATCTTATCTTATATTTCAATCTCCGCTATACTGCAGCAGTTCCCTTGTTTAGATTGACCGGAAACTACAAGTCACTGTGCATTCAAATGCACAGTGACTTGTTCTAAGTATCAATACTTAGAACGCCACCATAGAGTATGTTTTGGTAAAGTAAAAAAAAAAGAAAAAATATCAAGTAAGACCTCCCGCACTGGGTTGTAGAAGCGGCTGTCATGCTATTACTGACTAAAAGTACACCTTGTTCCTCCAGTTGCCTTATGCGTTCCAGTGCCATGATATCCTGCTTAGACAGTCCAGCGACAATATAGATAAACCTAAAGAAGTTAATTGATAAGTTAATTAGGAAATCACTTTAAAATTTTGTGCTTCACGACACCGCTCGGCCACACCGTCGACCGTCTGGCGATGAAGCAGATCTCACGTCACTTTGATTTGTATGAAATCAGTTGATGCTTAGCACAGCGTGATGAACAGTCTTATAGTAAAACCCTTTGCTACTTTTGGACGACGTATTGTGTGAGAATCGCATAAACCTACGAGTACCTATAGTATCTACTAAAAACAACAAAATATAAAATGAAAGAAGTATCTTAAACAATGAAACAGACTAAATCAGTGGTTAAATGAAGTCTTTTGTCTTAATGTTAGACTTCTTTGTGAAGTTTAGACAAAATGGTTTAACAATCTGATTATACAAAGGAAAGGATGATTGACATACTAAAACCCACACGAAAACACTGTTCTAAGAAATTGGCCTTTGCCTTTTGTATCATTTTGAAAGCTAGGCAGAAAACAGATACTGCCCTAGGGAAAATAAAGATATGCCAAGAAGTAATGTTTAGAATTATAAAAAGTCTTTTAACAGTCAGATTTACGAACGGTAGGATACAGAAGAATGTAGAGATTTTTATACTGTGACATAAATTGAGAAGTGCCCGTCATTTTTTTAACCCGAGTATACATACGGTCAACGACCTTGATGCTGCGTATGACGGGCGCCTCGCTGAGCACTGTGACTTAATATCTATTTACTTGCTAAGATGCACGATAGTAGATAGACCTAGACACTGAGAGGCTACTAGGCACGAAGGCACCAAGCATGTAGTACGGAAAGATACGAGAGTACTGGATAGTTCGGTCCGCTTCGCTTTCGCAAGGGCCATAGGTTCCCAAAGTTGACGGTACCGCCCCCTTGTGGGCACTGGAGACTTTTGTGGGGGCCGTAGTGGGTCAAAAAGCAAATTAAGGCGTTATTTAATACCTCCATTTTAATGAAAAACCTTTTTATATTCTTCTACAATGTTTTCTTACTATTACTATTAGAGAGAGCACGATTAAAGAGAGAGAGAATTTGATATACTTAAATATGATATTTTTTTTGTATGTATGGGGGGAAGTTCATAAAAGGTTGGGAACCTAATATGCTCTACACTCTAGATTCTATTAAAGGTACCTGTGTAGCTAAGGTATACTGATCCAGAACGACTAATTAAACAAATGTGCAATTAAATAATATTGAAATCTTACAATTTAACTCAAGCCTGACGACTTTCTCCTGCGGCGGCACAAGGTTCGTATTCGAAGCTCTGCACTTGAACGTGGTATTCAGATCTTCTCTCTTCAAATGCTGCAGTTCTAACCGGTTGACGATGACGTGAGTATCAGTCTTCACACCTATGTACTGGGAAGCTGGTGTGCCATCTATCCACCAGGATACTGTCGGTTCCGGACGACCTGGTGAACAAAATTAGAGCTAAAGCAACATATTATAGAATTCAAAGTTCCTAAGACATGACGTTTGATTTTCCTGAGGGCGAGGGAAGGTGTTGATCACCGTCAGCAAGTTAATGATGACAGAGTCTTCGCAACACGTAAAAATACCCCTCCCTTACTCCCCCCTTTCCTCAGGCATTGTCTGAGTAAAACGCCAGGCTTATAGTTATTCAGTCCACGTTTTAAAATACCTTTTCATCGGCAAACAAATTGTAGAAATATGTCAGACAATTTATTTTAGTGATGGTCAGACAGTTTATTTTTTATTTACATGACACGTATGATGGACAATATTTTAAATTGTATTGACAATCAAGTACCTAATACATTTATTGTGCTCGTGCTTTTTAAATAGGTGAATAAGTATTGCGGTGCAAAAAGGTATCAAATAAGTGTATTGTTTTCTATTATGAGCCTTTAATAAATGGCACTAATAGGTTTATTTTTTCGTGTGAGTAATAGGCCACTCCCTTTTGACTTTTGAATATTTTTCATCAAATGAGTACTCCCACTCATTACTGTCAAACTTCATCATCATCATCAGCCGGAAGACGTCCACTGCTGAACATAGGCCTCCCCCTTAGACCGCCACGCCGAACGACAATTCGCCACTTGCATCCATCTTTCTGTCAAACTTGTACTGTCTCAAATCCACAGTGATACTTCAATAGCCCTTAACGTTCCAGGTTCACGGTTAAAGCGCCTTTAAGCGGTTAAGCCGCCTCTGAGAACACCACAGGTCACAGGTACTAAAAGATGATATAAATAATGTTTATGTATCAATGTTAAACTTAACGCGTATGAAAATTTCTTGTCTATGCTATAAACTGCCTCTCGCACCCGGCATTGGTCGAGGCCATGCTGCGGGGCGAGATGGAGTGGGAAGCGGTCGCCTCCTTCTGTGAAGCAGTTATGCTCGCGAAGGAGGAAGGACTCATTTGATGATTTTACCACGCTAAAAAAAAAACAAATGCTATAAACCGTTGAGGACTTAATTCGTAAAGAGATATTGGTTGTAGACCTACGTCATGCTAGTTATAAATATGCATTACAATATTTTTTTAAACCTTGCCCCACTCCAGGAGTTTCTTCCTGTATCGTGGATGCGTTTACAAACATATAAACTCACATACACAAACACCCAGACCCGGAACAATTGTAATTTTTTTTTAATTGAAATTTGTTCCGTGCGCGAATCGAACCCGCGACATGCTGTCGTCAAAAAATATTAAATTTCGACTCAGTTAGTTAGGAGGAACTGTTTAACATCTGTAAAGAATTGATCTATACACAGTAACTACAACAAGCCAAGCTAAATAAAAGCTTGTAGAGTAAACCCTAGAGTATAATTTTCAGAGAACTTCAACACTTGGTATTTTAATGCTACACTCAGTAAAATAAATCTGTAGCTACATAAGTACTTGTAAAGTTTTATTTCGCAAAGGCAAGGTCGTTACCAAGATGTAACACGTTTCCTTATTTATTCCATTAAACAAAATCAATTTAGAATATAAACTCACCGGATATTACTAAAGTTTCAAAGAATTGTTAGCTTATCTGACATAGGAAATCCGCCTCGTTGTTAGATTAGAACAAATCAACGAAACGAAATATTGTGAGTCGAAAAATATTGAAAAGATTTGAATTTTTGTATGTTTGATTGAAAATTATTTCACCGATTTTTCATATTTCTTGAAATAAAAAGCTACGTTATTGACAAGTAATAAAGGCTGTATTTTATTTCAGGCTACTACAATTTTAATTTTTTGTAAATTACGGCTGTACACATTTTATTTTATATATTACATGGGCGGATACATGGCCCAAATACACTTTGATTTACGATAAATGGAATTGAGCGAAACCCTTAATTGGGAGACGTTATGAATAAGAGCTTGAATAATTCCTTCAAAGTCTAATCTAACTTATAATTAATATTTTAAACATGAAAGTTTGTCAGGATCACTGGATAAATGGTTGTTTTTGCTCTTGCATACGAAAAGTACAGTAGAATGTACTTGGATAAGACTTGGTATACAGATAGTTTGTAATCTGGATTATTCTGTTAATAAACTATCACACCACAAAAGTGGAGTAACTTTTATACCGGTCCCGTAGTATAACTTTCAAGTAAATAGCGGCCGAAGCCATTGGCAACTTCTAGTCTATACTCCTATTATCTATACTTCTACACAAATATTATAAAGAGGATTTGTGTTTTTGTATGTGTGCAACGAGAACATTCAAAATGTACTGGACTGATTTAGAAATTCTTTCAACTTAGAGTGACAAGCGGGCGAAGTTGCTCTCATCAGCTAGTAGGAAATAATTTAAAATCATTTACAAACAAGATACAAAATTGCCCATTTTTCAGTAACATAATTAAGTATGAGCAGGTCAAAGCCTAAACTCCCCCTGTCCAGCCCGCTGCATCATCACAATTGGTGGGCGCACGGCTGAAGATAATCCGTTGCGAGCACTGGCTCGAAGCCAGGCGGCCATACTGCGGACTTTTCAATGAACCCATTCGAATGGAATATCTCTTCCAATGTTTCCATAAAAGAAATCAAGCAATAGAAAAAAATTGAGCTCCCCCACTGTTCAATATTTTTGCGACGCTTTAAGTTAAGCGGCGAAGTGAACTAACTTGCTTTTTTTCTTTTCAAATTGCGATATAAATTTTAAGGATGATTTACTGAAATTATTTCTAACCGTGTAATTGTATTTTGATAATGGTATATGGAACTAGATGGTATACCCAAAATAAATGGTAAAAAAAGAAAATCTACATTAATTTTCTTTACAATTATTTAAAAAAATAAAACTTTTCCCTACACTACCCAGCGATCTGGAACAACTACTTGTAAATCATACAAATATTAATTCCATGAGAATCGAACCCGGAACACACAGCGCGCATGTAGATCGATAGGCCACGCTACACCAACCGTAAAGTCAGAAGTCGTCGAATACAAGAATTACATCTAAAATATCACTAAGCAACATCAAAAATCATGTAAGTAGATAGAACATTTTTCCCAATCAATTTCTTTCTGGATTTAGTCCCGTTAGATGACGATTGAAAGAGCATTCAATTGAATAACCAATAAATGTAAAAACGGTAGGGGTGTATGTTAACAGATAAATTCCTATGCACGCGTTTATTGCGATATTAAACTTTTGAGCGGTGAACCGCGCTTTGTAGAATGTCAATACGTGGTTCATAACACTGTTCACTTTTACGTATAGAATAACGTACCTATAGAGACTGTATACAGGGGCGATATTTTTATGACACGTACGTACAAAACTGATTTTGTGGGTACTCCAAGTTAAGATTGTTTCAGGAAACAAATTCCAGTTTTTTGTCGATAAAAAAGTCTGAATTTAGTAGTGAGTTAATCACGACTGTAATATGAATATACATATTAATATTGAAGTAAAACATATTTAGTCAGATTATGGTAAAACTGAAATCTGACCTCTCAGCTTCAACATAATAAAAGTGAGCTAAGGAATCTTTAGTCTGCTTACCACCCCGAACTTCGCAAACCAGCACCAAAGCTGCTCCTTCCTCCAAAGGTCCCACCACACCTGACACATCTGCACCAGACTTGTCATACAGCAGCATTTGATGAGGAGGCACTACGACAAAAAACGCACAGGAATATAACAAGATTTTACACAAATATCCTATCATATAATCTTCATCATAATATCAATATGGGAATGAAAACCGAGGACGACACCGTTCACGATATTACGAATGAATATGCCTGATTATGTAAGTAAGAGAGTTCTTTGTGTGAACAGTCCCTTTGCTAACAAAAGGCTCCTTGCAAATTACCTCTCGGCGCGCCAGACTAATGGATTTCAATGGAGTTGCATATATGCGATGTAGGCTTACTTTTAAATGCTTTGTTCTTCGCAAAAGAAATTTACCTCCCTCATCTCCTTTGCCCACGTCTTTCGTCGCCTTGAATAGGGTAATTTCTTTGAAAAGCTCAACGGTAGTTTGCTCGGATTTTATAGAGCCATGTTTATATTTTTATGCTCTTCACCCGGTAATATTTCATAAGAATACGGTCACTTTGCCATTGAATAAGCCTATTAAAGCAATTATTATAGAGAAACAGCCGTAATTATCTGCGGGGTTATTATTTAGATAAAACCCATAGTGCATAACACATTGATGTGGGAACCATATGAAATGGTAATAATTCACATCGATACGGATTGTGGAAATGGTAAATATCGTTGTGCAAATACGGCACTGCAATATTAATTATAACAATATTCAACAAAAGAATGAATAGAAACAGCTCATAACTCATTTTCATTTTAAAATTTAGTGAACCATTTTCCGTCTAAGGTTTTAATAAGCAAATAAAGGGGATCAGGACGCGGGACTGATAACGTTCAGACAATTTGATCTATTCAAATC
This sequence comes from Agrotis exclamationis, assembly GCA_950005045.1. Lineage (NCBI taxonomy): Eukaryota > Metazoa > Arthropoda > Insecta > Lepidoptera > Noctuidae > Agrotis > Agrotis exclamationis. Next base: position 11,279,590 of record OX465436.1, on the reverse strand, counting down.
TAATTTCCTTTTAAATTTAACCTGTCTCCTGCAGATTTTATCTGTGTCATCGTCGGAGGGCATCGTTTTTATCGCGAGGCAGCTGAGCAAGCCCGCCGATCCTGGCGACAGTTCATAATTAAAATGTCTGCGCGATGTCATCACTCGGCGACCGCGCTCCCGCGATTCATCGTAATGACTAAATTGATTCCCAGTCGTCGCCTCATAAAAATCATTTTAAACTTTGTTAGATTTTTATTTTAACGAGATTTTCAGTTTCGCGTCAGTTGACATGACTGCTCAGATCATGACAGCCCTTTATAAATTAAATGTTATCAAAACAAATTCTTAATGCTTGAAATAATAGTGAAAACATCTAAAGGTTTACCTAGAATTAAGAGCCTGAGGCATGTATGGTTTTCTGTAAAATAACAACAAAAGACTGATTCCATTTTGCTTTTACAAACTTGTACCTGAAATGAGACAGTTCTTTGATCTAGTATTTTTCTTGGCTTTAATTCTATTTACTTGGTTTCATTAAGCGATGTTTGCTTAACTTTAGTTCTTTTTACCTGCTCGTGTCTTAGATGTTGTCAAGTAACTTACCTATTACTGTGAGTCTGATTTGAAAGTTTCTTGTTGGTGAGTTTTTGAAGTCTACCCTACATCTGTAGACGCCTTCGTCGTCTAGTTGTACGGAGCTAAGTGTGAGTGCCGCTGGTCGGGCGACTGTTGCGAAGTATGCTCGGGGACCGAAGGCGCCTGGGTCCGACCATTGTAGGGCTTTGTTGAACGACCGGCCACGGACATCAAAACTGTAACAAAAAGTACAGATTACAGACGCTCGTAAAGTATGAAATTCCTGTTCCTTATATTACTGTTGATACTTGGATGAACCCTTGCTTTTTTTCATACTTGAATTACTATTATAATTTCATACGAAAATTATTTTGAATCTGACGCATTATTGAAACCAGTTTTAAACCCATTAAAACTGGTTTCAATAATACGTCAAATAAAACATAATTAGAAAGTATCATACAAAAATCAGGTACAATCTGGGTCCGCAGCAAATCTAATGAAAGCGCGTAAATTGCCACATAATTCACGTTTCTTTTTATTTTCTTAAAAAAAACAGTCAAATTCTAGAATAAAAGAACGGCCCAATGCAACACGGTGAAGTTTTTCAATTTCCGGACAGACAGGGTAAATTTTCTCAATCTCGACCTTCGTCTTAATTTTTGAAGCAAGGAGGTTTGAAAGTCACGGTTTATTCGAACAGCTAGCACGCGTAGTATTCTATCTCTATTCTACCAGGAATAAACAAAGTTATTTATTTCCAACTTTACATTGTTTTTGCCAGAGTATGGCTCACGACCGGTAGACGATTGAAGAAAATATTAGGATGCTTAGGACGATAGGAAACATTCTATATTCCGTCATTTTATCTATTCGTTCGTCGACAAATGCCGTTTCTATGCGTGCTGTTCTCAGGTAGAAACAATTTAAGCACGCATTTTATGACGGCATTATCTTCCCCAAGCATTCGTTTCATCCGAGTTTCTGATATAAAATAGCAATTATAAACAATTGTAAGGGTAAAATGGGAATTTTATCTACATAACTGTTTTGGTTACATAAGCAGATGTTTACTGTTGAGTTTATTACGCATGTTATCCCTTTTCGCGTAAAGGATGAGCAAAATTAATTAATACTAAAATAGATGTTTGCTTTAAATTCTTCTTTGAGTTCTTCCTCGAATTTTCTGAGACAGGAAATTAATAAACTCGTTCATACTTTCCCGTTACTGTTTTAGTCTCACAATCTGCTTAATGAAAGTCGCGAAATCACTGACTGACAATTTATTCGCAGTTGAAACCAAGAGTCAAAAAAATGAGAGAGTTCCATTTTTAACAACACTGATATTAAGAATTGAAACTCAAACTAAATGGTAAGTGATTATTGTACAATTTTACAATCAACTTACAATATTCCCATTACTTTAGACTTTTATCCTAGTACCCGCGGTTAAACAAAGTACTTAATGCTTAGTTCGAATACACAACCTAGAACTCGTAAGTCGGGGCCGTTACCACTGCGTCACCATTGCACTTATAATAATAATTATTAATATTATATAGAACAATAAATTATTTATTTATATTATATTTATAGAATATTTATTTTATATTTATAGAAAGGAATTGTGAACAAAAAATAGTCCATCAGAAGTCAAAAGTGCGAAAAAAACATAAACCAAATTCGCCTCCAAGTGAAGCCGTGTCTCAAAATCAAGTTCAAATGCTACAAACACAGAGCTCAAAGCGTAACGCCATTGATCCTCAGACATCCATCGTCACCCAGCACCAACCCAGTAGGAATTCAGTTCATCTTTGTCTACAGAAAAAATAGGGGCGGCTTATATCGATTTTGCCCGGAGCGGCATTTCCCTTGCAGAAAATAGGTCTAAGTGAAGCCTCGTGCATCAAAATCTAGTGTCTTATGAGTGACAAGAGCTGCAAAGATACTGCATAAGGCCATTGACGGAAGATCCACGGACCTTCATCGTCAAGGAACTCACTAAGAATTCAGTAATTTTATGTCGATAGAAAAAATAGGGGCAACAAATATCGATTTTCCCTGGAGCGACATCTCTCTTGAAATAAAAAACCCAAAAATCAAAATAAAGTATTGCATGAGTGACAAGAGCTCAGGGCACACATTTCCCTTGTAGAAAACAAGTCTCCAAGTAAAACCATGTATACCAAAATCTAGTGTCTTATGACTGACAAGAGCTTCAGAGACACAGCATAACACCTTTGATGAAAGATCCTCAAACCCCCATCGTCAAGGAACTCAATAGGAATTCAGTTCTTTTACATGTTGATAGATAAAATAGCGTCGGCAAATATCGATTTTGCCCGGAGAGGTATTTCCCTTGCAAAAAATTCTTCATGTAAAGCCACGTGAAGCCACGTGTATCAAAATCAAGTGTCGCATGAGTGACAAAAGCTACACAGACAGAAATCACAGCATAAGGCCATTGATGGAAGGTCCTCGGACCTCCATCGTCAAGTGTGATTTCCTTAACGAGCGCCATGACATCTTAAGTGTGTTTCGTTGTACGCTGTAGGTGTGTTCCTAACTCTAATTGGATTGGTCGGGCTCGGCTTCCGCTCAACCGTTTAAGGTAGCGAACGGTTCATTAGGCCCGACTTTATGCTATTAATTAAATACGTATTCACAAAGTTTTTATAAGACACTGTCCAACTGGAATTACGGCGACTGTCTGTTTCTCAAGTTGGATTGGCTTTTATTAGAGGCTTTTGATGAGATGTGGATTAGGGTACTCTTATGTATTTTTTTTTATTAAGTGGTAGATTGTGTGAGAATATTTTTGAGGTAGGCTAATATAAACTTTAGATGGATCGTGTAAAAGGCGATGAAGTTTACTTTATAAAATCTTTTAATGGTGGAGAAGTATAGAATAAGAAGATATGTCCCAATATTTTTTTTCAAATTTAATAGGCTTTTTTTAACTTTGTCCCACACTTGAAATTTTCTGGTGCCGTGGGCTCATTATGAATCGTTCAAATACCGATACACAAGCAGTTGGACACGGAGCAACTATCTGACCATATCAATATTATTCCATGCGGGAATCGAGCCGCTGACACGCTGAGCAGCAGTCGCTCTACAAGCCTTTGCGCGAACTGTATTGTCAATTTTGGTAATTGGGATCAGACTACTATGCTGATGAAATTTCATAAGATGCCACTTTTTATATTAAAGAATTATGCAACAAGTCAGGCAAATTAACCTAGTTCAGACACAACTATAACACTAGTTTACAAAAAAATATTTTTTGTTTGTTCTTGATATTAAACATATTTTATTTATATAAGCTATAGACGGTAATTAAAAAATTTTTTTTTAATTTTAATAGCACGTCACAATTCTGAGATATCGAGGTCTTTGTTTTTTATGTACCCACAATCGTTTATACACCTTTATCGTTCTATTTTGTAAATAACTGTGTGATTCAAATACTTATTTTTATTTAAAAAATTCATCTAGAGTGTGTAAGACTACATCCAAATCGGTTTTGTTATGTTTGTGGGGAAAATTTTCAATTAAACCGTGTTTTCCTTGAAACAAATCCATTGCAAGAAGCCTATTTACATTATTTTGAAGTTCCGGCGTCAAATCAAGATAAAAATGAAAGACGACACTTCGAGACGTTAGAAATGGATTGAATAATTCGACGCAGTAAGTAAGAACCCCGTTAGCTCTGTTGGAAAGAGCGTCGGATGTACTGAATCCGGAGGTCGCGGGTTCAAATACTGCACGCGGTTCGATTTTTTCTTTCCAAAGAAAATATTTAAAAATGAATCTGTTCCAGGTACGTTGAACTTTAAAAATACATATTTAGTCGACCCAAAATAAATAATGTAACCACTGCTTCACATAAGTTGAGCTTGGTGAAGAATTTTTCCAAAGCTTTGGATACGTCCAAGTCTACATTTCAATGACTCTGCTCTGTATTTCCGAATCTTTTTGCGGTTAAATTAAATGAAGGAACATTTGTGGGTCCTCAAATCAGGAGAATATTGGACAATACAATATTTGAGACCCTTTTAATCGAGGCAGAAAAGCAGCAGACGGGAACTCTTTCAGAATAGTCGTTAACAAATTTTAGGCAAATAAAAGTGATAATTACAGAGAGATTGCTGAAAATCTATTGCAAAATTATGATGGTATGTGTGTTAGTATGTTACTAAAAATATATTTTTTGTTTTCGCATTCGGATTTTTTCCAGAAAAACTTGATGGTGTAAATTATGAACATGGTGAGCGATTTCACCAAGATTTAAAATCATTTCTGCAAAAAGATCTAGGATTTCGGGACCAAAATATGCTAGGTGACTACTGTTGGTCTGTTGTGAGAGACATAGATAAAAATATGTGTAAAAAGAAGCATAAATTACCCATTTTAACTGTCTATTCATTATTTAGATGTAGTTTTTTGTAAAAAATTTCTTAATGAATATTTCAAAAACCTGACGTGCTGCATTTTTTTCAATATTTTTTCCGAAATGTAGATACCTAAAGTAACGTAACTGTATATATTTCATTTCAAAAATCGTGTAAACTAGTGAATTTGTTAACAACCTTTGATTTCATACCGAGTTTCAACTGCATTCCTAGAACTTCAATTGAACTAAAGCTAGTTTTGGGTACCAAAATTCAGAAGCAATCATTAGTTTAACCTCAATAAGCAATCGCTTGCTTAATAACGATGGTGTGAGTGAGTGAGGTTGGTCGAGAATCAGGCTTAGAGGCGTGCAATTAGAGAGACCTTTGTCCAGCGTCCTTTGTGCTGAATACACATAGGTACATGGACTGATAGTCATGATGATTAGCAAATCTATGTCATCGGTATGATATGAACAGGGCATGGATTAGTGAAAGCCCAGAGATAAACCTAACCTCTCAATAAGTTGTGTTGAGTATTAAGCAATGTTTATGACCCAAGATACAGGAAACGTACCTTACTTTGCAACAACGATTTAAATAAATTTGACTTGAACTTCGATAAAGAAAAACATGATGAAGACAAGGCCTTAGGGTTCCTCAATTAACTCTAACACAAAAGCTGGTATATCCTCAAACGAAAAAAAAAAACAAGAAACAGGTATTTTCACATAATTTGTAAAAGCTGTTATTCAATTTGCATGAATACTTTTTTTGCCGTAGTAAAATCATCAAATGAGTCCTCCCACCCTCACCGGGAGGGATTGTGAGACGTCTTATAAATTTTGCATCTACTCCTAAATTTACGATTAGACATAAACTGACGCATAGTTCTCATGGGACAATAGATTAAAAACCACAAAAAAATGTATTACAGAGTTTTAGTTTCTGGTTTTTATAAAGTCCACCTTACTTCAAATCTATTATATCATTGATTGAATATTTCGTAAAGATCGTAAAACTATAAATTCTTTGATGTCTACCAACCTGCACTGGGCCCGTATGTCATTATTAATAATAGCTTGCTAAAAGCCATTTAACCTTCTTTTTTTCACAGAGAGGAGACTTATGTCTCTCAGTAATTGGAACATTATAGGTTGCCTAAATTGACGAAATGTAAAACAAAGTTTTCTCCAGCTTTAATCAGCTTGTTAGTTTCAATTTAAATGAAAAAACTTTTATTTATTAAATTTACTGAGCATCATTCATTCATTTACATAAAAGCATTTATAATTGTTTTAAGAACAATGCATTCGATGCTCAATTTTTCAGCAATCCATTAATTAAGTATAGTAATCATTTATGTCGAATCGATTATTTGTAATAATAAGTAATAATGTTTGTATATTATTATCGAAATGGATTGGATTGGTCAGAATTATAGTTCTCTTAATTCATTATGTAAACAATATGATTGCAGTGAACGAGATAAATTATACCTTTTGTATTTATGATGTGCAAACAAACAAACTGATGAACAACTAATGTACTCACATTGTTCGTGAATCTTAAAAGTATAATATAATATAATATTCCACAACTATCACACAACGCCATCTAGTCCCAAGCTAAGCAGAGCTTGTGTTATGGGTACTAGACAACTGATAAACATACTTATAAATTTCTAAATACATAAATATTATAGATAAATTACACCCAGACACAGAACAAATGATCGTGCTCATCACACATATATTTGTACTGGGTGGGAATCGAACCCACGTTTTACCACCACCCAAGTTTTTAGAATACTCAAAGAAGAGAAAATGAATAGTGGCGATGAATTGGGGCTAGTGGTCATTGATATAGTTAACATCATAAGAAATTCTTAGTGTGAGAAAATGTTTTTTTTAGTCCATTGTGACACAAATATGACAAAGTATTCTCGACTGAGGCGGACACTTCAGTTTAATAAGCTAAAAGTTTAAAATCTCGATTCCTTTTCCACAGAATTTTTCCGGGGTAATAAGTTATGCCACATCGCTCGTAGAACTGACAACCGATGGGGAAGAAAAGTTCTCTAGTGGCGACCACGGACCGGAAGACGCAGCGTAGGTAGGCCTCCCACTAGGTGGACCGACGACATCATGAGGGTCGCGGGCAACCGATGGATGCAAGTGGCGAATTGTCGTTCGGCGTGGCGGTCTAAGGGGGAGGCCTATGTTCAGCAGTGGACGTTTTCCGGCTGATGATGATGATGAAGTTATGCATGGCCTTTTTAGTTAATTCGGTGCCCTACCTACTGAAGAAGGTGTCCTTAGTGTCCCTTCGACTTATTCTAACTCGTTTACTTGATAACTTATCTTCACAAAGAATCAAGGTTTTAGACACAAGGTTGTGAGGATACCTAGGTGTTTTTTTTTATTATTAAACGTATTATGAATAAATAATGGTGAAGCGTGAGTCTATTCTCACGCTTCACCACCACACGATGGCAAGCGATGACGTTGTCGACGGTAAAGAACGTTTTCACTTCAGTAGTTCAAACATGTAGGTTTTGCTGCCTGAAATCAGTGAGCAAAATGCGATTTTGCTCACTGAGTGAGACAAAGTAACTTTTTAATTTTTGTTTTCAGAAAGCCGCGAATATCTTATTCAGCCTTGGGTTAATCATAGAATTCGAAACATTTACACTCCATCTCTTTCCCGCTATTAGAAAGAGAGAGGGACAAAGACCAGCCCTTTCGAAATTCCGATTTTGAATTCGACCTCAAAGAAAAACACGCTCGGTTTGTACTAACTAAAGAAATTTTGCAAAAAGATAATTATGTCGTAGTGTAATTTATTGATTTTTTAATTTATAATATGTATACGTAGTATTTAAACGAAAATAAGTATTTACTGCAAATAAAACTGATATTTAACCTGTAAATATTTATTTCTAGTTTCAATAATGTTACGTAAATATTTTGAATAATAAAATATCATGGGTGCTATAATTTCCAAACACGCCTTAATTTAAATAAAAGAGCGGGAATAAGTTAATAGTTATTTCAATTTATTCCTGTTTATTATTTTATCTCCTAAAGTGTTCTCGCTGCTGAAGTGAAAAGTTATGTGTGTTACACGAGAGCAAAGTTTTTTGCATCTTGTGCCTTTGAATCCCTCGCCACACTCAGGATTCAACTTTAGAATCACTCGCTACGTTCTTGATTCAATCGTTTGAATCCTTCGCTTGCTCAGGATTCAAAATCAGCACTCGCAGCAAAAAACGACTTTGCTCTCTTGTTGCACAAATAACTATTGTCTAGAAGTAAACAATTAACTGATTTAAAAACTCTACACAAAACTGCTAAATTTGTTTAAATGAAACATTAATTTAAATAATATTTGTATTATTTAAATTAATGTTTCATTTAAACAAATTTAGTCAGTAGTAGTCCATAAATAAGCAAAAATTCTTAAGCAAAACTTCACAAAAAAAGATAAACAAGCTAAGTTTCAGTTTCTTAATGTACACACAAAATAAAGATATCATGAAAGAAGATATTTTTTCAGGCAAAACCATGGGCGGTAGCTAGTGCCTATGTCTAACTTCACTATAAAATGTAGACAAAGTTTCAATTTCATCAGAATTTTACCTGCAATTATTTTCTCTTGTTGTAGCTTGGAAACAGTTATAATAAATTCGTAACAAAATGATACCTTTTTCATTATGAGAATTTGTTTTCAACAGTATAAACATGAAATAATTATCACTGGTTTTAGATATTACGCCTGTTAATTACTGTAATGAATTTCTCATACTTTCATAGTCATTATGCCTTGTGAATGTGACTGTAGTTTAATCATTATAGCATTATTTTATTTAAATAATAGGCTTACTTGAAACAAATCCTTTGATTTTGATTAAAAGTGATTCAACAGCCAAATTATTGAAAAAAAACGTCATAGTCTTGTCCCAAAAACCAGTTTAAATTATACCAAAACTGATTTAATTTTCCATAAATTATTAAGACAGTTTATTAAGGCAGCGAGTATTTTAGCGTTTCCTCACACTAAGAATTTCTCCTATATTACGGGCGCGTTTACAAACTCATGTAAACGAACACATAGACCTGAAATAAAAACTTTGAAGTCATACAAATATTTCCACCCGCGCCCCGCAGCGCAGCAGTTGCCGACAATTTGTCTATTTACCGTTTCAAAGCAGTTACTTTATCAGCCTATATATATATATTGCTCAAAAACCAAAGATTTTGGTAATACTCATCAAATTATGTATTACTACTGGTCCTCAGTTTGTCCTAATCGATTCTGAGTTTTTTTTGGACTATCTCCTCGCAAGTTTCCAGATATCAAAGTAAGTTCTATCTTCTAATTATCCTTAAAGCCTTACTTACCTATAAATAGGTTTCCCCCCACTCTTCCGAAACCACAGCACCATATACACCCTGTCCTCATTAGTGTCGGGTGTGACGTCACACGGCAGCGATGCCGTACGTCCCAGCACCGCATCAACGTCCACCGTCGACACTGCAACAAAAGACATATTCTGTTAGCAACAATAACAGTATCTTGTTGCCAAGCTGTCGAGGTGATGTGTATATGTTTGATGGCAATATTCTGCAATATTAAACTATAAAGGGCAAGTTTGTTTTGATAGAAACATTTGAAATATTTAGTAAAGAGTTTGGGGTAGTTAAAACATCAAATGAGTAATCCCGCCCTGAGAACAGAGGAAGAGATTATCAAACTCTAAATGACTTCTCGCTGTTTCTTACGTTGCCTTTTGCGTTCCAGGGTTACCGATATTCTGCTTGGTCCGCGACCCAAAGACGTGTTTTGATTTATGTGGTGTAAAAGTATAAGATTCTCTTAGAGAATCTTATACTTTTAAGATTCTCTAAGAGAATCTGTCACTTTCGGGAATTTTCTGCTCCTAAAACTATGACGGAAATTATTGTAAAGAAACGAGTATTTCCAGGAACGTTTAAGCACCGTTGATACTGCATAAGAGGCGTTATGTTAGTAACAATAACAATATCTTGTTGCAAGGACTTGCTTGTCAAGATGAAATGTTTGATGGTAGACCCTGCTGTATTAAATCATACAGACTTACATAGTTTGATAGGACGTATACTGCTCTAAACGGATTCCTGATACTTTTTAATGTTGGTGGTTATTTAATTAAGTAAATTAGAAGGAAAAGCTTCTGGTAAAATGCAGATCACGAATTATTATTTCTAAAGCATCTCAAATTATATCCAAAAAAAGGAACCAAAAATAATAAGCAATTAGAATAAAACCGATAGCGAAATAACGTCAAGAAGCGTATTGTATATTTATTTACCAGAAACTTAAAAATTCCGTCATTGTGATTTTGTCCAGTTCATTTTACAAATTACAAAGGGATGACAGGGGCTAGGACAGCCCATTTGCATTTAGAAATGAACCAAAAAGGGCGTTGAAATAAATTTATAGTACCCTTGGTAAAAAAAAATAGTACCATGAGATATTTTCTACGGTTTATAATAAAATAAGGAAGCAAAAACTGAAAAAAGGAATCCCGGGTGTAATACATTTATTCATTACGAAAGTAATTTAATGAAAAGTCCGTTCAAGAGTGTCATATTTTTGTCTCGTTCCGTACAATTAGACCGAAATCCGAAAGAGACATACGCCAAATTTTTCCTGAAATTGTGAAAACAAAATGCCTGTTAAGCTAAGCGAAACTTTAAGGCTAAGTTAGACAGTTACCTGACTGACAGTTGCGAAAACTTTATAACTGTCTGGATTTGTCCGTGAAGTGCTTATGAAGCGCAGTTGAGCTGAGAAATTGCGCGTCATAAAAATGTTTACGTTATTTTAATACATAAGTGTTAAGGATGTAGTTTTCACAATCGTCTTATAATGCCTCATTTTGCCTCATTTCGAGTCTGAAGTCACACAAAATGCAATGATTAATGTTTTTAAAGTTATGTAAAATGTTGTTAAGAAATCTGTTGTCCAAGTTATAATTATTCGCACTTGTATCGCCTGTAATGCAGATTTAATTAACTTGGTACAGGCATCGAACTTTGTAAAATCTAAAATATTTTATAGACGTTTGTTGTATACATTTTATGATGCTGAATTATAAATAGTAATAATTGTTATAAAGTTATATTATCATACGCAGAAACGCCTGCGTCGCGTCTTCGCAAAGATATTTTTAAAGAAATGAAAAATTCAGTTGCGAGCAGGGCTTGAACCTGCGTCTTCTGGATAGATACTCCAGACGCCTTAACGAACTAGGCCATCGCAACCACTACTCACAAAGCTGAATTTCTCTTTCCCTTGTTTTTTGAACGCTTTTAAATAATTATCATTATAAATAATATTTTAACAGGAATGGATAGACCTGATAATGGGCTTTCCCTGAACGATCAGATCAACCCGATAAGAAAACCACAGGTATAGTTAATATGGAGACCATGGGAAGGTTCCTAAATTAGGTTAATAATGGTATAAAAAATAACTTATTATATTTTTACACGTGTTCCATATATTATGTGCTATATTTTTTATAAATCTACGATATGTTTATGTAACTAACTGTATGGCAATTACAACGTATAACATATTTATCCGATACCTAATTAATTACGCTATCATTACCTACCGTTCCAGACTGCCGTCAATTATTGCTTCCTCAGTAGATATATCACGGACTCACGGACCAAATATTCGCCCTATTGACTTACAATTAATCATTTATGTTTACTGTTTGAGAAAGGCGTTTATTAGTCCAGTCAACGAATGATTATAGAGGGAAAGTCTTGGAACACAATTTTTGACTACATAACTTTGTTTAGACTAGTTAGGAGGTAAACATATCAAAAGTCCCCGCCCCTAGCCCTTGAGCTTTGGGGGAGGGGGGGGTTTGAAGGTACCATTTTTTGGTTTTTCGCTTATATCTCGGAACCTATGCGTCCTAGCGACATAGTACCTCAGAACAAAATAAAAGCTGATTAAATTTGCTACAAGTAATACTACATAAGTATTTCGATATCTTTTACAGTTTTCGAGATATATGCTCCTGAAAGTCTGTCATTTTGAAAAAATCATTCTAACTTTACATTTTTGCGCTTTTTTACCGGATAACTCTTTTACGATACAGCCATAAGTAAATGCTGGCAAAAGGGTTGTGGAACACTCAATTTCCTTTAATGATACTATAATATTTTATCAATTTTCTTTAAAATGTGCTTTAGTCTAAGCTATTGTAATGTGCTAGCATTACATTGATACATACATTGATTTACAAAGACCTTTTTTCAAAGACCAGGTACCTTTTATAAAAAATATAATATACAGCATTTACATTAACATTTGAAGGAAAATAATATAGTTTTATTGAAGAAAATGTAATGCTCTAAAAGCTTTTTGCCGGCAATTATTAACTAGTTGCATCTTTGAAGATTTCCGTTCTAAAAATGTAAAGTTAGAATGATTTTTTCAAAATGACAGACTTTCAGGAGCATATATCTCGAAAATTGTAGAAGATATCGAAATGCTTTTTCAGTATAACTTGTAGCAAATTTAATCAGCTTTTATTTTGTTCCGAGGTACTATGTCGCTAGGACGCATAGATTCCGAGATATAAGCGAAAAACCAAAAAATGGGGCCTTCAAACCTCCCCCCCTCCCAAAGCTCAAGCGCTAGGGGCGGGGACTTTTGATATGTTCACCGCCTAACTAGGCTAAACAAAGTTACAAAGTCAAAAATTGTGTTCCAAGACTTTCCCTCTATACCCTATTTTAAACATTCGTTGACTGGGCTAAATTGAGATATACACTCTAATGCCAACAAATATTTTACTATCCTACTGCAGATGAAAATAGAAAGTGTATTATTTTTAATAAGATCTACAGTGACCTATAAAATTCGGTGGAGATGTTGTCTCATTCTAATTTAAGGATAGTCGACGATAACACCTTCCTCTAAACCCCTACGTACACAACGCGACGCTTGTCCCCGATACCTGACGACTTTGGTATCCAGGCGACTATTGCAATACTTACCCATAGAGGTAAGTAATCAGGCACGTGTCAATAGGTACATAAGTCGTGAGGTATAAGAGACTTGCGTCGTGTTGGGTATGAAGCATCTTGGAGTAAAAAGCCTATACTGAAATATTATTTGGAGAGTTTATTACATTTTTATGTCAGTTCTACTACATACAGGCTCGGTGGAACGACGATTTTCACAAGAAGACCCCTAACAGCTGGATGAAAGTAGCCGGTTATAGAGTCAAATGGAGAGATGATTGCAGAAATGCAGAGGCCTATATCCAGCAGAAGACTCAGTTATAGTCTGACGATGAAGATGGTATGTAAAAACTCAACGATTGATTAAATTGTACCTACTCCAACCTTTGTTTATCCCTTTGGCGACCACAAGCAAGTGATATAATTAACAACAATGTCAACCCGAAAATTAACAAAAACAGAAAACAAAAGACACACACAATTTATGACAAAGTAAGCCATAAGTATTCCGTTTTCTCATTGTAGCACGGGTCACTAAAAACGTTACCATGAGGCTGGATGAACCAAATGTTTTGGCTCAAAATTCCAAGTATAAGTACACAAAATAGGCAAAAGCAGAAGGTAGGCTTTTTTATAGTCTCTTGCCTTGGATGGCGCGGAAGGGAATGTCAGACTCATACTGACTAAAATCCAAGGTATTTGTTCAATAGCCTTTTAGTTCACGGTTGCCTGTTCAGACAGTCTTGCGAAAAAGACGGTACGCTTAAACTTAAGCGTGAATTGGTACTACTGGAGTCAAAATGGTACTATTTCACAAATGCTGGGACTAAACTCCTGGGTGTCTTGTTGGTAGTTAACTACAAGAACTGATTGGATCTACTGCCGGTGCTCAGCACGAGTCTGACAGTCCCTCCCGTCCCGGTCTGGGCGGGAGGACTCAATTAATGATGTTACCACGATAAAAAGTTGATAAGATACAAAGATAGTAACGCAGTAGGTCAGTCTGCTCTTAACATCAACTGCTTCAAGTGCAGTGCAATAAAATACACCCGTTGCATTAAGTATTGCAAAAATCCACCTACGTCAACACAGCAAGTTAGTTAGTTGAGCGTCCTTAAGCTCCTTCGTCCTTATACATTAAAGATAATTGTGCTGGCTAATTGTATGCACTAGCGGCGGGAGGGCCCTGGTGTCCTGTAATACAGGTTGTTGTACAAACCTACTTGAGGCACCACAGTCTCTCACAAAGTTAGTTCTATTTGTCCATTTTTCATAGCTTAATATTATATTTTATAAGAACTTTATTGTCAAGAGAAAATAAATAAATAAAAACAGCAGCCACTTATATTGAGCTATGTTGCAAATAAAGTGTCATGTTAATTAAGTAAACAAAAAGATCACTTTTTGGTAAAACATTATATTATTTAAACTTTAATATTTCTTTCAAAGTCTTCTCTCAATTCACAACATCGTTTCTATAGTACCTGTTTTGTAAGTGAAAGCGGGCATGCGAGCATTTTCACTGACCTTCTGCACCCATCCATATGTTCTACTGTTTAGGGCCAACATTTATCTCGACAAACTTAATTGGGCCTTCTTGTTTTTCCTTTTGTACATTTATACATGTCTACAAACTGCTTAGGTGTACGAAATTTCTTTTGGCAATTCAGTTACGCGTAAACATACGTGTTGGGTTCGAGAATCAATCTAATAAGGGAACACAAAACTCGATTGTTGGTTACAAAGGGCAGCTCTATCACATTGCCGCTTGTGAAAACAGCATTGAGGAAGGCATTGTGTTCCTGTCAATTTATGCATAACTTCGTATATTATCTATACTCCGATACTAATATTATAAAAAGGAAAAATTTGTTTGTAAGTTTGTATGTACGGGGTAATCTCCGGAAGTAATGAACCAATGTTAAAAATTGTTTCACTGAAAGAAAAAGCTATAAAGTATAAAGATATCATGCATATTTTACCGCCTAACGAAGTGGGCACGGGTCAGCTAGTGTCAAATATTCGTACGTTACGTAAGTTGTTATTCAAGGAGTAATTGTCAAAACAAATGGAGAACCCAGTAAACTTGGTAAAATACGAGCAATTTAATTTAAAAGGATTTATATTAACTGTTAAGCTATTAACAATTCCAACCCGCACTGAGGAGGCCTGTGTCCTAGTATTGGGAACATTAAAGGCTGTTAGCTTTATGGTTTATTAACAAGGCAAGTTATATTAAATTATATGACCTAATTAAATAAATATCCGGATGCAATAAGCTTATAATAAATTATTTATATCAGCGGATATAAAGAAGTGAATTATGGAAAATTATAATTAAGCATACCTTTTTTTTATCGCGGTAAAATCGTCAAATGAGTCCTCTTACCCGGACTGGGAGAGACTGTATGACTTGTACTTGAAAATCCACGGTAATTATTCAATAGCCCTTTACGTTCCTGGGTCGCGGTTACCTGAAGAATTAGTTATACCTAGATGTTGAAAACCACAGTCCCATTAAGAGAGAGTCACTAATACTGCAGCCATCATCATCATCAGCCTTCAATGTTCCCACTGTTGGGACACAGGCCTCCTCTCTGTGAGAGGGAGTGGGCCGTAATCCACCACGCTGGCCCAGTGCGGATTGGTAGATGTCACATGTCTTCGAATTTGATGTTTCTAGGACATGCCGGTTTCCTCACGATGTTTTCCTTCACCGTTTTGAGAGCAGTGGTGATGAAGTAAATTACACAAAGTACTGCGCCAGGCTGGGTTCGAACCCACGACCTACAACTCGTAAGTCGGGGCCGATACCACTGGGCCACCACTGCTCTCTGCCAGCCATAGTAACGATTAAATGACAACCTGAGAAAATTATCAATAGTTCAAATCCCCACTGTGTTTCAGAATTCTCATATACCCTTTAAAAACACAATAAAATATAATTCACAACTTCAAACAATAAAAACTTCCACATAACTAGTAGTTAAGTTGGTGATATTAACGTAACAATTTATGTTATTGTTAACTCCTTGAACTAAGCCTAATGTAAGTACTTGGCTAGGATATAACAAGCATAATAACTTACTAAGTTAAAGTTGGAGCTCACGACCCGAGCTGTGAACACCCTATATGTACATTATGGTATCTTCACTTTTAATTGTTATTTAGAACACTTGTATTACTAACTGTAAAACCTCCTTACTTGACTTGTTAATACTTGACTTGTTATACTTGACTTGTTATAACAAGGTTTTATTAAAAATTGCTTTTTTCTCAGTACTTCCTGTTGAGTATGAGTAGTACTACTTGTTATAAGTTTTTATGTAGACTTTGCTGTTCGTTACTTTTATGACGATATCAATATAATAAGTTTGTTAGGTCTAATATTATAACATCACTTTTGGATTTAATGTACTGAGTCTTAGAGCATAACTGTAATCTCTTTTTTCAATAAATTAAATGAAAGAAAACTCATGCATTGACTAATTTTCCAAATTATAGTGACAATGATCAAATAATCTCGTAGCGAAGTTGCTACGACGTAGCAGCGTAGCAGATCACCATTATATCAGTTACGACACACCAATACGTACTCGCACAAAATTTGAACAGTACAATCGTGCTCCACATTTAAATCATGAAATCGTTTCACGCTTATAAGAAAACCTCTCAAATTATAACAAAGAGTCACGTCATTCCGTCAATATGTTTTTCTCACAAATCGCGTTTTGCAGGTATCCGTTATTGCGTGAAGCTCAGACCGTCGAGACGAGGCATGCATTATGATAATTCGCAGCGTTTCCGTCGGAAGAGGCGGCGCCACGAAACGCTTGGAGGCACGTGATAAACGCACACAAATATAATTTTATAATACACTTGTGTTCTCTTATATCTTTATTTTGGTGAGAGTATAATGGAGAACATGAATGGATATAAGCTCTTGTTGTTTTGCGTAAACGTGTCAAAAAACGGTTGTGGAAAATAAAAGATTGTAGGTAGATAAGTCGTGTAATAATAAGGGAAGTCTGCAATGTTTTATATAAAAAATTAACTGTCCAAATCAAAATATTTTATTTTAAGTAGACCATTTACAATGAGACAAGTGGCGAATTGTCGTTCGGCGTGGCGGTCTAAGGGGGAGGCCTATGTTCAGCAGTGGACGTTTTCCGGCTGATGATGATGATGATGATGATTTACAATGAAGCTCGACGTGTCCCGGAGAATGAATTTACCTGTCTTGGATACTGCACGAAATTAATCAGAAAAGAATAGTGGTGGAGTAGGAAAAATATGTTTCCACTTCCCTCCATGCAAGCAGGACACAGAACAAAGCAAGGCCAATAGGCACAAAGGGACATTACAACTGGTCTTCATTGTCTCGGCGCTTTTCTGGTGGTTGCCACTGTTGATTCTGGCTCTCAGGAGTTGCAGTGGTTTGGGAATAGTGTGGGGGGTTTGTCCCGTTTAAAAAAAAAGACCATTTACAGTTATTCCATTATTATTTTAATATTTTACGACAGTTTCGGGTTTGACCTCTATCTAGCCTGATGACGAGGATGGGGTCGATGGCGAAGCATGCTTGCCTTGAAACCTATTCACTCTTGACTTTGTAATTTTGTATTATCAAAAACAAGACAAAATAACTGAAGCAGACGCCGAGCCCCGTACCCGTCGAATAGCCTATCGTTATAGATAATAAGCTTTATATGATGTATAATTAGTATTAATTACCCTATAATTAGCATAAGGATAAATAAAAGAAACGATAGGCCCGCACAAGGCGGAAAATGTATGTAAACTTTGTTATGAATCTTATTTTCAACAGCATTTCCTTATAAGGTAGCGAAAATACTGTGTTCATGTTATATCGAAAACATTACCAAATATGGTCATGAAAGCAGCACATCGTCTATTGTGGGCGGGGCTTCCGACAGGTCGGAACCTGTCCACCCTAAATAACCAGGAAAATCACTTTAAGGGCTATGATTGGTCAGACGGCCCGGAGACACAGCAAGGTCCCGCCACAACGTACGATGTGGCGTTTTACTATAATAGTAAGACAATTTTTCTCAGTAGCAAGTTCAATCAGTTTTTCCTTTATTTTCTTATAGTTTATAATATTTACAAGTTAGTTTTAAGTACTACTGTGAGCCCCCACGTGCCTTGTATATATGATTATGTTGTTATTATGTTCAGAAGTGTAAATAGTGAAGTAAAATTGTTGTGATTATATTACGTGAATCAGTTTTAAATGGTGAAGTGTCTGCTCTATGTAAATTGGTAATAAAAGTGTCAAAACGTAGCAGTGTTTAATTAAAGTAAAGTCATACAGTCCACCCAGAACATCTTGGTCCATTCGAGGCCGAATAAGTGATAGAAAAGTGCCGGTATATTAAAACGCGTAAACAAAGTGTCGTAAGCAGATATATAAAACTGTAAGTACTGAACAATAATAACTTAAGTGTATCGCGAGTGAATAAAGTATCGTGATAAAGGCAAAGTGGTGTTCTCTGTGTCGAAAATCGCGATCATAGTGCGCGTTAAAGTGACCGGTAGAACTGTGGGGCTCACAGTAAAGTGTAAATAAGATTCTGTGCGCGTTATTAAGTATATACTGATGTTATATACTTCGGGAGTGACCGCGTCGCGAAAAATAACTAGTTCGCGTCTCGATTAAACGAAGTGACCGTCGCGTAAAAAGTAGATACGCATCGTATATAAGCGCGCCATAGTATATAGTGCGCGCCGCGTCGTCCGTCGGAAGTATATAGTGCCGTCGCGGTAAATAGGGCTAGTCGTGATATAGTAACAGTGTCGAAGTGCGCGTAAGTGTAACGTCGTAGTGAACGGATCTGGACAAGTCCAAACCGGGTTACGAACTGTCGTGTGTTGTGCTCCACGCTTAAAGTCAGCCATCAGTTTGAAAGATGGTTATCACCCGAAGCCAAGGTGATGCTGCAGAGGCAGAGGACCAGAGGCGGGCCCTACAAAGGAGGGCAGAGGAGCAAAGGGAGGCAGTTCTTCGCCAGGAAGCGGAACGGATTCAAAGGGAGAGACTACGGAGGATTTCACTAGACCCGCCAGCGTCACCAGTTGTAACAGGTGACCAAAGTACTATCAATTCACGACTAAATACCGCGCCCCTTACGACGGTGGACACAACCACGGCGGGACCATCATCGGGACTTCTACTGAGTGAAGACCATGGACAACGACGAAGGTCACCCGCCAGGTCAGAGAGGTCACAGAGGTCACAGAGGTCACAAAGGTCAACGAATAGTTTTGCAACGCGCATAAGGCTAGCAGAGTTAGAGGCTGCAGAAAAGCTAGCAGCCATACAGAAGAAGTCTCTTGACATAGAAGCAGACATGGTCAAGAAAAGGCTAGCCGCTGAAGTGTCCGTCATACAGGACGAACAGGAGAGCCTGCGGGACGAGCCCCTCGTTCCCCAGGAGGAAAGCCACCACAGTCGAGTGGACGAATGGCTTCAAACGAACCCCCTCAGAGCACGGGGGGAGGGGGGCACGGGAGCCCCCCCGGAGGACTCGAGACGTATCAAATTCGACATGCCACGGGGAAGGTCGCCGACACCGACGAGGCACAGGAACAGCTCGACAACTTGGCAGCGACCCTAGAAAGGATGGCAAGACCCCGACTGCGGCATACGGATTTACCAGCGTTCTCCGGTGGTGTCAACGAGTGGCTGCCATTCAAAGCGGCCGTGAATGATACTACCAACATGTACAACATATCGCCTGCTGAGAACATACAACGGTTAAGGAGCTGCCTTAAGGGAGAAGCAAGGGAGGCGGTGTCCGCCCTCCTACACACCGCTACCGATCCAGGGGACATCATGAAGACACTCGAACAGTGTTTCGGCCGACCGGAAGTACTCATCGATCGCGCTATCGACGAGCTGAAGAGGATGACGAAGCCCACTGCATCAGCCGCGGACCTGAACAATTTCGCCATCAAGGTGCAGAATACAGTGAGCGTGATCAAGTCGGTCGACCGAAGAGGATACCTGTACAACCCGTTGTTGACACGCGAGGTACTGGAAAAATTAAGCCCGCACATACGAGCAAGATGGTGCGACTTTGCCTACGACAACGACGACACGACGGAGCCGGAGATAGTGTTGCTGTCCCGTTTCCTGATGCGGGAAGCTGACAGGGCGTTGAGATACACATACGCCCCGCCCACCAGCGCCGCGCCCGCCAGCCAGAAGAAGGAGACCAGGCAGCCAGTGACAGCGAGGAAGAAGACCAGCCCCGTCTACACAGCCGTCGAAAACCAGGAAGAAAAAGGTCAGTGCCCTAACTGCAAACAAGATCATGTGCTACCAAAGTGTCCCAAGTACAAGGGTATGAGTGTCGACCAGCGGTGGGAATACCTGAAGGCCAACGGCATATGTTTCCGATGTGCCGAGAAGAACCATAGGCGATATAATTGCAAGACCAAGGCGTGCGGCGTAAATCAGTGCCGCCGACCTCATCACGCCTCCCTCCACCAAGAGAGGGCGGCCAATAAGGAAGAAGCGACGACCGCGAAATCTACCGCAGAGCCCAGCAAGGAGGAAGCAGTGCTGTCGGTGGCGACTAAGTCCGCCGCCGGCCCAAAGAGAGTGCTGCTGAAGATGTGCCCCATCATAGTCACCGGGTCACGGGGGGAGGTCAAGACGTACGCGTTGTTCGACGAAGGAGCAACCGTCACCCTCATTGATGAAGACCTGGCGACCAGCATCGGAGCGGAGGGTACTTCACGCCCGCTGCGCATACGCGGCGTGAACATGTCTTCAGAGGAGCAGGAAAGCAAAGCGGTACGGGTGCAAGTCAGAGGCATCCGGAAAGACGGCCAGTCGCACGAGCTTCGAGCAAGAACCATCAAGGACTTGAGGCTCCATCAACAATCCATCCCAGACACCCTGCTGGATCACAAGCACCTGCGAGACCTGCCGAAAGAAGAAGTATGTTACGAGCAGGTCCGCCCCGGACTCTTGGTGGGCACGGACCACTGGGAGTGCATAGTGACCAGGGAACTCCGAGTCGGCGGCCCCAATCAGCCAGCTGCCTCAAAGACGAAGTTGGGATGGGTGGTGCACGGAACAGCGCCACGAAGCATCGTCGCTGACGAAGAAAATGTGCTGCACGTCATCGAGAACAGGAAAGGAGACGAACAATTACACGACCTAGTCGAAGCGCACTTCAAGATAGAAGCCTTGGGCGTCGCCAGGAAGCCCCGAGTGAACGAGGCAGACCAAAGGGCGGCGGATATCGTGCAAAAGACGATAAAGAAGATCGACGAAGGCTACGAGGTGGGGCTGCCGTGGCGAACAGACAACGTTGTCATGCCACCCAGCTACGGAGCAGCGCTAAGAAGGTTGAGAAAGATAGAAGAAAAGATGGACGCGTCACCGGATTTCGCCGTGCAGTACACCACACAAATCGACAACCTGTTGTCGAAGGGATACGCGGTGCCATGCGACGGGACAGAGAAAGAGAGTAACGTCTGCTGGTACCTTCCTCATTTCGCCGTACAGAATCCGAACAAGCCGGGGAAACAAAGGTTAGTCTTCGACGCGGCGGCGACGAGCTACGGAAAGTGTCTCAATGACGAGCTGCTGGAGGGTCCAGACTTGCTGTTGTCCCTGCCGGGAATAGTCTTCCGTTTCAGAGAGCGGGCAGTGGCGGTCACCGCGGACATACAAGAAATGTTCCTGCGGGTGAAGATACGACGGGAGGACCAACCAGCTCAGCAGTTCCTGTGGAGAGGACGGGACAGGACGTCGCCCCCGCGCCACTACAAGATGACAAGTATGATTTTCGGAGCAGCGAGTTCCCCATACATGGCTCACTACGTCCGGAACCACAACGCAGAGCTTCACGGCAGTGAGTATCCCAGGGCCCTGGAGGCCATAACAAAGAGTCATTATATGGACGATCTGGTAGTAAGTTACAGCGATCCAGAGGAGGCGTGGAGAGCGGTAGAAGAAATAAGGAAGGTGCACGCGGCCGCCGGCTTCACGCTGCGAGGCTGGAGCTCCAGCGATGCGACGGTCCTGCGCGACGTGCCCCAGACGCTCCACACTACCACCCCGACTCAGCTAGGAGGAGAGCAGCCTGAGAGCAAGATCCTCGGGCTGTACTGGAACGCGGAACGAGACGAACTCGGGTTCAACACGTCCATGAACCGAGTGCCATCAGAGGTGAGAGAGAGAATCCGTGCGCCCACTAAGAGAGAAGCGCTGAGCGCCGTGATGTCGATTTATGACCCGCTAGGTCTCTTGAGCCATTTTACAGTACGAGCGAAGATAGTACTCCAGAGCCTGTGGCGTCTGCAGACAACGTGGGACACGCCAATCCCGGAGGAAGAAAACGAGCTCTTCGCGGCCTGGCTGAGTCAACTACAAGAGGTGAACAGACTGCGGCTACCCAGGTGCTACCTCAACAAGAAAACACAGCGCATCGAGCTACACGTGCTGTGCGACGCTAGCGAACAAGCATACGCGACGGTGGCCTACTGGAGAGCGGTGAACGAAGACGGAAGCATCGAGGTCGTGCTGGTCGCGGCCAAATCAAAGGTGGCACCGCGGCGAGCCCAGACGATACCACGTCTGGAGCTGCAGGCAGCGGTAATAGGGGCCCGACTCGCCGACACCATCAGAAGGGAACACCGCCTCGAAGTCGACAGGACAGTCTACTGGACGGACTCCTCCACGGTGGTGCACTGGATCCACCACGACATGAAGAGGTACACGCCGTTCGTCGCACACCGACTGGGCGAAATCGCCGAGCTCACCAGCAAAGAGGAGTGGCGCTGGGTGCCTACGGAACACAACGTAGCGGATGACGCCACACGACTCACTGACGCGCCGATCAGCGCGACCGACCGCTGGTTCCGCGGGCCGAGCTTCCTGTACTTGCCAGAGAAGGACTGGCCTGGGAAAACGGCGTCAGAAGATACACAAGAAGAAGAGGTCCTGCACACTGTGCCGGGCCCTGAACGAGACAGCTGGCTGCCCGACCCTGCCCGCTTCTCAAGATACGAGACGCTGGTGCGTGCTGCTGCGCGCGTGTTGGCATTCATAGACGCGTGCCGCCGCGTCTCGACTGGACTACAGCATCGGCACATAGAACGCGCCGAGAAGGAGCTCCTGCTGAAGGCGCAGCGGGACAGCTTCGCTGAAGAGATGGAAAAGTTCCGGTCTGCTCGCCCTATCACCCGGGCGAGTCGCCTGTACAGACTGGACCCTGTAATAGAAGACGGCCTGTTACGCGTGCGAGGACGTATTGAAGCCTCAAACGCGCCAGTGGAGGTCAAGCGACCCATCATTCTAGACGGTCGCCATCAGGTATGTAAACTAATAGTAATGCGCGAGCATTGCGCCGCTGGTCATGCCAACAGGGAACGAGTGACGAACGACCTGCGGCAGCGCTACTGGATCATCCACCTGCGGCCCACGGTACGGGCCATCGAGAAGGCCTGCGCGTATTGCCGGAGGCTGCGAGCGACGCCACAACCACCGGCCAAGGGAGACCTGCCGCGCGCCCGCCTGGACCCCTTCCACCGCCCGTTCACCAACTGCGGCGTGGACTATTTCGGGCCCATGATGGTGAAGGTGGGCCGGCGCCGAGAGAAGCGGTGGGGCGCACTGTTTACGTGCCTCACCTCCCGCGCCGTGCATCTCGAGCTCGTCGCATCACTATCCACGGACTCGGCAATCATGGCGCTGAGAAGGATGGCCGCGCGCCGCGGCTGGCCGCGGCTCATGTATTCAGACAACGGGACCAACTTCAGGGGAGCCGACCAAGAACTGCGAGCGGCGTATGCGGAGTGGGCACCGGCGCTGCGAGAAGAAGGACTGCTGCACAGGATGGAGTGGCGGTTTATACCTCCTGGCGCACCCAACCAGGGAGGTGCGTGGGAGCGGCTGGTGCGCTCCGTGAAGGCTGCCCTCGCTGCGACTCTGCGCGAAAGGGCACCTGCAGAAGAGGTGCTGCTGACTCTGCTCACTGAAGCGGAGTTCGCCATCAACGCGCGCCCCTTGACTCATGTCAGCGTGAGTCCCACCGATCCAGAGGCCCTCACCCCTAACCACTTCCTGTTGGGGTCTTCCATGGGCCTACCCTCAACCGGGCCTTGTGACGAGGCCGACCGACGTGCTTGGCGGGCCAGCCAGGCCCTTGCTGACCACTTTTGGCGACGCTGGCTGCGGGAATACCTTCCGACACTGGTACCCCCGCGGCGAGCCGCAGAGCAACCGACGACCGCCGGAAATCGGCGACGTCGTCATCATCGCCGACGGCACACTGCCACGGAACGTGTGGCCGATGGGAATCGTCGAGAAACTCTACCCGGGACCTGACGGCGGCATCAGGGTGGTCGACGTGCGAACGAGGACCGGCATCTTTAAGCGTCCCGTCAGTAAGCTCGTCGTGCTGCACAAGGAAGAAGAGGCTGCGCAGGCTACGCCGGGGGGAGAGATGAAGCAGACGCCGAGCCCCGTACCCGTCGAATAGCCTATCGTTATAGATAATAAGCTTTATATGATGTATAATTAGTATTAATTACCCTATAATTAGCATAAGGATAAATAAAAGAAACGATAGGCCCGCACAAGGCGGAAAATGTATGTAAACTTTGTTATGAATCTTATTTTCAACAGCATTTCCTTATAAGGTAGCGAAAATACTGTGTTCATGTTATATCGAAAACATTACCAAATATGGTCATGAAAGCAGCACATCGTCTATTGTGGGCGGGGCTTCCGACAGGTCGGAACCTGTCCACCCTAAATAACCAGGAAAAATCACTTTAAGGGCTATGATTGGTCAGACGGCCCGGAGACACAGCAAGGTCCCGCCACAACGTACGATGTGGCGTTTTACTATAATAGTAAGACAATTTTTCTCAGTAGCAAGTTCAATCAGTTTTTCCTTTATTTTCTTATAGTTTATAATATTTACAAGTTAGTTTTAAGTACTACTGTGAGCCCCCACGTGCCTTGTATATATGATTATGTTGTTATTATGTTCAGAAGTGTAAATAGTGAAGTAAAATTGTTGTGATTATATTACGTGAATCAGTTTTAAATGGTGAAGTGTCTGCTCTATGTAAATTGGTAATAAAAGTGTCAAAACGTAGCAGTGTTTAATTAAAGTAAAGTCATACAGTCCACCCAGAACAATAACTATGTGCTATTCACATGGCATGACGCTGTAGAAGTATTTTAGTAAACTTATACAATTCAAAGCGTAGATCTCTATTAGAAAAGCCATAGTCATATATGCAAGGAACTCGATGGATACTCTAATAAATCAGAACATTGCCATATAAAAATATATAACCATATAAGAATGTCAAACTTGTATAATATATTTTTATCACTCAAAATAATTACAACTACCTATACAGAAATAATTGTCTCATCATAATCATCTGCCTAGTCTTTCAGCGACTGCCTGTCGGACCTCCACAACCCAGTAACTGGGTAATACGATACCCCATGGTAGGACTGGATGTCAGACTTTAGAGTTCTAAAGTCTGACATCCAGTCCTAAGTAAGTTCTAAAGAGTGTTTTCGAGAAGTTTCTCACTAACAGTAACGACTGTCATAGATCTACAAATGACAGCCGGAACCAACGGCTTTACGTGCTTTCCGAGGCACGGAGGAAACTCGCTATGACAGATGGTCACCCATCAACAGACCAGCCTCAGCAAGCGCGACTTAACCCGGAAGATCGGCCTGTGCGTCTGTAATTATTTAGCCACAAGCCTATGACTCTATGACCTTGAAAATGATTTTGTCTTTCCAGTGTTTAGGTTATCGACTCCATGTGATTAATATAGTGTGGGCAGGATATAATAAGAAAGGGTTAATTACGCAGTATTTATTGGCTTTTAATGGGCCGATCAAAATAATATATCACTTCTACTAGACTAGTTAATCATAGTTCCGTAATTACAGGTAATTAACATCGACCCTAATTATAAATTCACGTGTCATGGATTATGTGATTTGGGAAATTCCTACACGCAAGATATTAAGCCTATTTTCTCTGAAATACTAACATTCTGGTAACTGTACAAAATTTTAGGTTAGAGCTTAATTAATGCCATCAATTAATCATAAATCCTGATTCGGAACAACTATTTATAATCCTCATGGAATGGCTAAATCACTGTTCGCTCTGGGAATCAGAGCTAGCGTCCTAATTACGTAACAAACTGTAAAACGTATTGCGAGAAATTTTGAAATACTTCTCTAATTTTTTTTAAATAAGTCTGTCTACTCATGAATGAACTGAATAACATTTACAGCAGTTTTATGCATTTATTTGCAACATTACAACCTTGACAGTGACGCTTGAGATTGCTAAAAGAAAAAACCGGCCAAGTGCGAGTTGGACTCGCCCATGAAGGGTTCCGTAGCAGCAAGCATAGATTAGAGATATAATTATATTGAGATTAGTAAGTAATATACACAAACAATAAAAATAACTTTGTTTCTCATAGTATTTGTATGAATGGCAAAGTTATATTTGCGGTTTCTGAAAATGTACTATATCTCAAAAACTGCTAACTGTATCTCATCCAAACCAATTTTCGTTGGTAGTTTTGATTGAGGTCTACATTATATATTTTTTTTAGTTTTATCATTCTCTTATTTTAGAAGTTACGGGGGGGGGGACACACTTTTTGCCACTTTGGAAGTGTCTCTCGCGCAAACTGTTCAGTTTAGAAAAAAATGATGTTAGTAACCTCAATATCATTTTTAAAGACCTATTCATAGATACCCCACACGTATGGGTTTGGTGAAAAAATTTTTTTTGAGTTTCAATTCTAAGTATGGGGGGCACGCCCAAAATTTGTTTTGTTTTGATTTTTGTGTGAAAATCCTCATGCGGTTCACATAATACATCTTTCTACCAAGTTTCAACAGGATAGATCTTATACTTTCGACAAAAAGTGGCTGTGACATACACGGACAGACAGACAGACATGACGAATCTATAAGGGTTCCGTTTTTGCCATTTGGCTACAGAACCCTAAAAAGCCATTTGTGTGCCGGGCCATGTACCTACTAACTAAAAAAAAAAACAAATAATCTAATATATTAAATTCTCGTGTCACAGTTTTCGTTGCCATACTCCTCCGAAACGGCTTGACCGATTTTGATGAAATTTCTTATCCGGTATCTATGAGAATCGGCCAACATCTATTTTTCATCCCCCTAAATGTTAGGGGTAGTCCACACCTAATTAATTTTTAAATTATTTATATGGCAAAACAACGTTTGCCGGGTCAGCTAGTATAATATAATATTCTACAACTATCACACAACGCCATCTAGTCCCAAGCTAAGCAGAGCTTATGTTATGGGTACTAGACAACTGATAAACATACTTATATATTTCTAAATACATACATAATATT
Organism: Agrotis exclamationis; assembly: GCA_950005045.1. NCBI lineage: Eukaryota > Metazoa > Arthropoda > Insecta > Lepidoptera > Noctuidae > Agrotis > Agrotis exclamationis. Next base: position 11,252,166 of record OX465436.1, on the reverse strand, counting down.
ACTATAGACAAATTACACCCAGACACAGAACAAAATAATGATCGTGCTCATCACACAAACATTTGTCCTGGGTGGGAATCGAACCCACAACCTCCGGCATAGCAGTCAGGGTCACTAACCACTAGACCAACAGGCCTGTCCAAATAAAAACTCTACTTTGAATAATCCGTATTCATGCCAAATCTCAGTTATTTAGTAATAAGAGACTCTGAGCTAAGCTGTGGTTAGAAGGATGTCGGAACTACATACCTATAAGAATTCTTTGTACACTACGGAACTCTAAGAAACGATAACTATACTTACCTACTTAGAGATACAAAATTCTCTTCGCCTTGTATACGTATACTTTTATGCATGTATTTACTTTCTACGTGTACTAACTCGTTTTAATACCAACGTTTACTGCTATATGGAAGTAAAACATCAACAAAATCTTTGTATGATACCTCTTACATGTTTTATATCCATGGAAATAAATTGCTCTTTTAAGACGTTGTTTGAGTAGCGCTTAACTTCTACAAATTAAAAATGTTACTTTTAATATCAAAAATATATTAAAATTGACGGATGAAAAAATTGTGGAACAGATGAACCTTTAAGGGCTGATTTTTCAATAGTCAGATAACTTTTATCTGAGGAATAAAAATGGCGGTTTGACAGCTTATCTATAGAAAATATGTCAAACCGCTACTTTTATTCCTCAGATAAAAGTTATCTGACTATTGAAGAATCAGCCCTAAGACAAATATTTAATTTTTTATATCTGTATTTTTTTTACTTGTATTTACATTATAGAAAACATATAATATGTTGCTACACTCTAGCATATTATAAGTTTCACTTGATGGCATGGTTGACACAGTGGCTGAACAATCGACTGCTGTGTGGCATGTCGCGGGTTCGATCCAAAAAAATATATTTGTTTTGAAGTAGTTTCTTCGTGTATAGGTGTTTGTGAATGTGAATTTCTTTGTTAAACGCACCCACGATACAGAATAAATTCCTAGTGTTGTAAAAATTAAAAAAAACACTGAATTAGCTCTTTTTCACGCCTAATACATAGATAACTGTACTATGACTATTATAACAACGATCTGAAACAGCGGAATGACTTTTGTCAAAAAGAAAAGACATTCTTTAGTAGACTGGCTGGCACGAACAAATCGCAATAAGAAAACTTCAACATGCAATCGCTAGTAAACCGACAGATATTCAAAACATCTAGCATTTCAGGACGCCGAACTATTGACCTAAGTGAAGCAAAACAAAGGTGCTTATTACCTAACGCCTATATTACACGGGTCGGCGCGCGGCGGGTCGGCACATGTATCGAGGTGGCGGAATGAAACGGCTTCGATCACGCAATCCCGCTGAAAACCTGAAAAATATCCAATACCTGCCAAACTACAGATATTTCCGTTCACGAAAATAAAATATCCGAGTCCATCTCACACTTTATCATTCTTTAACGACATCACATAAAATAATATTATTTAAAATCCAGTACGATGCGGAATTAAAGCCATATTTAAAACGTTGAATACTTACCGTCCATAAACCTTCGTTTTAAACTAAAAGTTTACGATTTTAAACAATAAAGCGTATATTCTCTTTGTATAAATCGCGCATTTTATCTATGCGAAATGAGCATCGTTACTTTAGATTTTAGGTGGCAGTAAAAGATATGCGAAGATGTTCAACTCTCAAACAGCTTTGCTTTTACGCCAAATCTCGGTAAGTGTCTTTAAAATGAATAGAAGCTTCTCCCTAATACTCACCTAATTACAGACTAAATTGTTGCACACTTAATGTTTGAAGATGGAAAATAATGAAGAGATTACTGCCGCAAGAATAAATGAAGAACCTGTTTAGAATTTGTTTAGGGATCTTCTGCGTTGTAACTATACTTAGAATACAGTTTTCGCAAAATCGATTCGAAACCGATTCGAAATATCACGTTTGGCACGGTGTCTTGAATCGATTATTCAATTCGAGTGAGTCTCGAGTGAGGAGTGAAAATCGGTCAGCGGCGCCGCAAGGGACCTCCGCCGCACTCCCGGAGGTGAGGGTCCACGTGACTGGACTTTATTCAGTCCACCACCTTTATTCTGCGCCGCGTTACAGCGGACAATCTGGATAGATGATGTGATTAAGTGGCTACGTCTGTTTTGGGTAGATTGGATTTATTGGACTACTCTAGCTGTGGTTTGTGTTGTGTTTTAGAATGAACTGTCGTACGAAGAAGAGGCTATGTCGAAGAAACCGGAAGGGCTTTATGTTTTGAAAAGAACAGATGTGAACTTTATGTTTTAAAAAGAACAGATGTTAATTTTACAATAATATTACGTAGTTGAATACAAGACAAAAAAAAAACAATAAAATTAATAACAATACGACACAAACACAAAATAAAATCAGTCAATTTGGTACGCAACAGAAGGTAAATCCATTCATCGAGTCGAAACGAAATAACACATTTAGTCCCCTTACCACGAAACCTCATTTAATAAATATTATATTCGTTGCAGAATAAATAATAGTATTTTAGATGCAAATTAATATGCGGAACAGGTGAAAGCCAAAGCCAATCCCAGTCGGGGAAGCATTCGCGTGACTCCATTTTATGTTGTAAGCGTAACATTATAGCTTTCGTCCTAATTGCACTAATGATTCAAATTAATAACGTGGAAAGATAATGAGATGTGTTACACGCGTACTGTAATTAATTATGCTCACTTTTTTATCATGGAATCCGTTTAGAATGTTCATTTATTAAAAAAATACGCCATATTTTTTATTATGTTCTATTTTTTGACATTTGATTTAATTTTGAAATCCGAACCAATTTTTTCTTTCTGTTACAGTGAACAGAACTGTTTTGTTTTTATTTTATAAACCTTTTTTTTGTTTCTAAACGTCACGAAAAACCTTCATATAATCAACTTACTGTCTACTCCTGACCCGCGGCCCTTTTTTTGGCAAGCGTTCAACTTTAACTAATGAGTTGCTTGTACTTTTGATGTTAAACATTAATTTTCGTCTAAAGTTAATAGAATATTATAGGTACGAGTAAATAGGTATTTTCGTTTCGTTCGTCTAACGTTTGAGATATATCACTAAGGAAGCAACACAATAATATAGTCCAAATATTATACTGTAACGGTACTCGTAGGTTTTCGTCTGAATTTTTGTTTGAATAAATTCTCAGTTTTTTTTTTAATTTATTTATCAGTAAAATACAAAATACAGAATTTAAATTAATAATAGCAACCAAAAACCACAGAGGTTTAGACTTGTGCTATCAAGAGTCTTTTTCAAAAGTTTACTAACAAAGATCGCATATATAACAAATACAAAACACATTATCATATATCAAAACCAGCTTATAATATTTTCTTTTAATATAAAACGCACATTGATATTATTCTGAAAACGAAACATCATCAGCCTATAATGTTCCCACTGCTGGGACACAGGCCTCCTCTCTATAAGAGGGAGTGGGCCATAATCCACCACGCGGGCCCAGTGCGGATTAGTAGATGTCACATGTCTTCGATTTTTTGGTTCTAGGACATGCCGGTTTTCTCACGAAGACGACACAATTACACAAAGTGATGCGCCTGGCTAGGTTCGAACCCATGACCTACAACTCGTCGGGAAGTCGGGACAGATACCACTGGGCCACCACTGCTCAACAGACATAAATCGAGACAACCAATCAGGACGTAAATCGAGTTAAAATAAAATATGGAGTTTAATATTCTGAGTATTCCTTATCTATCCACCTACACAAGAACACAAATTCATTTCAAGAACCTTGAAACCCTTTATGAAACGCCTTGAAAAATAGAATAAAAGGTAATTATAGAAAGAAGGCTAAACAATTCATAACGAACACAGTTTTAAATACCAGGATACTTTGTTTACAAACTTTATTAGTATAAGTAAACCATTTGTAAATTCCTTCTAACTGGTAACAAGCGGTAACTGTATAAAACTATGGTACTTTAACGTACGAGAATTAATCACGCAAGGTGAGCTCGCTCTTGATCAATTTATTTTTAACCGACTTCAAAAGAAAAAGTAGGTTCTCAGTTCGACCTGTATGTATGTATATATGTTTGTCCGGATTTTGATGCAGTTTCCAGGAAAGTGTTTATTACATTCTGGAGAAGGTTTTAGTATATAACACTAATAGGTATCCCGTGACGTTGCCCGCGTGGATCCGTTTTGCTTACTTGGATTATAGATTTTCAGAGACGATTGCATGTTTTTCCGCGATTATCTCGCGTTTGGCTGAACCGATTTTGATGCGGTTTTCAGAAAAGTGTTCGTTACATTCTGGGGAAGGTTTGTATATAACAATAATGGATATCTCATGAATTTGCCCTAATACTCGTAGGTCCGTTTTTGTTGCTTACTAGGATTGTAAATTTTCAAAGACGCCGATTATCAGAAGATTTTTGTTGAATATCTAAACTAATAAAGGGAAAAATAAAAAACTTTTTGAAAAAAAGGGAACTGACTTCAAAACCAAATATAAAAAACTGTAAAATGACTTTTCTTTCGGAAGTCGGTGGCCATAGTCAATGAAATAAAAAACAAAGCCACCGACTTTCGAAAGAAAAGTTATTTTACAGTTTTTTTTTGTATTTGGTTTTGAAGTCGGTTCCCTTTTTTAAAATTCTAGTTGACTAGCAAGTTCACACAGTTTTTCTTGACCATAAATCAATATCTCGATTAAGCTATTTATATTTTTTTTATTTAGACCACGCTGTCCCCCCTGTTGGGCAAAAGCCCGCCTCAATACCTTCCAATAGCTCTTCCTCTGTGCCTTATCTACTTACCACCTTTTTCCGGGCCAACCTCGGTGTTCATTTAAGTAAAATATTATTTTTACAGATATACAAGATCGCAGGGAATAGATGGATAAGAGACGCACAGAACCGAGAGATATGGCATAAAAAGGGGGAGGCCTATACCCAGCGGTGTGTGATCCCGGGCTGATATGATGATGATGATGATACCTGAAGAATAAAACGGTCACACACTTATACGGAGAGTACCTTTATTTTATAAAACACTAGTGGCCCGTCCCAGCTTCGCACGGGTATATTAAGAACCGCTCGTCCGATTTTGTGCAAACTTCACATAAAGTATCTACTAAATAGTTCGAACAAAGCCTAAACATTTGGTTTGGATAGGTGAGCCCGTTCTTGATTCATAACATGACAACGAAAAGTGGCATTAATTTTTATATATTAGATAGATTACGACGGCAAAAGTAAGGTGAAAATAACAAAATTTCATTCGATAAAGCTTCGAGAACGCACGTGTGTTGCATGCTCTGCGAGTTTTTAATTCCATTCCATTACAATGAAAGCAATCTTTCAAAACTATTTTTATTAACAGCCTGTCTCTGATAGCTTACAAAACATCTTTGCAAAACCCTCATTTAACTTGAGACAATACGAAACGATATTATGACCAATGTTTGTCACATTCAAACTTGGAAGCTTCCAGCAAGTATTTTAATAAAAACTCTCTTCTCAAAAGGAACTCGCAAGGAGTTTCTTGCTAACAGTAAAGGTGTATATTTGCATGATTTTAATTAAATTCTTCTCTCGGTATAACTGTAAACGTTAACAGAAAAAAAAGAAATTTTACAATGGACTAGGTTGAGAGGAAATAATAAAGTCTCTCAAGATAGTTTATAAAACTGATAAGCAATTTATTCAGCTTTCCTTTCTTTGTATACTTTTGAAAGAAAACAAAAGCTTTTAATATTGTCTTTACTGTTTTCAGTGACAAAGAATCTTGGTGAAAAGAAATATGTAAATATATAGCTAGAACAAGTCGAGAGGGGCGACGACCGCGCAGTCATAAACTCAATGGGCATTTGATATAGTGGAGGACTGAGGGAAAACTGGCTGGGATTAGTGGAGGTCCGGAAAAAAGTGGCGTGTTTGAGGGTCAACACTTTATTGATACGAAAAACAAGAAGGTGTCTATGAAAGGATTACTTTTACTTCGGATATCGGATCGTTTGTCAAGTTTTTCCAGAAGTTCGTTAGCATTTGACAGTGAGGTATAGGAGGCGTGCAGTGTTTGGTGGCTCGTTAAGAGCTCGCAAGCGTCGGTAAGTCTACGGTTCGTTAGTGATGTGACTCGGGTCCCCGTCTCGTTGGCACATCGATCCTGTATTGATGTAGTGACTGACAATAATGTTGAGCGCTAGAACAACGAGTACTTGCTTGAAATATCTACGATGTTCATCAACTTTTTCTGTTCTCATTTTCGCAGTAACATTAGATAAATCGTACTTATTTTCGTCGTTCTGTGGTAAAGTTACGTTTGAGACTGATCTTTCTTTATATCACTAAAATCAACTTACTAACTTTCAACTATAGGGGGTAGAATAATAATAATAAAAAAAAACAAACAAAAGTTGTCCTTGCAATAATTACCAAAACAACAGAAACAAAATTAGCAAAATCAGTTGAGCCGAATTCAAGTGAGGCTCATACATCAGAGATTTTTATTTTTATTTATACTCATTTTTTAAAGGAAACACAAACAGTCTCATACTAATAACAACCCAAAATACAAAAAATATTTATTTATTATATTTTATTTAATCATTTATTTACACACAATATAAAATAAAGTACATTCCAAAACTTAAAAGTACAAAGGCACTGCTTATTTCATAAGAAATTTCTACCAGCAGACTAATTTTACAATAAAATCAACAAAACTAGATTCCATTTAGTTGGTTAAAAGGAGCCTGTCAAGTCGCGCAGCATGGCACACGCCTTGTCATCTGTCCGTAAACAAATTGTGCCGTAGTGCCCCAACCCATTGTGGACTGCTCACATCCGTCCAACGCGATCAAACACCCGCCAGCTGTAGCGTCAGCGAGAGAACTAAGTGACCAATGTTCTTTTAAAAAGGGAATTTGTAACTAGCCTGTTAGATTTTCTGTCTCATGATGTTACAGGTTGTGTGGTTCCTTGATACTACATTTAAAACAGCTTCCGATTAGGCAGATCGTTGGTAGGCTACTACTCCACAAGAGAAAACTGTAATATGCTCAATCATAGAACAACATCACGCCTGTAATCTCCGATGGGTTAGGCAGGGTTGTACCTAATTGTATACACATTTCGCTAGCTATGTTTTGGCCTCGTTTAATAACCGGTCACTAATCCAGACTCCGTGACTGTTGCTAAGAAATTCCTATAAAAAACTGAATTTAACTTTGTCCGAAATGGGAATCGGACTTCCTCTTATTTAGCAGTCGCAATTAGAAAAAAACTTTTTCAAAAAAAATGTAACCGCCTTCAAAAACAACCACAAAAAAGGGTAAAATAACCTACAAAATAACTTTTCTTTCAGAAGTCGGTGCCTTTGTTTTTTTTTTTTCATTTCATTGTCTTTTTTGCCACCGACTTCTGAAAGAAAAGTTATTTTGTAGGTTATTTTACCCTTTTTTGTGGTTGTTTTTGAAGGCGGTTACATTTTTTTTGAAAAAGTTTTTTATTTTAAACTCAAACTCAAATTCTTTATTGCATTCATGTGTACGTACATAGGTGTTACAGAAATGTATAGTTTCAACATGAAGCCCGATTAGGTTTACTCTTTTTAGTTTAAATATTCAACCCAAATTCTTGTCAAATCAATCATTCTCTTACATGATGTGCACTAAAATTTTGTAATCCGTAGCACCGGTAACAACATCGCTCAAGTGCACAATAAGCTAATAAAATTCCCTATCTCAAAAACTCCTGAACCGATTTTGATGAAACTTGCAGTATTCCGTAAGTTAAACAATACCTAGTACAACAAAAAAGGAATTACTTAAATTGGACTTGCAGTTCCGGAGATATGCGAACACAAACTAAATCAGTCGATGCCTGCTCCTTACTGTTAAGGAGTTGTACCTTCCATCATCAGCTCAGCTACATGAGATGATGATTATCATACGCAAGTACTTAAATTACTTCATAAAATTTGCGAAAAACGATGTGCGGGCTTATAAAATTTGAGGGTTGCCCTCGATTTCCCTGGGATCCCATCATCAGATCCTGACCTGATGATCATGGGACTACTTAGGAAGTATACCCTTTCAAACAAAAGAAATAAATTCCAAATCGGTCCAGGCGTCTTCGAGAAATCGGGGAACATACATAAAAAAAAAAAAAACCGACGAATTGAGAACCTCCTCCTTTTTTTGAAGTCGGTTAAAAAATGATGACACATCCGCAATAAACACAAATTGCGTGCACTACAAATTTAATATGATACATCGAAAATTTAAACCCATACGCTAACCGGCTGACGGTACACCCAAAATAGTATAAAACATTACCGAAGCAAGTCAACGGCGTCCACTCGTCGCTACATAATAGGCTTTAATCCCCTCATGCGTGTTTAACAGTTGGATTACTCGATTAACCACCCTCAAAATTTCTAACGACGGAATTCAAAATTCAGCGCTCTTTTAATTGACCGAAAAGGCCTGTGACAGAGTGGGCCCAAAAAGTTTTAAACGATTATTTTTATTCATATTCGTTTTTGTTCCCGAGCGAGAATAATAATGCTAAGTAGATGTACAGATTTATTTTATGAACGCATTTAAAATACATTGATTTATTTAATTTACGTTCGTTTTATTTGGATTATGTATGGTCATGATTTTGTGATTCATGCAAAGTTGGTTTAAATGATTAATAAAATATTCTATCCGAATGATTGTACGTTACTCAACGGAAATTATATTCCAATGGTTATTTTATTATTGTCAGGAACAGACTTTTTTCTTTTTTTTAATAACACGTTACCCCACACTAGGAATTTCTCCTGTGTCGCGGGTGCGTTTACAAACATAGAAACTCACATACACAAACACCCAGACCCGAAACAACTACTTGTAGGTCATACAAATATTTGTTCCGTGCGGGAATCGAACCCGCGACACGCTGCCCAGCAGTCCAATCGCTCAGCCACTGCGCTAACCGTGCCGTCAACAGAATCAGACTGATGACAGAGAAGAAAATATACTTTAACTGCTATAATCTGTTTAAGGTTAAATTAATATAATAAAAGTTCAAATCTAATTGAGTTACTCAAGGAGGCATAATAAGAAAATGTTGTGAATTTAGCAGTTCATAAGCTCACATTCTTCCGGACGTACCTAATATATAACATAACTAGCCGTTGCCAGCGGGTTTACCCGCGTGTAACTCGAACATTTTCTCATAGGAACGTATCCTACGTGTAAATCCAAGTTATAAACTATCTGTGTACCAAATAATAATCCGAATCGGTTCAATAGATTTTGTGGGTAACAAAGATCCGTCCATCCATCCATGCATCCTAACAAACTTTCTCATCTCTCATGTATAATGTAAATAAGATTAGTTAGATCAGATACTTTCAAAGTTTTGTAATACGAAATACAATTAGACAAACCAAAGATGAATTCACAAACAAAAACAGAAGCAACCGAACGCAAGAGAGCATCAATTGAGCGATAAATTCATAAGGAAGTCGTATTCGAGTAAAGGGCGTGACAAAGTTCGCACCAAAAAAGCACAAATGCCGTAGTCTTTATTCAAAACCTTTGTGGAACTTGACGCCGACTCCACGACGTAAAGTGGGGCGGCCCCCACAGCCAACGTTCAAATGAAAAGCGTTCTTGTTTAGACTTAAATGCAGACTTGAGACGAAAAGTCAGAATTAACTTTGTACAACTAACAAACAACAATTTATATCTTGACGTAATGTTCTATTCAACTTTTCGACGTGTAACAAAATTTTGACTTTCAATGTGACTTTTCCGTTCAGAAATTATAGAAAGACGTTTAATTAATTGATCGTTTTGTGTCTTTCAAACAGTAAGTTCTTAAATTTTAATTAACAATTTAATTATCCAACTTTTTAGATTTCACATTAATGTTTATAAAATGAATCCATGTTATGTATTTACGCGCAATTAACTTTCAAACTACTGCATCAAATTGTTTTTTTTTGTGTCGTTTCTTTAATTTTGCTGTCGCAAAAGAAAATTTACGGTTACGTTTGGGGGGCTGAGTCAAGCAGGCCACTAATAAAAAAATAACAAATATCGAATGATTTATAGAACTCAGTTTCAAATAAAGCTCAAATCAAATTCAAAGCCAAAGCAAAAAAAAAGCAAAGGTTTTAAAAATGGTTATCCTATAAACATTGATAGGCTCTTGAATTGAGTAATTTTGAGAAGACAGCAAGCAATCATCAAAGCAATATATCTTCAAATATACCTGAAATCGGCTTATCTGACATTATAAATTTGTTCAGATTTTTTGTTGAAAATAAAAATTATGTATCATTTTGTAAAAGATGAAAATACATTCATCATTCTGTTCTTCGAAATAAATAGCAAATACTTTAAAATGTACAGTCAGCATCAAAAGTCGATGACCACATTCAGATTTTCAAAATTACTGTACATTTATATCACCCATAAATCGCTCAACAAGATAGGCGCCAGTATTGAATGAACATCATTAAAGTTCAAAATTAACTGAACACTACTCGTCAAAGGTCACTGAACACCGTTTTGTCAAAAATTGATGATCGTTATAATATCCGAAAACGCCATAACATTCAGTTTTACAAAAGTCACTGAACAATATAAAATACTTGTTTTAATTAGGTATCTAGTGTAATCACGACAATGACTAAAAATAACTTAACTTAATAAATAACAAAAGTGACTGAACAATATAAAATACTTGTTTCAGTTATCTAGTTGAATTCACGGCAACGGTCAAAATTAACTTAACATCTTAAATGACAAAAGTCACTGAACATTACTTTGTTCCGGATACGTAGCGTGTAAACTTATAACTTCTATCTAAAAGTAGCTGAACTGCATACTAAAAAATCTTTAGAGTTATAAATCCAATCGTGTCTTATCCAAACTAAATCATGTAAAAAAAATTAAATGGATGTGAATTTCGAATTTAACTTTCCAAAATATTTTTTTTTTTCATAGGATCATTGAGAAATATTAGAAGTGGGTGTTCAAGCGGCAAGCACATTTTCCCTTTTTTTTTTATACATTCACTTTTCTTGATTGTCGTTCCGGTTGGATTTTTGCAACTCAATTTTAAGGCACTTCCCGATAAGCTAGCTGACTGAAATTTTGCACACGCTCTGAATTTTGATGACAATACATGACTAGCTAAGAAACGTCTTAACAAATCCAATATGGCGGCCTCCCCAAGATGGCGGACTGGCTGTTTGAAATCCACCACCATGACATGGGTATCAAATGAAAGGGTTTGCTGTCAGGAATATGAAAAAATAGTCACGTGTCTTAAATCCAACATGGCGGACATCGAAGATGGTGGATTGGCTATTTGAAATGCACCCCCACGATATGGGTATTAAATGAAAGGGTTTGCTGAATGGGATACGAAAAAAATATCACGTGACCTAATCATCCAATCCAAACATGGCGGCCGTCCCAAGTTGGCGGATAAGAAGTAAATTAAGTTTGAATAAGAAAAAGACTAAAAAGTATAATTTTTAGTCCTTGCTAAAAGCGTGTTTTTCCCACGTTTTTGTTTGTTTGTCGATCCGGTTGGATTTTTGCAACTCAATTTTGAGGCATTTCCCGATAAGCTAGCAGGCTGAAATTTTCAGGGTAGCTTCAAACCTTTGCAAGTTACACCCACGATCTATACAAGTCATGTAAATATATCCCATAAATAATCCCTTAAATAATATACGCCCCCACGTTTTGAGTGGCCCCTCTCTCAGCCCCGTAGGGTTATTTTCTATTTTTAGGACATTTAAAAACGTGGGCTTTTAGATTTTTTAAATCTATTTATTTTTAAGCATATTTTCCAAAATAAACTCGCAAGCATGATAATAAAATAGATTTTAAAAAATTTAAAAACCCACGTTTTTAAATGTCCTAAAAATAAGAAAATAACCCTACGGGGCTGAGAGAGGGGCCACTCAAAACGTGGGGGCGTATCTTTGCAAGTTACACCCACGATCTATTACACGTCATGTAAATATATCCCATAAATAATCCCTTAAATAATATACGCCCCCACGTTTTGAGTGGCCCCTCTCTCAGCCCCGTAGGGTTATTTTCTTATTTTTAGGACATTTAAAAACGTGGGTTTTTAGATTTTTTAAAATCTATTAATTATTTTATTATTTTTATTTTTGTTCATCGGGTTTGAAGCTACCCTGAAAATTTCAGCCTGCTAGCTTATCGGGAAGTGCCTCAAAGCCTGTCCGCCATATTGGACGTCCGCCATATTGGATTTAAGTCACGTGACTATTTTTTTCGTACTCCTGACAGCAAACCCTTTCATTTGATATCCATATCTTAGGGGTGCATTTCAAATAGCCTGTCTGCCATCTTGGACGTCCGCCATATTGGATTTAAGTCACGTGACAATTTTTTTCGTATTCCTGACAGCAAACCCTTTCATTTAATACCCATATCATAGGGGTGGATTTCTAACAGCCAGTCTGCCATCTTGGGGAGGCCGCCATATTGGATTTGTTATGACGTTTCTTAGCTAGTCATGCATTGTCATCAGAACTTAGAGCGTGTGCAAAATTTCAGCCTGCTACCTTATCGGGAAGTGCCTCAAAATTGAGTTGCAAAAGTCCAACCGGAACGACAAACAAACAAATAAACAAACAAACAAACAAACAAGAAAAGTGAGTGTATAAAAACGTGGGAAAATAAGCATATTCCGCTTAAAAAATATTCCGTCGACGTCATCTAAACTTTCTGTATCACGATCGAATAGTGACCGTATTTGTATAGAGCTGTTAGACTCACTATCAAAAATCACGCAGATTCTGATTGAATTTATACCATCGACGTAATTAGTAATTTTTTATGGTTCGATTGAATTGTAACCTTATTCGTAAAGCAATAAGACTCATTTTCAAAAATAACGCAGATTCTGTTCAGATTCATACCGTCGACTTAGTTTATGATTGTAATAGTTAAGACTAAAAATTATACTTTTTAGTCTTTTAATATTCAAACTTAATTTACTTCTTATTCGCCAACTTGGGACGGCCGCCATGTTGGATTGGATGATTAGGTCACGTGATATTTTTTTTCGTATCCCATTCAGCATACCCTTTCATTTAATACCCATATCGTGGGGGTGCATTTCAAATAGCCAATCCACCATCTTCGATGTCCGCCATGTTCGATTTAAGACACGTGACTATTTTTTTCATATTCCCGACAGCAAACCCTTTCATTTGATACCCATGTCATGGTGGGGGATTTCAAACAGCCAGTCCACCATCTTGGACGTCCGCCATATTGGTTTTAAGTCACGTGACTATTTTTTCTTATTCCTGAGAGCAAACCCTTTCATTTGATATCCATATCATAGGGTTGCATTTCAAATAGCCTGTCTGCCAATTTGGACGCCCGCCACATTGGATTAAAGTCACGTGACTATTTTTTTCGTATTTTTGACAGCAAACCCTTTTATTTGATACCCATATCATGGGGGTGGATTTCAAACAGCCAGTCCGCCATCTTGGTATTGGATTTGTTATGACGTTTCTTAGCTAGTCATGTATGTATTGTCATCAAAATTCAGAGCGTGTGCAAAATTTCGTCAGCTAGCTTATCGGGAAGTGCTTGCCGGAACGACAATCAAGAAAAGTGAGTGTATAAAAAAATGGGAAAATGTGCTTGCCGCTTGAACACCCACTTCTAATATTTCTCAATGATCTTATGAAAAAAAGACAAAATTATTTTGGAAAGTTAAATTCGAAATTCACATCCATTTAATTTTTTTACATGATTTAGTTTGGATAGGAAACGATTGGATTTATAACTCTAAAGATTTTTAGTATGCAGTTCAGCTACTTTTAGATAGAAGTTATAAGTTTACACGCTACGTATCCGGAACAAAGTAATGTTCAGTGACTTTTGTCATTTATGATGTTAAGTTAATTTTGACCGTTGCCGTGAATTCAACTAGAAAACTAAAACAAGTATTTTATATTGTTCAGTCACTTTTGTTATTTATTAAGTTAAGTTATTTTTAGACATTGTCGTGATTACACTAGATACCTAATTAAAACAAGTACTTTATATTGTTCAGTGACTTTTGTAAAACTGAATGTTATGGCGTTTTCGGATATTATAACGATCAGCAATTTTTGACAAAACGGTGTTCAGTGACTTTTGACGAGTAGTGTTCAGTTAATTTTGAACTTTAATGATGTTCATTCAATACTGGCGCCTATCTTGTTGAGCGATTTATGGGTGATATAAATGTACAGTAATTTTGAAAATCTGAATGTGGTCATCGACTTTTGATGCTGACTGTACTTATGTCTAGACGTCCAGAGGTAACGGACCCGAATTACGAGTTTATAGGTCGTGGGTTTGAACCTAGCCAGGTAATTCATCACCAGTGCTCTCAAAACGGTGAAGAAAAACATCGTGAGGAAACTGGCATGTCCTAGGCCGTATACAGAAAGAAAGTTGGCACTGGCAGCGTACCAGCAGTGCTTGTCCGGTCCATGCCGGTAACCGGCGCAGACATTTATATGAACAAGCGCCGATAAATCGATAATCTTCGACACGCGCCGCCACCCGCCATTTAAAATGAAAGAACGACTCTGCTTCAATCTGCTTGCATTACGTAACTGTTACCAGAATAGACCAAGCGCTGGTAGATCGGCACCGGCTACCAGCTTTTGACATCTACCAACCCGCACTGAGCCCGCTTGGTGGATGATTACAGCTCAGTGTCTCTCAGAGAGAAGAGGCTTGTGTGACCATTAAATACTGATTACGCTCATGCTATGTTTAACAGGTCAAAGTAAAAAAAAAAGTAATTCATCATTCATTATCTATCTAACCTTTTTCTGCATGCATCATGATGCGAATGCCTATTGCACCACCATAACACAATTAGAACTGGGTAATAAGATACACTTTGACAAGATTGGTTATAAGAACTTCGGAACTGACTACGAGATCTGCAAGTGACAGCTGGGATTAACTGAGACATGGAGGAATCTCGACATATGATAGATGGTCACCCATCCACAGACCAATCAAGACAGGCGCTGCTCAACCTTAAATATTAACACGTGCAACTGCTATAAGCTCCTCTCGTTAAAGTCTAAAATTGCTATTTTAATATCATTTTATTTCAAGGCGTCTTGAAATATGAATGAAATGTTTTAGATGACATATTAATAATATCTTCTGCTATGATCTATTATCTTTAATCTCTTTGCGTCAAAGTTAATTGCCTGTCAGTAGCTGAAGTTGACTTGTTAATTCTTGCAAGTTACACCTGATTAAAGTGTTTTTAGAGGAGCGACCGCATGCGGCTTCAAAGTTCGGCTACGTGAAGCAATTAAGTTGCGCTCAGAGGACGAGCCGCACTTTAATTGTAATCAAAACATCACAGAATAGTTACAACAACCCTACCAACTCGTTGCGTAACTCCAAATTAAATTATGACTTCGCTTAGACCCAGAATTTGCTAACACTTATAACAGAAGGTTATAGTAAAATAATAATGTTGAACAAACTATTTCCTGAAATATATATTTTTTTCATTTTCTTCCGACGATCCACTAGTATTAATGTTACAATCACAAATTGAATTAGGTTCTAGTTGGCCTAAACTCGTGAAAGCACTTAGATATCTAAGATCAAATAATATCTATTCTCGAAGTACTTTTCCAGAATAGATTGTCCCTACAATACATAGCTGGCTAATTCCTCGGCTTATTGATATAATTACGTTAAATTGCCTACGCTGCTTATGTATGATTGGCTCAAAGCTGAATATCTGTAGAAATTCTAAGACCCAGTACCACATTGAGCTAACAAAGCGTGGAATCAATTCGAGTTAATGTTACATAATATCATATTGCAGTATAAAGGTACAGAAATTGGGCCAACTGCGGCGGCCGACCCACCTGCTGACTAAATTCGTACGGGTAGGCAAATCCAGAAAACCACATATGGCTTGTGAAGTTTCCCGGCGTGAACCAATTAACCTCCAGAGAGAAACCCCCTCAGGTATTAAACAAAATTGACTCCAATATAATTTTACATTCGCTAGGTAGCCGAAAATGAGATTTTGCCTAGGATAGGCTGCCATAAACGTAAAGCCCGCGACCCAACCGTTTGTGATACACGAATGAAAAATTAAATTAGCAACTAAGCAGAAACTTGCTATAAAGTTGGTGTTTGTAAAACTTAAATTCAAATTAAATCCGGGGCAGTGTTATGTAATATATTTTGGTGGCTTTAAATTGTGCGCAATTTCTAAAGGAATACTTTGTTACTGTTACTACTAACTACAACATTTTTAGCGCCATAGTTTGCAGGCTACTCCAATATCAATTTAATGTAAAATATTTTAAGGTTAGACAAGAATTTACAGAAAGTTGTAATAGCACTGTGCTACTAGATAGCGCGGTAAACCTCAAAATGTCTCCAGCTCCGAAACCGATAGAGGTCGTCGCCCTAGCACTATAAGATCTAACAATAAAAACTATACTCTAAATATAATGTCGCCTATCGTAAAAGCAAGTGAAATGTTCGTTAGTTTTTAGGCAACTTCAACACACGAATAGTTAAGTTCTAACAAGTATTATAAATAATTTATGTTGTATGAAATGCTGTATGATTTTTACAACAACATATAATGAGTTACTTAATTGTTAATTAAAACTTTGGACGGCATGGTTGACGCAGTGGCTAAATTCGATTCCCGCGTGGAACAAAATTAAATACTTGTAGGTATTATGTACAAATTAGTAGTTTTTTCGTATTTGAGTGTTTGTGTATGTGATTTTAATTTTGTAAAGGTAAACGCACCTACAATACAGGAAAAAAATCCTAGTACGTGACAATGTTTACAAAAAATACTACAATTGTACGAAACAATGTAACACAACGTCCTCTTTTTTAGAAGTCAGTAAAAAGTGTGAACGAATGCTTCATTCCCAAATCCCGGATTAGTTCAGTCAAGAGTCACCCGTCGCTGACGATCCAAACTGTTTGGAGTACTATATTTTGTTCACGAAACGACAGTTTAATTGAGTCGTACGTGTGCCCCACTATTGACGCTTAGACATTTTAAACTGTCAACCAAACTATTGTTCAACTAACAGTCGATTCAAGTCTTTTGAGCTTAACAACGGCCACTACGGAACAGCTTTTATGGCGGGTTCGCTTAAAATAAAAGGAAATTTTAATGACTGAAGTTGAGGGCAGTTATGTTTTTCTTTATGAGTAGTTATGGCTCTGAAGAATATTCTTACCTGATACTATAGATGACAGTTATAAAAACAGCTACTTCTATGTGTTCCCACAATTTAAACAAAGTATTTCTGTGCCAAATCTACCTACTGTCAAATATAAATATATAGGTAAGTATTATTACTCTTGAATCTTCAGAAATAAACGCTATGTGATTATGAGAAGCTTTTAAAAAATAACAAGGAGAACGGAAAACAAAATTGAATGTGAAAAATCACTGACCTACATTGACCGCTGAATTAATAATAATAATGGCTTAATTGCCAAGAGCCTCGAACAACATCTGAGGAGGCTCTCGCTTGGCAGCTGGATCAGGCGCCTGATTCAGAAGGCAGTACTTTTGGACACGGCGCGTATTGTTAGGAGGTTCCTCTCTCAAGAGCCCTGACCACCGGCGGCCCGGACCCTGTTCCCGGTGCTGGTGGACTGCTATTTTTTATATTTTTAAATGTTTTTTATTTCTTTTTTGTAAAAATATTTAAAAATGTAATTTATAAGTAAAAAAAATGAATAAAGAAATAATAATAAGTTTTTTAAGTATGTCAGACATACTTAAAAAAATTTACTACATCTTCCAAATAAAATTATACCCATATACCTATAAAAATAGTGCAAACCAAGTAAAAAAAACATCAATCCATAATAATACCTTGAAATACCGATACAAAATGGGTTGTATCCCATACTTTATTGGAAAAAAACAGTTTCTGACAAAAACTGACACATGTCAGAAGAAAAAGCAAGACAATATGCATGAAAAGATGTAAATTAAATAATTTAGTATGCTGACGAGAGCCAGAGCACAACGCGCACGCCTTCCACCTCCGGAGTCGTCGCTCAGTTCCGCCTCGCCGCCGCTGGACACCGGATCACCTGCGTCACCGGCAGCGGCAGTTGCGTCGAGCTCGAGCGGCGAATATTTCTCCCTGCCGACGTCGCCAACACCTGTACGCCGGCAGGGGAGTCGCCGGCCACCGCGGAGCTTGGGATCTAGGGGCCAACCGGCCCCGAGCCGGGTCCCGCTGCCGGTGGTTGTGTGCAGCGCATGAGATGGACTCAGTCCATTAATGAGAATGTCATGCGCGCATACTACGGGTCTACAGAGGGGGGAACTAACCTCACTGCGTACCGTGCTAGGATGCTGTCTCTGTTCCAGGTACTTGAACCAACCCTAAACGTCTCGGCCCAACGACTGTCGGATCAGGTGCGGGTCATCCAACGTAATCACATGTTGGACGACACCGCACTTGATAGGCTGCGCTCAGAAGAACTAAGCAACCGTATCATCTTAACTCCACCACCACCAACGGCGTCCGTGTCTGCAAACAGAGTTCCGCCGCAGTCTGTTACTGCTTCTATTGTGGAGGATGATGATGCGGTTGCCACGGTAAGTAGCCAGTGCAACGAACGATTGAGGAGCGCACTGGAGGATGCGCTTCGTGAGTACCGCTCAACTCCCATTACGCTTAGACCCCGATTGCCACGATTGCCCATGCACAAAAAAAATAGGACGCTGGTGAGTGCCTTGAACTCGCTGCTTAAGAATCTTTTCGAGAGCAGCGAGGATCTTGTCGATACACATTCAATCCTGTTTTGCGGGGCTGTTGCGGCATGTCGATTAGCTAATGTCAAGTTTCCGGACAGTGACGGAGCTAATCGACCAAAACCAGCTGTACCAGCCTGGCAATGCAGGATTGAGCGTCGTATCGGCGAGGCCAGGGTGCTCATCGGCAAACTATATTGCTTCAGGGAGGGAAATACACGACCACGTGTGATGCGCTTTGTGAGACGGGCTTTCTCGGGGACTGGGATCGGTCCTCAAGAATACATGTCCCGTGTCACAGAGCGCATCGACTTCCTGAAGCAAAAAGTTTGTGCATGGGCAAGTCGTATTCGGCGGTATAAGCGACGGGTTGATCGGTACTCGCAGAATCGCATGTTCCGGAGCGATGAGAGGTGGGTATATAGAGCTTGGGAGCGACCTGAACAAAACATGGCTGACCTGTGCCGCCCAGATGACAGCGCCACGAGTACATTCTGGCGCAGCATCTGGTCGGTACCCGTCAGTCATAATGAGGCTGATTGGATGCGTGATGTCGAACGGGTGTGTGAGACTATACCAGAAATGGAACCTATAACCATTACACCATCAGATATAGCACGAGCAGTCCGTTCGTTACCGAATTGGAAATCCCCGGGACCGGACGGACTGCACAACTTTTGGCTAAAATGGTTAAATAGTTCACACACTTGTCTGGCATCTCAATTCCAGTCAGCTTTAGAGTCTGGGTCGCTACCACAGTTTCTAACAACTGGTGTTACCCACCTGCTCCATAAATCAGGTAGTACCACGGAACCCAAGAACTATAGACCAATCACTTGTTTGTCGACGGTCTATAAACTTCTTACATCCATTTTGAGAGTGAAAATTAACACACATGTTGATAGTAACTCCATTATGTCTGCCTCTCAAAATGGATGTAGGAACGGGTCCCGTGGTACTAAGGAGCTGCTCCTCATTGATATGGCCATAAGCCAACAGGTTCGTCGATCTCGCAGGGATCTGTCCACATGCTGGATAGATTATAAGAAGGCCTACGACTCGGTGCCACATACATGGCTCATGAGGGTGCTGGAGTTGTACAAGATAGATGCAACTCTACGTGCCTTCCTTGAGTCGTGTATGGGGCAATGGAGAACGGTCCTTCGCTATCCAGGGTGTCGACAGATCCAGGCGAACGATGAACCTGTATGGATCAAGCGGGGAATATTCCAGGGTGACAGTTTGAGTCCACTTTGGTTCTGCTTAGCCCTGAATCCTCTAAGTACATTGCTGGAGGACTCAAGTCTAGGCTATCGGTTGAGGAGAGGTGGTCAGGTCATAACTCACCTTCTATACATGGATGATCTGAAACTCTTTGCCCCCAGCAAATTGCAACTGATGGAGCTACTGAAGGTAACTGAAACTTTTAGTAGTGCCATCAGGATGGAATTTGGTGTGGACAAATGTGCAGTCATGCATGTAAAGCGAGGGGAGATTATGGAATCTGAAGGGATCCAGCTTTCAGATTCCATACACCTTAGATCACTTTCCTCATCCGAGACCTACAAGTATTTGGGTATGTCGGAAGCGTTAGGCATTAATGTACCGGACGTGAAACAATCGTTGAGGGACCGCTTCTTTGGACGCCTGAAAAAGGTTTTAAATAGCCTTCTTTCAGGCGGAAACAAGGTGCGCGCCTTCAACGGTTGGGTCATGCCGGTTTTAATGTACTCTTTCGGCATACTCAAATGGACTCAAACTGAACTCGACGCCTTGGATAGACGAGTCCGTACGCTGTTGACTGCAAACCGGATGCATCACCCACGATCATCGGTGATGAGGCTGTACATCCCGCGGAAATGCGGGGGTCGAGGCTTTTTAAATGCTAAGACCCTCCACAACCGCGAGGTGTGCAGTCTCAGAGAATATTTTTTGAAAATGGAAGTGGGTATGCACCGAGATGTGGTCACAGTGGACAAGGGACTCACCCCGCTGTCCATGGCTAAAGAGAACTGGCACAAACCTGTGATACTCAGTACCGAGGACCGCAGGGAGGTATGGCAAAGCAAGGAGCTACACGGACGCTTCTACCGGGCCCTTCATGGGCCCGATGTAGATTTTCTAGCGTCCGTATCCTGGCTACGTTTTAGTGACCTCTTCGGGGAAACTGAAGGTTTTGTCTGTGCGATTATGGACGAAGTTATCTTGACGAACAACTACCGGAGACATATTATAAAGGATGGGACGATTGACGTGTGTCGGGCATGCCATCGTCCAGGTGAATCCATTAGACATATTATCTCTGGTTGTTCTCGTCTTGCTAACGGCGAGTACTTGCACAGGCACAACCTAGTAGCCAGAATCATCCACCAGCAACTTGCGTTGAAATATAAACTTGTGGAATCTGAGGTACCGTATTACAAGTATGTGCCCGACCCAGTTCTCGAGAAAGACCATGTCACGTTGTACTGGGATCTGCCTATCATTACTGACAGGACTATTGTCGCCAATAAGCCTGACATAGTAGTGATAGACAGATCAGCGCGCCGCGCAATGATAATAGATGTTACCATCCCACATGACGAGAACCTCGTAAAAGCTGAGAAAGATAAACAAATCAAATATCTCGACCTGGCGCGCGAGGTTGTCGACATGTGGAATGTGAACTCGGCTATCATTGTGCCGATTGTCGTTACTGCCAATGGCCTGATGGCAAAGAGCCTCGACGAACACCTTTCGAGGCTCTCCTTAGGGGGTTGGATCAAGGGCCTGATTCAGAAGGCAGTACTCCTTGATACGGCTCGCATTGTGAGGAGGTTCCTGTCTCTGGAGCCCTAACCACCGGTAGCTTGGACCCTGCTCCCACACCGGCGGATCTCTATTTTTATATTTTTAAATGTTTTATATCGCTTTGTTTTTTATTTAAAATATTTAAAAATGTAATTATATGTAAGTTTAGTGAATAAAAGAAATAATAATAATATTCCACAACTATCACACAGCGCCATCTAGTCCCAAGCTAAGCAGAGCTTGTGTTATGGGTACTAGACAACTGATAAACATACTTATATATTTCTAAATACATACATATTATAGATAAATTACACCCAGACGCAGAACAAATGATCGTGCTCATCACACAAAGATTTGTCCTGGGTGGGAATCGAACCCACGACCTCCGGCATAGCAGTCAGGGTCACTAACCACTAGACCAACAGGCCTAATTCGACAAGGGCAAGAAAATGATACCTAATAGAAACGGAAATCGTATCAATAAATGTGTAGTTTAAGATAAATAAATGGTCACAAAGATAGACACAATTAGCGACTTGTTGCTTTTCTCGGGAACAATACACCTTTTCGTGAAATATTTCAGGATGATGGTAACAAACAAACTTAATTTCGCATAATTATAATCTTGGTTATGATGAACACGCATTTATGTATAAACAACGCTACGACTTAAACATTTATATACACATAACTACATAATAGTTAAGCTCTTAAGTTCAGCAGCAAGTCATTGAATCTCCTTCACTTACAATAGAGTTATTGGAATTGAAATAGTTATCGAAACTATTGCCGAGAAGATAAATAATGTGCTTAGTTGGAGTAAGACAAATGCTATCAATTATAGTCGCTGAAACTGGAGCTACAATGCCAGTAGATTCTTGTTAAGTCAAAGTTAAAGATAACGTCTTGTAATATTGATTGATATACTTTAATTTATATCTATAGACTAAATAATAACAGACGCAAGAGGTCAAAAGGCCACTTAGAAATTGACAGAACTGCAATAAAAATATTATTTATCTATTATGTTTTTACTGTATTACTTGAACAATACAATAGACTATTCCATTTTACGAATTTTATCACAACTCATATTATATTTCAGAAGAAGTGGTCTTTTTAGAAATTCCAGATTAAGCCGCGCTTGTCTAGCCTGTATTCTGAGTTTCCTCCGTGCCTGGGAAAGCACGTAAAGCCGTTGGTCCTGGCTGCCATTTGTAGATCGTTGACAGTCGTTATTCTTTGTCAGAAAGCTGGAAAAACTGACAACCAGTCTTAACAAGGGGTGTATTATTTTCCAGTGGTTGTGAAGGTCAGATAAGTTGATCTATGTAAAATACTAATATTTAACTGCATCTCGTTCGACTGGAAGCCGACGCCGACATAGTAGGCAAAGCGTTCAATATTCTATAACAGACACATGAATAACGTAGACAATTTTAAAACGTCTATAAAACGTCAAAAGCATATTCTACCATATAAAACGTTAAGTAACAGTGACGTTATATATATATATATATATAATTTAGTTATATTTGTGGATTGAGTTCAGTCGGCCGTTCAGTCACGCACGGTCAGCAATCACCCGGAAATCTATGTATTTGCCCTATTACCCCAACTACGATTCCCGACCCGACTTCGTACGTTTGCACTAAAATTACTGGCTACAAAACATCCAGATA
Source organism: Agrotis exclamationis (assembly GCA_950005045.1). Lineage (NCBI taxonomy): Eukaryota > Metazoa > Arthropoda > Insecta > Lepidoptera > Noctuidae > Agrotis > Agrotis exclamationis. The sequence continues at coordinate 11,228,798 of OX465436.1, read as the reverse complement.
CCATTTATTGACAACGTGATAATACGTTAGCAACGAAAAAATATTCTTTTTTTGTCGCCGAAATTATTACATCGACGTTTTTAGTGTTATTGTAAATCTGTTGTAGTTATACAAATATGAGAACAATGTGATCGTGTTATTACAAATGTGCAACATCCATCGAAGTATTTGTCGAAATTTAATGCATTTGAACAATGTTAATGCTGTGTCTGCTAAAACAAAACTGGATCCTAATTATGTTGATAATTCTGTTATTGGTTAATTAACATTAAATAATAGCTATTATATCAATTGAATGTAGTGTCTAAATAGTTAAATAAGCTTATTTTATGCATTGAGCTTTAAAGGCATTCACTATTCATATTTTAAGGTATGTATTTATTTAACATTGCCTCCTGACAAAATAAATAATTACTGAGTTTCCATTTTCTATTTATTCATCGTAATTTTCATTTAAAAATTTATTAATCGTTTATAAATAAAGAGAGCAATGGTGGCCCAGTGGTATCGGCCTCGACTTACGAGTTGGGTCGTGGGTTCGAACCCCGTCAGGCGCATTACTTTGTGTAGTTTATTTCAACACCACTGCTCCCAAAACGGTGAAGGAAAACATCGTGAGGAAACCGACATGTCCTAGAACCAAAAAATCGAAGACATATGACATCCACCAATCTGCACTGGGCCCGCGTGGTAGATTACGGCCCACTCCCTCTCACAGAGAGGAGGCCTGTGTCCCAGCAGTGGGAACATTTATAAGTTGATGATTATAAATAAAATTCAACTTTTTTTCGTGAATTGTCTCGTCATTATGTACTTTTATTTTATGTTTGTAAACTTAAACATTTTATCAACTTTTAATGTCTCCAAAATTCTATTATTTTTGTCACATTTTCAAGCACATTTACTCGATGTAACAGAAGTGTACTCGTATTATTTGACCTTACGTAGTATGTACTGGAATTCTGCGACTAGTGCCCATTCCCTTATTCTCGCTCTCTTAAACCCTCAAGATACTTGACCTAGAAGAGAAATACATTTTATATTACGACACGCCACACCTTATTGATTTATTTGAGCGGAATATTTTGTTATTTTGTAACATGATCGATCAAAAACATGTTCGTAGGTAAAGAACATACAGGGTTACTTGTAATTCGACGTATATCCGTCACGAATTGACTGAAAATATAAGTACCTTGTCTGTATTACTTTTGTGTGCAAAATTTATGTACAAGCGATTGTCAACGAATATTTTTATTTATTCGATTAATTTCATAATAAAAGTGACGTGCTTATTTATCCTGTAATCAACTTCAAATTTTGACAGTTCAATAGTGACCTGTTAAAAGGAAACAAATGTTTCTAGCAATACAGACGTAAGTAAAAAATTATGTAACAATATTAGTTTAAAAAAAATGTAATTTCACGTTGACTGTAGAACCATAATTGTTATGTGTTGGTACTTGTCATTTATTTGCTACTATTAGATACGGCTTGTTTTAGAAGCAGGAGCTACAATTCCGTCACAATTCCCATACGTCTCTTGGGTACTATCCGATACTATTATGTAAAGACATTTGGCCGGTCATCTCCGGTTATCATGCACTAGGTATTTCGGACAAATACCTATGTATTTGCCTCAATATATTAGTTTCTCCACACTAAGTTATCATCAGAATAGTGTTATTTAATCTACACTAATATTATAAAGAGGAAAACTTTGTATTTTTGTTTGTTTGTAATGGATAGACTCAAAAACTACTGGTCCGATTTCAAAAATTCTTTCACCAGTTGAAAGCTGCTTTGGTCCTGAGTAACATAGGCAATATTTGCGAGCGAAGGTGCTGGGAAAAGCTAGTGAATAAATAAATTGAAAAACTGTTTAGTTCGTCAGTTAGTATCCTGAAAAATAATACACACGTATATTTTTCTTTCTTACTATCAATACATATTATTGACAAAGATAAAACGCTTTGAAATTTGGGAGTGGTGGGGGCTTGCGACGTCATAACGCCTGTAAAATTATACCAAACGAGTGACGTTTTGTGATTTTTAAAAGCGTTAGATTTTCGTTGTTTTTGGTTTACGTAACAAAAGAAAAATACGGGTCATATCGTTGTTGATAATCTAACTTTCAGACTCATTAAATTTTTTGAGTAAAATAACCTATTTTATAAATATTAAACGCATTAACGCATGCGTAGCGAATTTTCAAAGATATTCTTTGGGAAGAAAAATTGCGACCTGATTCAGTAAATCCGAAGCTCATTCCCAATCGAGCTACCAACCGAGGTTCTTACCTGCCGCGGCTTGAAATGAGCGTCGGATGTACTGAATCAGAAGGTCGCAGGTTCGAATCCTGCACGTGGTTCGAATTTTTCTTTCCAAAGAACATCTTTGAAATAACCTATTGTTGCCAGACAACTGTCATTGAACTTAAAAAACGATACGACCGTAACGTCATTCATAATCTTAATATTACGCATCTTTATTATTCCATAAAACTTTGATTTTAAGCTACTGTCAACTTTAAATCTACTTTGTTTGTTACCTACTCAATGAATTAGCCCTGTTTATAGGCTTAGGGTTAGAGCCTTAAAAAGAAGTTTTCAGACAAACTTTCACGTTTTAATACCCCAGCTTTAAGTTAAAAGTAGTAAAACAAAACATTAGATTACAGCCGAAAACTTATTAATGTCTTTGTAAAATTTACATTATTATTAATATACCTAGATGCAGCGTCTAGTAAATATACGGTGTAAAACCGCTTTTGATGATAAAACTTGAAGATTTTACGTAATTTTTAGTTAACGATGAACACAAAGTTTTTAGGTTTGAACTAGGCTCTAAATCCCACATTTTACGACAGAATAGGTCGCTTTCTACGTAAAATACCACACAGAGTTAAACCACCTGAGCCTCTGAAATTATGATTCTACCGCGATATATTGTATTTTCATATTGTGCCTACTTTATTGAAACCTCTTTGAATAAGCGGTGTTTTATGTGAATAGTGTTTGGCAATAATTAAATGTTGTGGTTCTTGGGTTGATTTACATAAAATTTGAAATGGATATCGTTGAAACCTTTCAGACATTTTTGGATCATGCAGACTTTGTGTTGACTATGATTTATTCAAAAGCCTAGACAGTGTGTATGAACGAGTTATTATGGATAAATACATATAGAAAGAGCTGAGTTATGTATCTAGTCAGCTACTATATCATAGGTATGTTTATTAGATAGGCCTTTAAATAAACCAAATGTTTTGATTAAATTACAAAAATAGATGCGAAATCAGAATGGCGTGAGGTTAGCAAAATGTAAGTGCCGTAAAGGCTCGTTTGCGCCATGATTGATAAAGTTAACGCTATATAAACAAACAAGTACAATGATTTATGTTGCGCACAGTCCAAAACGCTCGTTGTGAAATTACAAAGTTTTCCGTGCAAAATTTCTAAAATTCTAAAGTGTCCCGTTTTCCGTCGCCCGCTTTCCTTACCGTTGTCTCTAAAACTGAGGAGTTTGCGAGCCCGGTTTAACTTAGTAGCGCCTTAAATATAAATTTCACAAGTTCGCTTCACGAATGAAGTTACGGTGTTGTGTCGTAGCTCAACAAGTTAGCACGGAAATTTTAACTTTCGTATACTCATAATAATGGCTCCTGAAAGTGGATGTGAGGGAAGCATCGTCTTATATATAATTAAGCATGTAAACCATCTGAGTAGGTGTTTCACATGTGTATGTAGGTGCTGCTTGAAAAAACATATATCTAGAAATCAGCCAATCGCATCGGCAAAAAAAAGGCATGTTCCCAATCATTTTGGCTTCCAGTTCAACCAAAAACCAGCATTTCACATGACTACCTGCTTATATTATTAAACAATAAAAATGAATGCTAGTCCAAATAAAAATGTATGTTGTTTGATATTTATCGACAAGTGAACTAAACAATCGAATATTCAAAACGACGGCTGTTAAGTTGTAGCTTCCCACAAACAATTAGCTGTGTGGCTGTGTGTCTAGCGGTGACGGCTTGAAGCGGCTGCCGACGCACTAGCCCATGTTCGGCATTAGACAGTACAAGGGATGCTTTGTTCCTAAGTTCGGTATTACACCCGGGAAATATACCAGGAATGTTCGACGGATCGCTACGAGTTTTCTTTGCAAACATCATGATAATACATTTATGTCGTAATGAAACTATTTCGCTACATAACCTTGTTTGCTGAAATACTATGCAGCGGGCTAGAGATAAATAAAAAAATATTTTGTGTTTGTCAATCGACGATGTGGAAAACGTGAAAATGTTTTAGCATTCTAGAATGTATTTGAACCGAATAAAACAGAACGTATTTACTGTTTCAAATGACGTTGGTACAAACTAACTGTTGTCTTCGTCTTCGTCTGTATTTCATAAATTTTCAAGTATGAATATCCAGGATGAAAAAACACTGTGTTTTTCTACTGGAGAAAGAAAAAAAAATCTATATTATTATGGTATGCCGGTTACGCCACTTCAACATTTATGATATTAGTATTGATATTATTACAAATATTCATAAATACCACACAACCAGGCATGCTTTTGAAGCGATATGTTTACATTTTACATTTATCACGTATAAAAGCCTTGTAATCTATATATATAAAAGAACAGGGTTTTTCATTAAGACTCGACTACAGCCGAAACCGCTAAACCCAGTAACTTGAATTTTTTACAGCAGTTGCAGTCTACCGTGTAGGGAAGCAATAAGACGGGATTTTGCGAAAATCCTCCTCTAAGGGGGTGAAAAGGGGTGAAAACGTTTGTATGAAAAATCTTATTCCTTGGGTTTACAAATTTGATACTTGCCACGAATAAGAACACAAGTAAATAAAAAAGATTGGCTCTATTATTTTTTTAAAACTACCCTCCATTGCTAATCTAGGCGTTGTTAAAGTTTGTATGGGAAAATCATAACGCGTAAGTTGATTAATGTGAAAATCAGTATTTATATACTAGATCAGAAATAATTATACACGTGTTTTTGGGTTTTTCGAAAATCACCCCCTAAGTTGGTGAAAAGGGGTGATTAACTTATAAGGGAGGAATTTTACTGCTTGCTTCGATAAACTCAAAACTCGACATAAATTATCTCTCAATCTTATAAAGGATACGTATTTATTTATATTTCATAAATCAACCCCTAGCTGGGTGAACATCGGAAAATCAGTTTGTCTATAGCTACACTAATATTTCAAAAAGAGGAAAGATTTGATTGTTTGTATTGAATAGGCTCCAAAACTACTAGACCATTTTCAGATTTTCCAAGAGTATCCCATAAGGAGTGTGACCGGGCATTAAATTCACTGAGTTCGAAGTTAGAAACACGCGCAGACGAAGTCGCGGGCGGAGTGCTAGTTATTTCATACTTGTTCATGTTATTAGTATAATATAAGTCTATTTATACAATGTACTTTTTTACGTGGTAAAATCATGAGTCCTCCCAACTAGGGCAGGGCGGGAGGGACTGTCAGACTCGTACTGACTAAAATCCACGGTGTCCTTCACGAAAAATTTATTTAGTTTCTCAGTAACTAACACAGAGCCTGGATTTATTCCCGGTTGAAGGCATTAAGCTCGCTCAATATGACATGGGAGTTAAAACATAACTGGCTAAATATGAGTGAAGGCATTTCTGTCTAACCTTCGGAGATTACAAGCGTGATATTATGATAATATAATAATAATAATATTCCACAACTATCACACAACGCCATCTAGTCCCAAGCTAAGCAGAGCTTGTGTTATGGGTACTAGACAACTGATAAACATACTTATATATTTCTAAATACATACATATTATAGATAAATTACACCCAGACACAGAACAAATGATCTTGCTCATCACACAAACATTTGTCCTGGGTGGGAATCGAACCCACGACCTCCGGCATAGCAGTCAGGGTCACTAACCACTAGACCAACAGGCCAGTCAATGTGATGTTTAATTGTCTTTTATCTAACAACATAATATAACCCGTCTAATGATAGTGTTAATAATGAGACTTGGCAGGACATGTCTGTCGCATGCCCGACAAACTATGGTCGAAATAGTACAAAACTGATGCTCTGAGACAGTGAGGCGAGATCGCTGCAGGCCGCGTAGTATATGATGGGATGAATTGGATAAGTTTCGTCCGAACTGGAAGGAAGACGCGCGTGGAATCTACTCCTTCCAGGGAGGAGTCTGCACAGGAGTGCCACAGAGCATTCAGATTAAAAACTTATACCATCCTTGCTAACGTTACCCAACTATTTATCCCCAGGTATAGACTAACCAAAACTGAAAACAATACCCGAAATACTACCCAAAGATACAGTTATACGCCTCCATTGTCACAACAGGAGTTCTGTAACACTAATCGGTTCCAGTCCATTGTTGCATAGTTTCCCAGTATCTTTACTTGCTATTGGAAGCGTTGTTAGACTCCTACAATGTAAAGTCGATACAGCAGGGAAACATAACTGTGTTAAGTGAAATGTCTCTGTACCTGTGATATTAAATGTGGTTGCTGGAATTTATAGATATTACTACAAGAGCTGTGTTCGTGGTTTTGTGGTATCGGATTATGTTATGAGATTAAAAAGGTAAATTTTAACTTGTGACGGCTACATTGGTAATAGCGATTGATTGCTGCGTAGTGTATCGCAGGTTCCATCCCCGCACGGATCAAATGTGGGGCAACGTTTAAAAAAAGTCGTTTGTTATTGGTACGGAAAAGAAAACTCACTATTTAAAAGTGGGATACTGATTAAAGGGTGATATTAGTAGACTATAAAACTTTCCCACGTTTGCCATAGAGACAACATCAATATGAGGAAAATAATATCAACTCTTGCATGTAACATTTATCAATGGTTAGGAGAGGCTCGCGTTTAATCCACTATCTCGCTTGGAATTGGTCGACAGTGAAGCGTCATCATCATCAGCCTATAGATGTTCCCACTGTTGGGACACAGGCCTCCTCTCTGTGAGAGGGAGTGGGCCGTAATCTACCACGCGTGCCCAGTGCGGATTGGTAGATGTCACATGTCTTCGAATTTTTGGTTCTAGGACATGCCGGTTTCCTCACGATGTTTTCCTTCACCGTTTTGAGAGCAGTGGTGTTGAAATAAATTACACAAAGTAATGCGCCTGACGGGGTTCGAACCCACGACCTACAACTCGTAAGTCGAGGCCGATACCACTGGGCCAACACTGCTCAGTGAAGCGTGCTTGCTTAGAAGTAATTATAGTCACTCTAGACTTAAAAACCTCAAGGACATTTTGACAAATAATTCATAAAGTACAGCAACTACACAACATCATTTCAGTATTGAAATATCGCAAAACACCAACTTTTCAAACGTACAACATTTCAGAAGGAATCGAGAGCCAAGAAAAGTCCAGTCGATTGGACCATTTCCAAAGGCTTTGGGGAGCAACGTTCGGAACCACCTGTAATATTAGTAACGTATTGGACTTGACAAATCTGGGATCAATGTGTCTTGCCACCATGACTTATGGTGCCGAAACACGGGCGCTCACTACGGACAGTGCACGGAATGGGATTTGCACAAAGGACCATCGAAAGCTCTGTCTATCTTTCTCTAAGGGGGATTTGGTTTATTTTGGTATAAAACTTGTGGTATCTTTATTGGATTCACTTGGATTGAAGGGAGATAGGGACACTGCTAACAGACGATATTATTTATATTCTCGATATATACACAACACCTTACCTAATTGGTTGCGCTTTACCTACTGATATTGATCGCGCCTAATGCTCGATATTAATAATAATTAATCTATCTCGGTCGCTATCTTGATCCTGATCTGTGTCTATAACCAATCAACAACTGGATTTTCAGCCACATTTCAAGCAGCCGTCAAAAGAAACCGACCCGAATTTGGATTGAGTTACAATATTATTTACTGGCGTATAAAGATAGGCTAATAATGGTCGTGTAGGGTGTGTGACACCCAGTCTGTAAAAATAAAATACAAAAACACGAATATGCTTAACCATAATTTTATTAAGTGACACGTTTATTTTGTGAAACTAACGAAAACTTCAAAAACTTGGAAAGCTCTTAAACTTTCGAAAATGCAACCACGACCTTACTCGATCAATTAAGAATTAACGATGACGTACTAATTACTATACCTATACTAATTAATAGTTATAACTAAACTAATTATAACCAGTGTGATTACATCCAGATTAAAAGTACACTACTTACAAATTAGGGTTTCAAAAAATTTGCCTTCTCACATTGTTCAATTTTTCACCTTAAACCTAAACCCTAGAGACGAAACTTAATGTAATTACTCAAACCACATGATAGTTCACAACCGAAACCAGAAACCGGACATTACTCCCGCGCAAATTCGATACGTTAAGTTAACGAATCGAAGCCGGACCGGCGTCGAGTTAAAGCTAGCTCCTGACACTTGTCCATTAGGACGTTCCTATACGTCGGAGACAAACCGCATTCCTGTTCATGTCCAAGTTAACACCTAATAGCCGGTACCGGTGCGGCCGTATGGAATGGACTTGCCGGACGGGACTTCATTGCATTACGCACCTCTCTCGGCTAGCCTGCTGGGGAGATATTCTGGAAATGTAGCCGACATTAGCTTGTCTGGATGCCTTTTGTAAAATCGGGGTACCTATGTGATAGAATTTTGGGTGCATTACGGAAAATCTGAGTACCTAAGTCCCATAAGTCGTTTTGTTTTTGTTTTATATGAGTTTTACCAACTAAAATCTTTTCTTTTTGTATATTGTTACCATTACCATTATTGTTACACTTTTAGGTATTATTAAAAAAAAACAGGCTTGAACACTTTTTCTTTTCACGAAAAAAAAAACAAAAAAAAATCCCATTAAAAAATCTTTTAGCGCAACACGCGAAAACACAATTGTTAAAATGGCGGTGCAAAACAGCTAAAAAGCTTATCCTTAACTGATGACGTCGGCGAAAAACGCCCAACACTATTACGGTAGGAGGTAAGTGTTGTTCTAACCTGAAACTAGGCTTTACTGCAATAACATGGCACGGTTTAGGGGAAAGGGAAATCGTTTAAACCTCTTCCCCAGTGTTGTGCCACCTGAGTCTCACGGGTATTAGTTACCCGGGCCGGTAATTTTCGGCGCTGCTAACTATTACCTTGGCCACGACAGCATTGTTCGCTAATTTCTACCTTTTTACTCCGGGAGGCTTATTCTGATTAGGTATACTCGTGTTTATAGATGATATACATACGCTGTAAATGGAATTTATTTCTTTTGAGGAAGCTGATGGAATATATAGGATATCTTAATTGCAATGTATCGAGGTTGAGGCAATTTGCTGTGTTATGAAAAGGTTTTTATTCCTTAAGTCATTATAAAACGGAATTTGCTAAATATATAAACAAATCTTAATTACTAACATAAATTATATTTTTAATCATACAATAATTTAAAATGTTGACATCAAAACAACGAACAAACTAATTAAAGCCAGGACATAAGTTTCAACGGGATTCTACGCTGCGAGACAAATAAGGGAACGCGAACAAAAACCTCCTCTAAAAGAATGAAAGCATTAGGTAAAAACCTCTATTAGAGCAAGTGATGAACGGCCAAAACCTCTCCTGTTTCATGGCGATTACTTATGGACCCTACAAATACCCTGGAGGGCCTAACTAAGGGAACAAGGTACCCTCAACCTCTCAGGTAAAGTGTTGACGCTTTTTATAGCCCCAACACTATTTATAGCCTTCTGACCTAATTACGTACAGCGAAAATACGGCGAACTCAAGACTTATTTAAAGCAAAAATATCTTATCAATTACCGCCTTCCGATATTCTTGCCACGGAAGATAGTGAAGTGCAAACTGATGTAGAAACCATTAGTTTCTTCTAAACAATACCCAACTATCATTCTTCATTTTCTTTGTTACAGTTAAAGTTTCCAAAGATGTCGGTAAACGTTTCATCTTCGGTAAACATGTCTGACATAAGTGAGCAAACTTGAACATGATAGAAACGCGTAATCTTTGCGGTCCCCGCTCTGAAACTGTCGTTAATAAAGATCCCCTGTGAACTTATCATCCCCTGGGCGAGATAAAATATTTCTTGCCAAAAAAAACAAACGCCTCGTGTGGGGGTGAATTTCTGCACGATCACAATCAAAGCCAGACAACGTTCCTGTACTGCAGAGTCTAATCATGATGCGGGATAGATAAGAAGTATTATTTTAAGTTATTTTTATAGTTCAAGCAGTTTTGTCTAGCGATATTATGGTAATGTGTGTCTATTTATATCGGAAGGTGTTTTGAAGTTAATGACCCAATAAATTACTGTAATTATTTGAAGTGTATCGAATTTGTCTTTCGAGTCAATAACCTCGGCTATTAACCTAAGTAGTCCATTTACGAATAGGTTTACAAAAATAGCATCGACGTCCACCGAAATGTATATTTAACTTCGCTTTTTGAAGTTACATTTCTGTTAAAAGGCGGGATTTAAAAAGAAATCTAGTTGCACCATCATCTGTATTCCTCAGAAGGAGAAGCAGAGGTGTATGTATTTAGTAGTACACCCACATGTCGTATTATTTTATTGTTTAATTTCCGTGCAATAGTGAGCGAACCTATTATCAACAATCCAGCATAAATCCATACTCTGTGTCTAGTACTGAAAAATTTCTAATGGAAAACCCAAATTATACTTTACCAGACGTACCTGTACGTACCGTATTTTTTAAAATAATAACCCTCACCATGGAGTTTCTTGCTGGTTCTTCTCCATACAAACGACCAACCAAGTGTCCATTGTAGGCTAAGTGAAATATTTTGAATTTGATTTTTGATTTTGAATCGATCCTAGGATATATTCCTCCAGAGTCGCGCTTAAGTAACAACTAGACTAAAAACAGGCTTTTAAATCGTTAAATCACACTTAAATGCTCATTGACACTTACTAACAGTAAAACAGAAGCGTTGCCGCTAACCCAACCCTTCTTTCCGTACCCCGAGTTTAGTTTAACGGTACTTTTAATTACCGCTATAAACCAATCTTACAAAGGGTTATACTACCCTAATGTGTGTCAGTCTATTATTATATGCTAAAATTATGCAGGACTCATCTAAATGAATGTTATTATCGTGGATCGTAATAAGAAAATTAAAGTACCACAGATATAGAGCAAGAAATATAACGCAAATGGACGCATTACATTGCGTGCAATGAAAATACTACCTCTATTGCTAGATCTTTAAGTCTAGAATAGCTCAAATATAGTTTTAGTACCAGACACGTTTCAAATTATTACTTTCGTAAGATGTTTTGTCCATTTATCCATTATCGTACAAAGGGCAAGCCCTGAATAAGGTCAGAGGAAAAAACTCAGAATATTCTTAAAAAAGACCCAGTTCATATTGATCATTTTTTTGACTTGATAGTTTTGTGGAAATAGCAAAGAAAAGACGGATGGATCGTACAAAAAATGATATGAAAGAAAAAAAGAGTAAAGCTATTGTCAAACAGGCGAAGCGAATGCGATCCGAATCCTGTCATATAGAAAAGCGAAAGCGGTCCGATAGTCTACGTGGCAGGCTTCAAACGATTCCATACATTAAAAACAAAAACGCTTCGCTTCGCGTTCGCTTCGCCTCTGTTTGACAATAGCCTAAATGATTCTGTGACGTCTAACAGGGGAGAATGGCAGAAGCCGACCCCAAATACAATGGGATAACTGCAAGAAGAAGTTTTCGTCCTGAAAATTTGGGTTGAAAAACTATAGTTCCGACACCGTACTACACTAGCTAGTAATTTCTCCCAGTGAATGCGAATGCGTGGATGCGTGGACACATACAATAACCTAGACCCGAAACAACTATAACAGTATATAATTATGCCAACATTCTTGCTTGGCTCAGATATTATTTTAATTTTGAAAAATTGTTTAGCTTTAAGTTCTTTTTCTTTGTTTTTCTGTGATACTGTGTGCACTTGTGGCGTGTGCCAATAAACGTTTTTTCTTTCTTTCTTTATTTCAAGTATTTGTAGATCAACAACAATTTTTTCCGTGTGAGATCGCGGCGCCAACCGAAATATTTAAATATATAGAAAACTAAATGATCAACCATACAATTTCATAACACTGCGATTCCTACCTCCGTCTTTATCCGTGGTACGCACCAATTTTATTAGAACGAACGGCCATAACCATGTAGGTAACTTCCCTGTGCCCAGTCTTATCGCACCCATATTCAAGCCAAAATCGTCACTAATTAAGTGCCGTGTCAGTCGTTATTAAGGTGTTATCTCAGGCTCATATGCCTCATGAATCAATTAGACCGTCGGATAGGCGGCCATTTTAACAAAGACTTACTCGTACGGTAGGTATATTTAGACCCGGACATTGTAACGGACAAAGGGCGATGAAAAACCGTGTCTTGCTTAGGTGTATGGAAAATTAAAATAGAGGATGTTAAACTTTGTATATTGTCTTCATACCTTTTCACGAATTTCTTCAAATATAACTTTAAATGCTGGGTCAACAGTAACGGCAAAAGACGTTAATTATTGCAATGATGGACGTTTATATAAACGTTTTAACTAAAGTAACCGTATTTCTCATTACTATGGCCTCCGAAAAAACAGGATATTTATGCCCATAATCAGGTTAGGATCAGGGATTTCCAATATTTCGAAAAATCAAAACAAATAATGATCATGATACATATCTCTCTTTATGTTCTTATGATATTGTTAGAGACCATGTCATTTAAAAAAGTTATATCATAATTTTGCCAATAAATCCATTTTCAGTAGAAATATAATAGGAAAGGGTTATTTAGGAAAAATGCTGAAAACACCTAGTACCTAATATATATTTTAGCGTTTATAAATTAATATCCTATACATAAAAATGTAAGAATGATAATTATTAGCATTATAACATTTTTTTTATCTATTCTAATTTACTTTTCTAACATTTTCTATAAGTATTTATAAACTCAATTTACTAGTTGATAGACTCAATTTACAATTTGATAGTTATCATTTCAGCATCATGATTTCATGAACTTACGTTTATAATGTAGTAGTGTATAGGATATTAAGTTCTACACGCTAAAGAAATATTAAATTCAAAATTCAGACTTTTTATAATACATTTAAAACATATTGTACCTAAAACATTTGCAGGCTGTGGTCAAATATTACAAACCCTTTTACGTAACGCCTAAAGAATTTTATCTTTGTAGCTACAATAACACTCACAGTCTCACTGTGAGACTAACTTCAAAGAGACAACTTCAATAAATACAGGGTGTGAGGGACATCGACGCACAAACGGATACCATGGGTCCAGGACATGATTCTGGACCCCCCCGTGTTAGAATTTTTCGTCGGTTTTTTCCTAATTTTTAATACTGTTTTTTTTTAATAGTGTTCCGCGCATTAAGTACTACAGGTACTGTGGCACTAACGAAAGAAAAAAATCGTAATCCCAAGAAATAAATGAAAAGATTGAAGATTTTCCCCGAAAACATGGCAAGACATACTTATAACAAACATGTGTTTATAGAACATATAAAGTAAACTGACAAATTGTTAAATTATGAAACCTTTGTCAACAGAACGAAAGGTTTTATTTGGTAACACAGTGGAAATTGTGTTTACGCTTACATCGCGAAAATAAACAGGAAAACGTAGTCAGTGAAATTACCGTCGGTTAACTTAATGTCTACGATTGAATTGTTTGTTCGTTCATTGACTAAGGAAATCGAAATTTAACTGATCGTGAATACAATCAGGAATGAAATATTGATACGGTTTGCTGCATTTCTGTGAAACTCGTTTCATTGCACTGTTTTAAACTGTTTGTGCGTGATTTGTTGCAAGTTTTTTTTTTTTAAAGACTTTTGCCCACACTAGGAATTTCTCCTGTGTCGTGGGTGCGAATACAAACATATAAACTCACATACACAAACGCCCAGACCCGGAACAACTACTCGTAGATCATACAAATATTTTTTCTGTGCGGGAATCGAACCTGCGACACGCAGCGCAGCAGTTCAATCGCTCAGCCACTGTGCTAACCGTGCCGTCAAGTTTGATGTCCTTTTATAATAGTTTTTATTACACTTATTATTTTGCCACAAATTACAGACCCGTTAAATCATAATGATATTTATACGTTTTTGAGCTCTGATACGTTACAAGTATAACTGACCATTACAATTTATTATTAATACAATGTTCATCCTTTTTTTTTTGGGTGGCAAAATCATCAAATGAGTCCTCCCACCCTGGGTGGGGCGGAAGGGACTGTCAGACTCTTACTGACTAAAATCCACCCGTGTCCCTTCGGATGCCCTTTACGTTCCGGGGCCACGGTATCCTGGATTAACAAAAATTCCGCGACCCCAGCAGGCATTTTTGACGAAAACACGACGCGCCACCGACCCGGGCTTGGTCCTTGGTCGGACGGCGAGCTTACCCATTACTCACCGTCCGCAAGCCCGCTCCGCCGCTGTGCCCTCTGCTAATCATAGGGACACGCGTTGGAGCGTCCACCCGACAGGCTATTCGCATACGGGCAAAGAGACCCTTAGGCACACAGTGCCTAAGGAAGAGTTTTTGCCCGTATCCCAGGGTGCACCGGCCCGAAAAACTGGTCGTACCCCCGGACGTATCCGAGAGGGAACTCCAGTCCACGGGCACACTTAGCACCCCTCCTATCTGAGCACCCCACAATGTTCATCCTTAAAATAATGCTATGGGGCACAAGATATCTTATAAATCGTATATTAATACGAAAGAAGAAGATCCTTTCAAAAACCTTTGGTAAGATTTGGTCATGAGTTGGAGTTTATGGTTCACGTGTTTGCATTCTAGGTATGTGACGTCATCATATGTCGGAGTATATTTGTAAGTACCACAATGAAAAGCTGCCCTACAAACAAGTGAAACTTAATATACTGTCAGCCATTGTGTGCCGAGCTTTCACAATCGCTTCCGACTTTGAAGCGAGAAAAGGGTACAATCTACGACGGAAGTGTTCAATTTTATGAGGGACAACATAGTTATTAAAATTATTTCACTAATATAACCTAAAAAACGCAATGGGTGCCTGATGGTAGGGATACAGGACGCACACCTTGATGGCTGCTCAAAGGTGGCGCTCGAGAAGAGCACTTGTAAGAATATGGGGAAGGCCTTTGCCCAATCAGTGGGACAATAGCAGCTATTAAAAGCTAAAAAATCTATCCTACAAGGCAAACTCGCTCTTTAGTTCTTAACAAAGCAGTCCTGAAAATTAAAGGAAGATGTTTATATTATGTAAGAGTTTAGACGTGTTTCAACCGTTTTAATGAATTGTATTATTCAGAGTTTAAGTTACAAAACAAAGCATCTAGGTACTTTTGTCTAGGCTTAAAACAGTACAATTAAAGTTTGTGTAACCGGCAGTACGTACTTCACGTTACAAAAGCTTGGAAAATATATTGCTTAGTGCGTTGTTTGAGAGTGGTTATTTATTTTAAACACAATGGAAAATATATTTTGACGTGGACTGTACATGCGGGTCTGACGGTTCTAAACTGTTTAAGAACTTGAAATTGTCTTTGATTGTAAATAAGTGCAAAAATTACTTATACATATAAATAACACTAGCTATGTTCAAAGGCTTCGCTTGCAATTTCTTCTCTTTTTTTCTTCTTTTTCTTTTCTCCTGAAGATAGATGAATTGCACAGAATTTATCAAAACTAACTAGTAGTTTCAGGGATTAGCAAGTTATAGCAAAACATAAACTTTAAACTCATTATATTAGACTTATTTAAGAAAAAAAAAACAAAATAAATCCTAAGGTAGGTATGACCAAACAAACATCTAAATCCACAAATTTTAGAGCATAGGTATATCGAATAACTCAAAACCATGTAAAGTTCATTTTTTTAACCAAATTCCTAAAATTGAGTAGGTAATTCCATGTTTCTGCTACAAACAGAATATGTTTTTTCCGGGTAAATCAAGGATTTAATAAGTTTATAGGTTACTATTTTAAAGCAAAATCACTCTTGTAGGATAAAAACAAGACTGAAATTCCATTAGTCGTCCTTAACATAGCTTCCGTGACTCGACAGCTGACTTGTCAAGTTATATTATTCTTAGAATAGCTGAAAACTTTCCAAGTGTTATATAAGATTAATATGTTACGCCGACGACACGCTCGTCCTGGCGGAGGGAGAGTCGCACCAGGCGGCGGCCGACCTGGCGACGCAAGCGGTCGCGACAGTCGTTGGAAGGATCCGGCAGTTGGGACTCGACGTGGCGCTCCACAAAACAGAGGCCATGTGTTTTCATGGCCGTCTGAACGCGCCACGGTCAGAGTCCCACATAACGGTGGGAGGGGTTCGCATCGGCGTCGGGAGGACGATGAAGTACCTGGGACTCGTCCTCGACGGCCGGTGGAACTTCAAGGAGCACTTCCTGCGTTTGGCCCCAAGGTTGAACCGGGCAGCAGGCGCCCTCAGGCGACTCCTGCCCAACCTCAGCGGGCCAAACGCCTCCTGCTGGAGGCTGTACGCCGGTATCGTGCGGTCCATGGCCCTCTACGGGGCCCCCGTGTGGGCCCTGAGCATGCGGACGCGACCAGCGAGGCTGGTCGCATGCCAGAGGGTCATGGCTATCCGGATGATCCGAGGATACCGCACGATCGCCGGCGAATCGGCCAACCTCCTTGCCGGATTATTGCCCTGGGATCTGGAGGCGACCGCCCTCCAGCGCGTCTATGAGTGGCGCGTGGAGGCGCGGCGCCGGGGAGAATTCCCGCTGCCCCGACAAGTCGAGGCGCGGCGGGAAGAGGTCCGGCGCGATCTCAGGGCAGTATGGAGGGAACGACTGTCGCAACCGAGGTTCGGGCACGCCGCAATCGCGGCGGTAAGACCCCTCTTTGAGGAGTGGCTGGAAAGGCGTCACGGCGTCCTGACCTATCGGATGACGCAGGTCCTCACCGGACACGGATGTTTCGGGAGGTACCTGTGTCGGATGGGGAAGGAAGAAACGCCGGGGTGTCACCATTGCGAAGATCGCCCGGAGGACACAGTAGAGCATACGGTGCAAGACTGCCCCGCTTGGGCAGAGCACCGCCGTGTCCTCACGGCAGCGATAGGCGGAGACCTCTCGCGCCCGGCATTGGTCGAGGCCATGCTGCGGGGCGAGACGGAGTGGGAAGCGGTCGCCTCCTTCTGCGAAGCAGTAATGCTCGTTAAGGAGGAGGCGGGCCGTGAGAGAGAGAGGACAGCGTCCTCCCTCCGCCCCACCCGCAATGGTAGACGCCCACGGCGTCGGACGTCGCAAGACGATCTCCGGCCACCGTAGGCGCGGGCATGCGGGCGGCGAGTAAAGGGCAACTCGCCGCCCGACCATGGACCATGCCCGGGTCGACGGCGCGTTGTGTTCCACGCGCGCCTCAAAGAGCGTCAGCACGATGACGGGGCCCCGCCCATGAGGGCCAAAGCCTGCCGGGGTCGCGGGACTTATCTCATTACCGTGACCCCGGAACGCAAAGGGCTATTGAAGGACACCGTGGATTTTAGTCAGTACAAGTCTGACAGTCCCTCCCGCCCTGCCCGGGGTGGGAGGACTCATTTGATGATTTTACCACGCTAAAAAAAAAAAAGTGTTATATAAGATTTATAAACAGGCACAAAGAATATTTCTCTAAATCCATACTAATACAGGCGGGCCGCGTGAGGGAGAGGACAATGTCCTCCCTCCGCCCCACCCGCAGTGGTGGACACCCACGGCGACGGACGTCGCAAGACGATCTCCGGCCACCGTAGGCGCGGGCATGCGGGCGGCGAGTAAAGGGCAACTCGCTGCCCGACCATGGACCATGCTGGGTCGACGGCGCGTTGTGTTCCACGCGCGCCTCAAAGAGCTCAAAGGGCCAAAGCCTGCCGGGGTCGCGGGACTTATACCATTACCGTGACCCCGGAACATAAAGGGCTATTGAAGGACACCGTGGATTTTAGTCAGTACAAGTCTGACAGTCCCTCCCGCCCTGCCCGGGGTGGGAGGACTCAATTGATGATTTTACCACGATAAAAAAAAAAACCATACTAATATAACTACTCGTAATGTGTAAGAAGTTTTATTTGTATATACGATAAAATTGCTAGTAGTGGTAAAAGCTCCATTCGGTGGACGGTTCATTTATGTTTCATTTATACTCACAATACACTGACGAAATGAATAATCATGCTACTTCCATTTATTAATTATTTTTTAAACGCATTAACGCATGCGACGCGCATCTTAAAGATGATTTTTGAGGAAAGGAAAATTCAGTTGCAAGTGGGATTCGAACCCGCGTCTTTTGGATAAGTACTCCAGACGCCTTACCAACTAGGCCATTGCAACCCACACCTGCAAGCAAAATTCTCTATTCCTCGTTTGAACGCTTTACGGTAGCGTGGCGCCATCTCTTGGATTAGTTTACTTCCATTTAATTTTATGATAATTTTTCGGAGAGAGTTTAAAGATCTTAAAATGTAATAAAAGTTAACACTGCTGAATATGTTCACTGGTGATTTCATTCTTTCATTTTGTATTCCGACGTTATACTTTTTAGTGAAAGACGCCAAAGGAAAGATAAAAAAGGGAAAATACCTATCTGATTTCGGTGTTACTTTTCAGACCCAAACGGATTACAGCACGCGGCTAGAGCATAATCATGAAGTCGTAGGATATTTTTACTCCGAGCAGTATATTCCCGGAGGAAAACCATCCTCGGCACGAGCAAAGTCACGGGCAAAAGTAGTTCTATATTATGTCAATGTCACGTATAGTGAGGTCTTTATTTAGCGAGTGCAAACACGTGTAAGAAGTTATAAGGATTCCTTCTTAAATAATATTTCAACCGAAATATCGTGATGGATAAGTATGTATTGTGCCTTTATTTTTTTGGGCGTCCTAAGGTAACTAGATTTGTTTATTATTGTGTTTCGTAAGCCGTGAACGCTGTCAGAAAAATATTGGTAGATATAATATGTATGTATGTACACATTTTTAGAGAATAGTTTTGTCTATTTTTTGACAACCTATTTAATCAAGAGGTTTCGTAGTGGAGAATAGATTGGCGGACGCTTTTCGACAAATACTGATATCTCCATTCGGTTGCACTAAAAGCTGTCGACATTAGTAGTTGGCAACACGCTATTAGGCAGGTAATAATGAGATCAGTCGAGTAATGCAATATTTAATCAGTATTGCATAACTCTTAAATTATCTCTACTCCTCAATATTTCTGTGTACGAATCTAAGTAACCTTTACTGATGAGGAAGAAAATAGATTTTTATGTTTTTTTTTTTAATTTATAAGCCAAATTAAATCTTCTGTAAAACTAATTGACTTTCACAGCTACATAATAAACACGAAATAAAACCTAAAAACATGTTTTTCAAATTAACATATCCACATTAACACCATCCAGTCATTACATATGCCATCTATTATGTTGTAAAAGTATAGTCGTTAAGTGATCGTCACCTGGGTCGCCAACGCCTTAAGCGGGTCATAAGAGCCCTTATAAGGGACGAGGCGATGACAGCCCGACTCAATATAATGCTTACACCTGTGCCCATTACATGTCGCGATGGAAATCACGTTTCAGCGATAGGAAGAGTGATAAGGGATAACTTATAAACGTGACGGTTTAAGGGTTATTAGTAGTTGAAGATGTGTTATGAAATAAGTTGTTTTTTTTTTCTTTGTGCTTTGTTGAAAGGTTTTTCGTGAGGGTATTTTATGTGGGTGTCTATTCTGACTGTGAATAGAAGGTTTTGTGAGTAGAAGTAATGATATTCATAGTGAATCATTGAGAATATTCTAAGATATCGTAGGCTGAAAAGCTAGACATATATTGAAGAGTGACATCATTATTTTGAACCTCACTTTCCTTTTCTACTTCGATCCTCTATCAATTTAAGGCCACTTGTCAAATTCTTCCTGCTGTCTACTGAAAAAAGAATAACCAGTATTAAAATACCCTAACAATATAAACGCTCCGCTTCATTATGGAAAAAATAAAATATCTAGTACGACTCAACTATATTGTGTTGCTAGGAGACTAGTAACACAATATAGTACATAGTTAATAAATAAAAAACCGACTAGGAAAAAAAACAGTGAAAGCGTTTTCATGTCGAATTTGATTTTATGTCTACCAGAGCATACAAAAATAATAAGTGTTGAGTGTTGTGCCTCCTTCCTGGTAATACTTAAGGGCGTGTACGACAAACAATATTTCATACAAACTTACAAGTCCTTATTTTTCGAAATGACCGATTTTAATCAAACTTTATACCAATAACCAGGATAAAAGGTTAAGAGAAAACATTTTTGAAAAAAATGTAAACATTTTTGAAAATACTGTTAAATTAATCATAGAAACAAAAATGATTTCCAATTATAATTTCTAAAATCTTTTCTTATTACTATTTAGACAAAAAGTCTAAAAATATATAAGGTACTAGCTTCCGCCCGCGACTCCGTCCGCGCGGATGTCGGTCTTCGCGTGGATGGTTTATTTCTCCATTTTGAGTAACTCTGACAATGACATCTTATAAATATCTGTTGGACCCAAATACGGCTAAGCATATAATAATTAAGGAGATCCCTCTATTGAGCTACTGCTGTTGAGCTCGCGTTCTGTAGTAAGTATTTTTTTCATAGTAATTCCGACCTTGTATTTACAAATAACTGATCGGAACAGTAATCAAAAAGGTCGCGCTGAAAAGCACGGTTTAAAATTACACGCATACAATATTAATTCCACGGACGACGGGACCGCTCGCCACACTGGACACGTCCGCTCGCATCAAAATTCAGAATTTATATGCATCGCGCGGCGCGGAACGCGGCTCCTTATATAGGAGTCGGGGAGGCGTGGCCCGCGTGTGCCGCAAACGGTTCAAGCCAAATCCGACTTTCGGTGCTACAGGTTACGGCGCTGAATACAACGTGTGTTCGCGGTTCTACAGAACAACGTCTATGAATAAAACTGAAAAATAAGATTTTTTTTCTACGTAGTTTTTCAGTATAAAAAGTATCCTATTTTATGCCCAGGATAATAAGGTATAATTATACCAAGTTTCATCGAAATCGAACCGTTAGTTTTCACGTGATGCCTACACATACAGACAGACAGACAGACAGACAAAAATTTTTTTAATCACATATTTGGGTTTGGTATCGATCCAGCAACACCCCCCGCTATTTATTTTTTCAATATTTTCAATGTACAGAATTGACCCTTCTACAGATTTATTACATGTATAGATTTATTTAGGTATTACAATCGGCACAGTAATTATTTTTTCAAAGGTTTGATTATTTGTATGGCATACCGTACGGCGAACACCCCTTAACGAGCTTACCGCTTTATATATTATTATATCTACCGACAGTCTTGGCGTAGCCACGACGAGGAGTACTTGAGAGGTTTCGCGAAGGAAACAACCTTATTAAGAGGCTACATACGGCGACTACGATCGTAAACATTTAATCAAGAATATGATGCAGTACACAATACGTTTCAGGGATAAGAATACACATCTCATGTATTCTTGATGACGTCGTAAAGATGGCTTAGGAATTATGATTGTTCGGCGGCAATAACTTTAAAAACATGACGTGTTTATGACGAGAACTTAGACTGGCTGTTATATACCAATTTTCACTAAATCAACCGACTCATCATGGTAAACAAGAGACGTAAACCTAGCATTACTGCTGAGCTTAGACTCCTGACTCAGATTCTAGGTCTGGGAATATGTGCCATTTAATTTTTCCATTACAAATTCATTAGCGACCCAAACTAGGTTCTGCATCTGATGTATCTTCGGTTGTAGAACAATTACACAATCGGGAGAACTTGTGCCTGCACACACATTTTTGTTTTAGGTACACAATACAATACTACATCTTCCGCACCGATATGACTTATTTCATGGCCGCAATCTGTCTGGAGAATTATCGTTTTAGGATTAGATTTTGGCAGACCAACAACCAGACGAGTGGACGATAATTATTCTGAAAATCGTGGGCAAAAACTCGTTAAGACACAGGGAAATATGACACAAAAGCAAGGACGCCTATTTCAACAGTGGAACCAGGCTGAATGACGATGATGATGTCTATGAACTGACTCATAAAATGAACATTGAAATAGGTGAGCACTGTTCAATTTTCAACCCTCGACCCAGGACTAACAGTTGAAATTCCAGCAACACTATAGTAACGCCTACAATTACTGAAAACTGAGACTAATATAACAATGAAAATACAAGAAAAGCAAAGTCTGGGTCATGTTTAATATAACAATTTGGAGATGGCGTCTGAATTCAGGATCCCAAGAGGAATCGTGAAGTTTCAAAGTCAGTGTAGACTTTTTTAACACACTTTTCTAAAACGGCTTCCCGGGGGACTTCAAATCGACGCTTAGATAAGAAATGTCTGACAAGGTTGAGTAATGTAGACTAGACTTATGGACACTAAAGTGACAAGTTCGTCCCTAAGCGTTCATTTACACGAACGACAGCGAACAGCAACGACATCGCTGCGACAAAATGTGATCGAGCAGAGTTTGCGCGTGAATAGTCGCGGCGGCTTGCGTCGCCGTTAGTCGGTACGTCGACGAAACGTTGCTTTTTGCGATTTGGCTGACCGCAAGATCACGGTGTCTTTTATGGTTGCGTTGTCATAGTGACGTAGTTGCTATGTAGTCAGTGTATGCGTTATAGATAATGACGACAAAATGTGGTCGATGTAACACGTCGTGTGTCTTTGCTCTACGTGTGAAGAGACCCTTAGTCAGTTAGTCGCAAACTATTGACTCTATCTATAGTAACACAACATAACGCCTATATACCCGAAGGGTTAGGCAGAGGTTTTACTAACAGGTCAAATTTTTCAAAAATCATTACGAATCCTTCTGCCCTGTACGGAGCGGAAATGACTGTCAGACTTGACTGCGTTCCAGGACCGCGGTCGCCTTTTGAGATAGTCCCGCGATCAACCAATGCAATCTCAACCTCATGTTGAAGTCCCATGTAAAAGAGAGCCGATTGCCATCAACCGGGCACAAGTCCACAAACCGTGCCTGTGATTGTTAAATTCCCTATAGAAGATCTCGAACAGTTTTCGTGTGAGGAGCCAAGAGGATCTCATGCTCAACAGTGACGTTAGCGACCACTAAATCAACAGGGCAAGCATAATGAGTAGCCTCGGCCTATATTTACTAAAACATTAATGTGGGTTACGTGTTACGATATGTCTCACGCCTTGCTGAGTAAGTGCTTATTAAGTACTTTGTGAATCTCTGTAAATACAACAAACAAACATAATTAACCTACATGAAAACCTGAAATCATAAATTATGTATACTATACCAACTAACTTTTGTAGCGTGTCGGAAAAACTCGGCACCTTAGAAATATTTTTGTTTTAGAAGCCATAAAATTGAGGAGGAAAATTAAGACGGATTAGACAGGTTAACTGAAGACAAGTGGTTTAAGACTGTACTTAACACAAACCCCTGAAGGCTCATTTAATTAAAATCATACCTTCTTGACTGAACCTAAACATTTGTAAAGCTAAATTAATATACGTCTTTATTTGCCTAGCCTTTTCCCAGTTATTTTCGGGTCGGCTTCCAATCTAACCGTATGGTATTTTACATAAAGCAACAGACTACCAATCTGACCTCCACAAAATAGTTGTCGGATAAAAAGGTTTAGAAACAGTGATTGACAGATTTTTCGGCTTCTGGACTACTTTTAACAACTCTCAAAAATTTAAGAGCCACTATGAAAACAACAGTAAACGTTCAATGTACTTTTCAAAGCATCGAGAGTTCTCTGTATAATTAGGAATAGCCACCTTTTAATGGGCCTATCCACAGCCAAGCGTTTCTAGGGCCCTAAGATCAAAACAATCGGCTCTCAGTCAAATGATTATACGACAGATGAAATATTGTACTTTTTGCGCAGCACTGTAGTTGGGTAAAATGTTCACCGTCCATAAAGAAGTCCAATAAATTGAAGAAATATCGAAAAATACAGCGACGTCGCCGTCGATCCGCTAGTTAGG
Source organism: Agrotis exclamationis (assembly GCA_950005045.1). Classification (NCBI taxonomy): domain Eukaryota; kingdom Metazoa; phylum Arthropoda; class Insecta; order Lepidoptera; family Noctuidae; genus Agrotis; species Agrotis exclamationis. Next base: position 11,204,613 of record OX465436.1, on the reverse strand, counting down.
CACCCATAAAACCGAGACCGCTCCACTAGAATAAGTAAATATTTTCAAAAGTAAAGCCTCCGGGGAGTCAAGAGAAATAGTTTTATTGATGTCTTCGTGAACGGCGTCGCGAAGAATTTACTTTTCATTACGATAGAAGTTTGTTCGCAAACAGTTCAACACTCGTGGCCGACGGTGAACGCAAAAAATAGTCAGCTACTTATATTGAGTACTTGTGTAGTGCTTCAGTTGATAAACATAAGTGACTGGAGTAGCTCGCGTGCGCTGACATGTTCAACAAGAAGGAATATATCGAACGAGTTGTTTGTGTTCAAAATAAACTAACAATTTACTGTCTTAACTACTTATACGAAGACGATATTTACTTTGAGTCGCTTTGCAGCTGTAACAAATAGAATGTAGTTGGGAAACGTTTATTTAAAAAAAAAACATATGTATTTTGACGATGAAAAGCTACCATTCTGAAAAGTGCCAAAGGAAATTTTACAGTCACATTTTTACGAAATATCTCCTCGCAAATTGCCTTATGGCTAATGGCGTCGCTATATCATGAGTCCTGTAGGCAAAATAAAATTATACAGGTTTTATAGCGTTCGTAGGCGCAGTGTCCCCGGGGGTGTTAAACAGACGCTTTACTACGGACCCCTTACGCCGACGTACGCGCTAAATCCTCGCAAAAAACTTTGTCCACTACACATAAATTGATTTGCGATGCGAACCTGCGATATTTCTACAAGATAATAAACTTTAGATCTTCGCATAAACTACTGTAGGGCCGCTTCGCACCCATAAATGTTTTGAATTATAAGCTGATTTGATACTGATTACTTGGTTTTTTGTGAGAATTAACCATGGCTCAATCAATACGTTTTATTTCAAGAAATCATTTAGTGAAGGGTCACAGTTTAATTTAGTAATTACTAAAACTGAAACACCATTGAAAAAACATTAAATACCTTTCTTTTTAAAACAAATTAATGTGGAATGGTAAAATAACAAAATATCTAGGTGTAAGCAAATTATGAGTATGTAAAATGTTTTCACACAAACGGAACTTTGAAAGTGTACAAACTCGCCGTATAGGTAGGACAAACTTATAGTACAACTTTTTAAATAAATCATTTTTATTAGACCCTTATGGCAGCTTACGATAAAATGGCCGCGCCTCAAGATGGTAAGTGTATTGTCCCAATGCGGTGCACCGGCTTTTCTCATTAAAGTTACTGGTAACTAAGCTACAAAGGGATAATTACTTTAATTACCATACTCGTAACTGTGCCTGGATAAAGGTTTTTTTCTACCAGGAGACCAGACCGTATAGTAGATTACAAAAAAAACATTCAAACATGTAATAAAAGTACAGCTCTCGAGGCACTCGAGACACTGTCACTACTCTTAGAAATAAAGAGATCGTGCACAATAAAGGACAATGGTAGAAAATCACCACAAATTCTCGTCACAAACTAGAGTGGATACAGTGTGGTTATAATAAAAAAAATCCCTTTAGACAATTTTCCATTATCTGGGCGTCCATTGTTAGGATCCAGTGGTCAGCGTTTTATGGTTGGACGCAGTGTCGTCGTAACTTCTTATTAAACCGCCGGGGACGCACCGACTTGCCTCTAATTGATTTAGAGACCTCCAAGACCGTGACACTACGGTTTTCTTTGTTTACTTTACACTGCCAAAAGGTTTACTTTAACTTTGAAACTTGACGTAATGTAAATGGACGGCAAGTTTGGCTGTTATAGGTTAAACGATCGCGCTGAGTTATTGAAGTAGGGACTTAGCCAACTATCGAGTACATCTTGTTATTAGAACGAACGCTTTTTAATACAAATAGCTTTAGGTTGATTTAATATTAGAAGTTTTATATTAGTTTACCAATATTTATTCTCAAAGTATAACATTGCCAGTTTGTTAACTTGTTTACTTTGACATGTAAGTACCTAATAGAAAGTATAAATAGAAGTTTTTGAATAGCTTATTCATACACAAACAAAATAAATAACAACGAAATGTAGTAATTATATCTGACTTCGTTTGAAGCAGTACTTTTCTAATATTACACAAGGCACATTTTCATTCAAAATGTCAAATATAATCCAGCTGACAGCTAACCGTATAATTCTATATGAAAAACAACCTATAAATACGCACATACAGAAACACTCGAACACAATGAAAATGAAGCAATTAAAATTTCATAGCGACCGACACGCCATCACACTATAAGTTTTTAATATTTTGCAATTACAAAAGCGGATTTTATAGCAAAAAGAGCTGCCACATTCTCAACGTCAGAACTTAAGTCAACTTTTGTTCTGAAACTAGTTTTATTAAAGCTTTTAAGACGTCCCCAAGCTCACTAATTGATTTAACAGCCTCGACATGAAGAATTTAAGGCTCGCTTAACACGCGACTCTCGTCATTAAGTCACAAAAATTAGTGACGTGAACACCCGCCCCTGCGAGCATGCATAAAGGTTACAAGTCCAATAAATAAACTTAAGGTGAGTTAATTTGATAAAAAGAGTTTTCCTCGCGAGCAACAAAAGGCATTTAAACGCAAAGGAAGCAGAAAACGACGGAAGAAAAATGAATGATTACAGCAAAAACGGCCATCAAAACGAATGATAAACGAGCTTAATCCGAGCCCCATCCTTGTTTTATTACCGCTGGACGATTGTAAAAACGTATTAGTGGGCGGCGCCACAGAACCGGGGGTCCCAACGACGATCTATGACACTTTAGTTGACCTTTTTATATCCAATAGAAGGCGCAGGCGGTAATTTATTGAACCTTTATTACCCTAAAATACAATCAAATCAATGATAATAAAAGTTATTTTCGAATATTAGATAAGTGGATTTCCACTTTATTTTGATGAACAATAATTATGCCCCGAACTCTATTATTACAGTCACTATTTTGATGATTAAAGAAATCCATTTTCGTAATGATAAAACATGAAACGATTTTCATAATAAGCCATGATACGTTGCAGTATGCGGCTACAAAGTTGCAGAAAAATAAAATGGCTTACCGCTACTTAACTAATTGAAAACTGACGAATCTTTTTTGAGATCCTATACTAAACCGTAGATCTGTCCAATACATATCTCTGGCTTTTTTATGTTTGATGGGTTTGCTCTTGACCTTAGTCTAGGTCAGGAGTGACTAAGACAAGGTCGACGATGGAGCGAGCTTACCCAGGAGAAGCCTGTTCACTCTAACTTTGAAGAGATTAGGGTTGTATGTATTCGGAAACACAGACGCAGGCAGAGAGTTCCACTCCTTCGCTGTCCGCATTATAAAAGACGTTTGGAAACGCTTAGTGCAAATTGGTGGTATAGCAATGAGGTAAGGATGGTAATTTGATCTGTGTATTTAAACCTTTTTTAATTTCTATGGGAGAGCTAGAAGCTACTGCATCACAACCAGCTTTGATCCTTAGTATTACCTTCTCCTTTCGTCTCGTCCACGTTCATATATCTGAGGTATCTATTCTCTAGAAGACTCAGCACCGCGGCAGCGAATAATCTACGGTTTGTCATCATTACATTTTCAACTTTATGTTCTCGAGCATACAGTAGAAAATCCACCAAAGACCGTAGCTTCAGCGGTGCCAAGGCGCAGAGTTTTATAGAAAATAGCACTACTGTTCATAAGTATTAACATACCGTGTGCGAACGAGTACTATATGCGACCACGATAAGAACGGAAACTTCAATAGCCTCTATCATCGACCGTCGTATATTAAAGTATTTTTAAGTTAAGGTTAGATAAACATTAAATAGATACTTAATTAGTTCTGAAACTCCAAAAAGTTTCAGTCAACATTTGAAACCCTTTTCGTGTAGGAATCGTCACTTAGAAGATGAAAACAGTAAAATTCACAGATTAGGTTCATGTTGACTCAACTAGCTAGTTAAAACCTGTATGTCGGTAAAAGGAAGAGCTCATTAAACCTACTAGGGTTTCTTGTGAACACGATATTAAGAGCTGGGAGGGCTATTTTTGGTGATACTAACCTAGTATCAACTGGAGGCGACAATTTTGTATCAAATGTTTGTTAAAAGTAGGTACGTACCTCATAGGTAAATGATTGTTAGCTGCAATATTTCCACTATTCACAAAATATAATTGTCTATTTTTACTCAAATAACAGTAATCGTAAACTAATTTCAATAAAAAATATTACGTGGACGAAAACAAAAGACAATCAAATTGGTGTCACAGACACTTATTTTCTTTTATTCGAAAATTTTACGGCCAGTGTCGGGTTTCATTTTATTCGAAACTTTTTCTAGAATACTATTGAGAAAACCTATTAAAATTCAAATAACTGGATGACATTTCAAATATCTAGTCTACACCATTTTAAGTTTTCTCTTTTTAAATTTTATAGTTCTGCATTTGAACATCTGTAAGTAGACGTTCTAAAATGAATTATTATGATTGCATGCATTCTGAAAGACCGAAACACAAAGCTTTGAAAATAAATATTGTTCTTTTGAAAGACCTAAGTTTTTAACAGGCTGATTTTCTCAAAAAATATTGTTCAGTGGCCATTTATTCTTTTTTTCTTTTCATACTTTATGGCTTTTATCGTTTTATTGCCCTATTTCTGCCAGTATTCGTGTATTTTATTGCAAATATTTTTACAATAAAACCTTTTTAGCAATAGTGAACCTATGAAATGATTGGTGGTTTGAATGTTGATATTTCATACAAATGTGTTATCTAGATGATTAAAGCAACTATAAATTTTGTTTTACAAAATAAAGGTAAATAAAAACAGTAAAGGCTTAACCGTAATTGTTGCAATAAAGAATTTTAATGAAATACTCTTAAATGTAGCCGGAACGATAAAATCGTCTGGGTTAAAATATTATTCTCGGAAGCCATAAAGAAAATTTTATTTAATGAAGATAAGATTTCTAGAATTAAGACAGAGTTTCTTAGTTGTTGAAATAAGCCCTGTTGTAAACCGTAAATACTGTGTTATTCCAGCTTTAGAAATTAGATTTAGATAAGTAGGACCTAAGTTGTCTTTTTATCTCACACGCTTTATTTAATTTGAGAAGCCATTACTTTTAACAGTATTTTTATATGATTAAAATATATTGTTTGAGTTTCCTAGTTGAACCTTGAACTTACGTCTTTTAATAAATACCTAATAAAACCAATAAAATACATTGGACATATATAAAAATCAATGCCACTTTTCTTTGTAATGTTATAACTCAAGGACGGGCTCACCTAACCAAACCAAATGTTTAGGCTTTGTTCCAACTATTTAGTAGATGCTTATGTGAAGTTTGCACAAAATTGGACGAGCGGTTCTTAATATCGTGCGAAGCTGGGACGGGCCACTAGTTGACAATAATATAGTTTAAAGAAAAAAAAAGTTTAGAGGATAATTATTCTTCTACACTTTGGTTATATTATTATTTTTTATTCTTAACACAAACCTATAATAAAACTGGCAACATTTTAAACTGTTCCATCAATATTCTTTTTACAAAAAGTTTCTATTGAACCTTCACTTGTTTTCCTCTTTACACCCCGATCAATCTTATCATACTTTTAAGAATGGAACGTAGAAAATGGCGCGCGATAGCAACCGTTCAGTCCTGTGTAGTTGCTTCAGAGGTGTCATTAAAGGTATTTTAAAGCAAGGTAAAATAGGAAAATGTATTAAATTCGAGATAGGGGGAGAAAAGACATTAGAGGAGAAAGTTAGAGATTTTTTCTTACTTAAATTGTCCCATTTATAGATGAGAACTCCCCCATTAATTTAGTCTAACATCACACAACCATCAAACGATGGGTTATTTTTTTTTTTTTATAAAACGTTGCCCCACTCTAGTAATTTCTCCTGTGTCGTGGGTGCGTTTACAAACATAATTATAAACTCACATACACAAACGCCCAGACCAGAACTACTACTTGTAGATCATACTAATATTTGTTCCGTGCGGGAATCGAACATTACAAACCCCCGACACGCGGCGCAGCAGTCCAATCGCTCAGCCTATACATCAACCGTGTATTTTTTGTAAGATTATGTAAACTTTGTAGGTAACTTTAAAATTTACCACTAGAGATTGTTCAATTTTATAACAATTGCAATCTATAAAAACGTTGCCGACTAGTTTTGATTAGTAATGTGATGGTAAAAGATTCAATATACTAGATGTTTCTATCAATTCAGTTTTTCTTAGAGAAAGTTCTTATCATTGGTGTGAAAACGAATACTACGCTTTTTTCAGAGCTTTCTGTCTTTGAGACATCAGCCAAAAACCCATAATAACAATCGGTAGGTATAAGCAGCGGTTTCACCAACGTATTAAATTAACCCACGAAGAATTAAAATTCGAAAATTTCAAACATTTGTCTGTGATAAAAATCTGTTCATATCAACGAAACATTTTTTTAAACTTTATAAAATAAGGTTATCTACTACCCAAATCTTATAATAACTCCTTTCTTGCAAATAACAACCAATCAGATACCTTGACATGTTATTTAATCAACGAATTCAATCAAGAAACCTTTCAGAAACCAAAGATTTCATTTTCCCAACTTACGCAATCTTAAAATAACAAAACCGCAAAAAGACTATCATTCATACAATACTTTCATAAAAATATTCACAAACAATGAAATCACAAAGTTAGGGGGCCGATATATTATCCGGACAAAATTCCGGGTGGTCCGGCCCAACCGTCGGATTGGTCCGGAATGTTTTATGATCCGGGGAACACGCAGTAACGCGTCTGAACGCCCTGTGGCATGTGGACAGAACTGCGACCCATGATTTAGGAGCTTTCATTTCACAACGGTTTATTTTAAAATGTCCTCCTATGTTATTGTGTTGGTTTTTGGGAAAAATTGGGGAGGACTGTGTTATTGATAGTGTTTTACTTATGTATTTTATTTATCTTAAATCTAATGTATTTGTATTAAAATCGCTTATCGCATTTATGAAGGAGTGTTACCTGAGAACGATTACTTTTTCGATTAATCGGCTATTCTTTATATTGTAAGACAATGTTTGCAGGAAAGCCAAATTTAAATATTCTTGTGTTTTCATACAAGCTAAAAATAAAAGAATCTTACTTTGATTACAATAAAATAGCGGTAGATATGTTACGTTCTTACGTTAAGTATTCAAACAGTGACTCTTATACGTACACAGACACATTTACTCGCATAAACAATCATTGTTATTACACGCCAACAAAAAAAGAGACAGAATAATGCACAAAGGTGGCGTACGACCAAGACGGAGCATCACCGCTCTTCGTATTAGTTCGTTAGTAGTCGCCACGCCGAGCGGCGGCGGGCGGCGGCGCGGCCTTGTTTTAGCCAAACGTGTCGCACATTATCGCATTGTATGTTTCTATCCCGCTCTTCAAAATTGAAAAATACACGCACGTGTTAGATTTATGATACATAGCCCATATGTAATTAATAGAAATATATTTAAAACAACGATCAACTGATTTCCGAACGAAAACAGTTGATAGTCAAATATTTTATCGAATTTAATAAAGGTTACAAATAAATAGTAACTAAAATTCTAAATGATGTAATCAAGTTTTAAAAAGGTTCTACTACATAAGATTTGTTTATTATTGCTTATTTCATTAGTTATTTAGCTAAAATGTATGACAATCTGCCATTGGTCAATTATGGCGGCAATATTTGTTGGAAGTGGTACGATTCTAAGTTTATAAAAATAGATGTACCGTCAAATTCGTGGTCATTATTATCCAATCGTTTTATAAGAAAAAGCTGTGCTCTGAGTGGTGTTCTGTTTAATTAATGTGATATAATAATTGAGAATCCAAGTGTGATGCTGAAAGTTGTAATTTGTGTTCTAATGTTCTACAATGAAAATGTAAGTTAATTGATATTAATTTATTATGATGAGAATATTGATGTATTTTTATAAATGTGTGACTGTGTACTGATATTGTACGTTGCCGTGGAGTTTCTTTCTCCTTTCTTCTCCACGAGAACTAGGGTTCACGAAAGGAAGTAGCTTGGTATTAAATACCTAGTCTTGATTTTGTGCTTTTCTTTATAAACCCATTCCTGTACAAAAGTACTTAGAGATACCTTACATACAGTACCTAAATAAATAACATTAACCATCCTGATATCTAAAACTTGATAATAAAGTCGATATTAATGTCAATAAAACCAGTAATACACATCCTATTCATCACACACACATCCTATATCTATATTTTCTAACACACGCACGTCTCAACCGAAATCTACTCGTATTGCGACTGAGGACTGTTAGGCCAATTTAGCCTAATTTATGCGGTCCATGCGCATCGTGTAGTGACATATCTTCCGCTATTTTATTTTAATCAAAGGAATCTTAATTAAAAAAAATATGTGCATGTCTTGAAACTTCATTAAACTGGCAAAATAGTCGGTAATCTTAATAAGTGCATAGTGATCTCTTGGCTCGCTCTTAAACTGGATGAAGGATTATCGATACTCATTCATTTTCAATGTTGGTTTTAGTAAAACCTGTCTAGATTGAAAATCGATAGTGAAACCCTCAGCTATCCTTACTAGTCAGCATCTATTGCAACACTCTCACTACTAGAAAACCTTTTCTAAGACCCCACCGTAAATCACTGAGCACATACCGGTTTTTTCGGTTCAATCCAATTTAATTGAGTCTTTTTCGAGAAAAGTGCTGGGAAACTCTTTCGCTAAAGCTTCCATTTAAATACGCCTTAGAAGATCTTAAGACTTGAAGAATCTATTTAAAAATCTTATCCTAGTTCTTTCGTGAGGAGGTTTTTAGCGAAATTAGGGTAAGTAAATAAGCAGGTACGATAAATTGTGTCGTGAAGGCATTTATACACTGTTATGCAGTAAGTAACGTATGTATTACTGAATTACAAACATTCTTCAAAGGCGCGAAAATATGCATTAGGTAAAAGTATTGTTTTTTGCATTCCATTGCGGGACGAAATACGTTCCTTAGTTAATGAGTTACGATTTATGGCAGCCGTTTATAAACTCATAAATATGTTCGCAAAAATAACTGCTTTCCCCTTATTTATGTCACCTTATAAACGAAAAATAATATTTTTGAAAATAACATTTTTGGGTGTTGATTTCTTTGATGCAGGACACGTTTAAATAAACTGTAAATGTTCCGTAATGAGTCTGGTATGCTTTACATTGATTTCAGATATTTAATAATTTTTATATCACAGACCATCCTACCAATTAATTTGACAAATTATTTTGTGAATTACACACAAATAAATGTAGTAAATAAATCTTTATAATTTCCGAACGACTACACCAATTTTTAACTCTTTTTTTTTACTGGCGTCGTACTTTTCAGGCCCAGATTTCTATATAAGAAATTCTTCGAGAAAATTCAAGGAATGGTTCGAAATTTGAAGCCATACGAAGAAGGGTCGAGAGCGCTAGTATTTATTATTAAATCTACACTTTTGTATTTCATTTAGATTTTAGGCCTATATAGGACTATAAATCTGAAGTAAAAATTCAGAATACAAAATTGTGTGTGAATATTCTATAGCTACAATGAGTGATTAGTTTTACACGCTTTTGAAATATAAAGTAACACCTAGTTCGTTATGAAAAACAACACCACGATATGTACTGTGTACCTACTGATTATCGCTAGATAGACGCTCCTAATTCTCTATTTATCAGTTGAAAATACAGACGAACGAATTAGTAGCAAAAGGAAAGCCACCCATGTTGGAGGAGGCGGGCCGCGTGAGGGAGAGGACAATGTCCTCCCTCCGCCGCACCCGCGGTGGTTGGCGCCCACGGCGACGGACGTCGCAAGACAATCTCCGGCCACCGAAGGCGCGGGCATGCGGGCGGCGAGTAAAGGGCAACTCGCTGCCCGACCATGGACCATGCCCGGGTCGATGGCGCGTTTTGTTCCACGCGCGCCTCAAAGAGCGTCAGCATAATGACGGGGCCCCCTCTCTAGAGGGCCAAAGCCTGCCAGGGTCGCGGGACTTATATCATCACCGTGAACTCGGAACATAAAGGGCTATTGAAGGACACCGTGGATTTTAGTCAGTACAAGTCTGACAGTCCCTCCTAGTGATGGGTTTTTATTAGCGATGCATCCGATACCGATACGAATACCGATATATCGGCGATACTTCGGGTTAGCCGATATATCGGTATCGACGATATTTTCATGACCGATTCAACGATACTTTTTAATTTAAAAATGTGGTGTAAACGAGCGTTTTGTCTGGTCTATTTCATTACAAACGAGCCACGAACGATGCCCGGGGAAACCCTTGCCAAACAGACTTGCGAAATCGCCTTTCTCCAAATCAAAATTTAGGATTACTTTGTTTTTTAAAACAAAATCTTATTGATGTTAATTTTAATTACTAAAATGTATAATTATCTAATATCAACCTATATCACTACATTTTACATTTAAAAAAAATCTGATTTGTGATTTATTTTATTTTAATTATTTTTTTTAATTCACAATAAGCGTATCGGTATCGGTATCGGTATCGCCGATATTTTCATAAGAGTATCGGTATCGGTATCGTATCGGCGAAAAGGCGTATCGATGCATCCCTAGTTTTTATCCGGATAAATACTCAAAATGGATAAATACTCAATAAATATCCATTTTTACTCGAGTTTTTATCCAAAACAGTGGATAAATACTACTTACAGTGTAAGTTACATTTAGCCCAGTCAACGAATGCTCAAAATAGGGTATAGAGGGAAAGTCTTGGAACACAATTTTTGACTTTGTAACTTTGTTTAGCCTAGTTAGGAGGTGAACATATCAAAAGTCCCCGCCCCTAGCCCTTGAGCTTTGGGGGAGGGGGGGGTTTGAAGGTACCATTTTTTGGTTTTTCGCTTATATCTCGGAAACCTTGCGTCCTAGCGACATAGTACCAAGGAACAAAATAAAAGCTGATTAAATTTGCTACAAGTTATACTAAATAAGCATTTCGATATCTTCTTCAGTTTTCGAGATATATACTCCTGAAAGTCTGTCATTTTGAAAAATCATTTTAACTTTACCTTTTTTGGAACGGAAATCTTCAAAGATGCAACTAGTTAATAATTACCGGCAAAAAGCTTTTAGAGCATTACATTTTCTTCAATAAAACTATATTATTTTCCTTCAAATGTTAATGTAAATGCTGTATATTATATTTTTTATAAAAGGTAGGTACCTGGTCTTTGAAAAAAGGTCTTTGTAAATCAATGTACGAGTATGTATCAATGTAATGCTGGCACATTACATTAGCTTAGACTAAAGCACATTTTAAAGAAAATGGATAAAATATTATAGTATTATTAAAGGAAATTGAGTGTTCCACAACCCTTTTGCCAGCATTTACTTATGGTTGTATCGTTAAAGAGTTATCCGGTAAAAAAGCGCAAAAATGTAAAGTTAGTTTCCTGAAAGTCTGTAATTTTTTCAAAATGACAGACTTTCAGGAGTATATATCTCGAAAACTGTAAAAGATATCGAAATACTTATATTGCATAACTTGTAGCAAATTTAATCAGCTTTTATTTTGTTCTGAGGTACTATGTCGCTAGGACGCATAGGTTCCGAGATATAAGCGAAAAACCAAAAAATGAGACCTTCAATCCCCCCCCCCCCTCCCAAAGCTCAAGGGCTAGAGGCGGGGACTTTTGATATGTTTACCTCCTAACTAGTCTAAACAAAGTTATGAAGTCAAAAATTGTGTTCCAAGACTTTCCCTCTATAATCATTCGTTGACTGGACTAATTGTTCATCGTAAATTTTGTTATTTTACAAGAAAAATGATTGGAATACATGAAAATCTGTAAATATAGATTTGTAACGTACTTTTTAATCACTTTAATAACTACTATTATTACTATAAGCGTTGAAAAAAGCAGTAAAAAATCCAGTTTTTTTCCAAATTCTTTTTATCAAATCTAACCTGATCTGATCTAACCGATCTCTGTCTGATCAAATCTAACCGAGTCTAACTGAGTGTTACCGTCAGATGACTCCGATTCTGATTGAGTCTGACTCCGAGTCTGAGTCTGACCGAGCCTAATTCCGAGTATGACTGAGTCTTACCGAGTCTTACGGAGACTTAATGAGCATGACTCCGTGTCCGACCAAGTCTGACCGAGTCTTACGGAGTCGTAGCGAATATGATTTCGAGTCTGACCGAGTGTGACTGAGTCCGACCGATTCTTACTGAGTCTTAGCGAGTATGATTACGAGTCTGACTGATTCTGACCGATTATTACTGAGTCTGACCGAGTGTTACGGAGTCTTAACGAGTATGATTCCGAGTCTGACCGATTCCTACTGAGTCTTACCGAGTCTGACCGAGTCTTACCGAGTCCGACCGTGCCTTATCGAGTCTTACGGAGTCTTAATGAGTGTGATTCCGAGTCTGACCGATTCTTACTGAGTCTGACCGAGTGTTACGAAGTCTTAACGAGTATGATTCAGAGTCTGACCGAGTTTTACCAAGTCTGACCGAGTCTAATTCCGGGTATGACTGAGTCTGATCGAGTCTTACCGGGTCCGACCGTGTCTTATCGAGTCTTACGGAGTCTTAATGAGTGTGATTCCGAGTCTGACCGAGTCTGACCGATTCTTACTGAGTCTTACCTAGTCTGACCGTGTCTAATCGAGTCTTGCGGAGTCTTAACGAGTATGATTCCAAGTCTGACCGAGTCCTACCAAGATTGACCGAATCTGATTCCGAGTCTGATTGACTCTGACCGATTCTTACTGAGTCTTAAAGTGTCTGACCGAGTCCTACTGAGTCTGACCATGTATGACTGAATCTGACCGAGTCTTAGAATCTTACCGAATCTGACCGAGTATGGCTGAGTCTAACCAAGTCTTACTGAGTCTAACCGCATTCGACACCGAGTCTTACTCCGAGATTTGATCTATTGTTCTATTAAAAAACATGACAACAAAACTTGTTTCGAACCCTACCTAACATAGGGCTTTGGCCTTGTTGACGTCATCTCAAGGCCTAATTGCCGGATCTGTGGCAGGACCTGTTCAACCCCTGCCTTGCAGTTACCAGTAGTGACTAGTTACGGTACGTCCTCCCCACGTCGTTAAGAAGAAAGAAAAAATATTTATTCACAGTCAAACATGTCATTGGCGTAGCAGACAACGCCGATACCATGGAGGATTGTACCACGTAGCGCTCGGTCAAGCCGAACAGTGAGCCAGGTTCCGATGGCGACGGTGCACCATCTAGGTTTAAATTCGAAACTTCGTAATAGCGGAGCGCCTCCATAATTTAACTCTAGGGCAAAGCCTGAAAGACGTTCGTCATGACGAGAGACACAATGTCCTCACCCCGAGCGATTGCTTCCTCCGCCAAAGCCCTTTTTTTTAACGAGGATAAATTGTCAAATGAGTCGTCCAGACTTGTACTGACTAAAATTTACGGTGTTCGTTAAATAGCCATTTACGTTTCAAGGTCACTGTTACCTGTTTAGACAGTCTCGCGACCCCGACAGGCGTTTGGCCAACCATGCGGGCCTCGCCAGTCAGTCAAATCACTCACATGCACGTTTGGCAGAAGCCAAACAGGATATCTACAGATTCAAGATACGCAAACAATATAAACTGCATATAAAATGAGGCCGAGTTAGGCTGCATTGGGAAACACATTGCTTCTCCTTGACTAGAGAGACTTCTGAGACCTAATAATACAATAATGACATTTTTTGAGAGCCCAAATAACAATACTTGTCATTGAATTTGTAAAAATAACCATTCTTTTCGCAAAAAATATAAATATCCATCATTTTGAGTAAATATCCGATAAAAACGGGAAAAAACGAGTATTTATCCGTTTTGGATAAATACTCGAGTATTTATCTTCTGAGTATTTATCCTCCGCCCATCACTAGTCCCTCCCGCCCTGCCCGGGGTGTGAGGACTCATTTGATGATTTTACCACGATAAAAAAAAACCACCCATGTTGACCATTGACCAACTATTCAATTGATATCAGGTCATGGAGCAGTGGTGGCCCAGTGGTATTGGCTGTAAGTCTACCAACCCAGCCAGACGCAATACTTTGCCTTATTTATTTCATCACAGCTGCTCTCAAAAACAGTGAAAACATCGTGAGGAAATCGGCATGTTCTAGAACCAAAAATTCGAAGATATGTGACGTCTACCAACTCGCACTGGGCCCGTGTGGTGGATGATGGCCCAGTACCTCTCGCTCCCTCTTACAAAGAGCAGGCATATGTTCCAGCACTGGAAATGATCAGGTCACAGTAATCAATCAGCTTGGAATCTCATGCATGGAGGGAATTTGATTACCTTCAGCACATTAGCTACGATTACCAATTGAAAAGTCAGGCGAGCGCATCAGTAGCAAAAGGCAAGCCACCCGTGTTGACCATTGACCAATTAATAAATGGTATCAGGTCACAGTAATCAATCAGAATGGAATCTCATGTATGCATGCAGGGAATTTGATTACCTACAGCACATTAGCTACGATTACCAATTGAAAAGTCAGACGAGCGCATCAGTAGCAAAAGGCAAGCCACCCGTGTTGACAATTGACCAATTAATCAATGGTATCAGGTCACAGTAATCAATCAGAATGGAATCTCATGCATGCATGCAGGGAATTTGATTACCTACAGCACATTAGGAACGTCAATGGAGGTTAATCTATCATATTTGGATTATACACCTTTCATTCAAAAACATAAATTACAGAGACTCGTTTGTGTAAGAAATCAAATCAAAGTTTGAATTAGACTAAGGCAAAAGTAACATAGGTCGCGGGACTTATTCCATTACCGTGACCCTGGAACGTAAAGGGCTAATGAAGGACACCGTGGATTTTAGTCAGTACAAGTCTGACAGTAAGGGTGGGAGGACTCATTTGATGATTTTACCACGCTAAAAAAAAGGCTAAAGTAACATTATAAAAAAACTGGTCAAGTGCGAGTCAAACTTGCGCAAGAAAGCACGACTTATTTACCATTTTCTAAAGATATAAAAAAACCGGCCATGTGCGAGTTGGACTCGCCCATGAAGGGTTCCGTAGTAGCAAGAATAGATTACGGATATAATTATATTGAGATTAGTACGTAATATACACAAACAATAAAAATAACTTTGTTATTCATAGTGTTTGTATGAATGGCAAAGTTAAATTTGCGGTTTTTGATAATGTACTATATCTCTAAAACTGCTAACTGTATCTCATCCAAACCAATTTTCGTTGGAAGTTTTTGTTGAGGTCTACATTATACATTTTTTTAGTTTTATCATTCTCTTATTTTAGAAGTTAACGGGGGGGGACACATTTTACCACTTTGGAAGTGTCTCTCGTGCAAACTGTTCAGTTTAGAAAAAAATGATATTAGTAACCTCAACATAATTTTTAAAGACCTATCCATAGATACCCCACACGTATGGGCTTGGTGAAAAAAAAAATTTTGTGTTTCAATTCTAAGTATGGGGGGCATCCCCAAACTTTTTTTATTTTTATTTTTGTGTGAAAATCCTAATGCGGTTCACATAATACATCTACCTACCAAGTTTCAACAGGATAGCTCTTATACTTTCGACAAAAAGTGGCTGTGACATACGGACGGACAGACAGACAGACAGACAGACATGACGAATCTATGAGGGTTCCGTTTTTGCCATTTGGCTACGGAACCCTAAAAACGACAAAAAATAATGACTGTTGTATGGCAGCGTCAATAAACATTTATTTTATTATACTTTTTAGTATTTGTTGTTATAGCGGCAACAAAAATACATCTTTAATAATTTCAACTGTTTAACTGTCACGGTTCATGAGATACAGCCTGGTGACAGACGGACCGACAGCGGAGTCTTAGTAATAGGTTCCCGTTCTACCCTTAGGGTACGGAACCCTAAAAAAAGCCCCTCGAAATGCTCTCCTTACAAAACTTCCTTATGTTCAAACATAGAAAAGGTCCTAGCAACAGTTTGCACTGTTGCGACAACACTGCTTGAGCTGCCAAGATCAAACTCATCCCTAATGATTTAATTCAAATTATGTTAACGCAAAAACTTCACATTCACTTCATCTTCCACATGTCAATGATTGCTAGAATTATCACTGCCATGTTTACGGCATTAGAATTGCACGAAGTACAAGTCAGGAGGTCACTAAATGTTATCAAATAGGTTTAGTACCTACCACAGTACATTTCCACAATTTTCTTAATTTTCGAATAAACTAATCCTTTCTTACAACAACTACACCAAGAAGTAAGCAACAATATTATAAAACGTCGCAGTAACACTGTCCTAATAACACTAATCTACTACATGACCCAGATATAAAACAACAAAAGAATAAAAAGAATAAACGCTAACCAACCAACGTTAAAATAACCTCCCCTCACAATAAGAAAACGATTGTAAACATGTTATTTAACGTTGTAAATCGCGTTCGTTATCTGGCGTTCTTGAATCATCGCCACGCTATCATTGTAATAAATAACACAGCCTGTATTATCTGTGAACATAATCGGTGATGTTTCGCCCGCCTTATTTCCTACCGCGGTTAAATACACTTCCCTAAAAAAATATTTATTCTCGACGCCGCCGTGCAAACAATTGTGGAATTCTTTCGGCTTGTTGATTTTCGTTGTATTTAGTGAATGGAAGTGAATTGTGGTTGATACAGTTTATAGGAATTTTTTGTATGGTTTTTTCTAGGGCAGTGTTCTGTCTGAATTGTTATGAAGTTTATGTCTAGGCTATATCGACAAACTACCAAGAAAATGACTGGTCATAAAATCAGACAAGGCCCAACTTTTATCTGGTGCAACCACCTTATATATTATTTTATCTAAACCTATTTAAGCAGAATTCATATAATGAAATGTGGTTTATTACTCAAACGATGAAATAATGAATTACAAAGTCTTATAAATCTATAGAGCTTCAATAACTAACAATAGATTTAAAAATTCTTTTGTTATCCAATAACATTGTTTGGTCCTAAAAAGTTAGTAAACAAAAAACACTTTCCATCGTACCACAAAAACTTTTAAACATCTGTTGAACACTTGTCTAAAAAAATGTCAGATAAGGTCCGTTTTGCAGTCATACTTTTTTTAGACAAGTGTTCAACAGATGTTTAAATTTTTGTAGTAAGGCTGTGTAACTCTATAAATTACGCAAGGGGTGACCAAATCATGATTGTGTATAGTTTAGTTAGTTTGAACATTTCTGATAATCAAGCACTAATGATGTGCAAGTATGTTATTAATTTAATTAAATTTTCAGTCCATTATGTCAGAAACATTCATAATTATTGTGCTCTAATTGAAACTCAATGATATCAATAGAAAATTAATTAAGAACGAATCTAATTCGACATCAATTTAAATTAAAATCACATGTTTGTTCCCACTGAAGCACATGAACAAAAATGATGTATAAATGATGATCATTGCGATGGTCCTTGTTTATCTTTTTGTGCCTTCTAGTCACGATTGGGATATTATTTCGGATTGATGTATAATGTGAATGTTCTATTAAATTGTGTAAAATATTGGTTCTTCTAACCGTACAGACAGATGTGTTACTGGGGATCAGTTTGTGCCGCCACTTCTTCCCAGCCAAAACACTAGGAAGTGTCGAAGGACTTTAGGGGACTGTCTTATGTAAAAATTGACCTTCAAAAAGTGCTGATAAATCAGCCTAATTTTAATTAATGACTTTTGATTTTGATTCCTAACGAGAAAATATTCTATATTTAAAAAAAAATTGAGGACGAAAAGCAGGAAAATATACACGTTCAGGACCGTCGCCCACCGATACAAGAGAAAAATAAGTCACTAGTACTTTTTCTAGCCTTTCAAGAAAATATCAAAGAATAAAAGAATATGCATTCATTGTACCTACATTTTCTCCCACGTTTTCGCCGCGAAATGGTGAAAAGTTTTATTTATTGCGTCGGACACGTTTGTCGCTTTAAATATTCGGGTGACCTCATTACGGCATGAATATTTCATTGAGAATAAGTTTTAAGGAATAAAAATAATAAGCATTTTGACATTGTGTGACACGGGGCCCATTACGTTTACAGTCCACACACATACTTCTTTGTACTCTAACCTCTTTGTAATTGTAGACGCTGTCAAAACTTAATCCAACCAGCTTAATGTTAGTAATAATAACCACTTGTCATGGGGGATTATTGTTTGACAAAATGAAATAAAAATAGTTTTGTTTTTGTGGCGAATAAAATAAGAAAATAAATAATGTAGTACATTAAGGTTAGCTAATGGACATTATTTATTTACCTTAGGGCATCTTAGGTAATATGTTCAAAGAAACGCATCGTAATGATACTTCAATTGTATAAGTGTTAAAGATGACGCGTGTAATCCCAAAAGGGTTAAGCAGACGTGTGAACACTTTTAAAGGTTACACCCACATTACCAAGCAATAGTAGTACACCTACATAAGGGTGTGAAGGTGTACCATTACACCCATATTTCACTAGTTATTAATAGGCGGCGAGAATATTGCCATCCACCAGGGAAAAATGTTGACTAGGGGCTGCAAATATGAAAAACTTGATAGAAAAAATCCCCAATACTCTTTGCTGGAACTGAACCCAATACCGCATGCTTAACAGTGGCGTTAGCCTCCTCTATATCAACGAAGCTATAGGGCTGATACTGAAAAATTGCTGTAGGAAAAAAACAAATATTGCTGTCCACCCGTCAAGGGCAATGCCTGGGTTGAAGGCGCGTCAAGAAGCTGACAGCAAACTGACGAGGCTCCCAGCATAGGGCCTGACACCTTCCGGGGTCGCGGATTGCTTAAGCAGGTTACCGTGAACATGGGACGTTAAGGGCAATTGAAAGGACACGGTGCATTTTAGTCAGTAAGAGGCTGAAGGTTCCGCTCCACCCAGAGGGGAGGACTCGTTTGATGTTTTTAGCACCGAAAAATGGAAATATCCAATAACACTGTGCTCATCCCAATAGTCAATTTCAGGACTTGCTTAGCAAAGGCTCTTGTGACCACTCGACAATTCAGCGAATTTGACTTGTTACGGTAGCATGTTTAATTTGTATTTTCCTCGCAATCGCGAGGAAAATATATATATAAATATATATTTGACTGGCCTGTTGGTCTAGTGGTTAGTGACCCTGACTGCTATGCCGGAGGTCGTGGGTTCGATTCCCACCCAGGACAAATGTTTGTGTGATGAGCACGATCATTTGTTCTGTGTCTGGGTGTAATTTATCTATAATATGTATGTATTTAGAAATATATAAGTATGTTTATCAGTTGTCTAGTACCCATAACACAAGCTCTGCTTAGCTTGGGACTAGATGGCGTTGTGTGATAGTTATGGAATATTATTATTATTATTATATGTAAATATATATATCTCTTGACTAATCAGTCAAGAGATTAGGATCGCGACCACGCCATCGTTACCACATTCGCCCCTTTTAAAAAGAGCTGACAATGCGATGATACCTATAGCTTTTTCTTTTTTAGCGTAGCAAAATCATCAAATGAGTCCTCCCACCCCGGGCAGGGCGGGAGGGACTGTCAGACTTGTACTGACTAAAATCCACGGTGTCTTTCAATAGCCCTTTATGTTCCGAAGTCACGGTAATGAGATAAATCCCGCGACCCCGGCAGGCTTTGGCCCTCATCATGTTGAAGCTCTTTGAGGCGCGCGTGGAACACAACACGCCGTCGACCCGGGCATGGTCCATGGTCGGACAGCGAGTTGCCCTTTATTCGCCGCCCGCATGCCCGTGTTGATTGTGTTTTGTTTTTATGCTTCCTCAACAAGTTATTCATTGATTTTTGGCCTACTGCCATATGGGAATATTCGACAGTCGCTAAGATTATTGGATCTAAGATCTTCACCATCCTGTTCTCATAGTACTTTATGTTCAGTTTTGTGTCATAGAGAAAAAAATAACAACTTCAACCAGAATGGCTGACACTACCTCAATGAGTAAAGCGATCGTACTGACTGTTATCTGGCAATCTTCGATGTTTGTTACGATTTTATAAGTTACAAGGTAAGCTTCTTCAAGATCCTGTTCTCCTAGTAGATACTTTCTGTTCACATTCCTCACTGAATTCTTACTTTAGTGTTGATAGATTGACTATAGAATAATTTGATAGTTGATAGAGACAAAAAATAATAATTTAAACAAGATAGTTCCTTTTCACTTGATTTGCACATCTTTTGTTTTGTTTTCAAATCGGGAAAGTGTAGAAACTGGATTGAGCCATAATTAGGAACTTAATATCACGTTCACATAGATGAAACCAGCATTCTTCACATATATTTAGAAGACAGGCAGCCTGGCTAGCAACCACAAACCTGTTTGAATCCAGCACCGAACAGTTTTTACTGTGTTTCGTCAGTGCGTAGGATTTCCAGTACCTTCTGATTTAGCTTGCTCCAAGATTTACTTCTCAGCTAGTTTGAGGCGCGAAAACATTGTAAAAAAATGAAAAAGATAGGTCACAGTTGACATTTGTAGTTATTTGATAGGTAGTCAGTAGCTCGAAATCTGACAACTACTCTAACCAGTGTAGATTATATTGTTTTACCAAGTTACTGTTTTATGGAGGTCAGACAGGCAATCGCTCTATGTAAAATACTTGTACCTATTCAGCAAAATCCGGTTAGATTAGGATCCAACCCCAATGAGTTAGGACTAGGCTAGGTAGCCTGTAGCATGGCTACTTAATACGTATAAGCATTAACTAAAAATAACAAAGTTCTTTGTATTTACTCAATAAAAGAACATGCATGTTTTGACCTCCAACCACAAATCCTTACAGCCACATTCAACGGTAAGTAATGTCATTAACTGTTCCTAATCTGAAATGAACCTTAATAATTTACTTGTATAGCTCATATTACGGTAATAAGCGCCCACCTTTAACGTTTATTCTTAGGATTTGGGGTGCGGTCCCAATAAAGATGGAAGTCTTCGCGATGTCGAAAAGTTCAAAAGTTTTATCGACTTACTGCAGGTTGTAACCGCCGGTTTGTGATGAAAACGGAACGTTACGCATGTTATACGATATTGGGCATAAAACATATTTAAGAAACCCGTTTTTTGAAAAATTGCACGACGATTAGACCTGTCTTTTATCGTATTTTTATTTGAAGACTATATCCAGTAGACAAAATATATAGGTTGATGATGATAATGATGAAGACGTAGTTCGTGGTGACTATTATTATACAATATCTCAGGTTTTGGTCTGTACAAACTTTACGGGAGGTAGCTTGCTCAATACATTATTCTATATAATAGGGTCGGAACCTAACCCCCACTAAATCGCACCCATTTCCTCAGTTTTCAAACAACGAGGATAATAAAATTGATTTTAACACAATCATCAATTTCAGGACTGTTTTCGGAATTTAATCTTTACCATACTTAAGCGTACTTTACTTACAACAGCGGTTAACCGCTGGAACGTTAACGTTATGATACGTTACCTATATTTTATAACAACTTCTAGTTCCCTCAGCCGTTCAACAAATCCTGTGGTTTCAAGTAATACGAAGCAAACCTAAGTTATGAACTCAGTTAGCCGCTGGTGGAACATTGCCTTAACACAAAAGTCGTTGACCTTTCAATTTCTGAGAAAATTCTAGTGTACCATTCTTTCTGTAAAAAAGAGGCAATTCTTTCGTTTCTAATGTTTGAATAAATATAATTATATCAAGGTTTATGCTTTTCCAAGATCCTAAGTTATATTTTAAAAGCGAAAGTGTGTTTGTATTAAAAAGGACTAAGGAAGATTTAAATTTCTCCTAGACAGACTTCAATCTCATTTAGCTTATCTCGTGATTGTGGTATTAGGTCCGCCTATTTACCTTTTGTGTTGCATAAAGTTTTAAATAAATAAATATATAATAGGTATAGAAAAAAAAGAACACTTAAAGTCGTAATTTTTGAGAGAAAGTAATTCCATGGCGCTTAATTGCGAACCTTTTCGACATAGCTACGGAATTCCAGTAAATAGGTATACACAGTAAATTCCCAGCGTGCCTAGTCCAGTCTGCTCATTACTGGGAAATTCTGATAATATTATTATCGTTATTTTCTCTTTTCATATCAATTGAATCGAAACACAAACACATTCTTTAATGATATTTGAGAAATACTAATTAATAGGATTATTCATTTACGAGGCAGAAATTCAAATTATAATAAAAAAATCCAGTTCCAATGAATTTTTTTTTGTTCTGAAATTATTTCTAAAAAGTATTAATTATTTCACTTTTATTCAACCTTAAAACAATTTATCAGCGATAATTTTAATTTATTTCATAAGACAAATACATAAATATTTATTAAAATATAGAAATATAAAAATACTAAATTAAAGCTTATGTTTCATTTTTACCGACTTCAAAAAAAAGGAGGTTATCAATTCGACCCGTATGTATGTAATATTTCCAGAACTGCCCAGTTTTCGTATATGTTAATCTATATCAGCGTCTGAACAAATGTGCCAAATTTTATAAGTGTATGTATGTATGTATGTTTTTATGTTTGTGCACGCATATCTCCGGAACTACAAGTTCGATTTACGTAATTATTTTTTTGTTGAACTAGGTATTGTTCAACTTAGGGTACACTGCAAGTTTCATCAAAATCGGTTCAGCAGTTTTAGAGATATGGATGTTTTTGCTTACTTGGATTGTGGATTTTCTAAGTCGATTGAATGTTTGCTCGCAATTATCTCGCGTTTGGCTGAACCGATTTTGATGCGGTTTTCAGAAAAGTGTTTGTTACATTCTGGGGAAGGTTTTAGTATATAACAGTAATGAATATTTCGTGATGTTGCCCGCATAGATCCGTTTTTGTTGCTCACTTGGATTATAGATTTCTAAAGACCCGATTATACGGAGATCTTTGTTGAATATCTGAACTAAAAAGGGTAAAATAAAAACTTTTTTAAAAAAAGAACCGACTTCAAAACCAAACACAAAAAAGTGTAAAATAACTTTTCTTTCGGAAGTCGGTGGCCATAGTCAATGAAATAAAAAACAAAGCCACCGACTTCCGAAAGAAAAGTTATTTTACACTTTTTTGTGTTTGGTTTTACGTCGGTTCTTTTTTTAAAAAAGTTTTTTCATCGCATAACAGGGCACACCTACCGAGACACGTCAAATACTATGCGACTTTTATAGTTTAATTTTATCTTAAAATAAGAAACAAATCCAGGCTGACATCACCGGGGCCGCGGAACTGTCTTATCAGGTAACCGTGACCATGGAATGTGAGGGTTCACTGTGATTTTCAGTCATTATAAGTCTGACAATCCCTCCCGCCCCGCCTTGGGTGGGAAGACTCATTTGATGATATTACCACTGTAAAAAAAACCGGCCAAGTGCGAGTTGGACTCGCCCATGAAGGGTTCCGTAGTAGCAAGCATAGATTAGGGATATAATTAGATTGAGATTAGTAAGTAATATACACAAACAATAAAAATAACTTTGTTTTTCATAGTGTTTGTATGAATGGCAAAGTTATATTTGCGGTTTTTGAAAATGTACTATATCTCAAAAACTGCTAACTATATCTCATCCAAACCAATTTTCGTTGGAAGTTTTTGTTGAGTGATTCTATACTTATTTTAGTTTTATCGTTCTCTTATTTTAGAAGTTACAGGGGGGGACACATTTTGCCACTTTGGAAGTGTCTCTCGCGCAAACTGTTCAAAAAATGGTATCAGTAACCTCAATATCATTTTTAAAGACCTATCCATAGATCATCACGTATGGGTTTGGTGAAAAACAAATTTTGAGTTTCTATTCTAAGTATGGGGGGCACCCCCAAAATTTGTTTTGTTTTTATTTTTGTGTGAAAATCCTAATGCGGTTCACATAATACATCTACTTATCAAGTTTCAACAGGATAGCTCTCATACTTTTGAAAAAAAGTGGCTGTGACATCCGGACGGACAGACAGACAGATAGACATGACGAATCTAGGGTTCCGTTTTTGCCATTTGGCTACGGAACCCTAAAAAGGCTTTGACATCTGGATGGCGGGTCTTAAATGGCAAACGCCCATGGACATTTATAAAGTAAGTCAATAAGAGTGTGACAGTCCCTTCCTCTCGAAACAGAGCTAGGTCGAGGACTCATTTTGATGATTTCAAAACACAAAGAAAACGCTTTGAACATCAAAGCGTTTTTTTTGTGTTTTGAACCATTTCACTATCTTGTATTTCCCCGCATCGCCTTATTCATAACTTACAGAAAGCGTTTTTGCTTTGTACCTACTATCTATAGACATTATTTCATAACAGACTTTAGACATTCTTTTGTGTATCACACTTTTTAAAGCACCCAGAAATTCAAAACCTCTCTCATAATACGTTAATGTACAAGAAATCAATCATACTGACACTAGATGCGGGCCGTGATGATGTACAGGCGCGGCTGCGAGTTCCCAGGAAGATAACCGGGTGGGATGTTATACCCAGTACCCGCCATTCTGTTCTCATTTGTAACTCAGCAATAATGAAACTTTTTCCACGCCCTTCACTTTTTTTCTGCGTCAGTTTTTCAACGCCTTTATTTTAATTGTCTTTTCGCTGAAGTATGGAATATGGTTTAGGAGAAAACTAGCTATATTTTAGTACAGTCACAAAATATTTAGGTGTGCAGGCAGCAATTTTAACTAACGGTTTACCTGTTTTTTTTTTAGTGCATGAAGGCATGCACTAAAAAAAACAGGTAAACCGTACCTAAGGAGGTATGCTATACATGAGTATACATGCATATTATATACAGGAAAAGCAACAAGAAAACATGCAGCTAAACAGTTTGGTATGCAAACACATTGAAACTTATAGCAAAATATTGTAAAACCGTTTGAAAACTGCTGTCTTCATACCTAATTGTTTTGCTGACTTAACATAACAGTATAAACTCTATTTTTATTTACTTTTTGTTGATTTGCCTGTGTTGTCTTACAGCTAGGCGGGAAAAGGTCATTCCATTCCTTTATTCATTATTTATGTTCAGTAGAAAAACTATTTTTAAACCTTGGAGGTGATAAGGTCGGCGTTATATAATTTCATAGGTTTGACCGCTATGTATGTATATCTGTTTGTGACACCGCAGCTATTAAAAGGATGAACAGGTTTGGATACGGTGATTTCTTTTTGATATTAAGTTTTTGTACGATGGTTGTTAGAAATTTTTCATAAAAATCGGTTCTGCTGTTTCAAAATCAGCTTTGTCATTTGAAGGGTTTTTTTATTTTATTTAATCGGTTATATTTTTACTTATTTTTGTATTTATTGGCCTGTGTTGCCTCATTGCTAGGCAAAGGTGATTGCATTTCTTCATCTATTGTGCGCTCCTTCAGCCACAGGAATAAATTTAAAAAAAGTCACAAAAAATATACATAAAAAGTTTGTCTTCAATGGAAATTAAGAAACGTGAATTCATCATTCATGATACAGTCAGGTTTCATGTGAAACGCCGGATTTTCGAATATTCTGTTTCTGCAAACCATATTGATGTTACTGAAACCCAAAATCCCAGTCTCAATGTACAGATTCATCAATATGAAACAGATGCTATACTATGGATAGAGAATTACCTGAGGTATCTAGGCCAGAATGTCCACAGAATTACTTTGAAATTCCGATAAAATTCTCTTTAAAAACTTTGTCATTTTAATTGAAAGGGTAAAGTTATGTGCCTTCTTACCGTCTTACACAGAAGAGTAAAAACTGGTTAAAAACAAAGTAAACGATTCTCTTGAAACTTTCGCCACTAGTTAACAATAAGTTTCCATCGTAAACAAGTCCTTAAAATTCCTCATCAAGCGCGGCGAACGCAGAGTTTTACACAAAAACTGTAACATCAACTTTTTTTATTTTTCGTACGCGATATAAAAGGTCGTTTGAATTTTTTTATTGTCACTGAATGATGCACGTTCAGAGGCACGTAGAAGGAATATAAAAACGAATGACTGAATCGTAAAAAGGGTTGAATTTATTGATTCGCATTGACGATGACTACGGGGTGATGGGAGTTGTGTATGCGGCGCCTTTGCTTACCCCACGCATTCTGGGCCCGCGCCGCACTAAACAATTTACATAATATGATATTATCATCCACTGCCATGATATTTGGCTCAACGCTATTTTCAGTCACTACGAATATCTTCTAAGAAATTTATAGCCGCCAAGAGAGCAAACGAGCCAATTTCTTGTATCGTATTGTGACTGTCCGTCACGTACCCTTGTTTTTTAATAACAAAATAGGTTATTTATTTTAAAATCACCACGTGACGTCGGGCGCCTAAAGTCATTAAGTTTGTATTTTATTTGATGGTTTGGCACTTCCTTGTGATAAATAGCTTTTTGAAATACCCATTTCTTTACTGCAATAGCAGCAAAAACTATTGACTAGGGTTGAATTCTAAAGAAACGTTCCTACTAATTATCTTATACGCACATGTGTTAGCAATAAACGGAGCCACGGACGAACACTCAATTGAACCTTTTTAGAACAATTGAGACGCGCAAAAACAAAGCAGATTCGGACGAAAGACGTTATAAAAAAAGGATCGCAGAGACCGTGAGAAATGCAAGTGCCTTCCGAAATGGAGACGCAGGTAATCGGGACCGCCATGGGGATGGCGGGGACAGTTGGTTCTTGACCCTCGAGACTTGCACACGGGTGCTCTAGGAGAAGATCGGGGGAGGCAGTTGATCTTGGAGCGTCTCGGGGTGCATACGGTGGTACTCAGGACGTAAGATCAAGAGATTCGGTTGGCGCTGGCCAAGGGAACGGGCGCGTATTACTGTATTTGTTTGAATTGATAGATTAAGTCAAAGATTAGTAGTTAAAGTAAATCGAGTGCTAGTAGTCAGTGGAACGCGAGAAGGTGAATCCAGAAGGCGGCCCGATGCTGGAGGTCAAGCAGGTGGCATTTGAACAGTAGTTTGTAAGTAAATTACAGACTAATTCTCTTGGTAAGTGTTAATTATAATAACTTTATAGTAGCAGTTTGCTGAAGGCGCTGGGTGGCTGTTATTAATCATTTATTTCAGTACAGCGAGCGACGCCGGCGCAGTACCTTATTTTATATTATTATATCACGTCTTATATGTTCTGATTCCTTATCCCATAACCTAGCAGTGATATATCATTGGTGTTTGGTTATAATGACACGGAGAAGGCCTCTGTCAACACTCTACATGCACCCCGCGCATTCGTCTAATACTCTGTACAATGACTCATCTGACTCCTGACTGCTGACGATATTCGACTTTTATCTGAAGTTCCACAAATCAGAGGCAGAACTGCGTCCATAGTTCGATTATGCCATTTATATTATCACCAGCCAATGCGGTGATAATATAACTGTGCCGGTGACAAGTATAAGCGATATTGACACGCAATATATAATATTTTGCCAATTAACCAAATACTGGTGATGGTTACTGTTTCCTGCAGTCTTGCTCAGAGACTTTGCGTGTTGGTTGATGGATGCACATTTCTAGTTGGGGTAGGCACCACCAAGTATGTACCGTATCTCCCATGATTTGATAGCTCCGTTCCAAGAGAACGCTAGGGTCTGACAAACGTGTCCCGCTAAAACCAACTATGGCCAAAGTGCCCAACATTGTCGAATCGACACTATTATATTAGCCAGACACGCAATTACGACTGGGGGGGCGCTTAAATACGAAATGAGAAGTGACGATATTATCCACTTCGGCGTTCAGCAATACAAACGTAAATGATCTGCTATAGACTGATTCTACGAAGCGCTTGCGCAAGTTGTTTGTTGTGATTGCCAATGGGTTAGAGCCGTAAGGGTATAACAATAGTACGCGTGTGTAGGTGAATAAACGGAAACGTGTCTTCCTCAATGACAGATGAACTTCTCAGATCTTTGTCTTAGGTGTTGGGTAGGACATGTAGAATAATGCATAGGGAGCGTGATCTGTTAGGATTCGTAGCAGTGTCCTTAGTGGAGCTATGCGCTTAGGCCTAGCGGTCGCGTACTGGGGCAGTTATTGTAACCGGATTTACATGCCATAGAATTGGGTTTGAGTTAAACAAAAGTAACTTGTTAACGTAACTTAGTTAAGCGCAAGCGTAACGTTTCCCTATCACATATATTATTATCTTTGCTGTCCTCTTGTCTTATTAGCTTCATAATCCTTATTGGTTTGTTTTATCTGACTTGATGTTATTCATGTATGTTATATAACTGGGAACTCTCAACACTAACTTTCTTTGGTCCCCTCCTCTTTGTTGAGAGTTCAGTCCTCCCTGTCCCGGCGGAGGCCGCAGTATGTCATTGGACGTGCGCCACGGCGAAAGAGCGGCGAGCGGGGCTCTATCGCTGCCCCTTCGGGGGCACCATCCTCATATTTTCCACTATATTTATGTAATTTAAGAAAAACGAAAATTTTATCAGCCTAGGGTAATTTAAGAACAGTCACATGTGGTGCCGTGACCAGGATTCTCGTCATTAAATGTACTGATTCACTTCAGTGCAACGAGAAAGAACAATATTTATGGGTTACTACAATAATAATAACACAACGTACCTAATTATATGATTAAAGAGATCGCGAGAGACGGCTATAAGTTACAGCCACTACAATAAGTTTTATTTAATTAAATAAAATGTTGAAAACCATAAATTATTGGTTGATTCTAACACTGGTGACGGGTTCAACTCCCGCGTAATCTATCAATTAATGTGTTATAGTTACTTAAGTTGAAACGGAAATAACACAACGTAATTTTAGTTTTCTAGAGATAACGAGAGGCGGCTTTAAATTACAGTGATTACAATAAGTTTTGATCACCATTTATTGAATGAATCAAATATTGGTAACGGGTTCAACTCCCGCGTAATTTATCAATGAATGTGTTAGATTTCGACACGAAAATAACACAACAAAATGTTAAAATTTTATAATAAACTGTGAGATGGTTTGAGCTTAATGTGTTTGTTATGTTAACTTATGTTTGTTCATCAAAATTAAATGTTCTAACTAACCACTCAGGTAGCGGGTTCAAGTCCCGTGCGATTTTAAAGTGAACGAGTTAGTTTACGTTGTCATGGAAACAATGCAACGTAATTAGAAATATGAGAAACAGTTGTGAGATACGCAGCTAAATAACTTAAGGTTGATTAAGTATAACGGTCTGACGATGAGTTCTTCAACCGTTTACAGCGGGTTAAATTCCTGCTTAATTGATTTGTTGTTGATGTGCTTGCACTACTGTGTCAATGATCTGGTTATACAAAAGCTGATGAGTGATAAAGTACCTGGGTCACGGCTTGTGGGCTAGGTTCTCACAGAAATTGTTGGATGGAAAGGGTTGAGTAATAAAGCTACTGAATAGTGATTATCATAACCATAATATTATGCCAGGAGGCATTTTTGAACTACATGAAATGTCTGTTAATGTTGCTGTGCTACTTTCTACAAGGGTTCAACTCCCTGTTGATGTAAGTTTGATGTCCGACAGTGCACTAATTTATTATGAAACGTGTTTGCAATTACACGTGTATTTGTGTGTATTTGTCACGAAATAATTGTAATGCGCCCTCAACCACGAGCTAAATTTCATATTAAAACTGTTTATACAGTAAGAAGCATGCAGATTTACACTATATTTACTTGTCATTAAGTATTATCGTACGAGATTGACCTGAGTCTTTCAGACCCTGTTGCATAACCACGAGCTAAATTTCATATTAAAACTGTTTATACAGTAAGAAGCATGCAGATTTACACTATATTTACTTGTCATTAAGTATTATCGTACGAGATTGACCTGAGTCTTTCAGACCCTGTGGCATAAATCATATAGATGAATAGATACTCGTGTGGCCCAATTTCAAATTCCAGGTTGCTTGATACTTCGCTGAGGCTGTCACTTCGCTTTGTCTTAACGATTGGGTTATGCGTAAGCACGAGTTAAATGCAGCCGACGTCTATGGACTTCCAGGGCTGCTGTGTCGACGTCATCGCGTCAGCGTGACTCCTTTTACGAAGCTAAGTTTCACTTTTATTTTACTTCACAGTTACACGATGTTACGGGACTAGACCTCGTCATCGCAGTTAAACGGACACGTGGTATTGTTTTGTATTTTTAGACAATGCACCTATTCAGTGCCGGCAGACAAAGGAACCTACAAGGGAAAGTTAATGTAAGCTTGTTGTCGAAAATATTGGCGCAGTGGCTAAGTAGTCGACAGTTGCGCGGCGTGTCGCGGGTTCGAACCCGCACGAAACAAATAATTGTAAGTTTATAAGTTCCGGGTCTGAGTGTTTGTGAATGCATTCATGATATAGGAGAAATTTTTAGTGTGTGGCAATGGCAATGGTTAATTAAAAGAAACAACCGATTTTCAGTAATCGGATTTATTTATCGGTTATAACATAGATAGCCAGTAATTATTTGGCCAATCTAGGATGCCTATATTTTCAACTCAAAGACAAACTTAATTCTGAAACGAATTAACACGAATTGATATTCGAGAGACGGAGCGGAAAGTAAGGTTTACTTATTTGAATAGCACGATTGGCACATTGGCTGACCGAATATTTTCTGTGCTGAGTGTAACGGGTTCGATTCCCGCATGGAATAAATATTTGTAATTAACTGCAGACAGTTTTCTGTATCTGGCTGTTTGGGTATGCGGATTTGGATGAGTATGAGTGCACCCATGAAGGAGAAATTACCCGTGGTGTGGAGCGACGTATTGTTGCGAGAAAAATGTGCACATGATAAATAGTATACGTTACAGAACATGTACATTTTCTGATATAATTTCCTCACATTAATAGAATCGCAAGACCATTCATCCCTCTCATAATCGGAGGGGGGAGACTAATCGGGATTAAAAATAATTATAAAAACGTGTAGGAGATAATTATTCCGATTATATGACATTAGTTTTCTAATATGACTTCTCAATGCTAGTTGGAATCCTGGAACTGCTCTTTCCTCTTAGAATCGGAGGGGGGCGATTAATTGGAATAAAAATCTAATATGTCTATGTGCGGACTATTTCAGCCACCGGATACAACAGCGAGCAGTGGGTTGAGCTCGCTCAGCGTTGAGGAAAGGCCTCTGTCCAGCAGCAGCTACGAATAGGCTGAATTTAGAACGAGGAATCACCGTAGAGGTAGCGTCACTCACAAATACTCTTGAAAGAGACTCTGGTATGTAAATCAACATTATTAGCATGCACAGGTCTTTTGAAATAAATTGAATAGCGGTTTAATTTACAATTAAAATACAACTGAGTATTTGACTGTAGGACCAGTTCGAATATAATAATTGATTACATTTATGATAGAAGACGCTTATCCAAAACTATACTCAATTATAGCACACAA
The DNA here is from genome assembly GCA_950005045.1 of Agrotis exclamationis. Lineage (NCBI taxonomy): Eukaryota > Metazoa > Arthropoda > Insecta > Lepidoptera > Noctuidae > Agrotis > Agrotis exclamationis. Next base: position 11,173,125 of record OX465436.1, on the reverse strand, counting down.
GGCATCTTATTAGATTCGTGTCTTCGTGGTCCAGCTGGAAAATTTATAGTAACCAATATAAATCAATATTACAAATGGGTGTACTCGTATACAGTATTGTAACGTCATGGATATGCACAGGTTTACCCTAATGTGAAAGCTCATCCGCTGAACTGCGTCACGCGTCTGATTTTCAGAGGGGGGAATGTGACTGTCCGTCACGTACCCTTGTTTTTTAATAACAAAATAGGTTATTTATTTTAAAATCACCACGTGACGTCGGGCGCCTAAAGTCATTAAGTTTGTATTTTATTTGATGGTTTGGCACTTCCTTGTGATAAATAGCTTTTTGAAATACCCATTTCTTTACTGCAATAGCAGCAAAAACTATTGACTAGGGTTGAATTCTAAAGAAACGTTCCTACTAATTATCTTATACGCACATGTGTTAGCAATAAACGGAGCCACGGACGAACACTCAATTGAACCTTTTTAGAACAATTGAGACGCGCAAAAACAAAGCAGATTCGGACGAAAGACGTTATAAAAAAAGGATCGCAGAGACCGTGAGAAATGCAAGTGCCTTCCGAAATGGAGACGCAGGTAATCGGGACCGCCATGGGGATGGCGGGGACAGTTGGTTCTTGACCCTCGAGACTTGCACACGGGTGCTCTAGGAGAAGATCGGGGGAGGCAGTTGATCTTGGAGCGTCTCGGGGTGCATACGGTGGTACTCAGGACGTAAGATCAAGAGATTCGGTTGGCGCTGGCCAAGGGAACGGGCGCGTATTACTGTATTTGTTTGAATTGATAGATTAAGTCAAAGATTAGTAGTTAAAGTAAATCGAGTGCTAGTAGTCAGTGGAACGCGAGAAGGTGAATCCAGAAGGCGGCCCGATGCTGGAGGTCAAGCAGGTGGCATTTGAACAGTAGTTTGTAAGTAAATTACAGACTAATTCTCTTGGTAAGTGTTAATTATAATAACTTTATAGTAGCAGTTTGCTGAAGGCGCTGGGTGGCTGTTATTAATCATTTATTTCAGTACAGCGAGCGACGCCGGCGCAGTACCTTATTTTATATTATTATATCACGTCTTATATGTTCTGATTCCTTATCCCATAACCTAGCAGTGATATATCATTGGTGTTTGGTTATAATGACACGGAGAAGGCCTCTGTCAACACTCTACATGCACCCCGCGCATTCGTCTAATACTCTGTACAATGACTCATCTGACTCCTGACTGCTGACGATATTCGACTTTTATCTGAAGTTCCACAAATCAGAGGCAGAACTGCGTCCATAGTTCGATTATGCCATTTATATTATCACCAGCCAATGCGGTGATAATATAACTGTGCCGGTGACAAGTATAAGCGATAATGACACGCAATATATAATATTTTGCCAATTAACCAAATACTGGTGATGGTTACTGTTTCCTGCAGTCTTGCTCAGAGACTTTGCGTGTTGGTTGATGGATGCACATTTCTAGTTGGGGTAGGCACCACCAAGTATGTACCGTATCTCCCATGATTTGATAGCTCCGTTCCAAGAGAACGCTAGGGTCTGACAAACGTGTCCCGCTAAAACCAACTATGGCCAAAGTGCCCAACATTGTCGAATCGACACTATTATATTAGCCAGACACGCAATTACGACTGGGGGGGCGCTTAAATACGAAATGAGAAGTGACGATATTATCCACTTCGGCGTTCAGCAATACAAACGTAAATGATCTGCTATAGACTGATTCTACGAAGCGCTTGCGCAAGTTGTTTGTTGTGATTGCCAATGGGTTAGAGCCGTAAGGGTATAACAATAGTACGCGTGTGTAGGTGAATAAACGGAAACGTGTCTTCCTCAATGACAGATGAACTTCTCAGATCTTTGTCTTAGGTGTTGGGTAGGACATGTAGAATAATGCATAGGGAGCGTGATCTGTTAGGATTCGTAGCAGTGTCCTTAGTGGAGCTATGCGCTTAGGCCTAGCGGTCGCGTACTGGGGCAGTTATTGTAACCGGATTTACATGCCATAGAATTGGGTTTGAGTTAAACAAAAGTAACTTGTTAACGTAACTTAGTTAAGCGCAAGCGTAACGTTTCCCTATCACATATATTATTATCTTTGCTGTCCTCTTGTCTTATTAGCTTCATAATCCTTATTGGTTTGTTTTATCTGACTTGATGTTATTCATGTATGTTATATAACTGGGAACTCTCAACACTAACTTTCTTTGGTCCCCTCCTCTTTGTTGAGAGTTCAGTCCTCCCTGTCCCGGCGGAGGCCGCAGTATGTCATTGGACGTGCGCCACGGCGAAAGAGCGGCGAGCGGGGCTCTATCGCTGCCCCTTCGGGGGCACCATCCTCATATTTTCCACTATATTTATGTAATTTAAGAAAAACGAAAATTTTATCAGCCTAGGGTAATTTAAGAACAGTCACAGTATGTATTGAATTATTTTTATTTTTTCGTATACATACTGTATAAATTTGTCATTTTATCGTTGTCGGTGATCTTTGTGAACCATAACACAATATTGAATTTATTACGCATTTGCCTTCCTTGTAAATATTTTGCTACGTGTGAGCATCATGATACGATTATTACCTATTGGGAGATCATACATAGCAGTTATTACTTATTGTAAACAAAATAATACAAAGGGAATACAAAGGTATTCTTTACATCTTTATCTTTACGTACTATTTTATAACAAAGTCGCTTAATTCTGTCTCTATGCATAACTCAGAACGACTGTACCCAAATGGATAATTTCGATTGAGTGCCAAAAAATAATTATCTTTTTTTTTTTGTTGGGTTCGCTATTGGTACTATAATGTACTAAGAGTCCTCAAAAACGTACCGAATTGATCAAAAATTTGAATTTCTACGAAGTCGGGACGTACCATAGTAAATATAAGTAATTGAACTAAAATATCTGATGCAGTACCGTTATTTCCAAGTAAATCTCACGTCGTTCGCAGAAATAGTCAGCCTTTCGAACAGTATTAAAAGGACACAGCGAACATACATAGTACTAATACTAGGTTTCAAACATCGTCCAAAAGGGAAACACGTATGATACGAAAGCGCAAAGAATTTTAAGATATTTTCCCACGTTTTTATACACTCACAATTCTTGTTTGTTTGTTTGTATGTTTGTTTGTTTGTCGTTCCGGTTGGACTTTTGCAACTCAATTTTGAGGCACTTCCCGATAAGCTAGCAAGCTGAAATTTTGCACACGCTCTGAGTTCTGATGACAATATATGACTAGCTAAGAAACGTCATAACAAATCCAATATGGCGGCCTCCCCAAGATGGCGGACTGACTGTTTGAAACCCACCCCCCTGATATGGGTATCAAATGAAAGGGTTTGCTGTCAGGAATACGAAAAAAAATAGTCACGTGACTTAAATCCAATATGGCGGACGTCCAAGATGGCTGACAGGCTATTTGAAATGCACCCCTATGATGTGGATATCAAATGAAACGGTTTGCTGTCAGGAGTACGAAAAAAATAGTCACGTGACTTAAATCCAATATGGCGGACGTCCAAGATGGCAGACTGGCTGTTTGAAATCCACCCCCCTGATATGGGTATCAAATGAAAGGGTTTGCTGTCAGGAATATGAAAAAAATAATCATGTGACTTAAATCGAATATGGCGGACGTCCAAGATGGCGGACAGGTTTTTTTACTAAAAAAATATCTTAAAACTAAACATTTTTATTTATGTAAACACTAGCTTTTGCTCAGCGTGTGTGTTTATAGTGGGATAAACGACTTAAGTGTTGTTCCGGACTATACCTATCTCCGAGCCACAATCATTAAGATCCATTCAGCCGTCTGACGTGATTGATTAAAAAAACGGTTTAGCCATCCAGACATTCAAACTTTGACATTTACATTATCAGTTGCTCATAGGTACCCGCGTGAAGTTCTGCAATTATTCTACGGGAACGTCATACAGTGATAAAAAGGATGTTAAACTGAACACAGATGTGCACCAATCCAAATTAGAAAGAATTACAAACAAACATCCATCCATCCCTCCTCACAAACTTTCGCATTTAGAAAATGACAGTTCAAAAAAGTACGGAAAACATTAAGAAATTGAATTTGTTCTTTCATTTAAACTTTCAAAACATAACTAAGCAATCATTGGGCAGTGATTAGGCCATCGTAAAATCGTGAGCTGTGTTAATTGTTTTGTAAATAACATAAAAACTGCAGCATTGTTAGTTGGTATTTCCACGTGCGTGACTTCGAAAATACTTGGCAAATGAATTCGTTAAAGTTGTAAGTTAATACAAACCTAAAGTAGTTCTTGTAATTAACGTACTTGAATATGATTTTAAAATATGTATACTGTATTTTTTTTTCACACGCATCAACACCTGAGTCGCGAAGCATAAAGATTTATTGTGGAAAGAAAAATTATGATTCCTAAATATTTACCTATGTATTCGATTGTCCTATCCAAAAATGTTTCTTTCTTTGTACAAAAATTTTTAACATACTCTATTAAGCAAAATGTAAAACATACCTACATGTAAACATATTATGTCAAACATATTAGTGAAAAATGGTCAGTGAGATCAAATCCACACAGAACCAATAATATTGATTATCTGTAGAATTTTGTGTTAGAATTCTGAATAATAAAGTTTAGCACGTAAAGCCTCCTGCAGACACACGCGATTAATCGCGCTGCGACAACGAGCCAAGCTAATTTCCACTCTAAAAATACTGCGAATGGACCGCGACATGTCGCCCCGCGCGATTAATCGCGTCTGTCTGCTGGAGGCTTAATACTGATGGGATCTTTGGCGCAGTGGTTGAGCAAGTGATTGCTGCTCTGCGTGTTCGAATCCTATACGGAACAAATATTTGTATGACCGTAGTAGTTAGTACGGGAGTGGCTGTTTGTAGAATAAGTGAGTTTGTAAACGCACCGAACGCAACGAAAAACTTAGAACAGTTTTTTTTATTTTGCCCAATTTAAAAAAATGTCCTCGACACAATTCTAGGCTAAAAACAAAAACCGCAGAGGTCATGATTTCTTGACGAGAGCATATTGTATTCATAAAATAATGAAATTTTATATTCATGAATCTTGAACCTCCAAAAATAAACACGTTTTATGATCAACTAAAATATTTATGCTTTGAAACAATATTACAATCCAATGTTTTGTTAAAACTAACGAGAAAATCAAGTTTTACCTGTGTACCAGCAGTGAGAACATAAATATTCGAAGGAAATATTAGCTATCAACACGAGTGTACGAATAACTTCATACTGATCACTCAAATGGCATCTCCCTTTTTATTTAAGGTCACACATATAAAAAATAAAAAATAACATTCCAATAAACGTTGCATTGAGATCGCGAGTTAGTGTCATGACCTAGGACCTGTGTACTGTGTAGTCGTCAGAACTGACGGGTAACGCGACGCCGACCATTACGAGCGGAATAATGAAACACCTGCGGTTTGACGTCTCTCGATACGTGCTACTGATGCTGGATGTGACGCTATTGAGATATTTTTATTGGGAATCAAATCAAAATGATTTTTGACCGCCTGGGTCGCGACCACGGAACCTGTGTTTTTACTGATGGTTACAGTTACTTAAAAAAGTGAGTGAAGAAACAAAAATAAATATGTTTACCAGTCATCAACTGCCAATGAACAGCATATAAAAGTATCTTAAAAAGAAGCTTTTCATTCCTATTCTATATAGTTAACAATAATCATAGAAAATATTTAGGAGTAAATTACCGTATTATATAAATGTAAGTTCCGAGAATTATTCCATAATAACTCGATAGCTTTATAACTGAATGCCTTCAATAATTCCAGTTACCTGACTGTTATTACACAAATAAGACTTAACTTTCTAACTTCCAAGAAGTTGTTTCACCTTTATTTACTTCGTTGAATTTCCGTAGAACTTTTAAATAACAAAATCCCCTGTCTTTTCTAGAAACTCGACATCTGAGCTTCAAGTGAGGTTTCCTCGCGTCTCGCCTCCGCTTTGTTCTCGGGTGTCCGCACAAAGCAGGCGTTGCACAAATAATTATGTGCATACAATTATTTACTAAACGTTCGTTCGTAGCTTCTCTCCTTCCAACTTCGTAGCGTGTACTACGCCGTAGGGGCTACGCCGTAGACCGCGCTACGGCCTAGTGATATATGCTAATTTTATTGATTTAACTAACATTTAGTCGACTTAATTCATATTCAGAACAATAATAGGCCTCGCGGGACTTATTATTGCGTCACTGTGTTATGACATAGCCAATCTGATGGATTAGAAACACTGATAAGGCGAATGTTAAAACGTAATGTATAAAACTGGAAGTGTATTAACCGCACTTGCAATGGTAACATTAATTTTATGACCGGCAAAGCTATAATTAAGGTCACTACAGCACTAATACGGGGGCATGACAGTGGTTTTACAACCATTGACTGAAATAGTTATACGGTTGGCTGTCATTCATCACTTTCGTGTCAGCAAACAATAAAATAGTTCGTTGTATCTATGTGCTTGTATTTTATAGCTGAACATGAATTATTCTGCGCATAAATCAAAATAGGTACCTACTATGGGGGATTTAGTCTGTGGATTTTTTATTAAAACCCTATTATTTTTAATATCCATATATTATAAGCATTTGGTCCCAAAACACTTTTACAAATGACCACGTCTTTTAAAAAAAAAACTTTTTCAATAAAAAAAATGTAACTGACTTCCCAAAAAAAGTTTAAAATAACTTACAAAAAAAACTTTTCTTTCGAAAGTCGGTGATTTTCTTTTTTATTTCATTGACTTTTTGTCACCGACTTTCGAAAGAAAAGTTTTTTTGTAAGTTATTTTGAACTTTTTTGTGGGAAGTCGGTTACTTTTCTTTTTTGAGTTTTTAACACGTTTCTTCATATTATTGTTGAAAATCAGCGTCAAGGCAGGCACTAGTTGTCTGGCATTTTTACTGAACTGGGCCTATTTGGCGCAGCCGTGGGGCAAACGATAATGTACAAATAGATTTTAGTTTTTGTTTTTGTTGAATTGATTGTTTATTTCTTTATTTTGTATTTTATTATTGTATGCCCTGTTGTAAATGTTAATATTTCTAAACGGGCATGGACATGCACTGATACTACTGCTAACATTTAAAATTAGATATTTCTGTATTTTAAACCAATCTGGCACTTGTTACAGCATCAAAATATGGAAAAAAAGTTGTAACTTTGTACAAAATATGAACAACTAGGGACCAACATCACACCTCGAATCGAGAGATCTTTCCTGTTCGCTGAAAGAGCACATAATTAACTTTTTGCCAAAAAAGACAATTTGCTAGCAGAATTTTTGTAAATTAAAATCAAGAAGCCTACTTATAAAGGAAAGATCAAGTATCAGAAAAAACGCCGACGCTTATTGGCAAAAAAAAAATACCATTTTGAAATTAGAAAATCGTTGAAATGAAAAACCCAAAAAAATGTAGCTGTCACCAAAATATCAAGACAATAATAATTATAATGATATAAAAAAAAAACATTTTAAAAGTACTTAGTGTAATGTTTCAAAGAACATGGTTTAAAGAGCTCGTCTAAACTAATGAAACACTTAATAAAAAACTGGTCAAGTCATGAGCTTTTGCCATGGTAAGGTAGTGCTTGAATCATCCACTCAAGCAAACGGAATTTATTTATTTAATTACATAAATACTTAGCCTAAAGAAGAAGAAAAGTCATATTTGCCAGACATAAAAACTGAGATCTGCTTAAATCGATTATTTTTAAGCTTATCTAAGCGCTGTAGCGAAATTTTCCTTGTTTCTACATCCTAATTGAAAACGCCCAACTGTGGGGTCGCACAATGACCAACATAATTAGTACAAAGGGGGTCTTGTGTGGGTATGATTTGTTCGCCTGTTGTACCCGCAACGGTGGTGACATTGACATAGACCACAATTAACTACACCCTCACACTTCGCCTCTTTGGGTTGTAAGTACTGGGGCCGCTGTTACACCGAACTGCATCATTTGGAGGTATGAAAAATGCAGTGACCAAACTGATTTCGGTTCAAAATTACTTAATTTAAATAAATTAGATTGCCTGTTTTAGTTTTTTTTTTGCTTTGACAAGATTGTAGAAAAAAAGTCGCCTTTGTTTACTCAGGTGATATATTTTTCCGAGGTGAACAAAGTGGACAACTTTATTGTCCTCAATTCATAAGATATGCTGGGTGAACTTCAGAAATAAGCAGTACATTCGTCCTATAGTTTTGTACCCGTGTTATTTTTCTAATATGTTTTATGTGTAGGTACATGAATAATAAAAATAATAAATACAAAAATATTATCTTATCTTTTCTACTATTAAAAGTACGTGAGGATAGATGGATGTGTGTAGATATGTTCGTTTGTTACTCTTTCACACAAAAATTACTAATACTAGCCAGTACAGACGTAAACTCAATCCTTTTTTCCATTAGTCAGGAACTCTAAACAACAATACAGAATAGAACAAGAAACTACAAATTAAATACGTATTTTCTACACAAAATGTGAATAATAAATTCTGTAAATTGTTTTACTAAAGGATAGTGTTGTAGTTCATGTTAAAAACAATTTATTCTAGAGATAACTTCACTATAAACTTCTGACAGTCAAAAATGATAAACAAGTTTCATTAAAGTCCCATTAAATTCGTTGTTGACACTACATACATAAGCAAAGTTTATTGTCTAACAAGTGGGTAAACTTGCTTTATTTGTACACTTAAAGTTATCTTCATATAATTACCAGTTTTATTGCGTCTTAGAAACTTGGTCCATAAAATATAACAATGCTCAAATATCAAAGGCCGTTAAAGTTTTATAATCACCAGACTAAAGCTGTGCAAATAAGATTATCATAAGACACGGGTTATGAATTGTCCAAATTCAACAAACTTATGAAATTTATTAAATGCTCGTACCTAAGTCAACAAATCTTCAATTTGGAAAGGCATTTATAACTATTTATTTTGAACTTGTGAACGCTTACCGTCGTCGGAACAACGAATGAATAGAAACATTGTTTATTCCAAACAAGTTAAATAAATAAAACGGTTTGATATCAAAGCACGTTATTCATGGCCTTCACCGCATTCCAGTGTTTAAATACTGTCTTCGATTTAAATCAATAAATAGCTTTAGGCAGTAATGGTGTAGGAAATTCAGTAGTTATCTAAGTGCTCATCTTTTTAGTGAAAATATTGCCGCATTAATTAAGTATAAGTACAATGAATGTTTACTTCCGTTTATTAGACTTTTAACATAAGTACACGTATTTTTTATATTATCAAATTGTCCTCGTATCGCATTCGAAATCTAAGAAATCAGAAGCTCATCAGTATCGAGATCAAGGTCCAAGCTACCGCGGTGGTCAGGGCTCTAAAAAAGTTGGTCGAGCCTCGTTTATTTATTTATTCATTTCATTTATTTACAAATTGTTCATCTTTCAAACATTTTACACTGACATTTTATGCCTTTTTCGGGCACCACTCCCCCACGCAAATGTAGAAATAAATTTAAGAAATATGCAAAAAATTGTTTTTTGTTATTATTTTTCTCAAGTTAGCCTTAAACAAAATAATTCTAATAAAGTTTTCCTGTTCCTGAGGTAACATTTTCATTGTGAAGTTTACTAGAGCACAGCATCTCCACTCTTCCTTCCTTTTACATCACAAACAAACAAAATACATGTTAAGTTGATTGTTTTGTTAAACCTGTAGGCTTTCGGCGTCGGTGTGACAGGCGGATTTCTTAAGTCGGGCGTAACTCCCGAGAGCTGTCGGGGGCGCATTGTGCTCGCGTATTAACGACGAACGCACAAAAGACCACGCTCGTATATCAAACTAACGTCTCTCCAATGTCTTCCTTCCTCACTGTTACAGTTCCCGGGCCGCAAGAAATGGCCCTCCTTTTTTTATTGAGCATTTAGTAGACTGAAATTATGGCACGTAAAATTCATGCCGTGCGGGATCGACTCAACCGAACGTAGGCCCAATTTTGTCTGCTGCTTGTATAAGAGATCTCCGTTACAAGTGATATATTTCTTACGCGATTGTTCTGAATAGGTATTATTCGACAATTGAGCCAAATGTTCCCATTTTTTTCGCTCCCATATTTCATGAAGCGGCTTATTGATGTTATTGACTTTCGCATAATCAGTTTTGATCGTCTTACGAAAATTTATCGAGAAGACAGCTAAAAGGATTTTGATGAATGATCAGTGAGATGAGCGAGACAATAAATCACATTAGTGTCACCGTAGATGCCTATAAGTTAAACAATTTTGTCAAAAAGACAACAAAAGCGCAATTGTTATCCGTCGAGTCTGGAAATATTTATTTTCCCCCGGGCAAGAAAGTTCGTTCTAACTTCGCTAATGACTTCTTTCTGAAGTCCCAACTTTGCTGGTAACTGCTTGAAAGGTTTTTGCTATCTATTTAAACAATAGTCGGTCCTTTATTATGGCCAAATTTTCCGGTAGGCTTTTAATTGTTATAATCAGTATTTAAGTTCAAACAATTTAAGGTTTCTAATTCAAACATTATTGAAGAAACATCTTTACTTTATCAAAAGAGTTAGATGTAATCTTTGCTGAAGTTTCTATGAATAAGTTGCTTGCCTTTTAATTAGTTACCTTAAAGGGATCAGTTGGAAATAATATCAATAAGCTTATATTATAAGAGGGCTTAATTAATTTAGTCTGTGAGATAGCGAAATGTTTAATTTAAAGGAGCAATAACTAACAATTTGGAAAATTTTCTTGTATCAGTAGTACGAGTATACTGTTTGATGTTAACTGTAGAAAAGAAAAAGGCGGGTGGTATACGGGGCCCGCGTCGGGCGGCATTGTGGTCGGGATTATCGGCATAACTCACAAAGGGGCACAAAAGGCAGTTTATCAAGCCACGTCTCACTTGATATCTCAGTGTGCACTTGGTGAACTGCTGGCAAACTTGGCCTACTAGCCCGTATAACTGTTCTCCTTCTACCACCTGTATTCGTATGAATAACTTCAACTTAAGTTTTACTTAAGTTACAGGGAGATAGTCAAGTCTTTGAAGATAAGCACTAACCGAACTAAAACTAATTTTAGGCCTTCATGGTGGTTCGATTGTGCTTATTCTGATTGAATTACAATAATTGTTCAAGATTCAACCAACTTACCTTGTTTCAGAGTAGTTGAAGTTACGAACTGTTGCCTTTCAATATGATAGAATAATACAAGTGCTTCTGGAACGTGCAGATAATTGACATGATATTATGATAACTGAATAGAATGATGCCTGTTTTCAGTAACACTAGTAAAACAAATTGCCAGTTTTCCCTTGAAGCCTCGGACGTAAACCCAACAAAGATAGAATTTAATGGTATAATTAGTTTTCCATAAGAAGTACACCGAAAAAAAAATGTTTGTACGGAGTTGACCACTCAATACTAATTTTAAAGTTAAAGAAACTTTTAAATTATTAATTAGATTGATGATTTTTTGCATAATATTATTCTCTACATTATTATATGTTATATTATTTTATGTTTTGAATTATCTTTAATTTAGAAATTCTGTTGGTCACAACATGAACCGGGCCGATTCTTGTCTTCTCCTTTAATGATTTTAATACTCAATACTAATATTTTATCAAAACAAATGTTTAACTTTTTTTAATTTTCTTCTCTTGTGATTTTATCTTATAAAACGAAAGGGAGCGTGATCGATTTTTTAAAAATAGGGACCGATGACATTCGGTTTTTGGCGCGGAATAGTCTGGTCACGAAAAGATGATAATTGTAGATGTTATTGCAGAAATATCATTTTATAGCGTTGTAACTGGAGTTTTACTGTCTAAAAAATATTTTGTAAAGTATTGAAAATTGGTCTTTTCCTACACTAAGTAAAGCCTAATGTTTGCCTATAAATATAGCGTGTACCTATGAGAAAGTTATGGTTATATGTAAGGACCGCTTTCCATGAAAAACCATTATTTTTGTGCAATAAATTGGTTCCACACGAGAGAAGTAATAATTTCATCAAAGCTAGGTTAAAATAATGCGAAATATAACTTATTAATCTATATAGTATTTTATAAACGAAACAAATTTCCTTTGAGTAGATATTTGTATACAACTTTGATTACTGACATCACATCAATACCGGTAGCTCTTTGATACACGATCCTTCAGAAATTCCCATTAAAATTTATCTCAATACGTCTCATAATGACACCGCCGCAATATCAGAATATCATAAGTCTGTTTATTAGTATAACAGTCTATCGAGCTTTTTAATTGGTTTGCAAGTTTGATGGCAAAGTCTAATTGTAAATTGCATAATTAAGATGCAGAACTGAGGAGCGAAAGGCGACGAAATCGCTCTGTGAATTCTTCAAACGGCGCTTAATTAGGGTTTCAAGAAGAATTTCATGAGCAGAATCGACGAGTCACACCGCGGCCGACCCTATTCCAAATTCGAACTAGTATTCTTTGTAAAAATAAACCGAATACTTTCGTGATGGTATGGAAACGTTATTTTTTTTTAGAATAGATTACAGCTGTCATTTGTTTAGGCGACAGTATTTCATTCGACATTCTTTTTTCAAATATTTCTGTTTTGGTTTTGGATATCTTTGCGCATTCTTTTCTAGCTTTGTTTTGATCTGTTTACTATTTAGAGGATCGGCATTTTAGGGAGCTAATAGAACCCCATTTATAACACTCCTTTATGTTCATCCATCAGTCAATTAAGTTATTTCTATGGCCGCTATAACGTCTAATAAAAACTGAAAACGTTGATAAAAATTGCTTTTCTGCTGTGGTTTTATTTTTTACCCTCTTTAAGAAAAAATTTTTTTTTTTATCCACTGTATATAAAAAAAAAACTTTTTCTTATAAAGGATCGTATCATATCTTATACGGATCCTTTCGTATGCAAGTCTGTTATTTTGTTGTGTTTACTGTTCTATTTAATTAATTGCCGTTTGTGAGGCGTAACTTAAAAAAAAACTCTTACGGTTACAAAAATAACTTAAATTATAGTTATTTACATGTATTTGACTGTCTTTTTAAGGTTCATTCTGAAATACGAGGATAAAGGATACTCTTCAACTCACCGACGACTGTTTGAACACTCAATATACTAAGCGGTTAAACTAAGAAGAAGAGTTGCTGTCGCCACATTGTGAAATCGTACACGCTTTTTATAACCAATTACCACACGAAAATAACTCTAAAAGATAATAAAGATAATTTATTTACACTATTAACATTAATTTACATAAACTATTTTATTGATTAACGTTACTTTCAATTGACAGTTTACAGATGGAAGTCATTGACACTCTCCTTCTTAGTTGAACCACATAGAACACTTCGGTTTGAGATAATGAGCGAGAAGTGTTCTGTTGCTTTCCTTTTCTTTCAAGTTATTGCTTGCTGTATGATACTAAGGATTTTTTTGACTTATCACTAATAAATGAAAAGTTACATTATTCCTGTGTATCACAGGCTATTATAAAGCTCTAATTGATAATTAATTTTAATTACAATACGAGCTGAGCCGCGGCAGAAGATAGTTGTTTAGTTGTGAGGTACTTATGACACTTGTGGTCATGAAGTTTCATAATTAGCTGTGTAGTTTGTTACCTAATTTCCTATACTCCTTTAAGCTTCGCTGTGGTCGGCTGAAAAAAAACTTACCGAATACGGTTATAAGTTCTACGTATCGATAATAACTTTTATCTACTCTCATATCGTTAAATTCAAAATACAAAACTCAAAACGAGTTTATAATGACGTACTTTACACACAGTATATCGAAATGAAATTAAAAATTAAATTATACTATTTCTCTAACAAAATAATGTTATAATAATTATTTTTTTTCATTACGATACAGATTACAGATCATAGATACATCTACTCGTGTGATACTTTTAAAAAACACGCTTCGCTCGTTTTTTAAACTCACACTCGTGTATAATACCCCTCATTATGTACCAGTTTCATAAACTACTATTAACAGGGAAGGTAAATACACCATAACCACTGAAATCATTAGCACCATAATTTCGAGACTCCTCATAAATCACGCTAAACATTAATAAGAGTAAATTCCCGGGGTATCGAGTACCGATCCATCATCTACCTCTCGATACCGATTTAAATCTCAATCTAGCTCCAATTTGATTTAGCCGAACTGTTAATTACCTGCGAATCTACTGTTTGTGCAGTTAAACTTGATTTGACAGCTCCAAATATTGTTTTGAGACGAATTTGAACATAAACACGGGTGTAGCTCATTTAAATGTAGGTAGGTTCATGAATTAATTACCTAATAACTGGTTTTCAGTGGCTAAATAGTGTACTTACTAAATGGTAGTGAAATATTATTGGAACAATATTTGTTTTCGGGAAGAAAATTGAAGATTTTAAACAACGGTTTACACTTTATATTTTTATCGTGGTAAAATCATCAAATGAGTCCTCGTAGGTACACAGGGCAGGAGGAGAGACTGTCAGACTTGTTCTGACTTAAATTAACGGTGATCTTTCAATAGTCTGGGTCTTCCAGGGTCACGGTTTATTTAAGAAACACCATGGATTTTAGTCAGTATGAGTTTGACAGACCCTTAGTTTTCATTTAAGAGTACAATTTATGTTTTTTTGTTTTTTCCAAACTACGGGCGCCCCTTGATACTTAGGCGTGGGCCACATAGAAAAAACGTAAGACGAGGACGCGTCGCGGACATGCGAAAATGAAAAGTCGCGCCCGCGCCCCGTCTCTTCTGTGTGTTTTACGACGCTACGCTTCCATACATTTTGTATGAAAGAGACGCCGAAGAGACATTATGTCTCCGCCCCGCCTGTGCCTTACGTCTTTTCTATGTGGCCCGCGCCTTAGGGGCCCCGTACAATTAATACGGCTGATACGGCGGCGGCGGTAGCTACGCCACTGGATATCAAAGACAGATTCCAGCAAACAAAGAAAACAATAGTATGTCAGCACAGCCTTTCATTCGTATGCCAAACAAAATACATGACTACCTAAGCCCTAGTGCAGATATAGGCTGGCCGTAATTCACACACAATACCGTCAACGCTTCCCGTACATTCAAACAAAGCATACGTAAAGCTCAGCTCAATAGGACACACACAGAATTCACAAAACCCTGTCAAAAAGCACAGTTTGTACAATCAAACAAATACGGGGGTATTACGGTAGGTAAATACTGGGTGTTTGACAAAAGGAGGTCTAAATTAAAAAAAGTGTCTGTTTAAATGAGCGTTTTGTACTTTTTTTTTAATTTTGCCCCACTTGAAGCATTTTTCTCCTGTAGATATTATTATGCAGTGCAACTATTTTTGTTAACTTGACTTGTCGATCCTGTGAGACCCTTGGTTCTTAAAACACAAATTCAAACTTTTGCATCATCGGGCGAGATAGCGGATTCGAGTGTCCTCAGTTAATTATATCGACACGGTCTCAATTTTGAAAGTCAATAATTCGACACCAAATACTCAAACGCAAGCCTAAGTATAAAAAAGTTATTACAAAAATAATGTTTAGCAACTTGCCTCTTTTGCTGACTGTACTACAGGCAAGCAGAAATACCAGGGAGCCATAAACGAGTGCTGAATAAAAATTAATTCCCCAAGGGCGGACATACAAATAGCCCTGATAAAATTTATAACTGCGGACGTGACGGCTCTCGACTTCGTGCACAGTATAATTTTGTACACATAGCGGGAATGTGCTCGCCGATGGATAATTATGGTAAATGGTCCATTACTCTTAGGCAAGCTTGGAAGTTTGTTTATAGTAATTTAGTTTTTTATTCAAAACATTAAACATGACTGGCTTAAGCCCGTGGTGTTGCCCGTAAAAATTTCAATAATTATTCGACGGGAACGTCATACTGGGATAACAAATATCCTTTATTTTAATCCAAGCTAAAAACTAACTGCATACTAAATTTTATTCAAATCCGTTTAGTAGATAGTCAATGAATCCATCCATTCATCCTCATTAAGTAGGTACCTTTTGCATTTATAACAGTAGTAATGTTTTAAAGAAAAAAGTGCGAATTATAACATGGCGGTTGATATAATAATAAAATCATGGTGCCCTGGCTAAATGACTGGTTACCGATTCTAAATTCAGTGAATAAGTTAAAATTCATACTTTTTAAATTCTATTCCACCAAATTCTATCCCACACAAAACTTGTTTAAATAATAATTTTCTCTTTTTAATGACCAAATGAAATCAAATAAAAAGTTTGATCGGGAAAATCTGTCACAACAGTGGTTAATGAGAATAAAACATCCTACGAGTATTAATATCATTTCAAAAATAAACCTGTAAAATTTTAATGAAATCAGAAGGTTTTTTGTAATTGATACTCTATTAATCAAACACATAATTAAACATTGATGATATATTAATTAGTTCTCATGTTAAATACAGCTGTTTCGAATAAAATGTCATTAACCTATCGGTCTGGTTTATTTA
This sequence comes from Agrotis exclamationis, assembly GCA_950005045.1. NCBI lineage: Eukaryota > Metazoa > Arthropoda > Insecta > Lepidoptera > Noctuidae > Agrotis > Agrotis exclamationis. Next base: position 11,156,566 of record OX465436.1, on the reverse strand, counting down.
AAGATGAATATGTTTAAAAACTTGCCTACTAATGGGCTTAATTAAGGAAGGTGAAAATAGAAATACCGTTTATTCAAAACAAAATAAATAAAGTTACAAATACATTGGGTATGTGATTTGGAGTTTGCAAGAACCAGTGAAAACACTGATTCTTGCAACTCAGTTATCTTATTTATACTCGAAAAAAGAGTATTAAGGCGATGACAAGAGCTAATGTACCTCTCGCTCGCACGTTTCGACATTTCGAAAGATCTAAAATCACTGATCCCATTTTTGAAAAATTGCAATCAACCATTTTGTGTGCAATCACATTGCACAGTTTAGTAAAAAAAAAAACATTTTAATCGATACAAGTTTACCTACTCAAAAGTTTGCTTAAGTACTAAAACTAGGTCGCGGGACTTATACCATTACCGTGACCCCGGAACATAAAGGGCTATTGAAGGACACCGTGGATTTTAGTCAGTACAAGTCTGACAGTCCCTCCCGCCCTGCCCGGGGTGGGAGGACTCATTTGATGATTTTACCACGATAAAAAAAAAAAAAAAAAAGTACTAAAACTAGTAAAGCAAACTTTTGAGTAGGTAAACTTGTATCGATTAAAATGTTTTTTTTTTTACTAAACTGTGCAATGTGATTGCACACAAAATGGTTGATTGCAATTTTTCAAAAATGGGATCAGTGATTTTATATCTTTCAAAATGTCGAAACGTGCGAGCGAGAGGTACATTAGCTCTTGTCATCGCCTTAAATCAACTAGTTTCGGTCGCGGGGCTGTGTCATCAAGTAACCGTGATCCTGGAACGGAAATGACTATTGGAGGAACACCGTGGATTTTAGTCAGTACAAGTCTGACAGTCCCTCCCGTCCTGCCATGGGTGGGAGGACTCATTTGATAATTTTACCACGATAAAAAAGCCGCTACCGACACCGTTAATGTGGCAGAGTTTTGGTCAAAGCTAATTTAAGCAAACCAGCCAGACTCAAAGAAGAAGAAACTAATTCGGGGAATAGCACTTGCGCACGTGAAAAGAACACAGAAAACAGAAACATTAACAGCAATTCGTTTAATCACAATTTATTCAAATGAAATCTCAAATTAATGCTAAAATATCTTTAATTAATGCCACTTCAATCTTCTTAAAGATACTTCATTAGGATGTACTTCACAACAGATTAAAGTTCAACTTAATATGCCTTTGAACGTCGAAACACCTCCTTTTTGAAGTCGATCAAGTACAGTCACACACACAACTCATTTCGACGTACGCTTTTAATTAAGTCGTCACTGAAACGCTTGTTTATGGAGCTTTAATTACTTGCCATGGAAATAAATACTCGAGGCATATAGTTAATTAAATATACGCACCTGCTTACTGATCAGATTTTGACGAAATAATCCTTATAATTGTGGAAATTCGAATTATTCTATGATGTTGTCTTTTTGTTGCGGTTTAATAAATGTATATTATTATTAATGTGAAAGCAACTGTGTTTGTCACTTATCGTTTCATGTTTTAACCGCTGAGAGGATTTTGATTTAGTACTCACTCACACATGTATGTAAGTACAGTCAGCTTCAAAGAAAAGTAAGCCCCTTTGGTAGTGATGTCACTATAATTTTTCACTGAAGCTTACCGTTCAATTAGGGTTAGGTAAACTTTACCCTGGGTAAGGTCACTTTTTGTCCTGGAATTACGTTTTCGTGGTGTAATTTGTGTCATAAGTATGGTCGAAGCCGCTCGTTTTTTTATTAGGTATTACATAAGTTATTCATGAAAATAATTATATTCCGTCCATGTGCGTGCATACAGTCAATTTGATTATTGGGTGAAATTAAATCATATCCGGTCCCATTTTTTCTGTTAGTAGGTAGTATAATCATCAAAAGAGTCCTTTCGCATTGTGCTGAGCAGAAGAGACAATAAGACTTTTACTAACTATAAAAACCGTCTTGTTCATTCACATGACCTTTGCCTTGAGACACGATGCCTTTTATGATAGTCCCGCGATTCCGGCACACACACTCTGTTCCATTCAAATGAGTCCTCCTAGCCAGGGCAGGGCAGGAGGGACTGTCAGACTTGTACTGACAAAAATCCACGGTAATCCTTCAATAGTCCTTTACGTTCCAGAGACACGGTGCCATTTAAGACAGTCCCGGGCTCCCGGCTCAGTCTGTTCCATAAGTTATATTTTGTAGATGAAAATGTAGACATGTCAAAACAAACGCTCGCACACACGACATAATGTTTAACTTTAATCACCGTTCTATCTCCGCCATTATTCAAATTGACACTAACAAAACAATTATTTAAATACGTTTAAGCTCATCACATTTGTTGATCTGTAGTGAAAAGGGTCCTCAGTGTCGATGCAAGGGTACTACTATCTAAGCTCGAAACCCGAAACTGCGGTCAACATTTCAGTCGTTTCTTATTCTTTATCATTAACCGACTTCAAAAAGGAGGAGGTTCTCAATTCGGTCGGTATGTTTTTTTTTTTTTTTTTTTTTATGTATGTACACCGATTACTCCGAGGTTTCTGGTCCGATTAGTGTAATTCTTTTTTCGTTCGATGCAGTATACTTTCCCATTGGTCCCATAAAAATTTCATCCAATTTGGTTCAGTACTTTTTATTTTGTGAGCATTTTTATTGATGGATGATGTGATGATCTTTACTTTTTTGAGTGTTTGTTACGCGATTACTCCGCTAATTGTGGACCGATTTTCAAAATTCTTTTTTTGTTGTACGAGGAATAGTTCACTTTAGGGAACACTGCAAGTTTCATCAAAATCGGTTTAGCAGTTTTTGATAGGGAATTTTATTAGCTTATTGTGTACATGAGCGATGTTAATACCGGTGCTAAGGATTACCAAATTCTAGTGCACATGTAAGAAATGATGTATTTGACAAGAATTTTGGGTTGAATATTTAAACTAAAAAGAGTAAAATAAAAAACTTTTTTCAAAAAAAATTTAACCGCCTTCAAAAACAACCACAAAAAAGGGTAAAATAACCTACAAAATAACTTTTCTTTCGGAAGTCGGTGGCATAAAAGACAACGAAATAAAAAAACAAAGCCACTGACTTCCGAAAGAAAAGTTATTTTGTAGGTTATTTTACCCTTTTTTGTGGTTGTTTTTGAAGGCGGTTAAATTTTTTTTGAAAAAAGTTTTTTACGGACATACGATTAGTTAGTGATACGAACTAAAAATTTGTGCACAGTCCCGACTCCCGATGTGCTGTCTTCTTATGAATTCAGAACTAACAGGGAGTAAGGTCACAGATTACCAGATACTACACTCCATGTACTTATACGCGCTAACCATCACCGGGCGCCGGGTTACTGGTAACCCATAGCGCAGCGGGTCAACAGCCTCGTGGTGCGTACATACGCATATTTTGATATTTCGGTCGACTTGACGTTAGTTTTGAAATCCTAAGATATGACTACAACTGGTATATTATGTGCAGTGGATGGATGTAGATCCAGTAAGAGAAAAGATAAAACTTATCTTTTTAAGGTTTTCCTCATGGTACAGTTTTTTTATGAAAAAAGTAAATGTACTTATCTACATTTATTTAATCCCTAATGTCGTTTATCAAATAGTCGTAGGGACCGACACAGGAGTTTCTAGTGTAGGACAATGTTTTAAAAAAGCCATTTTTTTTTCAAGTGTATTTATATATTGTTTCACTTGTTCCGTTGTCGGCTTCCGGCATCCCGGCTTCCGATTGAAACTCAAGGGAATGTTATAATAATAATTACGAATTTTCGAGTGTTTGAAATATAAGAAGGTTAGAAATGTTTGAGAGAAAATAAATAAAACTTCGTTTCAATTTTTAAGTGTCGATCATTTATACAACCAACGAAAGAGCAACAGTAACTGAAATATAACTAAACAAACCAATTCGTGCGGAAGTGTACTGTGTCTAAAATCCCTATTAACATCTGACATAGGCAGCCCTGGCAATTCACAAAATCCGCGCGGCGGCGCGCATCTACAAAGCAAAACGCACTTTACGTTTAAAAGGTTAGGTACATTTTTGTTCGCAGCGTCTATCGATTTGAAAGTGTAGGCTATTATAGCGGTAGGTATTGAACATTTTGTATGGAGTGAGTTATCTGGTAATCTGTGGTATGGTTCACTCAAAGTTTGTCGTTACATTCGTACAGTCCCTATATTTTCGATGACGGACTAAGAGAGTAGACCCCCAGAATTCGGGGTTTAGTTTAGACAAAATCGATCAATTTCCATAACTGACGAATGCTTACACTAACTGGACGGACAGGTCCACTCAAATCTGTGTAGCTCTTTCCTTAAAAGACCATTTTAGACATCTGCATGGTCCTTGTTTAACAGTATAATATCTGGACTTTAACAGAGAGTCTGTTTCGGATGTTTCTTCTCAGAGTAGTAGGTTCGAAACACCGGCCTTATCTAGCTTTTAAATATTATTTGACGTGTAAAAGTGTTTTTAACTGTGTGTTTGAATGTTGATGGATGGAGAGGAAGAGGAAGGCCAAAGAAAAGATGGATGGATTGTATAAGGAATGATATGAAAGAAAGGAATGATACTAAAGAAGAAAGGAGTAAATGATACTGTGACGTCTGATAGGGGAGAATGGAAGAAGAAAACGTGTTGCGCCAACCCCAAGTAGAATGGGATAAGGGCAGGAAGAAGAAGAAGAAGAAAAGTGTTTTTTTACAACTGACTTGCAAAATAAATATCACTTATCATTTTATCCATCACATAACATACGAGATTATACGTGAGTCGAACCTAGTAACAGATTATTAGAAAATCATTTGACCCAGACGTCCTCAATGTATTACCTGGCCAATGTTCTAAAGGTTGATATGAAATCCAATAAATTTTCTATAGACATTTTGGACCAACTGACGCAAGATGAAAGTATTTTTCGACGAGACGCTGATCGTGCGTGTTTTCAGATAACTATGTCTGTAATGCTGTTTTTGAAGTATAAAAATACGTAGTAAGTTAAAAAGATATACCTAGTCGAACTGTTTTAATAAGGCGCTAAAGTGCTAACTAAGGTGTTTACCTAATTCGTAATATGCATTATATGGGTGCCATCTTTGGTGTTATTGAAAATAATAATAATGAATAGATCACTCTTATTCGACATCAAATTATTTACCGTTATCAAAATAAATAACGGTAGTCAAAAATAAACAATTATGACAAAATTTTTAAAGGAGGATAACACATAACAAGAGAGTGTCGTTAATCCGCGGAAAATCTTAACACCGCGATTCAGAAAAAATACGTTTTTGCACAACGCCATCTATCGGGAAATTGATAAAACACCCGCACAAATTGTCCTATGTAGTTCTTGAATTTGATCTTCGAAAATAAACCAATTGACGCAATGTAAAGAACAAATCTTATCTCTATGATGTCGATTTTAACTTTTTTTATGAGGTTTGTCTAAAGCCGTCTAGACGTAAATACTCCTATGTCGAAAAAACTCGTGTTTAATGCATAAAAGCTACAATTTCTGTTTGATTGGTACAATTATAGTTATAAATCGAAACTAAAGGCGCTCCCTCACCGCGAGCATTCACCTGTAATATAACGTTACAGATTCGAGCATTTCATCATTGAGGGAGGAAAATCGAGCATCACAATGCGCACCTTGTAATGATACAAAACGAGTTTACTGTAATGTAATGCTAAGAAGTCGAATTTAAAATGTTTAATTACACGCAAATGCTCCCGGTGAGGGAGCGCCTTTACCAATATTCTATAACGCATGTCCAAATTACTCAAATGAAGAAACAAGGAGAAAGTCAAGTAATAGTATAGGGAACATAAATAAATTTTATCCAAAAATGTTCATTTAGTATTAGTTAGTTAGTTTTTTTATATTTATACTAGTACTCTGCCCGCGGTCGCGGGACTTATCTCATTACCGTGACCCCGGAACAGTAAAGGGCTATTGAAGGACACCGTGGATTTTAGTCAGTACGAGTCTGACAGTCCCTCTCGCCCTGCCCTGGGTGGGAGGACTCATTTGATGATTTTACTACGAAAAAAAAAATGTACTCTGCCCGCGACTTCGACTGCGCGTGTTTCATTTTAATGCCCGGTCACCCTCCTTACAGGATACTTTTGGAAAATCTAAAAATGGTCCACTAGTGTCGGAACCTATTCAATACAAACAAACAATTAAATCTTTCCTCTTTATAATATTAGTGTAGACAAACTGATTTTCTGATGTTCACCCCGCTGGGGTTTTATTTTTGAAATGTATACGAGTATGTATAAGCACACATCCCGCGATTGAGAGATTACATTGTTTATGCCAAGTTTTGAGTTTATCAAAGCAAGCAGTAAAATCCTTCTCTCTAACAAGGCAAGCTAAATAAAATAAAAGCCTGAAAAAATACCGGACAAATGATAAAGTGAGAAAGAGACAGATTATAAATGACTACAAGAGGGCGTGCATACGTTTTTACGGTCAGGAAATTTTAGCTGACCAAACTAATCGTGTATGACACGACCGAATACCTCCGTGAGTGCTTAAAAGGTACGGAACCTATTCACCCCGAAACTGGGGTTCATTTAACTAAATCAACAGACATTTATTAACCGGGGACCCTAATTAATCCTTCATAACTTTTTGTAGCAGTGCCAGTTTGTTCGAAATAATTATTTATGGTTGCATTGTTGTGAGTTTGTGAGAATACATACTAAAAGTATAATTTAGTAGACAGAAAGTTTAGTCTACTTTCCGTTTGCTCGGAGGACTTTTTCGGCATTCGATTGGGTCTACTGCACCCTTTTTTTAAAAAAAAAACCGTGGTAAAATCATCAAATGAGTCCTCCCACCCAGGGCAGGGCGGAAGGGACTGTCCGACTCGTACTGACTATTAAAATCCACGGTGTCCTTCAATAGCCCTTTATGTTCCGGGGTCTATAGTGATATTTTCGAAACAATATAATGGTCAGGACAAATCTATCCTACTAATATCAATGTTAAAGTGTGTACTTATGTTTGTTTTCTCGTCAAAACGGCACAACCGATTTTGATGTATTCTTTTACAGAATTAAATGGGATTTTAGAGACGGTTATAGACTATATTGGGGGGACTTTTACAACTTACAAAATGTACTTGGGCATAACATATTTTCTTAAACATAGAGTTTTGGGGTTTAGGGGTTAGAATTAGGGTTTTTTTTTTGTTCTCGTAACGTTTGTCAACAGGAAAATGTGTAACAAGGACTAATTTCTCTTCTCATTTTCTTCAATAGTCAAATTGCATCCTTGCGAAGTTGGAACGGATCGCTCTAAATAATAATTTTTATTTTACAAATCAACAGGTTTTAACAAAAACATTGTAAGTATAGAGATCTTCTTTTAGGTATGAAGATACCTGTGCCAGAAGACCTCAAAAAAATATAGATAGTATTTTTATAGTTTCCATGTACGTGGCCACAAATGACTTGTATGGCGTTTTCGCAGTAGCTTGATCGGCGTGAATTAATTACATATTTTGGGTTGCTCGTAATTATGTAACGTTCGTTGCGATGCAACTCAATATGACCTAATTTTTGTGCGCCGAGCGGCGGCGAACCTACCGCGCCGAGAATTAAGTACTGAATAATTACCAATATTGACACGTTAATGTTTTTGATTGATTATTTTTATGTTGCAAGGACTTTGTAAATAAGGTTTTTAATAGCTTGTTCAAGTAACTTAGAGCCGAAGAGCTTGAAAAAAACATTTTTAGCTTTGACTGACTACCTTGGTAGTTACAGATTTCCGAACAATCTAGTTTATTAGACCGTCTAGACTACTTAAAGATATGTACCGTCAAGTGTTCTGTATTATTTAAAAAATCGTTGCCCTACACTAGGAATTTCTTCTGGGGGAATTTTCACTGGGAAAGTTTACAACACACATTCACAAAATCCCCGACCCACAAATATTTATCACGTGTGGGAATCGCACCCGTAACACGTATGGTAGCAGTCAATCGCTCAACCACTGCGCCAACTATGCTGTCAATTAAGTAATCTAATATTAAAACACAACAATTAATTCGGTTCAAAGAAATTAATTCATTATACTTGCATTATCTCTACCGATCCGTTGATCACTCGTTATCGATACGAAATAATTTAATCTAAAACGTAATATTATAAGTCAATACCAATTATAACTGTTATCAGGTACTATGTAATTAAAAAACCTCATTCTGCATAGTAAAAGGGGGTGAGTCGGGGAGGTTGTGACATCTGAAAAACGTTGCGGCAATGTTTACAGGTACCCGCGCTTTGTTACCCGTCACCTGCCGCCAAAACCCGATAACGAATTAGTTATTTTATTTCATAGATATGCGGGTACAACGTTCATAGCAATAGCAATTATATGTTTGCTGGTTAGAAGTGCGTAAGTCTAGTGTTGAAGTAGGTACTTAACATTTAGGCTGCTTTTCCACCAGAGATGCGCTATGCTACGTTGCTGCGGATGCGTTTGATATCCACCAATCATATTCACTGGTTTACATAGCACAGCACTGGTGGAAACGGATTCAACTAAGATGTGTTTTTTATATGTAAGGATGCGTGCTATGGCTGCGTGCTGTGGCTGCGTGCTAAGGCTGCGTGCTGTGGATGCGTGCTATGGGTCGTTTTCTCTAGTATCGATACATCGCATAGCTCGAGCTGCGCATCTTCATAGCGCAGCTACCTTGTGACAGCACATCTTCGTAGCGCAGCTACGCATCTTCATAGCGCAGCTACCTTGTGACAGCGCATCTTCGTAGCGCAGCTACGCATCTTCATAGCGCAGCTACCATGTGACAGCACATCTTCGTAGCGCAGCTACGCATCTTCATAGTGCAGCTGCCTTGTGACAATACATCTTCGTAGCGCAGCTACGCATCTTCATAGCGCAGCTACCTTGTGGCGGTGCATCTTCATAGCGCAGCTACCTTGCGACAGCGCATCTTCGTAGCGCAGCTACCCATCTTCACAGCACAGCTACATAGCGTAGCATCAGTGGAAACGGTCACACAGTTTCGTAGCTCAGCTTTTACATCCTCGCAGCACAGCTACATAGCGCATCTCTGGTGGAAAAGCAGCCTTATACTAATATTTACAACATGTAAGTAATGTAAGAAAGCGTTAATATTTGGTTTAGCTAAATCAATGGCACGTTAAATGTATATTTTTTGTTTGTTTTTACTTTGTTTAAAAACATTGCCTTAAACTGGGAATTTGTGCTGTATCGTGGGTGCGTTTGCAGACATAGAAATTCACATACACAAACACCTAGACCCGGAACAACTACTTGTAGATCATACAAATATTTGTTCCGTACGGGGATCTAACGTGAGACACGCTGCGCAACAGACGATAGCTCAGTCACTGCGCCAACTGTGTCTTCGAATGTCGGAGAGGCAACCGGATGGCGACTGGTAATTTGTACCTAGGAACGGTACAAAGCTTCGTCGTATCAACAGAATTAACCCCAATTGGGCTAGAGCGGTGATATTAAGAAGGGGTGATTTTTTTGTTACATAATAACTGGTTGCGATATGGCTTGCTGGGAAGGTAGGATAATAATTATTATTTATAAAAAAAATATAATCAAATAATTTTTCTTAATTACACGTTTTTTTGACAACCGAATCAGTTTGATCGTTTTCGCTTCAAAATTGGTGAACATACTTATTTTTGAATCGCCATAAACTGTTTTTGCCAGGCCTCTCCCTTACTGTCAAACGATCTAATTGACTAGGGAAGCCTGGATCCCAGTGCGAGCGCGACTGCTACCAGTGTCTAGTATGAATAACGCATAATAAGATGCACCAACCTCAACCTGTTTTTTATCGTCTCACAAAATGACTACCAAGCTTACCGCCTTCAGTTGCCAGCTTAAGTCTGCCACTATTTCTCCAAGTGAGCCCACAGAAAGACTTCCAAAGTGTCACATTCAGATTTCCATAAGCGGTGTTACGGCACAGTACGTTAGTCGGGACTCGGGACGTTGGCTACCGGCCAAACAATTACTTTGTCTCGTCAGGAGCATTTCTTCAGCTGATGGTTCTAAAGTGTCTACTGCTTTTTACATAAGTTTAACGTTTAACGTGAAAAAAGTGGGTCAATGGTGGGAAATTTGGGAATTGTTTTAATTGTATTTGCCTAAAGACGTCTGCTAACACGAGTTCTCTACAAAAGCTTTATCAATAACACTTGGCCTAAGGATTCACACTTTTTGATAATGCGTGTGTCGTACAGTCTCAAAAATATTGATTACTTTTATGAAGATTTAGATAAAAACAATCTATAGTTGTAAATAGATCTCTTGCCGTTTGGTCTTAAATTGGAACTAGCTACCATATTCAATTAATTTCCACAATATTGTCTTTTTCTTAAATTGCGCAGCATTTACGTCACACCCCATTTCTTGTGTCATCAAGAATACCTCTCGTTATTCTTCAACACGTTATCTACTATTATGTGCTATGTACAAAATGCCGAGAAAAAAATCTCGTCAAATTATACGAAGATACTTGACTAAGTATGTTCTAAAGCCTTAGTGGATTATCTCCAAAAAAAGGTACAAAATAAACTTCAGTAACTTTTAAATCCCATCCGAGGTGCACGTCTTTTCTTACTCCTCCAATACAAAAAGTTTGGATGAGGGCATAAAGTATATATTTTTTCACTACCCAACTAAAAATATCTTGAACAAAAGACATTATTTTCCTTTTTAAATAAAGCATACAGTCTCTTGTTGGGATCTCACCGTACACAAACGTCGTCTATGTCCATGCAATGGAACATTAAAGAATTATTTTATAATTTTCATCTCACTATGTAGATGGAGCTATCCCCACGTCACAGGTGTTATATTTTTAAAGTAAACCCACATTTCACCAATTGAAAAAAAAACAATACCTAGTATGTTTATTGAATGAAGACTTACTTAAAATTGTTAAACTATGCGTTTTTTAAAGTAAATATTGCCCACCATTGACTGGACCACGCCGAGACAGGCCCAAAAAAAGAAAGCATGATAATTTGGACGCACACTACGATAGAGCACTTGGAAAGATTAGAGGAGGCCTTTGGCCAGCAATGGGACATTAACAATTAAATCAGAATATATGCCTAGTTGAACAGATATAAAACAAATGATAGCCATAACTAAATGAAAAAAAAAACAACCTGTATCTATAGATAGAGGTTGTGAGAATAGAATATATATTCTATCCTCTATATCCACGTAAAGTAATTAAATCAACCAACTAATAATAGCAAATTGAATTAAAAAGGAAAGACCATGTGCAACATGGCACATGAGTGGTGACATTAATTAATGTACCTACACGTTGTACTGACTGAAAATGAAACGTCCTTTCCAGGGACGGATCTATATAAGGCCTTTTTAGGGCTTTGAGGGCCCCATGGATATAGAGGGCCCCTGTAGGAAGATATTTATTAGGAATTTCTCCTACATCGTGGGTGAAGAAACTCACACACACAAACACACAGACCGGAAAAATTACTTGTCGGTCGTACAAATATTTGTTTCGTGCGAGGACCGCCTAGAATATCATTATCGAAAACAGATTTTTAACAAAAATGGCAAGTACGAGTAGTTGATTAACGACGCAGGCCATTCATGGTCCGCCCCTGTTCCTTTCGATCTAACAAATCCAGCTACATTTATAAGGGAAACCACACAAGATGTATGTATTTGTACTACTAAGCCGATATCAAAGACTGAGAGAAACATTTATTTTATTTAGAATATTGTAATCGGCTTTTACTTTTGCAAAGACTGCTGGACTTCGTAATTCTCATTACAGACGGTCGATTTTTCTAGGGTTAAGCCGCCTTTGCCAAGGCCGGTCCGTGGATGGGTAACTACGTTCATTAGATGCTAGGTTTCCTCTGTGTCTCGGATATCACGGAAGTCATTGGTCTCAACTGTCATTTGAAGGCTTTTTCAGTTTTTACAGGGAATCAGTGTTTTCGGACCAGTAACTCCCTGAAAGTCATATCAGCCGAATGTCCACTACTGAACATAGGCCTCCCCCATAGATTTATAGCCTATTATACTCCCCAATAGGATCGGTTGGAAGCTGATTGCGTAAAGGGACACCCGGATTGAACGAAGTTACTGTATACACTCAACAAAAATAATAGTCACGAAACCACACTGTTCAATGCGAAATAGAAAGACGAAACGAAAATATCTGGCTTGCTTTCTATAAGAGAGAGAGAGAGAGACAGACAGAGAAACATGCGCACGCCGCACGGCTTACAATAGCTTACTATAGCAAAAAGTGTCGTTACAACGTTTCGTCTTAATTTTTTTCCGTCTAGCCCCCTTTAGCAACGCGTGATAAGGAACTTCGTTTCAACTGTTGCCCTACATTAGATTTAAGATTTCTAAAGACGCCGATTATACGAAGATTTTTGTTGAATATCTGAACTAAAAAGGGTAAAATAAAAACTTTTTTTAAAAAAAGAACCGACTTCAAATCAAACACAAAAAAGTTTAAAATAACTTTTCTTTCGGAAGTCGGTGGCAATAGTCAATGAAATAAAAAAGCCACCGACTTCCGAAAGAAAATATATTATTTAGGTAAGTATGTCACATAAGTTAAAAAATATATTACGAGTATATACCATTGTTACCTACACATATTACGAGAAAGCCTTCAAAATAATGCTAACTATAGTAGGTAACTCGGAGCAGACGTAACAAATTGATACCTATTATGATAACCACCCTAATTTGATGACCTCCCGACCCGACGCCAATTACCTCCATTAATATTATCTATTTATAAACGGACGCCAGTCAATGACAATACATTACGGTTTTTGACACTAGTAATTTCTTTATTTAATTACAACTTTTGCACGTGACTTCGCTCGTGCTTTGTTTGAAAGAAATCCCAAGGGACGAACCGAATGTAATCTATGAAACTCGGCATCCGATTAAAGACATTTTCGGAATCGGAACAGACCACCATCGTCAGATCAAAAAATAAAATGTAACTTTTTTTTTAAGGTTGGTAGAATTATCAAATGAGTCTGTCAGTCTTTTACTGACCGATTTTATCCATCCTGTTAAATTGAACGCAATTGCTCTTTACATTCCAGGGTTGTTGTAGGTTCTAAATGAGAAAGTTCGAATTTTCGGATGGATGGAAGTTTGTTACTCTTCATATTTGGCTCAAAGATAGCTCTTTCATCCCAGTATTACATACCATGGATAATTTTCGAGTTATACCCGAGCAAAGTCGCTGGCCACAGCTAGTAGGTATAGATTTTGTCATTTTCAGCCATATACGTCATGTTCATAAAGTCAAATTAATTTTATTCTTGAAAGCACTTAGGAGCGATAGTCATCTGTCATGACCTTTACAGAAACTTTTTAATAACTTAACTTTGAACGTTAATTCATTAGAACTAGGCAGAATTGAAATTGGAATAGCGAAAATGTAATACATTAAATATAATATGAGTAATGTAAATTGAAGCCCGGTGATTGGTGGATGTTATGTGTACTTTTTCTGCTTTATGAGTAAGGATATAAATCAATTTGGGAAAGTTACACTGTGTGTGTATATTTTAATGTCTTTGGTGTCTAATAAGTATAGTACTGGTATTATCTATACTATAAGAAGAAGAAGAAGGCAATAGGCTATAAAACATCACGCTAAGACCAATAGAAGCATTTTTCCGACTACCTAAAATTTTTTTTTCAAGAAAAAGAAATTTTAGGTAGTCTAAATTTAAAATGTCACTTACGGGATATCTTCCGTGATTATATTTTTGTTTGAGTTCCCGATATTACGGTAGTCGTCTTAGGTACCTATTTTTACCCGCCAGGATTTTTTTTTTAATTTTTAATTAGAGTTTACGAAAAATCTGTCGATTTCAAGGATAGTTATTATTCTTGCATTGGTTGAAATTAAATAGATCGGTCTGAATTTTTTTTTCTGAGAGAGTGCAATGTCTAAGTAAGCACCTAAAATAAAATAAAAAATTGATTTAGATATTAGACATTTTAAAAGAAAATAAAAAATCATAAAAACTTTAAAAGTGGTAATATTATTAAAATTTAAAAAAAAACATCTTGTAAGCGGGTGACGGGTGTTTTTTTTTCCTGGTACGAATAGGTCCCTAAGCCGACTACCAAAAAAAAAATTATATCAATTTGGCCTGGACCATCCTGTATATTTAGAGGATAGTTTTATCAAGATTTTATGTTACCGTGAGATAACATTCGAGTTGTAGCAGACGAAGCCGCTGGCAAAAGCTAGTCATTAAAACAATTAAGATAACTGGAGAGATATCTGCTAAAATACTAAAAAAAAAAATAACGAAAAAATTCTACTCTTAAATCTCTCAGAAAATTCAAAGTTTTAACTGTGTAAAATCACACAAAACGTCGCGCTAACTTCGGCTCAGGGACTCAACCCTCCTTCAACCAGCCCTTGCAATTAGCGATATTGTTGTAATAAAAACGCCAGCAGCCCACTTGAGGGTTATGTCACCTCGAATATTATCATCTCTTTGATCTCCCGTCTCGTGTTCCCTTTTGTCAATCGTCCGGGTGTCTGTACAGCAAACAGCACTTGTTGGTAGGAGCAATTTGGGTTCTATTTCAAAGGTACCCGGGTTTCAGGGGTCCGGGGTACCAATCAAACGGCGCTGAAGTCAAAACAAGGTAACCATTAGGAGATTACCTCTCTTGTCATGAGATCTGTCAACAGTTAAGATTGCATGCCGGATTCATTTTGTCAAATTTTACTGGAGTGATAGGTCCTCTTAAAATGTCCGTTGTCTAGCGTCGATGCGAATAGCTTTTGTGTAACATTTTCTCAAGGGACATTTTATTGACTTTATCAGTGAAGCCGCTTCATTTTCTTTCGCGTCAAATTAATGAGATTTTGAACCGCTATCATGTTTCTTTTTCACTTTCTTCGATAAATAAACGTTTTTGTTGTGGGATCAAGTCACGATGTACTTCACTATCAAAAATCAAAGTTAAAGTTCGTAAGAATAGATGACGCAAACACTACTGAACGGACCTTGATGAATTTTGGCATAAAAATAGTATATAACCTAGATTTTAGTATAAGAACCCGTAAAACAATTACTGAACTCAGTAGTATTAAATAAGTATTTAATTCAACGAAAGCCTCTACTTTCACAATACAACGGAACCACTCATTTCACCAAGAAAACATAATAAACAAGAAACTGCGGAAACAAACGGAAAAACTGCATCAGTCCTCCAATAATAGAAATATCTGCATCGATAATACTTGAAGAGGCCTTGACAAAGACAAAGAAATTGTTTGGCGAGGAGCCAGCTCCCCAGAGCCCCAGGTACCTATGGAGATAGAGGGAACCGAGCCGATCAAAGATTGCTCTGTTTTAAAACGAGGAAAATGCAAAGTTTTGTTGTTCGAAACGATAGCAGCTTCCGAAATAAAAATGTAAATTTGTTCAGCTTTCCTGCGGTTTTCTGTTCGGTGGAATTTGTGCTTTTCCAATTCCAGACAAGTATTTGAACAATCAGACAATTCCAATAGCGCTCCAGTCTCTGGTTAGCCACGGTAATTTGTTGCATTGCGTTTTTCCTTTTAGAACAGCTGTTTAACCGTTTTTCTACAATAAATATAACGAATTTAGTAATCGCTGTCTCTGACTGAACTAATTGAGTTTGCAATGAAATGATACAAGTTATGCGTCGACGCTTCACGTGAGCAATATTGTCAGAAATGTACGCCTAGTCCTCTTCACCGAATCAAACAACAGCGACCCAGACTACTTTTCTTCTCTTTCATGAGCTCTCTGATCTCTCTCTCTACCAAAACCAAACATGGTTTTGAAAACCCGGTCCATCATGTACAGAATTACAGAAATGTACCTACAAGCTAAACACATGTCAATCTAATATTCTCGGGAGTAATTACAAAGCAATCACACGTTCATAATGTCAACCTGCGTATTTGGGAGAAAAACAATCAATCAGTTGCGCGTAGTTAGGTAGGACGCATATAGGAATAACGTTTGACAAAAAAAATAAATAATCTGTGGTTCGCTTGTTTACTTCTTCAAAGCAATTTATGTATGTCCACGTCATACCGATTTCACTTTCGAAATAGGAATGACAAGTCACCTGTCATAAACCCTTGTTTTACTGGTTGAGAATGCCTGAGGCATTGTGCCCGCGTCTGTACCTTTTGAGTGTTTATTTGAATAGTAAACTTTCTAGCACTCACCCAGGTCCTCGGCGTCTTCGCTCCACTCCCCAGTGCCTCGTACCAGCACCGCCGACATCCCCGCCAGCACCGCACACACCCACACAGACTCCATCGCACACACACCCCGCCCCCACATCGTAACACACCCTACTCTACACCTAACCTTACTTTGGCAACATTTTACACCTACAGTAATGTTTCATTACCCAACAATCCACTATTAGTTAAGCTCCGTAACGTTCATTAATTTAATATTACACTATACATTAGCTACGCCATTCCATTAACTCACAGGAACCGTCTATTGTCAACTTTACAATTGATCGAGCCTATTGAATCACTCGCTAAAGTCGTAACACTGCATACATTTTCTTAATTAAAAATTTGCTCTATTTTTGGTTTCCAAATCGAAGGTTGTGCTTGTATCGAGTTCCATTGCTCCGATATGTTAGTGCATGTTACTTTTGTGTATTAACAATCCGAGTAATCTTTTCGACATTATGAGTGGAGTCGAGTGTAGTGTGCCTCCACGCACGGCCGGCTTTCGGGACGCGGTTAAATATCCCGATGAATTATTCAGGACTCTTTTAGCGGCGGTGCGCGTTCGAGGACAGGAAGACCACCTGCAACAAAGTACATAGTCCCTCATTTATGTCCAAACACAACTATATTTAGACAAGTAGTTTTGCAAATTGGGAGAGAATTTATAATCAGTGACAGACAGACTGGCATGGGAAGTATGCTATTTTTGTCCTAAACATGTATATTATGCTACCCTAAGTTCTTTGTAAACAAAAGATATGCACCCATGAACGAAACTTAAAAAACACTCTACCTACATGAATGCAAAAATTAATTAACTTCATAACCTAGAGAAATTGCCAAAAATGTATCAAAAATATTCAGCAAGAATTTCCCGCTGCGTTTCGCCGTGCTGCCAGAGACATTCCTCTGTTTATTTTAAAAGAGATTTTGCCGAGAAAAATTTAACAAAAGCTTTCAAGGAGCGAAATCCGTCATCAAAGGCGGCTAAACGACCCGTAGCGTAGTGCTGAAGCGCTAATATAGTTTAGGAAACAACGTGCCCCTATTTCCTAGACGTTAGGGCGAACTTGCCGCCTAGAAACTTACTACTATCTACTTGATATTATAGAGAAACGGCAACTTAAATATGAGATGCATACCTAATACACACGTAGTCTAGCCGAAGTAGTAAACGCTAATAAAATGTGTGCTTGCTATCAAATGTTATTTTTATGGTAATGTTTCTACAATATAATAGAGTTAGCATCTTATTTCTGAAAAGCGAGTCAACTTTTGATAAAAGCAACCGCATTTTGAGGCAAATGTGGCCTTTTTGAGACTAATTAGAAATATTTCATACTAGCTTTTCCCAGCGGCTTCGCTCGCTCCCCCCACCCTTATTGCCTATGTCACTCAGGACCAAAGCAGCTTTCAACTGGTGAAAGAATTTTTGAAATCGGTCCAGTGTTTTTGAGTTTATCCATTACAAACAAACAAACAAAAATACAAAGTTTTCCTCTTTATAATATTAGTGTAGATTATATATTATATAATTATAGTGTAGATACACATTACTTCATAATTTGTCAGCTACGTTGGTAACCACTTTTCTATGACTCTAGCAGTTCACAGCAACAAAATAGAAAATCGGGATTAATACTATTATTTGTGTTAATCCAGTTTATAAACTGCAAAAAAATTCATCCATATCTGTTCAGTAGTATTTGCTTGAAAGACTTACAAACATCCACATCCATACATGCATCCTCAAAAAACCTTCACATTTATAATATTAGTAGGATAAGCAGCGTTCCCGCTTTTTTATTAATAAACTTTATTATGGATTTAGTCCGTGCTTCCCCTTATCGAGATATCTAAGTTTCAGCGACATAATAGTCTTTTTTTTTTTTTTTTTTTTTTTTGGGACAAACCCACCACACTATTCCCAAACCACTGCAACTCCTGAGAGCCAGAATCAACAGTGGCAACCACCAGAAAAGCGCCAAGACAATGAAGCTCGACGTGTCCCGGAGAATGAATTTACCTGTCTTGGATCCTGCACGAAATTAATCAGAAAAGAATAGTGGAGGAGTAGGAAAAATATGTTTCCACTTCCCTCCATGCAAGCAGGAGACAGAACAAAGCAAGGCCAATAGGCACAAAGGGACATTACAACTGGGAGAAGCCCAGTTGCCTTGCACCACGGGTAAAAATGACTACTAATATTAATGGGTCCTAAATTGTGAGCTGCTATATTTGATTCCAATAATAGGTATGGCAAAAACGCTTGAACGCACGGAAGTTTGTTCGAGTTTCCACAAGGTCCGTATAATAAATGACTCCAGATGTAGTCTGAACAGTATCCAACATAATATTGCGTTCGTTCTGCCAAAGAATACACTCCCAAAGAATATGATGTGCTGATTGTTCATATTCACAGTCAGGTGACGAACATTGACAAAAAGGCGAGGGAACAAGCTTAAAGGAAAACAATTTACTTTTAAAGTTACCATGTCCCGTGAGAAATTGGGCAACACAGTGATCCACCTCCAACCACGTCCTAGCCAGCCGCTCACGAACGGATGGGAAGAACTGGTGGAGGTGCCGCCCCTTGGGAGAATTATCCCACCTATTTTGCCATTCGGATAAAAGTTCCTCCCAGACGTCGCTCTGGGGTTTAAATAATCTAGATATCTTATCACGGTCACGTTGCGGCAGGAAATCAGCGTCAGTGGTCTCCCGTGCGGAAAAATACATTGCAGCACGTCGCTGCACTTCAAGATCTACTGGAAGAACACCAGCAAGTACCGGTAAAGCTTCAGTACTGACGGTCCTATACGCTTTACTTAAGAATAACAAAGCCAAGCGCTGGCTTTGAAGCAATTTACGCCGTGCCGCCCCTATGGTGGCCCTATCGGCCCAAACAGGTGCTCCGTAGCACAAACAACCCAAGTAAGTAGCCCCATAAATAGTTTTTAAGGTTAAAAATGACAAACCCCAAGTAGACTTAGATATTCTCGTTAGGGCATAAAAGTTATTTTTAGCTTTTTCACCAACTGTTTTTATATGTTCTATGAAAGTGAAATTCCTCTCTAAGACTAAACCAAGATAGCACACGGATTGCTTTCTCTTCACGGGAACATTATTGAATTTAATACTAGGCCACGATTTAAGTTCACCTTTTAAAATAAGCTGATATGTTTTTTGTGGTGCAAACGTCAGACGGTTTCGATCGCCCCACTGAGATATTAATCGTAGGCAAGTGTCAGCCAGATTCTCGAGGCCAGCACGAGTGCTTGACTGAATGAGCAGAAGGCCATCGTCCGCATAACCAGTTAAAGAACAACCGCTTGGAAGTGGAATCGCGAGGAAATCATCGAAGCCTATATTCCATAAATGAGGACCGATAACCGAACCTTGAGGACAGCCCATGGTAAGAGGTTTCGATACGGAATGATGTCCGAGTTTAAGTTTCGCGGAACCATTAGAAAAGTACGAACAAAGAAGATTAAATATATTATTATAGCAACCACGAGCTTTTATCTTAAGTAGTAGCATTGGCCACCATGCGTTATCAAAAGCCCCGGAAATATCTAGAAAGATTCCAACTACGTACTTGTGCTCGGAGGTATTAACTATTTTTCTAACAGAAAGTGCCGCGTCAACGGTTGATTTGCCGATAGTAAAACCGAATTGGTTTTTATGGAATTTGGGCCCGTCCGGTAACAATCGTGGGACGATAAGACGCTCCAGGAGCTTTCCCAAAGATGGTAATAATGTTATGGGCCGGTAAGACTTAGGGTCATCTGGTGGCTTGTCGCCGCTTTTAGGTATTATTCGTATAAAGCCATGTCTCCATATACGAGGAAAAACACCTTCAGCAATACACCGATTGTAAACAGTTAATATCGCGTCACCCGCTGTTTTACACGCTTCTTTTATCATACGATTAGATATTTTATCTTCACCTGATGATTTGTTAAGGGGCAGTCTCCTAACAACATTAATGAATTCGTCAGTGGATGGAAGGTCTGACGCTGGTGATTTAGGCGGAACTGTAGCCCATGCTCTAATCTGTTGGTGGTAGTCATTATCATTAACAGGTGAATCATCAGGGATAAGACTATTTAATAAAACTTCCGTTGTTTCTTCAATACCGGTGGTGTGTTTATTATTTACTTTAATATTCTGAACATACGCGAGGTCGACCGATCGATTAGCTTTAAATTCATGATATAAAGGAGACCACGGACCTTCTTTTTCTAATTTATCCACTACTTTACGCAACAAATTAGCCTTAGATTTTTCAACCGAAGCTCTGTAACGGGACCTGGCAACTCTAAATGTATTTAAAGCAGAGGTTAGTGAGTCTCCGGTGACTTGACGTTTTTTAAGCTTATTTAGATGTTTACGCGCTCGACGATAGATTTTACGCTGTTCGGTTAGGTAGTCACACCACCAATCACATCTGCGTACATTGGTCATAGGTCCGCGACCAATGGCAATGTCAGCACAGTAAGTGAAGGTGTCTGACATAATTTCAGCACTTTCTTCAGCTGACAGCCCATCACGAGTGAAATCCTTGGCATGACACGCAAAAAGCGATCTAAAGAATTCCCAATTAGCACCCTTAGTTTTATACCTAAAGTTACCAATTACATGTGAAGAACCATGAGTAGAATCCGGAACAAATTCGTACACGATCAAGCGATGATCACTGCAAGACGCGTCCGGTAGGACACGCCACCTATCCAAGCGTACGTCTGCACTAGAAAGTGTGACGTCAATACAAGATTCGCCCATTTGGCTGCAAAAAGTAGGTGGTGCATCGGGGGTGTTATGAATAGTAAGGTTCATTTCAGCAATGAAGTCTTCAACAGCGCAACGCCGTACGTAATCCGTGGACCGGACTTTGCCATACCACAGGGACGAAGACGCATTAACATCTGCGCCTACGATAACTTTGCAGCCCGCGAGTGACCGCAAGACGTGACGGAGGTTATGTATGTGAGGACCAACAGGGTCTGAATATTGAAAATAGCAGCTGACAACGTAAACTTTAAAAGTAGCGGATGAGACTTCCGCAACTGCACAGTGAGGCGTCATGAGATTACGTAAAGACGTTACTGTAAAGTTAGAAGAACGCGACACGTAAATTCCGGCTCGTGCCTTACTATCTAACTGAACTACCTTGTGACGTAAGCGCGTGTTTTGGTATTGTTCTTGAACCAGTACAATGTCTAATTTGTAATCGATAATTAATTTGTCCAATTCAGAAGTCGCCACCCTATCATTGTGAAGGTTTAATTGTCCTATTATTAAACTATCCATTTTATTAGTAATTAGTGTTGCGTATTAATTGTTCGAGCCTGACTTTATAGGTGGTACACTGTTGAGACCCGCACCGATGGTCAAACGGTTTTTTAAAACGTTTACACGCCACACATACCGGTGTAAAATTTAAATTATCCTTATGCGGGCATTCTTTTGTTTCATGTGCTTCAGAACAGTTAGCACAGGTAGGCGATTTATTTACGCAGTATTTTTTTACGTGACCGAACTGTTGGCAATGTAAACAACGAACTACATCAATATCATCAAAAAATCGGCAAGTCGCGAAGTCAATAAAAAGCTTCTCTTTGGTACTAATTAAATGCTTTCGAATGGCGTTGTCGATTTCGATGCCTACCCACTTCCGACCATTGTCTAATACACGTCTACGTATAATTTTTGTCGACTTAATAAATTCTTCTTCACTAATTACCAATTCGTCTTTGATATTTTGACGGTACAACGCGTGCAAAAAAGGTTTGTCGTCCATTGAGGATGGGACGTCTTTAATTAATAAACGTGGCCTACGGCCTTTCGGTTTTTCAAGTCTTAACCCGGCGGTCTTAATAGCATCAACCGATTCAAGTTTACTTATTTGACTGTCATTAGCGACACGTAATACAACGCCAGATTTCGCGATTTTTTTCATGCCTACAATTTGAAATCCGTCGTCACTTGGCTTAATCGCTTTTTTAAGCGCTTCTTTAGTGGCTGAGGAAGTTGCGAATTCAGCTGACCTTTCGTTGGAGGGGTATGCTATTACACACGGCAGCGGTGGTCTCGACTCCATCACTGGAGCGACCTTCGGCAGACGAAGTTTCAGAGAATCTGAATAAGAAAGTTTATTGGAATTTGTTTTTACAAGGCTGACATTATTATTTAAATTAACTTTGTCCAATTCGCGCTCGATATTGGCTAACTTCGTTTCATTAGAAGATGACCGTATGGCTAACAAAGAAACAATGGACGTAATCCGCTGTGTCATGTCCATAATCGCGGATTTATTGGCTACATTAATACGAGAACCCTGATCATTCACAAGGTCGTTTATTTTAGACAGGTATGCAGACGCCTGAGTAACTAAATCGCAATAGTCTTCGTTTGAATTACTGACATTATTTATTGATAACGGCGATTTCTCAACAGAATCGGTCAAATGTTGCCGTTTTGCATTATCCTCCGGCGTTAGATAAGACGGAGACATTTCGGTAAACAAGCGTTTAGAGTAAGCGGAGGTCGGTGACCTGGGAGGTTTAGTTACGCATCGCGAAGTGTTTTTTCCGCCCCCGTCCGGTGGATCATCATTACTGGACAACATTTTTAAATCAAAACTACAAAAAGATTTAAATAAGATCGTAAAAACAAGACGAAACAACAAAATATTTATTATTCCTTCCGAGGTACCCCCACAACCAAAAAATAAAAATTACTTACCGAGCGCTGTTAACTAATTTAAAACTATATTTACCAATGAAATACGCGTAACAACACTTAAAAACTTACAATACCACCACTATAAGCACAAAGGCACACAGCTAGGACAATTCACGAGCCGGTAATTGATAACGAGACACGAGAAACGTAATTATCAACGGCACGATTCAAATCACACCTACACAGCGCAGTTGCACAGAGGGAAGTGACATAATAGTCTGAAAGTTTCCTGTTAACCATTCGAGAAAAACCACGCTTAGTTGACCTACATTCTGCTTTTCTGTTTATAAAAAAGTACCCAGTACCCACTCATAACCATATTTTATTGGCTTCTCGTCAGTAACATTCTTCTTATGTTTCCCATTCGTAGCTTTGATTTCGTCCATGGCTCTTACAGGAAATTGTTTGATCTTTACGGAGGAAATTGCCTAAAAGCCTTGTTCACATCATATTTTCGACATGTGAACGGTTACTTGAGATAGTATATGCACAAGGCCTTGGACGAACGCATGGAGAAAGTTTTACACATGCTCGAATGGTTTTAAAATGAAATACTCGTTAAGTACATACCTAGTATGTTACTCTGAAAGAGTAATATTCTTATTGTCGCATAATCATCTGGCAATTTTTTTCCACGTGGAGATCGGATTCCAGTATAAATGGATGCGACTGAATATCAGTCTTTTACATCATGGGGTGATTGCCTGTCGGACCTCTTCAACTCAGTAGTAATTGGGTGATACGATATCTCTTGACAAGACTGTTGGCAAAAAGTAAACAAAAATTTCAAAGGTTTAAAAATCTCTATTCAAAAATCCTTAGAAAAATTTATATTACACCTAAACTGTGCGTTCATTTGTGAAGAACTCACTACACTCTAAAAAGATCGTGAAGAAAGTAAAGTTTTAAATAAAATTAATAAAGACAGCCTGATTACTAAATTTTTCAGTAATAAATAGCCCCTAGAGCCGCGGCTAATTTATTCCATGCTTGAGTACACCACTTTACAGGTTAAAATAAATTATCTCGTCTTTATACGAACAGAAAATACGGCGAAATATTATTAATTCTGATTACTTCGCTAAACTCAACTAATTTGACGCAGACTCTTATGCCCGTTGGCGGTAAACCTAGTCTTTGTCTACAATGTAAACTAAGCTAAATTAAAACTGTTTTATAAGCAAAATATTTGATTAGCATATTCAACCTAAAATATTCCCACTGCTGTTACACTGTGGGAACGAATGGGCCTTAATCCATTGGGTTGGTGGTTCTAGGATATGCCGGTTTCTCGTCACCGTTCCGAGATCAGTGGTGACGAAATAAATCACAGAAAAATGCGGCTGGCTGGGTTAGAATCTATAACCTGCAACTTGTAAGGCTGCCTGTCCACAGGAGTGGAGCGAGACTGCGGAGCGGAGAACGGATTGGACTAAATTTCCGCTCCTCTTCAGTCTTCAGAGCAATCCTATTGGTTAATATTTCTCGGTTTCTCCGCTCCGCTGCGTCACTCCGCTCCTTTGGACAGACAAACTAAGTCGGAATTGTTGTCGTTGGGTCACAACTGCCGCAAAATACTGATTATTTTTAGACTTGTTGATCTTTTGTTGTAAGGATAATTGCCTATTTTGATAATTTGATAGCTAGTAAAGTTAACTTTCTAACCTTATTTCAAAATCACAGTTATTCAGTTAGGATCTTGTACCATTTTCATTTACCCAGCTTTTTTGCAACTGTATAATGGCTGGCTTAAACTCTTATCGGATGCAACTTAATACTTACCTACATATACATGGAGCTAGTGTATATCTGACCTCAACAGCTAATAATTTGACAACCAGTCTTTTACTTCTTACTAAAACTAGGTATGTGATTAGTAGAAAAAAAAAAACAATTAGATAAAATTAAGGCGATTCCCAAGTAGTTATAGTATGCAAGTGGGTATTATCACAAGTTTTCACTATTTTACTTTACAGCGTCTTTCCAGTATTTACAGCGTTTCTTGTATGGAAAAATGGAACAGCGCCTCTGGTGTACGAAGAAAGAACTAATTTTTTTCTTGAAATTAAATGTCATAGTTCCACTTTACTTTACGTCACAATAAGTGAAAAGTCATGATAAGGCCTCAGATTTCCTATTAATTGATATGACTTAAGTAAGTATAGGTTTTAAAAGAAAATACCTCGACATGACTAAAAAAAATTCATTTTATTTTTTCTATAAAATCACTAATATCGCCTAATAGCTCCATTTAAAAACAATTTGTTAGCACAATGTAATCAATAAAATAGGTCTCTAGATACACTGAGTTAAAATAAATAGGTATATTGTGGAACGAAATAGAGCTTTCTGTTGGATTTTAATAATAACTAGTAAAGTTTATATACTAGCGAGCAAAAGTATGAAATCACCTACTTGGAATCGTTCCGTGATAGCTAGCATTTACGTCCTCTAATTTGAAATCAATTTAAACTTATCAGTTAAACCTTTATAATGGCATCATTTTTAGGGTTCCGTACGTCCGAATACAAAAACGGAACCCTTATAGGATCACTCGTGTGTCCGTCTGTCTGTCGCTTACAGTCAATTATCTCCGAATTCACTAGACCGATTAAGTTGAAATTACCAATTCCTGTGACCCAAGCACAGAGGTGTTTTTTTGTAATTTTAAAATAAATAGTTTCCAAGTTATTCAAGAAAATAGACGAAAATTGGCCATTCCCCCCCTCCTTATCTCCGAAACTACTGAACCTAAAATTTTGAAAAAAATACATAAATTACTTTTCTACTTATAGATTATAGGAAAATCTATAAGATACTCGATCTATCAATCTATACGACTCCATGATATTAAAATAACATGGTAAATCACTCAATATTGTGCGTAGGTATCAATCTTCAATTATTCGTAAATTTCAATTCATCTATTATTTGCGGTTAAAATTATAGGTAGGCAAAAAATAAATCGTACGGAACCCTCTTCATACGAGTCCAACTCGCACTTGGCCGGTTTTTTTTTATTATTCGTAACTAGTTATTGCTCAAGTTTGCGTGGAATCGGAGTGATTCCACACATTTGCTCGCGAGTTTAGTTTATTTGCTTCACACAATTCCTAATTTAGTTAATTTATTTGAAAAAACCGGCCAAGAGCGAGTCGGACTCGCCCATAAAGGGTTCCGTAGCAGCAAGTAATAACATACTATAAAAGTTCTTGTAGTTGGTTCCAACTTTGAAAGGTTTACGATTTATGACGTATTAAAAAAAAAAACTTGAGAGGTGTCAAGGCACGTCGAAAATCGCTATGAACCTGTTAAAAAGGTTCAAGCGATTTTCGACCCTCCACCCCACACTACCCCACTCCACTCCGCTCCACTTCGCTCCACTCCGCTCCACTCCGCTCCACTCCGCTCTACTCCACTCCGCTCCGCTCCGCTCCGCTCCGCTCCGCTCCGCTCCGCTCCACTCCCTTCCACTCCACTCCGCTCCACTCCACTCCACTCCGCTCCACTCCACTCCACTCCACTCCGCTCCACTCCACTCCACTCCACTCCGCTCCACTCCACTCCACTCCACTCCACTCCACTCCACTCCACTCCACTGCTCTGCACTCCACTCCACTGCACTCCACTCCACTCCACTCCACTACCTATTATAGCTGTAAAAATGAAGTTGACAAACTTACATTTGCAGTTGTTCTCCGATACATTTTGTTTAGGAAATTGTTATCCCAGTACGTTTTATAAGTTGGTCAACTATTACTCGTAAACTTGTAAAGCCCACTTAGTCATGATAATTTTCTTTTAAACTTCGTTATATATACTACTATTGTAAATTTTTTCACACCCCCAAACATAACCGTTTAGCTGGTAGAGGGGGGGGACACTCGAGTAGGGCAAAAATTAGCACTTTAAAGCTTAATATTTCACAAACGAATCTTTTCATCAAAAAATTGTTGATGGAAACTACCAATATTTTTTAAAGGCCTATTTAATGATACCCCACAATAAGGGGTACGCGAGAAAAAAAAAAAACATCCCCGCTTTACGTGTACAGGAGGTACCCTAAAAAAAAATATTTTACGAGATTTTATTTTACCACTTTTTTGACGCAACAAATCCGTATATTTACACCAAATTACAGCTTTCTAGTGCTGGGCGTCTCTGAGCTAAGCTGCGGACAGACGGACGGACGGACGGACGGACATGGCGAAACTATAAGGGTTCCTTGTTGACTACGGAACCCTAAAAAGGACCTAGACATTTATCCATAGCTTGGGTGCGTTTACAAACATTTTAATTCACATACACAAACAGCCAAATCCAAAACAACTACTTGTAGGTCTTAAATTTTTTTTTCTTTCCGTGCGGGAATCGAACCCACGACACCCAGCGCACCAATCAATAACCTTTGCGCCAACCGTATAGATACAATAAATCCTGGCAACGATTGTTGTTGTTTTTTTTACATAAAACTTGATAGTGAAAAAATGGGGATAAGGGGACGAGTGACGCCGAGAGCAAAATCTAGTCGTTATAAATTAAAATGTTTTTTTAAAGCTATCTGTGAGATTATAAATAGGTATTTTTTTTATAAAATGTAGGTACAAAGTAAATAAAAATAAAATATCTAACATATAATTAAATGCACATAAATATTGTAAATATTATTTCAGTTCAAATGAAACAAGCTACAAATATAATTTAACAGATACTAGGAATTTTGCTCATAAAATACTACTAAATTCAAATAGTAATTTTGGAGCGGTCGATCAAAACATAGGTATGTACATAAATATTAACAAATATTTTGGTTTTTAATGTTTCAGAATATTTATTCACTCATACATATTTACATGAAACAGTCCGGAAATGGCTTAGCTAAAAAGTAAAAACGATCAATTTGTTTCTATTATGAATGTCAGCGTTGCCAGAACCATTCGTTTTTATAGAGAACTCATGAAAGTCACGCATTGATAATTTTACCTACTATTTCCACCGGGAATTTAAAAAAAGTTTTGTGATGTTAAATGGAAAACGAATGTTACAGAATGTTTTACTGAAAAAATCTAACAAGTACGTCATTAAGAATATTAAACAATATTTGCACGTATTTTTTTCTTTTGTAACGTTAACCAAAATTAAGTAAAATACGACGTTTTTAAAATTAGCAAAATGTCGCAAGCAAGTTCAGTCTATACTTGCTTCTGACGTCACGAGCCACTCTCGAATTTTGATGCGTTATAATTATCTTTGTAACTATGCATTGGTTTAACGAAAGAAGAAACACGTGTACATTATTATTATTCAAGACTCTAGCGGAATAATTAAATTTATTGATTGCTGGCAATTTGTCTATTGTACAAGAACAGTACTAATCCGCAAATCAATATTACATACCACCTTCCTAGCCTTTTCCCAACTTTAATGGGGTCGGCTTCCAGTCGAACCAGATGCAGCTGGATATCAGTATTTTACATAGAGCGACTGCCCATATCGGACCTCCACAACCCAGTAACTGGGTAATACGATACCCCATGGTAAGACTGATGGTCAGACTTTAGAGCTTCTGACTAACAGTTACGACTGTAAAGATCTACGCATGATGGCCGGGGCTTTACGTGCTTTCCGAGGCACGGAGGAAACTCGCTATGACAGATGGTCACCCATCCACAGACCAACCTCGGCAAGCGCGGCTTAACCCGAATGATCGGCCTGTGCGGCTGTAATTATATAGCCACGAGTCAAATCAATATTACATACTTATTTATATTGTTTACGGACTAACCCAACAGACATTATTTCTTCAGAAAGAGCTCATCTGCTATTATTATTTTTTTTATCTTTACATATTATGAAAAATCGCTTATTATGTCTACCTGTAAGCGTATAATTTCTGAACTTCTAATATGTACACATGGTTTCTGTAACCTATTCTTAAAATTATGGTGTAACCACATCAGGATTTTTAGCTCATGTTCCTAACTAAACATGTATCCGTTGACATAATCCGTGACATGAAGTAGAAAGCGCCCGTAACTTCGATTGAAACTAAGGATTTCGTGCTTAGAGATTAGTACACCTGTTTCGTAGTTTTTTGGTAAAAAGCTGTCACACACACAGACACGAAACTACTATAACTTGTAATAATATGTATGGACGTATAATATTCATTAAATTTCTCATTGCTAGAAATCTAAATAAAGTACTTACTAAGAGCATTATAATCTCCTTGACTGGCATCGTATTAGGTTATACTCGGCTTGATTCGACTAAAAATAACTCTGCCCCATCGAGAGTAGGCTTATTTTGAGCTTACTATGAATAGACCTCAGATATTTCTGAAGAAGATGATATTATCAAAGGTACTTTAAATTTGGTAGATTTTATCAACGATATACTATGTTGTAACGGTGCAATATAAAATAAGTGCGTGATAAAATAAGACCATCGTGCTTACAGTATATTAAAATGTTTATAAATAAAAAATATAATAAAATGGTTGTTTTACGCTTCAGTTTTTATTAATATATTTAATTTTAGATTTAATTTAGTAACTTTTGTAAATATTTAGTTTGTAATACACTCGAGAGCAATGAATCCGGGTCACTTAAAGAATGTTAAAAATCTCGGAAACTAAAAATGATAGGTTAATGCAATAAATTGTATTTAATAGACAATGTAATACTCCTTAAATGAAAGTAAAAAAAATATGAGTCACCATACATTTTATTAACACAAAATTACATAAAGAAAAAAACTGCTGATCTCTCCTTAAAACAAAAATAGGAAACATGACATTTTTGAACTTTATTACGATTTTCTTGAATTTTAATACTTGCCTCCTCGTGCTTCCATTACTGCGTTTACGCGGTTTGGCATGCTGTACACCAAGTTCCTTATACGATTTTGGGGAATATTCTCCCATTCCTCTGTGAGAGCAATTTTGAGCTCACGAAGCGTGATTGGGGGAGGGTTTCGTTGTTTTACGCATCTGCCTAGCTCGTCCCAAGCATGCTCGATCGAGTTGATATCCGGGCTGCGCGCTGGCCACTCCATACGAGTAATGTTCATCTCTTGAAGGTAGTCATTCACAATCCTACCTGTATGAGGTCGGGCATTGTCATGCATAAATATAGCATCCTCACCTAAATTGACCATAAATGGACCAACGTGATCATTGAGGATTTCTTCCACATATCTTACGCTAGTTAAAGAGCCGTTTTCTATGATCACCAGCTCTGTGCGACTTTCAGAAGAAATTCCGGCCCACACAAGTACAGACCCACCACCGTAGGCTACTTTTTCTTCGATGCATGCTTGCTTGAATCTTTCCCCTGGTCTTCGATACACTCTGTGTCTTCCATCGTGCTTGTAGAGCATAAATTTTGATTCGTCGGAGAACATAACTTTTGACCAATCTTCAATACTCCAATTTACGTGGCTCTGGGCATATCTTAGTCTTGAAATACGATGCCCACGCTCCAGTTTAGGGCCGTTTGCAGGTCTAAGGGGTTTTAAGTTAGATTCAGCAAGCCGACGTCTTACTGTCCATGCACTTGGGTTACTTCCTCCGAGGCGTCGAAACTGATTGGTGAGTTCAGTTCCTGTGAGAAAGCGATTTCGAAGCATGGTGTTCACCAAGTATCGGTCTTTTCGTGCTGTGGTACACCTGGTTCTGCCCGTTCCTGGTCTGCGTAGGTTAGAACCAGTTTCTTCGTAACGTCGGAGAACTCTTTGTACTGTTGACAGCGACACACCGACAGTCCTGGCTGTATCGCGCTGACTCCGGCCGGTTTCCAGCATTGTAAGTATTCTGGTGCATTCTTCAGGCGTAAGCGACATAATTTCAGCTTGAATAATGAATATAGAGCACTATCAACATGGTTTATGTACCCACATAAATGACAGATTACAAACAAAAGCAAAACCAAATGCTGTAATTTCGTAGTTCCATCTTCGAAAGTGGCCCTTTTTCAAATTTGATTTTTTTATGATATAACTTTACAATAACTAAGAAGTTTTAATACCTTCATATAAGGAGTATTAGAGAGTATTTGAGATTTTTAGGATTCTTTAAGTGACCCGGATTCATTGCTCTCGAGTGTATATTTAGATTTCTAGTTTGTGTTTTGTATATTTTTTTAAATCTATAAAGCAATCCTTAAATTGATTATTATTATTTATTAAAAATTACTGTGAATACCTATTTTTTTTCCTTATTGTGATCTTCCATTTTCTGTATCTTCACCCGATCTTAATTAATTGCAAATGAGTATTAGTACATTGGTTCAAGTAATTAAAAAAGAAAATAGATTTTCATATTTCTTTCAGCAATTTTTACAAATACTCAACTATTCATGTAAACGTCCGCAAGTTCATTGTACTTTTTATCTTTTTTAGTGTATACTAACAAGCATTTTTTCAGAAATTATAAATTTAATATAATTAAACTTACTCTCAGAACAAATACCAAAATAAAGTCAGAGATCAGACTCTGAAGACTACCTAACATAGAAAATGGGGAGCATTCTAATAAGGGTCTGTAAGGGCTGTTTTTTTAACGTGGTAAAATCTTCAAATGAGTCCTCCCTCCTCCTTCAATGAGGGACTGTCAGACTTGTACTGACAGAAATCCACGGTGTCCTTCAATAGCCCTTTATGTTCCAGGGCCACGGATACTCATTAGTCCCGCGACCACAGGATTTTTCTCTAGATTTTCGAAACCCATTGTAATTTTCATATTAAAAAAGTGTTTTGATGGTTACTCATCTTCATATTTTACGAAATTTACACACATTTTAGGCACGCATCTTACGTTCAGTCGTAATTTATAGCGTCAATTAAATTATGCAAGCTCGTCACCTAGGTACATATCAGCTTACCCTTTTACAGCTTTACGCAGACATTATATATGTACACAACTTTTATACATTAAGAGGAAACAACCCCTCTCGACTATGCGAGAAAGAATTTATAGCTACCTCCCTGCAATAATGAGCTTTTGAATTTTAAAGATACTGGTGAAATTTGTGGTCTGGGTACCAGGAAGAGCTCAAAGGTATATAATATACTAGCTTATGCCAGCGGTTTCAGCTGTGTGTAACTTGAAAGTTATACCACAGGAACGTATTTACTGGAATAAAAGATGTCCTGCCGTTTATCTTTGGGTCATGGAAAAGGGCCACGACTATTACGATGAGCTTTGGCTATGGGCCATGGCTATGGGAAATGAGCTTTGTCTATGGGCGATGGACTATGGCTCGGGCCATGAGCTATGACTATGGGCTAATAGAGATGTTATAACCGCTGCGCGCTGTAACGTATATGTAAGCCCAATTTAATCAAGATCTGTTCAACCGTTTATCCTTCTATACTTCCAGACATCAAAACATACAAATAAACACCCAAACTTTCGCAGTTATAATATTAGCAAAGGTTATCTTATGTTTGCTTCAGCAATGATGACTTAGTAAAAACGACCACATCATACGAGGTTCGAACTCCTGATAAGTATATGCCTGAGTTTTTTAGAACTACATAATTATCCTTTTGTGTATGAAGTTTTATATGTAAAAAAGCTTTATATAGTATAATGGAAGAAAACATTTAAAACGGCGCCATTACAAAAAAAATCGGGCATCCTCGGGTATTTTCTTTTAAATCATATAAAATCTAAATAATCGAAGTGACAAATGAAAGGAGTGGAGATACGAGTAGGCATTTTCCCATGAGTGGAACAGAAAAAAAACAATGCAAACAGTGGAACAGAAAAATCATTATTGAAATTGGCAGAAAAATTATTGACGCCCTTGGAATGTTTTTATTTTATATATATTTTTATTTGTAGTTTGTGAAAAAAAATGGAATTACATAATAGGAATAATAATTAAGTAAAAGTACCTATTTATTTTTTAAGATGTATTCCTTTCTCGTCTAATTAGTACTGGCATATTGTGAGGGTCTTTGAAGACCTCGTTGGGCGCCAATAACAACAGCATGAAGAGTACCTTTCTGCACGGTAGCCCAGTAGGTAGGTATTGCGAAATTCCTTGGATTTACGTGCACTCGACTGGTTCATCGCCTCTACTGAGATTCATAAAGTCTATCTATTGGGGTGTGATTCTCTCTATATTGATTGTTGATGCTAGTCCACGTATACACTACTTAGCGAGCAAAAGTATGGCGCCATCTCCACGAGCGAGAGAATCGCGGCGATATTATCGTCGTGCCACGTATTTCCATATACTCTCTCGCCGCGATAACATCGCTGTGTGGAGACGCGTTCATAGAGAGTATAATTATGAAAATACGTGGCACGACGATAATATCGCCGCAATTCTCTCACTCGTGGAGATAGCGCCTAAGTAATCAATTTTCGCGTGATTTTTAGTACTTTATAACAAGTGAATAATAAAAATGGTACTAATTTTAAAGGTTTCACTGTTAACTTTAACCTGATGCCAAATTAATGAGCTATCCCGAATCAATTGCAAGCAAGTGATTGCTTTTTGCTCGCGAGTGTAGTTCTAAATAATATTATAAATATATGAAAATAGGTCTGTTTGTCAGTCTGATACCTTATTACACCTAAACAGCTAAAAGGATTTTGATTTACGGCCATGACATGGCTTGGGATATAAGAAAGGTTTTAATCGCAATAATTAGTTCTCGTAGCATAATTACCAACCACAATTGAACAATAAAACGGTAAAGACTATAGTCATGAATAATTAAAACCCAGAAACAGAAAGACGGGACCGAGTATTACTATTATATTTACAACATGAACAATATGAGTATTACTATAACGACGAGATTTAAGTAACTTTCCATGTTTTGATAGCCAATAATACGAAACAGAAAAATTAATACCGGTAGAAGCAACCTATATCTGTTGAAATTGTTTCATAACATGGTAAATTAAACAGTATTTACATCAACTGTTAAGGTTCACTTTAGCAACACAGCAACACATAAAGTAACTATAATGTCGTAGAATAATACAACATCTATTCTAAATCATGCATAATTCAAACAGTTTCAACCAACTAAAGGCCAGGGGTCAGAAATCATGAGATAACCCAACTTTACTCAAACACATCCGTGATTTCCTCCAGGAGTTTCCGAGATATGTAAATGTACACATTACATTATTTATTAATCACCACATCAAATGTACACAGGATAAATAACCAGTCTGTCCTTAAACGGGGTCAAATCAACCCTATTTATGAATCATCACGAATAGTGCGATAATGAAGTTAGGGGCACTACACTAGCTGAATGTCAAATGATAATTATTATGCTGAAATAAATACATTTTCTGAAAAGCTATTCAAATTACTGCTTTCAGTTGAAAACTGTTTTGTTACAAATTAATCAAGTTAATGGAATACCCCACATTTCATAAAATTAACTAGAGTTAATACTAGACTATTAATAGAAAAACTAGGTCGTAAACCAGAGTGGGTTTTAGTAATTTACACAGTAGAGGTACCTACCGCCGATCAGCTGACAACTGTCAACAACATTCATTGTTTACTCGTTCAGTCCGTGACGATGCAATCAAAACTACTGACAGTTTCGAATTAGACCCACAAAGTTGCGATAACAGCGACCCTTACTTGTCATGTTCATTATACATCGTGCTAATAGGTTTCGCCCCAAAGTCCTAGTGGGATCTTTGTGCCGCAATACTAGTTTTATTAAAATTTTAATTTTCACTTTAGTCTTATCACATCCACTGTTAATGTTTTTTTTTTTAATTAGTTAGTATTAATGAGCACGTCTGCATGTTCGTGAAAGTTTGGTTAGGAAGATTACGTGAGGTGTCATGCGTAGTGTGTCGGGTGTGGACACGTGTTTCGGGTCGCGCGTCGCGCGGACGACTGGCGGTGGCGCGGCTTGGTCCGTGGTATCGCGTCGACGCGCGCCCACCTTGCCTTCACGAGCGTGCTCGGCTTACGTCGGCTACCCTCGCCCGCCTCCGCCAGGTAAGCTTCCCCGACATGAAACTCTGATTGAATGGATGAGTTTCCAAATGCTTTTTTGTCGGAGCCGAGCGACAAATCACAATGTCGGACGGAACATTTGTGTTAACTTTCCGAGGTTTATTTGAGGGACATAAATTTAAATTACGGCTTCTTGAATTTTCTTTTGAGTGTTTGAATTTATGTTTTGTACCTATTAGATTATGGTGCTTCATTATTAAGTTATTGACGACATAATCAGTGAATTAGAAAATACAGAATGTATGATAACAGCATCTGCCTTATCTCAAGTGTGATGAGGTTTCCAGTCTTACAGGATGTAACTAAATACCAGTGTTTTAAATGTAATGGTCCATGAATAACACTAGGTACACTTTCCACTAATCATCATTATGATCGGCTCGGCCCAAGGGATCGGCTTCCTTTCAAACCAGATCCAGCTAAATATAAGAATTTTACTTGGAGCTACCTATCTGACCTCCACAACCAAGTAACTGGGTAGGTAATACGATCCACTAAAATACAGATTTCGATCAATCTTTTATCACGTTCAGACTAATTAGTCCTTAGGCTGTCTATTACCACATCGCCACCACCCTTTCACTTCCCAGCTTCATGTGCACCGGATTCAACTGCTCGCTACGTAGGTACATATTAATTACTGGGATCCAAATTAGCGCACTGACCGTACAAAAGTTCTCGTTAAAACCTTGTCAAAATGCTTTGAGAACTCAATCGTAATTTAGCGTAACATTCGTACCTAAATGTTTCCAATTTGTTTCGACAATTATTCATGTTAACATTTTATATTTTTTCTCGTAATTTTGTGTATTTTTTTTTCTCTGGTAGGTCAAACTGGCACAGGTTGTTAATCTTTTCAGAATGAGTATTTGCTGAATACATATTAGATTTGAATGTCAAGGAGTTCCCTTTTTTAATTTTTTTGTAGCCTTTTTCAACATAAATCTTTCAATTTGATGATTTCGTAATATGACTTCAAATGTTCCAATTTAAAGGTATGCTGACAAACTTATGGGTCACATAATGAACCCACAAGATGAACCTATCCAATACTATCTAATACTATCCATGGTTGGGATAAAATTGTCAATAGCAAATTATGATCAATGATATGATTATATGATATGATATAAACTATCTGTGTACTAAACATCGAAATCCTTTAAGTAGTTTTTGTATGTTCAAACCTTCGTTCTTAACATCTTCGTTCATAACAATAGTCATATTACCTAAATCAATACATTGTAGTATATAAGGTTTTAAAAATTTATTAACCTGTACCTCTACATAAATCTAAAAAAAACTTCTGTAAAACCTATACCTCTACGGTACCTACCAAGATAGCTTCGAAATCGAAAATATACCTTAAAAAAATATCAACGTCACCAAATCAAGGAAGGAAATACGCTAAGAAATCCATATATTATAAAAATCTAAAGCGTACACAATGCCCTGGGGGCAGTGATAGGCTGGGTTGTCACGTTGAGCATGAATTATCGACTCAACGTGGATCGAGCACTGAGCATCGAGCATTTGAGCATTTGCGACTTACCGGCGAAATCGGTATCTTCAACAAAGGCCTGCTTTTGGCAAAAACGAGGTTACGCCCGGTTATCGTATTACGGTGGTTTAATCTGACTTAAGGCCTCCTGGAAATCGATTAGATTGTTTTCGTTTGTTTAAAGTTTTAATATTAAATTATTAGTGTGTGCAGTCGTATAGAAAGTGACGTTTGAGGATATTATACCTATGAACCCTATTTTTTATTGCCTTGTATAATCATCAAAAAAGACCTCCCGTCCTAGATAGATCGGAAGGCACTATCAGACTAAAATCCACGGTGTTCCTTCCCTTAACATTCTAGGCTAACAGTTACCTGATTAGATAGTACCGCGACCCCAGCAGACGTTTGGCGTTCTATCACCCGTCAGGATACTTTTGAACCCTTGATTATGTTTTATTTGAAGTCAAATAAATATACTTGACTGCATCATTTGAAGGTTAACCAGGATGCAACTGCAGTGTTGTACAACAGTCGATCGCTCGGCCACTTCGTCAACTGTGTCATCATAGTAGCAATGCCAAACCAAAAAGGGCACGCTGAAGCGCGCCTTTATTTCATTTGGCCAATACTGTCCCACCTTCATTACATTCCACGAAATTACTCTCACACTAAAATCATCAAATGAGTCCTCCCACCCCGCAGGGCGGGAGGGACTGTCAGACTAGTACTGACTAAAATCCACGGTGTCCTTCAATAGCCCTTTATGTTCCGGGGTCACGGTACTGAGATAAGACCCGCGACCCCGGCAGGCTTTGGCCCTCTAGAGAGGGGCCCCGTCATCATGCTGACTCTCTTTGAGGCGCGCGTGGAAGACAACGCGCCGTCGACCCGGGCATGGTCCATGGTCGGACAGCGAGTTACCCTTTACTCTCCGCTCGCATGCCCGCGCCTGCGGTGGCCGGAGATTGTCTGCCGACGTCCGACGCCGTGGGCGTTTACCACTGCGGCTAGGGTGGAGGGAGGACGGACGCTATCCTCTCCCTCACGCGGCCCGCCTCCTCCTTCGCGAGCATGACTGCTTCCCAGAAGGAGGCGACCGCTTCCCACTCCGTCTCGCCCCGCAGCAAGGCCTCGACCAATGCCGGGCGCGAGAGGTCTCCGCCTATCGCCGCCGTGAGGACACGGCGGTGCTCTGCCCAAGCGGGGCAGTCCTGCATCGTATGCTTCACCGTGTCCCCAGAGCGATCCTCGCAGTGGTGAGGCAAGAGACGTTACACATAAAAAACATCCATCATAAAATACCAAACTAATTAAGCAACAACAAAATAAACACGTAACAAGCTACCAATCTAAACAATTTAATATTCATGAAAAAACAAACTCATCTAATACACTGTCTTGCCAAAAATTATGATATTTATTTGTTAAAAGTAACAGCAGAATTGGAATGATTACGCAGTATTATGAGATTATGGAGCTCGCCGGCCGTTTTTTCGAGCAGCTAAACTAATTTAAAATGAAAGAACATTTTACGCTTCGGAGGCGACCTTTATAAAATGAGTTGGAAAATTGCGAAATATACAATGACGGACACTTTCTCGGGATGGAGAGGAATCCTCTATTTTTATGAGCAATTATTCTCTCTGAAGTTCATTTTTATCTAGAAGATATTTAAGCTTAATTCAAGGCTTGAGTTGCTTCATAAAGGATATGTATTGAAATGCCTAAATGGATCTGTACGAAATAAAATGCGTGAGAACTTTAAACTTATGGAGTTTATTGTAAAAATATAAAAATACAGTCAAAAGGCACCGTTTCATTTAGCAATCAGACCAAGAAGAGAAAAATATTGCCACAACACAAAAAAAGTAAAGTACCAGAAAAAGTGTTGCAAGCTTATTGACTAAAATTATTACTAAGTATTTTCATTAACATTAAAATAAATCTATATGTTTAGACTGTCCTAAACATAATTGGGGCCGGCAGTAACTTACTCTACAGGTAGTTGACACAGCCGTTTTATTGACCTTCTATAAACTTTGTTATTCATTTTGAT
This sequence comes from Agrotis exclamationis, assembly GCA_950005045.1. Taxonomy (NCBI): domain Eukaryota; kingdom Metazoa; phylum Arthropoda; class Insecta; order Lepidoptera; family Noctuidae; genus Agrotis; species Agrotis exclamationis. Next base: position 11,117,925 of record OX465436.1, on the reverse strand, counting down.
ATCAGCCGCTCTTACTACATTGTCTCTACCTGGATATGTTTTTACAATTCGAGCCATATTATAATTTAATGGAGTGGTGTTCATATCTTTTACAATAACCAAATCACCTTCTTTAAGGTTTGGTTGAGGATATTTCCACTTGGGACGGCTTTGAAGCTGTGTTAAATAATCATTTGACCATAATTTCCAAAAATCTTGTTTAAGTTTGGTACAAAGATTCCAAAATTTTAAACGATGAACTGAAACATCTGTTAGATCAACTTCAGGATAGCTAGCCAGAGCTGTTCCAATCAGAAAGTGTGCAGGAGTTAAATAATTACAATCATTTGAAGTTGCAGAAAGTAGAGGCCTAGAGTTCAAAATTCCTTCGATTTGTACAATGACTGTATTGAGCTCTTCATAGGTTAAACATTGGTTCCCTACTACTCTCTTTAGATGATGTTTTACACTTTTAACACCTGCTTCCCACAATCCTCCAAACTCAGGTGAATAACTGGGTATAAACTTAAATTTTATATAATGTTGAGAGCAAAAACCATTAACAGTATCCCTGTGGTTTTTGGAGGACTGTAAGTCATACAACCTTTTCATTTCATTTGACGCTCCTTTAAAGGTTTTAGCGTTGTCACAATATATATTTGTGGGCATGCCACGCCTCGAAATAAAACGCTTGAGACATGCTAAGAAGGATTCAGTTGTTAAGTCCGATACGAGCTCTACATGTATAGCTTTTATAGCAAAGCAAACGAAAAGCGCGATGTAACATTTCTTAATGATGGGATTTCTAACCCTAGCAACCTTCATATCGAAGGGTCCACAGAAATCAACGCCGACATGCTGAAATGGCCTGGACGCTGTGATTCTTTCTTGTGGGAGGGAACCCATCAACTGTTTAGCAGCCTCAGCTTTTAATCGAAAACACTTGACGCATTTACGCACCACTTTCTTGACCTCTCGAATACCGCTGACTATAGAGTACCTTTGGGATAGAGAGCTCAAAACTAACCTAGGGCCTGCGTGTAAGAGTCGCAAGTGTTCTCTTTCTATTATGAGATTAGTCACGTGAGAGTTTTTCGGAAGGATAGATGGATGCTTTTTATCGAAAGACATCTCCTTGGCATTATGGAGCCTACCTCCTACTCTAATAATACCTATTTTATCAAGGAAGGGATAGAGGCTACCTATTCCTGTTTTTATATTTTTTCCAGCAGAAAGTGACTCTACCTCTCTAGCAAAATGTTGCCTCTGCGTACAACGCACGATGACCGACATAGAGTCGCGAAGCTCCTGAGGCGATAGGTTACCGTCCGTTATTTTATTTTTATTTTTCGAACAGTTGTTATAGAACCTGTAAATAAATCCTATCACTTTCTGTAATTTATAAACGCTAGAATATTTTTCAAATAGCTTTGCTGAAAACGATGGATCTACCTGTGTCAAGTTACACGGTACGTTTAGCTCATCAATCTGTTCAGTGTCTGTGGACAAATCAGACGAATTACAATTTTCAAGACTAGTATGTATATGTGTCCTGTCTGATAGGTAGGTTGGCCCGTGCCACCATAGCTCACTTTGCTGCATCTTGTGCGGCAAGACGCCCCTCGACAATAAGTCTGCAGGGTTGTCACAGGTCCTAACAAATCTCCACTGAGTTTGATCGGTCAGCTCTACTATTTGCTTGACTCTATTGTTGGCATAAACATTTGACTTTACATTGCCTGATTTAATCCAAGCTAGCACTATCTGGGAGTCGCTGTACAATAATGTATCTAGATGGGAATACCTACCCACCAGGACTCTACCAACCCTATGTGCCAGCTGGGCCAAAAGGAGAGCACCATTGAGTTCAAGCTGGGGAATCGTTCTACTTCTATTCAAAGGAGCAACACGGGACTTGGAGCACAGTAGATCTGTCTGCACTGAACCATCATTTTTTAAAATTCTTAGATAGATACAGCAGCCAAAGGCTTTTATTGATGCATCAGAGTACCCTACCAACTCTACAGAAGAAACATCATTACTGTTGACACACCTATTTAAGTTTATTTTGCCCATTAACTTTAAATTGTTTAGGAAATTGCTCCAGTATATTAACTGATCCTTGGGTACTATGGAGTCCCATCCTATTTGCAAAGACCATAGCTCCTGCATGAATATTTTGGCTACCACTATTATTGGACCTACTAAACCGAGAGGGTCGAACATCTTCCCTATAAAGCTCAGAATTTTTCTTTTTGTGTTTAAATTATGTTCCTCATCAAAATTGGGGCTTGAAAAAGTGAATTTATCTGAAGTTATATCATACATTAAACCTAGAGTCTTTACTAAATTATCCCCACTCATGTCTACATGTTCAAATTGTTTTTGCTCAACTGGAATACCCTCTAGGACATCAAGGGTATTTGAACACCATTTGTGTAGAGAAAAACTACCTAACTTGAGAAGCTCTACCAATTGGGATTTTAGCTCATGCAGCTGCTCTATATTATCTGACCCACTCTGTATATCGTCGACGTAGGTACTCTTGATCATTGTTTCAGCAGCAAGTGGGTATTTGTCCTTATAGCGTTGAGCTAATTCAAGTAGGCATCGAGTGGTCAAGTATGTAGAGGCTTTCAGACCGTAAGTGACAGTCTGAAGCTGTAAGCAGCTGATAGGCTTCTTAGGATCATCTCGCCATAAAATATTTTGAAGGCAAGTATGGTGGCTATTTATCATCACGTTGCGAAAGGCCTTCTGGACGTCGCAAATTATTGTGTAAATGTAGGTCCTGAACAAGATAAGAATATCAAAAAGCTCACTCTGTACCACGGGGCCGTTCAGCATGACGTCGTTGAGTGACACCTGGCTGCGGGACTTCATACTCCCGTCAAACACAACGCGAAGTCGGGTTGTCTTACTTGCCTCGTTGATAACAGCATGGTGTGCCAGAAAGTAAACAGGATCTCTATCAATATCGTAATTAGCAATCTCTACCACCTTAGCATGTCCTAGCTTTACATACTGATCTATGAACAATTTATACTGCTCTAGTAACAGAGGATTTGATTTAAACCTTTTTTCTAACATCAGAAATCTTTGGTAGGCAACTGAAAACGAATCGCCAAGCTGCAATTCTTCCAGAGGTGTGATGAGAGGTATATCAACATAGAATCGATTATCTTTCAGGCTCATAGAGCTCTGAAAACTTTCTTCCGCCTTTACAAACTCATCACAACTCGGCTTCATGGGCTCAGGTACCTTTTCAGAGAGCCAAAAATTCTCCATTATATTTTCTAATTTTTTATGATCATTTATAGCAAAATTTGATACAATATTACAAGTTACATTACTCACTTTTTCAGGAATATTACCACCAACTACATACCCAAATAGGGTGTTTTGTAATACCGGTCCATTTTGAATTTTAATACAACCATCTAGCAAAACATTGAAATAAACATCCGCACCCAGTAACAAAGAAATCTCAGCTGGGATATTGAACTCCACATCTGAAAGTTTCACATTTTTTGGTAAATTCCACCCGGATACATTTATAAATTGTTGGGGTAATTTTGTTGTTCAAAAAAGCAACGAAACCTTTTCATTTTTAAAATAAATCTATATGTTTAGACTGTCCTAAACATAATTGGGGCCGGCAGTAACTTACTCTACAGGTAGTTGACACAGCCGTTTTATTGACCTTCTGTAAATTTTGTTATTCATTTTGATATCAGCCGCTCTTACTACATTGTCTCTACCTGGATATGTTTTTACAATTCGAGCCATATTATAATTTAATGGAGTGGTGTTCATATCTTTTACAATAACCAAATCACCTTCTTTAAGGTTTGGTTGAGGATATTTCCACTTGGGACGGCTTTGAAGCTGTGTTAAATAATCATTTGACCATAATTTCCAAAAATCTTGTTTAAGTTTGGTACAAAGATTCCAAAATTTTAAACGATGAACTGAAACATCTGTTAGATCAACTTCAGGATAGCTAGCCAGAGCTGTTCCAATCAGAAAGTGTGCAGGAGTTAAATAATTACAATCATTTGAAGTTGCAGAAAGTAGAGGCCTAGAGTTCAAAATTCCTTCGATTTGTACAATGACTGTATTGAGCTCTTCATAGGTTAAACATTGGTTCCCTACTACTCTCTTTAGATGATGTTTTACACTTTTAACACCTGCTTCCCATAATCCTCCAAACTCAGGTGAATAACTGGGTATAAACTTAAATTTTATATAATGTTGAGAGCAAAAACCATTAACAGTATCCCTGTGGTTTTTGGAGGACTGTAAGTCATACAACCTTTTCATTTCATTTGACGCTCCTTTAAAGGTTTTAGCGTTGTCACAATATATATTTGTGGGCATGCCACGCCTCGAAATAAAACGTTTGAGACATGCTAAGAAGGATTCAGTTGTTAAGTCCGATACGAGCTCTACATGTATAGCTTTTATAGCAAAGCAAACGAAAAGCGCGATATAACATTTCTTAATGATGGGATTTCTAACCCTAGCAACCTTCATATCGAAGGGTCCACAGAAATCAACGCCGACATGCTGAAATGGCCTGGACGCTGTGATTCTTTCTTGTGGGAGGGAACCCATCAACTGTTTAGCAGCCTCAGCTTTTAAACGAAAACACTTGACGCATTTACGCACCACTTTCTTGACCTCTCGAATACCGCTGACTATAGAGTACCTTTGGGATAGAGAGCTCAAAACTAACCTAGGGCCTGCGTGTAAGAGTCGCAAGTGTTCTCTTTCTATTATGAGATTAGTTACGTGAGAGTTTTTCGGAAGGATAGATGGATGCTTTTTATCGAAAGACATCTCCTTGGCATTATGGAGCCTACCTCCTACTCTAATAATACCTATTTTATCAAGGAAGGGATAGAGGCTACCTATTCCTGTTTTTATATTTTTTCCAGCAGAAAGTGACTCTACCTCTCTAGCAAAATGTTGCCTCTGCGTACAACGCACGATGACCGACATAGAGTCGCAAAGCTCCTGAGGCGATAGGTTACCGTCCGTTACTTTATTTTTATTTTTCGAACAGTTGTTATAGAACCTGTAAATAAATCCTATCACTTTCTGTAATTTATAAACGCTAGAATACTTTTCAAATAGCTTTGTTGAAAACGATGGCTCTACCTGTGTCAAGTTACACGGTACGTTTAGCTCATCAATCTGTTCAGTGTCTGTGGACAAATCAAACGAATTACAATTTTCAAGACTAGTATGTATATGTGTCCTGTCTGATAGGTAGGTTGGCCCGTGCCACCATAGCTCACTTTGCTGCATCTTGTGCGGCAAGACGCCCCTCGACAATAAGTCTGCAGGGTTGTCACAGGTCCTAACAAATCTCCACTGAGTTTGATCGGTCAGCTCTACTATTTGCTTGAGTCTATTGTTGGCATAAACATTTGACTTTACATTGCCTGATTTAATCCAAGCTAGCACTATCTGGGAGTCGCTGTACAATAATGTATCTAGATGGGAATACCTACCCACCAGGACTCTACCAACCCTATGTGCCAGCTGGGCCAAAAGGAGAGCACCATTGAGTTCAAGCTGGGGAATCGTTCTACTTCTATTCAAAGGAGCAACACGGGACTTGGAGCACAGTAGATCTGTCTGCACTGAACCATCATTTTTTAAAATTCTTAGATAGATACAGCAGCCAAAGGCTTTTATTGATGCATCAGAGTACCCTACCAACTCTACAGAAGAAACATCATTACTGTTGACACACCTATTTAGTTTTATTTTTCCCATTAACTTTAAATTGTTTAGGAAATTGCTCCAGTATATTAATTGATCCTTGGGTACTATGGAGTCCCATCCTATTTGCAAAGACCATAGCTCCTGCATGAATATTTTGGCTACCACTATTATTGGACCTACTAAGCCGAGAGGGTCGAACATCTTCCCTATAAAACTCAGAATTTTTCTTTTTGTGTTTAAATTATGTTCCTCATCAAAATTGGGGCTTGAAAAAGTGAATTTATCTGAAGTTATATCATACATTAAACCTAGAGTCTTTACTAAATTATCCCCACTCATGTCTACATGTTCAAATTGTTTTTGCTCAACTGGAATACCCTCTAGGACATCAAGGGTATTTGAACACCATTTGTGTAGAGAAAAACTACCTAACTTGAGAAGCTCTACCAATTGCTCTATATTATCTGACCCACTCTGTATATCGTCGACGTAGGTACTCTTGATCATTGTTTCAGCAGCAAGTGGGTATTTGTCCTTATAGCGTTGAGCTAATTCAAGTAGGCATCGAGTGGTCAAGAATGTAGAGGCCTTCAGTCCGTAAGTGACAGTCTGAAGCTGTAAGCAGCTGATAGGCTTCTTAGGATCATCTCGCCATAAAATATTTTGAAGGCAAGTATGGTGGCTATTTATCATCACGTTGCGAAAGGCCTTCTGGACGTCGCAAATTATTGTGTAAATGTAGGACGTAACGTTTTATTTATTCTACGACTTACGAACACTCCGCGCACTTTATATCTAAACCGCACTTTATAAATACGAACTTTATTGACACGGAGCCGGTTCGATGATGTTTGTTTACAAACTGATGACACTGACAGTGACAGCTGAGAGAATGACAGCTGAGTGAATGACAGCTGAGTGAATGACTCCGGCGCAATGGCCGCCGGGCGGATATGGACTGCGCTCACCTCTCGCACGAACTTCACCACTCTCAAAATGAAAATGTGGGTAATTGAAAAAAGCCAAACTCGATGTGCAGAATATCGTTATTTTACGATTATTCGATGATATGATGCTGAATCTTGATGATGCTTCGCTGATTTTCGTTCTAGCTTTGCATAGAACGAAGTTGCGAACGAAGTTTTGTTAAAAAAAGTTGTACAGATTTTTCCAATAAACTCTGCTAATGGGCAAAATTTTCCTGTTCAGCGGCTTTGATTCAAAGTAAAATTATAACAATACATTAAGTATTCAAAATAAAATGTATGTCAAGATGTACTGAACGTCGCTGCCATATAGCTAACCGCACTCTTATAGGTACACACACTCCTATACGACCACAATATGACTGAAACTGTATTGGCGCCACATTATGACGTCATAGACGCTTTTCTAACACTTGCACGCTCTTAAATAAACAATAATATTTGAGCTTTTGTGAGAAGATGGGTGAAAGATTATATTACTATTTATTTTTGGGTTCCGTGTTTCTTGTAACGACGAAGGTACATATGTATATTATTATATAATTTAATTAACTAATAAACTAATAAGAATATCGGATTGATAAATAACTCTAAATAATCTCTATGCCACTTATTAGTAGTTTGTCTAATAAGTGGTCAACTTTCGTTACCGTATAACTATTTCCCAAGAAATACACTGGAACAACCTTTAAAGGAGATCCTTCCTGGTCTTAATTTGAAGCCTTCCAAATGCAATACGTTTAAACACCCACTCTCCTTAAAACGTTTACATTAAAGACTAATCCACGTGAACGTAACTTCATAAATTATTTACTTTGTTAGTTTTAGTTTATGTATACTGTACTTAGGGTGTCTACTTTCTAAGTCCGTCAACGAAGACACGGGAACGGCTACTGTAGATGTACGAACGTAACTAACGTCAAAACCAAATTGCGGACGGATAATTCCACAACTGAAGTCATTTTCGCGCGGCGCTACATTATTTTTATCAAGTTATTTTTTTTTCTTTTTTTTTTTAACGTTGCCCCACACTAGGAATTTCTCCTGTATCGTGGGTGCTTTTACAAACATAGAGACTCACTCACATACACAAACACCCAGACCCTAAACAACTATGTACTTGTAGGTCATACAGATATTTGTTCCGTGCGGGAATCGAATCCGCGACACGTTGCGCAGCAGTCCAATCGTTCGGCCACTGCGCTAACCGTGCCTTCAGTTATTATCTGACATCTACCTGAAAATTGAAAAAATGTCAAGATTTGAGAAGAATTTCGCGGGGTACCACTAAAGATTTGAGAAGAATTTCGCGGGCTACCACTACGCAATAGGTGCGGCCATCACAGAACGAGCAGCCTCGCGAGGCATTTGGTTTTTGATTGCGAAGCAGCTCGGTTGGTGTGGACGTGTCTCGGCTGAGGAAAGTGCGCGCGCTGCCACGGGCGATCGACCGAGCGCCCGAGCCATACATCGGCTTTTGTTTTGCTCGCGTATATTGTTTCGTGCCTCGGTCGAGAAACAATTGCCCGTCCAAACAGAGCAAGCAGCCTCGCGAGGCATTTGCTTCGCGCGGCAAATGCCTCGCGAGGCTGCTAATCACCTTAATTACTTTGTAGTACGCGAATTCACCAATGGCAGTGCTTCATGGCGTGTTTCAAACATTTCTGTACATTTGATCTTACCGCCGTCCCACGACTGCAATCTTCTGCAGCTTTCACAAAAATTTGGCTTGCTAATCAATGAGTTAACCATTTAAAAGTTAACAATGAATAAATGATAATCATTTCTGTTAACTTAAGTCGTGTGGATTGTAGTGTAATAACATTTAAATCGAAACTTCCAACTGTATACTAACTAGGTAATAAATGTGGTGGAAGTTCGCTTGTAGACTTTTACAACCTGAATTTAAATTACAAAATTGCCAAAATATACCTTCTGTGGGTGGGCTCGGGTATAATTTGCTATGAAACAACTTAGATAGGTATACTCTGATTTTATTGGTTACTAGCTTATGCTCGTGACTGTGAATTTTTGAACACCAAACCACAGCATCTCAAGTCATCCGGCTGCATGCGCTTTTAATTTTTCCGCCTTGCTAGACAAAAATTCGGATAACACGGCTAATTTTATTGATATAAATATTATTATTTAGTAAATACAATTGCATTTACCACCCAAAAAAGAATATTACAAGTCCGATACTATAATGTTAATTTATTATTTTTTTTATCGTTGTAAAATCATCAAATGAGTCCTCCCACCTAGGGCAGGGCGGGAGAGACTGTCATACTCGTTACTGACTAAAATCCATGGTGTCCTTCAATATCCCTTTACTTTTCAGGTTCACGGTAATTCGAAAAATCCCGCGAACAATTCATTGATATCTAAATATTTTTGACGAAAATAACCAGTCCCTCATCTCCTCTTAACCCCAAATAAATAATTTTCTTCACACATAACATGAAAGGTCTTACAAAACTCAATCTAACTTCATTAAATTAACAATTCAAAACAAATAACGAGCTAGTGAATAGTTAATTGGGTTTTCAGTCAAGTAACAGACTGATTCAATGAGCAATACATTTAATTGTTGATTAATCTTTAGTTAGTTACCTATTAATCTGAGTGACAGCCCGCGGCTTTGAAACCGTACTAGGTACTGAAATAAAATTATTACAGCGAAATCTTGATAGGGAAAAACTAGGTAAGTAATACGCCCTAGTTGACAAAAAGCCCCGTCATTCTAGCACTCTAACTTTACACCAAATAAGCTATGGGGCAGGGCAGCAAAGGTTAGGGAAATAAATATCAATTTAACGAGTGCTGAAATTCATCTATATGTTTAGTAGAAAAATGAATAACATAAGTTATTCATCTACACACATCAAAATAAGTATGGGATTGCTGGCATAAGCTGTTTTTTTTTTTTAAATTTTATAGAAAAATAATTGACGAATAAGTAGGTAAAAAATAAAACAGTTGTTTTATTGTATTATCTAAATATATTTTTAAGTAAAGAATCTTAAAATAAGAAGAAATCATAATTTATAATGTAACAAAAGACTTCGATTTTCAAAGTGATCGCAAACTTTCTTCCTTGTGTTTACATGCACCCATCCTCAAAAACTTCACATTTACAATAGATATTATTACTAGCTGCTGCTAGAGGCTTTGCCCGCAAAAACTAGAAAATGAATCCAAGAGAACACAAAATCGGAATGAAAGCATCTAGGGGAACAGTGAGTAAGACGGGGACATTAATAATCGCGAGGTATAATGGGGACATACACTCTTTAGGCATACTTAACACAACACTAATGTAGAGCACGCGCTATCAGGACGTCATTTACAAGCGGCCAGACGCAAATGGCGTCCTGTTGGCGCTTGTGCTACGTTAGTTTTGTATTAAGTTTGCCTTACGTGTGTGATTTCCCATCACACCTCGTGTCCCCGTCTTATACACTGTTCCCCTACGTGTTAACCCAGGTTATAAACTGTCTGTGTACCAAACCTACAAATCCGTTTAGTATTTTTGCGTGAAAAAGTAACAAAAATCCATCCATCCATCCTCATAATCTTTCGCATTGATAGTATTAGTTAGAAAAGAATAAGATTGTTTGCAAGACATCGAAATCCGTTCAATAGTTTTTTAGAAAAAGAATAATAACCTCCACCCATTTTCACGAACTTTCGCATTTGTAATAGTAAGAAGATTAATCGTAGAGACAGCCCTAATTTTGCTCAATCACAATCCCGATATTTAGCGAAATCAGAATAATATTCATTAGGGTTCGTATTCCCGGCGGTTGGTTGCCCGGAGCACGTTCAACGGCGGCCATCATTAGCCACTGCCTACCAGTAACTAGTGCTAATGACAATCTATTACAGTGGTTCCCAACCTTTTAACTTCTAATACGCCTCACTTGAACCGCTATAAGGCTGGATTTAGTGCTCGACCAACGAAACGTCAGCGGTTACCGTACGCGCTAACGGTACGTCCTTTGGTACGATTCCACTAAGTGCGGTACATTTGTTCGCGCACATTTTGTGAAGAATTTCAGCAGTGCGCGTACTAAGCTGGTATCGCGTTTAGATTCAGTGTTCACCGGCAAGGCTGTGCGTCACTTTTGTATATTTAGCATATTTGTGCGCGAACATTTTCACTGAACTGAGTTTAGTATCCAGGTGTGAGCGAATATTTCTAGAATGTGCGCGCTCAATTTGTTCGTGTTTGTTTGAGTGGCCGCTCAGTGCCGTACACCGGTGGAATCGCATTTTAATTTACGTAGCCGTACGCGCGTATCATTTCATATGCGCTACATTAAAGAAGTTAATAAGTTTCATGGATATAGCAATGCTTGACCGATGTCTCCAAATTTAGCATAATATATACCACGCCTCAAATGTTAAAAAACATTGCCTGATACTTTTTTTTTAGCGTGGTAACATCATCAAATGAGTCCCCCACCCACACTGTCAGACTTGTACTGACTAAAATCCACGGTGTCCTTCGAATCTGAGCCAAGCGCAAGAACTCTTTCGGGGCGAGACGGAGTGGGAAGCGGTCGCCTCCTTCTGCGAAGCACTCATGCACGCAATGTTACATAATTAGCCCTTTACGTTCCAAGGTCACGGTAGTGAGATAAGTCCCGCGACTCCGGCAGGCTTTGGCCCTCTAGAGGGGGGCCCCGTCATCTTGCTGACGCTCTTTGAGGCGCGCGTGGAACACAACGCGCCGTCGACCCGGGCATGGTCCATGGTCGGGCGGCGAGTCGCCTAATACTCGCCGCCCGCATGCCCGCGCCTACGGTGGCCGGAGATCGTCTTGCGACGTCCGTCGCCGTGGGCACCTACCACTGCGGCTGGGGCGGAAGGAGGACGCTGTCCTCTCCCTCTCGCGGCCCACCTCCTCCTTTGCGTGCATGAGTGCTTCGCAGAAGGAGGCGACCGCTTCCCACTCCGTCTCGCCCCGAAAGAGTTCTTGCGCTTGGCTCAGATTCGAACCCACGAGTAAGAGGCTAGTGAGCTACGAGGTAGGGTCCTAACTACGCTCGCTATTTCGACACTTGCCTTATACTAGAGAATTCTCCTATTTCGTAGGCAGTTTACAAAAGTTACATAATCAGCCAAACAAAGTTTAAAAAATAAACTTTGGTTATTCTTATCTACATATTATATCTATCTACATTTTAAATGAGGAGCCCAGATCACACTACGCTCCCCAAATGGGGCAGCCCCACTGGTTTATTTATTTATTTATTTTATTATAAAAGGTTCACCAACAATTGTTTACACAACACGGTTGGGAATCCCTGATCTATGATGATACAATTATCTTTAATAATAATCCATAGTTACGTACGTGCATGCTTGATATCATCCCACATGAAGAATTGTGCCATACAATTATAACCGAAAGTAGTACTATTTTGCGACACAGTACTAAGGCAGACTTTTATAAGACTAGAGATGAGAAAGTACTAAAAACTTTAGGATCTATCTTGTTTGGCAGGTACAGTACACATCGAAGTAGGTAATTTCGTAAGTATTCTAATTAAACTAGAATAAACTAACTAGTCTAATAGTTTCGTCTAATGATCACCAATCACTGACCAAATCGAAGGCATATATTTTTCTAGACTTGACTCACCCACCTCTCCCAGATATCCACTGTTACCGTCACTCGTGTGTCCATCTCTGTACCAAAATACATCAAAATCTTATCAGCCGTTTTGACGTAAAACTGATCATTTACAATATTAAAATTATTGATGTATGGAAGTAGGGATAATAACTGCAACACTTACAAAAATATTAAGCTAAATAAAATAAATATACAGGCGGATAATTTTAAAGGTATACCCAAAATAGTCAAACCGAAGGGGTTGAAAACACCCTGGTGACAAAAAACACCGTTTCCTTCTTCTGTCAAATCGTTGTCACATCCTAAAACACCTTAGGAAAATGAAAAGGGGTTTCAAATATCCGTGTTTAATGTTCAAATCGTTTCTCATGCGTACCCCTGGCGTAGCGGCGTACTGTCGTAATACGCATTAAACATAATATTCATTCGATTCCATACCTCAACTCGATGAGTGTAATGGCGTGGATACGCTGTGCCTAATGCCATGATTACGTTACTGACATTATCAAATGATTTTGCGTATCCGTATTTTGACGTTAATGTTTTATTAAAGTTACGGTTGTGCGGATAAAATCGGTTTCTTAACGTCTATTGTGAGGCTTGAGTAATATGTATAATGTAGAAAAAACTCACTGAGGTTTTTTGTACATTCGTTCCATATTATACGTGTGTGTCTACATTTTGAAAATGGATTGGATTATCTTATTGCTTACTAGCTATAGCCCCAGCTTCGCTTGCGTTAATTTAAAATTTGTCAATTAAAACGGATTATAATGTGGCGCCATCTATTATTATATGAACAATATTGTTGTTTACCGGTCATGTCAGACCGAGACGTGACGCTGCGCGCACTTAACAAAAGAGCTATTCAAAATCTAACTCTATTTCCTACACGAAAAGATACACCTGTCACAACCCAGCGCGGCACAGCGCGACGCCGCGCTGCATTTTATTGGCGACTCAAAATTTAACTTTATTCACTTCGTGATAAGATACACATTTGCAGTATCGTTGCGTCACGTCGCGTCGCTTCCCGTCTCGGTCTGAACTGACCCTACCTGGAACAGTACTTTTTTCGCGATTAAAAGTCTTTGTTCACTTGACAACGTAAGTATATGCAAAATGATTGGGTCGCGGGACTGTCTCATCAAGTAACCGTGACCTGGAACGTAAGAGGGCTATTGAAGGATCACCATGGATTTTAGTTGACCCTTGGGAAGGACTCATTTGATGATTTTAACACGATAATAAAATGCAAAATGATCAGTGGTTTAGCCGTGAAAAGGTAACAAACAAACCTTCTTACGCATTTATAATTTTTGTTAGGAAGTTAGGATTAGTAGCAATAACTATGTGTATTAACGCCACTGGTAGCATGAACAATTCTATCTCTATTCTACAAAGAATATGCAAAGTTATTTCATCGTTATCTCTTTACAAATCGATAGTTTTTTTTTTTACCTATGTATAACACAATTCGCACACCATTGAAGAATAGAAACATTTCTTTTTAACCGACTTCAAAAAAAGGAGGAGGTTATCAATTCGACTGTATTTTTAACCGACTTCAAAAAAAGGAGGAGGTTATCAATTCGACTGTATTTTTTTTTTTATGTTTGTTACCTCATATCTTGCGACTGGGTGAACCGATTTTCATGATTCTTTTTTTGTTCGAAAGCTGGTGCTTCCCGTGTGGTCCCATTGTCACCATTTCAATATCTGATGATTGGATCCTGGAGAAATCGAGGGCAACCCTCAAATTTTATAGGCCCACACATCGTTTTTCGCAAATATTATGAAGTAATTTAAGTACTTGCGTATAGTAATCATCATCTCATGTAGCTGAGCTGATGATGGAAGGTTCAACAACTCCTTAGCAGTAGTATTTAGTAAATTATTTTTTTTCATTCAGTATTTCAAAGCACTACAATTTAATAAAGGTCTGGAGTATATCTGATGATGGAGCCGAGAGACAGTCGAGGGCTGCTGTGAATCGTTGAGGAGTTCCTCAACGATTCACAGCAGCTACCTTGTGTTTGAGCTTGATTAATTTGTATTGATAAGAACTTTACACCTAGATGAGTTTTAACTGTTATTAGGGGTCTGATGACGAAGACGAAGGACAGTTCAGGGAATTCCTCAACGGTTTACAGCAGCTATCTTGTATTTGGACTTAATTCATTTATACTATAATGACCCATATGGGTTATTGTTCGATGCAGTATACCTGCCATTTGGTGTATGTGTACATGGGCGATGTTATAACCGGTGCTAAGGATAATAAAATTCTAGTGCATGAGTAAGAAAATTATGTTTTTGACAAGAATTTCGGTTGAATATTTAAACTAAAAAGGGTAAAATAAAAAAGTTTTTTTTTTTTTAAATTTAACCGACTTCTAAAAAAAACAACCACTAAAAAGGGTAAAATAACCTACCAAAAAACTTTTTTTTCGGAAGTCGGTGGCAAAAAAATCAATGAAATAAAAAAGCAAAGCCACCGACTTCCGAAAAAAAAGTTTTTTGGTAGGTTATTTTACCCTTTTTAGTGGTTGTTTTTTTTAGAAGTCGGTTACATTTTTTCTTTTTAAACATTGTCATGCTTAAAATGGTAAAAATCTTTTGGACCAACGTTTTGTCTTTTCTTCCATCTACAAAACCAGTCTTACGTGGATGTGAGTTTAAATCTAAGTGTAAATTTTCCGGTCGCGGGACTTATCTCATTACCGTGACCCCGGAACATAAAAGGCTATTGAAGGACACCGTGGATTTTAGTCAGTACAAGTCTAACAGTCCCTCCCGCCCTGCCCGGGATGGGAGGACTCATTTGATGATTTTACCACGATGTAAAAAAAAGTGTAAAATTTCTATTTCTTGTGTTCCAACGTTATTACGTACGAATTATGTTTTGCAGCACTCGCAAAAATCCTCTATTTTGCTGAAAACAATCTGAAAGAAACAACATTTTATTGGCTACGAGTATCTCAAAATCAGTACGTATTGTTTTAAAATTAATAAACAGGGAATTTTTGATTACGTTACAAAATGCGCATCCATTTTTAGATAAAAATGATCGATGTCTCCCAAGAGAACGATGAATACAGCATCAAACAATCAATTGTTTGGTTTTTCAGCGTTCAGGGAATGGCAACATGGACGATAAATAAAATTCAGGTATATTTTAGTACCAAATGTTTATGAAAACAGTTTGTGGAAATTGAATAAAAAAGAATTCGTTTGTTGTACTTATAAAATAAAACATTTTAGAACATGAGCATTCTAGGAAGTTTCATCTCACATCAGATTTTCCTTAAATAAATTCATATAGATACAGAGTATACAATTAATTTTCACTAATACATATAGTGCAAATTATTCTCTCATACGAGGATTTTTTATTCAGGATCAGAAGCCAAGACAACCGATTTTAGGTTATTTTTTTCTGTCTGTATTATTTTTATGTACATTTACAGACGCCAGCTGCAGGTCAACCTAGCCGAATCTGTCAAATTTTATCAATCGAACATTAACCTTCCTCTATTGTGATAAGGTTGAAAACCTATTAAATAAATTTAACAGATTGAGGTAGGTTGATGTGTTAGCGTCTGTACAAACACCATCCAAAAGCTCGGTAGCTAATAATAGATATGACAAATATATTGCTAAAATATAGGATCCATTTTCCTAAACTGTCTGTGCAAAAATATAACGTAGCAAGTATCTTACCTAGTCGATTCTAAATTCTACGAGGGCGAAGTTAGGTGCAAAAGTTAGTTAAAAATGTATGAAATAACAGAGCATAATTAATGCGTAGTTTGTTAAACAACTCTTTACTATACTTCCTGTTGACCCTGTTCTTTGGTTGTTTCTAGCCAAAGAAAAAGCCAGTTAACCTTTTTTTGTTATTTTTTATCGAGTCTCGGCTTTTCCTGTTCCCTTGTTAACACTATTTATAGGAGCAAAATAACATTTATATAATAATAATAATAATAATAAATTCATTTATTTCAGGTAAATTACACCCATTGCCATGACACAAACCAAAAAGATATAAATAAACAAAATTTAGTAAAAACAAAAATCAAATCAATAAAATTAAATCTAACAAATGAAATTAAATCAAAATAAATCGAAATAAAACATAATTATCATATGAAAATTAACATAAAATCAAATCAAATAAGAACCAAATGTCATAAAAATTTAAAAAACACACACTATCAGAAAAAATAAATAAAATAAAATAAACTTAATTCCGTCAATACCTTCTTTCCGACATTGGTACAGCAACATGTCTGCTGGAACAATGTCGGATGAAGGGGCAGTCCAGCCTCCCCGCAATCATCGCCAGTACGCTGTTGGGGCTACCCCGTACCCTACGCACCAAAGACGCGGCGCGCCTGCGCATGATCGCGTGAAAACAATCGATACGCGCCTCTGCGAACATGCCCGAGGCGCTGCAGTATCGAGGTAGCCCCATCAACGCCCTGAACGCATTATTGTACTGGACGCGGAGGGCGCCGTAAGCTCTGCCAGAGTAATGAGCCCACAGACTGCATGAGTACAGCGACGTACAGTACGCTCTAAATAGCGTCGCCTTAACCTCCTTAGAGCACCGAGCAAATCTGCAGGCGATCATGTTAGCTCTAACTGACAGCGCCCTCCGCTCCCGTTCCATGTCTGCGTGATCCTTGAGGTCGACAGTCAAGACGTGTCCCAAGTATGTAAACTGGCTAACCCTTTCTAAAGGAACTCCATTGAGCCTGATTTGAGGTATGCTTACCGGACATCTTGCCTTACCTGTCTCAAAAATCATACACTGGCTCTTTTTTACGTTATACAGTAAACCGTGACCACAAGCATATTCCTCGCATGTCTGTAACAGCTTCCTCAAGCCGCAGACCGAGGCGCTCATCAGCACCATGTCGTCAGCATAACTTAGATTATTGACACATGTGCCGTCAATGTGACAGCCGACATGCTGGCTACTGAGCGCCACGATCAGCCCGTTAACATACAAATTAAACAGGGTAGGAGATGTTAAGCCACCCTGCCTAACTCCACATTGAAGCTGATACGCATCCGACATTGCTCCCGCCCACCTGACGTGATTAGACTGGTGCATATACCAGTACTGGAACATGCTGATGAGTTCCGGTGGCAAATCTATGCTTTTCAGCTTGTCCCACAGCAGGTCATATGCTACGAGGTCGAAGGCTTTGGACAAATCAAGGAAGCACGCATAAACAGGCGTTTTACGATCCGTGTAGTATTTGACTGTATGCTTAAGGCACAGTATAGCACTTTCAGTGGACAGCCGGGGGCGAAACCCAAACTGGTTATCGTGCAGAGTTACCGATTTATTTAACTGTGCGTTAAGCAAACAGTCAAACACTTTAGCGGTCACAGTGGCAAGAGAGATAGGCCTGTAGTTACTCTTATCAGTAAGGTCACCAGTTTTATTTTTCACTACAGGCACTACCACGGTTTTCATGAAGTCCGCTGGCAGGTAGGAATGGCTCACGCACAGCGAGTAGAACATAGCCAAAACCCTAGTAATATGTGGCCCAGCGTGATGAAGGTGCTCAATGCTAAGGCCATCGTGACCCGGGGACTTACCTCTTGAGATAAGCTTTATGGCTTTAGCAACATCCCTCGCCCGGAACTCAGTCCCCACCTTCTGCCTGTTAACGTTAGCACTGAGCACCCCCAACGCTGTACCCAAAGGAGACCTCACCGAAAAGTGGTTCATAAAAAGATTCGCAATCTCCTTTGGGTTATTTACACCATCGATGCTCACAGGAAGACCAGGGCGTAAATTTTCTTTCTTGGTACTCTTCCAGAAATTACGAAAATCCCCCTTAGAGTGTTTAACAGCCAGAGCGTCCATTCTTATTTGGTCCTGATGATTTTGGCACCATTTTAACCGGGACTTGAACACTCTTCTGCTATCGCACATTTCTTTGTATAGAGACCCTGACTTAGGCCTACCACATAACATCCAATCGAGAAACCTAGATTTGGCCACTCTGTGAGCCTCGCTGACGTGTTTGTTCCACCCGGCTATGCGCGGGCCACTCCCGCCCTTACCCGTGCTTCCCCGACTCGCCACTGCCGCGTCGCGGAGGGCAGTCACAATATTGGTGTAAAGCGTATCCAGAACAAGCCTGTGGCCACGGTCATCACAGTAACAATCAGCACAGTTTACACACTCAGAGGGGAAGTCAATTACTTTAAGTCGCTCATGACACTCTTTGGCATAAATGACAACTTGTTCCTCACTTTTTATACCCCAAACTACATCTTTATTTATAATGTTTACTTGAGATGTGACTTTAGGGGACAGTCGTTTTAAGTTACACTCAACAATAAGTGGGAAATGGTCAGACCATAAAGTGTCATAATTAACATACACATTCACAATAGTCTGCTTAGCCGAGTGAGTTGCTAAACAGTGGTCTAGCCAGCTGCTAGTCCCGTGCACATCACTTATAAAAGTAAAAGTACCCGAGTCTAACCCTAACATATCAGTATCTATACATGACCATTGTTGGTCGCTACAAATGTTTATAAGTTCACCGAAAAACAACTCACCCGGATCCGCATTAAAGTCACCTAAAATAAAAACAGATTCGATTCCATATTCGTCAATAATGGCACTTATCTCACTCAAACAATCAGTGAAATCTTGCAAGTTATCAACAGAGTTAGTTGGTAAATAAGCACTCATTACGATCACATTTCTATCACTCGTTGTAATTTTAATAGCACAAATACGAGCGTTTTTGCACTGTAAAACTGACACCTGTTTAAACGCACTATATCTCCATAACAACGCGACGCCGCCATAGGGACGCCCGCATAGTATCCCCGCGGATGTATCAACCACAGACGTCGCAGTATATCCGAAGCCGCTGTCGATCGTGCAGACAAAAGGTATGTCGTGCGGCATCAGCCAGGTTTCCTGAAGACAAACTACGTCGCACGTACGGCACAGATCTCTGACGTCACCAATGGAGCGCTTTATATTCTTGCAATTGAAAGTAGCAAATCGATAAAGGCCACTATTCATTTAAAAGTTTATGTTGATCGTCGACGTCAGCCTTGGTAAGCTGTACACCGTTTGTTTTCCTGTGTTTAAAGTTCACAAACCGCCGAAATATGACACCTACAGGCCATAAAGTTTCGTCCAAGTACTTTGATAAATTGGCCTCTGATATGAAAAACTTGTATGCTTTGTGTCCCCTTTCAAATTTCATATTTATTTCCTCTAGAGACACAGTTTCCTGAGTCTTATTGTAAATATGTTTAATTATGTCACTTTCCACAGTCAACTTATGCACATTTGTAATAAACATCGGAATCTTTCTGTCAGCAGGGCCGCGCCGCCCCTGTGTGCGATGTGTGCGGCGCACACAGGCGCCAGGGTTATAGGGGCGCCGGATGAGACGCCAAAGCCCATTAATGAAATTATTTTTTTCATATAACATACATAAAACCTCAGTATCGATAAGTAAGTAGATACAAGTCTCCCAAGATACAAGCACTATTTGAATTGACCCACTGTTTATATTTCTGGTATGAGTTTACACGAACTTCAAGCGCTGCGTCTGCGTTTTAAAATCAAAAGAAGCGCCGCAGTCAATACATAGATAAAGCCGAGCCGTGGATCATGAGTTTATATTAAAGGAATATGATGCGACCCGGAGACAGCGGAGGCGAGAGAATAAGTATAAATAAACAATTTTAAATATTTCATCCAAAGTGGGTGCTAGGTGCGCATTGAATGACCGTCCCGTGCTTTATATACCTAATATTAAAAATGTGTGTGTTACGGATTTTTTAATGTGTTTTCATGATAAGTGGTAGTGAACAAGAAAAAAAAAAGAAATTATCGGGTAAGTACCAGATTTGTTGAAGAAAAGAAGACTAGAGGAAGAATGGGATAAAAATACTTCTAAAATAATTCAATATTTTACGGCTCTAAAAAAACTGGTAAAAGTGATAAAAATAATGCTTTAAGCAGGGGTATGTACATTTTATGTAATTTCCTATAATACGTTACAAAAGCCCTGACGATTATTTTTTATTAAATTAAAACGTTGCCCACACTAGGAATTTCCGTGGGTGCGTTTACAAATATAGAAACTCACATACATAGACACCCAGAACAGAAATAACGATTTGTAGGTCATACGAATATTAATTGTTCCGTGCGGGATTCGAACCCACGACACGCTGCGCATCAGTCCAATCGCTCAGCCACTTCGCTAACCGTTCTTTCTGCGTTTTAAATACAATAGTAATAAAGCTGTTAACCTTTATAAACCAAACATAAACATTCCTTTATACCAACACGGTTGGCGTAGTATAGTGAAATTGTGATCTGCAAGTAATTGTTTCGGGTCTGGGTGTTTGTGTATGTGAATTTCAATGATTGCAAATGCACCCATGATAAAGTGTGGGGCAACGTTAAAAAAATTTGCATGTATTAAGTTTATAAAATCAAATAATATTAGGAAAAATATTTAAAATATTAGGGGTGGGGTATTAAATAAAACTGGAGAAAATATAATTTTTCAATAAAAAAAAATGTCGAAACGCGACCGAAAAAAGAGGCGCCACAAAGAATTTGCACACAGGCGCTGCCAGGGCTCGGCGCGGCCCTGTCTGTCAGCTCCTCGAAATGTGCACTCCAAATCTCTGGCTACACCTGACTTGCCTACGAAACGATATTTCGCTGACCTCCTACGGTGTACCACTCTCTGCCACCCTTCGTTGTTGTTACTGCTTTGGACGTCGTTTTTATGAGCTTTGCTCGTAGTTTCGCAAACACCCACAGGTTTCTGTAATTTATGACGCCTCGTAGCAAAGCTGTGCCCGTCCTTAACAGCAACAGTCAGCTGATCCGCTATCTGCAAAGGTAAACTATCCGGTGCATGTGACGTCACAGCGCTAAGCACGGTTTGCGCACTCATCTCTTGACTCACGGGCTGGCTTTCCCCCTCCGCGCCGCAGCCAGCGCCCGCACTCGCCTTGTGACGCGGTGATGACGACTGTCGATCGCCTCCTGCGCTCGCCAACCCGCAATTTACCGACCGTTGCCGCTCAGCTGATTCATGATCGGTATTTTTTTCCTTCTCTGCTACCTTCATTTCTCTATATTGCGATAAAGGTGACCGAATATTTGAGGGTTCAATACTCTTATTGCTCATATTTAACTCTTCACTCAGATTATGACAGTCATGTGAAAGTCCTATGGGACCACTGTCCAGCCAGGCACCACGTCTAATGTTAACTTTGAATGCCGACGGCGGCAGGGAATCGTTATTCACGCTAAGGATGTCCGTTTTTAATTTGTTTATACTTTCTCTCGTAGCATATGTCGACTTTATCCCTTCAATTTCTGCTTTCAACACTTGCATATCCTTTAATAATTTGGAACAATCCAAGTGATCTATCAGGATCGGCGGTAATTTATCCAGTTGTCTTGCCACAAAAATTGGAATAATATCAGGTTCTGTCGATTTAAATAGATTGATGATATCGTAAACATCACGCTCCTCCTTCCCTTTGTTTTTTCGTAATATTTTCTTAATGTCCGTTGGGATGCACTCAAACAGGAGTGATTTCGAGTTCTTGATTTCATCACTTGTGAATGCAGCCTTGCAGATACGTACTAGTGATTCTTCGTCAATTATTGATATTTTATTTTGTATGTACGACAACATTTCATCGATAACGATATTACACACATTGCACTTTGCAACGTTCGACATTTTATTACACACACGAATTCACGCTCCGTATACAAAAAAAATACAAAAAAAAAATTTAAAGCGCATTTTCCCTTCTTGTAAGTTACCTTCTCACTGCGTGATGAAAAAGAAAATATCCCTTTCAAGCACATTGCTGAGGAGTATGAGATGCGATTCGATGATGATTTGAAGTTCACACGGAGCACATGTTGTGCAGAAAATAAAAGTATAAAAAAAAGAAAGGTGGTCCTGGTGTTAAATACAACATTCACTTGTAATCCAATATAGATTAATAAAATTAATTTCCAAACGTGTTAAGAAAATGACTTGAGAACAGTTTCATTTTTATTTGGCTTATTCTTTTTTTAGGGTTCCGTACCCAAACGGTGAAATCATCATCAGCCTATAAATGTTCCCACTGCTGGGACACAGGCCTCCTCTCTGTGAGAGGGAGTGGGCCGTAATCTACCACGCGGGCCCAGTGCGGATTGGTAGATGTCACATGTCTTCGAATTTTTGGTTCTAGGACATGCCGGTTTCCTCACGATGTTTTCCTTCACCGTTTTGAGAGCATTGGTGTTGAAATAAATTACACAAAGTAATGCGCCTGACGGGGTTCGAACCCACGACCTACGACTCGTAAGTCGAGGCCGATACCACTGGGCCACCACTGCTCTCAAACGGTGAAATGCGACCTTATTACTAAGATTCCGTTGTCTGTCTGTCACCAGGCCGATGAACCGTGACAGTAAGACAGTTGAAATTTTCGCAGATGTATTTTTGTTGCTGCTAAAACAAAAAAAAATTAAACCAATTCAAAACAAAACCAGAATAAAATAAATATTGAAGGGGGCTCCCATACAAAAAACATGTTTTTATTTGTCGTTTTTGTAGATAATGGTACGTAACATTGGCGACTCGTACTTAGCCGGTTTTCTTGTAGTTGTTCGGACAAGAGTCATTGCTTTTTTCCCTTCATTAGTACTAAATTGTACCCGTGCCAAGCCTAACAGATCGCTATTTATTGTATGAAACAAAATACAAGAATATCTAAAGCTTCCACAGTCACCACACTGAACAGAAAATGTCGACAAATTCTGACACCCCTGGATTAAGCGGTTGAAAATATGACACAAGCCTTTTTTTAAACCCAAGTTTACTCCGCTTATTGTTCCGTAACACCTGCAACACTGCAACGTGACTGATAATGAAACATTAATTGTAAAATAATGAGCATAAGTACTAATTTTCCGCAAAATCGAGGTATAAGACGGGGATGAGATTACAGTTAGTTATCCATGTTCAGTTGAGATTCCCGTCTCTATCTTATGTATTTATCAAAGACAAAAAAAAAAAAAACAAGACTATCGTTAGGGATTCCACAATGTGATAGCTAATACAAAAGCCATTATGACCTCTATTACTCTTCCGTTAAATGTTACTACATGTTGGTTCGACATTAGAGCTAGTTAATGATGATAGGTTCCCGTCTAAAGCATCCTTCGAATACCTATTTTATTTTTATCATACTTGTTAAAGCGCCCACTGAAATTTCAAAAGACCGAAACGTAGATCCCGGCAATTATTTTCAAATACGTAACGCTTACAAATGTGTCCATAGAAGATAGGTATCTTTAGATGTTTATGTAACGATTCGCTTTTGTTGAGGAGTTCTTACTCATTTTTAATGGAATGACGGATAGAGGGTCCTCCCTTTTTACCCGACTGCGCGACGCAAAGGAGGGTAATGTGTTTATCAGTCTATGTTTGTATGTATGTATGTTTGTTTCTATGTGGCGTTCTAAAGACAAAACGCGTGGGCCGATTTTGATAATTCTTACGTCAATCGATTCGTCTTAACCTTGCGAGTGTCACTAAAGACATGACAGTAATCAAAATTCACCACAGTGACAACCAGACGCCATATTGTCAAAATGAAAAAAATAAAAGTCGATGAACTATGTCAAGTGGGGTATCGTTTTAAAATCATCTTTAGGTTTCTTTAATCATTTTTCATTTTAAGTAATAGTTTAGGATATATAACGATTTAAAGTTGTTTAACAAATCAATAATTCTCGCTAATTTTCTTACTTATTGATTTAAGTTTTTATTTCAAGTATAAACGATATATAAACAAAAAAACAGTGAACAATGAATCGTAACTAAAAAGTGTAAAAAAAAAAAATAATTTAAAGAAAAACAAAAAAACCCGACAGCAGCGTAAAAACTAATTTTGAAAAATACGTGAACAAGTTAACTTAAATAAAAACTAAAAAGAAAGAAACAAGCCCAACAGAACAGCGGGAAGAAGCAGAACAGAACGACTCACAGTCGGGGCCCCTTTTTTTTTTTTTTTTTTATTTTATTTATTTTTTTTTTTATCGTGGTGAAATCATCAAATGAGTCCTCCCACCCCGGGCAGGGCGGGAGGGACTGTCAGACTTGTACTGACTAAAATCCACGGTGTCCTTCAATAGCCCTTTATGTTCCGGGGTCACGGTAATGGTATAAGTCCCGCGACCCCGGCAGGCTCTGGCCCTCTACAGAGGGGGCCCCGTCATTACGCTGACGCTCTTTGAGGCGCGCGTGGAACACAACGCGCCGTCGACCCGGGCATGGTCCATGGTCGGGCTGCGAGTTGCCCTTTACTCGCCGCCCGCATGCCCGCGCCTACGGTGGCCGGAGATCGTCTTGCGACGTCCGACGCCGTGGGCGCCAACCACCGCGGGTGGGGCGGAGGGAGGACATTGCCCTCTCTCTCGCGCGGCCCGCCTCCTCCTTCGCGAGCTTTACTGCTTCGCAGAAGGAGGCGACCGCTTCCCACTCCGTCTCGCCCCGCAGCATGGCCGCAACCAATGCCGGGCGCGAGAGGTCTCCGCCTATCGCCGCCGTGAGGACACGTCGGTGCTCTGCCCAAGCGGGGCAGTCTTGCACCGTATGCTCTACTGTGTCCTCCGGGCGATCTTCGCAGTGGTGACACCCAGGCGTTTCCTCCTTTCTCCTTAGACACAGGTACCTCCCGAAACTTCCGTGTCCGGTGAGGACCTGCGTCATGCGGTAGGTCAGGACGCCGTGACTCCTATCCAGCCACTCCTCAAAGAGGGGTCTTACCGCCGCGATTGCGGCGTGCCCGAGTCGGGGCCCCTTGGGAAGATTTGATTGGTAAAAGGGGTTTGAAGATTTGTGGCATACCTACCGCCGCCATTTTGATATTTTTTCAAAATCGCGGCCAGCTATGAAACCTTTATAAATCGATAGCTGACATCAATAACAACAAAAAATATTATGACACCAGCCCCCGTAAAGTGTCCGGTTTCCGAGATAATAACCGTGAAAGTTGAGCACGTGACATTCACAATTCTAAGCTAGTGTAGGTGTTCGAATGTATCAAGATGTTAAAAATAATAACTTTTTGAACGTAATATGTATGTTGCATTATATCTGGATGTTATTTAAACATTATACGTCTGACATAATCTACTTTTTGAACTTAATAACTTATTTTTAGACCGTCTACACTTGTTTGAATGTAATATCTTCATATGATTTAACTATCAATACGATAGTTATACGACAAAATGTTAAACAATGTTAATGTAAAACATGAGACAGGTTTAAACATTCAGTCTAAAATACAACTGACAGTACTCGTTACATTTATATTGTGTGATGGTTCTGTGGTTACTACAATTTCTAATTTTAAGCATTATAACGCAATAAACTGACGTCAACTCGCGAAAATTGTCTTCTATTGGTTGCATAAACCTGTCTCTCTTTCTAATATACTTTCACAAATAGGGATAGAAAAATTAAAAATCCGTTTTAAGAACATTTTATTGCCTATCAAACAATTTTAAGCGTCATGTTTTTATTTGATAAATATAACCATGGCATGTCACCTTTACTTTTTGTAATTTTGGTAGGGATGGTTAGATTTTGCCACATTTTTAAATATCGAATTTTCTTGTTTGTACCTGAAGCCATAACTTAGCCGTTACATTGTATCCCTATCATCAACAATTATGACCACTACAGACTTGGATTGGCTTGTACCGGAAGTGTATTTACTTCACGTGTAAAAAAGGAGATATTTTGATTTCTTTTAATGAGTCCACGCTCGAATATTCTCGCAGTCAGAGGTAATACAAAAAGTAAAAAATGCCTAATTGTGCCGTATTGAGTTGTAGAAACAATATACAAGAAGTGGGACGACTATGGCGAAGTTTGTATACTAAATTACAGTTGTATCATCAAAATATCTATGCAAAATATGACACGCTCGTCTCGATACAAATTGAAAAACATATTGCTTCTATCCAGATATATTGGTGTGACGGCCACAGTAAGCAGAAACATCATGAGGCATATCATCATTATAACAGCCGTAGAAAGTCCACTACTGGACTAAGGCCTCACCCAAGGATTTTCCATTGGATGGTTATTGCCATACTCGCCACGCTTGGCAGGCGGGTAGGCGAGCACATTCATTTCAGCTTATTAGTCTTCCAACGCTGCTGCCCATTGAAAGAGTTTTAAGCTGAGGGACTATGGATCTTACATTTTGCCCTATCCCTCGACCGACTTTTACGGTTTGCCCGGGAAGAGAAGCAGCTGGCACATTCTACGTTTTTCTTTTTCTCCCAGACCAGGATTATCGATTACTAAAATATTTTATAAAAAAATATTAAGCCTTTGTTATTCCGAATTAAGCCTCTTGCAGACACACGCGATTAATCGCGCTGCGACAACGAGCCAAGCTAATTTCCACTCTAAAAATACAGCGAATGGACCGCGACATGTCGCCCCGCGCGATTAATCGCGTGTGTCTGCAGGAGGCTTTAATGTAGTCAACTTTAACACTTTATATCTCAGAAACCGGACACTTTACGAGGGAGAATTACACTTTACTTTACTAAAAATAAGTTATTAAGTTCAAAAAGTAGATTATGTCAGACGTATAATGTTTAAATAACATCCAGATATAATGCAACATACATATTACATTCAAAAAGTTATTATTTTTAACATCTTGATACATTCGAACACATACACTAGCTTAGAATTGTGAATGTCACGAGATCAACTTTCACGGTTATTATCTCAGAAACCGGACACTTTACGAGGGTTGGTGTCATAATATTTTTTGTTGTTATTGATGTCAGCTATCGATTTATAAAGATTTCATGGCTGGCCGCGATTTCGAAAAAAAATCAAAATGGCGGCAGTAGGTATGCCACGCTCCATAGTAAAATCTTCAAACCCCTTTGAATGGGCCCCGACTGTGAGTCGTTCTGTTCTGCTTCTTCCTGCTGTTCTGTTGGGCTTGTTTCTTTCTTTTTAGTTTTTATTTAAGTTATTTAAGTTAACTTGTTCACGTATTTTCATTTCAAAATTAGTTTTTACGCAGTCGGGTTTTTTGTTTTTCTTTATTTTATTTTTTTTAATTCAGTTTATGGATGGCGGGATCCTGGGTTCAATTCCCGAGTAGGGCAAAAAAAAGTACTATTGATTTGTTCTTAGCAGTTCTATATCTCCGCATTATAAGACTTTTTTTATAATAAATTACTAAACAATAAGGTCAATAAGATAGTAAACCTAACCCATCTCAATCTAATAAAAGACTTTCTCTAGCGGCCGGGACAGACATGTTCAGAAGTTGACGAGATACCTAATAATATAACACCCCGTTGACTGACAACATCAATCTAAGTTTTATTAAACAATAATGCTTTTTTTTAGCGAGGTAAAATCATCAAATGAGTCCTCCCACCCAGGACAGGGCGGGAGGGACTGTCAGACTTATACTGACTAAAATCCACGGTGTCCTTCATTAGCCCTTTACGTTCCAGGGTCACGGTCCATAGTTGGGCGGCGAGTTGCCCATTACTCGCCGCACGCATGCCCGCGCCTACGGTGGCCGGAGATCGTCTTGCGACGTCCGTCACTGTGGGCGCCTACTACTGCGGCTGGGGAAGAGGGAGGACGCTGTTCTCTCCCTCTCGTGGCCCGCCTCCTCCTTCGCGAGCATGTCTGCTTCGCAGAAGGAGGCGACCGCTTCCCACTCCGTCTCGCCCTGCAGCATGGCCTCGACCAATGCCGGGCGCGAGAGGTCTCCGCCTATCGCTGCCGTGAGGACACGGCGGTGCTCTGCCCAAGCGGGGCAGTCCTGCACCGTATGATACAATAATGCTTAGCCAAATTAGTGCTTAAACCTTAGCCTCGATAGTTGGTCTATCTTAAAACTGAACAGATGAAGTCCCAGAAACCCAGATAAAGATAATTATTAAAATTGATTTTCTGTACGACACAGAAAATTAAACAAAAACCTCATAAAATTCCCCTCTAAAATCCAACACATTTTAAACAGCACATAACATTTATATTAGCTCCAACATTTCGCCATTTCGCTTCAATTTGTAACGAACACTCCGCGGCATGAAATTTTAGTTTATCGATAACGGAAGCAACCAGATTAACTTTGGCACGAATTCCTCATAAACGTTTTAGGGCGCTGATAAGAGGGTGAAGTCGGCCCATCACACAGAGGAGTAAGCAAATGGAGTGATTACATACGGGGTGCGGGCGATCGATGTGAAAGGTAACAGTGCAAACATTTTGTACACGTGACAGTCGCGAATCGGAAATAAGGGCGTATGTTTGTTTTTAGCCGCCTTGTTTGACGTTTTGTGTAATTAATGGTTTGTATTAGTGTAAAGAGAGTGATTCTAGATGAATTAATGCCGCTCGCCTTAATGATTTCACCACTTTAAGCCATTTAAGTTTTGCTGCCTGAAATTAAAGCCTCTATACGTATGTTTCTCAGCTTTAACGGCTCGCATTATAAAGACGTTAGTAACACGAAAGTAATAATATTATACTGTTTAGTATTGTAATATTTCGAGCTTCCTAATAAGAGCACCGCATACACACACCATAGATAATTTTAAAACGTGAATATTTGAAGACTCCATTTACTATTTCTTCTGTGACCCATTAGCTACATTTGCGCCACTATTTGTTTAAATAAACGTGTTCAAGTTAGGTCATACTTCTAGTGTTAGACATAGACAGTCTTATTATCTAGACCAGGGGTTCCCAAACTGTGCGTCGCGGCGCCCTGGTGCGTCGTAGAGAGTACAGAGGGGTGCCGTGAGACGCGAGGGTCAACCATTCTCCGGATTGATGTTGCGTAGACCAAGATTCTATATAAGGACAGTGAAGGAGTGGAACTCTCTGCCTGCGTCTGTGTTTCCGAACGCATACAACCCTAATCTCTTCAAAGTTAGAGTAAACAGGCTTCTTCTGGGTAAGCTCGCTCTATCGTTGACCTTGTCTTAGTCATTCCTGACCTAGACTAAGGTCAAGAGCAAAGAGGATAGTCTCATTGATCTCCTTTGCAGCAACAAACCCAGATTCACGTGCTCTGATTTCGTGGAGTTCGGAACCAGGTATTATTGTTTTATTATTCACCTGGTATCAATTAGCTAGGGCGCCGAGAAAAAAATTCTAAACCTGTATGTGCACCGCGAGCTGAAAAAGTTTGGGAACCCCTGATCTAGACCTAGTAGGACGAATCTAGGTCACAACCCAACACCTGCAATATACTTAGCGAACGCTTTTTATTAAAGATACTTCTGTTATTGCGTTGATGTTATATAAAAACCGGCCAACTGCGAGTTGGACTCGCGTGAAGAGGGTTCCGTACGATTTATTTTTTGCCTACCTATTTTAACCGCAAATAATAGATGAATTGAAATTTACGAATAATTGAAGATTGGTAGACACAATATTGAGTGACTTACCATGTTATTTTTATATCATGGACTTCTTATAGGTTTTCCTATAAGTAGAAAACTAATTTCTGTATTTTTTTTTTTCAAAATTTTGGGTTCAGTATATTCGGAGATAAGGGGAGGGGGGGGGGGGGGGAACGGTAAATCTGCGTCTATTTTCTTGAATAACTTGGAAACTATTTATTTTAAAATTACAAATAAATACATTTAAGATCTTCTCAACAAGACCTTTCATTTGATATGTCACACGATGCAGTTTTCAAATGTTTTTTTTTTAAATTTTCCCCTTCCCCCCAAAAATTAACTCCCATATACCTACAGATTTCATCTATTCACGTCACACCTCTGTGCTTGAGTCACAGGAATTGATATGTGTACCAAATTTCAACTTAATCGGTCTAGTAGATTCGGAGATAATTGACTGTAAGCGACAGACAGACGGACACACGAGTGATCCTATAAGGGTTCCGTTTTTGTATTCGGACGTACGGAAGCCTAAAAAGGAGTTTTAATATTTATCCATTGTGGCCTTTATTTAGCTATAATGTTACAAAGAAAAACCGGCCAAGTGCGAGGTGGACTCGCGTGAAGAGGGTTCCGTACGATGTTACCTATCACGTTTTTTTTTTAAATCTGACCCAAATTGGTACGCACAATATTGACTGATTTACCATGTTATTTTGATATCACGGACTTCTTATAGGTTTTCCTATAATCTATAAGTAGAAAACTAAATTCTGTATTTTTTTTTTAAATATAGGTTCAGTAATTTTGGAGATAAGGGGGGAATGGTCAAATTTCGTCTATTTTCTTGAATAACTTGGAAACTATTTATTTTAAAATTACAAAAAAAATACATTTAAGATTGTCTCAACAAGACCTTTCATTTGATATGTCACACGATGCAGTTTTCAATTATTTTTTTTTAATTTTCCCCTTCCCCCCCAAAAATTACCTCCCATATACAGATATGGACCTCTTATAGGTTATCCTATAATCTATAAGTAGAAAACTAATTCCTGTATTTTTTTCAAAATTTTAGGTTCAGTAGTTTCGGAGATAAGGGGGGGGAATGGTCAAACTTCGTCTATTTTTTTTTGAATAACTTGGAAACTATTTATTTTAAAATTACAAAAAAAAATACATTTAAGATTGTCTCAACAATACCTTTCATTTGATATGTCACACGATGCAGTTTTCAATTAATTTTTTTTAAATTTTCCCCTTCCCCCCCTCAAAAAATACCTCCCATATACAGATATGAACTTCTTATAGGTTATCCTATAATCTATAAGTAGAAAACTAATTCCTGTATTTTTTTATAAATTTTAGGTTCAGTAGTTTCGGAGATAAGGGGGGGGAATGGTCAAATTTCGTCTATTTTCTTGAATAACTTGGAAACTATTTATTTTAAAATTACAAAAAAAATATATTTAAGATTGTCTCAACAAGGTCTTTCATTTGGTATGTCACACGATGCAGTTTTCAAATATTTTTTTTAATTTTCCCCTTCCCCCCCAAAAATTACCTCCCATATACAGATATGGACTTCTTATAGGTTATCCTATAATTTATAAGTAGAAAACTAATTCCTGTATTTTTTTCAAAATTTTAGGTTCAGTAGTTTCGGAGATAAGGGGGAGGGTGAATGGTCAAATTTCGTCTATTTTCTTGAATAACTTGGAAACTATTTATTTTAAAATTACAAAAAAAATACATTTAAGATTGTCTCAACAAGACATTTCATTTGATTTGTCACACGATGCAGTTTTCAAAACTTTTATTTTCATTTTCCCCTTCCCCCCCCAAAAATTACCTCCCGCATACAGATTTCATCTATTCACGTCACACCTCTGTGCTTGGGTCACAGGAATTGATATGTGTACCAAATTTCAACCCAATCGGTCTAGTAGATTCGGAGATAATTGATTGTAAGCGACAGACAGACGGACACACGAGTGATCCTATAAGGGTTCCGTTTTTGTATTCGGACGTACGGAACCCTAAAAATAAGATAATAAATAGTTAACTAATTAGGAAAAGGTTTGATTATGTATGTGAAATGAGTTCTTTTCGTAAGTATATATGTATGTATTGTGTTCAATACATAATGTATAATAAACTACGTAGCAACATCGTAATTATGTGTAATAATATCTATATATTTACGGTTAAGGAAAACATCGTGAGGAAAACGGCATGTCCTTGATCAAAACATAGGGTGCGAACCCACTAGTCTCACCTAGTTTGACCTGGGTGAAGCACGACTTCAGATGTTGACTTTGGGTCCCGTGCTCCAACTGATGACATTACTGTACAGAGATACAGTAAATTGTTTTCCTTATAATATGATTCAAAAGATCTAAAAACAAGACTTTAAAAAAGTGTATTTTAAAGGTATGTACATACTCATTTTTTATTTTATCCTTTATTCAGGCAACTAAGCAACAACACAATTCATATAATAAGTATAAAAGTAAAACAATAAACTTAAAAACTATTTCACACGAAGTGCCGGTGTTGTGTTACGTTGCGAGGTGTTGCGTAGCGGTCCTCGAAAACTTCGGTACAGCACTCCTTTCGGCCAAAACTCTTACTTTAGGAAGGTCGCCAAAGTCTGGATTAGAACGTGAAACACGATCGATGATCCTAGGCGGAGCACAAACCCTAAGTCCCCACAGGTACTCTCTGTGCTTCACCCAGATGTAAAAACTAAGTGAAGCACGGATCCGCACCCAAAAAAGTATAGATTTGATACAAGGTGCGCATTGTGATGCTCGATTGTTCTCACCCACCGATGAAATGCTCGAATCTGTAACGTTACATCACAGGTGAATGCTTGCGGTGAGGGAGCGCCTTAAAAAATCAACCTGTACCCTTAGCACGAGTTTTCACTCTTTTACTTTACAGCGTCTTT
Organism: Agrotis exclamationis; assembly: GCA_950005045.1. Lineage (NCBI taxonomy): Eukaryota > Metazoa > Arthropoda > Insecta > Lepidoptera > Noctuidae > Agrotis > Agrotis exclamationis. The sequence goes on along the minus strand of OX465436.1, from coordinate 11,085,115 downwards.
CAAGTATTTACAGCGTTTTTTGTATGAAAAAATGGAACAGCGCCTCTGGTGTGCGAAGAAGGAACTAACTTTTTCCTTGAAAATTGTCAATTTGAAATTGTCAAAGTTCCAGTTTACTTTACGTTTCAAATACTGAAAACTCGTGCTAAGGGTACTGTTCGAGATCCACGCGGGTTGATTGCAATCCACTCCCTCTCATACAGAGGAGAACTTATCAATTTTTTAGTGCACTACAAAGCCATTTTTCTTATTTCCATACAGAAACATTGCTAAATTAATTTAAACTTGTTAATATTTGACAACTATTTGCGACTTTGCCGACTTTCAGAATACGCGCTTGTTAGATATGGTATATAACCCCAATGTAATACACACATCAAAAGTGTCTAGGGATCAAGCATTTTTATGCGGATTTCTTGAGATTGAGATGTGGCTTTGTAATAAATTTATGATTTTATAAATTTATATGGATCCTTTTTGGTGCATTTCATAATTTGAATCAGGAACTGTGAATCAAATTCGAGTAAAAGATGAAAATCAGCTGTCAATATTTTCCCTATAAAAACATACCTACAACGCATTGAAGACATTATTAGTGCTACTGTTTCCCTACTACTGATTAAAACCAACGTTATTATGGAGCGGCGACGTCATTTAAGCAGGGAAGAAATGCTCAGAGCCGTGGGAATGATAGAAGCTGGTTCCCGGCAACGTACTGTGGCTTTAGCTCTGAATACAAGTCAGAGTGTTATCAGTCGACTTTGGACACGTTACCGAAGCACTGGTACCGTGGCTGAGCGCCATGGAGGACGGTATCGCTGCACCACACGGAGACAAGACCGATACATTCAAATCTTAACTCGAAGAGCTCCAACAATAACCGCCATGATGTTAGCCGTGAGGCTTCATCACTCTTCAGGGAACTTAATTAGCGACCAAACAGTCAGAAACCGCTTGCATGAAGTGAACCTTCATTCCCGAAGACCGCTACGGGTACCACCTATAGCAATGCACAATCGTAGGATTCGATATCAATGGGCTCTTGAACACAGAAATTGGGCAGAAGAACAATGGCGTTTCGTGTGCTTTTCTGATGAGTCTCGTTTCGGTATGAGACCGGATACAAGACGTATACGACACTGGAGAACCCCTGGACGCCAACAGCGATTAAAATCCTGCCAGGAAGTCCATCCTTATAGTGGTGGAACCATCATGGTATGGACGGGTATTTGGATCGGCGGAAGAACTGAGTTGATTTGGATCAGAGCAACCTCAACGCTCAAATTTATGCTGAGACGATTGTATCAGACGTCATCGTTCCTCTACAAGTGCAAATCGGTCCCTTATTTCAGTTAATGCATGATAATGCACGACCGCACACCGCAAGAGTTGTAAGACAGATTCTCGCCGCAGCTAACATCAATGTCCTGCCCTGGCCTGCTCAGTCGCCAGACTTGAATCCGATTGAGCATGCATGGGATATGCTACAGAGAAGAGCTCTGCCGAATATGGAGGGTATCCAGTCGCAAGAAGACCTTTTTTTGTTGTTGCAACGAACATGGGCGGCCATTCCACAGCGTGATTTGGATGAACTCATTTTGAGTATGCCAAACCGATGTTCTTGTGTTGTTAGTGTTCGCGGTAGAAACACGGATTATTAATTGTTTAAGTTACCCGATAAAATTTTAAAGAAAACTGTTATTTCAGTCTTTTTTTCGAACTTTTGTGTTAGTGGTTCAAATGTCAAAAATCCCTTTATTAGGAAAATGGCAAATTTCTTTATTAATGCAAAGGTGACTTGGTTTATCGTTACTGTGACAAACGAAAACACTTTATTTGATGAATCCTTAAAGAAAATTTTAATTAATATCAATCAGGAGAAAAGTTATTGCAAAAATATATGTTGATCCCTAGACACTTTTGATGTGTGTAAATAACAATTGTATATTTTATCGATTTAAGTTAAGGTTAAAAATAAATACTTACTGAATTGCTAATTTATTTAATCAAGTTATAAAATGATAGTACTGTACAAGATTTGTTTACTATTGTGATAGATATGGTATATAGCCCCTATGTAATAAATAATAGCAATATATTATTTAAAACAACTGTCAAATAATTTCTGAACGAAATCAGTTGATGTTCAAATATTTATCGAATTATGTCCAGGTTGCAAATAAATCTAATCAAGCTTTAAAATGAATCTACTGTACAGGATTTGTTTATTATTGTGATAGATATGGTATATAGTCCCTATGTAATAAATAATAACAATATATTTAAAACAACGATCAAATGATTTCCGAACGAAATCAGTTGATGTTTAAATATTTATCGAATTATGTCTAGGTTACAAATAAATACTTACTGAATTTCTTAATTATCTATTCAAGTTTTAAAATGGTTCTACTGTACAAGATTCGTTTATTATTGCTTATTTTATTACTTATTTAACTGCAATGTATGAGGATCTGTGATTGGTTAATAATGGCGGTAATATTTCTTGGGGGTGGTACAATTCTAGGTTTATAAAAACAGATGTACCCTCACATTCGTGGTCATTATTCTTCAATCGCTATATGAGATAAGCCGTGCTCTGATTGTTGTTCTGTTTGATAAATGTGAAATAATAATAGAGAATCCAAGTGTGTGAAGCTGAAAGTTATAATTTGTGTTCTAACGTTCTACAGTGAAAATGTAAGTTAATAGATATTTATTATGATCCGAATATTATCGATAATGATAATGTATGTTTTATAAATGTGTACTGATATTGTATGTTTTATAACTGTGTAAAATATGTTGCCGTGGAGTTTCTTTCTCCGTTCTTCTCCACGAAAGACCTAGGGTTTGCGAACGGAGGTAGCTTGGTAATAAATACCTAGTCTTGATTTTGTGCTTTTCTTTATAAACCCATTCCTGTACAAAAGTCCTTAGAGATACCTTACATACAGTAAATAAATAACATTAACCATCCTGATATCTAAAACTTGATAATAAAGTCTATATTAATGTCAATAAAACTAGAAATACATATCCTATTTATCACACACACACACATCCATTTTCTAACACGCTCTTAAATCAATGCATATTTAAGATGCGTCATGCATCAAAACTCGACAGTGTGAGCTCGTGACGTCAGAAGCAAGTAAAAACTGTACTTGCTTGTGACGTATTGGCAATTTTAAAAGAGTCGTATCTTCGTTAATTTTTGCGGGCGGCGAGTAATGGGCGACTCGCTGTCCAACCATGGACAATGCCCGGGTCGACGGCGCGTTGTGTTCACCGCGCGCCTCAAGGGGTGTCAGCATGATGACGGGGCCCCCCTCTAGAGGGCCAAGGCCTGCTGGGGTCGCGGGACTTATCTCATTACTGTGTACCCCGGAACATTAAGGGTTATTGAAGGACACCGTGGGTTTTAGTCAGTACGAGTCTGACAGTCCCTCCCGCCATGCTCTGAGTGGGAGGACTCATTTGATGATTTTACCACGCAAAAAAAAATAATCTTCGTTAATTTTGGTTTACGTAACAAAATAAAATACCTACGTGTCAATTTTTTTTTTATATAAATTATAAATATGAGTGACGGACTAATAAGATTTTATCAGTCAAATACTTTATTTGGTCACTAAACCATATCAAAACTTCAACAATAAACACTCAATCTAGAATGATAATAACTAAATGCGAAGTATGACGTCACAAGGCCTTCGGTGTCAACTGAGCGGAAAATGGCTCATTTGGCTTACATAAAATACGTCCCGACTTGTCTACAGGATTATCACTGATCACCTTACAGGGGCTCCTATTGACTGTACTGTATTGTTATAAGAATAAGGTATATACATTGCTACAACAATAAGTACTACGTGCCAATGGGCTTATCATTCGTTTATTTATTATTTTCACTTACTAAGTATATTTTTACTAAAACAAAATATAAATATATAAATAACAGAGGCCCACCGGTACCGGGAACAGGGTCCAAGTTAAAGAAAGGAACTTCCTAACAATGCGTGCCGTGTCCAGAAGAACTGCTCTCTGAATCAGGACTTTGATCCAGCTGCCTAACGAGAGACTCCTTAAATGTTGGTCGAGGCTCTTGCAATTAAGCCATAGGCCGACACGACTATCGGCACAATGATCGCTGAATCCACATCCCACATATCGACAACCTTGCGAGCCAAATCAAAGTACTATATTTGCTTATCTTTTTCAGCTTTCACGAGGACACGCCATGCGGGACGGTTATGTCAACAATCATTGTGCGTCGCTCTGATCGATCCACCACCACTATATCAGGCTTATCATAAATTATTATGAATTTAAAATCTTGATTATCTGGTTCTACAAAAAAAGAATTGAGATGTCTATGAGGGCTACGACGTAGCGGTGCCTACGCCGCTACGTCGTAGCCCTCGTGGAAATCTCAATTCTTTTTTGTAGACTAGATAATCAAGATTTACTTAAATTGCTACGAGACTGCGACGTATTTTTTAAATATCTTTAGTTTAATAGTACTTTGTTTATTGACCTTCGTGTATTAAGGCCTAGAGGGTTTGGGTTCTAGCTCTTTATATTTGTAAGTTTAAATGTATGTAAAAACACCTACGATTCAAAACAAGGTCTAGTCAGGAACTAAGCTTTTAATAATCGTTATGGTAACTAAATAAATACGGTTTGCTTATTATTATTGGAATCGAACAAAATTTTCAAATATTAATTTTCATAGAGTTTATTTACAAAGATGTAGGTACAAGACGTAATGACTTTAATGCTTGTCAAACAGACAGGCGAAGCGAACTCGAAGCAAATCCTGTCATATAGAAAAGCGAAAGCGGTCCGATAGTTTATGTGACAGGCTTCAAACAATTCCATACATTACAAACAAAAACGCTTCGCTTCGCGTTCGCTTCGCCTATCTGTTTGACAATAGCTTAAAGCCGTGTTTCCATTAGGAAAATCATATTCCCGTTCAACTAGCTGTTCCCCGTGTTTTCACCCCCATTGCTCGGCTCCTATTGGCCGTAGCGTGATAAATAACCCTTCTTGATAAATAGACTATCCGACACAAAAATATTTTTCAATTTTAACCACCAATTCCTGAAATTAGCACGTTGAACCAAAATAAACCCTTAAGCTTTATTATAGGTAAGTACTAAATTAATAGAAATATTTCAAGTTAAAGATAGATGTACAAATTCTCCAAAACTTTGTGCTCAAACACACTGCGAGCCTAGCGCGGTAGCGACGGCGGCGGCGGGCGCGATAATTTTTAACGTATTAAAACGCCGCTCGTGGCCACACTGAAGTGACTAAGGCGGGGGCCTAGCGCGATGGCTACAAGCGATTTTGCGAGCCTAGGCGTTGCTAGGCAACAACCGATACAACGGGCGGGTGGCAGTTGTATCAAACCTTTTCGGTCTTTTAGTAGCGCCATCTAGTTACCAGAACATGCATTAAAATACTACCGCTCGATGTTTTTGTACATATTTAAATTATTTTTACAGTACTTGAGTAGAAAGATTTAGAATGATAATTTAGTTGTATACAATTCTAAATAACCTGTAAAAAAATTAAAATGAATTTCTTTAAACAAGATTTATAGAAAAGCTACTAGGTACCATCACACGTTTGCAAGACCTGAAGTCGCCGCAACAAAAACAAACGCTTGATCGGCAGTGTGGACACGTATCGCGCCCGCCACCGCGCCCGCCGCCGCCGCCGCGCTAGGCTTCCAGTGTGGACACACACAATTGTCCTAATTCTTAAGCCACAATTAGTCTGGGTCGCGGGACTGTCTCATCAGGTAACTGTGACCCTGGAACGCAAAGGGCTATTGAAATCACCATGCATTTTCAGTACAAGTCAACGAGTCATTTGTTGATCTCACCACGGTAAAAAAAGCCGCCTTTAGGCTCGATACACACTGAAGCGTTCTCACAACGCTTTCGATTTCACAAACGTCGGAAATAAAATATGAATTGCATCGGAACCGGAAAGGCATCGGTAGTTCGAATGCTCTTTTTGTTTCCTTGATGAATATTTTATCGAAGCGATAACAAAGAGGTGCCTTTTTGGCGAGGCGACACTATAAAGGTGCCGTCAAAGAAATGTAGATGAAGAACACAGAATTTATGGAAAAATCTGTTGAAAGGAAGGTAAATAGGAAGCAATAAGCTTAACATTCAATAGTTTTTGACCTACAGATAGTTTTTCCCAATTTGGCTTTATGCATGTGAGTTTTAAATACCTCTACACGCACCCACGAATGAAATTGAAGAGAAAATAGGGCAAAGCTATGTTTTTAAAAACAATTATTACGGGGTAAAAAAGTTGATGGACAGGATAACCAGGCTCATACTAGCTAAAATTCACCTTAATATGCCTTCAGTAGACCGTGTTCGCATCTCAATCAAGGAGCTGTCAATTAACTGGCGGAGGCCTTAGAGAGCTAAATTGTCTGCAAAGTGCTGGGTAACAAAATAATATTTACAAAATTACAAAAAAAAGGAGTGCAAAGAAATTAATTTTATGTAAACACACCTTTACAAAATTCAGTCTTATTCTCCCTCGATGAATCACGAAACAGGTGATTCCTATTTCAAAAATAATGGGCTTATGATATTGAACCCCGACAATATTGTTTTATACCTCATAATTGAATTATTTGATCACTCCGATAATATGACTTTCAAATTGCTTTCTAAAAATCTTATTTGTGATTTTTTGTCACGAGCTTTTCCTGTAATTTGGAGCGGTTTAAATTGAGAGATTTTTTGTCCTGTTTTTTCCTGGTTTATTTTTTTATTTTATGTGCAATGGGAAAATTGAAAAAGTTTATAGAAGCTCGATTTTCTTTTTATTATTTAGGATGGCCAATACTCTAGTTTTTTTTTTTGTTGATAAGAATATTTATTTTCAATTGACATAAAACTAAAATATTTACATAAATAACTAAATTAAAACTAAAATTTAAACTAAAATTAAAAATTTACCTACATGGCGTCAAAAAATTCATCCACATCGCTGTCAATGGGGCAAGTGCCCAGAACGCTGGCAGCATTGCCACGTTGAATGGCAATGCTGATTCTTTGGCCGAGAAATAGGCCAGCCCTCTGGTCACGAGAGGCGTCGACTATACGCTTGGCGATGTCTTTGAAGACTCGGTGGGCACTCGGACCCCATGGCCCTAGTGTTTCAACCCCAAACGGCTCAAACACATAGCTAGAAGTCAAGCCATTGTATTTGCGCCGTTTGAGGTTTTCGGCACTTGCAGCAGCCGCACCAGCGCAGTACTCTACTTTGATTCTAATACACGATCCAGTTTATCGTCAAGATTGCATGGCGAAGTTTGCGTGTGTTAAGTATTGCCATCAATGTGTATGACAATTAGTGAACTTCTGGTTGCCATACAACTTCAAGTTTACTGACTTCAAGCTGCTTTCCAGACACTGTGGATCGTGTGCAGCTCGAAATCGACCCGTGCGACAGTAATTGTTTATGCCAAAACAATAATTGTCGCACGGGTCGATCACCAAGGGTTCAAAAACTAAGCAAGCTAGCGAAACGGGATTGATAATCAAGCATTGTATGATTTGTTTTTAATTAACAATGACGTGTCTCAAAAATAGTCATAAAACACTGTGCTACGTTAACTGTCCCAGTTGAATATTTTCATAAAACTTCATATCAACACTAACAAGAGGAAAGATTTGTATGTTTGTAATGAATAAACTCAAAAATTACTGTGCCATTACTGTACATTCACCCTGAGTAACATAGGCCACCCGTGCGATCCAGGGACGGGCCGCTAGTAATAAATGTTTTAATAAAAATAAAAAAGAACCTAAACCTTAAATTATTAGATTATATTTCACCACTTGCACCTCTAAACAAGCTGACGTAATAAGGTTAATCTCCAAAAAGTCCGAATTAAACTAAGTAAAAAGGTTTTAAGATATTTAATCCAGTTATTAGTCATTCTGTTGTTTAGCAAGGTGATTTTGCCGTCGGCTTTGCCAGGGACTCGCCACATTGTTCCCCAACTAAGGGTTAGCGGGTTTTAACGTCAGGAGACAAATTTAAATATTGGTTACGATTTGAATAAATATTGTAGCCACAGCTAATTTATTGTGAGGAGGACACATTTGTTTGTTGTTTTGTTTATCATTTTATTTTGGGTGTACCTATTTATGTAAACCCAACATAAAACTTCACCATGCCCCGGTGAAGTTTTGTTGGGTTTACTCAGTCCCTTTACATAAATTACCAGTGGAATAATAAATGCGTACTTACTTAGACACAACATTTTCAAAAACACACACCAGAAAACTTTTAAAAGGTAACAGAACACACTAAAAACCACAACAAACACAAATCGTTATCCGTTTCCAACTGAAAGCCTAAAAATCATATTTGATCTAGGTATTACAGACCACTCTAAAATACGTAGATTCTAGTTCCTAGTTTTCACAGCTCAAATAAAAAGTTATGAGTATTTAAACACGCGTTTCGTACTGAAGGTGAGTGTTCACTAGCTAATCGAAGCTATCCGCGGGTCGTGGGCAACTCGCTTGGAAAACAGATAAACTTTCAACCAGCGTTTGCGGGTTAATTTACGAGGGAAAATCCAACATGGCCGCAATGCGATTTTAAAACACATTGTGCGATTTTAAAAGTTACTTCTTATAAATCGAATTTAGGTTTGTTTTTTTAAGTTGCGTGATGTTACAGTTGGGTTTAGAAAACATGACTTTTTAGTACATTTATCGTCATTTTACTTGCTTTCAAGGCAGTTGATCTATTACTCTAGATACGATTTGTCTGTAGTAAGTTCTAGAACTAAACACAAATTGAACTCAATGTCTGGCAGGGCAGTCACTAAAGTGACTTGAGAACAGTTTGATTATACTGTCAGACTTTAAAATCTGACATTACCTTCCGCCCACCAAGAGCACCTCAGAGTCATTTGATGATTCTCCACCACAAAATGAGAGCAGCCAACTGGGAAATGGGGTGATGCTTACGCCATGCCCATATTTGTTTCCACCCTGAAATTTAGAACCTCTGTTTGCAAGTATTATACACATCGTGATACTCATCGATTAATAGACGTCGTAATAAGGCCATATTAATATTATATTAATGAAACGCAAGTACTTTCCATTTTGCAACTTTATTTTTATAATCGACACATTTATTATTTACCGCCATATGGCGCTAAATCCTTCCATAACAATAACTATTAAATATAAATAAATACAACAATTTTGAAAGTCGACTTTTTATTGCTTATTTTAAAACAAAGCCCCTTTGTTTAAAGCTCAGTCAATCTGTGCTTAATAAGTCCGAAAATGAACCTCTGGGGGCTTTTTTACTCAATAACCAGCGTAAAATTACGCCACAGCCCAAGAATTGTAGTATTTACAATAAAACCAATGTTGGTGAGAACAAAAAAAACTCATTGAGGACTGGAAATGTCGTTATTAAGCCGGCTGTGCTCACTTCAGAGGCGTTTTCTTACAAAAAGATGTTTCCAAGTTGGAAATACTCACTGTCTTCTCTTGAATTTGTTAGAAATCTTTTTTCTTGCGTGGGCACAAAGTTTTGCCGCACTAAGATAAACAGGTAGGTAGAGGTTTCGTGTCGGGTTTCAGTGATACTTTTATTTTCGTTCTTTTAAGGAGAACTGTAAGTAGCTAGCGGTTTTCCTCTGAATTTTCGACAAAACTAAAGAAGACAAATCCTTGGAATGGTAACTTACAAAAAAACTGTCGTTTTTTAAAACTTAAATAGAAGAAAATAGATTGTCTAAGTACCTATGTTATGCCCGCGATGTCGCTCTCGAGTGGTGCCTTTCATCCAATATCCGTTCAGTATCCTTTATGTGAATGAATCCAATCACACAATTTCCAATTTCAAATAGTAATGTATGAGTTTAAATTATTTTTCAAAACTTAGTGGAAAATTTTCATCAATGCGATTCGCTGCCTACTATATATAAAGGAAATGTATATTTTAACATGTGTCTGCGCCTCTTTAACCGCTTCATAAACCCCTATATGCGTAAGTAACTTAGTATACACAACATATGTACATTAATTATGTATCAACAATCCTAAATATTCACTTAGCGGTACCTTATGTGCGCACCTGTTTAAACCAGACAACCCCAAAATTTATTTCAAGCCTCGCCCAACATAATTACGTTTAATCTTTCTCTTTCATTACTTTATCTAGAATTCAGCCACTTATCTCTTAACTTCATCGGTCGTTAAGAGTCACCCAACAGTCACCTAATAATTTACCTTATTTTATAGCTAATATTATCTACATTATCTTTTTCAGTAATCGGTTTTCCAGAAAATGAATCCTCGAAATACTTTTAGTTTGATTAATACTTAAAGTACTTGTCGGTCTCGATTAAGGACCTTAATCTAAAGAGATTTCTACGTATCAATAAAACTAAATATATAATAAGTCTAGAATATTTCACATATTAGAAAATATACTATCATAGGAGCAGATAATCCGGGCCCTTAGTGGTAAAAAATGCCAGTCAGTTTGAGCGGCTACTGCGTCTTAGGCCATTCAATTTGTCGCAGCCAAGAGAGACCCTTCTCAATACGTAATTGACACAAGCTTATCCCCAAACTTAGAACCACAATTTGTTCACATTTCTGTAAATAGTGATTCGCTATTTTCACTCGCAGCGTCTACGAGTTTACTGAGAAAGAAGAATGTATTGGTAAACAAAATTTTGTCCTAGAAACGAGCGATTTTCACTTACCTTCAGGAAATGATAAAACCCACGCGCAAGGTGAAAGCTTTGATATTATCTAAATTTTCGTGAAATTATCTTGTTCGTAATTTAGGTAGATACCTCCGAACAAAATTACTCGTGTAAAAAGGTTTTACTGAGAACTTGTAACATTTATAATATCCGCTTAATTTTTTGTAAGGTGAGATTATGAAAATAAGGCTTCTTAGGTAAAAGAACGAGCGAATGAATTTCCGCAAAATTCTAAATTATGATCTCTATGACATAAATAAAATGTACAGTGTACAGGAGCAAGCGAAACAAAATGTTCTAACTCGGCTAATCACAAAAAGAAAATTCTAAGATAATAATTCACACCCTTGAAAGCTTTTAAAGTTTCTCAGCGTTCAGTGTAACTTTGTTTTAAAAAGCCATTACTCATTCTTTTGTTAGCGATTGTGACGGCAAATTTTTCACGATGAGACAAATTTTGAGAATAAATTAACCAGTGTTATAATCTTGTGCAATAAAAAGCAAAAAGAAGTTTTCGGAGTTTGTTTTCAAGTAGTACCTGTGGCTGTGAGGGGTGATTTAATTAATTTTAAGTTAAGTTTGTGAAAGGATGCATTGTTTGGGACAGCAGCATATCTTCTACACCCTCTCATACGTGAACTTTGGTTTGACTTATAGGGACCTACGTCCCAAAAGCCTAGAGTTTTTGACCGGTCAATGCGTATGACCAATAAGGTCATCCCTTTGAAACTTCGAAACTTGTTTTGTTTATTTATTTCTATAAAAGACGTCCAGCGTTTTTGGCTGAAAACGTGACCTAGCACAAAAGTAAGTCCTATTCAATATAATAATAATTTTTATTTCTCACCACAATATACAGTATTCAGAACAACAGTTTTGAGACAGAACATTATATCCTTTTTTTTAGCCTGGATAATCATCAAATGAGTCCTCCTACCCAGGGCAGGGCGAGAGGGACTTTCAGACTCGTACTGACTAAAATCCACGGTGTCCTTCATTAGCCCTTTATGTTCCGGGGTCACGGTAATGAGATAAGTCCCGCGACCCCGGCAGGCTTTGGCCCTCTAGAGGGGGGCCCCGTCATCATGCTGACACTCTTTGAGGCGCGCGTGGAACACAACGCCCCGTCGACCCGGGCTTGGTCCATGGTCTGGTGGCGAGTTGCCCATTACTCGCCGCCCGCATGATCGCGCCTACGGTGGCTGGAGATGGCCCCGCGACGTCCGACGCCGTGGGCGTCTACCACTGCGGCTGGGGCGGAGGGAGGACGCTGTCCTCTCTCTATCGCGGTTCGCCTCCTCCTTCGCGAGCATAACTGCTTCGCAGAAGGAGGCGACCGCTTCCCACTCCGTCTCGCCCCGCAGCATGACCTCGACCAATGCCGGGCGCGAGAGGTCTCCGCCTATCGCTGCCGTGAGGACACGGCGGTGCTCTGCCCAAGCGGGGCAGTCCTGTACCGTATGCTCCACCGTGTCGTCCGGGCGATCTTCGCTGTGGTGACACCCAGGCGTTTCTTCCCTATATCAGACCCAGGAACCTATATCCTACTGATATTTTGATAATATTCTCTGTAATATTTTTTTTGTTCCATTTTTATATGCTTCTTTCACTACAAAAAAGTTAAGCAACTGTTGAACACTAGTCTAAAAAAAGTGTATCTCAAAACGACCCTTATTTCAACGTCAAATACCGTTTTGTAGTTGACAGTTTTTTTAGACAAATGTTTAACAGATGTTTAACTTTTTGTAGAAAGCCGGTTAATAACTATCCAAACTCTAGCTTTAGTCCTCTTTGTAATCAAAACATGACTTCACACCAAGTAATTTTTTTTCTGTAGGTCTAAACTGAAGGTCAAATATTCCTACGCGGCTAATTCTATACACCGTGTTCCGGATGATATACATAAACTTCGACCAGATGTTCAAACCACGGAAGTAAGCATTTTTCATTATGGACACATTAATAAATTCTTATTTTTTATTTTTTGTTAATTTTCATACAAACTAAATACCTAGACGTAAATAACCCGATATGCATGCCTCTTTATCCGAATTGGCAACGTCGTATTTTCATTCATAACATTTGGCGGGCTGAAACAAATGAAATGCAAATAGTATTTGATAGATTTATCATTTTAATTGCACTAAGCGGCAACATAGGCCAAATTAAGATACTTTCTCACTGCATAGCTCAATTAAATTTCATTAAATGAAATTACAAATATCTTTGTAACGAAGCCTTTTTAAGTACTACTTCCTTTGTTGGATTTGATTTGTAAAAGCCATAGAAGTATTTGCTAAAGTTTATGGATAACGTGAAGAACACGGTGTATACTTACAAAAAAAAATCTTCCTCACACAACCACGCTTATGATTTGATAAATTAAGTGTCCACTTAAACTTCCTTTGTTTGGAGTGTTCTAAAAGTATAATAAGGCTTTTTTGGAGTGTCCCTTCTTGTTAATCTACCTTCATTAGTCACGGCTTTGTTACTCAAGGACAACAAACATATCTATAGGTACCTTTATAACTTTAATTGGCCCTTGTTTAGTTGAATCATGGCTTTAAGAATTGTTAGGCGTTTTAATACGAATTCCAATTTTAAAATGAATGATTCGGTATTGTCCTTTGTTGTCAACGTCGGCAATCTTTGTGGTGAGCGTTCTGTGTGCAAACGGTTCACGGTTCGGCCCAAAAGTCAAATTTCCGGAATAGAGTGGAGATTTAATATAGTGCCGTAGTAAAAAATACTCGGACTAACTTGCTCAATTGTGGAGACAATTTTTTCCGTTAGCCGATACTTTAACTTTTAGGCCAAAAATTAATGACCTCCGCCACTAGTTTGGTAGGCTGCACTAATAAATACTGACGGAGCTTATCACTGTCCCACTATGTAAAAGAATTAGGCTTATGTTATTCCCGATGCTCTGTTGTTTCACAAAATTTCCACCAATAGGATTAAGGCGTGACAGAGCTGTCACCCTCCCCTTTGTCACGTCACTCACACATACAGAATTGAGGGGATTATACTTACCTAATAAAATAACACTAATAATCCAAAGTCCTAGCAGTAAGGGAACGGAAGGCAAAAACACAAATCACAAGATAACGCCGCTTGTAGTGGCACGGAAGTTTCCCGAAAATTTTCAACTTTGTTTCATAAACTCATTATTCATTCTTTTGTTGGTGTCTCGGCTCTACTGCAAAATTTTATGACACGAAAAGAAATTACTTGGACAAATTAAAACGCTTTGTAATCTCGGCTGGCGTCGCTGATAAAGATTTTAAATAAATACTGTTTAACCAGGTGCTTCTACGGAGGCTTTAAGACGAAGGCAAAAGTTTGATATCGAGGGAAACTTCGCTATCGGTAAATATTTCTTCTTTTTAGATTCGTTCCTCTGTCGTAAGTTTAATTGGAATATCATTTTTTTAATGTACGGTGACTTAATCTTAATTACATTGTCTAGCTAGCTGATGGTTGCTGGTAGCTATTTAATCCTGTTTTACAGTCTATCGATGGAATTCTTAGCTGTATTTGTTATTTTACTTGCTCAAATAAGCAGATTATATTCAAATTCTGAATTTAAGGTAAACGTTTTGTACATCGATGATGACAATTTTATTAGGTACATGAAGGCATGTGCCTAATAAAATTGTAACTTATCACCAAAATGAATAATGTAATTTATCTTTGATCTTTGTCTGTAATCCATCAACGAAAGAACTTGCCTCTTCAAGATTTAAAGATAATTATCCAATCACAAGCAGGGTCGGGATTTGGATTTTGATACTGATATTAATTTCGTACGTAATTCATTATAACATACAAAAACCATACCTTACCTTCACTTCACTATACCTACATTCGAATCACTAACCCCAAGCAAAACAGAAGACGGAAGCGCCCACAAGTTTACCCAACACAAGCATCGCTTAGCAACAATCCCATGATGAATCCTAACAGCTCCGCCAAACAGCAAGCTCGACGCGATGCGCCGATAACGTATCCTAAAGGTGAACGCAGACCTAGCCGCACCGCAGTCTCCGCAGTCCCCGCAGTCATCGTTTTCTTACCGCTTACTTGCGTAGCGTGCTTACTTACTTTGAAAATATATGTAAGTCGTCACACACTACACGCCACGGTAGCGCCGGCGTTTAACAGAAAGACTCACGCCAAGACTAGCGTCGCGTCGGGCCGAACACGCTGTTTAGCAAAGTCTTAAAACCTATTTTATTTTATAGGCCTGCGTCACGGAAACGTCACCGTAGGATGTTAACAATAGATTGAAAGATAGATAGCAGGACATGATTGGGATGGCTTAGTTTGTAAAGCGTCCGGTGTACTAAATGGGAAGGTCGCAAATTCAAGTTCTTCCGCACTAGAATTTTTCTTTCCACAAAAAGTCTTAAAACAACAACCACACAGCATAGTACAGCCAGAGATACAAACAAATTCTACAATCCAGTTCATTATAACAGTACTTTAATTACGAACTTGTCCGAAGTGTTGGCGCGACAATCAGCGTTGCATCTCAAATATTTATACAGAAGTAAAGCTGGAGTGAAAACAAGCCGTATGGCATCTGCACACAGATGAACGTGGAGTTCCAAGGTAAATGAGATGCGATGTGCTGAGCGGGGACATTGTTTTAAGTCATATCTAGTCTCTTGTTCGCGCTAAAGTTCACTTTTAATTTCGGTGCGAGGGTGCTTAGGTTGGGTTCATACTGTAGACAGATTTTTAAGCTTTTAGGTTTCAATTTTACTTTTTAAAGAACGTGTTCATACGCGCAACTACTGAGCTTGAGGTCCTGGAAGTTGAGCACCAGTGTTATTGGGTTTTTCGATAAGGTATTTCTCAGTAGCTGCCTTGGAGTCTGAATTTGATTGCTCGCCCTTATTACATGGAACTTAAATATTAATGTCGAAATGTGGGTGTACTATGGGGGTATGCTTCTGCCTAACAATTGGGGGTTACGACGTGATATTATGAATCACATCAGTAAGATCAAAAGCTTTTAAGAAACACTAGATGTAGATAAGAAAGAATTCAATCCCAGTGAATGTTTAAATAGTTTGAAGCATATTCCTTTCATGACTTGCTCAGAGCGCCTTAAGGGTATTGTCATCACTTTCGCTTTGAAATTCTCTAAGTTACAGCAGAGTCGATGCTCATCATTATTATCGAAATGTGGCAGCTGGCCCAATGTACGCCACTGACCTCGGCCCTGAACTCTCCTCATACATACTCCTCCGACTGCCTTTAGCAGGTCCCTCCACCTAGGCAACGGGTGCCCTACATGTGTTTGCCTAAGTTGCGATCCCCACTAAAGGACACGTCGACCTCAACGATTAACTGTCCTACGAGAGATGTCGCCACTTCAGATTTTTATTCTTTGAGCTATGTCCGCAACGACGACATAATTATGTCGACACGCATCTTGGTGTATACTAGAGTGTTCGCTGTCTACTGTTTCACAGCTCAAACAAAATTAACTTTTATTCAAGTTCCTTCCCTCGGCCAGTTTACAATGAGCTTGCATGGCGCTAATTAGACTGGAGGACAAATTAATGACGTGTATTCAGGGCTTTTTGTCGCCATGTGAACTGGGTGCTAGGTTACACAGTGAGACGGAAATGGCGCGGCATTTGTTGCTGACACGGAGTATTGAAGATACAGAGTGTTATTGAGATGGTTCTGAAGTGTCAGCAGAATTATTTGTACTTTTAACAACAGCCACATTTATTTCCGATAAATAACAATTTGTCCTTGAATTTTTTTACTGGTTTTATCACTATGCAGTGTAACGGTACAAAGTAATTTGGTTGTTTTTATTATTTTTGCAGGCCACAAAACATTTGTGTGGATTACAATGAAGCAAAACGTCTGTGATCAATTTCCTGCTGTTCGATGTGGAATTGGAGTAAGTAGTTTGGACAAATCGTTTTACCTGTATGGGTATTGGGTACGTGTGTTTCTTTTTTACTGATTTGCTGCCCGATGTTAGTCTACAGACGAAATCATCGAGTAGACAGTGAATGGAATGACTCCATTTGCTACCTACTCGATGTTTCGCCGTGGACGCATTGTCCAGTCGCACCTCTGTGGATTGTTCGCGCGGATATTTCGCGACTCACAGAGTGTTTGAATTGTCACAAGCGTCCGTATTGTTCCGTCGTTTATTTCACACCGTTGTAATTCATCTGGAGTTCACGTTGTAATTAAAGTTGTTTCATCTAGTTTTAATTAACGTAAATCTCTACTTACTTTTATTGAATAATTAGTTTTTACTGGTAGCTTTGCCACAGTCGGGCATCTAACACTCTGGCTCTCGCGATACTCCCATCTGAAACTCGCGAGACGTATCTGACTTTCGCAAACGTAGGTATAACACTCAAAATTCGAACACTTGACGTTAATTTAGCTTCCCATTAGTGACTGAATTTTAGAAATCAGATCATACAATAATATAAGTTCCGAAGACCTATTTATTTTAGTGTAGGTAGATGAGGTTTAGAATATTATTATTTGTACAAATGTGTCAAAAGTCTTTTCTATTTACCTGAAACAACAAAAACTTCACTCATAATAAATTGTTAGAAGTCAGCAACAATTCTACCTCTTAAAAACAAACACGACACCTCCACTATACAGGTTAACATTAATGAAAGTGACAGAAATATTACCCCCTGTCCGTCCACTACGCCAAGTGGAAGCGTTTACACAATGGCCACGCATTCGAGTGACTTGGCAGACAGAAGCTCAGCTTGACTTGGCAGCTCAGAAGCCTTGGCACTCTGATTAAGATAACACCTCCCGCTTTGCAAGCAAATGCTCCTTCGTCAAAAGCATGGCTTCAAAGAGATGTGTTGACTTTTGAAATGTTAGACGCGTTGCTACTAGGTGTGTTCCACGTGAGCGATTTCACAGCCAACTTTCAACGTGGGTACAACGTCGGTTATTAGGGACGGTTTATATTGTGTTGGCAGTAGACTGGTACTAAACTTTCACTTTGGTACCTAAAATAGAATAAGGATTGGAGCATAACACAAACGCTTTTTGTAGCTTCCATGAGATCAAAGAGTTTCAAAACAGGCGCTTTATAGATGATGGTCAAAGATTTATAATATAAATAAATACTAGGTAGTAAAGTGGTTTTCAAAGATGCCACTCTTCCGCGCGGTCTTACGGTGAAGTGGATCTCAGTTTGCATTAGTATGAACCCAAGAATATCGCCATATGCCTCGCGGACGTTCTGTACCACCGCTGCTCCGTGCGGAACACTGTCTCAAAATTAATCTGCTTCCCTGCCTACGCTCCACCGCGCGGACGAGCGGTGTCGTATAAGAGTTGCTTATTCATACAGTATTTATGGAGCTAAGCTCTGTTGGTGGTACGAAGACCGACCCCGCAATGTAAACCCACTATACGCACAAACATAAACAAAGTAACGTTTTTATATTCGCAATTATATTCGTCTATCTCGATCCGTAGAAAAGTTATACAACATGAATTCTACTTTATTATCCCTTATAAAGAGACTTATAAATATTTAAGTGGCCTTACGTTATGGTTTGCTTAATTATAAAATTAATTTCTCTTCCTGACCGCTGCCGGTTTAAAAATATCTATTAAAAACTCTTCAACGAAAAAGAAACATTATGAGGTCTAAAATAAAATTACACAGTCTCATTAATTTACTGTAATTTGAGCGTTATTACGTTAAAAAACGGTTCCAAGTTTCGGGATTCCGAACGCTCTGGTACGAATCAATGACCAGCCTTCATTAAAATCGGAGATTTTTATCTAATTTAATTACAACGGCTTTATTCGTGAAAGTGATATTTTAAACACGAAATGTAAAATAAAATTTTACGAGGCTCGGTAACATGCGTTGGTCCTGTAACCTTGATAATATTGAAAAATATATTCAGAGATGAATATTTTAACGCTTATTGTTAATATGCGAAGTAACATTTTTGTTTAACAGCTCTTACTTTGACTTCAAAAAAAAACTCTGATCAGCTTCTATGTTTTGTTTTAAGAATAACGTTTTTTATAGGTCATGGTTACTGTTTTAAACTGGTTAAGGTGGGTATAAAAACATCAACAGAAAAGTCGAATTCATATCTTTATTTACAATCCATAATATGATGTGTATAATCAAAGAATTATCTTTTAGGAAGTCCAGCAAAAAAGCCAAATTTTTACCTTTAAAATTTATACGTATTGTACCTACAAAAAAATCCCGATTTACATATAAAGCATGGATATAAGTGGCCGGCTAATAGGACATACAGCTTGTACCAAGCCGGCCAGTATGCTAAGCACCATAACGGACTTTGCCAAGCTCTTGGTGTGCTCAAAGCCCAAGCTCAAAGCTTTGTGATTCGCTAACGGGTTCCGTTTGCTTATGATATTTTAGACTTCACGGTCCAACTTTTGTGCGCTGTGCCTTACGAGGATACAGCGCTGTGTTGATCAAATTAATTTGAGTATGGTACACTCGACGAACAATGACACGTTATGTAATTAGGATGTACTAGTTAGACTAGTTATTGTTATGAGTCGAGGATAGGTATACTCGTATTTATACTCCTTTAAGGGGAGGTTGCAGTACTTTTTATGATCTTTGAACGTCTGAAAATTTAATAAAACGTGAGATTTTTAATAAATAAAAATTATTATACAAAAATTGAACGTATTCTTAAGTAAATAGTAAAGATAGAAACACGATTTGGAATAATCGGTTCCATAGAAAAAAATGCCGAACATGGCACTAAATCATAATTTTAAACGGGTACTGTTAAAAGATTTCGTGATAGATGTATAATTATATACTTAAGCAAGTTATATCAATAGATAGAGCTTTTTATTTTAAAGTAAAATGGTAAAAACACATTTTTTAATTTCTTTTTCTACAAGAAGCGAAAACATTCAAAATGCGGACTATTTCGCTCGCATTTTGGTGGGGATGAGGTCGTGCGTCCATACATTTTCACACTGTACTGCAACCTCGCCTTAAGGGGTTTGTTCTTCTGCTACGGTTGCGGGAATATGTAAGCAAGTTACCATGGCCTTGGAACACAACAGCTGTAGGAGCAGAGGAACAGGGTAGACTTTTAGTCAGTTAGAAGGTCTGTTCCAGTCTACCATTTGAAGATTTCACATCGTTGTACTTGTTCTACTTGTTCTAGGACCACTTTCTATTTAAGCAAGTTATCGGAACCTGGAACGGAAAGGGCTGCTTAAGGGATAGTTTTAGTCAGTACTAGCCTGAAAGTCCCTTGCCCTCAACGTGGAGCAGGAGGCATGGGACGGTGAGTAATGGGTGACTCGCCGTCTGATCATGGAACCACTTAGAATAATAATAATAATAATAATAATATTCCACAACTATCACACAACGCCATCTAGTCCCAAGCTAAGCAGAGCTTGTGTTATGGGTACTAGACAACTGATAAACATACTTATATATTTCTAAATACATACATATTATAGATAAATTACACCCAGACACAGAACAAATGATCGTGCTCATCACACAAACATTTGTCCTGGGTGGGAATCGAACCCACGACCTCCGGCATAGCAGTCAGGGTCACTAACCACTAGACCAACAGGCCAGTTAGAAGGCCAAAGCCTGTCGGGATCACGGGACTGTGTCATCAGGTAACTGTGACCCCAGAACGTAAAGGGCTATTGAAGGGTAAAAAAAACCTAGAGCAGGAGGACGCATCTGACAAATTCCTATTCACAAAAAAAGGTTCTTTTCCTCATCATTGTGAATAACTCATTAAACATTAATGAAGTGTAAAATGAACCCTTGTGATGTTTCTAGTAAAAAAATAAGCTTGTATAGAATACTTACTCAAATTACAGTTATTACAAAAGTAGACATTAAGTATTCATATGGAGGGCTTTGCTCTGTATTGACTGTCAAAAAAATTAACGAGACGTCTCACTTTACTTAGTCACTAACTTTTTCAAACAAGCTAACTAAATATTTATGAAAAAGTAGTGACAGCGTCTCTCAAAGTTACATAAAAATCGACTTTCTTAAAGTAATTTCTCTTAAAAATTTCGGTTCTCCCGTTGAGCACCAAACACGTTATAAGGTCACAGGCGAGAAGGACAATTTGTTTAACTTTTCAGCTTACATTACCCAAGATGAGTTTCCCGGTTCTCTTATGAAAGTCGGTCGGCCACTTAGCGCAACCATAAAAGTTAAATGCTTCATAAATCATAGTGGGGGAGGCAGGACTCAGGAGCCGCTGTAATGAACTGGCGTCTTATTAATAATAACTTGTTGACGGTTGAATCCCTAAGAGCTGGATATTAACTCGACAAGGAAACATAGCAACACAGAATACAGTGACATCTACAATTTAAAATAAAATAAAAAAAAAAACAATTTATAGTCTATCTGACCGAGTTGGGCCACGATGGCCCATCTAATCGAAGATTAGCCATCTGCTCAGGAGATTTATTATAGAGCACAAGTGTGTGCGCAGACACAGGTGCACTCACTCTCATAGTCCGATGAGATGGCAATCGGACACGACCGGTTCCGAGGCAAAGGGGTATTATATGAGGGCACGTTGCATACGGTGCAGGTTTGCCCCTCGCATGGAGGCGATAGGCAGCGGCGAGTTCTCGCACCCAGCTTTGGTCAAGGCCATGCATGCAGCGGAGCAAGACGAAATGGGAAGCGGAGGTGGGTAAACGTAGTGTGGGCGTCATCGACGTCTGAAAAAGGTGGCTGGCAGTGACTACTTGAAAAAAACGGATTACATGCGCTGTGACGCTCTTTTAGGGACGGCTATGTCCAGAGGTGGACTGCAAAAGTGTGGACGAAATAAACTGGTAAATAATTGGGCTTCTTAAGTTCTGTAATTAAATAGAATAGTTAAAGTTAAATTATAGTTTTAAACCCGTCATGGTAATCATTTGCATCGCACGACTCTCTAAAAAGGCACCGTGGCCCTGTAACACAAAGGGCAACCGAAGGAGCATGATGAATTTTAGTCAAAACGAGTCCGACAGTCTCTTCCGCTACAACCAGGGCTGAAAGACTAATTAATTTGATGAAACCAAAAAAAAATTAACTGTTTATGCTTATTTATTTATCTGTTCCACCTCGTATAGTGTACGTGTCTTCGTTAGCAAGTTATGTTGCGCTAACTAATTGACGACAACAAGGTGACTTGTAGCCTCTACAAGACAACTTGCTGCAAGTCAAGGTTATGCAATTAAACTTGTCAATGGAAATCTATCGTATCCTTATATCTACACTAATATTATAAAGAGGAAAGATTTAATTGTTTGTTTGTATTGAATAGGCTCCGAAACTACTTTTCAAAATTTCTTTCACCAGATGCAAGCTGCTTTGGTCCTGAGTGACATTGGCAATAAGGGGAGGGTGAGCGGGTGGAGCCACTTTAAATAAGGGGACGAAGTCGCGGGCAACGGCTAGTAAGTGATAAAACTGATTATTATATTATCTTCTTCATTATTGTCCTTCATTCGGCATTTTGTACTAAAATAGAATTATTTGAATTTTTGAAACAAAATAAAAGCGGAGAATGTTTTCCTTAAGTTACGTTCGAATGATAAAAAATGAAACGAGAGGTGCAGATGAACATTAATTAGGTTCTATGTAGTTTTCAAAAATTTCAGTTTTCGAGTGAATCACTCGAGTGAAGCGTCTAATATCAACATAGTGCACAATTAATAACAAAAGACGCACGACAAATCAACCAAACGAACTTTACAAAATTATCTTCCCACTTTTATCGATCCAATTTTAAATTGTAAGTGAGCAAAATTTCAATTAATGCCCTTCTACAAGGCAAGTATTCGGCAAACAGAGGATGAAAGCTCCCAATCAGTCAGAAACTGTTTGCCTTACAAACTCTCGTGGCTCGATCCTCGGCCAACAACTGGCCTTGTGCGCTAAGCACCTAACTTACTTACCGTCACTTATACTTGAACTAACCATTGAATTGGTTCAATTAGTCCAGAGACTTACTTGACGGACCTGTGACCTATTTTAAGAAGTATATTAAGCTCGTATTCTTAGTCGTTAACTCGACTTAAGTCGAGCTCGCCACGCCCCACTCCATTTAGACACATTGACAGCTATATTTTGTTATAAATTGGCAGAAACACCGACAAGTAACGTTTATTAAAGAGTTTTATTTATTTATTAAAACTCCAAGCATCAGTAAAAAAACATCGAGTAAATTAAACGTAATGCCTTGGATATTTTCTACTAGTCTACATTAAGGTAACGTATAGAGACGGTCGCGGGACTAACGAATAACCGTGACCCCGGAACGTAAAGAGTCTCTCCTGCCCTGCCCTGGGTGGAAGGACTCATTTGATGATTTTACCACGATAAAAAAGGTAACGCAGCAACACAAAGTAGGTGTAAACAATTTCAAGAATTACGTTTATAAATAATAGTTTTCGTACGAAATCGTCAGTCAATCAAATTCGAATACCTATGTGCCGAAAGCAATCACGATTACAATTTAGTAGGCGTTTTAAATTTGACCAGTTGTCATGACAACTGAGTCCAGCTGAGCTGAGCAATCGATCTAAGACGGGTCTTGGAATACCAGTGTATGTTACATAAATTGAACAAGTACCTACCAAGAGATTCTTTGAAGGATTTGTACAAAGTGTTCTAGTTACATGAAGTAACTGTGTAATATTTATTTATAAGGAACCCAGTTTTACAGGTAGTCTTAGCTAGTGTTTAAATCAACAAAATGAGCTCCCGGGTTCGACTCCCAGGTCAGGCAAAGTGTTAAAGGGTTTTTTCATTATGAATTTCTCAGTATCTAGTATTTCTTCTATCTTTGCCCCCGCATTCGTACGGTTGACATAGGTGTTTATTTGCTCTGTGTTCAAATATCTTTAATTCAGCATATTCCAAATATAATCTTTAAAAAAAGTACATATAAATGACCACAGAACAATAGTGAAGTGAATTAATAAAACAATTTAATGTAATAAAGTGCATAAACTAACTTAACAAGTGATAACAGTTAAAAATTTTAAACGACAGCTGATCATTTTGTGAGTGAATGACAAGACACTTTGCGCGAGGTGCACAGGATTCTCGCGGTTCGGTAGCGCGCTGAGGTCACATTACTGCGTGTACGGGCGCGCGGTGACGTAAGCGACTGCGCGCACCAAAGAGCAAGCAACACTGAACGCGGAACGTTTTGT
Source organism: Agrotis exclamationis (assembly GCA_950005045.1). Classification (NCBI taxonomy): domain Eukaryota; kingdom Metazoa; phylum Arthropoda; class Insecta; order Lepidoptera; family Noctuidae; genus Agrotis; species Agrotis exclamationis. The sequence goes on along the minus strand of OX465436.1, from coordinate 11,061,072 downwards.
ACCATCACTGTATTGCCTCTGGGAGGACGAGTACAAAAAAAAAAAAAAATTAACGGGTTTGCTAATTCTGTTCTTACCTACCGCTGTGAGTAAGTCATCAGTCAGCTGTGAGTATGCCAAGGACCGTGCGCTCGCCCCCTGCTACTCCTGCCCGAGAGACAGATAATCCACCAATTTTCTCAACTCCAGAAATCTATAATATTAATCCCACCGAGACCGAAACCTCAAATATTACCTCGAGGTCCAAACGACTTCGACCAGACTTTTCTCCCGAGTGCGAATGGAAGAATTTCGAGGATAAAATAATGAAGTTATTTACCTCTTGGAAAACTGATCAAGAGGCCTTGCTTGGGAAATTAACATCAGAGTTGACCGAAATTAAGCTTCAAAATGCAGAGATCCAAAAAACGAATGCTGGAACCTCAAAAACTTTAGAATTTCTAAGTCACGATTACGATTGCATTAAAAAATCACTGCAGAAATTAGAAAATGAAAATAGTGAACAGCGCAATTATATACTGGAACTTGAAAAAAAAGTTGAAGATCTGCAATTGAGCTCTCGTTCAGCATGTATAGAGATTAGGAATGTCCCAGCTAGTGAGAAAGAAACAGCCAGGGACCTAACATCGATTGTTTTAAAAACCTGTGAAACCATCATGCCTACGGATAACCCACCCCAACTACGTGACGTATATCGTTTGCCCGGGAAAAAAGGCTCAACTAGGCCGATAGTTGCAGAGTTCCTGACTGTCCCCTCAAAAAATCAAGTACTGGATGCCTGCCGTACGTTCAATAAGGGTCTGCCATCGACTGAAAAATTAAACACTGGACATATTGGTGTGCCCGGTGAAGTTAAACCAGTTTATATCGCCGACCACTTGCCTCGCACCCAGCGACAACTATTCTTCGAGGCTCGATCGTTTGCCAAAACGAACAAATATAAATTTTGTTGGTCACAAAACGGAAAAATATTTCTTCGGGAACGTGAAGGAGTGGACTCCGTCATTGTCAGCTCATTTTCTTGTCTTAAGAAACTGCTTACCCCTGCAAAATAACGGCAAGGTGTTTTGTTTTCATTCATATTGCATGCTTTTAGAATTAATTCGAACCTTACATTTTCATTTACTTAAAACTCGATTATTATTACCTTTCTTACAAATCAGCCTTTTACAATTTTCACAATATATTTACTTATTTTGTAATAACGACATTCAGATTGCTAACTTCATTTATCCATCTTGTCTAAATCAGCCTCTGTATTGCACATTGTACCTTTTAGTATCATGTAAAAAAAGGACATTTTTGATAAATTGTTATTACAAACATATCATTCATATCATACTTGCATCTATGTTCAGTTATTTGTCTATCATAATCTTAATTAATTTAGCCGCAACATCCAAAACAGAATTAATAAACATCCACAAAAACAACATACACAAAACCCACATATTTATGGTTGAAATCTTGATGCACATAACATCAAACATCAATATTCGATCCTGACACTTTAAACGACCTTGACGCTCTTGGTTTGAGTGATTCACACATTTGTTTACCTGAGTCATGCAAACTTTTCATTAATGACACTAATAACAAGTCGCTTAATATAATACACTTAAATATACGTAGTGTAAATTGTAACTTTGATAGTTTCCTTCTTCTCCTGGCTAGAATAGAAATATCATGTGATGTTTTGATACTATCAGAGTGTTGGCTGAGGGCGGCAACAGTTCCACCTCTGGAAGGGTATGTTTCCTATCACACGAGCAAACTTATTAATCAGAATGATGGTGTTATAATTTATGTTAGATCAGAATTACCTCACATCGTCACCGAACCTACTATGTCTGGTGCTAGTAGCTTGCTCTGTAATGTAAAGTCTCACAATATCTTACTTTTAGCGTTATACCGCTCTCCCTCCATACAAAATCTTGACAATTTTATTGATAGCCTGGACAATATTCTAACTCAGACAGCAGCCCTAAAGAATTTTGCAATTATGGGTGACATCAATTTAGACATTAATCCGAATACTCTCTCCCAACAAGCAAATCAATACCTGAACCTCATTGCTTCACATGGTCTCCTTCCCACACATTTATACCCAACCCGTATTAACTCCTGTATTGACCACGTAATGTTAAGATCTGACTATAAAAACACGACTCTGGTTCTTGACACTGATGTAACTGATCATAGACCTACGATTATTAGCATCCAACGTGCTCTGTCACTGACTTCCTCTAAACATAGTCGCATAGTTGTTGATTATGCAGCTGCAACAACTGACATCTTATCAATGGACTTCAGTGGAATAATGAACGATCAAGACCCAAACAGTGCCGCCGAGTCTCTAGTTTCCCTTATTAGTTCCGTCATCACCACTCGTTCGAAATCGGTGCACATTCCTTCAAAACGCCGAGTCCTTAAACCATGGATTACAAATGGACTGCTCCGGTGTATCCGAAATAGAGATAGCATGTTTAGAAAGTTAAAGGCTGATCCCGAAAACCTCATTCTCAGGATTACATATAAGCGGTACCGTAATTTCTGTAACAAGCTTCTCAGGAACTTAAAGCATGCATATGAAAAGAATGAATTTCAAATGGCGAAGAACAACCCTAAAGCTACTTGGAAGGTTATTAAAAATGTTACTGGAACTGGTCTCAATATCAAATCACCAAACGAGCTACTAAGAGTATCTTCGGATGAAAAGTCTTCAGTCAACAAAGTCAATGAGTTTTTTGCCAATGTTGGCAAAAACTTAGCAGACAAATTCCTGTCCAGCTCGAATACCTCGGAACGTCTTCTCGATGCACTGCCCCCTAACTCGCTAGTACTTCTACCCACAGATGAAGTGGAGGTCTCGAATCTCATTATTGGGTTACGAAATGATGCTGCAGCTGGATGGGATGGCATCCCATCGAGAATATTGAAGTCTTGTTTGCCCGCTATTGTCTCACCCATTACGCATATCTGCAATCGCTCCATTTGTACGGGTTGTTTCCCCAAGGTTTTCAAAAGAGCTGTTGTTCACCCAATCTTCAAAAATGGGGACAGATACAATGTAGATAATTATAGGCCGATCTCAGTCTTGCCTGCTATCTCTAAAATATTAGAAAGGATCCTTAATAATCGTCTGGTAGACTATCTTGAGTCATATAAATTACTTAGTAATAACCAATACGGTTTTAGAAGTGGCAGGTCAACTGAAAATGCTGTTGCTGCCCTGGTAGACCATGTAGTATCTAAATTAGATAGTAAAATGAAATGCTTGGCGATCTTCTTGGATCTTTCTAAGGCGTTCGACACCGTGTCTGTCCCCCACCTTTTATCCAAACTGGAGGCTTCAGGCATTCGAGGTCATACCTTAAATATTTTTCAGGATTACCTGTGTGATAGAACCCAATGTGTTAAAATAAATGATGTGATTAGTGACACCATTTCATTGAATTTTGGTGTTCCTCAGGGCTCAATCTTGGGCCCTACCCTGTTTCTTATGTATATTAACAACCTGTGCAAAATGTCCCTGACGAACTGCTCAATCTTCACTTATGCTGATGATACGGCTCTAATAATACATGGTAGAGACTGGCCTGAAACAGTAAAATATGCAGAACTTGCTCTAAACTCAGTGATGAAATGGCTGTCAGACAATATCCTAACCCTAAATTTAAATAAAACTGTTTACTTACCTTTCTCCTTATTGTCAACCAACCTCCCTCCCCCGGATTCAATGGTGCTCAGAGCACACACTTGCACACTCGGTCTATCTTCCTCTCAATGTGGCTGCCCTGAACTCAAAAGGTGTGAGTCTGCCAAATATCTTGGAGTCTATCTAGATAGTTCTCTAAACTGGAAACCGCACCTTAGCAACATTATATCCCGAGTCCGCAAGTGTATTTTTATTTTTAAAAAACTAAGGCATTCTGCGGATCGCTCTACGCTTAAAACTGTTTATTATGCCCTATGTCAAAGTATAATAAACTATTGCATTACAGTGTGGGGTGGAACTTCTAAAACAAATCTCCTGCCTCTGGAACGAGCACAGAGAGCTGTTCTCAAGACTATGACCTCAAAGCCTTTCAGATATCCCACCACGGCTCTTTACGCTGAATGTCAGGTCCTCACAGTGAGACAGCTCTTTGTTCTTGGTACTGTACTACGTAAACACCCTTTTGTCGTATATGACTCGAATGCCAAAAAACGACGACGTTTCGAAGTTTGCTCAACTCACGGATGTAGAACGGCCCTTGCTCAGCGTCATTTTAGTGTACTGTCTAACCACTTATATAATAAAATAAATAAACTTTGCTCCATTGCTCCAATGTGTCTAAATAAATGTAAAACAGAGGTCATGAAGTGGCTTATGACATTGGGTTACGACAAGACTGAAGATCTACTACAGATATCGAACCAAATATAGACAAATGTGGTAATATATGTACATATATTGTATATATGTATATATATATCCTATATACAGAATTATATAAACACAAGCTTTCACCATATTTATCCTCCTCTCACACACATACAGACACACACACTTACACAAATAAACACACACATTACACACACACACTCAAATACAGTTACTCAAAGAGGCTATAATCACAGTTGCATTGGCTAGTAAAATAGTTATAATAATGATTGTGTATTTATGTCTTACAACTACCTACTAATGTTCAAGTCATAGGCGAGGACGCTGGCACCCTAAACACAAGTTAAATCTTACACTGGGTGCCAGAGCTCATCGTAAACACTTTTGTCTTCGTAGTTGTAACGCTGATAATTGTTTAGATTTAAGTGTTTTTGTTCAATTTGGAGGTAATAAATATTTTATTATTTTATATTATTTATTATTAGTAGCAGCCATAGAGTCTGAATTTGTGTCTGGTTGATGGTAATAGGCTCACCCCTATTACATAACTGGAATAATGTGAGTATATTATTACTATTATTAGGTACAACTCTGCCTAATCCTTCAGGGATTACAGGCGTGTGGGAGACGCCCACGGCAACGGACGTCGCAAGACGATCTCCGGCCACCGTACGCGCGGGCATGCGGGCAGCGAGTAATGGGTGACTCGCCGTCAGATCATGGACCATGCCCGGGTCGACGGCGCGTTGTGTTCTACGCGCGCCTCAAAGAGCTGTCAGCAATCTGACGGGGCCCCCTAAGAGGGCCAGAGCCTGCCGGGGTCGCGGGATTGTCTCACTGGGTAACCCTGACCCTGGTACATAAAGGGCTATTGAAGGAACACCGTGGATTTTAGTCAGTACAAGTCTGACAGTCCCTCCTGTCCCACCCTGGGCGGGAGGACTCATTTGATGATTTTGCCACGATAAAAAAAAGGGATCACAGATTGATTTTATGTACTGCAACATCTTACCAAAAACAACCAAAACACCCCGTCTCAAAATCAAGCAAAAAACGTCTTTAATTTAACCCACAGTAAGTGCATTCTAATTATCTATGATTAAAAACATCCACAGGTAAAACCACAGAGTATAAAATTTCCTTACACGCCACACAAGTAGGAAACGATGAGCGAACAACATGAATTATGGACGGCGGTAACGCGTTGCTGCAACAAGCTACCGCAACACGCTACTGCAACTTGATACACTATTAGCATCTTTAGCTTTTAGTTGTGTGTTGCTAAACGACTTCTTGATGGGTGTGTTTAATTTGTTTCTTTAATATTTTCTTAGATACTCTAGTGGAAGCGGTGGGTACAATGTACATATAGCCTTGCAAACGCTGTATAAGGGTCGTTCCGTCCGTTCGTGTTAGTGTATTTCGTGTGACAAAATTCTACAAATGATAACTTCGATCACCACCGGCCTAACGTATTTACTGAGACACACAGGAAACAGAAAGTGGGGCGTCATAAAATCAGGAGTTTCATATGAAATGAAAATGAAAATATCTTATGTGAAACTATAATATTTATAGTCACGCTATCTGATCTAGTGTGATCATCAACTAAACATCAAGAACCGTTTAGTCGTTCTGACTTGAATGAGTGCAAAACCATTTTTTTTTTTACATATTACTGAGATTATAAATGTAGTCTCATTACAAAGTTGCACATATTTATGAAAATTTCACTCCTTTTGGCAACGTTTAACCAATTCCAACACACCCCGTTGTTCATTTCACAACACTATAGCAGTAAATCAACTGTAGTTTACACTCCGCACGCCATACCAGTTCCAGGCCCTTTATTCAGTAGACAGATGAATTCATAACTCACAGTTGGCAAGGAGTCGCGTTGCCGCCAAGATATCGCGGAATTTAGCTCCGTCGCTGATAAACACAGCAACCAGCCACCCGAAAGACCTGATAATATATCCTCTATTAGTACCAAGTACAGTCAACAAAGGATTCAGGTTGCTAATAAGATACGATGATTGAACTTCTCAATCTGAGACCCTATGACATTTCCCGTTTTTGTGACGTAAACCGGAATTTCGACGTTAATTTGATGGATAGACTTTGTTCCTTCATTTTTCTATACAATAAACGCTGTAAATACTACTTAAATAGTACTTTTAATACTACTAAGTCAAGTACTTAATATCCAGTCTTACGTATCCATCATTACCAAAACTGATAGACGCTACTCAAGTATTGACGCGAGGCTAATTTCTGAAGTTCGCTCCACGACTCCAGTTATTTTAACGTGGCGCTAGTGTCTATGTCTTTACATCAAATTGTATTTAAAAAATGTAGTAGGTACCTACCTCGTATTTTTCGCAGGTCATGAGTCAAGCTGACTGGGCTGACACATTTTAGATTGTCATCAACATGCTCTCAGGAAAATTTATTTCTGGCTTATACACCAAACTCTTTTGTCTTTTGTACTTTTCGATTAAACGTCACACTGTTCGAAATACGTCACTAATTCCAAATTTAGAAGTCTAGTTGTTAGAATTATTAGTCTAATTTAGTACGTTCATTACATTTCGAATGGTATTCCCGTGGCATTTATTATTGCGGAGTTCAAATGTGAATGTCACAATCAATAATAACTGACCTATGATTTCATCACGTATTTATTGGTAGGTAACAATTTTCACTTCGTGGCATTTGATACGTGAAATATGTATTATGTTTCAATTATTTTGTTGGAAAATACCGCATCATTTACGAATATACAGGGTGATTTGTAATTCGATGCAGTCCTTGAAATGGGTGATACTAGACCATATTTGCAACAATTTTTTACCCTTACAACACAGAGTCCAAACTTTGGAAATATCGAACTTAAAAGATTTTTCTAAAACAGTTCCACCTCTCCCTCATTAAGTGCTTATTGTTAGTTAACGTACTTTTCTGATAGAATATGAATGACTGGATCTACTGAATACAAGTATGTTATAAAACTTCCCCTGTCTTTCAAAGCATATTTCTCAAAATAAATGTATGACACTTGGTTGTGCGGGCATGCGGGCTGCGAGTAAAGGGCAACTCGCAGCCCGACCATGGACCATGCCCGGGTCGACGGCGCGTTGTGTTCCACGCGCGCCTCAAAGAGCGTCAGCATAATGACGGGGCCCCCCCTCTAGAGGGCCAAAGCCTGCCGGGGTGGCGGGAATTATCTCATTACCGTGACCCCGGAACATAAAGAGCTATCGAAGGACACCGTGGATTTTAGTCAGTACAAGTCTGACAGTCCCTCCCGCCCTGCCCGGGGTGGGAGGACTCATTTGATTTACAAAGATAAAAAAAAAAAAATGACACTTGGTTGGCAATTTACAGAAGAAACTTTCTCATCTCATTACCTTTCTAAAATAGTGCCAAAATTCCCACTTTTTGTCAGAAAAGCGATAATATTTTTTTTCGACCCAACCTTTTTTTCTGTGGTTTGTCAAAACTTTTACAGCTTTTTGTCAATGCGCTAAATCCTGGTCGAAAAACATGTATTACCAATTTCCGTTTAAACATTTCCATGTTAGTAACTCTCGAATTACATTAACCTCGTGACGTCAGAACTAGTAATAATTTTATAATTAAGAATGACGTATTGCAAATTTTAAAACCGTCGTATCGAGAAAAATTACGACTCAAATAATTTTTGATTATCTATCTTCGGATTTATCTTGCCAATAGGCATACGAATTTTGTACCTACTCGTATATCGTGATACAGATCCTAATTGAAATTCATCGAATAATGTAACTAGCTTCCTATTTTTCACATATACATAAAAAAAGTTTGACTGATCACTAGCGTAAACTGATATTTTTATACCTAAATTTTATGTAAAAACAATTGAACTCTTTTATTGTTTCATATTCTAAATCTATATTTTTAAATAAAGAATCTAAAAAGAAGAAGTACTCATAATACATAATACAACCGACCGTAACAAAAAAGATTTCGATTTTCAAAGAGATCGCAAACTTTTTTGATGTGTGTATACTTTTAAATTCACACCTTTTCTCCCATAGGGTTAGCAGAAACTACATTGCACCCCTCACTAAGATCCTTCCATTGGAACTGAAATAATTGTTATTGTGAATAACAAAAAGTATACTTTTATCTTCCATAGTCCATTAAACCAATAAAAAGTAAGACAACTACGTACAACACTAATGCTACTAACATCTTAGGTTTAAACTTTACAGGAGGGACGTAGAAACGGTGGCTATCAACCTAAAGCTTTCGCTGAGGAAGCTCTAAAAACTGCTTAAAACCAAGATAAAGGCTCCTAAAACAAGCTACGGGTGCGGCAACGGTTGTTTCAGCCGTTTACAACCCTGTGAGGGGATAATGGAGCCCCTTTACACCTTTCTCATGGTTTACACGCGAGCAAATGTGTCCCCACTTAGTCTACATGTGTTAAGTATAGTAAAAATTGTATTAGGTGCGCTTCGCCGAGAGTAAAATGTCTAATATTGTAAAATGGGGAAGCTAAAACGGAATAATAATTAAATAGACTTAAGTATTTACATCTATTACAACGATTCTGGCTAAATAGCTGACATTTGGCTCAGTTATCACAGAAATAGAAAGAAAAAAACATCGTGGCGGACCTGTCATTGCCTCATTTTTGTTTCAAGTCATAATTAATCAAAAATTAATGCAAATAATTTACAACCAACATAATAATAAAAATAAAATTAAAAAAAAACAATCGAACGCAATGGCTAAGCACATGACGTTCGATTTTTAAACTCCAGATCTACCAAAGACATTTCTTCTTCTTCTTTTTTGAATGTGGCAAGCGGCCTTTGCCATTATTGCCAGAGTCGAGTGTTGCAATTTTCGAAAATTAAACGTGGGAGAAGGGAGTTTGGCGTATTATGACGGGATATTTTTTTTTTTTTTTTTTAGGATGGGCAATAAATAAATATATGTAATAAAATTATAACGATTTTTACTATAAGGAAATGTTGTGAAAAGAAATAAATTTACTAAGAGATGCAACATATAACTTATTAGACAAAGAAAGGATGGAAGACAGATTACAAGGAAGGGGAGCTTTACACATAATAAGGAAGTCATATAACGGAAAGGAATTATATTTTGAGCAATTAAAAAGAATATGGACTAAATCGCCATTTTCTCCGACACCACAGTCACAGAGGGGGGAATCAAACACCCCTATTCTGTTAAGATGCACAGCTGAAGAGCAATGACCAAATCTTAATCGAGCAAAAATAGAAGTTATTTTCTTATTTACTTTTATCTTACTGAACCACGGTTTTAAATTAATGATGGGTTGAAGTGATTTATAGGATTGACCCTTTGTTTTTTCACTATCCCAAGCCTGAGACCAACTATTAACCAGAGCCGTTAATGGAATCGATTGCAACAGATCCCAACAGTACACATCCGGGATCCATTGACCCTGCTTCGCAGCCAATTTTGCCAGCTGATCCACAGTCACATTGCCTTCTATTCCAGAATGACCTGGAATCCAAGCCAATGCGACAGTTAAGCCTAATTCGTAGCATTTCTTTAATAATGATTTGATCAAAATGATAATAGGGGACAAATTGCCCCTGTCAAATGGATTAGAGAGAAGACATTGTAGACTACTCAGGCAGTCACTAAAAATAATAGAATTTTGAATTTTTTCATTAATTATGTAATCAATACAATGTTTTATGGCTAAACACTCGCCGGAAAAGGTGGAGAGAAATGAAGAGAATTTATACAATTTAAAGTATCCTGTATGATGCCGAATAAATGCAGCACCTACAGTTGACGCTGACTCATGTCCCTCATATTTTGAAGCATCAGTATAAAAGACCTCTGCTCCTTGTGCATTATTTAAAAGAAACGAGGCAAGTTTACCATTTGGATCTGAACAGTTTTTCCCTATACCAGTGGTCAGAAATATACTAGGTATAAATATAAGGTCATCATATTGAACAGAATAAATCGGATGAACAGGATATGTTTTAATATTGTGTTCTACATGTTTAATCTTTTTATAGCCTTCTATGATGTTCGGTATGGGACGCGAAACCCAAAAGTGATTCCCATCTGTTATTAGTTTGTGAAGATCTCTAATTTTAGGAATTAGAGGATGTGTACTAGATTGAAACACCTTAATTAAGTAACGGTCACACAGATATTGACGTCTAAGATATAGGGGAGGGTCAGCACATTCAACCTGCAACGCCACAACTGGTGTGCTCTTCATTGCACCTACAATAATGCGGAGACATTTAGACTGTAATCGATCTAATTTAAGCAGCTCCGTTTTACTGACTAAAGGTAGCGAACACGTTCCAAAATCTAAATTACTTTTAACCAAAGCATTATATACTAATCGTAAGGTAGAAGGATGAGCCCCCCACCATACGCCTGCAAGAGCTCTGATCAAGTTTATGCTTTTCTCACATTTACTAATAATATGTTTAATGTGCGAGGCACCGTTGAATTTAGAGTTGAGTTTACAGCCGAGAAATGTTACTTCATTGGAATTTGGAAGAGTAAAACCATTAACTTTAATAAAAACCGGAGGAATATTACGGATGCAAGTAAAAGGTACAACGACGCTTTTCTTCACCGACAATTATAGACGATGATCATCGAGCCACTCTACCAGACTAGTCAAAGATTTTTCGACATTATTAGTCGCTGTATCAATTGATAAATGGGAGGAGTAGACTACAATATCATCAGCGTATTGTAGGATTAAGCATGGATATATAACTGCTTCTAAATCTTTTGTATAAATATCATACAATAATGGGCTTAAAACCGAACCCTGGGGAACACCATTCCACAAAACTCTCGAAGGACACGGACAACCAGCAACTCTAACTGTTACAGTCCGATCCGAATAAAGATTAAAAATAAAATTGGAAAAATTTGAAGGAACTTGTAATGCTTCCAGTTTTGATTTTAAAATGACCAAATCCACGTTATCATAAGCCGCCGCTATATCCAAAAAAGCCGCTACCATCGATTTATTCTGACTAAAAGATAACAAAACATCTGTAGTGAAAATATTTAAATTGTCTGCTACTCCCTTTCCTCTTCTAAAACCAAACTGAGACTGGGGTAAAATATTATTGTGTTCAAAGTACCATTCAAGCCTCATTTTAATTAGGTGTTCCGCAAGCTTTGCAAACACGCTAGATAAAGATATCGGTCTGTATGATGAAGGATCTGAAGGATCCTTATTAGGCTTTAAAATTGGGATAAGAATATGTTTTTTCCAAGAACTGGGAATAATCCCAGAGTCTATAATAGTGTTAATAATATCTAAAATAAAAGCTAAAGTATCATCTTTACAGTTCCTAATAAAGGAATATGGAATGCCATCCTCTCCAGGAGCAGAATCCGACACGCGTTTTAAAACTAGTTTAAATTCTTTTATTGAAAAGGGACTATTCCCAGAAACTGAAGATTGACTGTATGTGAAGGGAATTTGATTTAAATTAGGAACAGAAGTAGGGGCAATTTTAGAAATAAATGGTGTAACCCACTCGAGAGAGAAGGAAGATTGTGAACTGATCGCTTTGGAACATTTGAAACGTTTCACATTGTTCCAAACTAATGAAAGCGGGGAGTCGGGAGAAAGAGAGGAACAGAAGCTTTGCCATCCCTCTAATTTCTTTTTCCGCAAAAGCCTTTTTGTCGCTGCTGTTGTATTTTTAAACTGCAAAAAAGAATTCATGTCAAGCTGATCTTTACATAATTTCTCTGCCTTTTTCCTCTTTTTTACAGCTTCAGTACAATCCTTATCCCACCAAGGCGGCGAAGGGATTTTACCCTTGGAAAGACATTTAGTGGGAAAAAATTCATCTGCTAGTGACAACATTGTTGATGTCAACAAATGATAACAATGTTCGACATTTTCTCGAGAAACCTGCGGAAACACTTTAACTCTATCATCTAACCCGGAACTGTACGATTCCCAGTCACAATTATTATTAAGTTTGTATTTTAACAAAGGAGGCAGTGGTAGAATTCGGCAATTCGACGTGGCTTTTGAGAGGAGAATTGGGTAGTGGTCGCTGCCATGTGAAGTATTCAAACGTTTCCACGTAAAGCTGGGGAACAAAGATGAAGAACATAATGAAATATCGACATAACTCGGAGACTGCCCCGGAACAAAAGATCGTGTAGGAGACCCATCATTAAGCACACATAAATCCAAATCATCAATAAGTTCAGCTATGCGAACTCCAACAACATCGTCATTAGGAGCACCCCAAAGACTATGATGAGCATTGAAATCTCCTAATACTATTACCGGAGGAGGAACTAATTGAATAATGCGCTTCAAAACCGATATAACAGATGGATCCTTGCGAGCTATATATGTAGACACATAAGATATGCCACCCATACGGATGGCAACTGCATTCAATATATCGTTGGAAAATGATGGCAGTTGGATGGATGAGAAAATACAATTTTTCCTAACTAGAAAAGCAGAGCCACCCCAACCATCAGCTCTGTCATCTCTAATTATGTTAAAACCTGAAATATGAAACCTAGAGCTTGGTTTCAACCAGGTTTCAGAAATAGCTATCAGAGAAATGTTAAATTTGTTTGTTAGATAAATAATTTCAGATGATTTAGATGGTAAACTTCTACAATTCCATTGAAGAACTTGATCCATGTTTTAAGTGTTTGTAAATAGAAAGAGTAATATCATTAATTAATTTAACTGCAACGTGGTCCGGTAAACAAGAATTTGAAATAATACTCATTAATGTGGCTAATAAATTATTAATGTCTTCATCTGTATTTTTAACATAATCAGCACTATTTAGAAGAGCACCACCATTAATTGAAGATGGAACATTGTATTCCTTAATTAAATTATTATGAGCAAGTTTATCATAACCTTTTGGTAAAGGTTTGTTTCTACCAAAGACATTTATGAAACGGTAAAATAACACCGCAATAAGAAGTATTATATTTTTCACTTCTCTTGCTCTGAAAGTGCTTCTTTGTGCAGGGTATAGGCTGCACAAAATCGAATTTTGTGCACAATGGCATTAACGTATCTACTCATAAATGTATTATATTAAGGCAAAGAAAATGAGCCATACAGCCAAATGCAATAAAAAGTTCATAGATAGAATTTGTTATTATATAATATTTACTTTAATTTATTTGCCTTATGTGTTTTTAAGATATAATAGATATTAAAATTTTAATTCAAGCACGGTAGGTTAGTTGATTTAAGAAAATTATTATTACAAAATTAATTTAATAGGAGGCTGTATAGGTCTGCAGCCTCATATCAATGTCGTAAGATTTAAAAAAAAAAATAAAGCGGCGGGAAACAGCTCTTGTTCTTTTTTCGTGCATTTATTAATTTCTTCAGTTAAAAAAAAAAAAAATATTAATTTATTTTTTTTGCCATCTTCTCGCAATTATGTCGTCTTCACAAATTCAGAAAAATACCGTTAATATAGGAAAAACAATTTCCTTCAGTATTCAAAACTGTTCTAATTTCACTTTGAATTTTAATTAAAGAAATGTTATGTTAGTACCTACTACTGTTTTATTTCCTCGCAATCGAAGTGAAAAGCAGAGTTTATACCTAACTCGTGCACAAAACCATTTTTATCCTCGACATTACTATCAGCCCTCGCCTTCGCCTCGGGCTGCTAAAAGTCTCGGATAAAAATGGTTTGTTTTGTGCACTTGTTGTAAAATCTACTATTATTGATTGTCAGTCTAATTTCTTTTTCATTATTTTTTAACATAAAAAAACAGTGAACCTAAGTATGACGCACGTTCGAATTTTAAAAAGAACTGATAAAAAAATATGCCAAAATTGGATGTATTTCAACTTTTTTTTTTCATTATTGTTTGACTTCATTCCATGCAACCATGCAACGCATTTTCGAAAATTATAACTTGTTCAACTATTATTACAGCGAGGAATATAGCTTTTCCCAAAACACAATTTAACTGAAACTGTCTTCGAAGTTTCAGGCATACTCCTTGAAAATAGTTCTGATATTAATACAGAGGTTAATCAATATACTGAGCCGAAGTATACGAGAACAGAAACTAATTACATATTGAACAGTTATTGTTTTAACATAATTGCCGAGCGCCGGAAATTAAATCACGTCTCTATATTAATTTCAAAGAACTCTGTTTGAACGTCGCCGTCGTCGTAGTTTGTAATATCTTTGTGCTTAGATATTATAATTTCAAGCCCCCTTTACGGCTCTGTCTTCCTCTTCCTCATTCAATATACATCCAAAGCATTCACATCGATTCCTGCACGGATTAAATATTTGTATGATCTACAAGCAGTTGTTCCGGGTCTGGGCGGTTGTATTATGTGACTTTATAATTATGTTTGTAAACGCACCCACGACTCAGGAGAAATTCCTAGGGTGGGGTAACGATTAAAAAAAAACGAGTATCGGTTTTTCTATTGCACGACATGCTACTTTTGATGGCAATTTAAAGAAGGCGCATTTTTTAAAAATTCTTTTCATTATTTGAACACGTCAATAATTTTTCAACTCTCTCTTGAAAATTACCTACGTTTAGCAAAAAAATACAATCATGAGTATTGCAAATTAATTTTTAATTATATTTTTATCTAGTTAATATTACTTTCAAATGATTATTGTTCGTGTTGAACGTGCAAGTGTTAGAATAGCGTGCATGACTTTACAATTTGGCGCTATCACACCTTCTTAGTTAATTTTGTCGCATAGTACCTACAAGCCAAGCCAGCGTCAACCTGAAAATCATAATTAAAATTAACGTAGCCATTTATTTTCTTCTTAACCAAGCAAGGTAGTTTATAGATACAGCTATATTTACTAACGAACACTATGCGTACAAACCAGTCAACTCGTGTTTCTAAATAAATTGTCATAAATGTTCCCGGCTTACACCAAGTCGAATACTTGAATCTGTTTAACACGCGACACGATACTAAAAACAATCCTCTTGTTTACCTCTCTTTCTTTCACAACGTCCTATCTCTTGCCATAGAGGCTAACGGAAATTTATCTTTGTGAAGGAAGCCCTAGGGTTGAAAGTGAAATGGCATTTTTTTTAAACTAGACGAGATTAAAAGTAACACCAAGGATATTAAAATTTAAATAAACATGTGCCAGAAGTGCTTTCTGTGTGAGCTGAATTTAAAGATGATCTTTTATAAAAATCTGGTGAAACTATGTTTAAAGCTAAAATCACACTTAGGTACATTATTAGTGACAGACCTAGGTAGGTAAAGGGTACCTTAATTCTAATGTGTTACTTCTAAACATAACTTGGATGGCGTTAGCAAAACGCGCAAAATCATGTTTAATTTTGACCAAATAATATTTATTTCAGAGCAAAAAGTAGGTAGGGAAGGCAAGGTTTTTGCTAGGGAAACAAGAATTTTGCTTATAACTAATATTATTCATTAAATAGTAAATAGCAGAATTAATGCTTGACTGCTACAGAATACCCCAAACGATATGGCCGATTACGTAGGTACATCTTGTGTTGTATGACGTTTTAAATAAATAAATGATTCTCATTTTTCTTTGACATTTAGTACGTGTTCCAATTGGCTTTCGTTTTTACCCAAAACATGATAAGCTATGCGCAAAATAAATAAATTGCTAGCTTTCAGACATCACTGGCGAATTATCTTGGTCCATCTTCCAGTTTTTTGCCTTCCTCTGTGCCACTGCTAGGCAAAAGTCGCAACCAATTCCTTCCAGTTAAGTTATCTTTATCTAACGGGTTGTCTGAAGCTATTCCAGCTAGCGGAAAGTGGTTACTGTCGTAGGCTTGTGTACTTGTAGTACAAAGGTGTTTACTGATGCGTCGCTGTCCACTTGTGCCTGCTATGTCACTCGGTAGATTCGGAAAATGGTCACCGTTCGATGACTGAAACTTGAAAGGACTGTCGCGGCTAGGCGTTTAGGAGGCCTAGCGCGATGGGATTAGATTATTTATATGGACTTTGTACCTGAGTTTCTTATTTGAGATTTGGTTTTCTGAGAAGAATCTTCAATAGTTAGGGAAGTCTGCTTCGCATTCATCGGTTGATTGTTCTTATCATTTAGTGCCACGTTCCGTCCGCCATCTGTTGGTTAAATTTAAATTGATTCCCACCATTTTAAACAATTGATACACACAATTACACATACATAGAATCATTTGTGGTGTCTCAGTTTTAGATTTGGAGTCACAGCCGTAGACCGAGCAATTCCCAGTCCACGGTCCCGGCACAACAACGTTACACATAGATACGTCCTGCAAGGATTAATTTTAATCACACTTGCTACGAGACTCATTCCCACAGCATATTAATTTAAAGCGGAGCCAGCACTGAAGCTACTGATTAACCCCTTGCTATCATATCTGGGTGCAGCGGAGCCAGCACTGAAGCTGCTGATTAACCCCTTGCTATCATTATGTGGGTGCAGCGGAGCCAGCACTGAAGCTACTGATCAACCCCTTGCTATCATATCTAGGTGCAGCGGGGCCAGCACTGAAGCTGCTGATTAACCCCTTGCTATCATTATCTGGGTGCAGCGGAGCCAGCACTGAAGCTGCTGATTAACCCCTTGCCATCATAGTTATCTAGGTGCAGCGGAGCCAGCACTGAAGCTGCTGATTAACCCCTTGCCATCATAATTATCTAGGTGCAGCGGAGCCAGCACTGAAGCTGCTGATTAACCCCTTGCTATCATAATCTGGGTGCACCTCAGATCATTTCTTAATTAACTCTTCTGTATGTACCTAATAATGTTATACATACGAATCTCCGTTGTAGGTACCCTAATGTGCATACAACAGCAGATTACTTTGTGTTGGGACGACTTCGTATAGGAGCACCGACTGTCTCCCATTTGACTGATCACGGCCTTTCGCCCAGTCTTAATTTCACGAAGTTTCGCATTGCAACATCGAACGACTTGCAACACGAAAGCTCTCATAAATCCGACCCACATTGAGATCACCACAAACTCTTCAAACTCTTAGATCAATTAGGAAATTTAGAATCAGTATTAAGTGGGAAACCACTGCACTTATATTAGTGCTACCACTTAGCTTTGTAACTTTCCGGATGAGCGGCGGCCAGGCTGGAAAGGCTCCCATCAGCACCACCAACTTTTACTTTTCTTATTGAAAGGGTATTAAATAAAATACTCGTGTCATAGCCAAAAGGCGGTAAAGTGGCACAGGCTATATAGACACTACGTAAACGTCATAACCATGAATTGTAAGTACTTTTATCTGTGGCAATCCCTATGAATTCGGTGTTGCCAGCAAATCACCTCACGTTGATTAGTTTGATACATGTTTCGCTCCGATAATATTAGTCTAATTCTGTTACCTGTTTATTTCGCGGACTGCTCGTCGCGACACTCCCGCCCGAACAGTTTTAAAGCAGGGTTAGTAGGCTACGCGTCCACTCTGCGATTTTCTCCAGAGCCCTTGTGGCCGCGCCTCTTCTTTGTTTAACTTCCTTGTTTACTTGAACTATCTTTTCTGATTCATCCCCTTTCTGACTCAACATTTTTTCTCTGTCCGTGCTTTCTGATACATTATTAAAGTCTTCCAACACACCCTTTTCAGTTGGAGTTATCAACTCACTATTTTCTTCCCCATTTTTTAAATTATCTGATGCATTCTTTGAATCTGTGACTTTAACTTCTAATGGTAACAATTCGTGTACCGTTGTATTCCGGGGTGTATTACTTTCCCTTTCTGATGCGTTCGCATCGTATTCTATTTCTTTATTATCCTCAATTTCCAATGGATACAAGTGAGCTAAGGATCTTACAAACTCCTTGTTTCCAACATTGACCTTCGCAACTCTGCAAAGTCCGTCAGAACTTTTGACTAATGAAGTAATTTTTCCTACCTTCCATTCTTCTCGATTTTTACTATCTCCTTTTATCTGTACAATTTGTCCTACCTTCGGGATTAATTTTGCCGTGATTCTAGGTTCTTTAACAGAATGTCCGTATCGTTCACGCAAACTTTGCAAATATCGATTTGTGAACATGTCTTTAAATTCATTTAGAATAACTAAACCTCTTTTCCAAGCTTTGATAAGATCAGATTTTGTTGTAGTGCCTTGTACTAAAAGGTCTTCGGTGGAACCCTCCATCGTTATGCATTTTCCCATAGTTAAGAAATCAGATGGTTTTAAAATATGTATTAATTCAGAATCGACACAAGTTAGTGGTCTAGTATTGACAGTTGCTTCAATTTCTTTAATTAATGTGAACAATTGGCTATCTGACAGCATGTGCTTCTCCAATGTTCTTCGCATACAATTTTTTATTATTCCGATTAATCGTTCATAAAATCCCCTGAACCAGGGAGCTAGTTGGGGTATGAACCTCCAACGAATTTCGTGTTTAGTACAATAAGAATTTGTTAATATTTCTGACATAAGCTTAAAATTTGTAGCATTATCTGATGTGATTAACTGTGGCACACCTCTTGTCGATATCATTCTTCTCAAAGCGTGAAGTCCTTCTTCTGCTGTGAGGTCTTGAACAACTTCTAAATGCACTGCCCTGACTGCTAGGCAAGTGAAAAGTGCTATCCAACGTTTACTTGTATCATTTCCGTGTTTGATTAGTACAGGGCCCATGTAGTCTAGGCCTGTAAATGTAAATGGTGAAGTGTAATTTACTCTTTCAGCGGGTAACGCCGGGGTTGGTGGTAGCTTGAACGGCCCCCCACCGTGCTTCTGACATCTAGGACATTTCTTTATAATCTTCTGGACTTGGCGTTTCCCCTGTGGAATCCAAAAGGTTTGACGTATTATAGCGAGGGTGTGGTTGACACCTACATGATGATTGTCGCTGTGAGTCTGGTTGATAATTTTATTAGTGTAGTCACTATCCTTTGGGATAAGTATTGGGTAGCGTTGGTCATACGACCAATCCGTGTTCTTTAAACGTCCTTTGCAACGTAAAAGTCCATCTACGTCCTGAAATAGTCCAAGATTAATTTTTAAGCTTGTTTCTTTACCTTCTAGTTCTCTTGGAAAATGTTCGGCTTGTAATTTTCTAAGCTGCTTAATTTTGTCACCCTTTTCTTTACTTATGTCTACATTCATCTTAGTTTGGTTACTTGTACTATCTTGATTTCCTGCATCAAATGTATTTTCTGTATCCATTGTATATTCTTGTAACTCTTTCGAGAGACCTTCCCCCGCGCAAAGAGAAGAAACTTCTTTGGTTCCTGCTGGCCAGGAATCCGGATGTTGTAATACAAACTGAGGGCCAGTCAGCCATTTTAATTTATCTTCTTTGGAGCTGAATGGTCTTGTGGCAACATCCGCTGGATTTAGATCTGATGGAACATGTCGTATTATTAGGTTTTTATTCCTTTTAATTTCTTCGACTCTTCTGGCTACGAACGGCGTGAGAAGTTTGTCTGACTTGCACCAGTCAATAACAATTTTACTATCCGTCCATAACGTTTGACTTGTGATGTTATACTGCAAAAATTGTGTTACGTATTTGATTAGTCTAGCTCCAATTAATACGCCGAGTAATTCCAATCGTGGTATTTTCAGATTGTCTTGATCCTTCAAAGGAACTAGCCTTGATTTCCCTATGACAAACTGTATCTCCTTGTTGTTGACTATGTAGATCACAGCTGCATAGGCCTTCGTAGAAGAGTCTGTGAAGCAGTGAATTTGGCACGTACTTATAGTGGCGTCCCTGAAGTAACATCTGGGCAAAGATATGTCACGAACCTCATCTAATTCGTTACATATCTCTGACCAATCGGTTTTTAATGTCTCAGAAAATGGTGTATCCCATTTTACCTTATTCTTCCATAGATTTTGTATGAACAGTTTGCTAGACAACAGTGACGGTACAGCAAATCCACATGGATCATAGATTGACGCTATGATTTTTAAGACACCTCTTTTTGTGAATAATGGTTCATTAACGACCTTATCTTTCAGTTGAAGTGTGTCTTCCTTCAGTTTCCAGTTTAGACCAAGAATCTTGATCTTGTCTTCTTTGCAAGATTCAGGTACTTGTTTTATAAATTCTTCGGAATTGGAACTCCAATCTCTAAGATTCATGGATAGCTGGTTGAATGTCTTTTTAGAATTCTTATAAAGTTGAAGTGCTTCTTTTACTGTTTTTGTTCCGGTTACGACGTTATCAACGTATATGTCCTTAGTTAATTTCTTGACTTGTTCATCATCCGAACTTTGTAGGTGTAATCTAATTGTTGCATTAAGTAAAAATGGGCTTGATATAACGCCAAACGGAACTCTTGTGAATCTTAAATGAAGCAGATTTTCTTCTGTAGCAGGCTTCTTTGTACCTTTTAGCCACAGAAATCGAGTTACATCTCGATCTGATTTATTAAGTGCAATCTGTAGGAACACCTTCTCGACGTCTGCACATATACCTATAGGTTGACACCTGAACTTTACAAGTAATCCGGTCAAGTCCTCTAACATCATAGGTCCACAATACAAACATTGATTTAAACTTTTATTGTTTTTTGTTTTAGATGACGCGTCGTAGACAATTCTCATAGGTTTGTCAGGTACTTTTACTCCATGGTGTGGAAGGTAATGAATTGGATGTTTTACTGGCTGATCTCTCCAGTCAGGTGCGACTTCAATTATTCCTTTCATCATTTGGTTCTTCAATGTGTCTTCATATGCCAATAATGTGGATGTATCTAGCCGTTTCAATAAGTTAACGAGGCGACCGTAAGCCAATCCAAAATTCAAATCCAGAGCAAGGTGGTACTCAATCCAGGGCCAGGATACTGAGTACCTATTATCACATTACATAACATTATTAACATTATTTTTAGTATATGCGAAACCTGAATACAGTTTGTTCAGAATCAGTAACTGAATCGATTCCAATAATTTTTACACCATGTTATATTTTGTCCCAAAATTATTTAAAAAAGGTTACAAGTTGGACACCTATCCGCAATCATACACAACAAAGGTCATGGGAGGTCATAGCGATCAGCTGAAGGCGCACGCGGCGGCGGCGCACTGGCAGCGGGGCGCACAACGGGGGGCGGAGAACACAACCCCACCCACCCTTCAACAGTCGCACGCGCCTGTGTCACGCTTGGCGCTTAGCGACACAACGCGATACGCGAAATAGTTTAGTGTGTATGTGATAGTGATCGTGAAGAATATCGTTTTCGTAATCGTAGAATGTTATTATTTGCACCTAGAGCCTGCAAAGTGGTCAAGTAATGTGATGCTTTTCATCCACTTTGAACTTTAAGTCGTTGTCGTAAGTTGCAACAAATCGCATTAATCACATCTTATCCCTTAAGGCTGCATTTAAGAATAAAGTAACAATAACAATATCTACCTACAGTTAACCCTTACGACAATCCAAAGCCTGCAAGTGCGATGGAAATGTTACTACCAGTTAATTACAATGCCTTATCTCTTGTGTCCAGAACATTAGTTGTTATCGA
The DNA here is from genome assembly GCA_950005045.1 of Agrotis exclamationis. Lineage (NCBI taxonomy): Eukaryota > Metazoa > Arthropoda > Insecta > Lepidoptera > Noctuidae > Agrotis > Agrotis exclamationis. The sequence goes on along the minus strand of OX465436.1, from coordinate 11,039,150 downwards.
TTTATCCTTATGTCTATCAGGAAATTTGGTAGGACATAAAGCACGATTATGACCTACTTTATGGCAATGGATGCATTCCCTTTTCTTTCTACATTCTACAAAGGAATGTCCTATTCCAAAACAACCGTAACATCTATTTTTTAATAGGGATTTTCTTTCGTTAATTTCCTTGTATTTAGTACACTCTTCGTTGTAATGTGACTCTTTACAGAAGATACATTGAAATTTAGGCTTCTTTCTAGGTGGTCCCTCCTTCTTTGGGGCCTTCCTAGGATAACTTGCATCATTTGGTCCTTTCCCGCTATCACTCCTTTGGCTTCTCCTTTTTAAAGAATTCTTTAGGTATAATAACTTGCCAACATCTGGTAAATAGCGATTATGAATATTGAAATTAAATTCATCCCAAAACCGGTGCCATTCCAGAATGTTGCCTTCAAATTGTGATAGCTCTAATTTTGGTAATTTTCCTGTTAGAAAGCGTTCTTCATTTTTTTTGTTATTTGTTGTTGACTTTTCATGTTCTTCTAACTTTACTTTAAGTTCGCAGCAAATTTCTTCAGCTTCCAGTTGTATTGCAGAGATGGAAGAGATCTCGTCTACCTGTGGTTCGCTAACGAGTCGAAAATAGTTGTTCAGCTCCCTCTCCATCCGTTGAAGACATGTATGAAGTTTAGAGGATACCACTCTTCCTTCATGTAAGGTTAAGTCGTTTATTTCATTAGTGAGTTTAATCATTGTATCTCGAGCACATTCGGACAGAGTTTTTATTTTATCAGACAGGCCGCGAAGAATGAGGAGTACGGATTCCTCCATATTGGTGTCCTGCAATATAATGTTGCACTATCACGGCTACATGTTTTAATTATAACAACAAAATAACGTTTGTATTAATTTCTGAAATATTTCTGTATTAATTTCATCATTATAATTAATATTTGTTTGCAAAACTCATAATTTAATTGCAATAGATCACACATCAACATACAGAGTATTTTTAAAATTTTTCATTGCCCTTTCTGAAAATGGAACTTCTAAATCCAATTTTCCCTTAAGAAAAATTTGTTCATATCATTGAAATAAACATTTCCTTTCATATTTATTTAGGTATGTCATCCTTTACAGGTAAGTAAATGTCATTTGATATTTTAAGACTAGGAATGTTATACACCCTCAATCACCAGGCGCTCATAATCAATCATAGAATAGATAGTATGAGTGTTACATACACTCAATCACCAGGTGTACATAATCAATTATAGAATAAATAATATGAGTGTTACATACACTCAATCATCAGTTGTACATAATCAATTATAGAATAAATAATATGAGTGTTACATACACTCAATCATCAGGTGTACATAATCAATTATAGAATAAATAATATGAGTGTTACATACACTCAATCATCAGGTGTACATAATCAATTATAGAACAAATAATATGATTGCTACATACACCCAATCACAGGCGTACATAATCAATCATAAAATAGATAATATGTACCTGCCCATTATTTCAACGACATCACCAGTCTTACATGGTGTGCCCTCAACTGACACCGTTATGTACTTAAAGAGTACAAGAATTTATAATCTCTCTAGAATTATTTATTTGTATGTGTTGATGACACCTCTGCTAAGTCTCTAACGCTCTAGCTTAGTCAGTCAAGGAGCATTCGATTATTGAACGAGACAGCAGCTATAGGCACTCATCCATTGTGAAAATATGAGATTAAAAACTATTACTCACTTCAGATGTTATTAATTGTACTTCACTAATTCTATAGGTAGCTGTAGGTAATTTAATTTACTCCTTTTGTTGGCAATTATTTCTCCACTGATTAATTCTGGTCCTGTAAGAAGCGATTGAAAGGATAAATTATATAGTTTTTTATTATTTAGGTACCTACTTAATTTTCTTTACAATTTTATTGAATTTTCTCATTGCTTTATACAGGTGATCATTTTATTATAGTCAAATCTCGTGGGTAGTAGCACAATCCGTTTTTATGACACCTTCTTTTCAAGCGGGCGCTCGACGGCGCGTAGAACATAGAGTATAGTAAGGCGTAGCCCCCACAGACGAGATCCACTTACTGGCGCAGGCGTGGTTCATGACCGCCAACATTCAAAGGGATTTCGTCGAAAGAGAAGAATTTCCCTTCTCTCCTACCTGATTACGTGTGAATTTGAGTATATCAGAGTATTTAACAATTTCACTGAGAAATCAAATTCGAAATAGTAATAAACACATGTCTGAGTCATACTGACCTTAGTGTTCACTTAAACACACTTATTTTATTATTTACGTGGGGTAAATAAATAACTTTCGTTATTTTGTTATCACGACACCGGTAACGTTAACTTTTTGCAGTCATAAAAGTTTTTAAGCATAGAAGCAGCGCACAAAATGGCGAATGCTTAAGTTAAGAAAGCACGTCGCGTCGGTACCTGTTGACATTTTCCGTTTCCGTTTTACGATGAATATCCGTTTCGCATAAATAGACTTGTAACGTCGTATTCTTATAAATTAGTGAGTACTAATGATAAATCCTTGAGATAAATCATGAAACGAATTACCATACAACATTACTTAGTTTATTTCGCAAACAAGAAATAATCCTATCAATCTGAATTATATTTCAACAACGAGTAACGCCATCTAGCTTGGTGATCCGTCATGCCGATCTATCACCTTAAATTTTCAACACACATAACTAATTACCTGTGATAGTTAATCCTTAAATAATTACATTAACATTTATAATTATCGAGTCAGTATCAGCGAAACGTGTATCAAACCTATTCAACATTTTAGCATTTAATAATTTCATCAATCTTTACACTGTGTTTACACAGAGCATTCACAGATGGCAGCACTAGTAAGAACCCGACCATAAGAACTCAACCATAATATTAACCAATTTAATCTCTTTTAAATAATCCTTTGTATTGATTATTCTTCTCAGATCCCAGCATCTCCACCATGTCGCGGCTAGGCGTTTAGGAGGCCTAGCGCGATGGGATTAGATTATTTATATGGACTTTGTACCTGAGTTTCTTATTTGAGATTTGGTTTTCTGAGAAGAATCTTCAATAGTTAGGGAAGTCTGCTTCGCATTCATCGGTTGATTGTTCTTATCATTTAGTGCCACGTTCCGTCCGCCATCTGTTGGTTAAATTTAAATTGATTCCCACCATTTTAAACAATTGATATACACAATTACACATACATAGAATCATTTGTGGTGTCTCAGTTTTAGATTTGGAGTCACAGCCGTAGACCGAGCAATTCCCAGTCCACGGTCCCGGCACAACAACGTTACACATAGATACGTCCTGCAAGGATTAATTTTAATCACACTTGCTACGAGACTCATTCCCACAGCATATTAATTTAAAGCGGAGCCAGCACTGAAGCTACTGATTAACCCCTTGCTATCATATCTGGGTGCAGCGGAGCCAGCACTGAAGCTGCTGATTAACCCCTTGCTATCATTATGTGGGTGCAGCGGAGCCAGCACTGAAGCTACTGATCAACCCCTTGCTATCATATCTAGGTGCAGCGGGGCCAGCACTGAAGCTGCTGATTAACCCCTTGCTATCGTTATCTGGGTGCAGCGGAGCCAGCACTGAAGCTGCTGATTAACCCCTTGCCATCATAGTTATCTAGGTGCAGCGGAGCCAGCACTGAAGCTGCTGATTAACCCCTTGCCATCATAATTATCTAGGTGCAGCGGAGCCAGCACTGAAGCTGCTGATTAACCCCTTGCTATCATAATCTGGGTGCACCTCAGATCATTTCTTAATTAACTCTTCTGTATGTACCTAATAATGTTATACATACGAATCTCCGTTGTAGGTACCCTAATGTGCATACAACAGCAGATTACTTTGTGTTGGGACGACTTCGTATAGGAGCACCGACTGTCTCCCAATTGACTGATCACGGCCTTTCGCCCAGTCTTAATTTCACGAAGTTTCGCATTGCAACATCGAACGACTTGCAACACGAAAGCTCTCATAAATCCGACCCACATTGAGATCACCACAAACTCTTCAAACTCTTAGATCAATTAGGAAATTTAGAATCAGTATTAAGTGGGGAACCACTGCACTTATATTAGTGCTACCACTTAGCTTTGTAACTTTCCGGATGAGCGGCGGCCAGGCTGGAAAGGCTCCCATCAGCACCACCAACTTTTACTTTTCTTATTGAAAGGGTATTAAATAAAATACTCGTGTCATAGCCAAAAGGCGGTAAAGTGGCACAGGCTATATAGACACTACGTAAACGTCATAACCATGAATTGTAAGTACTTTTATCTGTGGCAATCCCTATGAATTCGGTGTTGCCAGCAAATCACCTCACGTTGATTAGTTTGATACATGTTTCGCTCCGATAATATTAGTCTAATTCTGTTACCTGTTTATTTCGCGGACTGCTCGTCGCGACAAGGACTTTTACAATTATATTCTTGCTGCTCTCACTCAACAAGCAGTTGTGTTACTGAGAAGTTTCTTGAACCACTTCTTCTTTCCATCAGAACAATAGACTAGTATTGGGTTTAAGGGGCACTGTCTTCTATAATTTTAATTATTCGTTGCCACGATGATAAATTTTGATTAAGATATTGTCTTGCTTTAATAGGCTATTTGACAAAAAAAAAACTTTAGTGCGTCAGTAAGATTATCAAAAAATATTCGCCTCGTGTTTTTTCTTTTTTTACGACTGCCAAAATTGATGGAGATACAACGCTTTCAAAATTGGCAATACGTCACAATTTAGTACAATTTCTACTGAATTCTGACGTCACCAGCCCCCACTCTCTAGTTTCGATGCGTTATATCTTGGTAAATGTTCATTGAATTTACAAAAGTAAAAACACGTGTCCGTTATTTCTCAAAACTCTAAATGCCGGACTAATTAGATTTGTGATATATTAATACTGTCAAATAGCCTATTGCAAATTGTTTTCCATAAGCTATCTTCACCTCAATTTCCTTACAATCCGCTTTGACAAGAAACTTGCAATATTTTTTACCCGACTGCGCGACGCAAAGGAGGGTAATGTGTTTATCAGTCTATGTATGTATGTATGTATGTATGTTTGTTTCTATGTGGCATTCTAGAGACCAAACGCGTAGGCCGATTTTGATAATTCTTACGTCAATCGATTCGTCTTAACCTTGCGAGTGTCACTAAAGACATGACAGTAATCAAAATTCACCACAGCGACAACCAGACGCCATATTGTCAAAATGAAAAAAATAAAAGTCGATGAACTATGTCAAGTGGGGTGTCGTTGAATAGGTATTTTAAAATCATCTTTAGGTTTCTTTTATAATTTTTCATTTTAAGTAATGGTTTATGATATATAACGATTTAAAGTTGTTTAACAAAACAATCATTCTCGCTACTTTTATTACTTATTGATTTAAGTTTTTATTTCAAGTATAAACGACATACAAACAAAAATAAAACAGTGAACAATGAATCGTAACTAAAAAGTGTAAAATAAAAAAATAATTTAAAGAAAAACAAAAAACCTGACTGCGTAAAAACTTATTTTGAAAAATACGTGAAAAAGTTAACTTTATAAAAACTAAAAAGAAAGAAACAAGCCCAACAGAACAGCAGGAAGAAGCAGAACAGAACGACTCACAGTCGGGGCCCCTTGGGAAGATTTGATTGGTAAAATTTGAATGGGCCCCGACTGTGAGTCGTTCTGTTCTGCTTCTTCCTGCTGTTCTGTTGGGCTTGTTTCTTTCTTTTTAGTTTTTATAAAGTTAACTTTTTCACGTATTTTTCAAAATAAGTTTTTACGCAGTCGGGTTTTTTTGTTTTTCTTTAAATTGTTTTTTCATTCTTATTTTTGAGGCGGGTGTTGTAAAATCATCAAATGAGTCTTCTGACTACTAAAAACCGCTTGAGAAATTGCTTAGAGTTTACAAAGTCCCGTAACCCATGCAAGTGTTTGGCCCTTTTTTTTTTTTTTTTTTTTTCGTGGTAAAATCATCAAATGAGTCCTCCCACCCCGGGCAGGGCGGGAGGGACTGTCAGACTTGTACTGACTAAAATCCACGGTGTCCTTCAATAGCCCGTTATGTCCCGGGGTCACGGTAATGAGATAAGTCCCGCAACCCCGGCAGGCTTTGGCCCTCTAGAGGGGGGCCCCGTCATCATGCTGACACTCCTTGAGGCGCGCGTGGAACACAACGCGCCGTCGACCCGGGCATGGTCCATGGTCGGGTGGCGAGTTGCCCTTTACTCGCCGCCCGCATGCCCGCGCCTACGGTGGCCGGAAATCGTCCCGCGACGTCCGACGCCGTGGGCGTCTACCACTGCGGCTGGGGCGGAGGGAGGACGCTGTCCTCTCTCTCTCGCGGCTCGCCTCCTCCTTCACGAGCATAACTGCTTCGCAGAAGGAGGCGACCGCTTCCCACTCCGTCTCGCCCCGCAGCATGGCCTCGACCAATGCCGGGCGCGAGAGGTATCCGCCTATCGCCGCCGAGAGGACACGGCGGTGCTCTGCCCAAGCGGGGCAGTCCTGCACCGTATGCTCCACCGTGTCCTCCGGGCGATCTTCGCAGTGGTGACACCCGGGCGTCTCTTCCCTCCTTATCAGACACAGGAACCTCCCGAAACTTCCGTGTCCGGTGAGGACCTGCGTCATGCGGTAAGTCAGGACGCCGTGACGTCTTTCCAGCCACTCCTCAAAGAGGGGTCTTACCGCCGCGATTGCGGCGTGCCCGAAGTGTTTGGCCCTGTGGGGCCTCCGTCCGGCAATTTTTTGACAGCTCTTTGAGGCGCACATGCATGCACTACGTTCCGTCGACCCGGGCCCGGTTCTTGATCAGGCGGCGAGCTGCCCATTACTCGCCTCCACCCATATTTGTCATCTACATCTCAATATACAACTAAGTCGCTGCACAAAAAACAACTTGTACCATCCAGCCATTCAGCGCTGTACATCTGTGTAGCGCAACTATTGCATATTTTGTATTGCAGCCATGACGCTCCCTGTTGTATGGATTCACACGAGCCAGGAATGTAAGTAAGTAGGTTTACAAACAGGATGGAAGCAGATCCGCAAATGGCTGCCGGAGCTAAAGTCAACGCCGCTATTTGTTTTGTGGCACTAACAAATTACATCCTAGGAAACGTGGTTTCGTTTGTTATTATTAAATCTGGTTGAATTAGAGGGAGTTGGACATTTTTGGGGGAAATATGAATATGTTTAATACTTGGTGTCGGTGGCAGAAAGAATTGTCCGTGACCTGGGAAAATGCGCTGGAAATTCTAACTATATAAAGCAATTTTGGAGTTGATATAAAATTAATGCAAGGAGATTTTAATGGAGTTTGAATCCGAAACAAAATTAAATTGGCCCACATTGTAGCAAAAGTCACTGAATGCATTATTTTTCTTGCTATCGTTTGAAATTCACTGAGACAGAATGATGATTTGTGGAGCAAGAAAGATAGAACGTTTTTCATTTTATAGGTACGTCATTCAAAATTCACACAATTAGATAAGAATAAGAGAGAGAAACAATACTGTACCTAGTCTATGTGGTATACCAAGGCCATAAAAAACACTCACGCTTGTGGAGCAAGAGAAAATGCCTGAACAAAAGATGACAACTAACGGTCTTCAAAATATATCCTAACAATACATTTCAAACGCGAGACAAAGTAAACGCGAAAAATAATCTAAAGGCCACCTTCCATTGTACCAACAATAAACACAACAAAGTAAACCCATCTCCCAATAAACCTCCATCATAACCAATTCAACGAACACCAGTACAAGTTAACACTCATCTTTATTCCGGCCGAGCGTACACCGTAAAGCACTCACAGCATCACCTCATAATAGCTGCATCCGTCGTTAAGGATTGACGTCTTTATTGCATACTTCTATTATGGGACCAACTACCTTTCAACGAGTACCAGCACCAATGAAATTCCCACCTTAACTTTAAAAATCTAGAGTTGAAATTCCAAGTGTGATCGCGCTATCTTCGCGTAGGGTTTGCAGTCGCGTAGGATCGCGCCGATACGGGCTGAAATATGAATATCGTGGTGTCTCCATTTGTGCAGTCCGGTCACGATTACCCTTATGTGCTGCTGAGGACTGAACGACTGTCTACGTTTGATGGCAAACTAGTGTAATGGCGGCGATATGTGGATCTAATGGCTGTGACCTGGTTTGTTAAAAGATGTTTTAAAAGTAAGTTGGTAAGTGAACTTTTGCGAAGCTCGTTTGGATTAAGGATAAAAGAGCAATGTGAGCATTCTTAAATGTAGACACTTAAGCCGATCCTTTTTATTGGCTGGCAACACAGCTTGTATTTTTTTTTCAAACAGGATTGTACAGACACCAGCAGGTCAACCTACCGCTATCTGTCAAATTTTACCAATCGAACATTAACCTTTCACTATTGTGTTAAGGTTGTAATCTATTAAAGAAATTTGACAGATTGAGGTAGGTTAATGTGCTGCCGTCTGTACTCAGCATAGGTACTTTGAATTTCCTAATCCACATAATTATAGTTGTGATTTTCACCAAAAAGTTAAGAAGTTCGGTTGCTAAAGAGACTTCTTTAGCAACTTTACACCCTTTCGTTTCGGTAATGATTAACTGCTATTGCTTTAAGCCAGGCACAAACCCAAATGTGCTGCTGCTGACAAATTCCAATCATCATCATCATCAGCCTTTAAATGTTCCCACTGCTGGGACACAGGCCTCCTCTCTGTGTGAGGGAGCAGGCCGTAATCTACCATGCACGCGGGCCCAGTGCGGATTGGTAGATGTCACATATCTTCGAATTTTTGGTTCTAGGACATCATGATGGTTTCCGGATTGGTAGATGTCACATATCTTCGAATTTTTGGTTCTAGGACATGCCGGTTTCCTCACGATGTTTTCCTTCACAGTTTTGAGAGCAGTGGTGTTAAAATAAATTACACAAAGTAATGCGCCTGACTGGGTTCGAACCCACGACCTACAACTCGTAAGTCGAGGCCGATACCACTGGGCCACCACTGCTCCACTGCTGACAAATTCCAATGCCTTGAGAAAATTCCGATAAAAACCCGACTTGAGAACTGAACCAAGAACCTCTTTAGAATAGAATTTTGACGGTGACTTCTCCCGTAAGGCACTGGTTAATGCCATGTTCGACATAATTCAAAATTAACGCGAGCTACTAATAATTAAAAAAGGGTGTGTTATTCAAATTATCTAATTTCAACGCGCCACAAACTAGTAAGTCAACATAAACCAAACTTCTAAGTTAAAACTAGAACTAAAACCAAACCTGCGTTACAATAATTGGCTAAAATCCCAGTACTAAATTCAAATTCTCTACTTTAAAAATAGCCTCAGTAAATCTGATTACCTTCGGGCACAGAATTGAAATTTAAAGTTAGGTAGGTGGTCAAAGCTGGAGGTAAGAGTCTTATGTTGGTAGCTAGGTACTTAGCTTCCCCACGAATCTGAAAAGCTTACTGGCTGAGTCCCTGTGAGGCCCCTAAGTCTATACAAACTAATGTTAACGTAGAAATGTTGATATTTCCATGAATGAGGAATGTTGTATGGAAATGTTGAATGTTTTGTTGTGCTGCATTTTTGAGTTCGGTTTATAGACTTTAATGTTTTTTTTTGCCAGCTAAATAAAATGTAAAAATATTTGGCGTTGGACCTCGTCACTTTACCGAAAGTTCCTTAAGGCAAGTTTGGAATACGACGTGCCCTCGACTCGGGCCTGTCCCTTGATCGAACGGCGAGCTACCCGTCACTCGCCATCTGGAAGCCCGCGCTTAGAGTCGCCGGAAATCGTTCCACGACACCGACGACGTCCGAGGCCCTGAGCGTCTATAATGAAATAACTAAAACATGTTGTTATTTACGTTTTTTTTCCGATGTCATTATACTTTTTCTTGTCAAACATATTTAATAGTACTTCAATGTAATAAATAGACACAATAGCACTTCGATTTCCTCCAACTTATCTTTTCCCAACCGTTTTAGGTTTGCCTTCAAATCTATCCAAATTCGCCTGGGGCTGACAGCTGGCCTCGGCCTCCCAATTACAGGAGATATCCTAAACTCGGTTGTTATTCCTACACTGTTCAGCTTCAGACTATTTATTACAGACTACCAGTACTAGGAACTGAATTCTTCCTTTTATTGTTCAAAGATTATTATGTAATTAAGAGAAAGTTAAACTTTTGATGAGGTTCTCTAAAAAGGTTGGACTCATTAAGTCACCCAAAAAAAAACTAATAATTCCTGACGGAAAAACCAAAATAAATACTTTTCGCCTTAGTTTCTATAAAAAAAAATAACCGAAAACAACCGCAAAAATGTGTATCCTAAATCTAAATATAAGTATCCTAAAAAATAATATAACATTTGTAGGTAATTTAACACATTTCTACGATTATTTTTGAATTCGGTTTGTTTTTTATTTTACCCATTTCAAATTCAAAATCCAAATTCTTGTCAAATACATAATTTCTTACATGTGCACTAGAATTTTGTAATCCATAGCACCGGTAATAACATCGTCCATGTATACAACAAGCTAAAAATGCTCATATTAAAAAAGAATTTTCCCAGTCTGTTCGTAAATGGCGGAGTTATACGCCAACATAAAACGCACTGCTCCAATGCAGATTTAACGAAAAGATCGTTAATATAGCGAATTATATTATATTAGATTTTTGTTAATTTTTCAAAAACCTCTTGTCTGATTTCGATAAAATTTTCATGGGACCATTTGGGAAGTACCCTTTCCAACAAAAAAATTCAACACGGAATTGCATAACTCCGTCGCTTGCCAATCGATTTGAAAAAATAATTTTTGCAAAAAAATACAAACATCCGAATTGAGAGCCGCTCAAGCTAAAGAAAAGAAATAATATTATATTAGAAGTCCCCAAGGCTAGTTGCTGTATGTCAGAAAACTGTTAAAGAATTAAGTAGCTGTGCGGCTTTTTAAACTCTTTCCCCCAGACCCACTTGTTTACAAGTCGGGGCTCGTTCTACACACTTTAAACATCTTGAAAACTTGTACGGCTTAGTAAACCAATTTTCCAGAAAAAATCAATTAACTATGTTCCATGAACAATTTTATGGCAATAATCACTCATTTATTAAAAACTTAATAAAATGAATTCTATAACACCACAATTAGTGTGAAATATCAAAGTACTACGTAATTATAGTTTGATTCGAGTCAGTAAAATGACAAGTGCAACTGTCACTGATACAAACAAAACGAAACAAACCTGAACACTGGAAATGTCATTTTACTGACTGGAATTAATAATCGTATTTTACATTTAATTTTTACAAGTAAGTACTACATTTTATATGTGTTATCTTTCCTACGTAAATCGATCATCAAACTAAAATTCATAACAACATCGTGAGGAAAAATACCAATTTTTTTTTTCAATTTTGTTCTTGTTTTAGTTTTGCAAAACAAAAGTGTTTGCGATATACGCCCCTGTTAAATAAAAATATAATGCAAGCTTTTTCCCGCGGCTTCGCTGGCGTCAATTTAGAATTTGACAACCAATTCGGATCGTACATGTGGCGCCATCTATACGCATGTCAAGGTAATTGTTGTTTCTTATATATCCGATATCCGTCTCTAGTGCAATACGGAAAATTGGGAGGACTCATTTGATGACTTTAAAAAAAAATAAGGCCTGAAAAGGTAACAAACAAACTTACTTTCGCATTTATAATATTATTAATTAGGATTAGCATATTATGATGTAGGTACATTACTGGAAAAAACATAATTAAGTATTTGAATCACAATCAATTGAGATACTTTTTGTGTGCTGACAAAATACGATTCTCCCATAGATTTTGTATGACAAAAGTATGACGTCACTAATTTATGAACTCAATGATCTTACTATAATTGATTTCAGAACTACAAAAAATCTAATTTAACAGTTTTTTTTTTTTAATTAATCGGGTTTCTAGCCTAAAATAAAGTGAGTTTTAGTGAAACTGTGTGGGAAAAAAAACTCAATTTATTCCATTTCCTGAAAACATAAAATACTTGTATTGATTTGGTTTAGCAACTTAGCAATTTGACACGTTTTCTCATAATATAAAAAATGAAAAATTATACTTAATATTATAAAGCTGAAGAGTTTGTTTGTTTGAACGCGCTAATCTCAGGAACTACTGGTTCGAATTGAAAAATTCTTTTTGTGTTGAATAGACCATTTATCGAGGAAGGCTATAGGCTATATAACATCACGGTATCACCAATAGGAGCGGAGCAGTAAAGAGAAATGTTTCAAAATCGGGAAAATGGATTCCATTTCGAGAGCTTCCGTTGCGTGCGCTGCGTAAACGGTTAAAGATACGCAAAAATAATGTACTACGGAATTATTCCTGATAAAAAGTTCTAAAATAAAGTCCGTAAGAGCATACATTTATCTTTTAAGGTTAAGTCATTATAACCTTTTTTATGGAAATCAAATTTGATTTTAAAGTAATGCATTACTTGCGAAGGTATTTTCATTAACACAATATTAATCCTAATAATAACCTGATGGGATAGGATGGGATAGGATGGGATAGGATGGGATAGGATGGGATAGGATGGGATAGGATGGGACAGGATGGGATAGGATGGGATAGGATGGGATAGGATGGGATAGGATGGGATAGGATGGGATAGGATGGGATAGGATGGGATAGGATGGGATAGGATGGGATAGGATGGGATAGGATGGGATAGGATGGGATAGGATGGGATAGGATGGGATAGGATGGGATAGGATGGGATAGGATGGGATAGGATGGGATAGGATGGGATAGGATGGGATAGGATGGGATAGGATGGGATAGGATGGGATAGGATGGGATAGGATGGGATAGGATGGGATAGGATGGGATAGGATGGGATAGGATGGGATAGGATGGGATAGGATGGGATAGGATGGGATAGGATGGGATAGGATGGGATAGGATGGGATAGGATGGGATAGGATGGGATAGGATGGGATAGGATGGGATAGGATGGGATAGGATGGGATAGGATGGGATAGGATGGGATAGGATGGGATAGGATGGGATAGGATGGGATAGGATGGGATAGGATGGGATAGGATGGGATAGGATGGGATAGGATGGGATAGGATGGGATAGGATGGGATAGGATGGGATAGGATGGGATAGGATGGGATAGGATGGGATAGGATGGGATAGGATGGGATAGGATGGGATAGGATGGGATAGGATGGGATAGGATGGGATAGGATGGGATAGGATGGGATAGGATGGGATAGGATGGGATAGGATGGGATAGGATGGGATAGGATGGGATAGGATGGGATAGGATGGGATAGGATGGGATAGGATGGGATAGGATGGGATAGGATGGGATAGGATGGGATAGGATGGGATAGGATGGGATAGGATGGGATAGGATGGGATAGGATGGGATAGGATGGGATAGGATGGGATAGGATGGGATAGGATGGGATAGGATGGGATAGGATGGGATAGGATGGGATAGGATGGGATAGGATGGGATAGGATGGGATAGGATGGGATAGGATGGGATAGGATGGGATAGGATGGGATAGGATGGGATAGGATGGGATAGGATGGGATAGGATGGGATAGGATGGGATAGGATGGGATAGGATGGGATAGGATGGGATAGGATGGGATAGGATGGGATAGGATGGGATAGGATGGGATAGGATGGGATAGGATGGGATAGGATGGGATAGGATGGGATAGGATGGGATAGGATGGGATAGGATGGGATAGGATGGGATAGGATGGGATAGGATGGGATAGGATGGGATAGGATGGGATAGGATGGGATAGGATGGGATAGGATGGGATAGGATGGGATAGGATGGGATAGGATGGGATAGGATGGGATAGGATGGGCCAGCGCCGGTAAAGGCAGGATGGGCCAGCGCCGGTAAAGCCTGCCGGGGTCGCGGAACTATCGAATTACCTTGACCCCGGAACGTAAAGGCCTATTATAGGATTTATAGGACACCGAGGATTTTAATCAGTACAAGTCTGACAGTCCCTCTTACCCTGCCCTTGGTAGGAGGACTCATTTGATGATTTACGTAGGCATATTTATGTATGCTCCAGAATGATGGCTAATGTTGTTAATAAAGAAGCACTACATTGTTGAGTTCCGACCTCCACGCGAACGATGTCGCGGGCACAGCTAGTAAATAAAATAAAATAAAAAAATTATTAGACGTGTTTACGTCCGTTTTGTACTAAAACCACTATCGGTGAGTGCGTTTATTTTTCTTGACTTGGGGGTACATCAACATAACATTGTCGTCCGCAGTCGTCCGTTAAATCTTTCTCATTATTAATTTAAAGTTCCGTAAAATTATAACATACTAAAAAACACAAGAAAGTATAAAAGAACTTGTCTTTCAGAAGTCGGTGCCTTTTTTTCCTCTTAATATTTTGTCACATATTTCCGTTTCATTTATTAATTTACTATAAATCATCATCATCATCATTTCAAGTCAAATATTGGCACTGTAAAAAATGTTTGATTTGGAACATCCTTGTCGGCCATTTCGAAATTGTTGTTTTTGTTATGTCTTGTGTCTTGTTTTTTTTTTCTTAGCCTGTTGTGTCCCACTCCTGGGCAAAGGCCTCTCAATTTAGAAAATAAAATGAAATGCTCGTGTCAATGCGTGGGATTCCAATTATCTTGTACAAATGTCTTTATGTTCTGTCATTCAAACCTCGTGCTGATTTCTATGTCAGTAATGGAATATTATGTATCTACGAGCCCGTTAGGCGATATAATCCAGGCGGGAGAAAGGCATAGCATCATTCCTGTATATTACAAATTAGTCTAAATGAAAAAGAAATGTCGGTTTGCCAGTCTTCTTTATCCACCTACGTGAATTCAATTGCATATGACCCAATTTTTAAAAGAAAATTTACGTATCCAGTGAAAACACGTACCCAAATCGATGAGAATTTAAATTCGCATCTCAGTCTCCAATTTAAAATCGTCTAAACCCGGTATCTGAATTATAAAATTTGCTGACCCATTAATATTCATCTCGACTAAAAAGTGCCGGTGAGGTTCCGTAGAGTGGCGCGGGGCTGCGCAGCGAGCGCACCGCCGCAGTTGCTGCACGAATTGCATTAAGCAGCGCGTCCCCAGACTCGGTTAATTTGTTGGTCACCGCTCGTTACCATTTAATTCGCATCCCTCTAGCCCAGATCGCGGCTCACTTTACCAGATTATCATCCAATTTAGTCCACCCGCTCGGATAAACGAAGTCACTCGATATGAAAAATGTTGTAATAAAAAATCAGGTCGCCCTTGCGGCTCTCCTGCTTTCAAATTTATAATAGACTTTTGGATTGCGGCTAACGAAATTTGTTATCAATCATTATCCCATTTACATAGACGGAGAGGATATTATTAAGGCGAGTGGCTTAGAGAGAAAGGTTTTTCATTCTATTTTTATATGAAAGGCTACCTGTTTTAGTTTTGAATCCCTTATAATGAGATTGAGTACCTTAGATGGTTGATAAACTAATTCTATGGAGCACTATAATATGAGCTATAAATCTCAATGCATTTTGTAAGTTACCACAAAAGTAACGATTTCCTGCCACCTACACGGTGCGGTTCACGCCATCATTCACCACGCGGGCCCATTCACCGCACATCTGCTTACGACTGTCTAGATAATTCAACAAAGCGTGCGCCCCAATTTTCTTGCAGCTCGGAGTCAAAGTTGTGCGGTGTGGCGTACAATGGGGCCATCTCGCTCGTAGGTAATGCGACACCGCCGTGCGAGGGATTCCCGGCTCGAACCCACGCGACAAAGCAGCCACTTACTCCGTGTACCGTTTCGCCGTCTTCTCTGAATGCGCCGAGAAATCTCCCCGCTGAAGATCCGCGCTCCGACATGCATGTTTGTGTATCCATTTGCTTGCACCGAATGCCACGGTAATGGATTTTTTAAGGCACGATATGTAGATTGAATGGATGTTTACCTGGAGATGAAATCATGCGACTTCGGTTGAAGGTTCGTATTGGTGGTGCAATTTTCATATTCCATTGTGAGGTTAGATTAGTTTCAATGTGGCTGTGCGGAAAGAATTGACTGGCTTCTTTAAAATTGTGTTTGCAAACATAAGGCAAGTCAATTACAGAAAAGAAACTTTCTTACTGCAATGACAAATCAACTCCCTTGACGGAATTCATATTGAAAACATAATATCCAAAACCAAGTCATATTCTCTAAACATAAGAATTTAGTATATTCTGTTTCAATTTATAACAATTCTCTACAATAAATTATGTAGAAAGCCGTTCCAGTCTATATTCAAAACATTTCAGGTGTCTGCAATACAAATTGTTCCTGCAAAGACATTAAAATGTAAATCCGTTTATACTTAGCTATGCAATGTGCCCATGTGCACTGTCTATGCAAAATGCAAATAACTGAATTATTATACAATGTATTTCTTCAGCGACATCGTCTCTTATAGTCTGGTGGGTTTAACACTACTCAATATAATTATGTAAGTTTTGATTTGCATTATTCATGTTTACAGTTCATAATTATTCTCCATTGTAAAAAGTAGACCAGGCCACTTTCGTTCTTCCTTATAAGGTAATGCTTTTAATGAGCATTTCAGTATCCAATATAAAGTATTGTCATCACCATCACTCAACTTAACCCATCCCTGGACATAAGTAGACGACAATCCCCACTTTCATATACCTTTTTATACATTTATGTATTTCTTCATTAAGGGGATGTATTTTCCCATAATTACAAAAAAAACACTCGTTTTTCCAATTTGTTCACATAAGTTAATCTTACTAAAGTCAGCACTGCCGAACTCATAGACACGTCTTTTAGCACAGCCAACTATTCCATTATTATTTATGATGTAAAATCTGAATTCAACAGTGAGTTCTGCGCTCACCGAATTAGGTAGACCGCTGTATTTGTCTAATGCAATCCCACGAGCGATACACGCTCGGAGCGAAATAAATTGCCGTAAAATAAAATGCAAGTTGCTTGCACGAGCATTATATCCCAGGTCTCTCTTGCTATCCGTGACGTCGAGACTAACCGCGTTTTTGTTCAATTTACTTGCATGTTAACGGAACATTGTAAATTATGGAATAGTATCGGATATTAAATTAATGGGTGTTTGGTATTGGACATGGATTGACATGCGGTGATAGTAGGATGAATCTAGGAAGACAACCGACTAGGTGGACATAACGTTCTCATTAAAGCGGTAGGTAGAAATTGTACAGTCGCCAAAAGAGGATTAAGATTTGTCAATGGGTCGCTAAAGGTTGAAAAGAGAAGAAAAAGAAGATAGGGATTTAGGGATAATGAGAGCAGTGAAACGGATCTCACGGTTGATGCCTAATACATGATCACAGCAGGACCGCGCGGATTGGCGGCGAGTACCGCTTCTCCGCGCGGTAATCAGTCAGTACATTCGCTCTGCCTCTGTCCGAATGGAGTGTCAGTGGATGGACGACTACCCATATCATGAATGAAAACTCTTCGTGGCTGCAGTGTGCGTGCTGGCAATTTTTTATTTTTTATATTTACGATACGCTCGTGTTCGATTACCGCCTGATGATAAGCTATGATATGGTCGAGGTAAAACGCGCTTGCCTAAAAGTAAGAAGCAACATATTCACTCGACTGAAAAACTGGTTGAGGAACAAAAATATTCATCCATCAAAACATTCAGATTAAAATATTAGTAAGACTGCGTCTCAAGATTCTTGCGGGTATTTTCATGTGAATATTGATTTGCTCGTTAAATATTATAAAGGTACCTTTCGAATTTAAAGCTTTTAATCATTACCTAAGTACACGGTTCAATGAGAAATGCTACAAGCCTAATGGCTAATCCAGCTCTTTGAAAATTGTTTTCAAATGCCTTCATCTTTTTCGATGGTACTTACAAAAATATTTCAATACATTTCAAAAACTGAATGAGAGGAATAGGTACTCATATTTAAAAAAAAAATCTTTTGTATCGAATTCAAGATATTACTTGAATACAGGTGGATTATTATAAGTAGCCAATGAACTGTTATATAAGGCCTTGCTTAAATGAGTACACAATAAGACGAAGACATACTATTTATGTCTGAGTGAATATTAAAACTTAATAGACTAGCTATTATATGTCTATATCTAATAGGCAGATACACTGAATACTGAGTCGACCTAAGTTTCTCAACAAAAATGTTGGTGTGTAAACTTAAAAGCTTATGGCTGTAGTGATTAGCTAGGAAATGGACATGCTTATTCAGCATGTGTATATAATTGTTTCTTCTATTAGACAATTTCTCAAAATATGGAAAAGCACACAAAATAATTTTATGACAATCTAGTTTTAACAACTCTGAAACACAGTCAGTGATATCTTCTTTTTTAACCTTAGAACTATTACCTATAAATATAGTGATAGTGGTATTAGCATTACATGTAGTTTTTATGACTGATGACATTATTTGTTTATAGGTTGACCCTGGCATACAATAATTTTGAGTGTTATAGCTCAGATTGTTACTTATTAATTTACCTAACCCTCTACCAATACTATCAGAAAACATAATTGAATTGCGGTCATCCTGAATAGAAGGAGGTACAACACTATTCAGCTCGGGCTGAATGTTATTATTATACACAATATCTGGAAATGATTCTTGACTGAGGTTACAGTCCTGAGGACTCTCAACCTGGGACGGGTCCTCCGTTGCCTCAGGCTGGAGAAACCCAGGACGGGACTCTGTCTGACAGGTACAGAGAGTGTTCCTGAGAGTCAGCAAGTCCAATTTGTCCACTAAATCATTAGTTGCAAGAATATGCTCTTTTATTTGATTTTTGGAGCTTTTATATTTATTACATAAAGATTTAAGAGAATTATTCAAAACTTCGATTTCTGATTGTAACCGCTGAGTGTCTATGTTATATATATTTATACTATCTTCCAATTTTATCTGATAGTTATTTAGCTTATTTACTAAAGAAACACGCTCTTTCCTTAGTTGAATATTTTTGGAATGGTGTTTCTGATTTTTCTTATATTTATTACATTTTTTAATGATTTTATTTATTCTTGCATATTTTTTTACTTTATTTTGACTAATTTTATTATAGTTGTTATGTTTCAAAATAGAATCCTCTGTAAGGTCAATTGTTACAATAGGGTGAGGCTGAGGGTTGAAAGTTGTATTTAGTAACTCATTATATAAAAAATTTGTTTCATCAATCTGAGCATGTTCCTTTTTCTTCTCCAATTTTAAAATTTGAGAGTTGGCATGGTTTAATTCATCCTCCAGGTCCCTGATTTTGCACAAAGCCTCCTCATATAGATTGCTACATGTATGGAACCCATCTGTGATTTCCTTCAGACGATCCCGTTCATCAACAACATGTACATATTGTTGATGAAGGTCCACTAGCTCCCGCTTTAAGTTTGAGTTTTTGGTGTTAATATTAATAACTTCCTCCTCGCTCTTCTATCTCCTTAAACAGTTGTTGACATTGGAGTTTTGAGTCTTTTAGTTCTTGGAGGGCCGTTCTCAATTTGAGCTCTAAATCCTGGGCAGTAGCCTTTCGGGTCATCACAGGCATGATTCCAAGATGTAGTGGTTACTGAAAAATTATGAAAAGGAAACAGTGAGAACCGATAGGGTAGACGGATAAAGGAAAATTAGAAATGGAAAGGGGGAAAAGAAAAAAAAAACAAAAAGCCAGTAAAGTTTAAGTTACACTGACAAGAAATGAGGTAGGCTGTTATTTATAGGTTTAAAAGGTTAATACTATGTAACAGAAATGTTTAACTTTATTAATTTTAGCCTTAGAGATTTACTTTTTCATACATGTAGGTAAAAGAAAAAAAAAAAAAAACTATTTAAACATGAAATATTAAAGATTGTTACAATTTAAATTTACACAAATAATCGTTACACTTAATCAGTAATATTGGCAATAAATTATGAACTTTGTTGTTCACATTTACTTTAAAATACCTAGTTAGTAGTTGGATTAGTCAACAAGAGGACTTTGACCCTATTTTAAACCAACAAGAATATACCAGAATTGGCATGTACGTGATAGAGAAATGATTTCTGAAATTTGTGTGCTATGCTGTTATTAAAAGTAAACAATACTTCCCCGTATATATCCGTATTAATCCTGAGTTAGAACGTCAGCTGTTATTTGTAGGTTACCGGTAACTTTTTATCATCGAAAACTTTACCAATCTTCCGGAAAACAATTTTAATGACTATTTATACATCAATAATACGTTAGCATTTATAATTACACCGGATTATAACAGTATTACTTATTATTTTAATTTTAAAATACGGAGCACAATTTTGACATGTCACTCGGGCAGTGTCATAGATGATCCTGATGATGATACTCCACACGTACGGGTTTGGTGAAAAAAAAAAATTTGAGTTTCAGTTCTAAGTATGGGGGGTACCCCCAAAATTTGTTTTGTTTTTATTTTTGTGTTAAAATCCTAATGCGGTTCACATACGAGTAATACCCCTACTTACCAAGTTTCAACAGGATAGCTTTCATACTTTCGAAGAAAAGTGGCTGTGACATACGGACAGACAGACAGACAGACAGACATGACGAATCTGTAAGGGTTCCGTTTTTGCCATTTGGCTACGGAACCCTAAAAACATATTCATCTAAATCCGTTTAGTAGTTTTAGCGTGCACAGGAATAAGACACCAATCTTAAGAAACTTTAGTAAGACATCTATAGTCAGAGAGACAGTACGGTTTCTTTACCTAAACACAAAATTTCAATAATTACTATAATTTTGGTACAGCAAATCATTTATTAGGATTGCCAAAGTATTGCCCTAATTACATAGCTTCTAATTGCCCGTGAAACCGCATTTTGAACGTACAAAATGATGTTTTCAACGAGATACATATATCGAGTGGATTTTCATCAGCCAGGCAATTCGTGTTCATCGGCAGTTTCATTAGAAAACTTCATAATAAAAGAGTGTATCCTCGCGTGGCAGGGTGCACTTTATTGTGCCGCATGGTTGCAACCACAAATACACTGACATATACAATGAAAAGCTCCTCATAAAAACTGACAAATTCTTAGTATTGTAGTTTCATGTGTAAAGTGAAGATTTTGCATATTTTGAATAAAATAAAAATACGAATTTTTTGAATAAGAAAGAAAGAAAGAAAGAAAGAAATAACATTTATTGGTACAGACACAGGGCATAGCACAATAATAAAATAAATTAAAATGAACAAGTGATTAAAAAAAAAAATGAATAAAAATAACCTAAAACTATTGGTACGAAATTGTTTGCCCCACGGCTGCTCCAAACAGGCCCAGTTCAGCATAAATGTCAGGCAACTAAGTGCCTGACGCTGGTTTTCAACTGGACCTGGTTGAGAGGTGTATACAACGAACCAGTTATGTGATTGTGTGTAGGTATACTAATACTTAAATAGGTAGGTATGTATAAATATATGTTATAATATAATATGTTATGTGTGACAATTAAGAAATAATACCTACATAAAGAGTTTAATCATAAATAAATCCATAATGAGTATAAAATAGTAGGTACCTACAAAAAAGAAGAATGAATATTTCGCGCGTGCGATCCGGTGCTTATCAAATTGTTATCAGTGGTTACCCTCGGACAATGCGCTGCAAACAGCGGACCGCAGCGGACGGTCGCACGCTTGACACGTTATATTCTTTTACGACAGAATTGAATAAAAGGAATTGAATAAAAGGAAATTGCGAAAAAGTAAACTAATAATAGTTGAGATTGAATTTAAAGAGAATAACTTGAAAAGTTGTAAGTGCTAAGGTGAGTCTATTTTTATACTAATTAGGTTTACAGCATTGTATATTGATTTTAATTGATTTTTATCGTGGTATAACGTAAAATTTCGAACAGCAAACGGAATACAAGGAACGGAGAAATATGTGGGTATATCTATATATAGACGTGGCGTGATTGGATGATCTGTAAATATTGTTTTTTTTTTTTTTTTTGGTAGATCTCCTATACACGATTGCACGTATCTCAAGACGGCAGCCAATAGCCTTGGACGGAAGAGGCAGGTAAAGAAGCATACATCGCCGCGCAAGCGACAGCAGTCATCACGAGCTTTTCAAGGGCACACAAGAATTTAATCGGCATGGCAACAATTTGTATTATTTTGTGAAGTAGGTACAAATCATATTATTGAGATATTATGTTGAACCAAATCCAATTTTCGTTGCGCATCTATCAAATACTGCCGCAGACGGGTTCTGAAAGTGTGAATCGTGCCTACCACCCTTATTGGTGGTGGAATATTGTTCCAAACCTTCGATGCAGCGTATCTAAAACTGCCCCTGAAAGCAGCCGTCTTGTGAGACTGTGTTGCTAGTTGCTGTGCACAGAGGCGTGGAGCGCAATCGCGTCTACTGGTCATCCAACACAGCTTATCATATAAGTATTTCGGTTTCTTATGCTTGATTACACCGAAAAGTAGGCATGCCAGGTGTAATTTTCGCCTTGACTTCATTTTTAGTACGAAGTGTTTGTTAAGGAAGGGAGTGATATGGCTTCTAGGAGGAACCGAATAACAGAAGCGCGCGCACGCGTTTTGGACTCTTTGTATAAGCCGGTCTGTACGAGCTAGCAAGCGAGGTCCGTAAACTGTGTCAGTGTAGTTTAATTTTGACAGAACAAGGGTCTCGACCAACTACTCGCGAAGCTGCTCAGACAAAAAAGGCCTTATTTTGTACAATAGTTTCAACCTATAGAAACAGTTTTGTACCGAACTGGCAATATGTTTCTCGAATCTAAGGTTGTAGTCCATACATAGACCGAGGTTGCGTGCTTCGTTAACTCGGTCAATAGGTTCTCCCATGAGAGATAGGTTCAAAACTAAGGGAACCTTCCTTAACTGCTGTTTTGTACCAAACAACATATATTTGGTCTTTGCCGGGTTTAATGCCAAGCAGTGCTCTTCTGACCAGGTGGCTATTTTATTTAAGACATTATTTAAACGCTGAACTGCCGAATTGTAGTCTTCTGGTCTAAAAGATAGGTAGATTTGAACATCATCAGCATAGATGTGATATTTGCAATTCTCAAGGCACTTAATTATGTCTGCACAGTAAATAATGAAAAGAATTGGTCCTAAAATCGAGCCTTGAGGAACTCCCCTTTCCAATGAAGCTAGAGCTGAAGTCAAAGTAGTACCGTCATCCAAGCGCAACTCAACGAATTGTTTCCTGTCACTGAGGTAGCTGCGGAACCATTGTATAGCATTGTCATCAAATCCGTAGTATCTAAGCTTAGACAGTAACAGCGTTATATTTAAACAGTCAAAAGCGCGGGAAAAGTCAAGTAGCACCATCAGTGTACACATGCCTTTGTCTTGTGCTGATATAATGTTATCAGTGACATCCAATAATGCCGTAGAAGTACTGCGTTGCTTTCTGAAACCGGATTGTAAGTCCGGTAACAGTCCATTTTCTTCCAAGTACCGAGTTAGCTGAAGGCACACCACTCTCTCCATTACCTTTGACAAACAGGGCAGTATGCTTATAGGCCGCAAGTCTTTAATTTCCGTCGGGTTTGAATTTTTTGGTATAGGTCTGACAGTGGCAATCTTCCATTGGCTGGGAAACGTAGAAGTCCATATTGAGTAATTAATAATAAATGTGATAATCTCCAATGTAAGTGGCAAAGTTAGATTAAGTATATTTAAAGTAATGTGGTCGCAGCCTTCCGCATTTGATTTTAAATTAGAAACAATTCTCGAGATTTCATCTTGGTCCACAGGGGCAATGGTGAAAGTTGCGTCGCTAAATCTGTGGGACTCGTAGTACGTTACAAGCGACGCGCTGGCCACCGGGTTGCCAGGAACATTTAAAAAGTTACTATTTATTAAATCTGGGTCTCTAAAGTGTGTTGGCAGGTCTTGACCGCGCTTAGAGGAGGAAAAGGTGGATTTAATGTTTTTCCATAATAATTTAGGATTTTTTATTTTATTGTTAATGTTGTAGGTACCTAAAGTATGCAGTTTTTTCATGGTACAAGGCGCTTTCCACTAAAGATTTTAACTGTTTATAATACTGTTTTTTTGGTTCTGTCTTGGTTTTCCTATACGTAGCCAACGCTTTGTCCCGCAGCCGCATCATGAGCCTAATAGTGTCAGTGATCCAGGGATACGATACTTCCTTTATAGTACAGGTCTTGATTGGTGCATGTTCGTCAAATAATGATTTTATACGCTCATTGAGACTATAAACCATATCATTTACATTTGAAAAGTCAGCAATATTTTCCAAGTTTAATTGAGACAAATCCCTATTAAAACTGTCCTTACAAATATCTTTGATGGGCCTGTATCTTGCTACAAATGGTTTAAATTTGTCACGTTTCAAATGGAACTCGCTGACTATGAAGGCATGACCAGTACATGTTCCAAATGATTCCACATTCGTGTATCTTGCGCTAAGGTCTGTGCACAGAAGGTCAATAAGGGTTTCGCTTGTATCAGTGAAATGTGTCGGCGAAGTGACTAATTGAGATAGGCTTAAAGAATTCAGAAACTCGAGTACCTTTTTGGCTTTGTGCTCGTTGGTATTTATCATATTTACGTTAAAATCACCGAGCAAAATGTAGTGATCGCAATGTCCTAAAGCAGCAAGAGAATTCGTCAGAGCATCCAAAAATAAATCAATATCAAACCATGGTGGTCGATAAGCTGTACCGATAGCAATTCTCTTACCTGCCATGGAATACGTAAGCCACATTTGCTCGACGGATTCGAACCTGGGGTCAATCGGCCCGGTATATGTTCGCGCACTCAAACCTCGCCGCAGGTAGAATCCGACGCCCCCACCACGGCCGGCGCGCACGCACGCCGGCCGCGGCACGTGTCGCAGGTGATAGCCGGGCAACGCAGGCGCGCGCGCCTCCTCGCCCGAGCGCAACCAAGTTTCGTTTATAGCCAGCACATCGAAATCGTACTTGCCAACTGCACAAATAAAATCGTCATGACCTGTTCCCAGAGAACCGGCATTAAAAAATCCAACTCTGAGATACTTGTCTTTTTTAGACATTGTTAAAAAATATTAGATCGAGTAGGTATAAACATTTCATAAATAAATAATAATAATTTTCCATTTCAGTAAAAAAACATTCATTAATTTTTAATATAAATTTGGGTAAAATCTTAATTATTATTTCGTAATTTGTGAAATAAATACGTAAGTGATGATAATTTAAAGGTAATAGAAACTTAAATATTAAATCAGATAGAATAGTAAATATGAAAGGTAAATGTAAGTGTATGTAAATATTGTGTGTGAGGACAAAATAACTGTGATCTAACCGGTTCGAGTAGTGCACTCTGTAACGCGCGGCCGTGAGACAAACACGACAGTTGAAAATTACAACATAAACATAAACAGCGACCACCACGCCACATTTACATAATTTTGTGACATACTGTGTGTTAAAGGCATTTAAACAATAAAACAAAGGTTTAAAATAATAAAAAGTGAAAAAAATAAAAATAAGAGAAACAAAATTAGGGCAAATCGTGGTTATTTTAAACAGTAGGCAGTATGTGTACGGCTGCAAAAACGCGATGAATATCAGCCTCGCTGCGGATCTGGTGAACAGAGTCCCCGGCCTTGTAGCGGGCGAGTATACGGCCTCGCCTGGACCATACGTATTGCCACCCGAAGCGCCCACCGGCCTCCCGCGCCTGCCGAAACAACTCCCGATTGGTCTTCGTAAGGCGCTCGTTGATATAGATGCGCGAGGCCGGACCAGGCAAGTCGAGGTCAGCCGAGGTCATACCACGACGCACTCGGGCGGCTTCCACCATCTCGTCGCGTACCGTAAAACATGGCAACTTTGCCCTCGACATATGACTTTGCCCAGTTGTGTATTTTTTAAAAAACTTAATACATACCAAATTTGTCTATAGTTAGTAAGAACATTTTGTCTATGGTAAAAAATTCATCATTTTTCTGGCAACACTGTGTGACGCACTGTCACAGATGTTGCTTCAGTTGTCTGTCAGACGTCGTTGAAGTTAGAGTGTTTTTTTGCGGGCAAAATCTTTTGAAAAAACTTTTTCGAGAAGTGCTACTTGGAGTTATCGCAGGTTAGTAATTTTTATACATCCGTTATTACATTGGAAATGAATAATATAGACTAGCTTTCTTCGCTAAATGCGTCATATAATCGTAAAATATAACGGTGGGCAAAGTCGGAAGCATATTTTTTTGATATCGTTGACAACATTGCCCAACGTTTCTTTTTCACTAGGGTTGTCACCTGAGAGACATTTTTTAACCGAGTAAAAAAAGGAAGGTTCGGATTTGATGAACAGTTAGTAATGTTGGTAAACATATAAAGTTTAAAAACACAGTCGGGATTTAGAAGATACGAGGGCTCGTTTCTTCCAAATCCTGACTGTGTTTTAAAGTTTCTTGTTGATAGGTTTTAGGTTCTTAAAAACTATATGTATTTACATCGAAATCAAACTACCTAGGTACTCTTTTTTTACCGCTACCGCGATAAAATTCATAAAACTTTTTTTAAAAATAGTTTTCATTTTACCCTTTTTAGTTCAGATACTCAACAAAAATCTTTGTATAATCGGCGTCTTTAGAAATATTTAATCCAAGACAGCAACAAAAACGGATCTATGCAGTCAACGTCACGAGATATTCATGATTGTTATATACTAAAACCTTCCATAGAATACAAACAATGTAACAAATACTTTTGTGAAAACCGCATCAAAATCGGTTGAGCCAAACGCGTGATAATCGCGACCAAACATACAATCGACTTTGAAAATATACAACCCAAGTAGGCAAAAAACTCCCTATCTCAAAAACTACTAAACCGATTTTGATGAAATTTACAGTGTACCCTAAGTTGGACAATATCTAGTGTAACAAAAAACGAATTACTTAAATCGGACTTCTAGTTCCGGAGATATGCGAACACAAACATAATAACAAACATACATACATTTTGAAATTTGGCACATTTTTTCAGACGCTGATATATGAAAACATAACATAACATATATGAAAACTGGGTAGTTCTGGAAATATTACATACATACGGGTCGCATTGTTAACCTACTTTTTTTTGAAGTCAGTAAAAACCGAGATATGTACATACTTTTTAGTTTTTTTTTTTAGTTTTTAACACTTTACAAATAAAGCATATTATGTAAAAAATGATGTTATATTATTTCCCTTTTTAATTTATTTATCATTATATATAAAAAATAATATTCCACACTAAAAATATTAAACAGTTAAGTATTGTCAATGGTGACAACCCTTGAACAATCGCCATTTTGTACGAAAAATGTTCTAGAAGGCTTTTTGACTTTGCCCACTCATTTTTAAGGGTCAAGGAATGTGAATATTTGGCGTATAATTTAATACATTATTGCATTGCTCAGTATTTTTCATTCAGTCCTTTTCGAATAGTGATAAAGTTCATAGTAACGGAGATCTTTAATGTGGGCAAAGTTACCAATTGTATAAGATTTTTTGCCCAGCACCTATAATTGTTATTTTCACTAATAAATATGCTTTCTTTTTACTATTTTTAGCTTTGTGTATCGAGACATGAGTATATAGTATTATGTGGCACCGAAACAATAATCAATTTATTAAAATTTTCCAAAATATCATCAATTAAGCATTTATTTTTTAAATTTATGGGCAAAGTTGCATGGTTTTACGGTAGGTCGCGGCGCGCGAAACGTACGACGAGGAATCGCGGGCGGGTCTCGACTGGTGCTGGCTGAGTCGCATTAATGCGCCTGCCCCCAACTCGCTCAGCGCTTACAATGTCGCGCGCTTTGGCTTTTACGCCTAACTTTGACGCAACTGTCAAGGCCGTATGTACCGGGTTTTCACCGGGAGCCTCGGGCAGATTAGAGATCTGAATATCGGTCGCTAGGAGCTCCTGATCGCGGTCGTTTATATCGCTCCGAAGCTGAGCGATAATGTCGTTCACCCCCGTTGACTCCTGTTCCTGTGTGCGGCTCTCCATCACAGCGACCCTCTCTTCCAATGCGCTCATGCGGTCGTTTGTTTTTTTTATAGTTGACCTTAATTCGGCCAGGTCATCGCGCATTAGCTGAAATTCCTGCCTGATCGTGCTAATAAACTCCTCCTTAAATTTCTTTAGCTCCGCCGTGATATCTGATGGGTGATGAGTCATCTCTTGTGTGGCATCCATAGCCGTGGTATTGATAGGACTTGTCTCCATCAGGTTTACCAGGCTATCTTCCAGCGGCGCCACTGCCTGTCCCCTCACTGGTGTTTCGTTCCGGTTGTCCCGCACTTGGTTTTTGCTGCACTCTGGACAGTGCCAGGGTGTCGTTATTATGCCAGTGAGATTAAGCCTGACGCACCGACGGTGATATGATTTGAGGCAGATGTCGCATTTAGCGCCATCTATCGGTGATTGGAATTTACCGCAGGCGCCACACTTGTGCATAGTGACGTTCACTATCGCGAGCTCGGTTCAATTAATCGATCGACAACGCAGTGCGCGTGATAAACAACAGATGTCGCTATTAACAGTTAAGACGTTGAAGGTGTTTATAACGGCGTTATGGCGATTTCAGACACCATAAGATAGCACACTGCACTGGCGTTAGGATGCGTTTACACTGGTTTATGGCACAAGTTAGTTCAAAATCGTAAACAAACAATTTTTTTTCTTATTTTAGACTATAGGGTAGATAAAATGTTAATCAACAATGGGATCTGGTTTTTTAATGTTTTTATTTGTTAACACTGCGCACAATCACTGTATAACATTGTCACTTGTTGTCCGCACTTAATTGAGTCTTTTTATAATAAATGTTTTTGTTAAAAACTTTGTTTTGTATTTTAAATCTCGTTGAAAAATACTGAGACTTGCACAAGCTTAAAGGTTCGATACCCTCCCTGAATAGAGATTTAAATGTCGAAACGATGGATTTTCCAAAAAAAATACAGCAGCATGAATTTGGAGTAGGTACCCAGTAGAGTGGGGAGATACCCAATCCCTCCCCGGAGTTCCCTCTTGGGTTGTCAAATGCGCTACCGTGGGTGGAGCGAAAGTGATTGTCTGACTGTTACTGACTAAAAAATCCTTACTTCAATTAATTACCTTTTACGTTTCAGGTTCACGGTACACAGAGTTCCCTAAAACTTTAATCTCACTTACATAATTATTGTTTTCATTATTACGAAATTATACTGCTCCCTGTATTTAAGTTGTTCAAACATGACTAGAATATTTTCAGTGATCCATATTTTTTTTGGGACAAACCCACCACACTATTCCCAAACCACTGCAACTCCTGAGAGCCAGAATCAATAATGGCAACCACCAGAAAAGCGCCAAGACAATGAAGCTCGACGTGTCCCGGAGAATGAATTTACCTGTCTTGGATCCTGCAACGAAATTAATCAGAAGAGTGGAGGAGTAGGAAAAATATGTTTCCACTATGTGTGTAGTGATACATATTATGTAGAATGTAATAAAGTAATGTGGATAAAGTATAGGTATCGTTGAAGTCTTCAACATCCCAAGATCCCAAGCACTCAAAAAGAAACATTTGAAACCGACCAGATTCAAAGGCGCTGATCCATTTTTAAAAAGCCACATTTGCAAGTGGACCCATACATTTATGTTCAGCAGTCCTTTTATAGTAAGCCACTGTATTGGAAATAGTTGCGGTATCTACCGAGCATTAACCCTTGTTAAACATAGACCCTTCTCAGTTTCCAAATGGCATGATCTTACAGGCGCCATGCAAATATACTATTGTGAGTTCCTTTCTTATACGCGGCTTATGGAGAATTTCTTCCGGATAGCGTGAATTTTTCCTCGTTTATTTACAGATATCATTGAGTATTTTATTTGAATAGATTTCAAGTACTCTTGTTCCGTTTTCAATCTGATTTTATTAGACTTTTTTGCTGGTGTGTGTAATAAATAACACAACACTTTAGAAGATTGTAAATATTTTGATTTCATTGAAACAACTTGACTTTATCTGCCCTCAAAAATAAACATAGGAATATCTTTCTTTATCGTCTTCGCAGAATCAAAAATAATTTACGAATAAAATACCTAATAAATATGTAAATATTTAAAATAAGAAATACAGTTCATCAGTCCGCAAATATTGCAATACCTACTTTGACATGACTCAAAAAGCTTCAACACGACCAACACGACCTACTTTTGAGCATTAAAGAGGAATTCAATTGAAGTTAAAGGTCAACAATGTACAGATGTGACGAAAATGTGCAATTTCGTCTGCATTCTTTCCGCTTTCGTGGAAATTCATTGACTCGGTTTTCATTTTCCCAATATTTTGATTTTTTGATTACCATTGCATTCTGTCGCCAGGACAAACGTAATTTTTTAACGAGAAATTTTAATTACAATAGTAGATTATTAACCAAGGGCTGTATGACATCAATTGCATACGAGGTTTTTGGCGCCTGAGCGAAGCGAAGGCGCTAATTAACCCGAGTATGCAATTGATGCTTACGCCCGAGATAAATACTCTGCTTTACATATCGATTGTGAGGTAAGTAAACAACAAGACAGCAGGTTTCAATGAACATTTATTAAGAAGAAAAAAATGTGTATTTAATTAAAATTAATAGTAAAATTATTACAATTTGTAAGAGATATGGTCACGTTCTTTTTAGGTATATTTATAGTTTGAATATGAGTTTGTGATGATAAGACTTGAGTTTGAGTGACTTGAGGTTCTTGCATCGTAAATGGCGGCAGTTGACTGGTACTATTTTCTTCATTAAAAAATGGCTCAGATGATGTGCTTTGACGTGGTGATTTTAAGTTTATATTTTCTGTTATTTTAGAAGTAATTTTGCTTTTGTTTGCCATCGAATCTTCGATATAACCTTCGGCCACTTTGCTGGACTTCCAGCCGCCGTGCCTTTTTAACAGAGTGAGGTTGGCTCCCGAATCAGCCAATAGAGTCGCTGATGTTCTGCGAAAGCAATGCCCGGTGTATAACTCTACGTTACTCAGTTTTAAATATGTGGCTATTTGCTTTGGCATGCCTGTAAATTTGTTTTTTCCTATTACTTGTCTGTGGCATTTTCCTTTACTGTAATTAAGAAAAAAACGATTTGTATCCACGTTTTCAGGCCGAAGAGCTTGATATTTTTCAACATAATTTGCAAATTCTTCATGCACAACAAATGACCGGTCAATTTTAGTTTTCGTGTTAGGCAGTTTTATGAGTAGTAATTTGTTATGTTTTTCTACATTTTCTATTGTCAAGTTTGTTAATTCCACGGTTCTGCAGGCTCCCGATA
The DNA here is from genome assembly GCA_950005045.1 of Agrotis exclamationis. NCBI lineage: Eukaryota > Metazoa > Arthropoda > Insecta > Lepidoptera > Noctuidae > Agrotis > Agrotis exclamationis. The sequence goes on along the minus strand of OX465436.1, from coordinate 11,007,675 downwards.
TCCCAAAAATTAGAACAACCTGTAAAAAAGACATAAGTTGTATTAAAGGCACCAAATTCGCATAGTATTTTTGTGAAATATTTTGGTAACTTATTAAAAAGGGCAAGTAAATACGTAGGTACCTTTATTGCTAAATAAATTTCATCCGGAGCTTCATTTAAGAATTTCTGTACTTCTTCTGCAGTAAATACCTTCGATTTCTTGCTTTTAAAGCCGTCAGACTGCCTTTTCAAGAAAGCAGTAAGTTTAGAAAAATCTTTCAAATTCACGTCATGTTTTGTCATCATTGTAGATTTTAGCATGGAATAAAAGCACCATAAACTGGAAGGTTGTAGCCTCTTAGATAATTCATCAAAATATGATATAAAAACACTTTCAGAAAGAGATTTCACTTTTTTTTCTGACCGCCATTTCATAAATTCGTCGTATGCCTTTACATATCTTTCTTTCGAGTTCGGCGGTAATATATTTTCGACAACTGTTTTTGCCCTTTCTTTAATAAAATCGGGCGTTAGATCTATGTCTTCGTCACTAGACATGTTTAAAACTTTTGAAAAAGAACTCAAACAAGAAAATTAATTATTTTCGCGATGCTTTCGCGCCTACTAGTAGACTGCCTTTTTTTTTTCACGCACGTGTTAGATATGGTATATAACCCCAATGCAATAAATAACAATTGAATATTTTTATTGATTTAAGTTAAGGTTAAAAATAAATACTTACTGAATTTCTAATTTATTTAATCAAGTTATAAAATGATAGTACTGTACAAGATTTGTTTACTATTGTGATAGATGTGATATGTAGCCCCTATGTAATAAATAATAGCAATATATTATTTAAAACAACTATCAAATAATTTCTGAACGAAATCAGTTGATGTTCAAATATTTATCGAATTATGTCCAGGTTGCAAATAAATCTAATCAAGCTTTAAAATGAATCTACTGTACAAGATTTGTTTATTATTGTGATAGATATGGTATATAGTCCCTTTGTAATAAATAATAACAATATATTTAAAACAACGATCAAATGATTTGAGAACGAAATCAGTTGATGTTCAAATATTTATCGAATTATGTCTAGGTTACAAATAAATACTTACTGAATTTCTTAATTATCTATTCAAGTTTTAAAATGGTTCTACTGTACAAGATTCGTTTATTATTGCTTATTTTATTACTTATTTAACTGCAATGTATGAGGATCTGTGATTGGTTAATAATGGCGGTAATATTTCTTGGGGGTGGTACAATTCTAGGTTTATAAAAACAGATGTACCCTCACATTCGTGGTCATTATTCTTCAATCGCTATATGAGATAAGCCGTGCTCTGATTGTTGTTCTGTTTGATAAATGTGAAATAATAATAGAGAATCCAAGTGTGTGAAGCTGAAAGTTATAATTTGTGTTCTAACGTTCTACAGTGAAAATGTAAGTTAATAGATATTTATTATGATCTGAATATTATTGATAATGATAATGTATGTTCTATAAATGTGTACTGATATTGTATGTATTATAACTGTGTAAAATATGTTGCCGTGGAGTTTCTTTCTCCGTTCTTCTCCACGAAAGACCTAGGGTTTGCGAACGGAGGTAGTTTGGTAATAAATACCTAGTCTTGATTTTGTGCTTTTCTTTATAAACCCATTCCTGTACAAAAGTCCTTAGAGATACCTTACATACAGTAAATAAATAACATTAACCATCCTGATATCTAAAACTTGATAATAAAGTCGATATTAATGTCAATAAAACTAGAAATACATATTCTATTTATCACACACACACATCCATTTTCTAACATCAGAAGTGGGATGTGTGCCCTAATCTATTTATTAATTCTAATGCAATTCTTTTTGTGTATTTCATAATCAACGTTGGAGCTGTCAATCGGCACATCCCTGCTGTAAGCTGTGACGTCATCGGATGGATGAGTTGACTTTAGAAGAGCGATGTAAACGTGCTGCCATCTCGAACAACGATGCTACTGAAAAAGATCGAAGCCATGTCGAGGATAACGGAACGAGAACTTCTGCACCACAGTATGAACTTTTTACTAATGTCGGTAAGGCCTCCAGAGGCTCTGCTTCATTATTATAATATCTCTTTATCTCAAGTAACATTGACTCATTGTGTTAATAACAGTTTTCCTTATTCCTATGTTAATATTCCTAATAGTTTAATATGTTTAAATCCAAAAGTGAGATGAAAAGGTCCTAGATATAAATAGTGTTATTTTTTAAATTATTTGGTTAAGCTTTTTTAGAATGTTAACGAAATTAAATAGGAATACAACAAAAGAAAGTGATGTCAGGTAGTTGCAAAGAAAAAGAATATGTGTATACTTTTTATTTATAAAAATGACTCTGTTACATTAAAAATAATAGGACGACGAAACTGCAACAGAATTATCTGAAACAGTTTGTGTATATTTTATTGAGGTTTGACCTTCAAAGCAATAACAACTTTGAATAGAAGTATTTGAAAAGACCTGTCGATTGATAGGAAATTGGTTACACTGATCAACAAAATTGTAGCTTTTTGTCACACGAAAACTTTTATCTAATGTTGAATTTACTAGGGCCAACAAACAATAATACAGCAAAAAATAATTGACATATCAGGTTTCTTTTGCAAAAAAAGCATATATTTTCGCAAAACAAAAAAAATCAGTAAATAGTTGTTGTTTGGAAAAACAAGTAAACTAAATTAAATATCTTTTGATCCGAAGAAAATATGAGAGTTGAGACTATTGACATTTTTGTTAATTTAGTATAGCTTTCATTTGCAAAATACAAGAGTTGGCATGATTAAAACAAGTTGTTTTGAAACACAGGTTGAAATCGGTTTGAATTTGAACAGCGTTATGTTTTAAAAAAAAAAAAAAACAAGTTTAAAATATTGTATAAAACTTTAAAATTACCATTTATGACAAATTACTACATTTAAAATTAAAATAAATAAATATTTAGGAATATGAATAGCTTTAAATAAAACCTACCGGAGTCTTGCTATGTTACATTTTTGAACTTTTATTGGGACTGTACTTAAATAAAACATTATTTTTGTGATAAGTAATTTATTCAATCAAATGCCTTAGTACCAGGATTTGTACAAGATATCACCTATTTTTGAAACATTAGCATATGATAATTTCAATTTCAAAACAATCAAAGTTATAACAATGTGAATTGATAAATAACATTATTTATTATCAAACCAAAAATTGTGGTCCCTAATTTCGACTGCCTAAAAAAAGTTATTCTATGGTTAAGTGTTAATTCCCCTCATTTTTTTATACATATTGGTGTTTTCCCCTACTCATAGAATAGAATTCATAGTTCATATGCCCCGTCGGTCCCGCTAGGAAAGTCCTTATGCCAACCCAATGTAAAAAATCAACATAAAATCCGATACTACTAGAAAAGATTACGCAGCATACAAATAGATGTTTAGCTATTGATCATTTTTGTAAATATGTAATTTACTATTGAGTCTAAAAATATGATCTAGTGTAGAAATGAAACATAAAGCTCGAATGAATAACAAAAAGTGCCCTAAACAAAAAAAAAAAAACACTTGTTTATAACAATTTGAACTGTTAGTTTAAAAAAAAATAGTTGAAGAGAAACTGTTCAAAATACAAATTGATGGTCTTTTTGAAGTAGTATTTTAACTGGCTTATAAGCTTTGATATTAAAAGAAAGAGTAGTTGTAGATCTTCTATTCAATGACCAAGTTAATCAGGAGGTCATTTTCATAAGATACGATTAAGAGTTTATATAATTATGTTTTATTTTTTTAAGAAAAATCTTCTTTGACGTTGCAATAGGTCTATAGTTTGAACATCTGTTTGCTGTTTGTCTCACAAAATAAAAAGGTGCTTTAATTATGACTTTAAGAACCTAAATATTATGATAAAATGGAACAAATCTCTACTTGAATAATATGAAAACTAGTTACAATTTGATCGAATGAACCGAAATACCATCTGAATCTTAGCCTCAGAATTTAAAGGTTAGGCTTAGTAAATCTGCTAAAAATCATGATTTTGAAAAGGTCTCTACTTGATAGAACTATCACCGAACTATCACCGACGGCGGGGTGTTTGGTCTGCCCAGTAAAGTTATAAGTAAGATTGTAAGTAAGGATTATGAACTGCTGGTCGGTCACTGCCCTGATATCTTTCTGAAATTCACGCGCAGCAGGTGATAGGACTGATATGTCAAGGCCAGAGACTATTGTATGAACTGCTGGTCGGCCCTGCCCTGATATCTTTCTGAAATTCACGCGCAGCAGGTGATAGGACTGATATGTCAAGGCCAGAGGCTATTATATGAACTGCTGGTCGGTCACTGCCCTGATATCTTTCTGAAATTCACGCGCAGCAGGTGATAGGACTGATATGTCAAGGCCAGAGACTACTTGAAAATTATTTATCTATTTATTTATTTTTCGTTTGTTCATTCCATATACATATCATAACATGAAAGAAAAAAAAAAAAAAAAGAAACATTTATTTAATTATTTATTTATAACATTATAGTCAGTTAGGTACTTCGAGAGCGAAGTACTGGTCAGTATGGCCGTGTTAGATATGGTATATAACCCCAATGCAATAAATAACAATTGAATATTTTTATTGATTTAAGTTAAGGTTAAAAATAAATACTTACTGAATTTCTAATTTATTTAATCAAGTTATAAAATGATAGTACTGTACAAGATTTGTTTACTATTGTGATAGATGTGATATGTAGCCCCTATGTAATAAATAATAGCAATATATTATTTAAAACAACTATCAAATAATTTCTGAACGAAATCAGTTGATGTTCAAATATTTATCGAATTATGTCCAGGTTGCAAATAAATCTAATCAAGCTTTAAAATGAATCTACTGTACAAGATTTGTTTATTATTGTGATAGATATGGTATATAGTCCCTTTGTAATAAATAATAACAATATATTTAAAACAACGATCAAATGATTTGAGAACGAAATCAGTTGATGTTCAAATATTTATCGAATTATGTCTAGGTTACAAATAAATACTTACTGAATTTCTTAATTATCTATTCAAGTTTTAAAATGGTTCTACTGTACAAGATTCGTTTATTATTGCTTATTTTATTACTTATTTAACTGCAATGTATGAGGATCTGTGATTGGTTAATAATGGCGGTAATATTTCTTGGGGGTGGTACAATTCTAGGTTTATAAAAACAGATGTACCCTCACATTCGTGGTCATTATTCTTCAATCGCTATATGAGATAAGCCGTGCTCTGATTGTTGTTCTGTTTGATAAATGTGAAATAATAATAGAGAATCCAAGTGTGTGAAGCTGAAAGTTATAATTTGTGTTCTAACGTTCTACAGTGAAAATGTAAGTTAATAGATATTTATTATGATCTGAATATTATTGATAATGATAATGTATGTTCTATAAATGTGTACTGATATTGTATGTATTATAACTGTGTAAAATATGTTGCCGTGGAGTTTCTTTCTCCGTTCTTCTCCACGAAAGACCTAGGGTTTGCGAACGGAGGTAGTTTGGTAATAAATACCTAGTCTTGATTTTGTGCTTTTCTTTATAAACCCATTCCTGTACAAAAGTCCTTAGAGATACCTTACATACAGTAAATAAATAACATTAACCATCCTGATATCTAAAACTTGATAATAAAGTCGATATTAATGTCAATAAAACTAGAAATACATATTCTATTTATCACACACACACATCCATTTTCTAACACACGCAAGCGCGTCAAATCTTGCTGGCCAGTTTGATTTTTAAATCGATTCCATCTAACATACGATGTGGAAACAAATAGTTCCATATTTAAAATAAAATCTTTATAAAATAAATTGTCTAGATTCCGATTCGAGTAATTAATCGATACCGAGAAAAAAAAAATTAACTTTTTAAAAATATTCTTCGTGCAGTATGAGTATGACAGTTCTTTTTTCAAATTCCAAAACCTATGCTGTAATGATAGTCATACACCCCGGCATTCAGGGGTGTAAGGGTGTACTTACAGAGCAAGAGATATGTAAAATAAATAAATGTGCATTGAATCGCTTATCCGGACTGCCTACCTGCTCTTACTTTATACATATATCCAAATCCGGTGTCAATATGGACTTCAGTTCTTTCAGGAATGCAAAAAAAAATATATTACATTTAATGATTTAACCTAAAAAAGCAGTATAATAAATAAATCTTGCTATTTTGAAACCTAACCCTAAAAAACGTGCGAACAGAGGCGGGTTGTTTGTGATGTAAAACAACAGAGCGCTGTAATCGTTTCACTTTTCTTTGTAACCAGACGTTTATGCTCATCGGTCCGATCTATGTAATTAGTACTCGATGATTGTTTCATTGTGTTTCAATTTACTTGCATCACATTGTTATACAAGAACGTTTTTAACGTTCAGCTACCATAATGCAATCGGTGTTTGCAAAAATACGCAAGCAACAACAAAGCACACTATGTATTGACGCTATAAAACTATCACCTATTCGCCTTATCAGAAATATAGCTTTAAATAGAATATATAAACATAAAGCCACTACACCATAACTCTAAATCTCTAACCAAAGTCCGACCGTATTCACGACACAATCGACACGTAAATTCTTAAGAAAATATCAAGTCGAAACTCGGACGAACAGCGATTCAAAGCGGGGGCTGGCCGGCTCTGTACCGTTACACGGTCCTACACACAGGGGGTTGTATATTACAGCGAGGTCGCGACTTTATCTCAGTTTCCGCCCGAGCTGCGTTCACTGGCGATAGAGTGAAAATAGTGGCACAATAAAACAGGGCTCGCCAACTATCGGGTCCGGAGAGAGCCCACTCCTTATCGGAAAACGGTTACCGTGATTCATTGTGTACTCTATTTACTTACAGTCTTACAGATCTCTTAGTTCGCTGCAACCTGCAACTTTTGTGGTACTTTTTAATCAAGTTGTAGGATTAGTGACTTGTTTCTGTTGTTGTACAAAAATAACCTTCTTTTGTTTTTTGTTTGCTGTGGCAAGTGAGATGTCTCAACGTATGATAAGGCCAGATCCTATACAAATATTTGCATGTTATTTGTTCTTACCGAACAGCATCATTGGGATCTTGTTATATCAGTTGATGTTTATTTACTTGCAAACCCATCGTTTATTCATTATTTATTAAAATTTCCAATTTCTAATACAAATAAACTGCCATCTTTCAAACAATTTGCAAACAAAACCGACGAGGCGGTATGGTAATTTCTAAATGTAAAGTGAGTAATCAATACATCAAGAGCGACAGAAGCCAAATGAAAATGGAAATGGATTCAGGGCAGGAAATGAAAATAGATTTTGAATTGAACGTGCCGAAATCAAACAGTGCTCAATTTCAGCCCGCTTGGAGTTTCAAGCGGTCGAAGCAGCCAGAAAATACTAGTGAACAAATAAAATGCAACGTAAAACGGTGTACGCAACTGCGGTTATAACTCTTTCCTATAAAGCGAAAGTAAATCAATTGGGAGATAAGACGTGAAGTTAAAATCCGCTGACAACCCGTTACAGGAGAACAGGGCGAACGGAATACGTAAGGGTGCATTATGCGCTGATACACCGACCATTGCCCCGAGCGCACTGCATGATTTTATAATGTTAAAGCAAGTAGTAGTGTTCCTATACAACGATTTGATGCATAAGCTTGAGACTAACCGCCTCACTATTAAACATATCCTTATATGAAGGGAATTTCCCCCGAAAATTCCATAGACCATTGTCAAAGTGTAGCTCCAGTCGTAATATCATTCCAGCAAACAGTGATTGTCATTTCAGGCCATCTCCAGAGATTTTGGGTATTAATAAACACCTTATTATGTGGCTAATACTATAGAATATTTCGTTGGAATTCGGCTTAACGAGAAACAAGTCCAGGTCCCCCGTGTCCCCACAATTGTACCCGGTTATTGAGACCGGACTCAATGAGGCGAGCTCATCTAGTTTGTGGATGGAGTAAACGAACCCAACGAAATATTCAATTTCGCGTCCCCGAGCGACGATGCCTTTTACATTTTATTAAACTACTGTTTAATGCAAAGCACACCCTCCTTCATAACGTCGTGTGTGATGTCAACTATATGCTTTTGTCTATGAACGTCAACGGTTCCGGGAGTCGGGGTGTGTTATTCTTGTCATATTGTGTCGGTTCTAAAGCGTTGCGCTGTTTCAATATCAGCTTGCAGTTCTTTATTTGTATTGTAACCGTTATTATAACGGTTTTCCTTCTATTTATACACATTTCTGCAGTTTTATTAAAACGAAACTGAAATTATAACCCTAACGTGACCCAAATAGTTTGCCGAATGAAATAGGTCCTTACTTTGATCGTTAAACCGGTCAGTACTTCACAATTTCGCTATAATTCCACCACATAAATGGTTTTTGGTCCGTCAATCATAAACGATGGAACAGCATACAATAATCAATTGGAATTAGATTATTTCGATTTAGGGATGGCCGCATATGCGTGCGGTGATGCGCTAGACCACAAACCGCAGTCCATTTGCAAATAGCTCCCGATCCTGTCAAACACTTGAATTAAATCATTGAGTACTCGTCAATCATCGATTAGGTACGTTATACTGCAACTATATCGTGTGACACTAAACTAATTTGTGTAATCGGAATCGGACGCGTTTGCGCACCTCAGCAAGAATATTTTATTCGCGTTTTGTGTAGCGGTAATAGCTGCCCGATTTGTTCGCAATGGCTACAAATCTAGTCATTGTTAACGAGCTTTTGGCATTCGTCAAGCATGCCATCGACTACATGGACGAGGTCAGCATCTTGCAGATCTGCAAGTCCTCCTACAAAGAGGAAGAGGTATGCAGCGCCAAGTTGCTGCTGTTTCAATCACTCGACCAAGTCGGACAGATGCCATCTCGCCGGAGGGATGGTGGCGAGAAGAGTCTGCAGGACATCATCGACCTGCTCAAGAGGACCGATCCGGATGACGTGCCAGATTTTGTGGCGAAGGACCTGCACAAGCTGCCTCCCGTCACTTTCGACCACGTCGACGTCACCAGGCTGCTGAAGGACATCACGTCTCTGAAGGTGAGCCAGGCCGAGATGAAGTCCAAGTTGGAGTCATCGGATGTCATCATTGGTGATCTACGAGCCGAAGTAGCGTTGTTGCGCAACGCTATTCCGAAAAGTGGGTCGCCGGAAGGCTCCAACGTGAACACACGTCGCGGAGCACAAAATGCTTCAGTCTGCAGTTTTCAGTCGGCGAGTGAATCAACGTCGCCGGCCGTCAAGAATGCAGACGTTGCATCGTGTTCGGCTGATCGCGTCGTACCTGCCGGGGAAGCAACGCGTGTAACAGGTACATCGACCCCCAAATGTGCCTATACTACAATTGTCGCCAAGACGAAACCTGCTGCGTCGGAAACAAAACGACAAGCAGAAAAATCCAAAGGGGCTAAGCAGAGTCGCTCATTATTGAAAGCGACTAAAGGCGCTGTGGTGGACCACAAACAGCAAGGACCACCGAAGCACACATGCGATGAGGACGGCTTCATCAAGGTGGAGAGAAAGAAAAAGAAGCCTACTTATCGCAACCAGTGCGGGACAGCGCTGGCAGGACCTAACATGCTGCTACGTCCTGCAGTACCGTCGACGCAGCTGTACGTGTCCCGTTTACACTACTCTACGAAGACTGAGGACATCGTTGAGTATTTACGGGTGAAGACCAACTGGAACTTGAGGGTGGAAAAGTTGGAGGCGCGCCATAACACTAATTTTAATTCGTTTGTGGTGCGCGTTCCGACCCAACATTTGGCGACCTTTCTCAAGGAAGAGTTTTGGCCGAAAGGTGTGCTGTATCGGCGATTCCGAGGCCGGCTACGCGACACCTCGCAGCGTAACATGACGCCGTCACTTCGTGTGCAGTAGTTTTTAAGTATATTGTTTGTAATATGTATTAGTTTATCATTGCTTTATATTTATATGTGTATTGTGTTTTATGGGCCTTTAGTTGCCTGAAATAAAGGATAAATAAATAAATAAAAATCTAAATTCTAACTAATCTAAATGTAAAATTAAGTTTGTTCATTACGTTTTAGCGTTTAAGCCACTGAACCGATTATTCTGTTTTACATATATGTTGTCTGGTGTACAGATATAGACATAGGTACCTTTCATCTTCAAAAAAGGTAGTGTTACCAAGGAAAACAAAAATAACGACCATTTATGAAAATAATGGCGCTACATGCATGATCCGTATTTTGATACTCAAAATCTAAATTAAAGCAAGAAGTGGAAAATAATTAGTTATATTATAAATGCGAAATTTTGAATGTTTGTATAGATAGATGTCTAACTCAATCACATCTTCTTCTTCTTATTCGCGAAAATAAACAAAAAATCGCAAAATAAAAATTGACTTAGTAATAGATAATAGTCTATAATACCACAGGATATCTCAGTATGTTTTACGTTCCCGTGGGATATTTTGGAGTTACACGCGGAAGAAGCCGTTAGCAACAGCTAGTAAACAAAATATACCATTTTCAGATGACATTTTGTTGCATACAAAGTCATCTCCTGTTTGAAATGACACACATACGCGCAGCCACTAAAACAGAAACACATAAAGCCCGTTTGCACTTGCGAATTACTAAAAATCTGAGTACATTGTTGTGTAAGGTCTCAGTTGGAATTCCGCGAAGCCTTTGTTACGCTGTGTAATAAAATATTTCATTACTGTGTGAAACATCCCGCCTGTACCGCGTCGTACCGCGTCGGATCGCGTCCTGCCGCATCCTACCGCACCTCCTGCCGCTTTCTACCGCACCGCCTGCCGCCTCCTACCGCAACAATTGCCGCCGCCAACTTCGAAATTTCTTTTTTTATAGTGACGCGCTTGCATTCCGATGTTAGCGGGGTATTAATATAAAAAGTTCAGTAGTTTAGCTCGGGAATGTGGCTCACACTTTCATGTCGGTTTTCAATGGGTGGATTTTAGATCCTATGGAATTTCGATCATCTTCAACAATTCATAATTATTATTCTGATTTAATTTTAACAGTTTGTGGATTTATTGTAAACTGTTGTCAGTTTATTCTTTTCAGTAAACTTATATTTCAAATGTATTTTGTCGTTATTCTTTTTTTGTACTTTTAGTGAAAAGTGCATAAGAAAAGAAGTACTTTGAGAGTACATAATCGATGCAAAGCATCATTGAAATCATAAAAAAACAACATCGTCGATATTTTTGACTGGTTAAATGGTTTACGCTTTTCCATTTGCCATGAATTTATTGATAAATCAATTTAGTTATTGCTGCAGCTCAGACACAAAAAGAAAACAGAATATTTAAATAATAAACCAGTGTTGCCCGTCACCGGAAAATCACGCCCACACTCGGAAACGACCACCGTAACAAGGCCGTAAATAATCCGTATGAAATAATTAATTACACACACCCAAACTTATTTCACTTGCAAACGTTTCCGAGATCACGTTCAAAAGCAAAGTTAAACTTAATCTGACCGTCACTAAAGGCATAGAAGCCCTAAATTACAGAAGTGCACACTAAACATCCTGTCAGACCCTATTCATTCATACTTTGCCACCAAAACGCTTACCTAGAAGCACAAAGGGAATTTCTGTACGACTGTACCTTCAGATGTGTGTATATATGTAATGTCAGACATTCTGACAGCTGTGCGCGATTGTACGATCGCTATACAATGGTGGTTGTCTTAGAAGTGTACTTGCGAACTCACAAGTGCTTAATTGTGAGATCGCGTCTTCACTCGCGTCTCGAATTCGCTGCACATTTGAAACTTTTAGTAACGACCCGACGAACATGTGTTACACTAAAATAGAATGCTTTTAGTATGTAGCTTCGAGTTTTCGGCTTATGAGTACTTTGCAAGCTAGTATTGACAGGTCAAAATTGGAATTCTTTGTTTTAAGGTTTGCATGCAAGACTTTGTACTCTGAAATTGTGCTGCGAAAGCAACGTGTGAAATATGGCATATAATAGGTGCATACCTATAGGTCTCCTATATAGGTCTGCTTAAGAAATAGACGGAAAATAAAAGCTGGCAAAGCGGAAAATGTGTCTTGCTGTTACCTCACCACATTTATTACAAAAAGAAAACACAATTATTTGTTTTGAATCGGTCTACACTTTATCTTGCATTCCAAGAAAATCTATTAAAACTAGGAGTTCTTATTACTGCCATATTACGCGTAGGTATGTACATTCAATAGTTGTAACATTGCACAAGTATAGGAAATACTTTACATTTATGTGCATGATAGTACCTACCCATCGTGTTCACTTTACTGAGCTTTTGCTGAATTGCAAATAACTGATTTGTTCATTATTTTTCCATGACATTATTGCATGACAAACGAAGTTTCCACTTGTTAGTAACCTTTACTACATGTAGAGGTTACTTTTTTGACATTTAAAGTTCGTGCACCATCAAGTAGACTTCACTTGCAATAAAAGTTTCGAGGGAAGGGAAAAGTTGAAGCGTATAAATTATAAACCTTTATTCTTCGCTAGTTCTTTGCGGGATAAAATCCGGAACATGCAAGGAACATGGATATTCGGTGAAGAACCACAGTCACCGACATAGCTCTTAAAATTTGCAAGTTGAATGTGACAATGGGCAGGCCACATCGCTCGTCGAACTGACAACCGATGGGGAAAAAAAGTTCTCGAGTGGCGACCACGGACCGGAAGACGCAGCGTAAGGCAGGCCTTCCACTAGATGGACCGACGATATCGTGAGGGTCGCGGGCAACCGATGGATGCAAGTGGCGAATTGCCGTTCGGCGTGGCGGTCTAAGGGGGAGGCCTATGTTCAGCAGTGGACGTCGTCCGGCTGATGATGATACTTCGCTAGTTATCTTTTATGCATACGGGTATACGGGTGGAGCGTCGGGCGGAGCTTATTGCGCGGCATCAATTGTTGTTTCCGTTTATGGTGTCCGCCGCTTTCTTCGCGACGTTTAACGTGGCATCCTTCGCCAGAAATCAAACAAACACATGTAAATCCGCTTCTCCTTGAACGTTCTGTACTTCGCCGTATTTTTGTGTTCCGGGCGGCCCGCTCTGTCGGACGTACTGCCCGACGCGCCGCGTGTCCTTGAACGAAGTCTTAGGCTTTTATATAGCGGACTTACTATGCATCCTTTTGCTGCCCAACCAACAATTATTTATAGAACTTTAAAAAAAAAACAATTTCTAAAACAACACATAAAACACCTAAAATAACATTTCTTTGAGATGAATTGAGAACTTCCACCTTTTTGAAGACGGGTAAACAAGCCACAATATACCCACCTTAATTGAACCACCATTAGCCCAAAAAATCCTATTTATAAGCAAATTTTGAGGGTATTCAGTAAATAGAGACGTAAATTAGTGTTGAATTTCTTATCGGCTCATTTCAATAGCGAATGCGGAGCGGAACGCATCAATCAATCGAAGATGACGGCCGTATATTGAAACACTGAGCTATTGGTGTTCATTCCACAGGGTTATATTGTGGGGAGGTGTCTGCTAAAATATGTTGAAGCATCTTCGAATTAAAAAGACTGTAGACTGAACGTAAACGAGATAAAAGAGTATGTAAGGAATGATAAACTACAGTGTCCACCTCATGGTAAACGTTGTTCTTTAATTTCGGACCCCATGGGAAAAAGGTGTACCTACCTACCTACCTAACAAGGACTTTATGTTAAACTTTTAATGCGTGATTGTAAAATAAGAAAGTGAAAAAATCTAATTAGATAGTATTTTTTTCTATCTAAACTATTCACACACCACATGTGTGAAAAAAAATATTCCGTAAAGGAATCGAACCCACGACGACACGCAGCGCGCTGTCAAACGCTCAGCCGCTGCAACCGTGTCTTCAAAAACCAACCTTATCTAATTTGAAAGCATAATTTTAAAAGAGGTATAAAAGTGTTTTGTTTTGAGTGAAAACTGTAAGGATTGGAAAGTTTTTCAAAAAGGAAAAAACATAAAAAAGTAAAAACATCGTTAAAGAAAAACATTACCGCTAAACAAACCGAAAGCAACCTTGCATAGATTGTTAAAAAGTTCACAATTTTAAAACTCTACACCTAGCTTAGTACTTATAAGGCTGATAGCTAATTTAATAATAGCACACCGCCCCTCATAAAATGGGGGAGCGGAGTAGATGACAACCGATGTGACGAAGATAGGACACGCCGCTGAATTCTGTCTTAGCCGTGTTGTACTAGCTATGTTTGTGGCTCTGCTCGTATTCATATTAAAATTATCTTGGTTAAAGTGTAGGTATAGAACTTGTTAGGATAACCGATTTCAAATGCAATAAAAATAAGAATTGCCTTTTTCATTTTTGACGGCACTATTGCCGCAGTAGTGGTGGCAAATAATGGTAGTCAGACGTCATTTGAAAATCGTCCAATGAGTAGTGTTGCCAATTTTTGTTAGAAAAAATAGAGTATATCTGATTTCAAAGTAGGCAAATAAAGAGTACGGACTTCCAAAAAAGAGTATTATTTTTTACAAAAAGGAGTAGGTATCTATTAGTACCTTTTATTTAATATTTTTAAAAAGGTATTTTTTGGTAATTTTTTTCATTGTTTTTAAAAGGATTGTATGACTCCAACCATTCTAACTCTAAATCAAGAGCTCATTTTTAATCATTTTCGATGAAGATCTGTTTCTCTCTTCCCGCCACTTCACATTCATGTGTAGAGAAGAGTATTTTAGCGTACTCTATTAGTCTTATAGATTATAGAGTACGCCTACATGATATAGAGTATTCTATTTTTTTTTTAGTACGCTTGGCAACCCTACCAATGACTCTTACCGCTCTAGGTGCGATGTATGTCTCGTGTTGACTAAAAAACTAACTTGTTCCTTTTGTGTTAACTTCTTCATCATCAGCCTATAAATGTTCCCACTGCTGGGACACAGGCCTCCTCTCTGTGAGAGGGAGTGGGCCGTAATCTACCACGCGGGCCCAGTGCGGATTGGTATGGCTTCGAATTTTTGGTTCTAGGACATGCCGGTTTCCTCACGATGCGATGTTTTCCTTCACCGTTTTGAGAGCAGTGGTGTTGAAATAAATTACACAAAGTAATGCGCCTGACGGGGTTCGAACCTACGACCTACAACTCGTAAGTCGAGGCCGATACCACTGGGCCACCACTGCTCTCACTCACTGTTAACTTCTTACAACACCAAAAACCTGCTACGATCCTTATAAATTCTCTTAACCTTATCCACGTTCATACAACTGCTCATAAGCCAAGAAAATCAGGTAAATATAACACGAAGGAAGCCAAGGATAAATAAATAAACATCTAATAACGCTGTCACACTCCAGAGGGTCATTTCCACCGTCATAAAATAAGAAAATAGCAACGATGATCTGCATCAACATAATTAAGTAGAAGGAAATACGCCCGAAACAGACGGAACAGAGATATAAATTATGTACGTCCAGAAATCGAGGATGACGTAACGCGATTTGAGATTCTTGAAAACTCGAAACCTGTTGAAGACTTGCTAACTACGGATAAGAGTTTAAAAATTAATCGTCTGCCACACTGCAGAGTTTTTGTTGAAGATTCTGAGAGGAAGGATTAAATTTCTGGCATTTATGATGATAATGTTATTAGGATTTAAAAAGGGATATTTACCATGTGATTTGAACAATGATGAGAGCATCCGTGATCATGGTGCCTGGGACAGTGCCGAAATATCGGAAGATCAAAGCAAAATATAAATATTGTAAATAAATACTCCGTTTTAAATGCAAATAAAAGTGTTAGTGACCATATCAGTTTAAAAACTTATAGGCAATAAATGTGTGGAGCAATTTTTTGATGGTTTCATGTTAAAAGTTGTTCATATTCATGAGTAGGACCTACAACGCATTGACTATACTTGGAAAAGAAGCAATCAAATAGAGATTATGTTGTTGTGAGATTAATAATACATAGAAAAAGAGTCACTATGCTCTATTCTTTGTTGATATTAATAAAATACCAGCCACCTTCTTTTCTTTTATAAACACCCTTGTTATTATGAACAAATATAAACATTGAGTATTTCAAGTTTTCGAAATCGTCCATTCGAAGACTCAAATATTTTCGAACATTGTCCGAAGTCCGAGCAAAGTCATCTCCCTCGACAAATAGTGAAAAGAAACTAACAGAAATAGAAAAACTAGATTGCGTTCAGGGAGTACGCAAAGAAAACAAAATTTATTATTTTGGAAAATCTTTATTTCATCAACGTAGTATAATAATACCTAATAAATTTTTAGCGTTACAAAATTTTAAACCTTTTTTCACAGATACTTTACGCGTTATTCTAAACGCCAATAGCTATAAATCTGTGCAAAGAAACAAAATCATTTTATATAGTTTTTAAGGTTTTTGAAACCAAAAAAAAAAATTTAAGCCCTTTCCAAAAACAAAAGAAAAATCCTTTAACATGCTCCACAAATGGGACGGGCGCTCCTTCTGGCTAGTCTGTACGTCTATGAAGACTCTATTGGCTATCTGGACATCTGTTGGCGTTCTACAGTGTTTACATTTCATTTCTCGGAGCAACAAACGCCGGTAAGAAGAGGGATGCGCGCGCAGAGATCGCAATCGCGATAGCTTTGAACACTCGCTATCTGATCTACACTGCGAGCACTTTTCTGCGGAATAGTTGCTTCAAGACCTGCGTATTCTTTGACTGTTCTTTTAGAATTTTATATTCGCTGGCCATCGACACCAATGGTTCTTTTTTTTTGTTGTGAAACAAGCGCACATGCAGCTGTCGATCTTTAAGGTTTAACCAGGCTTGCTTTTGTTAAGTCCCTGGTCAGCTAAGAAAAAAGAAGCTAGGCAGATGAGATAAAGCGCTTAAACTAACAATGACATCTCTAATAACAGTCGTAAAATGTAGAAGATAATTATTACCGATATCTCCTACTGAACTTTACCTAAAATAAAAGTAAGGTCAGGGTGGCTAATTCCGTCATATGGGGCGTAACCGTCTACTTGAAATTATGCTCGAAACCTCCCATTTGTATAGCGACTAACGCCATCTAGGGAATTTTTATTTGAAGTTAAATTTAGAACTGTTTTACCGACACCACTAAAAACACTGCAACGACTGTTTCGAGGTTAATTTTCAAGTAGACGGATAAGCCCCATAGACGGAATTAGCCACCCTGACCCTACATTTGATGTTCATGCAGAGCAGGTGTGTTGAAACAAGGCACAAAGCTTGAACACACAAATCTCATAAGAGTACCTCTTCATTTCAAATGATGAACTAATTTTTTCTGCCTTTATAAGTATTTGGCGGTGTGATTACATAATTATTTTCATCCTTCGCCATACTCGAATCCTCAGACAACATTTCCTCGTAGTTTATCAGTTCAGAGGAAGAAGGTAGAGTTTCATTGTGATCTCTTTTATCTTCCCTTAATGATCTATCATTTGAATCAAATGGATCTACTTCTTTTAAACTCATGGTCCGGCTGCAAGAACAAGGTTTAATGAAAACATTACTGGTTTTTGAATATTTTTTACGAGGTTTTATGCAGTCTTCTTGCACACAATCAGCCAGAGGTCGAACTGGTTCATGTGCAAGTGGCATGTTATCCTCTAAAGTGTCCTTTAAGTATTTCTCTACTAATTTATCTAATTCTTGATTCATTTCATAGTTTTTGCGGTTGTCGGCTTCATTCGTAAAACTCAGTTCGTCGGCTCTGTTCCATGCTTCGTTTGTTTCATAAGGACCTCGGACCAACGCCTTGTTGAAACCGTAATTTCTTCGTAATTCGTTCTGTCGCGCTATTGCTTCTTTTAGCTTCAATAACTGTTGATTTTTCAAAAACGCTTTAATCAGATTTTCTTTGTAAGGATTGATACTAGACTGTATACTTAATGGCACATTAATTTTAGTAACTCTCTCAAGGTTAACTTTACGATTCTCAGGTCTCAATAAAGGTGTTTTTAAAAGTTCTAAGTATTCATAGCGTTTATCTGGTGTTTCCAGCTTTACATTCTCAAAGTCTTTAGAATTATCCTTAAAATTCCATCGAAATACATCAGGAGCTTTTAAATTTAAAAAGTTTTCTTGATCTTGTTTGTCGTCGTGCAAAACAAATCCTTGGTAGTTAGAGACATAAGTAGGCACAGGAATAATGGCGCCCTGACAATTGACACAAGGGATCTGTTGGCCATTCATTAAACTCGGCGGTGACACCTCGATGGCGGAGGCTGATCCAGGTTTCTCTATCTGTGTCATCTTAATGAGTTTGTGCCGAGGATGCTTCTTCTTGTTATATTTCTGGTTAATATATATATAAGCTCTTTCAATCTGGTTATTTTTCTTATCTGTGGCAAGTTCGAATAAATCTTTTTCATCGATGTTAGTTCTATTTTTAGGCAATACTACCGATTTCGTCGGATTCACTGATTTTACTGTCACATTCCTGTTAGTTGTAGTACTGTAAATTTTTTCTGTGGTCTGTAATAGTAGAAACAATATAAGTTTGTTTTTTTTCATAATGCTGATTTTTTGTTGGGCTTTTACTAACTGTTACTACCAGAAAGGTTTGATCATATTTAAGGTCGTGGTTCAGACCATCAAAATTAATAACCCATGAGAATTAATTGGAGAGAAATTAATAACCAATCCTTATCTTATAAAATAAAATCAGCTGTTCCGTACAACACTACAATACATGTACTCGATCCAAATAAATGCATTCCGGGCCATTTTTTTCTGGTAGAACAAAATGTATTTGAACAATTAACAATTATTTACGTAACTTACTTAAATAATTGATAATGACACTGAATTTAGAACTTAAAAGGAATCATTAGAATTCACCATTTTTAATAATTGTTTTAAGTTTCCAATACCACTCTTACCATGATACAACGTGGTAAATATCACCTTTTAAATTGTAGTGATAACACTGTAAATGTTGGATCATCGTCAGTCTATAATTTTCCCACTGCTGGGACACAGGCCTCCTCTGTGTGAAAGGGGGTGGGGCATATTCTGTAGACAAGCCCATGCGATTTGGTAAAAGTCACTTGTCTTTGAATTATTGGTTCTAGGACCTGCCAGTTTCCCCACGGTGTTTTTTTCACCATTATGAGAGCATCACTACGATGAAATAAATTATACAAGGTTATTATTTAATTATGCACCTGACTGGGTTCAAACTTACGACCTACAACTCGTAATTCGGCGCAGATAAATCGGTATGGTTTCGGTATGAAACTGTTGATTTGATTACTGCTCTCTCAAAATTTCAAATGTTGAAATTAGAGTCACTATAATAAATGAGTAAGGGCAAACAACATTTTACAACAAAACTACCTTCTGTTTATTACTCACCTCTGTAGTACTCGAGGGTACGATAAATCCGGAAACAACTCCAATACATAAGGAAACTAAAACAACAAATGCATTTCTCATTTTCCACGCCCGTGTAATAGAACTAAATAAAAATAAGATTGTGAACTACTGAACTGTATAAAATAACATGTTATTTTTCACTATTATGAACGCGACCGTTCTTGACAAACAACAGCATAGGTCTTGCAAAATGTTTACAACTCCAGTGTCAACGTTTGTAAACAAATAACCAAGAAAATAGAAAACAAGTGTAAATGAATAAACAGTTATTGTTTATAATTAGTCAAACAGTTGCTATTTCTTTGTTTACTTATGTAGGTAGTTATTTATGAGAATTATTTCAAACAGTCTTGACGATTGACGTTTTCTAAAATACTTCCTTGGTGCTTGGGACTGATTAAAAAGAATTCCAATGTCAAACGTATGATAAAGATTAAGAAAGCATATTATTAGATTATAGAATATGCAGATTCCTAGAGCCTAGGCCACTGAGAATTGAAGCCAAAAAAGGCAGAAAAAATATTCCATATTCTATTTGTTCGATTCCTACGTAAAAAAAGCGAACATCTCCACAGAAAACATTGATAAAGCTATTGTCAAACAGACAGGCGAAGCGAATGCGATCCGAATCCTGTCAAATAGAAAAGCGAAAGCGGTCCGATAGTCCATGTGACAGGCTTCAAACAATTCCATACATTACAAACAAAAACGCTTCGGCACGTATTTGTTTCGCCTGTCAGTTTGACAAAGGCTTTAAATGTGTACACACTTACAAATTTTAAAAATTAGCTTCACGTAAAACGTTTACGATTTGTTTTGAACACAGTATCACTTTATAATCTAAAGACAGGGCGCGTTGGTCGCGGTAGCCCTCTCATCAGGTAACTGTGACATCGAAACGTAAAGTGCTATTGAAGGATCACGCTGTAGGCTTTTAGTCAGTAGCTACTAGTCTGACGGTACCTCACAATTATTATAGGGTCTCATACCATAAACTCAATCGGAGTGGTAGAATTGGTATTTTTGTGCAGTGCTTTTTTTAAAAAAAAAGTACAGTGCGTTCTCAGTCTTTGAACGAAAGAATGAATGAATGAATGTAAATTACTTAACTCAAGTTCACGATTAAATTATTGTTCATAAAACTTTCAGTACTTACGTACTCCTTTCCCATTTCATCGGTTGACGCAGTGGCTGAATCGTTGACTACTGCGATTGGAACAAATATTTGTATTGCAGTTTGTGTATGAGAGTTTAAATGTTTGTAAACGCAGCCACGATACGGGATAAATTCCTTATGGGACTTTATTTCAACAACGTAACAATTTCTAAAACTCCTTTTAAATAATCCTTAGTAGAGCAACTTTCCGAACGTATCAATTTTTTTTATAATACTTCGCTAGGCAGGAAGTATGCGGGGTATTGCGCGGAGCCCAAAATTTGACGTACGACATATTGGCCGAACGCGATTCTATATTGTGCAATACAAGACTAAAGCCTTAAAGTAAACGTTTGGGTGGTCAAGTTGCTTAAGTATAATCTTGTAGTATTTTTTTTCCTTTGGATTTTACTATCAGCTTGCAAACCAAACTATGCCTTATATCAGTGGTTCTTAACCGGTGGTCCGCGGACCACTAGTGGTCCCTGGAGGCATTCCAAGTGGTCCGCGAAGCCATCCTAAGGGTGGGTCCACATCTGGCGAATGCGCAGGTGGCGAGCCGTTCGCGAGATGCCTGCGAGTTGCGCGCGTGCAGTCACAGCAATGGTTTGGTGCGCCTCTTTAGCGCAACTCATGCAAGGCTCGCAAAAAGCGCGCGCGACTTGCGATCTGCACGCGTGCAGTTCGCGCGCTTACCGTTCCGTTTGCGATGAGCGGATTTGTTAGTGCGGGGTGTAAGGGGCGCGGGCGGGAGAAAGTAGGTGAAGTGCGCAGTCCGCGCGCGCGCGGCTCGTGCGCCGCTCGCGAGCCGCGCACGCACAGCGCGTAGTGTGCGCGCGATCGGCGCGCGAGTGGCGCAGGAGCAACATAAGAGCATAAAATGCGCGCGTGCAGCTCGCAAACGGCTCGCGAGCTGCGCATTCGCCAGACGTGGACGCACCCTAATAATATGTGGCGTGACGTAATGAGTCAAGTCGAACCAACGCGAGCCGCGAGCGCAAAGCGCGCTAAATAATAAATAAATGAGTGCTAATTATAAAATTGTGCTTGTTTTCTTTATCAAACAATCCTTAATTTAGGAAAACCAACTGGGTGGTCCCCGGCAAGACAAACATTTGGTAAAATGGTCCCTCATGACTAAAAGGTTGAGAACCACTGCCTTATATAATTCACACAAACTACAATGAGGCTGACTCAGATACTCCACTAGATAAATCATTACGAGACGAATACAATGTCACACGTTTTCAAATTGTAACAGTATAGAGGAACATTATTTTCATAATACTCAACATTTTACCTTTTTTTTTTTTTTTTGGGGTTGCAATATCATCAAATGAGTCCTCCCGCCCTGGGTGGGGCGGAAGGGACTGTCAGACTCTTACTGACTAAAATCCACCCGTGTTCCTTCTGATGCCCTTTACGTTCCGGGGCCACGGTATCCTGGATTAAGAAAAATCCGCGACCCCGGCAGGCATTTGGCCCCATAAGGGGCCCCGTCGGTGACGCGTGAAACACGACGCGCCACCGACCCGGGCTTGGTCCTTGGTCGGACGGCGAGCATACCCATTACTCACCGTCCACAAGCCCGCTCCGCCGCTGTGCCCTCTTCTATTCAGAGGGACACGCGTTGGAGCGTCCACCCGACAGGCTATTGGCATACGGACAAAGAGACCCCTTAGGCACAGTACCTAAGGAAGAGTTTTTGCCCGCATCCCAGGGTGCACAGGCCCGAAAAACTGGTCTTCCCCCCGGACGTATCCGAGAGGGAACTCCAGTTCACGGGCGCACGTGGAGGTTTCCTGTCTTAGCACCCCCAACATTTTACCTAAAGAAAAAATATTTTTACTGAAGAAGCAGTACCGGGCCCAGTATTATCCATTAGCCCTAGAACCAAAAATCGTACACTGACATCTACCAACCCGAACATTAAAAGCTGATATTAATGCATAGTAATACATTATTAGGCGCATGAGTTTATTCTGGTGTAGATAAATACATTTTTAGAATTGCCAAAGAAAAAGAATTTGCGTACGAGTTAGTTATAAATACCAAAACAACAAAGTTACTTGACTGCAACTAATTTAATAACGCAGCGAAACCCCATTAAAAAGTTACTGCGCTCCGCAACTTAAATCAGTTAAACTTTGTTCGGTGACAATTAAAAAAAATACTGTTATTCAATCATAATTTAATATGACATTATTATTGCTCGTAAAATGTACAATATTTACAAAGCTTTCATAAAAAACAGTTTTTCACTATTCAGTGGTTTAGTTCAGGCCGAAAATGGCCATGACTTCGTCCAGCAGGACGTCAATTTCAATGCCGTTTTCAGCGAGGACCTTAACTTCGGCTTGGAAGACTTCGCTAGCCCAGAGAGCACCAAAGGTGGCATCCCACTCATCGCTTTGCAGATTCTGGATGGCGGTGCTGAATTCTGCGTCTTCAGACATCTTCTGGTCGAAAAGGGCCTTTAGCTTATCCTTGGGGAATTCAGCAATTGAGTCCTTGATGAAGGATGAGAGGTCCTTGCCGCTGAGGGTATGGCGGGCGGTCTTCAGTCTGTCGACGCTTTCTGTAAATGTAATGTTTAGAGTTTAACAGGTGGTCTTGCGCCTAATCGCTTTCTAGTCGGTTTGCCGTTTCATATGACTATGACAGTGATGGAAGATAGTATAGCAGTGTTACCGCACACTCTTAGTACAGTCGCTAGTCGGCCAGCACTACTTGATCTAGTTTAACATTATTCTGTCGTACAAAGTGGGTCATATAAAGATGGGCGCTGACTGTACTATAAATTGTCGTACCGTCCTAGTTCGATAGCAAGTCAGCTAAGACCAGTTTCCGTGGCATGAATCAGTCAAGTCAAGAGGACTGTTGTAATTAATAGGAATGTATTTCTAAAATAAAACTACAGTGTTAAACAATTTCTTTTCCACAAAAATTAATATGAAAAACTTACCAATCATACCGTTGAGCCAGTCGATGAAGTAGTGGATGTCAATGTTGTCATTTTCTAAGAATTCGACCACCTGGCAACATAACAACAAAATGTTGATTAATAAAACGGGTAACACCATCAATCAAAGCAGAAGGTCGAAAAAGATAACTGAGACATCTAAAAAGCACATCAACAACCAAGTACAATAGAATATAAACCAAGTACAATACCAACAACAACCAAGTACAATAGATATAAGATAAAACTGAGCAGTCGATAGCGGTTGACAAGATCAAAAATATATATCAACTATCTAAGGCAGCGAAAATTTTGAACTAAAACTACTAATTATCAAACATTTGGCATGCCTACCACGTTGTCGCCGTGGTTTGCTGGGCAACTGAATTCTACGCTGCGTGTCGCGGGTTTGAATCCCGTACGGAACAATTATTTGTATAATCTATAAGTAGCTGTTCCTGGTCTTGGTTTTAAATGTTTGTATAAATTCACACACGATCCATGAGAAATTCCTGGGGCAGGGCAACGTTTTAATAAATAAATAAAAATACTCACAGCTACAAATTCAGGCAACGATTCCATCTCATAAACGAGGTCCTTGAAGTTGTTGGTCCTCATGTAGTTCAGAGCCTGCCAGAACTCTTCGAACTCCACGTAGTGTTCCATCAGGTGCTCGATCTCATGGCCGGCTTCCTCATTGATGATGTCCAGGAAATCCTCAACATGTTCGTGGAACAGTTTCCTAGGCTGGGGAGCCGAGAAGGCGAGCCCCACCAGAGCGAGAACGACTAATGCTTGCTTCATCATTCTGGTATCGTTTCCTGAATTCTGTGGTGCTGATCGATTCGCGGCGAGACGTTTTATAGTAAGCGATAAGATAAAATCATATATCCCGATCTTCTTGAGGTTGTCATGTGAGATAATATGTTTATCTTGAGCACTTCAGATGTAGTTTTTCCGTGAAGTAGTTTTGGCAATAGAGACAAAAAAAAGTTTTTCTGTCCAAGCAACCGTTGCTAAGCGGACTTATCAGGTTAATTGTGTTTAATTAGACATGCACTTTAGGACAGGACTCTTCTAACAGATACAGACATGATTCACTTCTTGCCACTTCAGGACAAAAGGGAAGCCTTTTTATAGTTTGCCAAATGTTGTCTGTTCATTGTCACAGGCTCAATACTTCGCGGGACCACATTATTTATTCCCAAACCACTGCAACTCCTGAAAGCCAGAATCAACAGTGGCAACCACCAGAAAAGCGTCGAGACAATGAAGCTCGACGTGTCCCGGAGAATGAATTTACCTGACTTGGATCCTGCACGAAATTGATCAGAAAAGAATAGTGGAGGAGTAGGAAAAATATGTTTCCACTACTACTTACTACTACATACTTCGCGGGACTGTCTTATCAGGTAATCGTGACTTTGGAACATGAAGGGCTATAATTGAAGAGTCACCTTGGATTTTAACCAGTACAAGTCGTCCCGTCCCGCTCTGGGTAGGAGGACTCAAGGACTCATTGGATGATTTAACCACGATAAAAAAAACATTTCCACTAACGTACTAGCCAGATCTGTATATGTATAAGCCTCGATAAAGCTCTCATTAATCCATGACTGCTATTTTGTCTATGTTCAAGGCATCGAGGAAGGTTTAGATCGGGGGTGGCCAACTTGATTAGACATAAGATCTACTGTTTACTTACGAAACCCTGTGCGATCCACCAAGGAGTTCCTTTTCATATCACATGTGAGATTGTTTCCTTAAATTTACTTAATACTGTTGGGGCCACTAGCCTCAACCCAGCAACCACCATCGCGCCATCAGCGCGCCGCACTCCGCGCGCCGCGGGAGTGAAAGAGGGGTGCGGGGGCAGCGGCTCATTCACCTGCGCCGGCGGCCGAGCGAGGCCCCGACGCCACAACCAGTCAGCTGTTGCGCGTCTCCAAGTACGGCTGCGCTTGCCCATTTCATTCTTATTTAATTTGGATCATTATTTGTTAACCTCAAATCAAGTCATTACATGTTATACAGTCCACTAGCATTTTCATTATTCTCTCCAAGAACTATCGTCGTTACCAAATACCTACTTTGGAATGGAAGTCTAAGCTGGCCACCCCTGGTTTAGATAGTGTTAGATTAAATACTAAAGTATATTAATATATTGTCAATAATAATAATAATCTTCTGAAAAGCTTGTATTTCATTATTTTCGTTTTTAAATTCCACTGTGAAGAAACATCTAAATGAATTGAGAAGACAAGGTCTTTTTTGAAACCCAGACAATTTGTTGTGACATGATCATTCCAACTCATTGTTGCTTAGGGAGAAAGAACTTTTTTTTTTTAGATGGTAAAATCATCAAATGAGTCCTTCCGCCCTGGGAGGGGCGGAAGGGACTGTCAGACTCTTACTGACTAAAATCCACCCGTGTTCTTTCGGATGCCCTTTACGTTCCGGGGCCACGGTATACTGGGTTAAGAAAAATCCGCGACCCCAGCAGGCATTTGGCCCCATAAGGGGCCCCGTCAGTTTGCTGACTACTCCCCGAAGGCATGCGCGAAACACGACACGACGTGCCACCGACCCGGGCTTGGTCCTTGGTTGGACGGCGAGCTACCCATTACTCACCGTCTGCAATCCCGCTCCGCCGCTTTGCGCTCTGCTAATCAGAGGGACACGCGTTGGAGCGTCCACCCGACAGGCTATTCGCATACGGGCAAAGAGGCCTCTTCCTTAGGCACTGTGTGCCTAAGGAAGAGTTTTTGCCCGCACCCCAGGGTGCACCGGCCCGAAAAACTGGTCTTCCCCACGGACGTATCCGAGAGGGAACTCCAGTCCACGGGCGCACGTGGAGGTTTCCTGTCTTAGCACCCCGGGAGAAAGAACTTTGCAGATTTTAGTGAATATGACTTGACATTGTTTACGAATTTCGAAATTCGGAATACGAAGTGTTGTAGCGTTTGTAAAAGCCAAGTATGTTTAGTTGATTGATAAGTTGTTTTTATCTGTTGTGTGTTGTGACATACAGGCAAAAATAACAAAAGAACATCTATGACACTGCAATTAAAACCCCTTTAAATATACCTACAGCGTTCCGCAGCTGAACGATCAATTAAAAAACTAAAATTGGTGACAATTTATATAATTTCTTATTGAAGCTTTTATATAAATATTTCATGACTCAAAAAGAAAAACATTTCCGAAGATGTTAGATGTGAAACAGATTCATAATTCAGAAACTTAGTTTTGTCCAAAAATGGCAATGACTTGCTCCAAAAACACTTCGATTTTAATGCCGTTATCAGCGAGGGTCTGAACCTCGGCTTTGAAGACGTCGTTTTCCCAGAGGGCGCCGAAGACGGATTCCCATTCGTCGCTTTGCAGGTTTTCTACGGCGGTTTTGAATTCTTCGTCTCCAGCCATTTTTTCGTCAAAGAGGGCCTGGAGTTTCGCCTTGGGGAAGACATCGATGCAGTCCCTGACGAAGGAGGCGAGGTCCTGGCCAGTGGCCAATTGACGAGCGCGTTTCTGCTTTTCAACGTTTTCTGTGGGAATAAAAAGATACATCTGCTTAATAACATCACTTGATATGTATTATACAGACTGTCTAGTTTGGGGCAATGTAAAACTTTCTGTATATTTTTTATTTACTGGCAATTAAACTTGAATTTAAATTTAAGCTAAAATGTTTAATTTTGGGAACGCCTATGTTCAGCAGTGGACGTCTTACGGCTGATTATATAATGATGATGAATAATGATGATGCAGCTTTAATTCAATGTCTGTTCTATTTGCCTATAACA
Source organism: Agrotis exclamationis (assembly GCA_950005045.1). Classification (NCBI taxonomy): domain Eukaryota; kingdom Metazoa; phylum Arthropoda; class Insecta; order Lepidoptera; family Noctuidae; genus Agrotis; species Agrotis exclamationis. The sequence continues at coordinate 10,980,269 of OX465436.1, read as the reverse complement.
TAATAATATAAAACAGTGGCAAATGGCCAGAAATTAAGAACATGACCTTGTCAAGTATAACATTTCTTATTGTATTCTAACAAAACGATGAAACGATTATCAAAACGGTGAAGGAAAACATCGTGAGGAAACCGGCATGTCCTAGAACCAAAAATTCGAAGACATGTGACATCTACCAATCCGCACTGGGCCCGCGTTGTAGATTGCGGCCCACTCCCTCTCACAGAGAGGAGGCCTGTGTCCCAGCAGTGGGAACATTTATAGGCTGATGATGATGATTCTAACACACGCAAGATTTTACTGTTTGGCACATTTGTTCTGTGAATTAAACGTGAAAAAAAAATTACCGATCAAGTCGTTGATCCAGTCAATGAAATAGTGAATGTCAATTTTGTCATTTTCCAAGAATTCGACCACCTGAGGACAGAAAATAAAAATATTTTAAAAAAAATATTAGCCAACGTAAACATCTTATTTCACCCTTTATAAACGACTTCAAAAAGAAGGAGGATCTTAAATAATATCAAGCTGTGGGTGTGGGTGTAATAATGATGCCAATGTTTTCTTTTTATATCAAAATATGATAGGGTGAAGTAAGGATATTTGGTGAGACAGGCAATTCGGTGATAGAGTCTTAAAAGTCTTTCAAAACGTTACCTATGCAAGCAGTAATGCGAAATGAGACAACTAGTTTACCACAAAGGTGGAAAAGATGTAGTGACACTCATCAATACACGATTTGCGTGCATAGGTATCATCTCGAAAGACTTTTAAGAGTCTAGCACTAAATTTCCTTCCTCACCAAATAACCTTACCTTACTATATATGAAAAAGTAAAAAATAAGTAAAGGATGCTATACCTATATTGAAGATGATCATAATATTTTAACATACTTAATTATAAGTCCAAAACCACGTCCAAAAGTATATCGGGCTGATGCCCCGCAAGTCCACGTCAAAAGTGCGTCTCAAATATGACATGCAAAATGGGTGTGTACGTACCGTCAGCAAAACAGTTAAGTATGCAGGCAGTAATTTTTAAACGGTTTTCCAATGTTATGCTACAAGTTTCAATGGTTTTGTATTTCAAACTCTATTGCTGTATTATGAAGCATACGACCAAAAAGTGCATAAAAACAGCATAATTATAGCATACATTGCTATAATTATGCTGTTTTTATGCAATTGCATAAAGTATACAAGAAAACTGTTTTAAAAATGCTGCGTGCATACCTAAGTGTCTTGCTGACTGAACATACAATCGGAGATAACACACGTGATGCTCACTTTTGTTATATTATAAAAATATAAATAAATAAACCAAATGTACTCACAGCAACAAATTCAGGTAACGATTCCATCTCATAAACGAGGTCCTTGAAGTTGTTGGTCCTCATGTAGTCCAGAGCCTGCCAGAACTCTTCGTATTCGGAATACTGTTCCATCAGCTGATGCATCTCGGCAGCAGAATCCTCCATAATAATGTCCAGGAATTCCTCAACATGTTCGTGGAACAGCTTCCTGGGATGGGGAGCTGAGAAGGCGAGCCCCACCAGAGCGAGAACAACTAATGCTTGCTTCATCATTCTGGTATCGTTTCCTGAAATCTGTGGTGCTGACCAAATGGTAGCCATGCCTTATATAGTTAAAGATAAGATTAAAAAGTCCAAGATGTTTGTGTATTTGTCATGTGAGATAAATGCATTTATCTGAAGTTATTTTTGGGAGCCATCGCTCTGCATAATATTTTTGCCTACCTGTAGTTTTCCGACTACTAAGATCTCTTCTTAGGTAGAAGCAATCAAAAGCTTCAAATCAGTAGCATCGAAGTCCTTCGGTGATCTTTTGGTTTAATGGGTCTACTCTCTTAGTCCATCACCAAAAATACGAAAAGAAACTCGAAACTTTTAATTGAACCCTACTTCCTATTAGTTCTGAATTCAAAGTTTTGACAACACATCGGGAGTCGGGACAAGTTTTCAATCATGTTGTCACCAATTTTTAGTTCATACCACTAAGTAATCTTATGTCCCTAAGTGATGAAGGTGAAACGCACACAACGTCGCGCGTCGGGCGAAGCTACGGGTTTCGTGCTAAGGCTTAAAGTTCAATGGGCGACTCGCGGCTGTCCGACCATGAACCATGCCCGGGTCAACGACGGCGCGTTGTATCCCACGCGCGCCTCAAAGAGTGTCAGCATAATGACGGGGCCTCTCTTTAGAAGATCAAAGCCTGCTGGGGTCGCGGGTCTTACCGAATTACCGTGACCCTGGAACGTAAAGGGCTATTGAAGGACACCATGGAATCTTAAAGTTCAGCTCTAAAAATCGATTATAGAACACGGTACAGAAATAACACAGTACCCCACTACTGTATCTCCGGAAACACATTAAAACGGAACCTGTAATATTAAGTCGATATTAATCCATTTTTTAATATCTCTAAAAGTATTAATACATTCGCCTCCCACGCACGGGTGCAGTGACATGAAAATGCTCCGCTCACCTATTTCGTATTTTCCATCAATATTACGGAATTTAATTTTAGAGACCTTGTTACTTCGACATACTTTCCATTCCACTTGCAATGGATTACATCACGACGAATGATTGCTGTAATGTATTAGTGTGGGTAGCTGTAATTTTCTGCATTGACACAATTTTATTCATCTACCTTCAAAGTTTAAATACCACTTGCGTTCGAATTAGTAACGTCACGCATCATTCAAATTATTACGTTCAATCTTGCCCCTCATCAATTCGTTTATAAATAAAACTACATAGTTAAAACGCTTCAGTGGATTCTCCTGTACAAGTCATAAAAATGAGTGCTGAGAAAGACGAAATATCTCAATCGACTTCTGGATCAGATGAAGGCAACACGAGCTCATCCGGCTTCATCGACGATTACTCTCATCTACGACTATCATACTACCAATACCGAGGTGCTGATTCCGACTTCTCTGATATATCCTATGAGAAATCTGAAGATGTGTCCACTGAAGAGACATTCCAAACAGCGGTGACAAGTTTGACTGAGATCTCAACGGTTGAGAAAGATGAAGAGCGACAGAAACGACGAGATTACGTTTCTCAAATCCCGGAACTGCCACATCCATCATACGTCGTTGCATCCATAATCTCGTCAGCATCCCGCGAGATGGGGAACGTTGGCTTCAGATATAACGAGAGAATCGAGCTAGGTAGCAAAGTTCGTGATTCACAGGATGATATGGAATTTGATCCTCAACGTAGATCGACGCTGAAACCCGATCAGTTCCCGATAGCTAAACGATTTATATGATATTTTTTGACTTTATTTTGATGTTGAACGTCAAATGTGATCTAATTTAACTAAGTGTAATCGTAATTCAGTGATGCATGTGTAATTTCAATGATATATGTGAGTAATAAAAATAGTGTTACTTTTTTTTAATATTGATTTTAAAACGTAAATTTATTGATAAACTCAAAATTATTTTTCAAATACTAAGCCTCCTTTTTTATTTTCCAATTATTAATTGAACCAAAAAATAAAACAATAGTATCATAAAATCGATTGACCAGCACTTTATAGACTTCCACAAAGCCAGTTTACTACAAGAAATACTGATGCGTCATCAAATGCTACAGAAAAAACATAAAACACATAATTACTGTCGCCGTGATTTCCCTCGGGCTGCCTCGATCCAGGGCTGCCTCGATCCAGGGCTGCCTATAATAGACATTCTGCATAACTATTGTAGCTTCGATTTTATACACGTAGGTATTTATTAGAAAGGCATTGTTTTTCTTACAGATTCTGATGATTAGAAAAGACGTTGCTTTAAAATTACGGAATGAAAGTCAGTGCAGCCTTGCTTTCTTGTTTTGGATTTATTTTTCATCTGCAAATTACCTACAATGTCATTTTTATTTTATTTAAATTGACTAATTTTTCCCAGCGGTATTACCCCTGCTGTTCGGCACCTATTGGTCGCATGATAGCCTAAATAAAGCCTTTTTCGATAAATGCACTATCCATCACAATTTTTTTTTTATTCTTACCTATAGTTCCTGAGATTAGCGCGTTCAATCGAATAAACTTCTGGATAGTCGCGCTTCGACCAAAAGGAGGCGAGCAACAGGGGGAAATCCGCATGGTACAGCTAGTATTATCTTCAAATAAGTAGATAACGGTTATAAGCTACACTTAAAATAAGGATGTCACGATGTCGCGGGACTCGACACGTGTACCACAGCCCTGGAATGTAAAAGGACAGTTTTTTTTGAGTCAGTACTAGTTTGGCAATCTCTTTCGTTCCACCCAGTGAGACACATTTAATGACTGTCTAAGCAGTAACTAAAAAGAATGGATAATGTTGGGTACCTACAATATCGCGAGTGAAGTCGGCGAACAAAACTCGCTAATATCGTTTAGGTTAACAAAAATAAAAAATATGTATAACCTAACTTGTCACTTGATTTAGGTTATCTTCTCTGTCACACTCAAAACTCTTCAAACTTCAGAAGAACACCGACTTTCAAAGTATTTTCTTCACAAACATCACCCATATAATACTTAAATGGATGTTAAACAAATCACAGCTCTCCAACCTGTCCAACATTATACCATGGAGACCTCTTGCGATCATGAAAAAGTCTGCAAAAATAATGGAATCCTAAAATTTCCTCCGCCAAGGGGACACTATTTATAAGGTTTTAAGTTAAAACAAACTGTCAAACAAGTAACCCTGGGGAGGCAAAGTTTCGAATGGTGTTAAACTTTGTGGATGTTGTCTTTATTCCTTATTTTTATCTACTATGGAACGGGATGTGGGGCTTTTAGTAGCTCGTGTAAGATTTTTCAATTGAAGCCTCTGGTTTTGAGAGGGTTTTCTTGAAATCTGTTGTCAAATCGTCATACAACTATCTGTTTTAACTAAGAATAGGACAGCATTGGCGCCATTTTGCGACTTCATCCACGCTTAACAAATAGTTTTACGATTTCAAACATTTTTTTTTTTAATTAATTTCCATCATTTCAATCATAATATGGCGCCAAGGTCATCCTATCCATAGCTAAAAAAATAAAAAAAAATAACATTTGAGTCCGCCCACCCAGGGCAGGGGTTTTTTTAAAAAAAAACAACCACCCTGTTCCTACGGTTGCCCTTTTGCGTTCCAGGGCCGCAGTGCCCATTTAAGACAGTCCCGCGAACAATACGAAACTAGAATAGGCATAAAACTCGCAATCTTATTGCAAGAAAATATACGATGAAAAACGCTACTAAAAATAATGGATAAAAAACCATCTATGTTTTTTCCAAAACTATGATACATCTGACTGAGTCATAGAAATGACTGATTAGTTGATATGATAAGGTCTTCTTTATCTTGGTTTTTCGTTGGAGCATTGATAACATTGTCGGTATAGTCTCATGTTATGTCCATTGCTTTGGTAGCTAAGAGCGTAATCCTTGAACTTACAAAGATATGCAAGTTCATGTTGAAACGACATAAAAAGATTTTTGAGGAAAGAAAAATTAATCTGCCAGTGGGACTCGAAACCCGCGTCTTCTGGATAAGTACTCCGAAAAGTGTGTTGCGATGGCCTAATTGGTATGCGTCCGGAGTCATCATCATCATCAGCCTATAAATGCTGGGACACAGGCCTCCTCTCTGTGAGAGGGAGTGGGCCGTAATCTACCACGCGGGCCCAGTGCGGATTGGTTGATGTCACATGTCTTCGAATTTCTGGTTCTAAGACATGCCAGTTTCCTCACGAAATACCTAAATTACACAAAGTACTTAATGCGCCTGACGGGGTTCGAACCCACGACATACAACTCGTAAGTTGAGGCAGATACCACTGGGCCACCACTGCTCTATCCAGAATACGCGGGTTCGAATAATGATCATTAGATCGTTTATCAGTTATAGTTACAACTAGCTTCCGCCCGCGACTCCGTCCGCGCGGATGTCGGTCTTCGCGTGGATGGTTTATTTCTCCATTTTGAGTAACTCTGACAATGACATCTTATAAATATCTATTGGACCCAAATACGGCTAAGCCTATAATAATTAAGGAGATCCCTCTATTGAGCTACTGCTGTTGAGCTCGCGTTCTGTAGTAATTATTTTTTTACCGACTTCAAAAAAAAGGAGGTTATCAATTCGACCCATATGTATGTAATATTATCAGAACTGCCCAGTTTTCATATATGTTAGTCTATATCAGCGTCTGAACAAATGTGCCAAATTTCATAAGTGTATGTATGTATGTATGTTTTTATGTTTGTGCACGCATATCTCCGGAACTATAAGTTCAATTTAAGTAATTCTTTTTTTGTTGTACTAGGTATTGTTCAACTTAGGGTACACTGCAAGTTTCATCAAAATCGGTTCAGTAGTTTTAGAGATATGGATTTTTTTATGTTGTGACGGATTACAAGATTAGTGCATATTATGTAAGAAAATTTTGTATTTTACAAGAATTTGGGTTGAATATGTAATAAATAAACTAAAAAGGGTAAAATAAAAACTTTTTTAAAAAAAAGTACCGACTTCAAAACAAATACAAAAAAGTTTAAAATAACTTTTCTTTCGGAAGTCGGTGGCTTTGTTTTGTTGTGTTATTGACTATTGCCACCGACTTCCGAAAGAAAAGTTATTTTAAACTTTTTGTATTTGTTTTGAAGTCGGTACTTTGTTTAAAAAAAGTTTTTCATAGTAATTCCGACCTTGTATTTACAAATAACTGATCGGAACAGTAATCAAAAAGGTCGCGCTGAAAAGCACGGTTTAAAATTACACGCATACAATATTAATTCCACGGACGACCGCTCGCCACACTGAACACGTCCGCTCGCATCAAAATTCAGAATTTATAAGCATCGCGCGGCGCGGAACGCGACTCCTTATATAAGAGTCGGGGAGGCGTGGCCCGCGTGTGCCGCAAACGGTTCAAGCCAAATCCGACTTTCGGTGCTACAGGTTACGGCGCTGAATCCACTGCGGGTAATGCAACGTGTGTTCGCGGTTCTACAGAACAACGTCTATGAATAAAACTGAAAAATAAGATTTTTTTTTCTACGTTTTTTTCCAGGATATGTATCCCATTTTATGCCCAGGATAATAAGGTATAATTATACCAAGTTTCATCGAAATCGAAATAAAAATCTTTATTTTCATAAAAAAGTACACAATAAACAGTAAACGTAATAAAATTGACAGAATGATGTACACATGTAGTTATTACAATAATAATGTAGGTACAGTTTGACATTCCTTCTTTACCTATTGTTATTTGCTATGCATTCTCAAAAAAAAAAAAACAATCACATTTCTTACCTTCACGTGAACGTCTTCTATCCACTCAGCATAGTATAAATAAACTCAGACGTTTTCCCCACGAGAGTGCCACAAACTACTCATTGCCTACTGAGTTGCAATTTTTTTTCTGTGGAAAGAAAAATTCGACTGCGAGCCGATGCTAGTCGAATTTTTCTTTCCACCGATTTTTTTCCTTCTTTGTTAATTGAGTCGATGTGTTATTCTACCAGCGTCATCACATAGTTGAGTCGGGAATAGTAGATTATTAACCAAGGGGATAAAGCAGTGTCTTCTGTCGCGGGTGACGATTTAAATAGCGAGCGTAACGAACGACTCGAGGTTTACTCCCGAGCGTAGCGAGGGTGTTAAAAACTTAAATCACGAGCGAAGCGAGGGATTTAAGACGAGTCCTGAGTGTAGCAAGGGATTTAAGTTCACCCAAGAATAAGACAGCTTTATCACCGAGGAAAATACTCTACTTTTCGTACCATTTGCGAAAAAAATAACACAATAATAATATGAGATAAGAATTTATTAAACATTAACATTTAACATTAACTTATTTATAAAAATAAATTAAAATAAACTTAACGTTTATGTATTTGAAGAAAACAAAAACGTGGCAAATTCCTAGACTAATATTTTTTGTTGGAAAAGCAAAGGCATCAAGCTCATACGGCCTCGCCGATTTTCGTAATTTTATTTAATAATCATAACTGCATAATAAATGCGTATTCCTTTTTCAAAAAGATGTATAATAACGCTTTACATACAAACTCAATGGTGTAAACACAGATGTAGTTCATTCGGTAAGTATTCCAAATTTAAATCACATTCTCCCCCTAGAGGATGAATGAAATTCAGTACAATTTTCTTTCCCTGTTTTTAACAGATTAATAATACGAAAAAATATTTTCGTACCACTTGCTCAAAAAAGTGACATTCTATGCCACAAAAAACGAACATAACAATAGTTATTATTAATCTATTAAAAACAGGGAAAGAAAATTGTACTGAATTTCATTCATCCTCTAGGGGGAGAAAGTGATTTAAATTTGGAATACTTTATACTGAACTACATCAGTCTGTGTTTTATAAACACATCTTCACATACATCTTTTTGAAAAAGGAATACGCATTTATTATGCAGTTATGATTATTAAATAAAATTACGAAAATCGACGATGCTGTATGAGCTTGATGCCTTTGCTTTTCCGACAAAAAAATATTAGTCTAAGAATTTGCCGTGTTTTTGTTTTCTTCAAATACATAAACGTTAAGTTTATTTTAATTTATTTTAATCTTCATTATTTTTAATAAAGGCTTATCTCAATATTATTATTGTGTTCATTTTTTCGCAAATGGTACGAAAAGTAGAGTATTTTCCTCGGTGATAAAGCTGTCTTAGTCTTGGGTGAACTTAAATCCCTCGCTACACTCAGGACTCGTCTTAAATCCCTCGCTTCGCTCGTGATTTAAGTTTTAAACACCCTCGCTGCGCTCGGGAGTAAACCTCGAGTCCTTCGTTACGCTCGCGATTTAAATCGTCACCCGCGACAGAAGACACTGCTTTATCCCCTTGGTTAATAATCTACTATTACTGCGTTCAGAGCCCTAATCGCTTTCACTCTTTTTGAAGACTCGACTTGAAGCAGGTAGGCTCGTTTTCGATCCCCACACGGAACAAATATTTGTATGATCTACAAGTACAGTGACAGGCCTGTTGGTCTAACTAAGTGGTTAGTGATCCTGACTGCTATGCCGGAGGTCGTGGGTTCGATCCCCACCCAGGACAAATGTTTGTGTGATGAGCACAATCATTTGTTCTGTGTCTGGGTGTAATTTACGAGTATCTATAATATTTATGTATTTAGAATAGTACCCATAACACAAGCTCTGCTTAGCTTGGGACTAGATGGCGTAGTGTGATAGTTGTGAAATATTATTTTTAATTATTAAAAAAAAAAGTAGTTGTTCCAGGTCTGAGTCTTTGTGTATGTGAGTTTAAACGTTTGTAAAAGTACCCACGATACACGAGAAATTCCTGATGAAAAACCAACCAAAATAATGCTCTCAAGAAGTAATTACATCAGACCAGTTACCAGCTACTTAGTTAAGACATGTAAGGAGCAGGTAATGAGCATAACGGTATTATCCAATCTTTATTCACAAATTAACACTAAACGCTCAAAGCACAGGAGCATAAAAAGCAATTTAATCTCATTCCTCATTACACCTAATTATTCGCTAGAACTTGATTTTACACGTATCATGAGACTTGATGCCTTCATGTTATTGTACTGAGAAGGTAGATACTAAATTAGTTGGGTATTTACGGATCAATTTCTTTTTTTATCGTAGTAAAATCATCAAATGAGTCCTCCCACCCAGGGCGGGACGGGAGGGTCTGTCAAACTCATAATGACTAAAATCCACGGTGTCCTTCAATAGCCCTTTACGTTCCAGGGTCACGGTTACCTAATAAGACAGGCCCACGACCCCGGCAGGCTTTGATCCTATAAGAAGGGCCCCGTCAGATTGCTGACAGCTCTAGATCGCGCGTGGAACACGACGCGCCGTCGACCAGGGCATTGTTCATGATCGAACGGCAAGTCACCCATTACTCGCCGTCCGCGCCTACGGTGACGGTGGCTGGAAATCACATCGCGACGTCCGTTTGGAATTCACCAAGCTAGTGACAGCGATGTGTCACGACACTATCTCAAGGCTGTCTCGACGACGAGCTTTTCGTAGCGTAGGTACCTGGTACATCCTAGAATTTAACTTTTACCCCCTTACTTATAAAAACTTGTGTTGCTTAGCTACCGATTAAATATCACCTGTCCTTGTCATTTCTATTTCAATGAATAGAGATGGCAAGTGACTTAAGAGCTATTTAAGATAAGTAACGTCTAATCAATGTTTATAAGTAAGGCCCTAAGAGAATAGCTTAACTGTACGTTAACATAATAATTATAATGTTATTATTAGCGTATAGGTGTTCGTTAAACAAGACGTAATCAATCAATCGCTTCATACCCTAAAAGAAATTTTGCAATGCTAATTGAAGGATCGCTTCTTCTTTTATGCTGACAGGTGAAGTGAGGGTTATTAGGGTAAGTATAGGGGGACATAGAAATGTTGGGCATCAAAGGTATTTGATGTAAGAAGAGAAGATTTTAGTAGGACACTAATCTGACCGGCCTTGCAAATCAAGTGAAGGCAAGAAGCATTTAAAGATTCAGTAAAGTGTTTTTTGAAATTAGATATTTTTCAGAAGCAGCCCGGAGTTAGGATTTAAACAAACGTAAAAACAAAACTAGTTTGAAAATAATTGAGGTTTATCACATTAATACTAAATCAATTCCTTGTTAAGCTAGATTCTAAATGCACAGCCATTCCAGAAATGTCAGCACAAATACTTGTACAGCAACTCAGATATTACCAAGGTGAGTAAATATTTCATGAAGCACGCGTATATTGAAAACGGCAGACGTGAAAAATTTATAATCGGCGGCGGCGCTATGTCTGTGGTAAAATTTAATATTCTCCCGTTCTAGACGGATCCCATATGCATCGGGATCCAATATAGCGAGTCGGCAGCTAATGCGACTCAACTGTAAACAGATTACAGGGAGGGACTCTAAAGATACTCCAAGTATCAAGTATCAAGCACAACTTGAGCCTACGAGTCCTCCAAATCTGGCTTTGATCCTTATTTTGTGTTAAAAAGGTGAAGTACGTACGCACTGCGCGACCGTATCAAGTTCACGATGGACCTTTGTTGTTTACTGTTGTTTACATATCATTTTGAGGAAGTTCAATAAACATGGTGTAATCTTCAGGATCGTATTTCTTTAAGGTTCACTGAATTTGAACCAACGATCATCTCCAGGAATTTAGAGGCGATTAAAGCTCGTTTAAATCAATTTCATTATTAAATCTCTGCAAAGAATAAAACCTGGTGCCCACCAGAAGTGTTAAATGTCTATTTAACCGCTGCACAAAGACAAAGAGCGATTTAATCTCCACCGTTCGGCAGTCATTAGGCGCTCGCCTTTCACTGGAGACAATAGAATTACCATAAGAGCGCGAAAATAGCAGCGGTTCATCCAATTAGTTCACAGGTACTCCGGAGTCGTCGACTCGTCGAACTACCTCCTAAATCTAATTAGGTAATTGAAATCATTGGGCGATGCGTTGTGAGCTCTCAGCGCGGAGCGGCAACAGCGCAGCCTGCATCGCCAATTAGCTCGCTCAGAGATCGCTCGCTCGCTGTGCCGCGTTTGCACGTAAGCCCCTATTTCCGAGTGACGGAACGTTCAACATGTGAATTGAGTCGATCGTCTAATTTAGCCAAATGTTACTCTGAGTCATAGTATAAAGAGGGGAAGTAGGTTATCTCCGGCCCAATCCGCGATATAATTGCCTACTGTCTCAGGGTTGTAACTTTTAGCTAAATTTTAATTCGGTGCCTATAAATTGGCAAGAGTCGAGAAGTTGTATTTATATCCATAAGAAGTTATCTTTAATTATGTTACACGTTGTATGTTAGTCAGTTTTTTGTATTTTTTTAGTCAGCATAATGTAGTATTTTTACACATAAAGGACCATTATTTATTTTTAATATTAATTAATACATACATAAATAATGCAATAACATCTATTGAATCACACAATACGTTCTCCTGCGATTATCACACATTTTTCATTCATTTAGCGGTGCCGAAAAGCCGTGACGCGCGAACCTCGTGCAGTGTTAGCCCCGACTGGCACAACCCGAAATGAGTCGAGATTTTGTTAAGTGTGCGTGCGGCGACGCATAGATACTACGGCGCACACATACAAGCCGCGCGCGGTGCGTTTGTATGAAGATAACTTACTTCCCGTCTTTATACTTTGTCTGAGTTGTGGGTACTGGCATACGTTACCGTATACAATATTGAGGGTAAGTGAAGTATTATATTTGTCTCATCTTTGAAATTATCAATAGATGCGTTGTTTTTACAGTCACCTTGTCAGAAAAGACTAAATAGGTAGGTAAGTATATGATATCCGCATAATTATGATAACCATAAGACACTTGCATGAAAGACATTTCCGCAAACCCACTTTTGCGAAAATTCACTGTGTCGTCACTCATCTACCTATTAGAAATCTCACTCTCATGCGTATCGAGTAAGTGTTCATTCGCAGAAGTGGATAAGTGCCAGTGTCTTTCGCACTAATAATGGATTCGAGCAATGTGCCATTGACACAAGTATCATTCGCACAAAGGTACGAATCTGTTCCTGCTCAACAAAACAGGGGGGGTATTACAACGTCTGAAAACCAGGCTTATTCCTGTGAGTGAACGAAATGGTGCTAGACGACTTGTATAGCTCTGTCACTTTCACAACGTCTTAAGACGTTGTAAAACCCTCCCAGGCCTGCCAAAACATTGAGCGAAGAGAAAATACTCATGACAACAAGAACTTTTGAATCATCGTGACGGCCTATAGCATAATTCCCCCCTTGTTATGACTCAGTCAAAATATATGAACATCTGTGAATGATTGATCGAGAAACTGATGCAGTTTGACTCATCTGACTCATCGGTATATTTACCTAAATCTTTACAGTATTTTCATATCTTAATCAGTATGATTTGCAGCCGTCAAGTCTGATATCAGACGTGAATCCCATGAACTTGGGAGTAAATAAAACAAAAATAAACGGTAAAATGTATAGGCTCTGTCAGATAATAGTATTTAAGTATGGAGGTGTGGCAACACCACTACTGTCAAGTCAGTCATGGTCTCATGTAAGTCTTCATCCTATTAATAACTGATTATTAAAAATACAGTTCTCAAGAAGTAACTTAAACATCTTTTATTGAATCTTCTCCATTATTATCAACATACTATTATATGGCGCAGCAGGAAATAAGAATCTACAGAAAAAATGGAAATGTTAAAGCCACCGCCGCCATTGTCACTACAAGGGGACGCCAGTGAAAATTATAAAAAATGGAAGCAAAAGTTCGACTTGTATCTTTTGGCGACTGGCTCAAGTCAAAAAATGAAAGAAGATGAGAAGATAGCATTATTTCTGCATTGTATGGGGGAGGAAGGCATCGAAATATACAACAATTTTGAATTTTCCAAAGAGGAAGAAAAAAATATTTTTTCAATTATTACGGAAAAATTTCAAACTTATTTTGTACCGCAAAAGAGTGAAACTATCACAAGGAATTTATTCTTCAAGAGAAAGATTAAAGAAAATGAAACATTTGATGAATATCTCAATGCACTGAGAACTTTGAGCAATGATTGCAATTTTGGACCAACAAGAGACAGTTTAATCAAAGATCAAATTATAAGAGGAATAAAAAAGAAAAACATTGTAGAACGTCTATTAAAAGAATATGATTTGGATCTAAGTACTTGTATTAGAATATGTAAGTCATATGAAGCGATGGAAAAACAAATCAGTAATTTTGAAACGGAGGACTTTTCTTCTAAAGTTGATGCTGTCAACAAGAAAAAAGGAAGAGGAGAGCTTGAAAGAAAAGGATCAGAAGCAAGTTCATCTACGAAAGAAAGTGCAACAAGAAGAAAAATTACTGCATGTGGTAGATGTGGTTACGAGCATGGCTTCAAGTGCCCAGCATTTAACCAAAAATGTAAAAGATGCAGTAAATTTGGGCATTATTCTAAGATGTGCAGAACCATACCAAGAAGAGTAAATGAAGTACAACATTCGGGCTCTGAAAGTAACAGCGAGGACAGCTTTGTACTCACCATTCAAGTGGACAGTGTTAACAAGTGTGATTTATTTGAGTCCATACAAATAAACAACAAACTGGTTGATTTTAAGTTAGACACGGGATCCGACTGTGATGTGCTGCCTTTAAGCTATGTAAAAAAACTTGGACTGGAGAGCAAAATTGACAAAAACCTTAGTCAATTGTACAATTATGATGGTTCTAAAATCAACTGTGTTGGTAAGATTAAAACATATGGCAGGTTGGTAAACAATCAAAAATATTTATTTGAATTTTATGTAGTTGATGGTAATTGTGCCTCAGTCTTAGGTTATAAAACCATACTTAACTTAAACCTATTAGAGAGGAAATTTTTAAGAAAAATATACAGGAGTGATGATTATGAAAATTTGATAAAAGAATATAAAGACCTGTTTGATGAAAAAGGTTTAGGTACACTGAAAGGAGCAGAATATAAAATACAATTGAAGGAAGATGCGGTAGGTAAAGTAGAACAATGTCGAGGGGTGCCAGTTTCTTTAAAAGAGTCTGTTAAAAAAGAACTTAATAAAATGGAGAGGTTAGAAATTATAGAGAAAATAAAGGAACCAACAGAATATGTCAGTAACATAGTAATAATAAAGAAGCCTAATGGAAAAATTAGAATATGCTTGGACCCAAATAATCTTAACAAAAATATAAAAAGAGAACACTTTAAACTTCCAACATTTGAAGAGGTTAGTAGCAAGATGGCAGGTTCTACTGTTTTCAGTAAATTAGATGCATCAACAGCTTTTTTTCAAGTTAAGTTAGAACCAGAAAGTGCTAAACTATGTACATTTACTACACCTTTTGGTAGATATTATTTTAAACGGTTACCTTATGGTTTATCGTCAGCACCAGAAGTTTTTCATAGACAGTATAAAGAAATTTTTGAAAATATAGAAGGTTGTGAAGTTTTTGTTGATGATATTGCTATTTATGGAAAAAACAAATGTGAACATGATGAGAGATTATTAAAAGTTTTAAAGGTAGCTAGAGAAAACGGTGTTAGATTTAACATGGAAAAATGTGAGATAGGAAAAACAGAAATTCAATATCTAGGACACACTTTATCAGCAAATGGCATTAAACCTGATCAAAAAAAAGTAGAAGCTATATTGAACCTTAAAAAACCAGAAAATCCAAAAGAAGTACAGCGTTTGTTAGGTATGATTACATATGTTGCAAAATTTATACCATCTTTGTCTCAAGTGTGTGCTCCATTAAGAAAATTAATCAAAAAAGGTATAGAATGGTCATGGACAAAAGAACAGGATGATTCATTTCAAGAATTAAAAAATATTTTAATTTCAGAACCAGTTTTACAATTTTATGATGAAAATAAACCGATTAAATTATCAGTAGATGCCTCTAAAGACGCACTAGGAGCAGTTTTATTGCAAAAAAATCTTCCAGTAGCCTATGCCTCAAAGTCGATGACAAATACACAAAAAATGTATGCACAGATTGAGAAAGAGCTTTTAGCCATTGTCTTTGGCTGTAGTAGGTTCCATCAATACATTTATGGTAAGCAGATTGAAGTTGAAACTGATCACAGGCCACTCGAGTCAATATTCAGAAAATCGCTCTGTGATGTTCCATTATGACTGCAGCGTATGCGTTTACATTTACAAAAATATGACATAATTGTAAAGTATAAACCCGGTAAAGATTTACTAATTGCAGATGCCTTATCTAGAGACTGTGTTTACAAAAACAGTAGTGAAGAGAAGATTTTAGAAGCTGAAGTAGAGGCACATGTAGGCTTGGTAATCAATGCATTACCAATTACATCAGAAAAATTAAAAATATTTAAGGATGAAACAAAAAATGATAAAGAATTAGAAACAATTAAACAATACATTTTATATGGTTGGCCAGATATTAGGGAAGTTCCAAATAGTTTGAAGGTTTATTATACGTTTAGAGAGGATCTGTATATCTATGATGACTTGATTTTAAAAAATAATTGTTTGGTAGTTCCAAAATCACTACGCACAGATATGTTAGAAAGAATACATTATAATCATCTTGGACTGGAAAAATGCAAGGCAAGGGCTAGAAGTTGTATATTTTGGCCATTTATGATAAGAGATTTAACAAATAAAATTTTAACTTGTAACACATGTGACAGATATAAAAAAAATAATCCAAAAGAGCTTAAGATAATCAGAGAAATGCCAGAAAAACCATGGAGTCATCTGGGCTGTGATGTGTTTCATTACAGAGATAAAAATTATTTAATTGTTGTAGATTATTACAGTAAATATTTTGAAATTGGAAAATTAAAAGACTTATGTGCAGAGACAACTATTGAATTGTTAAAATCAATTTTTAGTAGATTTGGTATACCAGAAATTTTGTATAGTGACGGTGCAACTAATTTTACAAGCTATAAATTCAAAGATTTTGTCAATGAATGGGGTTTTGTTCACAAAACTAGCAGTCCAACTTATCCGCAGTCTAATGGTCTCGCAGAGAGATACATTCAAACAGTTAAGAATATATTTAGGAAAGCAGATTATGAAAAGAAAGATAAATATTTAGCTCTGTTAGAATATAGAAACACTCCTATTTCACAAGAATTTGATTATAAATCTCCTTCAGAGTTACTGATGGGTAGAAAAACGCAAGGGATATTACCAAATTTTGACCAGCCTAGTATGGAAAATAAAAATATTCAAAAAACATTGTATAGAAATGCCTTCAAACAAAAAAGTTATTATGATAGGAATACTAAAAAATTGTCTAAATTAAGTGATGGTCAGAAAGTAGTCTTATTGGATAGTCAAAAGAAAAAACCAAATTGTTATGCTCAAGTAAGAGCAAGGGATGCTCGACCCAACTCTTATAAAATTGTAACAGAGTCAGGACAAGAATTAGAAAGAAATAGAAGATACTTAATAGATTGTAAAGATCAGAGTAAATTGCAATTTAAATCAGATAATGATGTTAATGATTATATTCAAAAGTTTGAATTATCAAATAAGGACAGAAGAAATAGTGAGAAGAATTTAAACCATAATGACAAATTTTGCCAGTTAGATGATAGTAACAATGAGGAAAGTTTTATAGAGAAAAGAAATAAATATGATACAAAGGCGGAAAATGAAAATAAGGAACAAACATTACAGAGTAGAGTTTACTATAGAACAAGAATGGGAAGAAATGTGACTAAACCAGCTTACTTGTCAGATTATGTATCTTAATTAAGTTTAATAACATAGAAGGTAATTTGTTAATTTAAAATTATAAAATGTATCTGTCTTTTTATTACATAATAATTACAAGAAAGTTTAATATGTTTGTAAGAGAAAGGGGATGTCAGATATTAGTATTTAAGTATGGAGGTGTGGCAACACCACTACTGTCAAGTCAGTCATGGTCTCATGTAAGTCTTCATCCTATTAATAACTGATTATTAAAAATACAGTTCTCAAGAAGTAACTTAAACATCTTTTATTGAATCTTCTCCATTATTATCAACATACTATTATAGGCTCTTATCGTGAAAGGTGTTAAAATTCAAAACATTATTCATCTGAAGAATTTCTCTGATGAACTCAAGCTTCAAGTCTTCAACTCAGCTAGTATAGTCTGACAAAAAACCATTCTTTTAATGTTTCCAACATCCGCAATCTCGTCTACCTATTCTTCACCAAGGAGTAGGAGTACTGTTTAAGTATACAAGAACTGGATTTATTGACCAGTAACAGTAATTGATAAAATTAATTTTCATCATTTCATCCCACCTAATGAATCCTGAACTATGAAGGCAACAACAAACAGTGTTATGTAGATCGGGGTACGTCCATGCACTAAATCATTTCACCAATTCCGAGTTCAACTGAAACCGGTAAATAATATCTGAATGTATTGCAGGAGAATTGCGCCAGGCCACGGTAAATTGAGGAACACAATACTGGGAAACGTTGTACGGTTATATTTCAATGAGATGGTAACGTTTCTGCCGATACTATCTACTATCTTGCTAACGAACAGTTATGATAGCTTAGTCCTTACAATATCATGTTAACAACAGATCACAGATCTTTCGCTAAGTGAACTACATCAACTGTATCAGATGTCTCTCGTCATCATCATCAGCCGGAAGACGTCCACTGCTGAACATATGCCTCCCCCTTAGACCGCCACGCCGAACGACGATTCGCCACTTGCATCCATCGGTTGCCCGCGACTCCCACGATGCCGGCAGAAGTCTACGTAAGTACAAATGTGCGAAACTGGCCATGTCAGAATCCAAGAATTAAATAAGGAAATAGCGGCTCTCTAATAGGATAAAACTAGGTACGATGAATACCGAGGCAGAGGGCCATGTTGAACATGGCATGATGTCGAACGCCAACATCGGCTGCCCTCCTACATAATATGTATTAGTTTAACGTTAAAGGTACATAACACATAATTATAACTTCACATACACAAACACCAAGACGCGGAACAACTACTTGTAGATCATCTATACATATAATAAATCTGTAGAAAATTCATTTTTGTACATTGAAGAAATTGAAACAAAAAATAGCCAGCGTGTGAAAAGATAAGTAACAGAACCCATTTCCATCATTTTTGAAATTTTTGTCTGTTTGTCGGTTTGTCTGTTTGTCTGTTTGTCTGTTTGTTTGTGCGCACATCACGTAAAATCTACGAATTCAATGCTGACAATGTTTATATACAAAAATTATATGCAACTTGAGGTTTAACTTAGTTTTTGTTTCATCGAAATCGGTTCAGTCTATCAAAAGTTATTTGAATTTAAAGTGTTTCAGAAGTAAAATTACGGTCAGTTCACACCAAGACGTGCAGTTCAGTAGCGCGA
Source organism: Agrotis exclamationis (assembly GCA_950005045.1). Classification (NCBI taxonomy): domain Eukaryota; kingdom Metazoa; phylum Arthropoda; class Insecta; order Lepidoptera; family Noctuidae; genus Agrotis; species Agrotis exclamationis. The sequence continues at coordinate 10,961,329 of OX465436.1, read as the reverse complement.
TCTAGCTTGGGGTCAGTTCAGACCGAGACGCGAAGCGACGCGACGATGCGTGAAGAGGCCTGTCATTTCACGCTGCGTCGCGCTACGCCTCGCGGCGCCGCGATGCGCCTCGCTGCGCCGCGAGACGCATCGCAACGTCGCGAGGCGCATCCAGACGCCGCGCGGTGCAGCAGAACGTGTCTAGATTTTCCACGTACTCCCGCCCCGCCCCGCGTCCTCCCGCAGTCCCATTTGCAAATGGCGGCCTCAGCTACATAGTCCAGGGGCTAGAGGTAGTTGAGTATGCAAAATCCGAGTGACGGCAACTATGACCGAATTCATAAACATAATATTATTATGCGCTTTATCTGTCCCGCAAAAAGCTGTGATCTGATTTTTCTATAAATTATTACGGAAGTAATCATTAAAATGATTTTAAATCATGTACTCAATACATTCCGTTTACGATTAAGAGAAGAGGGCGAAAAAAATGAACCAAAAAATTGACCGGCAAGTTCTACATTGTTATTCTTTGACCTTTTCTTAACTTAAATCGGTTGGCGAAATTGTTACTCACAATTATGCATACTCACCTCTAGCTCCCGGTCTTCACCTCGCATCGTGAAGCGGCCGCGAGCGGCGTCAAGCGGCGCCGCACTGCGCCGCGCTACGTCGTGAGGCCTTGAGAGGCGCAGCGCAACACCGCTGCTTTGAGATGCGTCGCGCTGCGCCGCGAGGCGTCGCGCGGCGCATCGTGACGCATCGCTGCGCATCTCAACGTATTCTAAATTCTCACAACGAAATGTGTATCTTTTGGTGTAGAAAATAAAGTCGTATTTTGAATGGCTCTTAAAAGTGTGCGCGCATCGTCGCGTCGCTTCGCGTCTCGGTCTGAACTGACCCTTAGAATAGCAAAACTACATATTCAAATAATTCATCTAAACATATGTTGTACTTCAACGATAAAACGGTAGATGGCGTTAAAATAAAACCTGAAATAGAGGTGTTTAAATTGAAGTAACATTGTTTTTTTTTTCATCGTAATCAGTTTACATCTTATAAAAAACGTAATTTAGTTATAGCGATTTTATGGAATCATAGGATAGTCAGGACGGGACAGGACGGGACAAGACGAGACAGGACGGGACTGTACGGGACAGGACGGAACAGAACGGGACATGACGCGACAGGACGGGACGGGACGGGACGGGACGGGACAGGACGAGACAGGACGGGACAGGACGGGACAGGACGGGACAGGACAGGACGGGACGGGACGGGACGGGACGGGACGGGACAGGACGGGACGAAACGGTTCAGGACGGGACAGGACGGGATATGACGGGATAGGACGGAACAGGACGGGACAGGATATTTATGTACGCTCCAGAATGATGGTTCACAGCTATGTTAATTTGTTCACAATATTGTTAATATTAAATAAGCACTATTATATAGTTCCGCCAGATAAATATGGAATAAAATAAAATAAGATACGTTGACCCCCATATTTTGCAATATTTCAAAACCATTCGAAAAAATGTAGAACGACCAAAAGCAACGCATCGTGGTAAGACGCGATCTTGACCATAAATATTTTATTTTGTTTGAACGATGGTGGTATGAAATTCGAACGATGCATTATTAGGATCAATGACCTTTATTCCAGACTTATTTGGCGGGGACTATAGCTTATATAAAAGATTATATCGGTATCCTCCAACACCGCTTCGCACTAAAAATATAGATTGTTAAGTTCCGACATCCACGCGAACGAAGTCGCGGGCACAGCTAGTACAAAATATTTGCCCCGTGCGGGAATCGAAAATCGAAGACACGCAGAGCAGCTGCAGTGCAATCGCTCAGCCACTAGGCCAATAGTAACCAAAACCTTTATAATTATACATGTTTAACCAGTGAGTGAGTATCGGTACTAATATTACATACACATAATAATGTACCCTAATATATTCAACATAAATGAGCAAATCAAACGTTTATTAGTATTACAAATTAGTTTATGTAATCAAATATGCAAGTGGATTGGGTTCCGGTAATTATTTGTAATGTGGTATTTGGCTTGTATCTATATTTGTAATGGGGATTAACTTCTCAGTAATGTATTATATAGGTAGGTACAGACGCATGTACAGATGCCAGCAGGTCAATCTACCCGAATCGGCCAAATTTTATTTATATTTTAAATTTATTTGTTTTTCGAACATTATTAACCTTCCCCTATTGTGATAAAGTTGAAAATGTATTAAAGAAATTTGACAGATTGTGGTAGGTGGTTTTGCAGGCGTCTGTACATTCCTACATCAACCTACCCCAGTCTTTCAAATTTTCCCAATCGTAAATGATTCATGTTTGATTGGGAATTTACAGATTGGAAAAATTTTACAGATTCTTCTATTGTGATAAAATTGAACATGATTGTATTGAAAGATTGACATGTTATAGTAGCTTGATGTGCGCCCTGAGAATAGAATAGAAACTTGAATCATCGCTGATTTCAATCTAATGGATCCTATAGATGAGACTGACACTTCAGCGGCTTTACCCACCGCCGTTCAGCAGTTTTTGTGTGAAAGAGTAACAAATATCCTTATTCATCGATTTAGATCATCGGCTCATCTTCTTACATACTAAAATTCGAAAGTTTGTGAGATTAGTCTCACAAACTTTCGAATTTTAGTAAGTACTAGCTGTGCCCGCGACTTCGTTCGCGTGGATGTCGGAACTTAACAATCTATATTTTTAGTGCGAAGCGGTGTTGGAGGATACCGATACAATCTTTTATATAACCTATAGTCCCCGCCAAATAAGTCTGGAATAAAGGTCATTGATCCTAATAATGCATCGTTCGAATTTCATACCACCATCGTTCAAACAAAATAAAATATAAGGTCAAGATCGCGTCTTACCACGATGCGTTGCTTTTGGTCGTTCTACATTTTTTCGAATGGTTTTGAAATATTGCAAAATACGGGGGTCAACGTTATCTTATTTCATTTTATTCCATACTTATCTGGCGGAACTATAGTGCTTATTTAATATTAACAATATTGTGAACAAATTAACACAACTGTGAACCATCATTCTGGAGCGTACATAAATATCCTGTCCCATCCTGTCCCGTCCTGTTCCGTCCTATCCCGTCATATTCCGTCCTGTCCCGTCCTGTCCCGTCCTGAACCGTCTTGTACCGTCCTGTCCCGTCCTGTCCCGTCCTGTTCCGTCCTGTCCCGTCCTGTCCCGTCCCGTCCCGTCCCGTCCCGTCCCGTCCCGTCCCGTCCCGTCCCGTCCTGTCCCGCCCTGTCCCGTCCTGTCCCATACTGTCCCGTCCTGTCCCGTCCTGTCTCGTCCTGTCCCTTCCTGTCCCGTCCCGTCCCGTCCCGTCCCGTCCCGTCCCGTCCCGTCCCGTCCCGTTCTGTCCCGTCATGTCCCGTTCTGTTCCGTCCTGTCCCGTACTGTCCCGTCCTGTCCCGTCTTGTCCCGTCTTGTCCCGTCCTGTCCCGTCCTGACTTATACGTCCTTGTACGTTTTTTATAAGATGTAAACTGATTACGATGAAAAAAAAAACAATGTTACTTCAATTTAGGGTCAGTTCAGACCGAGACGCGAAGCGACGCGACGATGCGCGCACACTTTTAAGAGCCATTCAAAATACGACTTTATTTTCTACACCAAAAGATACACATTTCGTTGTGAGAATTTAGAATACGTTGACATGCGCAGCGATGCGCCGCGATACGCCGCGCGACGCCTCGCGGCGCAGCGGGACGCATCTCAAAGCAGCGGTGCTGCGCTGCGCCTCTCAAGGCCTCACGACGTAGCGCGGCGCTGCTTGGCGCCGCTCGCGGCCGCTCCACGATGCGAGGTGAAGACCGGGAGCTAGAGGTGACTAAGTATGCATAATTGTGAGTAACGAATTTCGCCAACCGATTTAAGTTAGAAAAGGTCAAAGAATTAACAATGTAGAACTTGCCGGTCAATTTTTTGGTTCATTTTTTTTCGCCTTCTTCTCTTAATCTTAAACGGATTGTATTGAGTACATGATTTAAAATCATTTTAATGATTACTTCCGTAATAATTTATAGAAAAATCAGATCACAGCTTTTTGCGGGACAGATAAAGCGCATAATAATATTATGTTTATGAATTCGGTCATAGTTGCCGTCACTCGGATTTTGCATACTCAACTACCTCTAGCCCCTGGACTATGTAGCTGAGGCCGCCATTTGCAAATGGGACTGCGGGAGAACGCGGGGCGGGGCGGTAGCACGTGGAAAATCTAGACACGTTCTGCTGCACCGCGCGGCGTCTGGATGCGCCTCGCGACGTTGCGATGCGTCTCGCGGCGCCGCGAGGCGTAGCGCGACGCAGCGTAAACTGACAGGCCTCTTCACGCATCGTCGCGTCGCTTCGCGTCTCGGTCTGAACTGACCCTTAAACACCTCTATTTCAGGTTTTATTTTAACGCCATCTACCGTTTTATCGTTGAAGTACAGTCTACACACATGTCTACATGTCTAGATGAATTATTTGAATATGTAGTTTTGCTATTCTAAGCTAGATCGCGCTACTGAACTGCACGTCTTGGTGTGAACTGACCGTAATTTTACTTCTGAAACACTTTAAATTCAAATAACTTTTGATAGACTGAACCGATTTCGATGAAACAAAAACTAAGTTAAACCTCAAGTTGCGTATAATTTTTGTATATAAACATTGTCAGCATTGAATTCGTAGATTTTACGTGATGTGCGCACAAACAAACAGACAAACAGACAAACCGACAAACAGACAAACAGACAAAAATTTCAAAAATGATGGAAATGGGTTCTGTTACTTATCTTTTCACACGCTGGCTATTTTTTGTTTCAATTTCTTCAATGTACAAAAATGAATTTTCTACAGATTTATTATATGTATAGAAGAAGATGAGCCGTACGTCAGCAAACGGAAGACAGGCCAGTTGACTGCTGACTATCTATCGAAGCGAAAGGATAGGTGTCGGTGCGGGCAAAGCAACAAAAAAAGTAAAACACGAATTTCATGGGTTTCATGTCCGAAACTTATAACTTTTTCACACCTTAATATTTTCCGCGAGAAACAATTCAGAAAGAAATCATCCAAAATCCATGGGATGAACTCCGGAGAACTAGCGGTCCCGTCCGAAGTGTCGCAGGAATTTCGCAGCGCCCCAAACAATCCCGACTTGAAACTCACTAAGAAACAGTAACACTATTCGAAAATAAAATGCAGAACTATAAAATAGTGATCGTTCAACTAGATATTTGAAATTATTATTATCTATAGGTATAAATAAATACATTTTTTTTATGCCAAACCCGATACACCTGTCTGGTATTTATGTGTAAAGAATCTATGTACAAAATTTTAAAACCGTATCATAAAAAATCACAAAGTTATAAACTTGTATATTATTACCTGGTTGTCCGTTCAAAAACACGCTAATTTCGCAGTACACCCGCGTAAACCGCGTCTCCTGTGTTATACACTCGTGATAATAGTTTGGTAATAGGTACAGTCACGAGCAATAGTATGTATACACTAAGCATTATTCAAAAGCGATGTTCTGCTACCATATTGATTAAACTTTTGCTTTTTCATTAGATTAGATTTTGGAAGCCATACTATTACGAAATAGGTCTTATTTCAAAGTGGAAACCAGTATTTCACGAGTAAATTGCGTTTGAATTTTGTTAAGTGTATACATGTTATTGCTCGTGACTGTACCTAACCTTACGGTGATTGTATTTCAATTAACTGGTAAGTAATAATATTTAATTAAAATATTTTTGAAAAAAAAAATATAACATGGTTTAATAATTATTGGAATCGAATCAGTTACTGATTCTGAACAAACCATATTCAGGTTTCGCATATACTAAAAAATAATGTTGTATAATTAGGTAACTTAAAAAGGTGACTGACTAACTGACATAGTGATCTATCAACGCACAGCCCAAACCTCTAGGCGGATGGGTCGCGGGACATACGTATACCGCGACTCCGGTACACAATAGGGCTACCGAAGGACACCATGGATTTTAGTCAGTACAAGTCTGACAGTCCCTCCCGCCCTGCCCGGGGCTGGGGGGACTCATTTGATGATTTTACCACGAAAAAAAAAACCACTGGACGGATCGGGCTGAAATTTGGCATGCAGGTAGATGTTATGACGTAGGCATCCGCTAAGAAAGGATTTCGATCAATGGGTAGAATTGATCGAAATCCTTTCTTAGCAGATGCCAAGGGGATAAAATAGGGTATGAAAATTTGTATGAAACATTGTTAATTTTAAATCGATCTGGCTGAGACTTTGCATGCATAAAACTACTATGACGTAGGCATCCCCGAAGAAAGGATTTTGATAAATTCAACCCCTAAGGGGATAATAGATTTTCGACTGATTACTTAACCAATAATTTCAAAACACAATTCACTATAGTTTAGACCTGCAAACCCGTTTAACTTTAAAAAAAATGGTTAAATTAGATTTTTATAGTTTTTAAATCATGAAATATTTAAAAGTACTTATTTCCTTAGAAATCTATACTAATATTATAAAGCTGAAGAGTTTGTTTGTTTGTTTGTTTGAACGCGCTAATCTCAGGAACTACTGGTTCGAATTGAAAAATTCTTTTTGTGTTGAATAGACCATTTATCGAGGAAGGCTATAGGCTATATAACATCACGCTGTCACCAATAGGAGCGGAGCAGTAAAGAGAAATGTTTCAAAATCGGGAAAATGGATTCCATTTCGAGAGCTTCCGTTGCGTGCGCTGCGTAAACGGTTAAAGATACGCAAAAATAATGTACTACGGAATTATGCCTGATAAAAAGTTCTAAAATAAAGTCCGCGAGAGCATACATTTATCTTTTAAGGTTAAGTCATTATAACCCTTTTTATGGAAATCAAATTTTATTTTAAAGTAATGCATTACTTGCGAAGGTATTTTCATTAGAACAATATTAATCCTAATAATAACCTAATATTATAGGATGGGATAGGATGGGATAGGATGGGATAGGATGGGATAGGATAGGATAGGATGGGATAGGATGGGATAGGATGGGATAGGATGGGATAGGATGGGATAGGATGGGATAGGATGGGATAGGATGGGATAGGATGGGATAGGATGGGATAGGATGGGATAGGATGGGATAGGATGGGATAGGATGGGATAGGATGGGATAGGATGGGATAGGATGGGATAGGATGGGATAGGATGGGATAGGATGGGATAGGATGGGATAGGATGGGATAGGATGGGATAGGATGGGATAGGATGGGATAGGATGGGATAGGATGGGATAGGATGGGATAGGATGGGATAGGATGGGATAGGATGGGATAGGATGGGATAGGATGGGATAGGATGGGATAGGATGGGATAGGATGGGATAGGATGGGATAGGATGGGATAGGATGGGATAGGATGGGATAGGATGGGATAGGATGGGATAGGATGGGATAGGATGGGATAGGATGGGATAGGATGGGATAGGATGGGATAGGATGGGATAGGATGGGATAGGATGGGATAGGATGGGATAGGATGGGATAGGATGGGATAGGATGGGATAGGATGGGATAGGATGGGATAGGATGGGATAGGATGGGATAGGATGGGATAGGATGGGATAGGATGGGATAGGATGGGATAGGATGGGATAGGATGGGATAGGATGGGATAGGATGGGATAGGATGGGATAGGATGGGATAGGATGGGATAGGATGGGATAGGATGGGATAGGATGGGATAGGATGGGATAGGATGGGATACGGTCACGCATAGGTACCTACGACCTGTTTCCTTGAAAGAATGACTTTCGCCCATGACTGCTTACGGCCTGGGGCTGCCAGCGCCGGTAAAGGCAGGAACGGGCAGACTCCGGACTCCGCCTATACTACTCAGGTCCCAGAGGCGTTTAAACGTAGATTTTTCTTTTGCACGAGCATGCGGGCGGCGAGTATGCCTGGGTCGACGGCGCGTTGTGTTCAACACGCGCCTAAATGTGTCATCATAATGACGGGCCCCCCCTTAGAAGGCCAAAGCCTGCCGGGGTCGCGGAACTATCGAATTACCTTGACCCCGGAACGTAAAGGCCTATTATAGGATTTATAGGACACCGAGGATTTTAATCAGTACAAGTCTGACAGTCCCTCTTACCCTGCCCTGGGTAGGAGGACTCATTTGATGATTTACGTACGCATATTTATGTATGCTCCAGAATGATGGTTTACAGCTAATGTTGTTAATAAAGAAGCACTAAAAAAATACATTGTTGAGTTCCGACCTCCACGCGAACGAAGTCGCGGGCACAGCTAGTATTATATAAGGAAGAATTGCGTTTTGATTTACCCAGCCCAAAAAATTGATTGGTGGTTCAAAAACCTTCAGAAATGTAACGAACCAAAATAACAAATCACAGTGATCATTCGGGTTCAGAGCTAATTGTTCAGATTCAGGTGAATAATGTTCGGCTTTCTCCGAACACGTTAATGGTATTAAACTGTGATGGCGGCGTCTACAATTAAACTGGTGATAACTCGTAGGCGTCGCTGAAATACTAGGTGTCGTAGAGAGGCGTGACGTAGGTGTTTAGCAACATTGCGAATGAATTAAACGATTAATTCATGTATGGGTAGGTGTGTAATTACAGTGCTGTAAGCTCGCGAGGTGTTAATTTGTGCAGTCAGGATCGGGCGTCTGCCAACGGATCGTTACCGAAAAGCAATGGAACGGAGGCTTTATCGCAAGTTTTCAATCACTTTTGTGACGTAAGCGGGGATTTTGACTTTACAAGTTAAAGTTAGGATAAAATTAGTTCTTCTTTCGTACACTTTTTTTTTTTACCGTGGTAAAATCATAGAATAAGTCCTCCCACCTAGGGCAGGGCAGCAGGGAAGTGTCAGATTTGTACTAAAATCCACGGTGTCCTTCAATAGTTTACTTTACGTTCCGGGGTCACGGTAATTCGTTAGTCCCGCGACACTAGAGACGTTCGTGCACTAGAGACGCTTTTTCATTTTCGGTACGATTTACGTCAAAAATACCTACTAAGTTAAAGTATAAGTAGACGACGTAAATTGTACAGCTAAATACTTACGTAGAATTCGTGCTAGGGCTTCAGTTCAGCGTATTGCTCGTGTTTTTGGCTTATGTGAGATGAACTGCAAATTGCTAACAAATTGGGGAATTGGCGCAGATGTTTCTCTACATGTTTTATTGTGTAGTTACAGCCATGTTACATGACAACGGGATTTATACTACGCGGTTGACATGTTGTAGTTTTTTATAAAAATGTGTGAATGTATAAACTAAAACGAGCAACTGTGCAGGGTATTTTTAAAGGCGAACTAGTTCCACTAATGTGCAAGTGTTAGGTAGTACAGTCAGCATCAAAAGTTGCTGACCACATTCAGATTTTCAAAATCGCTGTAAACCGTAATAATACATAATAATACGGTGTACAACGATTTTCAAAATCTAAATGTGGTCAGCAACTTTTGATGCTGACTGTACCTACTTACTGAGTTTTTTTTTTACTTGGTAAAATCCTCCCCACCCAGGGCAGGACGGGAAGGACTGTCAGACTTGTACTGACTAAAATCCACGGTATCCTTTACTAGCCCTTTACGTACCGGGGCCACGGTTACCTGCTAAGACGGTCCCGCGACCACGGCAGGCTTTTGCCCTCTAAAGGCGCTCCCTCACCGGGAGCATTCGCGTGTAACGTAACACTATAGATTCGACTTTGAGCATTACATTACATTACTACCTCCCTGACTGACGAGCATTCGCGTACATTTAGTATAGATTTGATACTTACAAGGTGCGCATTGTGATGCTCGATTGTTCTCCCTCACCGATGAAATGTTCGAATCTGTAACGTTACATTACAGGTGAATGCTCGGTAGTACTGGGGCAGAGCAGAAACCTGCATCTTCTTTGCGTGTCGATGGTCCAGAAGTTTAGCACCTCGCATCGATGCATGAAGTTGCGTGTTCAAGGTAATTTGTAGATAAGGAAGTCGAGATGAAATAGGCTATTTGACTAAAAAATTCTAATTAATCCGTCAGATTATCAAATAATATTTGACCCGTATTTTTTCTTTTTTTACGCAAACCAGTATTGACGGAGATATGATGCTTTCAAAATTGCCAATACGTCACAATTTAGTACCTACATTTTTACTGAATTCTAACGTCACGAGCCCCCACTCTCGAGTCTTGATGTGTTATATCTTGGTAAATATTCATTGATTTTACATAAGAAAAAATATGTGTCCGTTATTTTTCAAAACCCTAATTAGATTTATAATTTATTGATACTGTCAAATAGCCTATTGACCATGCTTACCTAAAATCCCTAATTAAACTCTTGTAAAATCTAGTTAATAATATACTGCCTAATAAATATAACCAATATTACAATTACCTATGTTACCCAGATCTATGTAGCTGCTGTTTGATATTGGGCTTATCAGATTTCTAACTTCATACTTTCACAACGTGATAATAAGGCTTGAGAGGATAAACGTCGTATTTTCAACTGTCTTATCAAAATGTCAGTAACATAACGCCGTTATCACTATCACGCGTTCGTGCGTACGTACCTCGTCGTTAATCTAGCGTTAACCGTTATAGCCTTTATCTCATGCCGACTAGTAACGGATTTGAATTGTATCTAGGTATTCGCTATAGATCTTACTCAGGTATTTACCGGGCACGGTTGCTTCGGTGAGTACCTGAATAAGATTGGGCGGGAAACGACAGCAAATTGCCACCACTGTGAAGGCGGCCTGGACTCGGCGCAGCACACGTTCATGGAGTGCCCTGCGTGGGAGACTGAACGACGCATCCTTGTTGCCAGTATCGGACAAGACCTGTCTCTGCCAGCGGTGGTAGAGGCTATGCTGACAGAAGCTGACAACTGGACGGCGGTGACCTCTTTTTGTGAGACTGTCATGCTACAGAAAGAGGTTGCTGAGCGGGAGCGTGAGAGAGCTGATCCCGCTCGAAGAAGGAGGCGTCGGGGTGGAAACCGCCTCGTCGCCTAACATGATGAAACCCCGCCTGTATAACTTGGAGCAGGTGGCACTTTGGGGTCACGGGTGTTCAGAGTGGGGACTCTGAGTGACCTCATAGACGATGGCGGTATAGTGGTCACGTGCCGCCGTACAAAATTGTACAGCGAAGTCAATAGGAGACTATCATATAGTTTCACTAGGGAGGTGCCCTAACAGGCGTTGCACAGAGGGGGCCACGGTGAGGTCTTTTAAGAGGAAACGGGGCCTCCTCCCATGTGTTGGTGGTGATCACCGGGGTGGTTTTAGTGAGGTAAAAATCCCACACTCCTGGTCTTATCCCCAAAGACCGGTAGCCTTTTGAAGGTTTCCCCCCGAAAACAAAAAAAAAAAAAAAAAGGTATTCGCTATAGATATAGGTTAGGTGTTATACCTATTGACGAGTTACATGTGTTATTCGACGTAAAGTTATATGTAAGTATATCAACCATATCCCATTCCTGAGCAGGGCCACTTTTTGTGTGCCAACTCTGACCAGCCATTGCCTTCTCCTTCACTAGCATGACTACTTCGCAGAAGGTGGCGACCGCTTCCCATTCCGTCTCGCCCCTCAGCATGGCCTCAATCAAAGCCGGGCGCGAGAGGACGCTGCCTATCACCGCTGTGACGACACGGCGTTGCTCTGCCCAAGCGGGGCAGTCCTCCATCGTATGTTCCACCGTGTCCTCCGGGTGATCCTCGCAATGCTGACACCCAGGCGTTTCTTCCTTTACCTTCATGTGTCAATCAGGCACAGGAACCTGTCGAAACAATGACATGCGTGTCCGGTGAGTACCTGCGTCAGGCGGAAGATGCTGAGGACGCCGTGGAGCCACTCCTCAAAAAGGGGTCTTACCGCCGCCGTACCCGTAGAAGTAAAGATGAGACCAAAGATGGCTCGAGCTCATCCAGAAGGAACTGGAACTCCTGCGCACCGATGGAACACAGTAAAAACTGTTCATCGATGGACTCCTACAGGATCGTGGTCGCGAGCCAGTTGGCCCTGGTAAGGTCTACCAACAGTGGGTTTTCTCAGCCGACACCGTAGGAGTCGGATTTTCGTTGTCCGTATTCTACCTGATAAGTTTATATTCAATTAAAAAAAAATACGTAACCTACTCAAAAATTACATAGGTAACCTATATCCCAGACAGGCCTATCTGAAAGAAGCGGGCGATATGGTCATATGAACATACTTATCTTTCAGATAAAAAAAAATAGTTTATTGGTCACAATCAGGATATTGTAACAAATTTGTATTTGAAGCCACCGTTTAGGCAGATAATGCCTGTTTATAAGGCTCCGCTCTTACATAACAATACAGATGGATGTATGTGATGGAATATTATAGATGGACCTTCATTAAGATGAACATCTTCATATCGAAATGTTTAATAGGTATCTGTACTACTTCCGTGTACTCATCTGAAACGATTGTAACACCGCCAGACACAGATTTTCAAATGAATCCTTCCACCCTGAAGAGCGGAAGGGACTGTCAAGACTCTTTCCAGCTTAAACAGTCCCGTGACCCCGGCACGGTTGTAACACTCTGTAGGTACTGCACATTAAATCATGAACAAACAAGGAGAGATCTTTATTTTCACGTAGACCTAGTTTCTGATAAGTAGCTACTAAATACGTGCTATCATTCGAGTAGGTATGAATGATAATTCACACTTGACTTTTTTATAAATAGATCTGAGGTATAGATTGGTTTAGGTACCATAATCGCGTTACTGAAAATCAGCTGACTTTGAGGAACACCTGTGTGCGTAGGACTTTGGTAGGTACTAAGATAATTACTTAACTTGATTAAGTAGGTACTAAGTTGACTTTGATTTTGGACAGCGAAAAGTAACACATTATCCAAGTAATATTATTATGGCCCCCACTAAATTTAATGTGGTCACTAGGAGGCGCAAAATCTATATTCTGTAGAAATTCGACAGATTGGAATAATTTGAGGTCTGTGCCACACTGATGGTTATATATTTACAACAACCGTAATTGATATTGCTTGATTAGATACCGATAAACCCATTAAGCCAAGCGCGCACTGCGAAAAAAATAGTCAATCAGTGAACAACAGAAATGTACTACAATCAGCACACTGCGAAAATAAATCGTTTGTGATTTCACGAACATAGTTTGCGATTTCATTTCGCCATATAGAAATCGCAACGATTAAATTTCGTAGTGCGCGCATAGCCTTAGGTACTCAAAATTTTGGTTTACGTAACATAAGAAAAGATACGGGTCAAATATTTGTTGTTAATCTATCTTTGAGACTAATAATTGTTTTGAGTAAAATGGCCTATTCTTAATTCATAAAAATTATAAGTATTAACAGTTTATTTAGGTACATATATTTATATACAGTTGAATCATAATTTATATTATGTAAAATTATTATTCCTTGTCTCCAGACGCCATTGCTGTCTCCTTCTGTGCCTCCATCAGGAATGTTTGGATTTCAGAGTAGATTTTCTGTAGCATAAACAGTCTTGGTTTTGTGTACTGAAATTAATAAAAAATATAATCATATAATTAAATTATTTTTCATCAAAATCAAAAGTACTGCATACTAGAAGAATGTATTTCTTATTATAGCTCAGCAGGTCTTAAAGGCCACTTTAGCACATCACAATAAGCACTGTGATAAAATTAGTAAATAAAAAGCTATATTCTAATATTTTGCTCAAATTGTAGAGGAGGTAATTGATTAAGAGCAATTTTATCGCAATTCTATTAAACTAAAACCATTGTGATGTGCGCTGACCACTTTATTTTGTGGGTGTTTAATGAGTGCCTGAGAATTTAGGGCAAACCCATAGATACCTTTGCCTCAACCAAACACATTAAATAGCCCAAAAAAAATCCATTTACCTTAAAAAGAGGGACCAAATTGACAGAATCTGGTCCAGTATCTGGATTGTCTTCCTTTTTCAATACTGTGAGGTAGTATAAAACACGATTCTGAAAATAAATAAAGATTTATTTATTAAATATTTAATAAGGTAAAGCATCTTATAAATTCAAATTATTTGAGATCATGACATGTATGAATGTTTCTAAAGACCCATGATACAGAAGAAATTCCTAGTCTGGACTCTGGGGCAACCTCGATTTTTTAATAACTAAGTATTAAGTAATTCTATTACTATTTTTATTGTCATAGGCTCACATTTGTCCAACATGGTGGTCTAATGCAAGCAACGTCTAAGCCTATACATCTCACCTGATAGTAAGCAATAATGTGGATGACAGTGAAGCAAACTGCTATAAAAAGGTAATTTTGACAAGAATAAAATTGGGTTTTGTACATACAAAAATGTAAACTCACACCAATTTCCCATGGGTGTAGGCAGAAACTATAGAAAAGCCACCTTCTATAATCTTTAAAAACCTTTTGCTTTGTCTACTTTCATACATCCAATTATACAAATAGATTTTATAGCACTTACCATTTTGATAACTTCATTGATAATGACATCATCGATGTTGGACCAGTCCACAAAGGTGTCTTCTCGGCCCCATACATATTTTATTGTGCTTTGGATACACACCGTTGGTATTATCAGAAGACTTTCTGAAAATTGATATAAGTAATAAGAAATTAAATATGAGGATGCAGTATATTGCTAACTTGCAAATCTTTGTGTCAAAGTTTATTTTTAAGCAATAATAACTTAATATTATAAAGAGGAAAGATTTTATTGTTTGTTTATTTTATGGTATATTGAAAAGGCTCCGAAACTATAGGACCAATTTTAAAAATTCTCTCACCAGTTGAAAGCTGCTTTGGTCCTGAGTGACATAGCCAATAAGGAAGGGGGAGGGGTGTTGTGAGCGGGTGAAGCTGCTGGTAAAAGCTAATATCATATTCTTTGCTAGTTATTTAAATCTGATGCTGTATAGCAGTGGTATTATCATCAGGAGAAGACAAGTCAATAAATAAACTAGCAATTTAATAGACCAGAATTAATATACAGTATACAAACCTGACTGAACACTGTGTGTGAACCAAAAGAATACTAGAAACGATAGCGAAATAATTATAACTAAGATTGCTGTTAGACTTATACGAATATAGAAGAATGCTATCAAATTAAATATTACAGCAAGGAATAGCGATGCCTTAGCTCCTATTCTTGAACTATTACTCTTTATGTTTTTGTATGTAATTGTAAATTGTCTAGATTTCGGCGAGGTTTGCCTTTTATAAACGTTGAGTGTCAATTTAATTCCATTCACATTTTCGTATTCTAAAGAGGTGTAAGGACTCGGATTTGCCATCTTTTAGCTTTGTAACTAGTCCTTTTTCCCTGTATGTATATGTAATGATTATAACTCAATCCCTCGCCCTCGCTGTGAACATTTCTAGAGCAAATTACTATTTATTTGCTAAGTTCAACTACGAAAAATCAATATTGATTTGTTTGTGGCTTTCTATCTTCCTTTTATATGTTAATTCCGAAAGAGACACAGAAATAATTTTATACTCAAAATACCAATTTATCAGGCAAATAATGCAACGCAAACACAGAATGTGATTTTTTTTTTTTTTGTATTTTAATGACCTGGTCATTCGGACCTTTAAGTCAAGTCTTATTTAATTTTCCAAAACACTGCACTGTGTATCACTTCACTTTTTAAATTGATTCAATCGTGTTTTTAATATATTTATATAGTGGTTTGAAACTGTTTTTATCTTTTAAAGGTGCGAACATATTATCTGACGCGTCCGTCAGCCGCGGCTGAGGGACGCGGCTTATTAAAATCTAGCCAGTACATTTAATACTACACTGTGCAAACTATCAGTCGTAAGACGCGGACGTGACCTTGAGTCGCCCTTGAGCGCTCGGACGTCCGAACAGAATCTGGCCGGCTGGATGTTTGTGTACCGTGCACACTGCTAAGCCGCGTCCCTCAGCCGCGACTGACGGACGCGTCCGATAATATGTTCGCAGCTTAATAGTTGTATAAGTGGCGGCGGGCGGGATGAAGAATCGCACTTATTGATCACATCACTGAGTTCACTAGCCAACACTAATCTGTCCAGTATGAAGTTTTGACAGTTAAAGATAAGATGCTCCATGGTTCCTTCTTGGGATTCACAATGTGTGCATGTATTACTTCTAATAATACCAAGTCTAGCAAGGTGTGACGGTGCAGTATTATGGCCAAAGCGCAATCTATTTATCGTAGTGATAAAGTCTCGGCTTGCTTCCTTCAATTTATTGTACCAGGGCTTAACAGGTAATCTTTCTTGAATACTTCCATACCACTTTCCTTTGACGTCTTGGTCTTTCTTCCACATTTCTAACCATAACTTACATATATTTTCATTTATACATTGCAGGAAGTCAGTCATAGGAATGTCCATTATATTTCTAATATCAACAGCATTACTACCTTCATATGCGGTTTTATCGACTGCTTCATTGCCAGAGATATCTCGGTGAGAAGGAACCCACAGGAAAGCTATTTGGATGTCCTTACGGTAATATTGATGAATTATTTCCTTGATAAAATACAGAATGTGATTTGACTTAAATGATACTGTAAGATTAGTTAGGGCTTTTATCAAACTTAATGAATCAGAAACTATCAAAAAGTATTTACAATTATTAATTTGGCGAATATGTAATAATGCCTGATAAACCGCATATGCCTCTGCAGTGAATATGGTACATGTATTGTGCAGAACAAAGCTTCGAGAGATTTTCTTTTGTGTATCATATATAGCAGCGTGTACATGATCATTCCCCTTACTGCCATCAGTGTAAATAACATAATAATTTGTGTTATCTGCCAAAAACTGTAACATATCTAAATTATTATTAATGGAATTCTGCAATTGTTTTACAGGATGTGTAATACAATGATAAGAGAAGGAGTAACATGGCCATGGACACTGTTTTCTAATACTAGTAAAATTACTTATTATTTCAGACAATATTTTGGACAATGTTGGGGATTTGCCGTTCAAGAGATCCTCTCCTGTTGTTAGAGGCCCAGGAGTTCCACTTGCAAAAGGTATAATTTTGTTAATTATTTTCCTGTTATTTCCTGCAATTAATTTAAGACAGAATCTCTCTGCAAGTAGAATACGTCTCAAAATTAGGGGCATAATTTTAGTCTCCACTTCCATGGCCCTTATGGGAGTAGAGCACATTGCACCAGAAATTGTTCTCAAAGCCCTGTTCTGCAATAAATCTAGTTTATTTACATGAGTACTATTTATATACACTAGTGAACTATAGTCAAAATGACTTCTCACTATACTTTTATAAAGCATTGACAAAATTTTGGGGTCAGCTCCCCATGAGACACCTGCAAGACATTTAATTATATTTAATCCTTTGAGAGCATTCTTTGATATATATTTAATATGTTCGTCAAATGTTAATTTTCTGTCTATTACTACTCCTAAAAATTTCTTTGAATTTACTGGATTTATAAATTCTCCATTATAAACTATTTTTGAATTAGTGTTATCTTTTCCAAATATCATAACACTGCTTTTAGAGGGATTAATTTTTAAATGAAGCACATCATTATAATAGTGAAATAGTTGGGATAAGGCTCTATTAACATTGTCTATTGCACATTCTAAATTATAATTGCTACTGTACAAAACAATATCATCTGCAAACTGCAAAATATCTACATTACTATTTACAAATTTACAAATCTCACTTGTGTATATATTATAAAGCAAAGGAGATAGTGTGGCACCCTGCATTGTACCCTTAGATGCACATTTTGGACCATGTAATATATTATTGTGTCTTACATAGAGTGTTCTTGTATTCAAAAAATTGTATATCCATTTACATAGTTGACCAGGCACACCTAACCTAGACATAACTTGTACAAGTATAGCTGGATCTAGACTGTCAAAAGCACCTTGAACATCTAAAAATACACAAACAGTGTGTAACTTTCTCTCTTTTGCATGTTTCAGGTCTGAAACTAAGGAAGTGAAGCTGTCTGCACAACTTCGCCCTCGACGAAATCCATATTGTACATGTGGAATGATGCCATTAGATTCCATATACCAATCCAAACGATTTTTAATCATGTTCTCAAATAATTTACCTAGACATGAAGACAGTGATATTGGTCTATAAGAGCTGGCAAGCTCTGAAGGTTTATCTGGTTTGAGAATCGGAATGACACATTGTGTTTTCCATGATTGTGGAATACATTTACAATGCCAAAGTAAATTAAGAACATTAAGAAATATTTTTTGTGCAGATTCATCTAAATTTTTAATAATACAATAAGGGTAATCATCTAAACCAGGTGTTGTGTCTTTCCGAGATAACAAGCTCATTTTAAATTCGGTCCATGTGAAAGGATCTAACAAAAATTTTGAATTTAGATTATCATTATTTAATTCGAAAATATTGCCTAAACTATTAACATCAATTAAGTTGCTATTATCGGTTAATTTATCTAGAAATTGGGGAATAAACTCATCTTTATATGATTTATTGCCAGCTCTTATACCTTTGAACATTTTAAGAAGATTCCAAATCTTACTAATAGGAGTAGTTCTATTAAAAGTGTTACATAAGTTATCCCAACCTTTTCTTTTTTGTTCCGATATGGTTCTTTTTTTAAGTGCATCTTTTCTTTTATAAGCTAAATAGTTCTCCATAGTAGGTTCAGTTCTATAAAGTTTCAATGCATTGTAGGAGGCAATTACACTTTTCTCACAAATGTCATTCCACCAAGGAGTTGGAGGTCTGGTTTTAAAATGATTTGGTTTATAAAATTTAGGAATTGTCATATCTTTTAAAGTATCCAATCGAGAACAAAAATCATTATAGGTTGAAATAGGATCATATAATTTTAAGACTAAATCATTAAATATTGTTTTGGAAATAGTTTTATACTTCTCCCAATCTGCTTTTTTATATGTAAACCTATCAATAGGGGGATTAATATGATATTTATCTATATGTAATGAAATCTCTGTTATTGTTGGGTAGTGATAGCTGCCCATGGCGTCATCATGTACAGACCACTCGCATAATGATGCGAGGTTAGCACTAATAAAGCTAACATCAATTGCAGACGGATTTCGTCTTGGGTTGTTAACAGTTGTAAAACGACCGTCATTTAAAATACATAAATCCAAGTCATCAATGATATTAAATAAATCCTGACCTCTGCTTTTAGTGGATAGACAACCAAATGCAATGTGGTGCGCATTAAAGTCACCACTGACGAATATAGGCTTTGGAAGATCATTAATAATATTACGTAGTCTATTAATTCGTATATGCCCACTAGAAGGAGGACAGTATACACAAAGAATAGTCAAACTACCATGCACAGTAGACAAGGACAGAGCAACAGTTTGAATGTCTTCATAAAATCTAGTGTTTAAAACTTTATACCTTAAATATGGTTTAATTAAAATTGCTACACCATTATGAGTATTGTTGGAATTTTTACTATAAATATTATATCCAGGTATTCTAAAGATATTGTTTTTAAACCATGTTTCATTAAGTAGACAAATATCAATATTTTGTTCTTTTAAAAATTGTATCAGTAGGGGTTTTTTACTATTTGCACTTTGAATATTAAACTGAGCAATTCGTAATTTAAGTTGAGTGAAATTTGGATCCATTATTTGAGGTTTTTAACTAATGTATCTGTAATCGTTTTAATGGTAGTAGGAGTTTTATCCCCCTTATTGCCCAACTCCACCAATGTCTGTACTAGGGCCATAAGTACATCATTGTTGGCAATTATTTGAGTTTTAAGGTCATTGACATTATTTACAACATCATTTACACTACTATTTACAACATCATTTACACTATTATTTACAACATCACTTACACTATTATTTACAGTTTTATTATTCTTATTTATAGACTTAATTACAGGATTATGTACAAGTTGCCTTTTTGGCGGCGATAGCGGAGGGAATTCAGTCATGTTAGTTAAGTTTTTAGTAAGGGTAGCACTAGCATAAGTTATTTTATTTTTCTTTTCAATGATTTTATTCATTTTAATAGGACATAATTTTGAAATTGCAAGATGGGGCCCACTGCAGTTTATACAACAGATCTCAGTTGGTTTATCGCATTCTTTATATAAGTGCTCACCTCCACAAATTGAACATCTTTGCTTACTATTACAAATTCTTGCAGAGTGATTAAATTTAAAACATCTAAAACATTGTTGTAAAGGGGATACATATTCGAAAACTCTATAGGAAAATAAATCATATTGTACATTGTCTGGAAGATTGTTGGAAAGGAAAGTAATGCTCACTGTTTGTAATGGGACACGCTCTTGACCAACTTTTTTTGTGAATCTTCTTATTGCGATTATTTCATAAATAGATGATAGCTTTGTATATAGTTCTTTATTGGATATATTAGCAGGAACAAATCTTATAATGCCAGTTTTTTCTATTTGTGCAGCTGGTATGAAGGCCTTCATATTGTGTTTATTTAGAAAAGATGTATTCATTATGAAATTATTTGCCGTATTATATTGCTTGAATAAAATGGCTATTTTATTGGCATTTACTCGTTGAATTGCCGTCACACCTTTAATTTCAGTTGAGAAAATATGGTTTAAATATATTGGGCTCTTGTTGCCTATTTTGTCCTTTCCATTAGATTCAATGAAAACTTTAAAGTCTATGTTGTGCGAATTTTCTGGATATAGTCTTTTATAATTTGGCTTAACGAAAGGCGAAAAAGAGTCAATACGCTCACCACCGCCGCCATCGCCACAGTCAGTTTCTCCCGTTCCTCGCAGCGTCTCAGTCCAAGGACGCTTAACAGGGGTGGGCGGGTTATCCCCGCCCCCCTCGTTACCCACCATTTGGACGGATTACTTTATATAAATTGACAGTTTGTTACCACTTTTATACTCAAAAAACCCAGCAATTTGTTTAAAATGAATTTTCAAAAAAAATTTGAACCGCGCTTTTTTCAAATTCCCGCCAGAATCCACAGAATGTGACAGAATGTTACAAAAATTAGCGATGGGTAGCTATAGCCATAACTAGCCAAATACCGGCTATGAGCAAAATAGCCACGGCTATGATATCCGTCAACACGATAGCTAGCTATCGGCTACTAGTTGGCTAGATAACTGACAGGTTATGATATAGCCGCGTAGCCGCTCGTAGCCGCGTAGCCGCCACGGAGTATAGCTAACTGCTACGTTTTATAGCCGTCCCGGTATTCGGTAGCCGGGTAGCTAGAGTAGCCAAAATAGCCGATAGCTATGTGCGCGCTCACTGCGCTACGCGTGTACGATCTTCATTGATATCGTCGATCTTTTTCTCACAATATTCACAAAATAGATTAGACAAAGAAAGAGCATTATACTTAGTAATTTAGTTTGTTTAATGAACGAACTTATGAAATACGATGATTAGAAAGCTGGTTAGCTACCGTCAGGTTTAAAATAAATAAAAATTTGATAGTTAGTATTTTGGTTATTGTGACCTCAGATCGAAGGATCGAATTCAGATCGGGCAGTTGATGTTGCGTTATTTAAGTCCTACCTAGCTACACCGGCGCCGCTTCATTGCGCCGCTAGTTACTAAACACATGTTCAATAGCCAAGTAGCCAAATAGCTGGCTAGCTAGCTGGCTATTACACCACAAATAGCCGGTTAGCTAAGCTATTGAAATTTCGGCTAGTTACCCATCTCTAACAAAAATGACACTGACACTGACCCACTGTCACTTTGAAGGAGAAAAAAAAATTGATGCGTTCGTATTTTATTATTTTATCAGCTGTGTGTACACACGGCTACTCATCAAGCAATAATAATCAGTTTTTCGTGGTCTCGTTTTGTATGATTTTTCCGCATATTCAACAGTCAGCCTATACTGGTTTTTTATGGTTTGAGTGTAGCCGTTTGTACAAAGGACAAAGAAAAGACCAAATAAATCGATATTATCGTAAGTTATTGGAAAAGTTAGCAAGTTTCTATAGATGATACAATCACCAGATCAAAATACCAGCTAACCAAAACTAACATCAAGTAGGCAAAACTAGGGGTGCTAAGACAGGAAACCTCCACGTGCGCCCGTGAACTGGAGTTCCCTCTCGGATACGTCCGGGGGGAAGACCAGTTTTTCGGGCCGGTGCGCCCTGGGATGCGGGCAAAACTCTTCTTAGGCACTGTGCCTAAGGGGTCTCTTTGCCCGTATGCGAATAGCCTGTCGGGTGGAGGCTCCAACGCGTGTCCCTCTGAATAGCAGAGGGCACAGCGGCGGAGCGGGCTTGCGGACGGTGAGTAATGGGTATGCTCGCCGTCCGACCAAGGACCAAGCCCGGGTCGGTGGCGCGTCGTGTTTCACGCGTCACCGACGGGGCCCCTTATGGGGCCAAATGCCTGCTGGGGTCGCGGATTTTTCTTAATCCAGGATACCGTGGCCCCGGAACGTAAAGGGCATCCGAAGGAACACGGGTGGATTTTAGTCAGTAAGAGTCTGACAGTCCCTTCCGCCCCACCCAGGGCGGGAGGACTCATTTGATGATTTTGCCACCCAAAAAAAAAAAACTAAAAAAAAGTAGGCAAAACTAACAAACAACCAATGTAGTACACCTACAAGGTGATAAAGCTGATGATTCAAACTATTTTTTTTTTTGCGTGGTAAAATCATCAAATGAGTCCTCCCACCCCGGGCAGGGCGGGAGGGACTGTCAGACTTGTACTGACTAAAATCCACGGTGTCCTTCAATAGCCCGTTATGTCCCGGGGTCACGGTAATAAGTCCCGCGACCGATGATTCAAACTATTGTGACATGATTGACTTTCGAATACGATCGTATTCACGCACTGTATCGTGGTCTCTAGCTGTGGATGTGATATCCTTAGGGCCAACCATCATATGAATGTAAATGAACGAATACAATGTTATTGAATATCGAAACCATTTGATACCTAATACCTACCCATCAAAGGACCTTGAGAATTATAGCGGATGGTCGGATACTCCCTGCTCGCAGAGGCAAAGGTATTCCGGCTCGGCGTTACTCGCCAGCCTGAATAGCGTGTTTCCGAACGCGCCCATAGACACTAGAGTTTGTCTATGGTCGCACTGACCAATAGTGGCCACGGTCACATCAAGGTCAACATTATCTGATCACTGATTGGTCAGTTTGAATTCTGTTTGAATTATATTAGAACCAATCAGGTTTAAGAGTTCTTTGCACATTAGTTTTATGTTAGTTGTCTAGGAGAGTAGTTTATGAAAGCAAATGGCGCGCTTGTACTTTCTTATAATAAAAGTTTGATCGTGTAACAAAGCTCTTTAACTGAACCTGACCCACCCCGACTACATTTTGGCGCTCAACGTGTGTTTTGTAATAATAAAAACAAGGGGTCGGTGTCTTTGTGCGCGAATCGAACTTTTTCTCGTCGCGGGTTCAAGAAAAGTTTTTGGAAACTTGGTACGACCGACACTACAATCGACAGGGACTGCCGTTGTTAGCTGTTTTGCGTTCAGCTTGGTTTATTTTGCTGGCTGAGAGAGCCACGAGCCGTTGGTATCAAAATTCCACCAACGTGTTTGCAAAATGCCGCGAAGACGCAAGTCGTTACAAGCAGCCGACGAGTCAATTCTCGAAGAATCAGAGCCATCAGGCAATATTTCAATGACTCAGGAAGCGCTTACTACATTGCTTACTACTCTTCAGCAGTCGCAAGCCGAATTTTGCAATCAACTCTTACGTGAAGTACGTTCGTCGACGCCGCACGTGTCGGCAGACGCAAGTACATGTGCCGCCAACGCCGCAATGGGCGTCATGAGGTCTACAACAGCCAATTTCTCCAAGTGCACATCAAAGTTCAGCGGAAATCCAGAAGAATCCGTGGAAAACTTCATAGATGCAATAGAAGTTTATAAATCATGCCTAAATATAAGCGACGCTAACGCGCTCTTAGGTATGTCTATGCTGCTGACTTCATCGGCGGGAACATGGTGGCAAGGCGTCAAGAGTACGACGAAAACGTGGGATGAAGCCATCACGAGGCTACGAAGTGCCTACGGGGAACGCCGCCCACCGTTTCGTATTTACGTCGAGTTATTCTCCCTCTCACAAGGTAAAGAAAATACGGACTTATTCATTGCTAAGGTCCGAGCCTTGTTAGCCAAGTTACCACATGAAGACCTATGTGAACGGGTCGAGTTGGATATGGCATTTGGGTTATTAGATCGCCGCATTCGGAAGCGAATCGACAGAGCCGAAGTTTCGACGTTCGACGAGTTGCTAAAGAAAGCACGAGCCGTAGAAGACTCTCTAAACGAGTCACGGGCTCAGAAACCGTCATCAAGCCGCGAAGAGGGCTCTCGCGCTGCCGCTGCCGCTGCCGCCGCAGCCGAGCCTGCGCGCGCCTCCACGTCGGATCATTCTTCTCGCTCTTCCGCTGCAGCCGTCGGTAGTCGCACGAGCGACTCAACGACGAAGAAGGCAGGGAATTCGAAATTATTCTGTGTTTACTGCAAACGTAACGGTCACACCAAAGAAAAGTGTGAAAAGTTAGTAAATAGTGATAAAAATATCTCCAAAAGTGAAGACTCAAAAGGCATTAAGTGTTACGGTTGTGGTGCCGCGAATGTAATAAAGTCGAAGTGCGCGAAGTGTAGTAGTAATACTGGGAAAAATAGTGAACATTCTGCGTTCTATTCCCTTAGTTCGGCACGTGATTATTGTGCATCCACCGTCCGCGTTAAATCGAGTCGTACGCGCCCTTCGCGTAGCGGCAAACGCGACGAAATGAGCGCGCCGCCACCGCAAGCGCCTACCCCGCCACTGCGAGGTAGCGTGATGTTTGCCGGCAAGGCGAGCGCGCGCGCTCCTTCGTGCACCGAGTCTACGTCTTCTAACGATGTTGGAGGTAACCCCGCATATGTCACTGGGGGTTTTGTTACTAATAAAAGTTCTTGTAATTTAACTGATAATGATAACGTCACTATGGATACTTACTATTCTGATTATAGTGTTCCTTATAGTCAATGTGTACATAAACAAGTACGTTGTTATTCGCAGAGTTTATGTTCTAATTTAAATGATCATTGTGGTTCACAAGCGATGTTTTTCGTTAATAACGATGTTAATGTTATTTCTGTGCCTTTAAATGATAGTTTTTGTATTGATAACAGAGTATGTAATACTTCTATGACTCAGAGTAGTCATTTTGGAAATTGTTATTGTGTAAATAAGGAAAATGTTTGTTTATGTACTGAAACATGTGTTTGTACTAAATCTACGATGTGTGTTTGTGCCACTTGCGACCAGGGGGAGTTCGCGTCGCCGTCAAAGTCGAATAATGATAATAGCGGTTTACGGTCGGTAATGTTCAATGGTTGTCAATCATTATCTGGTAATTCCGAAGGATCAAAATCTAGCGCTCGCGATTTTATGCCTAATTCCAGATCTGTTTGTGATTTTAATCCATTTTATAACAGCACCAACGACTCTCAACATATTTCCGATATTGCAAGTGGTCGTCAACATTTTTCCGTGGAAAACAGCGGTTGTCAACATTTTTCCGTAAATTCCAGTGGTTCTCAACATTTTTCCGAAAACACAAACGATGTTAATTATTGTTTTAAAAATGTTGAATGTCAACAATTGTGTGGAATTACCAGTGGTTCACAACATTTTTCCGGTAATCGTAATGAGGTTAAATCTTTTTGTCGGCCCGTGCTAAAGATTAGTATTTTAGGTAAAAACGGTACCGCGATGGTAGATTCGGCAGCTAAATGCTGTGTTGCTGGCCATACGCTATACGCTCTCCTAAAGGCCAAAGATTATCCTATGTCCTCGCGCATGGAAAATGTAAAACTCGCAGATGGTAAAAGTAGGTTATTGAATGTACTTGCTACCGAGGTAAATGTAACTCTTGAAGGTAGAACCAGGCTCGTCAGTTTTTTAATTTTTCCGGACGCGGACAGTAATGAAAGTCTGTTAGGTATAGATTTTTTGATTAATTTTAATATTAGTATAGATTTTGGTAATGCAAAATGGCACTTTGCTGATAGCTCTGAGCAGTTTAATCTTCTTTTTGAAAAACCAGCACACCACGTTAAGAGTGTGCCTATAAGTAGCGTACTTAGGGACGAGGAAGCGTCACAGCTTAGCGATGAGCAGCGCAAGGTTCTTGCCGATTTTCTGTCTGTAAATCAGGACGTTTTTGAATTAAGAGGCGAACCAACTACGTTTGCAGAGCACGTCATCGATACCGGTGACCACGCTCCGATCGCAGTTCCTCCGTATCGGTTAACTCCAGCTAAAAGACAGCTTATGCAGTCTGAAATAGAAAAGATGTTAGCTGATGATATAATAGAAGAGTGCGAATCAGCATGGGGTTCTCCCGCTTTGTTAGTGCCTAAGAAGAACGGTCAAGTTCGTTTTTGCGTAGATTACCGAAAGCTTAACGCAGTTACGAAAACTGATGTGTATCCGATGCCGCTTATAGACGAATTAGTGCAGTCTACCAAGCGCAATTGCATCATGAGTACACTAGATATGCGTAGTGGATTTTGGAACGTGTCTGTCCGCGAATGTGACAGAGACAAAACGGCCTTTTTAACGCCTTTCGGTACTTACCGTTTCAAAAGGATGCCGTTTGGTCTGAAGAACGCTCCGTCCACTTTTCAGCGTCTCATTGATAAGCTGCGCACAGGCGCCTCACTTAAGAATGTGACACTATTAGCTTATCAAGACGATTTGCTCGTTATATCGGAGAGTTTCGATCAGCATGTGGCTGATTTACGTGCAGTTTTTGAGAGGTTGCGCATGTTTAATTTGCGCGCCAACCGTGATAAGTGTGTTTTCGCTCGCAAAGAAGTGAAATATTTGGGCCATGTCATTACTCAGGATGGGGTTTCGCCTGATCATGACAAAGTTCGCGCAGTGGCGGACATGAAGGCACCAAGCACTCTACGGCATCTCAAAACTTTTCTTCAGACATGTTCGTGGTTTAGAAAGTTTATTTTGAACTTTTCAGAGGTTGCTGAACCTTTAACACGTCTTTTGAAGAAGAATCAGACTTGGGTATGGGGCCCTGAACAAAATCAGGCGTTTCAGGAGCTAAAAAAACGCTTAACGACTGCGCCCATACTTGTCCAAGCTGATTACTCCAAACCATTTGTCTTGCGTACAGATGCGAGTAGTTACGCTCTCGGTGCAGTACTCCTGCAAGGTGAGGGAAAGGATGAAAGGCCTATTGAGTATGCAAGCCGCCTTTTAAACCCAGCCGAGCGTAATTACAGCACTACCGAGAGGGAAGCTCTTGCGGTAGTGTGGTCAGTTGATCGGTTCAGAGGTTATATTGAAGGTCAACAAGTTATAATAGGTAGTGACCATCAGCCTCTGAAATGGTTGTTGAGTTTGAAGTCGCCGTCTGGTAGATTAGTTCGGTGGGCACTGAAGTTACAGGAGTTCAATATTCAGTTCGAATACACTCCAGGCAGAGCCAACGTTGTCGCCGATACGTTAAGTCGTCCTACCTGCGAAGAAGACAATAAAGGTCAGTGTGGTATTTGTTCAGTCATTGTTGACTTACCCACTAGAACTCCCACTGATCTGCGACATGCTCAATTAGATGACCCAGAATTAAAGAAAATAATCAGTGGTCTTGAAAGTAATGACGCATTAGAAGAAAAACGCTGGTCCGAGCGAGGTTACTTTATGCAGCAAGGAGTTCTTTATAGGTACAATCCTGATGTCGATGTTGAGGAACCACAGCTTGTTGTTCCTGTGAGTTTACGACTCGACATTTTGAAGGAATGCCATGACACTCCTATTGCTGGGCATCAAGGTATTGATAGAACTTTACACAAGCTATCACAGCGGTTTTTCTTCCCTGGAATGAGACGGTATGTCGCCGACTTTATTAAGTCTTGCGCGACGTGCCAGCGCTACAAGTCGTCGAACTTGAAACCTTCAGGACTTTTACAGACCCCAGTTTTACATCAAAGGGGAGAGGTCTTGGCGATCGACTTGTTTGGCCCGCTCCCTCCTGGAGAGCAGGGGGAGAAATACATTTTATTAGTCGAGGACACAGCTACTCGGTGGGTCGAGCTTTTTGCTCTTGTTGATGCCACTTCAGAAGCCTGTGCCCGTACACTAATCGAGGAGTACTTCCTCAGGTATGGCCTGCCGCGCCGTATTGTCTCGGACAATGGGGTACAATTTGTCTCAGCCGTTATGCAACAGTGCATGTTTATTTTGGGAATTAAACAGGATTTATTACCTTTATATCATCCGGAGGCAAACCCGGCCGAACGGAAAAACAGAGATCTTAAGGTACAGCTGGCTCAGTTGGTCGACACTGAACATTCTTCTTGGCCGAAACATTTACCATCGGTTCGTTTTTCAATGAATTCGGCTATGTGTCATACAACAGGTGTTTCACCAGCTTTTCTGACCTTCGCTAGAGATCTCCGTTCACCCATTGACGTTCATTTTGATATTAGGGCTGTTTTACAGAAAGATAATTTTGTTCCACAAATAACACCTTACCTTAAGAAGTTTGTAGACTCTTTAGTTTCTATTAGGGATAAGGTAGAGAAAGAACAGGACAGACGTAAAGACTATGCTGACAAGGGTCGCAAACCTGAAGAATTTGATGTCGGTGATCAGGTTTTAGTAAAGTCGCACGTATTGAGTAATGCTGGTAAAGGATTGTCGGCTAAGTTTGTGCCAAAAAGGGATGGTCCTTACAGGATCCTAAAAAAAGCTAGTCCTACCAGTTATTTAGTTTCTGAACTTAGTGCTCCCGACAATGTCTTAGGTAGGTTCCACGCGTCCCAACTCACGAGATTTGTCAATAGAGATGACGCGCCTCCTCTTCCGATTATGCCAAAGCGTAACCGAGGCCGGCCTCGTCATATTCAGCCTGTTTCTGACGTTCTTGAGCGGGTTCCTGAGCGAGGACGCTTTCATGAACCCGAGGGGGAGTGTATAGCGGATGGTCGGATACTCCCTGCTCGCAGAGGCAAAGGTATTCCGGCTCGGCGTTACTCGCCAGCCTGAATAGCGTGTTTCCGAACGCGCCCATAGACACTAGAGTTTGTCTATGGTCGCACTGACCAATAGTGGCCACGGTCACATCAAGGTCAACATTATCTGATCACTGATTGGTCAGTTTGAATTCTGTTTGAATTATATTAGAACCAATCAGGTTTAAGAGTTCTTTGCACATTAGTTTTATGTTAGTTGTCTAGGAGAGTAGTTTATGAAAGCAAATGGCGCGCTTGTACTTTCTTATAATAAAAGTTTGATCGTGTAACAAAGCTCTTTAACTGAACCTGACCCACCCCGACTACAGAATCCATTAAAAATTCATAACTACGTGTTTCAACGCCTGCCAGAACTAAAGGAAACAATAAAAACAATAGTTCAACCTGTAACCATAACAACAGCTACTACAAATAAACGTCATAGTGTTAGAGCTGATTCTAATTAATTAGAAATATATTATTCCAGCAAAGTAGTAGTGATAAAATTACGTTAAATAGATAAGAACTGTTAGTACAAATGGCACACCTGGACGGTAACGCATGGGTGTTCGATTCTCTTGTAGGATTTCTACATGGTCCTGTGTGGAACGTACCACTGCAGACTTTTATAGAAGAAAAATCTTTGCGTAAGTACCAGTGCAGAATTCTGCAGGCACACCATCAATGCAACTTACTCATTTAATGTATAGTTAGGTACAGGAAAGAGAAACAGAATGCTCAGTATCTTTTAACAAGTGGCAGAGCTGAGAACTAATTTTAAGTGTATCCTGTGTTCATTCAAACGTAAAGCGTCTTATTATAACATATTTTTTACAGCCTTTGAACCGACAGATAATGGAGAAGTGCTCGATAGACCTGAGTACAAGAAGATACATGATGACTACCGTAACTTGGTCAGTATCGTTCGTTAGTACACTGTACCTATGGGATGCAGCTCAGTATTCCTCAATGCTGTTTTTGTAGTTATTCATTATTTCACGTTAATTATATTTCACTATTCTCATCTTCAGTTAACTATTGCAGTAAGCTACATCTCGGGAGATCAGCAGTCCTATTATCCAGATTTCTGAATTTACAAAAATCGGAGCAAAGGCCTAATAAACAACATTTTTCTAACTACATTTTGATTCAGTGGGTAGTTTTTAATGATATACCTACTTAATGTAAATCTAAGTAATATGCCTCTATATTTGAATCCAGGTGGACGTGATGTTGGGTTCATTTATGGATGACATCGGCATCTCAGCCGATCAGTTCGAAGCTGCATGCAAGCTGTCGGCACGCGATCTTGCCGGACTGCCTGCTCATTTCCATCGGCGCCTCTTCGAACAGATATGGGCCGCCAATGACTACGAAATGTTTGTAAAGATGATGACCCACAAAAATGTAGAGCTGCAGTTACAGGTACATTTTTTCGTTTGAGGGAGTGCAAGGAACACGAGCGGAGAGAACACAAGAATTTATTTCATTCTACTACTTCATTTTCAGGCTTTAGAATTGATTGAAAGACGGTATGGAACAATGGCCCACTTATTTTCTGCAGAATCCGAAGATTTGGATACTTCACGGAGCGATGAAAGTGAGGACTGGCCCGATAATGACGATGTTATGACTGAGATAAAAAAGTAAGTGATGCATTTGCACCAAAAAACTCGGAGAATTATGTTTAGAAACAAGAACATCTTGAATGAGTTTAGTTTCGTGATTGTGTTTAAAGAAACTTTATTCTCAATAATTTCAGATTACAACTCGAAGAAAACTTTGAAGGAAAGGATAATGATGTGGTTAATGTTGCTCCCGAAGAAGTGGTGGCCGAAAAACAGACTTTGTTATCAAAACTGCACAGTTTCGAAAAGAAAGAGGAATATCCAGTATTTGAAAAGAAGGAAGAGGTTCATGATAATGATAAAACAGACAGTTTAGCGCCAGAGGCAAAGAAAATTCAAGTGATGGAACCACCAAAGCCACCTCCCAAGAAAGTTGAGGTCTGGGTCAGGATACTTACGCCTTACACCACGCTTTTTTACTTTTTACTTTTCAAACTAATACTTTTATTATACTTATCCTTGTCACAGGTGAGTGAGGAAGAGATGCTTGCCCGCCAGGAGTATTTGAAGCAGCAGCGAGACAAGTTGTTGGCGCTGAAGAAACAAGTCCGCGAACGGCGACTCGGTGCGGCCGAAGGCGCAGAATCTGGAGGTACACCGCTTTATATCGATTTTAGAATAACCCAGACCTTGAGAAATTATTTCCCATTTGGTCATCTCCCTGTTTTGACTCCACTAAAAAACTTATTGTTTGCATATTCAACGTTTGTGCTTTTTTTCTGTAGGTGGCGAAGGATCTCAGGGCAGCGTGCCTCGGCCGCGCTCGGCACGAGTTGCACAAGCGGCCCTGGCAGGCGCCACGCCGGCCCCGCCCCCCGACGCCATGCAGCTGCGCCGGGCCCTCGCCTCTAAGCTCAAGACTGAAGTTGTCGATATAGCTAATTGATACCCCAATGTTTATCTACCATAGTTAATTGATACGACCAGCTTTGTTTATACTTTTAACTCATACTTATTTAACTCCAATAAAAGAATATTTATTGTATCTATAAACCACCATTGTATTTATCTTTTTCTCTCTCTGATTAGTTAATTATGGAATGTATGAAAGAAACAACATGAATTCGTAATTATTACCTTATATTTATATTGCTTACTTAACTAGTGACATCATAATAATAGCATTATCGTAAGCTTATTTATTTTACACAACTTGCCGATAGGTAAATCTATTTTAATCTGTGTATAAATTAATTTATGATGGTCATCCACCTAGACAGATAAAAAATAGTCATTATTACAGTCTACTTTCACCTAGAACTTCGTATTTTAATTAACGGGGGAAGTTATTTCAAGGAATATAAGAATCGTATAAATCTAATTGACAGCTCGATGCTTTTAGCCTATTATACACGTGGATGTTGGCAGATTTCAAAATAAAATTATTACATAAAACGTTATATATTTACAATATATTCTGACAAATTCATTCCACGTATGTAATAATTGAATTCGCCTCGCGTTCACTGTGCATTCTGGATAAAAAGCTGGATTCTTTTTGCACTGATATAGAAGTGTGACCATCATATTATAGTTACAATAGTGGCGGTAGCGGACTTCTTTGTAAGATGTAAAATCTTATGACAGAGATCAATAATTTCTTTTCAGATACATATTATAATTGATATGTATTTTAGAGACGTTACACAAGGTAGTTCAAATGATAACGTGAAAATTGAGAAACCAGCGCCGAAAATAATAATTTCGAGTATAATATTAAGAAAGTATAGAAACTATACTGTTTTATTTGTGCTCAGTTCAATTATCTTTATTAATGTTCAGTATATCGTAGGCACTGTACTTACTGCACAAAGCAGTGAAGTGTCTACGTTAGTCACAAGCTATCGTACAGCTAGCGGGCCGAATGAGGCATAACGCTCGATGCTTAGTGCATACCACTAGCGACGGGCCACAGCTTTATCATCACAGTGGCACGCGCTTTCTTTGCAACCATTAATCAAATAATCATGCCGCCAGGAGTTTATAATCGAGACAATACAGCTAGATATAAATTATATTATGAACAATGTCTATGACAACTGTTGCAAACATTTTATATTTAAAATACACTCCACGAGCATTCAATTTAACTAAAAAAATATTAATGTATTATATCAAGCTATGCTTTTAAAATAATATTCAATATGTTTTGATAATATGGCTCCATCGCATCTTGTGTCAAACTAGATCAGAAATATTTACATTTCCGAAATTTATCTTAAGTTAAAACTTGCAACTACAAAAAACTAGGTCTTACGAAAGTATCTATAGTTAGATAATTTTAGATACATATGGAAGAGCATTCTGTAAATGCAAAATGATACACTAATGAGAAATGAAATAAATAGACCAGATATAAAATTTGAGCACTGCTACATTATGTGTGAGGTTTGTTACTAACAAGTTATTGGAAGCCAGTTATGACGACTTGAACTGAGATCAGTACTGATATTGTTTATTGTGTTAAATAATGTTTGGACCACTCCGTCGAACTCGTTTCTGGCGACATGTGATTATGCAAAATATTTACTTTATTATAGATAGATGTTTATAATCACCAGATAAGTGTATTTTACAAAATCTAATATTATTTACAAAATACGAATGATAAAACTAGAGGTTTATAGTAATAAAATAAAATGGATCTTAATCAGATAATTTTATCACATACACATTACTTCCGCAGTGTAAAAAAGCTACAAACAATCGTATATAAGCAAAGATAGGAAACATTTGTTGAAAGTAAAGAAAGATTTAATACTGATTTTATAATTCACTTTTTAACATAGGCAACACAAGACAAAGAGATAGTGAGTGGGATCCATTTCATGACATTACACCTAAAAAACAAAAATATTAATTTTACTAAAGAGTACAAGGCGTCAGATAAATAAAACATTTTTTTCAACACAATGCATAATTAATAAATAAATTTAAAAAAAAACATCTACATTATCTCTATCGTGCCTTTGTTTACTGTGATGAAATGGATCCGACTCCAGCCCCCCAATACAATCAGGGATTTATAGGAAGGTACATATCTACATTAAAATAATATAGGAAATTCGTATAAATCACTGATAATAGTTTATAATCACGTGTTAACACGTTTGCTGTGGAATCTACTGGGGTCTAACGGATTTGGCGTGATAGACCATACCTATACCGAATATGTGGTTGCATGGTCATACTCAACAACAACAATCCTACAGCAAACATGATAATTTAAGATGCCTTTCAAATCAAAACAACATGATAAATCTGGATCCCAAAATTAATACAACAAAAATTAGAAATAATGCTGAAATAGATTAATCTGGGCAAAATTATTTCATTTCTTATCTTAGCTGCCAGTGTGCAACAAAATCATATGTGGTGGAAGAAAAAAGGCCTTATGTGCACTGCAGGAAGGTAAACTCACTTCTGCTTTCAATGTACTAAAATCGTATACTCATTGACATACCACAGATGTCAAAAATCCAGCACGTCTGATCCTACCTTTAGGCGCCGTCCTATTGTCATCGTTTGTGCGATGATGCGTTGTACGCGACAAAAATGACGAACATACAGTTATCTGCATTATGTTTTATTGGCGCGATACGACCATACAAAATTTCGTCGTACGACAAAATCGCATTCATCATGCGAGCGATGACAATAGGGCGGCGCCCTTAGCGAGTGTACATAACGCCCGTTCAGAAGACAAATAACAATAGTCAGGATCCAGATAAACATGTGAGCATGTTGACTCCAAGTTTATTACAACTTCGCTATAAACATAGAATGTGGATAAGAGGCTTCTAAATCCACTACCTATTTTCCTTGTTAGTTTGAAAGATAATTTTAAAATAATCTAATTCTGATAGAGATTTCAGATTAGATTCTTTTGAAACTTATTTCTCACTTATCATTGAAAATAAAGAATTAATCTGATTCATCTAGGTTGCAAATCAATCATACGACGTTTAGGAGCTAAACAGCGCGCTACCCCACCTCATATAATTTTCCTTTGTAGTATCGATCCTGATGAGTATTGTGGCTTAGTTTTACTGAACTACCAAACACTGACAACACAATACTTAGTTCCCAATCGTCGTATTGCATCTTATATCTTGCCCACTCGGGAATATAAATGTTATCTTTCATGGATAGAAATTGTGTATAAACATATTGATAGTCAACATGCTGCTAAATATCACTCCTTACAATAATAGTTTTAATTTAGTCTAATTTTCATAGGCGATTGATTCAAAAACATTTGCTAGTCACACTTTGGAAAGTCAGTTCAAATAAAATATTTCATCCTTGAAAATTAATAACATTTTAACTACTCACAGTATGCCTTTAATGCTCATGTATAACGCAGTGGCACACAGAACATTTTTTTTTATAAATAGGAAGTGCTACTTTACAGTAGTTAGAATGCTAATGCTTATATAATTAATTAATATGGGCCATGCAAATTTAACAAAAAATAATAACTTATACAAAACCATTCTCTACTCTCAACAAAGTCGGAGCTTTTAGGAGACATTTTGTTAAAATAAAAACAAATAAGATCACTATAGCAAATATACTACAATACATGCTTAAAACAAGAACTGAGTAATGATTACTGCAAAATAATAATTGGAAAAGTACAAACTGTAATCTCCACGAAGCTCAACAGAAGGAATGCAAAATATTGAGAATAAATAACTCGTATATCTGACACCACGAATATTATTTCTACAGCTGACTTGTCTTTGACGCCCAATAGACAAACATTTTCGTAATGAAAATCTGTTTGTATGATGAAGTTTTGGCAACAGATTATTCGCCGCCAATCAGTTTGTGATACGATAGCGCACTAATGTGTAACAATTCCACAGCACAGATTATGATTTTAAATGTCTCTAAAAAAAGATTGGTCGTGTGATCCTTCATAAACTAAGATTTTTATAAATACGTACATTTTTACATTTTCATATCGCGTTCAGGGTGTTTTTCTTTTTTCTATTATTATTTATTATTAGACGTTTAATTCCCACTCATATTTTCTTTGTACTTTTTGTGATTACAATCCTTGACAAAAGTAACCTAATCGTTAAAATTAGTTCACATTAAATACACCTTGTAACCAATATTTGTTCTACTTTCTGATGCCATCTGAAGTATATTATTAAACTACAAAGTATGAAGAACTTCATACACTAACTAACTAAAGTCGAACACTCGAGTGTCAGCACTTCATATTTACAAATAATGGACATAACCCAGCTGCTGAAGGTACTTTACTGTCTAGCGGTTGACTAATGAAAGCAAATATATACGACCGATTGTGTCGAATTTAAATGCAATCAGCTGGAAGTTGTACCGAGCGCGAGGTGCAGGGACGTAAGGGAGATGGAAGAGCTAGGATGGCAGTGATAGTGAGGACTTAGAATCTAGAAATCACAATATCGCATCTTGAATACGATCATCCAGGCGTCGTAATGTACCGGTCTCACTCGGAGTAGCACGGTAGCCTCGGGCCCCCAGGCCTCGCACCCGGCACAGCAACCAACCATTAGAATCAAAATACTATGTTACAGTTAGGTACGCGAGCGCGTGCACAGTTCTGTAACACAACAGGGTCGCACCGCGGACAGAAATAAATACCACAGCGTACAGTAAAGTAAATCTTACGACATGTTCCATGGTTCACTGGGACACGTGCACAGCGCAAGCGAGGCGGGCGGCTCTCTGGTTATATTCCTTGAAACACGTAGCAGCAGCACTACGCCAGGCGCGGCCGCTTGGCGTCGCGCTCCTCCCCGCCCCCTCCGCCCGCGCCGCCGCCCTCCTCCTCTTCGTCTGAGTCGCCGTCGTAGTCCACCAGTCCCTGTTACATACACACTCATGTACTACAAGACTCGCACTAATGTAATATCACACAAGCTCGGGATTTGGCAAAGCAAGAACGAAATGGATTTAATATATACGAACTGGATTTAATTTATGTATGTCATTGTTAACCATTCTAGATGTTGAGTGATTACATTACTAAGACAAAGCTTATACCGAAAATATAAATTACCAATATTTTGGTAAATTATACCAGAATACCCAATATAATAATCATCCAGACTTGTAGTGAGCATGAGTTCAGAAAAATAAATCAATAGACAGAAATTAAATAATGATATGAATTATTTGTTTCTCAAATGGCAGAAACAAAGGAGGGGTGGTTATACAAGGTGTTAAAAAATCAACTGCAGGAATTTCGTGTGCGTACTCGGTATCAAAAACCAAGTACATTCCAAAGAAAAAAAAATTTTTCGAGCATTTTTTTTTCAAAAAAAAATTTTTTTTTCAAGCATTTTTTTGGTCATTTTAATGAATTTGATTGCTCTTTGAGGTCGTTCACCCGTGTGTAGCGTTCACAGCTGATTCCAACTTTCCCATCACATTTCGCAGACTTTGGACTGGCAATTTATCGAAATACTTACAAATAACTTATTTTATTGGCCATATTAATAGGTCAATAGAAATATGCTTGAAAAAAAATTAATAATTTTGAAAAAAAAAACTTGAAAAAAATTTTTTTTTTTTTTAAATATGCTCGAAAACAAAAAATTTTTTTTGGAATGTACTTGGTTTTTGATACCGAGTACGCACACGAAATTCCTGCAGTTGATTTTTTAACACCCTATACACCGTGTTCTTCACGTTATCCATAAACTTTAGCAAATACTTCTATGGCTTTTACAAATCAAATCCAACAAAGGAACAAAGGTGTACCAACCAAAAAGTGGACCAACAAAGGTACTTAAAAAGGCTTCGTTACAAAGATATTTGTAATTTCATTTAATGAAATTTAATTGAGCTATGCAGTGAGAAAGTATCTTAATTTGAAATCTATCAAATACTATTTGCATTTCATTTGTTTCAGCCCGCCAAATGTTATGAATGAAAATACGACGTTGCCAATTCGGATAAAGAGGCATGCATATCGGGTTATTTACGTCTAAGTATTTAGTTTGTATGAAAATTAACAAAAAATAAAAAATAAGAATTTATTAATGTGTCCATAATGAAAAATGCTTACTTCCGTGGTTTGAACATCTGGTCGAAGTTTATGTATATCGTCCGGAACACGGTGTATAGTAATTATTTAGATATTTTGCAAGAATATACTGCAGATAAATACAAGTACTATTCGCTGGGTGCGAAGTACTAGGTGGGGGTAGTACTATTCGATTGCAGCGCCCATGGTGGCGAAAAGTAAAACTAATGTGGGATTGT
This sequence comes from Agrotis exclamationis, assembly GCA_950005045.1. Classification (NCBI taxonomy): domain Eukaryota; kingdom Metazoa; phylum Arthropoda; class Insecta; order Lepidoptera; family Noctuidae; genus Agrotis; species Agrotis exclamationis. Next base: position 10,923,329 of record OX465436.1, on the reverse strand, counting down.
CTAAGAGCACATTCACCTTTGCCAACTATTAAAAACGCGCTAATCTCAGGAAATTCTGGTTTGATTTGAATAATTCTTTTTGTGTTGGATAGTCCATTTATCAAGGAAGGCTATAGGCTATATAACATCACGCTATGACCAATAGGAGCAGAGCAGCAATGAAACATGTTGTCAAATCGGGAAATTGTTATTGAGAGCTTCCGTTGCGTGCGCTGCGTAAACGGTTTACATTACGCAAAAATTATGTATGACGGAATTTTTCCTCATGAAACGTTCTAAAATAAAGTCCGCGACAGCATATATCTATCTTTTAAGGTTAACTCACTATAACCTTTTTTTATGGAAATCAAATTGGTTTTAAAATAATACATTACTTGCGACGGTATTTTTATGAACATAATATTAATCCTTACCCAAATAAATACGTTAATCATTACAAACATTTAATTTTGAACAAAATTTCCCTTGACATCATTTGATTTCAATGAATATCTAACGAGATATCGTAGTTTCTTCAACGGCAGGTGATGGGGAGCAGTCGGAGTACGACGGCTCTGTCTCAGAGTTCATTGAACTCTGTCATCTGTCAATTTCGAATCAATTTGTCAGACATATCTGTACGTAATTTTTATAATCGCGTTTTTCCGCCAGAAAAACATAGGTCACAGCAGTTGTTGTGTTGTAAACTGCAAGAATACTAGCAGAAATAGTAAATTTAAATTTTATTGATTCCCAAGCGGTTCTTGGAAAGATGAGCAATGCAGGAGATGGTTAGCTGCCGGGAAGAGAAAAAAGTAAATAAATCATAATCCTCATTTTAATCCTGTATTTGACATTTTTCTTATAGAATACATTTTGCCTATGTTTATTTAATTTTATTCAGAGCTGATGGATCGCCATGGAATCCAAAACCATGTGTTTTGTCAAGAAATCTGATTTCAATTAGAACGGTCAGAGCCGTCAACAGTGCAAACGCTAGGTGGCGCTAAAGTCGTGCACGGTGCCAATAACACCATCGTCATTGATCGCTTTCACATTAGACGATAACAGCAGAAATGTTAGTTTCATACATTTGTAGGGAAAATGAGCAAAAGAGGACGATATGCCAGGGTCGTATACTAACCGTTATTGTCTAATGTGAAAATGCCCATTCCCACTGAGTAAATTCCTCATTCACATGAAGTAGTGCACAAATGGAGTAACTATTTACGAGCGGATCGAGAAATATCTAAACTTCAACAGGCTTTTCTTGTAAACTCCTTACTTAAAGGAAAATAACAGTAAAGATCCTGATTCTGGCAAGAAACCTGTATATCACTCTATTTAAGTACCACTCTGTGCGCGAATTCACAAAATAATATTTGTAAGTCAAACAACACACCACACAAGAAATAATAAAAACTGAACCAAAACCATGCAAGTCCTTTGCCTCTGATTTGAGATTACTGACATCACATGATTCCCCAGCGAAGCGAGCAGAGAAGGGGCGTGAGGGAACTAAAAGTTTACCTTATTGAGTAATCTGGGCGAGGATACCTGAACGTCAGTGTGCGTCGGCTTGCTGGGAGATGTGGTGCTTAGGAGAACTCTGCTGGGGCCGTTCACTGTTTCTGTATTGCACACTTTCTTTTCAACTATTTTTCCTGAAATAAATACTGATATTGTAGACTTTGAACACCGGGAACACCCAAATACTCCGAAATATTTTATTCCGAATTTCGCTATTCCGATTTTCAAAACTCCGAATATCATAATACTTAAAAATTACAATATCTATTATTAAGAATCTCGAAATTTATTTGTAGTGTAGTGTATCCGAAAGTCGTATATCCGATTTCTTTGTTTTCCGATTTTCACATAATATTCGAAAAATGTAATGCTCGATGAGTTCTCATTCCGAAAAACAAAACTGCGATTTTCAATATTCCGAATAAACTGATTTTTTTCGGAATATTGAAAATCGGAATTTCGTTTCTCATTCTACAAAGTCAGTGACAGAAACGAATTGCTGTTTTGTCTACCGTACTCCTAGAGTGAGGCGCGGAGCGGCGAGACGTATCCTCTTAACTTTCACTGTTTGCATCCGGGTTGTTATTGTTATTAGGAGAACTTAGGATCACATAAAAAAAAAAAAAAAAAATCGGGATTATGAAAATAGGAATAATGATATAATAATAAGGAGTAAATGATACTGTGACGTCTGATAGGGGAGAATGGAAGAAGAAAACGTGTTGCGCCGACCCCAAATAGAATGGGATAAGGGCAGGAAGAAGAAGAAGATCAATCGTATATTAGGAATTTTGAACCATTCGGAATTATGAAAATCGGTATTTTGAAATTCCTATTTAGGAATTTCGGAATAAAGTTTTTCGTATTATCGTAGTGTACCCTTGAACACCATCAGATTGATGCCAATCTCTAATTTACAGAGCAGTGGTGGCCCAGTGGTATCGGCCCGGACTTACGAGTTGTAGGTCGTGGGTTAAACCCAGCCAGGCGCATTTTTTTTTTGTAGCCTAGTTTGTGTCCCGCTGCTGGGCAAAGTCCTTCCATTTTTCCTTCCAAACCTCTCTATTTTGGGCAATTTCTGGCCATGTCTGCCCCGCGAACATGATCAGATCGTCACACCACTTCCGCCGCGGTCGACCTCGACGGCGATGTCCTCCTTCAGGCGTCCAGTGAGTGACGATCTTTGCCCACCTCTCCGGGCGCATACGCTCAACGTGGCCCGCCCACTCCCACTTCAGCTTGGCTGTTTTTACTCCTACATCAGCTATTTTGGTAATGGAGCGCATTACTTTGTGTAATTTATTTCATCACCACTGCTCTCAAAACGGTGAAGGAAAACATTGTGAGGGAACCGGCATGTCCTAGAACCAAAAATTCGAAGACATGTGACATCCACCAACACGCACTGGGCCTGAGTGGTGGATTATGGCCCACACCCTCTCACGGAGAGCAGGTCTGTGTCCCAACAGTGGGAACATTTATAGGCTGATGATGATGTTCTAATTTACAAAAATTGATAGCTGTGTCACGATATAGCTTACTAGAAAGTGCTCACGTAGTGCAGACGTAATGCAGACGTGCATTACGTCTTTAATTGCAAGGGTCAAGGTGTTGTCTGATAAGTCAGTAATGTAAACAGTACCGATAGCATCGAGCGCATGATGCGCGTGTGGGTGCGCGTGCGTGGTCTGTGCGTCGAGCGGCGCGTCATCCTCTAACTCATCATCGTCGTTGAACCACATTTCTTCTTCATCGTCCGGCGCGCGAGCCTCGCGCCGGTACCTGGTGCGGAGTAGTGATGGTACCACGGCCTCTGCTACACCCACGCTGCCACTCACTGTTGGAGAATATTGTGATTAGATCATGGTTACACTCTTGTACCTTTGAGCTCCTTGAATTATGAGTCGAGCTACACAATAACTGACAAATGCTTGCACTGACTGGACAGGTCCACTCAAATATGTGTGGTTCTTTCTTCAAAAGACCATCTCAGACATTAACCTACATGGCCCTTGTATGACTACCAATTTAATGCCCGGACTTTAAAAGAGACAGTGACCTCTGACTTTGTTTCGGCTGTTTCTTCTCAGAATGGTCAGGTACGAACACCGGCTTCATCTAGTTTGTAAAAAGACGACGTGTAAGTGTTGATAATAACCTACTGACAAAAATAAATATCATTTCATTACCGATTTTTGCCATTCCCATCTCCTTTATCATAACTACAATATGTTTGGCGTTTTGTCAACATCCTTTAGACTTATAGATACTGCAGTACTTTTACATAAGGGTTTTTTCGGCGTCTTAAATAACTCTGTAGTATGCATCTATATTTCAAAAAGATTGATAACAAATACAGAGATTTAGAAATTGCTACAGAGCAGACAGTATTTAGTAGTCAACAGTGGCTGATGTAGTCAGTGCCGAAAATAGGGCTGTGTGTGTGCCTATTTTAGGCGCAAAAATGGCCTGATAAGGAACACAATTGGCTAGACCAGGGTGCAGTTAAATAATCTCATACTGAGGGCATAAAAGGCCACATACGGCGATGAATGTAGTATAAACTGTGTATAAATCTAGCGCGTCAAATAGCTACGCTCATTTCCAACCAACCAGTATTAGTGTAGGTGTTTTCTTTATTTCTAAGTTATACCGGAATATTCCGAGTACAGTTGTTAAGAACTTACAAACTAATAAATATTGAAAAGGGTGTAATTACATGTAGTCTCACCTCGGTCCCTCTCTTTCAACTTGTCCTGGTGTTGATCATACCGTGTTTTTAGAGCTTTGAATGTCTGTACATATTCAACATCCTCTAAGATCTTGCCATAGTTCTCAACAACATGTGAACAGAGTGACTTGATATCTTCCAGCTTTATAAACTCAAATAATTCTAGTATCGCAGAGTCTAGTAAGTTGTACCTGGAAATAAAATGTTGATGAGCATTAATTAGGTGTTAAAAATATTTTTTATTGCTGAAAAATGTTTTAGAGAAGTTCACCTTCAAGGGCTTGGCTAGCCTTTATCAATATTAGTAGGAAACTGTCGTTAATTTATTAATTAACGATTTCGACGTGATTAGAAGCACGTCATGTTTATAATTTTTTTTGTAAATAACATATTATTCATACAACAAAAAACTTATTTTTTGGTTATGACATACCTGCCATTATTTCTAAGGAAAGCGTCAATGACCGGCGCAAAGAGGTTCCCCTTGATAATGTATCTGTTATAGTATTCGTCCTTGAGTGCGATGATCTTTCTCATGAACCTGAGCGCGCCGAGCACCAGGAACGTGTGAGTCGACCGCATCAGCACCAGTATGCGACGAAGAAGGTCCTGGAAATAGACAACAAAATGTTAATTTCAAAAAAATAGTTTTACATAGACATAGTCGAAAGAAGTTCCCCTTGCCCCATCACTAGTTCCTAGCATCGCCATGACAACCCATCCTGTGCTTCTCACATATTACTGATACTGTCAGACTGTATCATGTATCTGTAAAGGCGAAAGGCCCTCGATCCAGGGCCAGAATGGACCACTGGTCGTTGGTTTTGTCCAGATCGTCCCGCCATATTCTACGAGGTCTGTCACGACGCTTTCTGGCGCCGTTTTATGCGACAGACGTGGCAGGCCCAAGGCCACTTCAGCGTAGTGGCTTTTGAGCAACAAAAGTCACTTTATTTTTACGCACTTTAGGTTCAATGACTCGTCAACTTACTGAAATGACGAGAAAGAATCATAATTCCCAGATGACTATACTCATATAACTATAACTAGCTGGCATTCAGCCTGAAAACGTCAGCATGAACGCATATCGTTACATAACACACTATGGGAAATAATACTACACAATTTGGCGCTGCATACCGCCAAAAAGAAAATCGTAAACGTAGCGGTAAGTCGGGAAAACATCGGGAAATACTTGAGCGTTTAATTGGAAATCATAAAAAAAGGAGCCATTAAACAGTGACCTTGTAACATAAATCAAGGTGTGAATAAAAAAAAGGTTGATTTTACGCACGCCATTGTTCATTCAAAGAGATGGTATAGTTGACGCAGTGGCTGAACGTATTACTGCTACTCTGCGTGTAGCGGGTTAAACTCCCGTACGGAACTAGTAGTTGTTACGAGTCTGGGTGAGTGTGTGTATGTAAGTTTAAATGTTTGTAAACACACCCACATACAGGAGAAAGTCTTAGTATGGGAGTTATTTTTTTAACCGACTTCAAAAAAAAAAGTAGGTTCTCAGTTCGACCTGTATGTATGTATGTATGTATATATGTTTGTCCGCGATTATCTCGCGTTTGGCTGAACCGATTTTGATGCGGTTTTCAGGAAAGTGTTCATTACATTCTGGAGAAGGTTTTAGTATATAACACTAATGGATATCCCGTGACGTTGCCCGCGTGGATCCGTTTTTGCTTTCTTGGATTGTAGATTTTCAGTGACCATTGCATGTTTGTCCGCGATTATCTCGCGTTTGGCTGAACCGATTTTGATGCGGTTTTCAGAAAAGTATTTGTTACATTCTGGGGAAGGTTTTAATATATAACAATAATAGATATCTCGTGAAGTTGCCCATACAGATCCGTTTTTGTTGCTTACTAGGATTGTAGATTTTCAAAGACGCCGATTATATGAAATTTTTTGTTGAATTTATAAACTAAAAAGCGAAAAATAAAAAACTTTTTGAAAAAAAGGGAACCGACTTCAAAACCAAACACAAAAAACTGTAAAATAACTTTTCTTTCGGAAGTCGGTGGCCATAGTCAATTAAATAAAAAACAAAGCCACCGACTTCCGAAAGAAAAGTTATTTTACAGTTTTTTGTGTTTGGTTTTGAAGTCGGTTCCCTTTTTTTCAAAAAGTTTTTTTTAACAGTTTGTACTGAATAAAGGCGAACTCTGCCCGCAAGTGATGCTAACGGGAAATCCCTAACTGCATAAAAATATACAAACTTGTATGAATACACAATATTTTAATGATAATAACAATTAAGTAAAATGAGTAAATAAATTAATCATAGTCATATCCTGATTCTCTTATGTGATAGCAGAGCAATAAGATTTTATGCATTCCTAAGTTTAAAATTTCATATTTTGTCTAATCCATAGTATATGATAGTTTTTGTTTACATTAACTTAAGTAATAAGATGATTACTGAATGTACTGTGATACTGAAATGGAAACTTACTAGTCATTAACTACTGATTATTACGAAAATTAAACTATTAGATAATGTGGTTGATGTTATACAACAGATTTCCTACATTTATTAGGATTCCAAACCCAAACGGTAAAACGGGACACTATTACTATCGCTGTCCGTCCGTTTGTTTGTCTGTCTGTCTATCCGTCTGTCACCAGACTGTATCTCATAAACCGTGATAGTTAGACAGTTGAAATTTTCACAGATGTATTTCTGAAATTGATACTGAAAACGAGACTGACATACGTTAGTGAAGAAGGTACCAGAATTTTACAAGGCACAGCGACGTGCAACGTTGCTGCGTCGTGACGTGCATTTTTACGTTCCACGTCAACGTACCGTTCCACGTTACCGCACCGTTCCACGTTGACGACGTCGTGACGTGGAGCTGTGGACAGGCTCTTAGGTTGCCTGTCCACAAGAGCGAAGCGAGGCTACGGAGCGGAGAAACGGAGAAATATTGATTGAATTGCACTAAATAATCAGCTCTTCAATAGGATTTCGGACTGAATTAAATCTAATGAGCACTTAGATTTTCAAAATTATTTTTCTTTTCTTACTTAAATCAAAATTGATGAAGATACGACGCTTTTAAACTGCCAATATGTCACAAGCAAGTACAGTTTTTAATTGCTTCTGACGTCGCGAGACCATACTTATACCATAGATAATAACCATAATTCGATGCGTTATATCTTTGTAAATATGCAGTGTTAAAGAAAAAATACGTACCTATCCATTATTTTTCTAAACTCTAACTGACGGATTAATTAGATTTGCAATTTATATATAATGTCAACACGCCTATATATTTTTTTTCTTTTTTTACGTAGCCTGTCGTACCACAACTCTCTAAGGTTGAAGCTACTTAACCAATCCTTTTGGTTAATATTTCTCGCTCCACTCCTGTGAGCAGGTAGCCGTAGTGCAACAATTTGCAGTAAGCCGACATTAAGGAAAACACGGCTACCAAAAAAAAACACTGTAATCAGGCATGTCAATGACCTCCATCCATCTGTTTATTGTCACTCGAAAACTAAAAATTGCGCGAATTTTTACAATTTAATATTACCATTATTATCTAGTGTTATTTGCATAGGTACTATTATTGTTTATTTAAAAACATGCCAATCTTGAACCAAATGACATAGATTGACTATTTTGTTAGCAAATTTTTTTTTATCACTATTTTGGGTAAAATACCAGCTGTACTGAAATAAGTGCTTAAATTAAGCACTTTTCCCTCCGAATAAAACTCGATTCTGATAAAAATAAAGTATTTTTTATGCTAAAAGATAATTTAAAAAAAAAGCAATTGCCTTAAATATTCTTACCTTATTCAATATGCAGGTCTTTATATGGTATGTATGGTGCTCCACACAGAAGGCCAGAAGTTCCAGAACAAGTCCCAATAGCTGCACCGTGTGGTAATCTTCCTTTAGCGGCTTCTCTCCCGTTGTGTTCTCTAAGAGGGGGGCTGCAAACGTGATATACATTAGTGTTAACATAGATTCAACTATACTTATGAGCAAAATTGTGGAATCACTCCGATTCCGATCTTGAATACTTTATAACTAGTTAAGAATAATAAAAATGGTACGATTTTAAAAGTTTAACTGTTAACCTTAAATTGATACCAAATTCATTAAAATCATGCCATTATTTAAGGAGCTATCCTGGATCAATTGCAATTGATTCCATAGTTTTGCTTGCTAGTGTATTTTTAATATATGAGCCATACTAGGGTTATGTACTTTTTTTGGGGTGGTAAAATCATCAAATTAGTCCTTTGTCCTGGTTGGAGCAGACTGAAACTCTTACTAAATGAAAACCCAACATGTTCTTTCCCTTGTCTTTTGTATTCCAAGGTTGCAGTGCCCTTTTGACGGCATGGTTAGCTTAGTGGCTGAGCGATTGGACTGCTGCGTAGCGTGTCGTGGGTTCGATTCCCGCACGGAACAAATATTTGTATGACCTACAAGTAGTTGTTTCGGGTCTGGGTGTTTGTGTATGTGAGTTTCTATGGTTCTAAACGCACCCACGACACAGGAGAAATTCCTAGTGTGGGGCAATGTTTTAAAAAAAAAGAGAGTCCCGCGACCTCCACAGGAGTTTATGTTAAAGGAATTATTTCTTTTAGTTCAACCTATAATAGTGCAATGAAAGATCCGCACGGATTATCCGCGATGGACGTTATGTGGATTTCGCGATATGTAAGAACTTGGTTTTTTTTTAATAGGGAAAAATTCTCTTTTAAATCCGAATTTGTGATCACCATCCCTTTTCAAAGAAACTTGATAATTAGTAAATAATCGCTGTCAAAGAACTTCTACTCTTGATAGTAAACTGTTGACAAGCAGACAACATTGGAAGTGTATGTAACAACAAATTAACGCACCAACATTCATAACCCGTTTCTATTGACATGTTTTAAAAGCTAGAATTAAAATCTACTGCATATTTTAATTCTTAACATTAGAATTGCTAATTATGTATATCTCTAGTTATATTATTTATGTATTTTCTAAGCTAGTTTGAGTTTACATAGTGAGATTGTATCTCCTTTGTATGTTTTTCTAGGAAGGTGTTTAAATAGTCATTTACACATAATGAGTCATGGAAAGGGTACATTACCTATTAATGTTTGTATACTGTGTTTGTAGAAGAAATTTAAGAAATCTGCCTTTTCACTCTTGTTGACTGATGCGAGCATGCTTTCAGGGTCTAGGAGTATACGGAGCACTCCCATAAGCTGCACAGCACCACCCAGTTCCGGGTCCCTATCTCTGAGCATCTGCTCTATCACTATATTTAGTAACATTTGTTCCTAGAAACAAACAAAGTTGGTTATTGCAACAAATTAAAATGAACTTAATCAGTAGAATTAATATACAATGAAACATACCTCTTCAGTATTATTAGCTTGCTGTAGTGTATGATCCCTCACTACAGAAGGGGAAAACTCTACAATGTAAGTTAAAATGTCTATAGATGCAGTCTTAGTCTTCTGATCATCTATACTTAGAGTGATTTCTAAAGCTGGCAGGATCCCTAGAGACACTAAAGTTTTATAAAAAGCATCCTTGTCTTGAGGCTGCAAGTTTTGTGAAAAATTACAAAATTCTTTTAAAAACAGAACTAAGTCCCGTCTCTTAGGATCTGGTGTCTTATCATCCATAAGAAGCTTAAACAAATCTGTCAAAAATTTCTCATCTTCCTCTATAAGTTTCACTATTTCTACTTTGTTGAAAAATATAAAACTGGACAATGTGCTTAGCAGATTGTCCTCAAAAACTGTAGGAGTAGGTAAAACAATATCTTGAATATATTGTACTCTGTATGTTTGATGTATTTTAGCTAGCAAATCTTTGTTCTTTATAGGAATGGCTTCACGGAACTTAGCTAACTCCCGCAAATATTCTCTGTGCTTCTTAGGTGTAGGCAAACTTGGATCATACTCTAGACAGCCCACAACATCAAATATAGTATCATCAGCAAACATTGTGTCAAACAGTGTGTTTTTGTTGAGAAGAAATATACTTTTGAATATCTCATAAAGATGATGCAATCCTTCAATATTTTCAATGTCTTCGCACATGTGGAACAGGTTAAGTAGTTTCTTGATGTAATGTTGGGTCTCGAGTGCAGCTGCTAGTTTGTCTTTGCGTGCTGGTGATACCAGACAACTGTTGACAAGTTCACTGATGTCTTCCAACCGTCCCATTTCACATGCCGGCAGCTCCACAGGCTGTACACTATCTGACATCTCATCAAATCGCTCATCTTCAGATTCTTCAACTATATCTTGTGTTATTTCAACTGATGGATCTTTTCCTTGTACCTGAAAGTTAATAAACATGTAACACATGCACATAAGTCACAACACAACATAATCAGCCACACATCAATGTCAATGTCAACACAGATCTTAGATTAGTGTGTTACTGTTACATTGATCATAAGATCAATCCTACATCTGTGAAGTGATTAACAATGTGATACAAAGTCAACTTTTAAAATCTTAGGTTACACTTCTGTTTCCTATTAGAATTTGAACTTTTGAGCTGTTAGTTTTATACACTAAACAATTTCTATTGAATTAAAAGTAAGATAATACAATTTCTATTTACCTGACAAATCTTCTCCCATATTTCATCGCAGCCAGCTTTTTCTTGAAAACTTAACGCTAAATCAAAGTTGTCGCCTTCCGACCAGACTATCAACGTGTCTTGTTGCTTCTGATACGCGGTGTCGGGTTGTATCTTACTCTCTAGGAGAAGGGACCCGTCGGACTCTGCGCGCACCAGTAACGAGGTGCCTTTCAGCCTCTCCACGTAACATGACGACACATGTCCCGTTCCTCTGTCATCCCACTGTCGGTCTGCGTTCAGAGCGTAAAGCTTAACTCTTCGTCTCGTGTCTGTCATGATAGTCAGCGCTCTAAACACTATGTACTCAAGTAATGAATCAATTATTATGGCGCTAATCTAATGCACCTCAACACTAAATTACTTAACTCCCATTTGTATAAAAACATGTGCACTTCTGTAACAAAAATAACACAAATTGTAAAGAAATCAGTACGTAATTTTCGCGATTGTAATTACCGTAATTACATTCCATCTTGTTCTTCAATTTATGTGAAACACACCTAACTACGACGGGCAAACACATAAATCGTGTTTTCACAAACTGATTCGATACAAAGTTACGGCATCCACATGAAAACGCTTTTTATAATTTTGTAAAACAATGGAATAATCATTAAAATATCGGAAATCACAAACAAAACAATACAAACTGTTAGCTTTCTCTTACACTGTAAAAACACAACTTTTCAATCAATTAATACTAAAACTCTTCATTAGGTGACGAAAACTCTTTATCAATAATATATTTACCGGAATTATCATTATAGAATCGTCAATTTGACGTACCTTCAAAATAGTACAACATCAAATATCGCCATATTGGATTCACAACAACGCTTCAAAATCGGGGTTCTCAAAACGAAATGCAAAAGGCGCGTTATTCAAAAATCCTCAAATTAACTTACATAATACTGTTGTTATAAAACTATTTAGCTTAAAGTGATCTTAGAAACACATTCTTTTAAAGTATATTTATGTAAGCATCCCAATATCATCGTACTAGGATACATTTTTTTAGAAATAAAACTAAATTACACAATTTCATTTGGAAACGATTTTTATTTTAATGTTTGGCCAAGGCAATAAGTGAAACAGCCAAGAGAATTTTGGTACTTTTACAAAGTCAAAGTCAAAATTATTTATTTGCTTTAAAAATGTGGTATGTACAAAGATGGTAAAAATAAATATAAGTTCAAACACATTACACCATAAAATGGCATGCAAACATTATTAAAGTTTTAGGTTACACATCGTTCGGTAACTGTACTTAAAATAAACTTCTAGGTTTACAAGTTATGCCATCTTGAGGAAGTATTAATTATTTAGATTTTTTCAAAATTCTTGGACAGCAAATTTTGTTTATGTGGATTAAAAAATATTACATGATGAAATATTGAAGAATGCAAGCACCGACTGTAAGACCCCATTCGCACGACCGCTTTTAAAACGTGGCGCTTTTTTCGAACTGTATTTGATTTCAAAGGTAAGACCGCACTAGGCGGAACATACCATATTTCAGGCAAATAAATGATTCTATTCTATTCTATTCTATTCTATTCTGCACTGCAGCGGAACTGCGCGAAACGACGCGTCAAAATATTCTTTATATGAAATTATATGAGATATCATCACGCACTAAGCGGTAACGGAACTACACTACAACCGAACTGCGTGGCAAAGTTGTGTCGCGCAGTTCCGCTGCAGTGCACTTCCACCTAGTGCGGTTTCACCTTAAGACCGCACTAGGTGGAAATGCACCTGCAGCGGTACTACGCGACATGATGCGTCAAAATATTCTTTATATGAAATTATACGAGACATCACGCACTAAGCGGCAACGGAACTGCACTGTAACAACCGACCTGCGTGGCAAAGAAACGCGTCGTGTCGCGCAGTTCCGCTGCAGTGCAGTTCCGCCTAGTGCGGTCTTACCTTAAGTGCTAGGCAATGACGATCAGTTCACATCGAGACGCGACACGAAGCGACGTGACGCAACGATACTTCAAATGTTAGATTTTGAGTCGCTATTAAAATGTAGCGCGGCGCCGCGCTGCGCCGCGCCGGGTTGTGATAGGTGTATCTTTTCGTGTAGGAAATAGAGTTCGATTTTGAATAGCTCTATTGAAATGTGCGCGCAGCGTCACGTTTCGGTCTGAGCCGACCCTGACGTTCAATTTATCTTTATGTTCCTACTCTGTACTTTTTTAACGCCCGTTAAAAATGCTTGTGCGAATGAGGGCTAAGACTATGCAGTGATGCTCAGTATAATCCACAAGGATAATTATACTAAAAATAACACCACGGCAGTGGCATAACCTTTCTCTAAGCCATAAATTGAGATAGGCGTATCCGGTTCCGGTACGGTGAATCGCTATAAGCCCCGCAGCGTCATTTCCGCTCCAATCCGGCAGTAGTGGGGATACGTTTACGCAGCACAGAACGATACCCATTAGCCTCATTGGAGTTCGGATTTTCGAACGGTGTAGTCGCGTAAAAAAGTAACTCGTTACTTTTCAAAAAGGGTGTCCTATTTTAGTGTCAAATTAAATTAAGTGTTAAAAATTAACTTTTTAGACGAAAATATTCATGGTGTTAGTATGGACAATGCCCCTCGTCATCATCATCATCATCAGCCGGAAGACGTCCACTGCTGAACATAGGCCTCCCCCTTAGACCGCCACGCCGAACGACAATTCGCCACTTGCAACCATCGGTTGCCCGCGACCCTCACGATGTCGTCGGTCCACCTAGTGGGAGGCCTGCCTACACTGCGTCTTCCGGTCCGTGGTCGCTAATTGTGAAAATGATAGCTAATTTATTTCAAACAATAAGATGATTTACTTATTCGTCATATTATCAATGTTTTGTTGATTAAAACCGTATTTAAGAACTATTTCTGTTGATTTAATAAAGTAGGTATTAAAAATTTATAATTAATACTTAATCACATTGGCGTTCTAATTTAGTCCAGCAGTCAATAACAAACACTTCTCAATTTATGGCTTAGAGAAAGGTACAGTCAGGCTTAATAGAACGATTTTCCCAAAAAATAAAATTGATATTAAGCATACTTAGACTTACCTTTCTCTAAGCCAGTTTATATTTCTGTCTGCTGATTCTTAATTACAAAATATGTGACTGATATCCTTATCAATCACTATAAATTGAGCCGCAATGAGGCTTATGGGGATCGTTCTGCGCTGCGCAAACGTATCCCCACTACTGCCGGATTGGAGCGGAAATGACGCTGCGGGGCTTATAGCGATTCACCGTGCCGGAGCCAAATACGCCTATCTCAATTTATGGCTTAGAGAAAGGTTTTTATTTTTAGGTAAAATTGTTCTATTTTCATCCAACCATGGAGTTTCTTGCCGGTTCTTCTCCATAGAATCGACCAACCCGAACCGAGCTTCTGTTGTCGACGTTTTACAAGTGCCCTCATGAGCCCATGTGAAATAAAAACATTATGATTTTGATTTTGAATATTGGTTTACGTAACAAAAGAAGAAAGAATAAGGGTCACAGTCCATACAAAATTTACCCAGTCCCGGCGCAAATGAAATGTTATGTTATTTAATGTTATTTAACAAAGTTAACCACTGAAATTGAAAAAAAGGAAATCTGTTATTTGATGTACATACATAAAATTACGAAAAAACTGAGATTCTTTTCACTTGCGCCGGGGCTGGGTCACGGATGACCCTTCTTCGAAAATATTTTTAGATAGTCCATCTGACAGACTTATTCTACTGTTTTTAATGGAGAAGGCAAGTACCAAAGTGAAAAGTGACGTCTGTGTCCCAAAAGAACTGTCAAATCAAAGGAATTTTCTGAAAAAAAAAAGCGTTTTATTGATGTAAAATGACTAGATGTTGTGTAAAAGGCTGTAAAAATGATGGAACATACAAATTTCCGACAATTCACACTATCAAGAAATAATGGGTAGCTACTGAGACTGCTATGAGAACAAAAATTGTATTATCACTAAGGAAAAGCTATACAATAAACAAAAATCTACCCTTGCGAAGACGGGACAGGCCGTTAGTTGAATTTATTAATGAAATTCTATGATTATACCATAACTAAACAATCGAATACACCTTTGAAAATAATATCTACTTTTCTATTGGAGGTTAAGTATTGCATCGCTCTTTATATCATGAAATGGTTCTTCTCGTGGAAGAATTATCACCGGGACCGAGATTTGTGATAGTTGTGGTGTTAGAAAGTTAAATTTTTTATCATATTGCTCCAATCTATAAAATAGATGTAAAATTAGATGAAGAAGACAAACACAAAACTTGATGACATTTTTCTCAATATAGAATGTCAGAAGCAGTACTATATTCCTTGTAGAGGCTAGCACATGTAATACCTACTTAAAAAAATACAATTTTAAATCCTAACTACAAGTAAATGTGTGTTTAATGTAGTAGAATCAAATTTCTAGCCTCTCAACTAAATCACTTTTTTTTCCTCTTGTAGATGCACCGCGGCGTCTTAGTTCTTGTTTTAGTGTATGCACTTGCATTAACGAATAATTTTCCATATTTGTTTTTTAAAATAAACTCAATTTTTATAACAAAATACGTGTTTGTTTTTTGTACAAGCTAAACAGTAATCTGACATATGGGACAACGATCGCAGCGACATCTATGAATAGCTTTGAGTTGCCATCCCCATTATACAAGCCTATTGTTGTATGAACGTTGTTATTAGTCGAATGTTGTGGTCGAACGCCAACGATTGCCTTCGCAGACCGTTCACACCGGGTTCCATCTAATAATTTAATACCTTTGAACCCCCAGTACCGCCACGCTTCGGATTGCTCACAGAGTACTATGGTAAACGCTAACGGACAATCATTGGCGTTTATTAAGCCACGAAGGCTAGCAAAACCCATACGTTGGCCTTTATTGGCTTGGTGTGTACGCAGCATAGGATAATCGTGTGCTTTTAATATGTCGGTGCGGTGCACCTCTAAATCTTTTTTTTATCTGTGGCTTTTTGGCTGCCATTTGCTGTGTTCTGTCAGTCATTCTTGATGTTATTGAATAAAGATTTGAGTTTTATTTATTTAAAGCTACAAACTGTTAATTTACCAATAAATAAGTTACAAAAGTGAATGTTTTTTTTATTGTGTCCGTTAATTATATATTCAAGAAAAAATGAGCCTGGTATTTAACGAGTTATCGTGTAAGATTTGTTTTTCATAATCTTCGTTTATCAATATTTATTACTTAATTAGTTTTTGTTAGAAATGTTTAAATACTTTCACATCATAATCTAGGCTGGGAATAACTAATAAAATCAAGCAAATTATCAGAGAAAATTTGGTTAATTATGAACTTGACATATGTCATTTTGATGTCAATTCAAAGAATCTACAATAATAGTATTTATTTGTGTTTTTGATATGAATAACATAAAATAAACTGCTTATGTGGATTCACTCGACATAATACTACATCTTTTCTCTTTCAGTATGAAGCAGAGGGACCAAACTTACATTTGCACATTTAATAGCAATAAAATTGTTGATATCATTTAGTTGTAAAATGAACACAGTATGTCGTATTTGAGTGCATCGGAAAATGTCGGGTGAGTTTTAATTAATGCAATAAAGCTGTAGATTCTCATATTGTAACAGTAATGTGACTCATGGCAGGTTAATTCTGCTCTTTATACAGTGGGTAAAATGTTCCGTTGGTATCCCTTTTTTAGTTGTATGTTCTAAATGTTACACTGTTGCACTTACATAAAATGTTTTGAGTTATATACTTTGTAAGCCAAATATCCTTGTGGCATTGCTTTATCTTTACTGATTTAGTGATGTGTAAATCATTAAATGTTGTTTACATATTGTGAAAAGAAAATAAAGTTTTGTAAAACATCCATATAGTAGGTACTTAAAGCCATAGTATTGATGACAATTAAATACATGATTGTATACAATTGTGTGATTTTAATGTTTTATTAAAATATTTAAACTTCTAAACATGCTCAGTTTTGTTTAATAGGTTGTTTTTATTGGTGCACTATATTTTGTTCCAACTAGCACATCCACAAAAAGATATCCAAACAATGCTGAAATAGACTTCATTTCTTACGAGGATGTATTACCTGAACATTTATGCTACATGCTGTTATCAGTGATCAATAATTAACCAAATAGGTACTTATGTAAATATAGGATATTACAAAAAAACTAAAAAACAAAAGCAATCATAAAACAACAGCTAAACAGATTTCCTTTCAACCTGAGAATATTTTAATCTACTAAAACCTTGCTCCATACAGGTAAAACCAGAAGAAAAAGCTCACATGTCATAAAATAAATGTAATGTTCTGATTCTTTCAGCTTCAGTGGTATTCCACAAAATATATCAGAGGCGAGCTGTGCCACACAGTATAAAATGGCAGTTGAGGGTGTGTCCTCAGGGAGCTGTGGTGATGTAAACATGTTCCTACATGATAACTCAGGGGATGAGCAGACATACATACATCTCAATGACAATTTCTACACCAAGTTTAAAATTGATCCCAACGAATTATACACATTTCATGACTCTGATGTCATTGCAGGAGAAATTACTGTCAGCCACACAGAAGATAATTTTATTTTCTCTGATAATGTTGATATTAAGAGTAAACTGTTAGCGGAGAGTCCAAGTAAAGAGCTTGATCTCATAGGAGCATTCACAAATGGCGATATTAAGGAAGATATCAAGAAAGATGTGGTATCTAATGGGCACTATCCACCAGTGGCCAAGCCGATTGCAAACTATAAAGACAGTAAGACTACTCATACCAAAGTTTTGAAAGTTAAAAATCAAACTCAGGTGAAGGAGACTGCAAGGTCGGAATCATTTAGTGAAGCTCGAAGACTGAGTGTTCATAGCCCTAAGGCGCAAAGCACTGCCACCGCCCCCTCCCTAAGTGCGAAAAACAGTATTAATAGTGGTAGTACTACAAGTAATGGGAAGTCCAGTTCTAAGCAGACAGGTGGTATGGAGACATTTCTAGATGTATTTAAGAGAGAGCAAGGGTTGGTTGAGAATGCATCTGTTCTTATTAAAACTGAGCCTCAAGCACCTCCATCTAAGGTTCCAGTGTCTCCACCGAAAAAAACAGCATCTGGTAAATACCTTTGTCTCCTTTATATTTTTACAAAACTAATTTTATTAGTTAGTGCAACACTGCGAATTCTTCCTTCTTCATAGGATGTTACGCAAAAAATAAAATTAATAATAAAGTAATGGAATAGAGACAATGGCTTTTTTTTGTTGAAGTATGCTAGTATATCATATAAAAAGTAATACATACTATTATTGTAATCAAATAAATGTTTCTTTGAGTAATATCCAGTGCTGTAGTTAAATGTTTTTCAAGACTTATTTACATACCTTATATTTAACCACATTATACAAAAGATCTTGGCTAGCTTCATTGAACATGCCATATGTATTCTTGCAAGGCTTCACAAATAATAACTATCAACAGGGAAGACTTCTCAAGCGAAGCCCCGCCGCGGTCGTGGGCCCGCGGTCCATGAAGCCTTGCAGCGGATACCGGCGGCGCGCCGAGCAGTACCACTGCCCAATAACACGTGGCATGCACCAGGCGATGCCTTGTTCCAATGTGGGCCCTTAGGTGACAGACCATTGGCATTCAGACAGATTGAGAGCAGCAGCAGTGACGATGACAACATGCCAGATTTTGGTAAGACATTGAAAGATACCCCAGGCTTTTATGGTACAGATGCCAGCACATCAACCTACCTCAATCTGTCAAAATTCTTTAATAGATTTTCAACTTCATCACAAAAGTTAAAGGTTTATGTTTGATTGGGTATATATTTTGACAGATTGGGTTGGTGATGTGCTGGTAAATTGAGATCTTTAAAGAGATCTGGATCTTCTTATTCTCTCTGCCATAATGCCTTTGAGTAACAGTCCAACCTTTATGTTGACAGTCATACTTTTTCTAAAACTCTATATAATGACAACATATTTCTCCTACTTCTTTGATCCATCCTTTTTGTTTCCGAGTCTGTGCATATTAACATTACTAACGAGAACAAACTCCTTAAAAAATTCAACTAAATTGCAGAAAAAATCCTACTCATCTGGTTTCAATATACACAACAGAAATCCATAAGTATTATTGTTAAAGAAAATATTGTTGAATATAATTATTATTATGCATACGGAGTGTAAAGGTGAAAATTCGATAGTCGTCTTGTTGGAATATTGGTACTTTTATCTTTATTTGAGATCAACATATTTGCATTCTTTGCCCTTTATGATGCAGATCAGCATGACAATATTATCAGTGAACTATTGTGCGTAAAATTGAGTAACCCTTCCAATAATGGTTACTCATTTCAATAGCCTGCATTTTTTTAGTAATGCCTAGATTAGTTAACTGATGAATAACATGATTACTTTTTAAATTTCTTTGTTCTTTGATGACTCAAGATGATACCTATTCTATAGAACATGTTAACAGTACTGTCATAGACATTAGTGAAAGTAATTAGTAAAAAGATATTTTTTGCCTTCTTGGTTTTAAGAAGAATAATCGTTTTTCTATAAGGGTCAGTTCAGACCGAGACGCGACGTGAAGCAACGATACTGCAAATGTGTATCTTATCGTGTAGTAAATAAAGTTAGATTTTGAGTCGCCAATAAAATGCAGCGCGGCGCCGCGTTGCGCCGCGATGGTTTGTGACAGGTGTATATTTTCGAGTAGGAAATAGAGTTCGATTTTGAATAGCTCTATTGATATGTGCGCGCAGCGTCACGTCTCGGTCTGAGCTGACCGTAAATGTTCTAAACTCGGCGGCGAACTCTGATAGCGCGTTGTAGGAATTTGATGTAGTTTTCTTTTACGTCATAGATGGCTCTGATGTACTTTTTGTATTAGGCTAGTAATTTGTATGGTGTGCGTAATACGCTATGTGCGAAGTCGATGGTAGGGACTATCAAATCGATCGCAGCCTCAGAACAATAACTAAAGCATAGAAGGAAGCTAAATTTGACTAATATAGTCGTCTTTGTTTTCTTATACACTCATAACAGCGTTAGAGAGAGACAGATGTAGGTTGCTCAAAATGCAAATCGTCACAAAGTAAACGTCAATTTGGATACCTTGGCTACCTTTATAGTACTAAGTTTAAAAGCTACTTAACCTCTCAGGTTTTTATCTATGACTTTGTTCATCGCATTTTTTCGTATAATGCTTATGGGCGCGTGCCAGTTGAAGTGATTCGTTGGTTTTACGTATTTTTGTAAAAATAGTACAAAAATAACAGTGATTTAGTGTAAATCGCAAAGCTTAAAGATTAAATAATGTCCTGCATTATAGTGGGATGTAAATCTCATTCATCCCGCAAAGAAAATGATGCGGAAATCATAAGCTCCCATCGGTAAGTAATCAAATATGGTAATATGGTATTTTATCAGTTTTTCATTCTCACTTTATGTTATTTTGGCATTATTTCAAATTATTTCAGCTAAGTGTACACGGTAGTGTTTTGAAATCAATATTTTATGCAATTAAATAGTTCGATTATATGGAAATTATAAATTTTAAATCGGCATATAAATTTTTGCAATAGTGCTTGCAAAAACAAACTATCGATACAATATCGATAAACTAGCGTCATCTAAATTATTACGTTATTTTTCTTTACACGTAGTTTTGGGAAGGATTAAATCTTTAAGAGTTAAATAAAAACCTACGGTCTTGTGAGCGAATCGTACGTATGAGTAATGAAATGATAGTGTCAAAAATCCGTGTGGCTCATGGTGTAATAATTTAAATTCATGTGTGGCTATATTTTTTTTTGTCACTTTCAGATTTCCGTCCGAAGTTGATATGAGGCAAAAATGGATCAACGCTATTGCACGTAACAACTGGGAATCGTTCAGGGCCAATCGCTCTTTTAATATTATTTAAGCGTTTTCTTTGTAATTTCAATTTTTTAATAATTTATGCTGTTTATAAATAAATATGTTGGTCAGACAGAAGTGAGTTCTTTATTTCACCTTAGCATATTTAGATTTATTGCCATGGAGCGATACCTTTTTTTTTTAGCCTGGTAAAATCATCAAATGAGTCCTCCCACCCAGGGCAGGGCGGAAGGGACTGTCAGACTCGTACTGACTAAAATCCACGGTGTCCTTCAATAGCCCTTTGTGTTCCGGGGTCAAGGTAATGAGATAAGTCCCGCGACCAATGGAGCGATACCATAAACTAAGAAGTCGATATCGGTATTTATTTAATGCATAGTCACATCACTAGCTCTCTATATATACTCTTTTGTCTATGACAGCGTACGCTTCAAATGTCGTAGAGCGCCTTCTATGCTTTAGTTATTGTTCTGAGATCGCAGCGCGTGTTGTGATTGTGACAGATTTTTGATTTAGTGACGTAGGTACATGTCAAGTTTAATATGCACCACAACCTTTTTAAGTATTTTGTTAGGTTTTACTTAATTTTTAATGAAAAATAAGCCGAAAATGTTTATCAAAACAATTAGTTGTCAAGAATTGGCAGATATTATGACCCCTAATATTATGGCCACTAGGAGGCGCTGTCATCGCGCACACAGCGTATAGTAAATAGTCATATCTAGCCGTAGATACCTATCAAAACGTAACCCTGGAGACGCCCACGGCATTGGACGTTGCGAGGCGATTTCCGAGCAATGGGTGACTCGCCGACTCGCCGTCCATACACCATGCCCTGGTCGAGGGCGCATCGTGTTCCACATGAATCTAACGGGGCCCCGTTAGATTCATGTGGAACCCTTAGAGAGCCAAAGCATGCCGGGGTCGTGGGACAGTCTCCTCAGATAATCGTGACCCCGGAACATGACGGGCAATTGAAGAACATTCAAAATCAAAAATCAAAATCAAAAGTCATTTATTCAAATTAGGCTGATTTATCAGCACTTTTTGAAGGTCAATTTTTTACATAAGACAGTCCCCCAAAGCGCCCCCCCTTCGACACTTCCTAGTGTTTTGGCTGGGAAGAAGAAGTGGCGGAACAAACTCCCCAGCAACACGTCTGTCTGTACGGTTAGAAGAACCAAGATTTTATACAATTTATTAGAACATTCACATCATACATCAATTCGAAATTACATCCCAACCGTGACTAGAAGGCACAAAAAGATAAACTAGGACCATCGCAGTAATTAACAATAATAAAGAAAAGAAAATAAATTACATATAACAAAACCAAAGGTCAGCAAGTCAGACAACTTGCTGCCGGTTCCTCAGTCAAAAACACTACTAAAATAAGATTAAAATTCGTGGTCGCTAGTTTATCATAGTGCAAAAAAAAAAAACTGCTTAAAAAAAATTGAAAATGAAGAGAAAAAAAAACTGATCAAATAATATAAAACAAACACAGACATAAAAAAACATACACAAAATATACATAAAATAAAACTAAATGACTTAACTAAGTCAAAAGTAAAAAAAAAAAAAAAAACAATTATATGAACTCATATAACCTGTCGGAAAATAAATGAATCTGGAGAAAGAGCATGAACGCAGTCATTATTTCAATCGAGCGACCAACTGCTCTTATCGTCAAGGTAGTCATTTATCGAATAA
Source organism: Agrotis exclamationis (assembly GCA_950005045.1). NCBI lineage: Eukaryota > Metazoa > Arthropoda > Insecta > Lepidoptera > Noctuidae > Agrotis > Agrotis exclamationis. Next base: position 10,900,826 of record OX465436.1, on the reverse strand, counting down.
TATGCCTTAGAACAAAGGATGGATTTGATTTTAGATTTAAAGGCATTAAAAGGCAAGTCTAACAAAGATGAAGGCAGTTTATTATAAAAAACTATACCGAGCCCTACAAATGAGCTATGAACTTTGTGAAGCCGATGAAAGGGAACACGTAGATGGTGCTTATTTCTGGTATTAAAATTGTGAATATCACTGTTTTTAGTATACAGATGTAAATTCTGCCTAATATACATAATGTTGGCAAAGATGAATTGAGATGCCACCGTAAGGATGCCAATCTCTTTAAACAAATCTCTCAGAGAAACCCGAGAACCCAGCTGGTAAATTGCCCGAACAGCTCGTTTTTGCAAAACAAATATATTTTGAATGTCAGCGGCTTTTCCCCACAATAAAATTCCGTAGGACATAACGCTGTGAAAATAACTAAAATAAACTAGTCGAGCTGTATCAACGTCCGTGAATTGTCTTACTTTTCGGACAGCATAGGCGGCCGAGCTGAGCCTTCCCGCCAAGCGTGTTATATGCGGACCCCATTGAATTTTCGAATCGACTTGAATACCCAGAAACACCGCTGAATCAACAGTTTCAAGCTGTTCATTACTTAGGATAATGTTAGGTCCTAAATTTCTAACATTTGGCAAGGCGAACTTTATACATTTAGTTTTTTTGGCGTTAAGAACCAGATTGTTAGCTGTAAACCAATCCGTGACCAATGTTAATGCTGAGTTTACATCGTCAAAATCTTGTCTATTTCTATCTACTTTAAATATAAGAGAAGTATCATCTGCAAATAATACAACATCACAAACACCCTTTAAAAGATATGGCAGGTCATTGATATAGACCAAAAATAAAAACGGACCCAGAATAGAGCCTTGAGGCACGCCTAGCTGTACATGTTGACCGTAAGATTTGGAACCATTTATATCTACACATTGGAGTCTATTTTGTAAGTATGAATCTATTACATTTAGAGCTTCATTTTGGACTCCATAATGACGCAATTTTCGCAATAGTGTGCCATGGTGTACGCAGTCAAAGGCTTTAGATAAATCACAGAAAACTCCAATTGCATTTTTACAGCTCTCCCACGCCTTATATATGTGCTTGAGCAGAGCAACACCTGCATCAGTAGTTGAACGACCTTTCGTAAAGCCATATTGTTCACTATGCAGGAGGTTATTTACATTAAAATGTCTAAGCAACTGTTTGAGTATTATTTTTTCAAATATTTTACTAAAAGCAGGTAAGATGGATATTGGTCTGAAATTACCAATATCATTTTTATTGCCTGATTTAAATAATGGTATGACTTTACTGTTCTTCATGAGGTCGGGAAAAGTACCCTGATCAACACATTTATTAAAAGTAATTGCAAGATAAGGAGCTACAATTTCGATTATGTTACTTAGGAGTTTAACTGAAATGCCCCAAAAATCACCAATATTTTTAGATTTAAGGGTATTGAAAACATCAATTACCTCACGCGGTGATATGTGATCGAAGTTAAATATGTTACTGCATTTAGGCACACTACGATGCAAAAAGTTTTCGGCTTTAGACGGAGACGAATTTAAGGAGCGAGTTGTAGTTACAGGAATATTTGCAAAAAACTGGTTGAATGCGTCAGCTACTGCAGCCGTATTTGAAACTAATTTATTATCTATCAAAATCTCTAATTGATTGTCTTGTTTAACCGATTTTCCAGTTTCGCTATTAATAACTTTCCAAGTAGCTTTAACCTTGTTGCTAGAATTTTTAATAGTTTAAACATTTAAAAAGAAAACCCTGATAAAGTGTATTTTTTTGTTTATTAAACTTTTATGCACAAATTCGTACAAAGGCGGACTTAATTCCTTTTATTTTTCAGCAGAAGCAGGTGGCGTATCAGCATGCGTAGAAGAAAGCGCTGCGGAGTCCCGCGGAGCTCGCCTGGCCCTGCGCCGCGCCGCCCTGCGCCGCCACGTGGCCCGCGCACACGACGCGTTGGCCCTCGCCGCGCACCACGGCCACCACCGCGCGCTCGCCTCGCTACTCAAGGTAGCGTCTCCTTACAACTACGCAATGGATTACATCCTGGTTTAAAGTGTCGCTGGTACGTGTTTGTGGAGAGACGTAAGTGAGGGTGTGTCCAGTGTTTCGATAAGTTTGTTTTCAAAGTTAAAAAGATGGTTTCAGACTTTTTTGTACTTCTTTTTTCCACTTCTTTGCAAAGATTTTTTTCAATAAACGTCTTATTATGCAATTTTATCCAGTCATTCTATTATGAAATGCCCCTTAGTTGTCACACCACGTTTTATATGGGTTCTCTCTGCAACAACATCCTCTGGTGCCCACCGTGAGTTTCAACTCGAGCCCATCTGTCTCGATGCATACATAGTTTGAGACTCACTTCAATACTAGAACAGGAGGGCCAAAAAAAAAATTTTAATTGTTTTCCTTTACTATTAAAAAAATCCTCACAATAGGAATTTCTCCTGTATACTGGGTAAGTTTACAAACGTTTGAACTCAGATTCACAAACAGCCAGACCCGGAACAACTACTTGTAGATCATACAAATATTTGTTCCGTGCGGGAATCGAACCCGCTACACGCAGCGCAGCAGTCGATCGCTCGGCCACTACGCCAATCGTGCCGTCAACAGTTGCCTTTGCACATATGTAATGTTGAAATTTTTAGTCCATCATTATTACAATTCGCTGTATATGTTCACAGAAACAACTGAACAGATCAGGGTCATCAGGTCGTCTTCCAACTCAGACAGTGAATCATCTGCTCGCACTGCGGGGCATGCCTTCCGTGTTGACTTCTCAAGAACGTAAGAGACTAAGGTATGCATTGAGTAGAGAGATGATCAAGTATTTTTAACCGACTTCAAAAAAAGGAGGAGGTTCTCAATTCGGTCGGTATGTTTTTTTTTTATGTATGTACACCGATTACTCCGAGGTTTCTGGTCCGATTAGTGTAATTCTTTTTTCGTTCGATGCAGTATAGAATAGAAATTTTTTATGGGACCAAACTGCATACTTGCAGTTTGGTCCCATAAAAAATTTCTTCCAATTTGGTTCAGTACTTTTTATTTTGTGAGCATTTTTATTGATGGATGATGTGATGATTTTTACTTTTTTGAGTGTTTGTTACGCGATTACTCCGCCAATTGTGGACCGATTTTCAAAATTCTTTTTTTGTTGTACGCGGAATAGTTCACTTTAGGGAACACTGCAAGTTTCATCAAAATCGGTTCAGCAGTTTTTGATAGGGAATTTTATTAGCTTATTGTGTACATGAGCGATGTTAATACCAGTGCTAAGGATTACCAAATTCTAGTGCACATGTAAGAAATGATGTATTTGACAAGAATTTCGGTTGAATATTTAAACTAAAAAGAGTAAAAAAAAACTTAAAAAAAAAAATTTAACCGCCTTCAAAAACAACCACAAAAAAGGGTAAAATAACCTACAAAATAACTTTTCTTTCGGAAGTCGGTGGCATAAAAGACAACGAAATAAAAAAACAAAGCCACCTACTTCCGAAAGAAAAGTTATTTTGTAGGTTATTTTTTCAAGTACAGTTTACTACTGTTTAGTCCGCCTTTAATGACTTTTATAACTAAGAGCCAAATCAGTTTAACTTGCGTTAAAAAAAAACATCTCAAAATTGTAAATGAGTAGTAGTTCTTATTTCGGTACTGGAGCTGATTGCACTGGGTTTTTTTTAAACTTAGGCCTACACTAGGAATTTTCTCTATATCATAGGAGCATTTACAAACGAGGACGTCCACCAACGAGATGGACAGACGACCTTACAAAGGTCGCCGGAAGACGCTGGATGCAGGTCGCTTCCAACCGGTATATGTGGAGATCTAAAGGGGAGGCCTATGTTCAGCAGTGGACGTCCTATGGCTGATATGATGATGATGATTTACAAACATTTGAATTCAAATATATGTATAAACAGTCAGACCTTTAATCTATACTAATATCGTAAAGCTGAAGAGATTGTTTGTTAGTTTGGTCAACGCTCTAATTTTTAAGGAACTACTACTGATACAAGCAGCGGGGTTGAAATCAAATTTATGTAACATCATTATTCCATACACAGAGAAACTGGCTGGTCAGGAGGAGAGACAGGTTCAACGGAATTCGCAGGCGGCAGTGCGAGCGGGGAATGTAGCTTCGAGCGTTGCGGGCGCGGTGCTTTACCGTGTTCCCGCTACTGCCTGTCGCACGTGACGCGCGCTCCTGAACAGCGGCTGTACGCGGCGTGCGCGGCCGTGTTCGCGGGCGGCGCGCGCTGCAACCAGCCGCTACTGCCGCTCGCTGACCAGACGCCGCTCTGTGCTGAGCATGCTTGGAAGAGGGTATGTTTATACCTTTATAAAAACGCCAGGAATGGCAACCTACCCCAATTTATCAAATTTTACCAATCGAACATTAACCTACCATTATTGCGATAAGGTTAAAAATCTATTTGAGAAATTTGACAGATTGAGATACAAGATATTTATTTTGTAAAACATGAGCTGGCGATGTGCTGGCGTTTGTAAATTACAGTAGCTAGTTAGGGATAACTATAACAATAATATTTACGCTTGTGTTTCCGAACACATACAACTTTAATCTCTACAATGTTAGAATGAACAGGCTTCTTCTGGATGCTTACCCGGTGATAGACCAAATTCTATGATGAAGTGAGCTTTCATTTCATTATAAAATTTGGTCTCTGTTATCTTTGACCTATCTATTTATTTTATTACCAGCCTGTACTGTCCCTCTGCTGGACAAAGGCCTCTCTCCATTCCCTCCAACCTCTCTTTTATCCTTCTCTTTTTTCAAATAATAGTAGATTACGCACCAAGGAAGTAAAGCATTGCTTTACGTCACGGGCGTATTGAATCCCGAAGCGACACTAAGAATTCTGGGGTGAACCTCCGTAGCACAGCGAGTGTCAAGTGTCAAGTCAAGTGTTAATTCTCGAGTGAAACGAGGGAGTTAAGTTAAGAATCCTTAGTGTAGCGAGGGATTCAAGTTAGCCCAAGACAAGGCTGCTTTACTCCCGAGGAGCCAACTCTGCTTTTCGCACCTAATGCGAGGAAATAAATTAGATTTTTGAAATTTGATGTGGTACGACAGCCTTCGAACGTAAAGTGGGCACTGCAGGTCCTTGGTAAAAGTTTTCAGTACTATGTTTTATTTGAGGTTCCAAATTCAAATCACATTATTCCCACGGGAATAATGAAATTCAGTACAATATTATTGCCCGGCTCGAGCGGGGTGCAACAATGACTTACTTTACAGTAGGTTTGCATGACATATAATTTGACATTTACGAGCAGGTGGTGTAAAAAAACTCATTATCATAAGCTGTGTTCACATTTGCGCAGGCGCACGAACAGTGTTATACGCGGAATAAGAACACGTGAGCAAAACAGTCTAAAAAAAACCTCACAATCTTAAGCTTTCAATACCAGGCGCACGAACGATGCTGCTCACGAACTGTTAGACACGCGTCTCTTATCACGCAACCATTGTCATTCAAGGGGCGCAAGGCGTATGTTTTGCGCGCGTGATTTAGTCATTGCTGCCCCCCGCTCGATCCGGGCAATAATATTGTACTAAATTTCATTATCGCCCGCTGGTCAATAATGTGATTTGAATTTGGAACCTCAAACTTTTACCAAGGAGTTGTAGCAGTAATGGCGGCCGGTGACCGCAACAGCTGATCGCTTGCAGTGGTGCCAACTTCACGTTCGAAGGTTGTCGTACCACATCAAATTTCAAAAATCGAATTTATATCCTCGCAATATGTGTGAAAAGCAGAGTACTCTCCTCGAGAGTGAAGCTGCCTTGTTTTGGGCTAACTTGAATCCCTCGCTACACTTTCACTCGGGAATTAAGTGAATCTCCTCGCTGCGCTACGGAGGTTCACCCCCAGAATCCTTAGTGTCGCTTCGGGATTCAATACGCCCATGACGTAAGGCAATGCTTTACTCCCTTCGTGCGTAATCTACTATTATTTTAAATTCCCGTTCCTTTGTTCTCTCTCCTTTTTGTCAGATGTTAAATGTAGTATCTAATTCCCAGGACAACTACGACAAGTTAGCCCGCGACTGCCGTCCCAAGAAGGTAGTCCGCAAGCGTCCGTGTCCACTGCCGCCCCGCCCCGCTCGCCGCGCCAAGCGTCGTCGTCGTCCGCCCGCGCGGCTGCGTCCGCCCACTGCTGAACCGCCGCCGGGCGCGGAACGATCACTATCCGGTATGTATAATAATAATATTCCACAACTATCACACAACGCCATCTAGTCCCAAGCTAAGCAGAGCTTGTGACTAGATGGCGTATACATACTTATATATTTCTAAATACATACATATTATAGATAAATTACACCCAGACACAACAAATGATCGTGCTCATCACACAAACATTTGTCCTGGGTGGGAATCGAACCCACGACCTCCGGCATAGCAGTCAGGGTCACTAACCACTAGACCAACAGGCCTGTCAATGTATGCTAGGTTATAAAGAAGTCTAAACGTATGCTTCAAACAATTATTGCGCTGTGAGGTTGTTGTTTTGCAGGCGTACTCGTAGAATTAAATTGGATTGTTGTTGTTTTTTTGTAAGTATTGAGTTTGTGCAACATTTATTTTTATGATAAGCTATTAAATATCAAATAACGAACGCTGGAAATTAGTATACAGGGTGGAATTTTGTAATGCCACCTGGAGGGAAAGTACTCTTAATACTGCAGATTAAAAATTTTACTCAAAGGAAACATTCCTTTATTTTTGAATAGAAAGCAAACTGCATTCAAAGATTTTCGAAAATTCTACTCTCCCACACCCGTGAATAGAACCGGCTAAAATCTGAAAAAAATATACCCTGTACTTTTATTACATCGATCGTTAGGGTCAATTATAAGGATGAAATCTCTCTAACAAACATGATAAATTAAATGAAAGGAAAACCAGGAAATCTGAAGTTACAAATTCAATGAGTCAAGTTAAAGCTCTTTAACTAACATCCATCTTTTGTATCATTTAATTTATCATGTTTGTTAGAGAGATTTCATCCTTATAATTGACCCTAACGATCGATGCAATAAAAGTACAGGGTATAATTTTTTCAGATTTTAGCCGGTTCGATTCCCGGGTGTGGGAGAAGAGAATTTTCGAAAATCTTTGAATGCAGTTTGTTTTCTATTCAAAAATAAAGGAATGTTTCCTTTGAGTAAAAATTTCTATCTGCAGTATTAAGAGTACTTTCCCTCCAGGTGGCATTACAAAATTCCACCCTGTATATATATAGAACTAGACTACCGTCATTAAATTCATAGTTCCCTTACAATACGTTCACACGGAGCCACGTTTTCCCGAATCTTATTTTCATCGGATCTGGAAAAACAATGTGGTATTCACACAGCATAATTATATTGCATTGCCGTATCCGCCGGCCTCGTATCGAGATCCCCACATCTACCCCTGTGTGTATCGTATGAACGCATGTATTGAATGCGCTATACCACTGAACCGAATCTTAAATTTTGCAGTACGACTGGATCGGTTTGTAGTCGCAAAATCGGATGTCAATTTCAGCTAGATTCGGTTTTTCTCCCGTATCTTAAAATTCGAATGCATGTGTGAACTCATTCATTGAAATACTATTGCCACTAAACAGCATCCTGCAAAAAAACGATTCGGTAGAGAAACACTCGACGCCGTGTGAACGTACCGTTACTCCAGGGGTGGCCAACTAGATTAGACAAGATCTACTGTTTACTAACGAAACCCTGTGCGATCTACCAATAACATACTTCTTGAAATCATATGGTATTTTTTGTTGACCAGTCTTGGAAGTTCCTTTTCGTATCACATGTGAGATTACTTAATACTTTGGAATGTAAGTCTTCCCGCTTATTGGTCATCGCGTGCCGAAAACAAAAGACTATTCTGCGACGTATAGAGGGTAAATACCGTAACGGAAAAGCGATTGAAAAATGATACAAGATGATGATGCTGCAGTAGTTTGTAGTCTGGTCTACTTATTTATATTTCATGCCTTGCCACGATCGACCGGTCCGACCGACCGTTTGGCCACCACTGCGTTACTCAGTAGCCGAATCGCATCAAATTTTAATATCACCATTTCTACAATACTCAATAATGTCTCGACAGAACTGAACGTGTGTTCGAACTCGTCGGCCTACGACAGTTCGGAGGAGGCAGCGATGGGAGCGCTCAGCGAGAGCGAGTATGTCACCGTCGCGAACGATGCGCATGAGATGGGTAAGCGTGACTAAATTGTTGCTCGAATTGCCGATAAAAACCTTACAGTTTCTTTTCTTAATATCTCAAGCCGCGCTTGCCGAGGTTGGCCTGTGGATGGGTATGTCGATAGGCAGTCACTCCATGTAAACTACTGATATTCAGCTGCACTTGGTTCGACTGGAAGCCGACCCCAAATAGTTATAGCTAGGCGGATGATGATGAGAAAACTTCTGATGGAGCATTTACACGGTTTGTTATATCGGTAGATTTAGTTTTGCGGTCTGTCACGCTGCGAAAATCTACTGGCTAAAAGACAATTCGACTAGCTAAGGACTAGGTACCAATTTTTTGTTAAAAGCTGTGCTACTAGTGCTGGAAATTAATAACGCATCTCGGTTGCTATCTTTGCTTGCCAATAAAAGACCGAATTTGAATTAAATATTAAATTCGGGCGTAAATCGACCCGTGTAAATGCCCCATAATGTTTATCCCAATGTGACACACGTTCTTCCACGTAAAGTGTGAAATATGTAGTCATTAACTTACTTTATTCTTTTGCAGAAGTAGAAGTTGGACATGTACCACCGGACGACATTTTGGATCCTGCTGTGCTCAGTCAAATTCCTGATGAAGCGTTCACGGAGTTTTTCAATCAAGGTAGGAGGTTGATTCATTCATTTCTCCTTGGTTTTTTACGAGTTTAGGACACCTCGTAGATAGTCATACCAGATTCACTGAGTTCTAAGAAGAACCGGATTTGGTGTCAGTAACTATTTTTAATCTACTTCAAAAATGAGGAGCTTCTCAATTCGGAAATTTTTTTTTGTTTGTTCGCGCTAATCTCCGTCACTTACCAACCGATTTGAAAAATTATTTTTTTGTTGGAAAGGGTATACTTCCCAAATTAATGGTCCCATGAAAATTATATCGAAATCGGATACTTAAGCGGTTTTTGAAAAATTAACAATAACCTGAAAATTTCGTCAACATTGGCTAAACCGATTACTCCTAGGTTTCTGGTACGATTTCGATGATTTTTTTTTGTTCGATGCAGTATACCTACCTGCCATTTGGTTCCATAAAATTAATTTAGTTTGTTTCAGTAGTTTTTATTTTATGAGTATTTTAGCTTATTATGTACATGGGTGATTTTATTAGAACTACAAAGTATCTTGTAAAATAAATGATATTTTTTACAGCGGAAGGCGGCGCATCATTCGCGGAGAGTTCAGAGTTGGCGGCTGCGTTAGAGGCCGTGTTAGATGAGCGTGGACTTGATGAGAGAGTGCTGGACGAGCGAGCACTCGACTCCATCGCCGACTGCGTGTTCACTCACTCGCCACATCTCGCTAAGAATAAGGTACGTTGTTAACTGAAGTATAGCAAAGATAATACCCAAGGATCAGGTTTCTTGTATCTATTTCTCGAGGGCCAAAAATATTATTAGTAAGGAAAAAAAAAAACCGTCAACTTAATAATTCCGCTTTTTTCGCATCTCAAAACCTCTCATAAAAAAAATTTCTTCTTTGAAATGTCTTGATTAACCATTTTTCGTTACGTGGTAAAATCATCAGTCTTCCCACCCAGGGCGGTACGACACCGACAGATTCGTACTGACTAAAATCAACTGTGTCCTTCAATAGCCCTTTACGTTCCAGTGTCACGGTTACATGATAAGACAGTCCCGCAACCCAACCATATTAGTTAATATTTGAGAAAAAGACAAAAGTTTATTTATTTCAAGATTTTTCATACCGTAAAATCGGAGCTAATTTTGACAGCAGAGCTGACGATTCGTGTATTTTCGTTGGCCAAGCCTAAATAAATAGAAACGCCTGTGTTCACAATTAACCTTGACTACTGGCATTAAATTCTACTGCATTTTCCAAGCCTTGACACTAATAAAGCTGTTCCATTTTCCAGATGCAGGTTTCCACGTCCCTCCCGATGGAGATAACATCGCGCGTGCCCTCATAACACAATAACTTTACATCGTATATTAAGCTATAATAAACTCTATGTACTATAAAACTTAGGAACAAATTCGATATTCATAGTCTCAAGAGGTGGAAATATTTTTCTTCATGCTTTAATTTTTGTATGTGTGCCTGTGTAGCGATGCGTATGAGTACATGTGTGGGTTGTGATTCGGATTGATGTTTGTTCTATGGAGTGTTCCTTTGGAATCAATTTTGTGGCTTTATGGCGTTGTAATAAAATTGAAAATTGTTCAGCAGTTCTGCAACAATGCCTAAAGGTTATAATTAAATGCTTTGCCTGCAGTACTATATGAATGGCATGCGGTACCCGCACGTCGATGCAAGTATAAAATTTACGAAGTAAGATTTTTCTACAACATTAAAAAAATTGTGTGGGTTTATGGTGTTAGCATAAAGATTGTAAACTCACTGAGCAGTTGTGAATCTGTGCCCATGTCTTTCATTGTAACAAATGTTATGCTTCGCCCGCACTAATAAACGACTGACGGCACCCGCATGCGGATAAGTATATTAAATTGCTTGATTTTCGAAGCAAACTTTCAATTTTTTTCAATATAAAGTCGATTTCTTTTAAAAATACTAGCCGTCTAGCTGCAAAATTGATTTCAAAGTATTCAATCGGCATTATTAATATACGAAGAACAATTTTGTGTTCAAACGAATGACTAGTTTATAGACGAAATTCTTGCATAGATACATCCTAACTATTTACCTTCCTTGCCTCAAGTTCAGATCTTCCAAATAAAGTTTTTTTACGGTATCACAATCACGAAAGGAAATACTCAATTTTTAACTTTATACCACCTTTAAAATTTTGCTGTTTCAGCCTGCTAGAATTATTTTTATAAAATCGTTTCTTGATTACACCATAGATTTATAGTTTCCTCTCTTCTTCCAGTATAAAAGCCATTCTTTTAAATACAGAACGTCACTATTGGTGTTTTTATACATCTTATTTATACATAAAGTTATACTTCTTCGCAGAAACGCTGCTTTGCCCAGCGTAGTCGGATAACGCTAAAAAGAATAATCTTAAAGAAATAACACTTTCTAACCTTTCGTGTTTTCTCTCATTCTCTGATAATTCAGATTTGACGGAATTGTGGATAGGATCAGGGGGGGGGGTATTACAACGTCTTAAAACCAGGCTTATTTCGGCGAGTGAAAGTGACAGAGCTATACAAGTCGTCTAGCGCCATCTTGTTCACTCACTGGAACAAGCCTGGTTTTAAGACGTTGTAATACCCCCCAGGTGGCCTACCATGACGTTTTAAAGCGTGAGTGAATCCACTCAGGGAACAAGATGGCGCAAGACGACTTGTATATCTCTGTCTCTTTCACACAGCCTAACTACTCACGATTTAAGACGTCATGGTAGGCCCCCTGGTCGATAGTTACTTATACTGGGGCCACACTATCAAAAATGCCATTAATTATCGCGATGATAGATGTTTATACGAAATGTTCATTATCGCGATATTTCACGGCTTTAGGCCTATCCGCACACAACAGTGCCGACACGTGCCGATCCGTACCGTATCGATCAGTGTCAGTGAAATATGATGTTGTCGCATACATTTTGTACGACGCTATCCGTACTCATCAGTGACGTGACGTTCCGTGCTGTTCAGTGAATTCAGTGATCACTGAACAGCATACATAGGACATTGGACTTTAAGTCAAGTCAAGTTAATATCATATTTCACTGACACTGATCGATACGTTACGGAACGGCACGTGTTGGCACTGTTGTGTGCGGATCGGCCTTTATTTGATTTATTCAAGCTTAAATAAAAACGCAACAAAAAAAATCGTAAACGCATCTGTATACTCATTTACTCCTGAAATTAATATTCAATCCAAATCCTGTTCTTTTGTTTCTGCTTCTGATTGAACATATTTAAGGCTCGGAGAGGCCAATTCGCACGCTGATTAGTAGACAAAGATCGGGATCAAAATAGCAACCGAGATCGGTTATTAATTTCCAGCGTTATTCGACAAATATAACCGCTGGGAAAATGCTAGTGAGACACCGCCTTAAAAATAAACACGTGTGCGATACTAAACTACAACTTAAAGCAAAATAACATTTGTTTGAATCATAACATTGATTACTGGAGCAAAGATTTGAATCATTAGATTTGTCATATGCTTCGTCCAACAAAGACGTCTTTGTCACGTTGACCAATAACATTTCAAGCAATGATATTTTTTAATAGAGATTGTTACAGCGCGGCGTAAAGACTCGAATAAGAGCCAATCGGTACGTCTTGCACTTCAAGAGATCTGAAATGCAATCACTAAAATTATTTATACCTATCTCTTTCACTTGCGTGCTGTTTCGTATCTTTTGTTCTACTCATCAGTGAAACTTGTCAATATGCCCAATTTAACACTGCTTGGAACATGATTTTAGCAGAAATTACTATGAACGTAACATATTTATATTATAAAAATGTCTTTGATTTGAAGTGTATATTGTCTTGCAAGCTCGTATAATCGGTTGCCGGAATTATTTGACCCACTTTAACATTATTCTGCCGTATAAAATGGGTCATAAAAAGATAGGTACCTACTACTGCCAAATGGATACATCGTTCCACGAGGGATGCAAGCTCACTTTACCCTTCGATCTTGTATGTTGAGGGTACATCTAAAGATTAAAATCTTTGCAACAGAAGCATTTGCCTCATGCCTTCATTAAAATAGTTGTCATAGAATAGTTTAGGTAAATTGTTATGACGTAGTCGAATGGTTTTTAAGCATGGATTAAGAATGGCATTATGTTTGAGATCGTGTTTTTGGGTGTGGTCCGGATTTGGGGCGAAATTGCCTTTAAATACACACACGTATAGAAATCAAACTTTGATAAACCGATATAAGCCGACGGGTCATTTTACGGAAAGATCGAAAGAAAACGAGGCCAAGATAAACTGGTTATGTTTAGCTGGATGTGTAGCCGTTTGTATTTACCTGTGTAAAAATAAACACAGATGTTACTGTGTAAAATGAACCTTATCTCATGAATGAATAAGATAGATTTTCCCCATTAACGCCCGAAACTAATATGGTACCTCTGTCCAAATCCTGAAATGTGTTCTTTGAAGGCTGCTTGTGATTGGACATCTTTAAGACTCCAATCGGTAAATTCGGTCGTTGATTGGTTGTAGATATAGATCGGGATCAAGATTACGACTGATATACAATATTATTTTTTGGCGTTAGTGATTTGTCAGCCATAAACACCTTGTCTTCAACTTTCAAGGTCTCTTATTCCAAGTTGGTGACCATTTGATGTCTACGGTAATCAAACACCCCTCCTCTCGGCCACGCCCATTCACGTGTCTATGATTCAGAATTTATGGCTCGTTTACATTATACCCAAATCAGTTTGAAAACCGCATGTGTTAGTATGAGAGCTCTCTTATATCCAGGCGAGTAGTCATATCACTTGAGAGAATAATTTATGATTATTATTAAACAACATAAATACTTGCAGTCGCGTATTATATCTCTTATAAATAAGATAACACATATAACGTTATATAATCGTCTATTTATTCTATAGTTGAATAATATATCAGATTTATTGAAAATAACGTCAAAGCTCCTGGCTTGTTTTTTTTCGATTTTTTTTTTTAATTTTTTATGTTGATTTCGTCACTCACAATTCTCCCGCTCTGGGTGGTGCGGGGAATTCTACTTTTATGATAAATTTGAAAATAAATCTAATAATAGGCTATATTACTTTAAAAAAAATAATTAGTCCGAAAGATTATCAAAAAATGTTTGTACCGTGTACCGCAAAATCGCAAAACGTCACTCGGTCGGTAATAATTTTACAGGCGTTATGACGTCACAAGACCCCACTCTCGAATTTCAAAACGTTTTATCTTTGTCAATTCTCATTGATTAAAAAAAAAAACAAAAAAAAGATTTTTTTTTCAATACTCTTAACTGTCGGACTAAACACATTTTCAATTCATTTATGCAGTAAACTACCCTACCTACCTATTCTAATTTGAAACATGTACCTACAGTAACAGAAACTGCATGTGTATGGTGAATTTGCTATTTGCCTCTTGCGGTCTAAAAAGGCCAGTTTACAATAACGCAATATAAACTGCGATAAAATTCGTAAAGTGGAATACTATATTCTATTGCTGAGGTAATAGAATATTGATAATGAACAATTGTATCGCAATTTTATTAGCAACATTGCTAAAGTGGCCGTTTTTAGGTTCCTTGCCCTCATCACAAATTATTATTTGTCGTTGGTACAGCATGTATCCCTCTTCCATATTTCTCTATAATTTGCCAGTGATAATCTCAGCGAGCGCAAGGTAAAAAACATAATACCTATTTCAGAATCAGTAGAAAATCTTGATGAATATAATCATGTTGCTATACAAAAATAGTCCCTTTGAACACAGAGTTACGGACACTAGTCCGTTATAGAAAAATAGTCACTAAATCAGCTAGAAGCTTTCGGTTACTTTCAACCCCTATAATATGGGATGATAATACATCATAACACCAATAATAACAATGGTAATAAGAATTAATTACTGATTCGAGACGGCTCCCAGCATTTATAATTACTATTGTATAATAAACGCCGCCTTACACTTCGCTTAGTACAAATTTAATTACTAGTAATAATTCTTTAGTCAATCGTTAGCATGCGGCTCGTGTATAATGTAAACTGAGCGTTCTGTAGTGGTGATAGAGATGATTATTGAGTACGTATAGGAAAGTGTTCAAGTCGTCATTGTCTTTGTGCGAAAAAAGAGATGGTGCAATGTCTGGTGCACTGCGTATCGGGTATTCAATTTCCGTATGGAACAAATTTGTATGTACCACAGGTTGTTGTTCCGGGTAAGAGAAACCTGAACTTTATAATAATCAAAGTTTAAAGTCATGTCAGAGACCCGCGGGGTTTCCAGAGGTCTGAATTAACTCTGACACTAGAGTTTACATACTTAGACGAAAAAGTAAGAATGTAAATGCTCATTCGCGACATAGGAAAAATTATTTATTCGTGTGAGGTAACGATTTTTTTTTAAACTGAATATGGAAGGAGTGCCATCTCTTTTTCACGCTGGTACAGACAGCCAGCACATCAAACTGTCACTATTTGTCACTTTAACCAATTTTTAACTTTATCACAAAAGAAGAAGGTTTTTATTCGATTGGTTAAATTGACAGATCGGGGTAGGCCTTGCTGGCGTCTGTAAAATGGTGACACTTCTCCTAATACGTCCTCAAAAGGTGTTAAGCTAAATGAATGATTGTTGTATTGTGGAATGCATGTGTATGAACGACAGAATTCCTGGAGCGTCGCAACTTTGTCTTTAAAACATTCGTGATACATACACTAAACGAAATTAACGTGTAAATCATAGTCTTATAAACGCTAGTTGACTTATTATTACTGCGATATAACAGCCCTTTCACGACTGAGAGGAGGGACGGGCGGGCGCGAATAAGACATTACTTACTTTGTAAGCACGCGAAATCGCCACACACTGTGGCGTGTTTCAAACATTTCTATACATTTGATCTTACCTCGCTGCCCCGCGCTAAGTCTGCGCTCATAACGGGCCAACGACCATTTATAACTAGACGCCTCATGAACGATCTGACTAACGAAAATTATTCTGTCAAGTCGCTGAGGTACGACGTAAGCGAGGGGGACGGGGTACGCGTCCTGATTGGCTAACGGGGACGGGGTCTGCGTTCTGATTGGCTAACTCAAGGTCAGTGCGACACGGGGACTCACAGGAGTGGTCGAGTCACGACGGTTATAAGATTTTTTTACCTAATGTGTTGACAGACATCGGTCGCCTGTGATTAGGAGTCTAGATATAAATGGTCGTTGTAACGGGCAATGTCATGAACGGGCTGTAAACCATAAAGTGCCCACTGCGCAATTAAATCAATGTCTGCCGTATTAAACTATTTAATGTTACTTTTAAGTTAATAAAAGTGCCGATCAGTGTTGTGGTTCTTAGTGGAAGCCCTACAGCAGGTCCTTGTATTAATGTAATGTAAATATATAAAAGCAATATAGACTGGAACAATTTATATGGTCGAAAGTTAATGCTAGATGTAAACAATAATAGTGACAGAGCAATCGCTACTGCCGTCATATCATATTAGAACATTTATTTTAATGGAAAAAAAAACAATAATATGTTGTACCGACAAAAGTAATAAATAGTGCTAGAAACAGAACCAAATAAAAGAAATATTTTTGTAAATTTGTTATGTTCCTAAATAAATCTTATGTGATTGTATATGGCTGAGAAGCGATTCAGTTTAAAAATATATTTTGCTAGTATTGATATCAATTGGTGTAATTTAAGTTTTAATTTTTATTTATCTCGACGAATGATTATACTTTGAGATGTGCGATTTATTTTTAAACTCATGTCCTTGATTCTGTGTTTTTCAGGTTTCAAATATGATTTCAGCTTGCTATATAACATGTTAAAAAATATTATTTCAAGTAATTTTATAGACAGTGCCCGTAAGATTGTATATTTTTAAAATTTGACCGTTCGCTAGTGTAGTGTCTGTATGTCCGCGGCTTTGGCTTCTTCTTTCTTATAGAAAAATAAAGCAATAAATTATCATCGAACCTGTAAGCTGTGCCTCGAAAGCCTTTTCAGCATAATTCTGATGTACACTTCATGATAATTTGATTAGAAAAAAATCCCTAAAAGAATACAAACTGGGCCCAGTACACGGCATTGGCAAAGTATCGCTCGAGTGCATACTATACACAGCACGTTTGAGCAATTGAGTCTAAAATCGGAGCTGTTCCGGTATTCACAAATGCCGCGATTTAAGAAGTATACAGAATAGCGTGGATAGCTATATCCTAAAGTATGGGAAATATCGAAAAACATTGAAGGTTCTCGAGGCCGATTTGGACGAAAACTAAAATTGCATCATTGGATTTTGGAAAAATCAATAATCCTGGCCAGGAATCTAACCAGCTGGTTTTGGGAAAAAAATCACACCCTGTATTATTACACCAGTCTAGTGTAATAATACAGGGTGCTAATAAGGACCATTTTCTGGGAAGTAATCATATACGGCATTCAGTGAACACGGGAGCTAATATAACTATTGCAATGCTTCGACGATTTTAGCGTAGCGAGCGTAGACTGAATATAAACATCGAGATATTTCTACTCGTTTTCTAAGATAACACGCAGATCTTCCATCGCCAATGACAGTCGTGAGTACTGAGCCTAAGTTCTGTTCTTGTCGTGTTTCCAAGACAATAAACATTAAAGTGGTACTGGGGGTCAATGGCCGCGGTCTACACTCGAAAAGTAGTATAATGTATCGGATACGCTTAATTCTCCATATGCAGTACCTGCACTTTCGTTTTATAACAATATACAAATTACAATAGATTTAGGGACTTGTACTAAATGTATCTATGTATTTTTACGTGCTAGTTTTATTTATTGTTTGTACTTTTTGTAGATCAATTCGAATTGACTGCTCTTAGGGAGATTAACGTAATGTAAGTAAATATTTTGCACCTTTAGTTTAAGGGTTATTATGTAGATACAGAACATACGTCGAAGGTTTTTAAACATGTTCACATGGGAATCGCCTACCATGTGATAATGTTGTAGGTTCATTACTATCGTCTATAAGTTTTACATCGTCAGTTCGTCATTGGCAGTTCACATTGGATCCTGGTATGACAGAGCCGATATAAGCGTTTGACAAAGTTCGGTGGTGTTCGTTTTTGCTTCGAGTTGAACAATAATTTATTGGAAATAATTGGAATTTGTGAACGAGCGATGTTATAAACAGCCGGTGGTCTATGAGTAGAATATATTTTGTAAACTTCAGTCTTCTTAAACCAGTTCAAAAGTTAATATTATTAAAGTATTTTTCTTACTTAAAATTAATGTCACAAATACAATTATATCTGTACACAATTTAAGTAACACTGTATAAAAATCGAATAAGGCATACTATAGTGGGTATTTGAAAGGTTCACCGCAGTGTGTGACATCGCTCGAAAGAATAGGTATTGCGACTAGGAATGATTGTATGGATATTTGGAATGGTTCTGACTGTATTAGCGTTTAGAGATGGCTACAATTATTAGAATCGGTGTTAGCAGTTCGCGAGATGTGGTAATTAGTAGTGTTTGCGCTACAGAGCATAAGTTAATTCGGACAATTCAAATAATTACAAATTGTGGAGGCAATTCTCCGCTTAGCATTTATTAATAATAAATAAATAATGTACGGTGTTAGATCTGTTGGGGATTTAAGCGTTTGAAATGTCCAAATTCACTCAATGCCTGTAACGAAGCAGTTAATTTAGATAACCGCTACCTCTTTGAATGCCTGAAATTGTTCACAGTTTATTGTCCAATGTGTGTAACATGATGATGTTTAAAAAAATGAAATAAACATGAAGAAATTTTGACTCTTAATGTATCTTTAATAACCCTAATTTGTAAAAGTAAATACCTCACAGATTACCGGTAGTGCATCATTCGTGGCAGTTCATAGAGGTCCCTATTTTGTGTATTTCTATAAGAGCGGGCCTCAGTGCCGGTTTTAGCACTACCAGCGCCCTGGGCGAGATTTCTACGGCGCCCCCTAACTGCAATTCAATCCCATATGAAATAAGGAAAAGGATAAATAATGAAATTACCATTTATTAAAACTAGTAAAATTTTACTTTTCTAGCCTTCGAGGTCGAGGTTATCAGCAATTTCATTTCGATTTTCGATTGACAAAGTTGCCAAGTTTGTCCAAATTCAACCAATTTTTATTTAGAGATTGATGATAATGTTTTTCTCTATGGTTCAGGATTTTCGGTAACCTAAACTGCTATGCATGCAGTGCAGTGCTCCGAATATGACACTGAGTTCTATTCTAATCTTGCAACCATAACGGTTTTTTCGCTAAAGGGCATTTACGGGAATTAAGTAGACCTGTGGCGCCCTTTAATTTCCGGCGCCCTGGGCGGTCGCCTAACCGCGCCTTACCCTAACGCCGGTACTGGCGGGCCTAGAATAGTACCTTGCGGAACTGTGGTAAGTCAACCCCATTTATGTCGTATCCTACGAGCGGGCCCAGAATAGTACCCTGTAGAAGCCCGCTAAACAACCCCGTAATTGTATATCCCTATGAGTGGACCCAGAATAGCACTGCGGAAGCCAGGTAATCAAGTCCATTAGTGTTCCCTGTGGGTGGGCCCAAATTAGTACCCCGCAGAAGCCCGGTAATTAACCCCATTTGTATTCCCATGGGGTCGGCCCAGAATAGTACCCCGCGAAAGCCTGAAAATCACCCCATTAGTGTTTCCTATGACATAGTATTACCCTGCGGAAGCCCGGAAAACTTCAATCACCTCTCGACTTTTAATTACAAGGCACACACATCTCCTTGATGATTTTGGGGCCCGGTCAAAAAATATCTATTGGGCAATTTATCCATGTCGGACAAAATAATGTAAGGCAAGGATACAAAAACTGTTGCAGGAGAATCTAATTCCTTGGCTTTGTTAATATTATGTACATTAGGTACCTACTATTGCGTGTTATTTTGTTGTCAGAAATTCGGTCACATTTTCCTTTAACTGAGCTCAGCGTACTAACTTTACAAGTCTTCATTAATGTAGAAAAAATGAGGCTTATATTGCAGTTGTTACATCATTTTAAAGTCCACTTGGTTGTGCGATGAACCGCAGTACTTACCTACTGATCCAGTTCTTATTGAATCGATATCCTGCTTTTTACAGTGCGTAAAGAATATAATGCACATAAAAAATCGAGTTATACAATTCATTGTGCATTTAGGTAATTGATTCAGAGTATTTTTGGTGCAACAAAAACCCTTGTATTGACTGTTCGGTGTTTCATAATGGCCACTGGATGTGTCCTGTTTTTTAGCTTATTCAATCAGTGCAATGTGTTAAAATATTTGAATAGGAGGAGTGGGTCCCTCGATTCCATCGGAAACACCTTGGCTGCTGCGGTGGCGGATCTGGAAGAGGTTTACAGCTAGTTCTTAAGAAAGGAGGTGAGCTCTTTGTAGACTTGTGTGAATTATACCGAAAATGCTGATGGATTAAGTTCATAAGAACATACCAAACACATATACCTTTCAAGAGTTGGGCTGCATTTACCCATATGAATGTCTCAGCCTTTCAAAAGGTGCCTGGGTTTTGGAGATAATTATATCGTAGACCATTGTGCGGTCGTTTCTAAAATTCACTCACTGACATTTCCAACGCACATTCATCATTCCTCAGGTCTTGGAGCTTGCTGGCTTATGATTCCTAACTTTCCTAATATTATAAATGCGAAAGCGAGTCTCTTTGTTTCTAACGCTTTATGCCTAAATCGCTGAGCCATATTTGACGAATATTGGGAAAACAATAGGTAAGTATATGAATCCTATAAGACAGTGGGGATTGAAGTTCGTCGTTTATGTCAATGAGAAATTCCACCGAGTGCTTGTCTTCTCAAGAAGGTTAACATGTCTCCGTCCACTTGCCTACGTACCATTATTTTTAATAAAAACGAAAGCTTTATGGGCAATGAAAGTAACCATTATACGGTACTTCCTACCTACCATATCTACACAGCAAAGGATTTGATAACTTTCTTCTTCCTTTTACTTTTTGTATGTCATTAGCCGTTGTTTCGCATTTATAGCACGGCGCAGGCATATTATCTGTCAGCCTACCTTTGAGTGTTTGTTTACTAATGATAAGTTACAACATGCCTCCTTTATATTTATTCAGATTGCGTTGTATGCACCTACTGTTATGTCGACAACTATGCCGGTAGTTCAGTATTCTTGATGCCACTTTAACTATTGTTCTTATTCAAGATACCTCAGCTCTTGTTATTAAATCTGATCACTTACGTTATGGAATCACTTAATGTACAGACGCCAGCAGGTCAACCTACCCGAAACTGTCAGATTTTACCAATCGAACATTAACCTTCCAGTACTGTGATAAGGTTGAAAATCTATTGAAGAAATTTGGCAGATTGTGGTAGGTTGATGTGCTGGCGTCTGTACTTAAATAAATACGATTGTGAATCTCTTTGTCTTTATCTGAACAGATAATTTTATTGATCAAATACATTTGCTATTATAAAAGCTGGGATGGAGCTGAGATTTCCTTCAGTGGGACTCATAATGATTTTAGGTTTCTTTGGTATGAACCTAAGACGAAACTGTTGGAAACCTAAAATCTTCCAAGACCAAAATTCTAACCCGACATTTTAGTTTCCACCAAAATGGAGGACTCTTGCGGTTAGTCAAACCTTGCATATCCCTCTGCTGCACTCCTCGTCATTTTGAAGGAAACTGGCTCAAGTCCAGAGTTAAATAAATATTATGATCACGTTAAGGCTATCACAGATGTGATTATCACAGATAGTTTTTCTATTTAAAGGCGCTCCCTCACCGGGAGCATTCGCGTGTAATGTAACATCAAAGTACGCATTGTAATGCTCGATTGTCTTCCGTCACTGATGAATAATGTTAGAATCTGTAACGTTACATTACAGGTGAATGCTCGCGGTGAGGGAGCGCCAGAAATCATTAATGTGCCCTTAATTTTATGGTTTGGGGCTAAGTCCAAAACGTTTGTAAGTGCTTTGGGGACTAATTATAGCTACAGGTTGTTCATATTGATTTTAATGGGACGTTCCAGAAGAACATTTATTTGTAAGATATGATCTGAATTAAAATTCTTCGGAAAGAGAAACTGGAGTTAAATATTTATCTTGCCGAGTACTTAAATGAGCTGAAGTGGTACCGTAGCGCGGTAGGCCTTGAAGCTAAAAGACCGATGGTGGCCGATCGAATACTTACCTATAGCTAACGTGGGGTGCTAAGACAGGAAACCTCCACGTGCGCCCGTGGACTGGAGTTCCCTCTCGGATACGTCCGGGGGGAAGACCAGTTTTTCGGGCCGGTGCGACCTGGGATGCGGGCAAAAACTCTTCCTTAGGCATGTGTCCGTATGCGAATAGCCTGTCGTGTGGACGCTCCAACGCGTGTTCCTCTGATTAGCAGAGGACACAGCGGCGGAAGGCGCTTGCGGACGGTGAGTAATGGGTAGCTCGCCGTCGGACCAAGGACCAAGCCCGGGTCGGTGGCGCGTCGTGTCGTGTTTCGGGCGTGCCTTCGGGGAGTTATCAGCAAACGACTGACGGGGCCCCTTATGGGGCCAAATGCCTGCTGGGGTCGCGGGTTTTTCTTAACACAGGATACCGTGGCCCCGGAACGTAAAGGGCCATCTGAAGGAACACGCGTGGATTTTAGTCAGTAAGAGTCTGACAGTCCCTTCCGCCCCACCCAGGACGGGAGGACTCATTTGATGTTTTTACCACCTAAAAAAAAAA
Organism: Agrotis exclamationis; assembly: GCA_950005045.1. Lineage (NCBI taxonomy): Eukaryota > Metazoa > Arthropoda > Insecta > Lepidoptera > Noctuidae > Agrotis > Agrotis exclamationis. Next base: position 10,878,142 of record OX465436.1, on the reverse strand, counting down.
ATATAGCTAACGTATAAGCAAGCATAGCGAGGGATGCGCCCCTCCAAAATGCGGTTAGCTGCAGACAGGGTACTGTTTACGTAGTTTGGGAGAAGCCTATGCCTAGTTGAGGACGCCGCATACCAAAACATACTTATTGATTTGGGAAAAGCACTGTTGACCCGGCCATTTTGAGTACCTACATTACACAAACGGCAACTAACTGTCTGATCACGTAGCCAGTGAACGTTTGTTATTCACAGTAATTTACGGTCGTTGACCAATGTTAAGTTTGAAGCTTAGGTCCATTATCGACTTTCAATATCCTTGCGTGTCTAGACAAAAAGTTGCAACTCGCTGTCTGCATTGTATCGTTCTATCATTGTTACATCTTTTTCGTAATATCAATTCATCTATCATGTTTGTTAGATAGTTTTATTGTGAAAATCTGCGGAGTCTGCGAGTAACTTCCACTTGTGAACATTCATAGCAAGTTTCAGCGAGTTTGATAGACCAAGTTCTCTGTGTGGCTTAGGTACTTATGGAATTATCTTGAGCATAGCGAAGTTCTCAAAGGTACCTACGAGACGCAGAATAACTTTGCTGCCGAGCGCAACACACAGCTTTTCACCTCACTACATAACAGCGAGGAAATGGTGAGTGTAAGAAAAACAACATAAATAATAAATTAAAATCGTGTTTATTTATTTAAAAAAAGTATCTCCCACGCCGACGGCTAATTTCCGCTGAGACTGGCCGCCGTGATCGAAATCAGTCAGGAGAACCATGTTTTTTTTCTGTTAGTCAATCCAGCCGTGGTGCCCGCTGCCCCGAGGAGTCGAGGCGCGGCGGGAAGAGCTCCGGCGCGATCTCAGGGCAGTATGGAGGGGACGACAGGCGAACGGCGTCACGGCGTCCTGACCTTTCGCATGACGCAGGTCCTCACCGGACACGGAAGTTTCGGGAGGTTCCTGTGTCTGATAGGGAGGGAAGAAACGCCTGGGTGTCACCACTGCGAAGATCGCCCGAAGGACACGGTGGAGCATACGGTGCAGGACTGCCCCGCTTGGGCGGGGCACCGCCGTGTCCTCACGGCAGCGATAGGCGGAGACCTCTCGCGCCCGGCACTGGTCGAGGCCATGCTGCGGGGCGAGACGGAGTGGGAAGCGTCGCCTCCTTCTGCGAAGCAGTTATGCTCGCGAAGGAGGAGGCGAGCCACGAGAGAGAGAGGACAGCGTCCTCGGCCACGGCGTCGGACGTCGCGGGGCGATCTCCAGCCACCGTAGGCGCGGGCATGCGGGCGGCGAGTAATGGGCAACTCGCCACCCGACCATGGAACATGCCCGGGTCGACGGCGCGTTGTGTTCCACGCGCGCCTCAAAGAGTGTCAGCATGATGACGGGGCCCCCCTCTAGAGGGCCAAAGCCTGCCGGGGTTGCGCGACTTATCTCATTACCGTGACCCCGGAACACAAAGGGCTATTGAAGGACACCGTGGATTTTAGTCAGTACGAGTCTGACAGTCCCTCCCGCCCTGCCCCGGGTGGGAGGACTCATTTGATGATTTTACCAAGCTAATAATAAAAAAAAAGCCGTGGTGCTGGCCAGTGCGATTGTTGTAAAATAGTTATTTGTTATGCATGGCTGCAAAGTTTTTTGGCGCGAGTACTTCGGGGAAGGCAACTGTCAAAGTGCTGCTTACGATAATCCCAAAAGAACTGTCACAATAAAGGAATTTTCTGTGAAAAAACGTTAATCGATAGATTATGACTAAATGTTAATGTAATAGGCGGCTGCAAAAATGTTGGAACACACAAATTTCCGACAATTCACACTTTTAAGAAATAATGGGTAGCTGCTGTGAGAATAAAAATTGTAATATCACTAAGGAACAGCTATTTAAACAAATATCCACCCTTGCGACGCAGGGACAGCCCGTTTGTTGAATTTATTATTGAAATTCTAATATTTAATCAAAATAGAAAGTCAAAAGCAGTATCGTCGGCCTAATTCGTTAACCTGCTAAATACGTTTTTGCAAAGTTTACAGGACGAAGAAAAAACTGAATAATATCTTTATTAGTTTAGCAATCAAAATTTTGAAAATCCCGTTGGCGTATATATTTTTCCTTGATATTTTAAAAACATAATATCTAAGAAAACCTAAACACATTTTACAAAATTGAGGAAAACAATAATTAAGCAGTTATTCGAAGTGAAGTTTCAATTTGGTTGAGGACTTAGCAGTTTGTTTTAATTAAATTTAGTATGGTAAATTAATGGTAATAATGGTGTACCTATAGATAATTATTTTAATTGTGCAGTTAAACGAATTCAATCAGTAATCAAAATATTTATTATTAAAAATTTAACAATCAGTCTTCTTTAATAGGAAACAGGGTTAAAATATCTAAGCTGAACTCTTCATCGGTGGGAGGGGTTCACATCGGCGTCGGGAGAACGATGAAGTACTTGGGACTCGTCCTCGACAGCCGGTGGAACTTCAGGGAGCACTTCCTGCATTTGGCCCCAAAGCTGAACCGGGCAGCAGCCCCCCTCAGGCCGACTCCTGCCCAGTCTCAGCGGGCCAAACGCCTCCTGCCAGAGGTTCATGGCTATACGGATGATCCGAGGATACCGCACGATCGCCGGCGAATCGGCCAACCTCCTTGCCGGATTGCTGCCCTGGGATCTGGAGGCGACGGCTCTCCAGAGCGTCTATGAGTGGCGCTTGGAGGCGCATCGCTGAGGCGAATCCCCGCGGCTTCGACTTCTCGAAGCGCGGCGGGAAGAGCTCCGGCGCGATCTCAGGGCAGTATGGAGGGTGCGACTGTTGCAAACGAGGTCCGGGTACGCCGCAATCGCGGCGGTAAGACCCCTCCTTGAGGAGTGGCTGGATAGGCGTCACGGCGTCCTGACCTACTGCCTGACGCAGGTCCTCATCGGACGCGGAAGTTTCGGCAGGTACCTGTGTCGGATAGGGAAGGAAGAAAGGCCTGGGTGTCACCACTGCGAGGATCGCCCGGAGGACACGGTGGAGCATACGGTGCAGGACTGCCCCGCTTGAGCAGAACACCGCCGCGCCGTGTCCTCACGACGGCGAAAGCGGTGACTTCTCGCGCCCGGCATTGGTCGAGGCAATGCTGCGGGGCGAAACGGAATGGGAAGCAGTCGGCTCCTTTTGCGAAGCAGTCATGCTAGCGAAGGAGGAGGCGGGACGCGTAGGAGAGAGGACAGCGTCTACCTCACAGCCCTGCAGCCACAGTGCGTCGGACGTCGCAAGACGATTTCCGGCCACCGTAGGTGCGGGCATCGCTGTCCGACCATGGACCATGTCCGGGACGACGGCGCGTTGTGTTCCACGCGCGCCTCAAAGAGTGTCAGCACAATGACGGCTTTGGCCCCCCCTTAGAGGGCCAAAGCCTGCCGGGATCGCGGGACTTACGAATACCGTGACCCCGGAATGTAAAGGCTATTGAAGGACACGGTGGATTTTAGTCAGTACAAGTCTGACAGTCCCTCCTTCCCTGTGGGAGGACTCATTTGATAATTTTACCACGATAAAAAAATGCTAAACTCTTTATAAACAATCTGTAATACTTTTAATATACGTTATTATAATGTGTTGTCTGTCTTGTAGTATGTGTTGTACTCCTAAGTATTTTATTATTATTAATGACAGCTATTAAATATTGTTTTACTACTGCTACTGTATCACAATCAATTAATTATTACAACAATAAAATAAAATAATCAATTTTCCCAAACGGCACGTGAGTTTGGGAACGTTGTCAGTGCAAAACTGAGGCCTCAAGAGGATTTAGCAGGTTTGCGTTGTGGAGATTGGCTAGTGATAAGAAAGCAGTTTTTCGGGCATAGCATTTGTCACCTTTTTAGGCTGATATCGCTGTTATTCCTTAAATGCTACGGTAGATATTAGGCTGAATTTTCGAACTGCATCAAAAAGTCAATTTTGCCAAAAATGGACTTAGCAGGTTAACGAATTAGGCCGACGGTATTCTATTCTTTGTTGAGGACAGAACAGGTAAAACATACTTAATCTCAAAAATTTAAACCTCAACTACGAGTAATTGTGGATTTAATTAATACAGTAAAATCAAATGTACCAAACTTCTCAAATAAATCACTTCTTTTCCTCTTGTAGTTGCACCGCGGCGGCGAATTTAGGTTGTAGTTTATGCACTTGCATTGAAGAATAACCTTTTACGTCTATTTTGTATCAAAACTCATTAAATATGGCAAAAAAATCTGTTTAATTTTTGTTCAAGATAAATATAGAAGGATTCTAAGATGGCGGGCTCGCCTGTCAGTGTAGAAAATAATTGAATAGAAGACGTGTTCGAATTTTAAAAACACTTTCCGTCCATACAGGGCGAACAGCCTCGCTAGGCAGTTTCCTCGTGCGGAAAATGCCTCGCGAGGCTGCTCGCTCTGTGGGGAAGCACCTATTTATTTTCTACACAGACAGGCGAGCCGGCCCCACTACATTGCCTCACTTAAATTTGGTGAAAAGTTGTGTGTTGCGCTCTGCAGCAAAGCTATTCTGCGTCTCGTACCTTTGAAAAATTCGCTACGCTCAGGATTCTTTATTTGAACCCTTCGCTTGCTTAGTTTTCAATTCAAGTACTCGCGCCAAAAACCAACTTTGCAGCCTTGTATAACAAATGACTATTTCCACTTCAAGGATGTGAGAGCAGAGCCCAGAAATACTTATGACCGGGTCCTCTTAAAGTACGGTCGCCACCATAGGTAATGGGTTTATCATAGATGCCTAGCTATCAACTAAGTTCGGGCTATGGTACTCAGTTAATTGAGTAGTTAGTGGCAAAAAGGGAATAAAAATTAAACCAACACAAATTAGTATTACTATTTAATTAGCTGATAAAATTAATAAGACATTGTTATGAGGAGGTGCTATCAATAAATTAATTACCACAATTTTATGTCAATCAAAAGGTCAATCAAACAATACAAGATAATTTAATTACACTAGGTACATACGTATATTAGAACGAGCCAGTTAATATAATAATTTAAATAAATCGTATTTCTGAAGATAGAATGAAGCCCAAACTTGCCGTCCTATTATTATTTAGGCACTGCCGGATACTATAACTACAATAATTGCCATTTAACTAGAGGATATAGCTTATCTCTTAAACTTTGGTATTACATGAGTTCATATTTATGTCTAGAAGGAAATGCAGATGAAAGACATAAACATAGTTGCAATAATGACGATGTAACACGCGCTGGCGAATTGGCTCGCATCCCGTTAATGCACCTGACGGAGCTATGGAGGTGCGAATTTATTTCAGTCACGCTATTATTGGTGACAAAGAATTTACAATAATATTTCTGTAATTATCAGAATCATTTATTCAATTTAATGTAGTAAATTAAACGTAGATATAATAATTATTCAGAAGGTTATTCAAACAAAATCGAAAATAGCTTTACATCGGTACCCAATATGAAAATATTTAGGTAGGTACATAATTATACATAATACAAACACAATCGCATAAGATATTATGAACGTCTCTTGGGTAAAGGGAGACCTCAATAGATATAATTGATTGCAAAGAATGACAATAAAATTAACAACAAAGCAAACTTCTTTGTAGATTATAGAATCAGGCGTTACTTTGCGGAAATCCATGACATTAAATGTTATGAAAAATATCTAGTTTTAATTCCGCTACAAAAATCCAGGCTTCATGCAGGATGCTTCATGGAGGGGCGAAACACGTGTCGAGTATAGGTTTGATTGCATGGCATGTTTTTCCATTTTTTTTCTTGCACGTATGCATATGCATGTTCCTTTGCTTCATGTGCATATGCATGAGGGCGGGAGGGTGGGACTGCTCCCTGCATGAAGCCTGGATTTTTGTAGCGGAATTAAAACTAGATTTTTTCATAACATTTAAACTTCTTTGTACCAAGAAATGTCAAAAATTAAAAACTCCAAAATAAAAAAAAAACAATCTCGCAAGTAGCTGGCAGTCAAGTAATTCGTTCGTTCTTAATTCAAATGTTGAGATATAGGTATACTTATGACGACTTGCGCAAGCGTACTTTCACGCAAACTAAAAATGTCTGACAACTTGCGTGAGCGCTACTTGCAAGATCGTTTTAAACTTTCAAAAGAATCGGAGCAGCATTCTTCTCTCTTCTTCTGAAGATGCTGATTATAGGATGAACGCAGTGGGCAGTGTCGCTAGTGGTTGTAGTAACGCAAACAACCAGCTAACCACACTGCCAACGCGGTCGACCATTTGTATTCTTCTCTTGCGTTCTTCCATCTCGCATCTTGAGTTTATGGTGATAAGGATGAGAGCCTTTGTCTTATGTCTAGCAGTTCTATAAAACTACAAACAGAAAAGATAGGCAACATCTTTTGCTCGAAGTTGTTGGTTTGTCAAGTTTCGTTGTTCCGGTCAATTTTATACCTTCATAAAAACATATTCTACTTAGTTTTTAACAGAACTATATGTAAGTAGATTGAATTCATCCGACTTCTTCAGCCAGTAAAGATTCTTCGCCAGTGTCTTGTCCAGAGTTTCTGCTGTCTTTGTTGTAATCGACGTCACCTAGAGATCAAAAATAAAATAATAAATGCTTTAGTACCTTTCTTGCACATGCAAAAGGGAATCAAATCTGCAAAAAATTGCTCAGTCACAGGTACAACCAATAGCGTTGTTATTGGGATTTCCCGAAGGAACAGATTCATTATATTGACTGATCATTCCGTCTTTTTCTCATGTTCGAGAGTGAGCGTGTAAATTTCAAACAGGCTGGAACTCAATTAGGGAATCGAACCCTCTACTTATTTATCATTTCAATTTCAGTTGAACTTGCCGTAATACATTTTTAGGGTTCCGTAGCCAAATGGCAAAAACGGAACCCTTATAGATTCGTCATCTCTGTCTGTCTGTCTGTCTGTCTGTCCGTGTATGTCACAGCCACTTTTTGTCGAAAGTATAAGAGCTATCCTGTTGAAACTTGGTAGAAAGATGTATTATGTGAACCGCATTAGGATTTTCACACAAAAATCAAAACAAAACAAATTTTGGGGGTACCCCCCATACTTAGAATTGAAACTCAAAAAAAAAATTTTCACCAAACCCATACGTGTGGGGTATCTATGAATAGGTCTTTAAAAATGATATTGAGGTTACTAACATCATTTTTTTCTAAACTGAACAGTTTGCGCGAGAGACACTTCCAAAGTGGTAAAAAGTGTGTCCCCCCCCCCGTAACTTCTAAAATAAGAGAATGATAAAACTAAAAAAAATATATAATGTAGACCTCAACCAAAACTACCAACGAAAATTGGTTTGGATGAGATACAGTTAGCAGTTTTTGAGATATAGTACATTTTCAAAAACCGCAAATATAACTTTGCCATTCATACAAATACTATGAAAAACAAAGTTATTTTTATTGTTTGTGTATATTACTTACTAATCTCAATATAATTATATCTCTAATCTATGCTTGCTGCTACGGAACCCTTCATGGGCGAGTCCAACTCGCACTTGGCCGGTTTTTTAATATATATCGTCTTTTTCTTGTCAAAGGGTTTTCGAAATTTAATTTTGCTTTTCTATTTCATATTAAAAGTATGGTCTTGTGGTTCTATGTTAATGCATCACGAATAAGTACCTAATATCCTTGCTATGGCTGCAACTGCGTTTGGGATTCGAATCCAAACATTTTAATTTTTACATCCAAGTTCTTAGTTGGAATTTCTATATTTAAATGATGTGGAAGGTAAATTGAATCTTTAATTTAAAGTTTATTTTTTATAGGTCGTTATTTCAAATAGCTGAGTTGTCATCTGCGCCCGCGCAGTCTCTATCGTCGCGTCGTCGCTAATTTCACTTCACAACCCGTTCATTTCTTCTCCGCGACAACCTGTAAGCAAAAGGATAGAGATATTTCGTGTGTCTTTCGGTCAACTCTTATATGAGGACTTTTCATTAGAGACTATAGAATTTCCTTTCAGTTGATAAACATGTCATTTTCTACGGATATTTACAGACAGATCTTTATGATAGACCAGCAGTCGCCAACCTTTCGGTAAGTAAGTACCGTAGAGTGACAAAATCAAGTTACGGCGGGCCGCCATTTCTATAAATTATATTTGAATTTTCTCCTTATGATCTCCTTATTTATAAAAGAAATTCGTCTGTTTACAAAACAATCTGCACGAGCTGCAGGAAGATAGTTGGAGAGCCGCGCGTTGCCAACCGCTGTCCTAGACGTTACCAACTAAATATCGTCAGCAAAGACTGCCCCTCACTAGCGGACAGAGGTGTGTCTAAAAGAGAGAGGGATCCGGAGCCTTGGCCCTGTAGTGGGTCAATAATTTAGTTAGACAGCTAGATAAATTGGATTTGAGTTACAGCCACGTCGATGGCTAATAATACATACTGGTTGGAAACAATTTGAGTCCATCAAGACGTATAAAAGCTAGATGAATAATCCATGAGTAACATAGTTGTCTAAATATTCAGATCAACGCAGCTAAATTGTTGGTACTATCGTTAGTTTTTAAGCTCAAAGTAGGTATTTTTAGTACACCAGTAAAATTAAATCCCATATTCCTGATTTATTACAAATACCTCAACAGACCAAATTATTGGTATCAGTGTTATTCCATCATCATCATCTGCCTAGTCTTTCCACCACCATGGTGGGGTCAGTCTTCTAGTCTAACCAGGTGCAGTTAAATGTCATTATTTTACATGGAGTGACTGCCTGAGACCGTAGCACGACTTTGCACGTTTTTGTGACATAAACTGCAATTTTGACGTTAATTGGATGGAAAAAATTTGTCCCTCGCTCGTACACTAGGGTAGAGGCGCTTTTTCAATTTACCATACAATGAACGCAGTAAATTCTTCAAAAAAATACAGATATCTTGTGATAAGGCTTCAGACCTCCACAATTCAGCAACTGGGTAATACGATATCCCTAAGACTGTCAGTACTGGTACCAGAGTTTTCCCAAGATGTACTTATTTCTGAAAGATAAAAGCGCCTTTTATATTTAAGGGTCGAAATCAGTTTTGCGGTGTAAAAGTTGAAAATTCCAATTGTGTCATCCTATAAAAAAGTTATTGAAAATACCTGTAATTTGTATGGTGTGCATAATAAAGAGTATCCTATCTATCTATGTATATATTATAACCTTAAGATATCTGTTTATGGTGCTCTTAAAATAACCCATAATTCCCTAAAGTAATTATGAGTATTAAAGGTTCTCAATACATAGTTCTTTCTTCACAGTATTTCTCCCTCAGGTACGACATTGCACGTTTTAGCGTGGGCGTGCACACAAGTACACTTTCGTCATACTCGTGACATGGATTTGATATTTGAGTTGGAAACACGATCACTCTCATGTTCAGTCGAGTTCTTTCAAAATATCTAAAAGGTAATGTTTCTCTTAATCATCATCATCTACCCTGTCTTTCCACAACTATATTGGGATTGGCTTCCAATATTCTTTTTTTGTCTGACTTCCACGACTTCCAATTAGTTCCGGGTAATACGATTTCCCTCGAAATGATTTAAAATATGTACGTACAAATTTTTATTTTGACCTTTTCATCAATTCCTATAAGTCTGTTTAAATAACAATACAATATGTGATTTCTAAATTGCACAACTGCCTTACAAGGCATCTATGTAGCAAAATCATAAAATTCGTAAAATGGTCGCAGACACTTGGTAGACTTGGTACCTACTATTATAAATTGTCAATCTAGGACAATTTTACTTATTTTATCGCAATTCATGTCCTATATGATTCTGCTAAAGTGGCCTTTTCAGCTCCCCTAGAGCATCCCGGCTGAATTCCTTTTTCTACCATCTTACTGGTTAATATTGTCACCATGACCTGACCTACTCTTATTCATAAGTTTGTATTTAAAGGTACAAAACAAGAAAAAGCGGATGTCTATGTTGTTTAAGGAACCTACATTCCTTAATGCCTTAAAGTTTTAAAGATATCGTGATGTTTGTTACTTCGCATACGGATGAAAGCGTTCTTTGCCTATAGGGGATTTCCAACAACATTTCGATTTCGACGCCTTCCTTATCTTACTGTTGGTAACTCCGTAGGTATATGTGCAAGTTTTCACAGAATCGAAATATTGAACCGGATCTCCAGTGATAGTCATTTGTTTTACCCGTGTCGAAATCAGCTTTAACTGCGCGTTTCCATTAGGCAAGTCTTGCGTTGCATGACGTCACATTTGTATACAATAGTTTCTTGAATTGGAAAAAATAAAATGTACAAGTTCAAACTGCCTATTTGTAACTTGTATGCAAGACAGTTCAAGTTACATACAACTGGCAACAACAACTATATACATGTAAATTATAACTTGTATAATGAAAACTCGGTCTTACTGTGGAACCTATTTTTGTCTCTTTCGCAAACACCTATTTCCATTCACTAGTTGTGCCTCGTGGTTTCACCTTATTTCGGCTTCTGAGAATCATAATAGACTATGAACAAGAATTTGGGCTTTAAAGAATGTTCAAATTTGACTGGTATAGAGATTGGGCATGCAAACAAACTCTTTAGCGTTATTAAATGAGTCTAGATAATATTCGTTGGTTAGCTTAATATGTGCTCGTATCAGAATGTATCTAGTTTTCTACCTCATTAGATGGTTTATTGGTAAGATCGCCAAACTCGCCGCATACTATCGACCTTTATGCCTTCATTCAACATTGCAAACATGCGCGCTATCGCAATGCATCTAACTCATTAAATGTCATACAAGGAAAACCGGTGGCCATATCACGAGTCATCGCTTAAAATCTTACCAGCTGTAGTACCACATTTAATTGTCGATTTAATATTAAATTATGTCATTTTCTGTCGCGTTCGAGGGCAACTGGCAAGTGATTTGTCACTTTATTTGCTAGAATTTGTAATCCAAATTACTGTTCGTGTTTCGAGAGGTAAACTTAATTCGCATTTCTACATGTATTGTACCTAATAAAATTGTTTCAGGCTGATGTCTGTACATTCAAGATATTGAAGAAAAACTGTTATGGGAATTTTTTATTAAATAACCAGAAATTTAAAAAAAGTTCAGGATCGATTCCAATATTTAGATGATCCAAGTAGTTGTTCTGGGGTTGAGTATGTGAGTTTAAATTTTTGTAAATGCACCCACGACTCAGGAGAAATTCGTAGTGCGTGGCCAACGTTTAAAAAAAGTTGAAGAATGATCTATACTTAAAATGGTACTACATCTACTTCGTTACTTCTTTGAAGATACTAATCGTTTGCTAACATGATAACATGATATGATCACATTAAATTGTCGTCTATCCACTTGTCTCAAGATCTTGCACTTAAGATGTACCTATTAGTTTTCTAGACAAGCTACACGTGTCGATTTCAATGACAACGACTAGGTCGAGTAGAACTTACGTTCGTATACCAAGACACATCTTAATTAAATGGCTATAGGCTAAGACTTTTTTTTGTTTATTTACGTTGCCCCACACTAGGAATTTCACCTGTATCGAAACGCACCCAGTATACAAACATATAAACTCAAATACACAAACGCCCATTGGTGACAGAGGGTCCAAACGCCCACCAAGTCGTATTCAAAGCCGTAATTGGTGTATTCCTAAATTAGAGGGATGATTCCTTATGTTGCTCCCTCATATAACTTTCGCCTGTCATGTAATGTTACAGATTCCACCATAAAGTCAGTGAGGGACGAAAATTTAGCATTTCCATGCCCACCTTGTAACTTGATACTTACAACTTGTAACATCAATGTCAGATATATACCCACGTCCAGCGGGTCGCATAGGTTACAGTATACGCGAATGCTCGTCAATCAGAGACGAAGTGTTGTAATGTAATGTTCAAAATTGTATGAAATGTTACATTACACGCGAATGCTCCTGGTGAGGGGGAAGCCGCATTATGAAAACTTTCCAACCGTGGGCGTTTATAATCAATTTATAAACGAACTATCAATCAATGAACTGTCTTGAGTTGAATCGCGACTAAGGGCCTGTTTTTATCAGTGGCTTAGTAAACTATTTCTTAATATCCTATACATATTGTAAAGAACTGGTAAAAATGTGTAGCATTTTAACTAATAGTTTCCTTAACTGTTGACCCTAAGAAATTATAAGAATATGACTACAGAATTACTTAAGCGAGTAACTTTGCAAGTGAGTTGGTACTTGTTGCTAAAGTACTTGTGCATCTCTTTATCTGTAATTAGATATTAATAACCATTAGCTTATCAGTGGCACAACCTTTAGAATCACTGCGCTACCTACATACTTCAGAAAGGCATATAAACGTAAAGCAAAACATATAGTTGCTATATTTATTTTGTAATGTAATACCTATGTACCCAGAACTGTATCGCTAATAGCATGTTGTATCTGAAGTTTCGTATAAAAGTTTATAACTAGCGCTTCTATAAACCAAATATTTGGTGTTTCTGTCTTTCTCTAGTTTATCTTGACTGTCAAATTACCGATCCAATCAGGTGTCCTAAAAAGCCATAACTTTAAAGCCGCAGGCGAAGTTGCGGATGCGAGCGGACCTCAGTAGTTACTTTAAAAGTTTTTTTGCTACCTTTTTAGTAATATACGCTTTCTGTCTTCGGCCTTCCGATTTCTCTTAATTATGACCAGTTTGGATGGAACTCCTAACATGGGAGAAATGGCTATGGTGAAAGACATTTAATATGGGCTTTGACCATTAAGTGCTTCGGTCCAAAATCGCTATTCTGTTTTGAGCTATGATGTCCCAAATAAAAACATCCTTGTTTATAATTCATTAGCGCTGGAAATTAATAATCTATTTCAGTTTCAATCTTTAAAGAAAACGGATCCGGCTTTGAATTGAGATAGTTTATTAATTTCGGGCGTAAGCGGTCTTTTCAGTGCGTCGAGTTTTGTAGCAACTAGAATTTTGTGGTGGAAGTCGACCCCAGCATAGACCCTGAAATGACTAGGCTGATGATGAATAAGTATTAAATTAAAAAATAGATGAGTAGGTACAATCTGTATAATATGGTATTTTACTAACTTTAGGATCGATGTGATGATTCCTTTTAATGCAATGATGAAACGTTCAATGAATTTTGAGACCGTAGTATAATTTGAGATTTAATTCGAGTACCTAAGTAAAGTTGCGTTGTAAGGGTTGATATAAAAATGAAATAAAACAAACCATTAAACAAAACAAAATAAAGTTTATTAAAGAAAATAAAACTATGTCAACCTTTTGCCTTGCCAGGGTCGCGGGACTAACGAATTACCGTGACCCCGGAACGTGAAGGGCTATTGAAGGACACCGTGGATTTTAATCAGTACGAGTCTGACAGTCCCTCCCGCTCTGCCCTGGGTGGGAGGACTCATTTGATGATGTTACCATGCAAAAAAAAATCATCCTTTTGCCTAACCGATGGTGATGATGTAGGTATCATTGTGGAAGAAACCATTGCTTGAAATCAAGTGCGCCACCTGTATTATAATATTCTTCTCGTCTTGTATTTAACATGAGTAAGACAAAAATAACAGATGAGATAGAGGACTTCGACAAATGACAATCGTAACTAAAGTGTATATAAAGTTTTTGTACTAAGGTCTTTCAACTTATCTAAATCAACATAAAGTATTTGGTAGCTTTGACATCCATTTTGACGTTTCCACCATCTTTATTACAAATGTCACTTTGTCTATGCTCGAGCCTCGTTTACTTATTAAATTAGATAGGTAGTGTTTGCTAACGTCTCAGTACTGTCGCCAAGTGATTGCATTACGTGGACATAAGGTGTGAATACAATAGTGAAATGAGATTATACATAGACAATGCAAGGCTAGGCGTAGGCCTGCTAGGGCTTCCCTGGACGCCCCCCGGCCACACTTGACCTACTGACATCGTTCCACTGATTCCACACAATACAATTATACTGTCACGAAGTATACCTATACTACTTGACATATAGTATCTACCTATACTAGATACTTATAATATACTGTAGTAGTGATAGAAACTCTTGCGCGTGTGAATTTTTCGCTCTTCACAAGGGGAGTGAAATCATTGCGACACTGTCGGGTTGTTTTTTGAAATTATGCTTTATGGTGTAAGCTAATAAGGCTTAAATTTAGAAATACGGTAAGATTGGTATCACACAGCCAGGAAATTCAGATAGATAAATTACTCCAGTGTTGGGTTACTAATTATGACACAACATACTGATAACTCTAAATAGTTTGCTAATTATACTGTTGTCAACTATAGAGGCTGCCAGGCCTAATGATCCTGTTTGTGTAAAATCTAGTCAACCACAGAAAAATGGCGTGTTTGGCAAAAACAAGTATACTGACTACATTGACAGTGAATAACAAAATCAAAACACTTATTTCTTTCCTAATGATTATTTAAAACTGTTCGAGTTTTCAGAAACCCCTGTAAACTAGGTATAACAGATAAACCATGGAGCTAACTATGCCAGTAATAGTTCTAGTAACTCGGTAAGATTACCAAGGCCGCATAAGAATAGTGCAGAACTATGAATATGAGAGCGCAACATTGTTTGTAGCTATTTCAACGTAGCTCTAATTATACCGTGGCCGATAGTTCGCGGTAACCGTGTAGGCAACAGCTGACAGCTTTCAAATGCTCCACTCGCTCATATTTGTGCCAGTTGGACCTGATTTATATCGGCCTTCTCCGCTCCGATCACAATATGTATATGTTTATATAAACTGCTCGATCTAACAGGTGAATTAATGTTGGTTACGTAGTGATGTAACCACTGCTCTTAGAATGCATCGTTGGTTTTTAGTGATTATTTTGTCGACTGCGATTATAAAGTCGTTTTTATTTAAGTATACTGCTTGTGATTTACTACTTTATTTGACTATGGTATGTATACGGTTTGAAATGTAGTATAAAAGTCACAAGTCACGCTTACGACAGAGCAACGTGGCGGTAAAAAAACAGTAAATCCCCACAAACAACCGACTGCAACGGTGCGGCGAGTGAGGATAATTACCGTCGAAGGCTACACGAGGGAACCACCGCCACAATGGCTTCCTACCATTATGTCTTTGTAACTATATGTACCATAGTCTACAAATAGAAATTGCTACTGTCTACTGACACTACGAATATCATGCTAATCTACTGTGTTCATTATCAGGGTTTGGTTCTAATAAAAATATAGTAAAGAAATAAAACAAAAAAAACCTCGATGAAAGCTGTAATAAAACCCATAAAAATATCCAAAATACAGCGAAATTAACAATTTGTAACACAAATATGGAAATACAATCAAATTAACATAAGTGCTTACATAAAATAATACTTAGTATACAAAATAATACGGAATAGGTAAAAGCCAAATTAGACACAATGACTAAATATAAAATAGATAAAGCGTACATTGAACTCAAGAAGTTTTCTAAAACATAACTTACGAAAATAAAACAAAACACAATAAAATAGGAAAAAAATATAAATAATTAGGTGCAGCATGGTTGGTATAGTAAAAAAAACGTTTCACTAGAGTTCATAACAGTTCAAGGAACTGGTGGTTGGCGTTGTCTCGTCAGGAGCGATGCTACACGCTCCGGGGTGTCGTACCAGATAGTGCATTTACAGTGTCAACTTTGCCTTAACGCAAACTTGTAGCGTGCTTTGCAAACGCACTCCTGGCACGAACTCCGGAGCGTAAAAAACTTCGATATCGATATCTGACGAACGAAGGGCAGCACTACACAGTCTATGCACTACGTACGGAACGTCTTTGCCGTTTGTCACTTAGTGTCCCCAAACTATACTAATTGGCACAGAACTATGTTATATTGTGGTTTTAAAAGCGTATATTAGTGCGAAAGCGGTGATATTGTTAGTCGTTTACTTTATGATATATTTATTAGGTCTAATGCTGTGATTTTTCATGCTCTGTATCGCCATTGGGTTTAACTGTCTTTGTTTCAATATTTATTTTCGAAATAGTTTGTTATTACGTGCTACCTAGTCTAAGAAATATAAATACGTAATAATAAATCCTCGTGTTAGTAATTATCGTGCGTCTAATTCTCGCATATGGCAAGTGTTTGTTATTCTGCATACAGAGGTGTCGTTTCATCATACGATTGACATCGACGGTTAAGGATGCGATGACTGACAAGGCCGTGAATAGATAACACACTGGGGAAATCGTGGATTATTAATTATGTATTACTAATCCTTGTATCGTAGGCCTCGGTATTCAGTACGTGATTTTTACACATATCGATATAATTATGAGGAGGATATTTTAAGTAAAATGAAAGCTGTATTTTATAACAAGTGAGTAATAAGTAATCACGAGTAGCTGTCATATGTACAAGTTTTATTTAATGACTGCAATTTTCATTTTTACGAGCATTTAACTACATATTTACATGAGTGTTAATAAACTGACTAACGCATACTTAGAATATTTATATGTGGCAGCTATTAATTTTCACAGCGCGAGGAAAAATGACATTTGTCGAGGTTATGATCTCACTTTCCGCTGATGTTATTACGTTAGTATGACAAGACTCGAATGTAGCGAGATCTCTCACGGATTTCGAAAGCTTTGTGTGTTTTTAAAATATTCAAAACGAAAGTGCGGAGTGAAAGCGTGAATTTTTATAATGAGCGTTGATAAAGCAGACGCATCTCAGAGCCTGTGCGTCGAGATGTTGAGAAAGAATTTTGTATTAACGCATTAATTACTCTGCTTGGTACTTAGTGACTGTAATTATATTAAGACTGCTATAATTAACACACTTTCGGTATGCAAAGCGAGGGAACAGCAGACATTGGTCATGCAAACATTCTCTCGTTTTCGTAAAAAACAAAATGATGAAATTTCGAAATTATTATTTACTAATATGATGATGTCAAATAGGTATATTGACTGAAAAATATAAACGCGTTATTATGCCTTCTCTCTTTGACTGAAAGACCTAATTTCCATACATTTCTATTATTTATCGCAATAGACTAAGGTTTCATTTGCTTAGTGTCTACATGAAACTAGATTCCTGTAAATATACATATGTACAAATAGATATTGTCGTGAATACATCACGAATACTTGACTATGCGTTCAGTTCAAGTTATTTCCTCATTGAAAAACAATAATAATTCTGTATTCTATGAACGTCCAATAAGTGAACGTAGTTTAATGAAACCTTTTCTTAGTTAGCCATTATTAATTTTATGTAATGTTGTGTCATAAATGCATGCACGATATACAATGAGCTAACTATGTTGGAATGCATTGATCTATCATTTGTAAAAAATCAGCATTACAATTCGGATTCACATTCTTCAAGTTTAGTTACGTTCAAATGCTCATTACGTTACCGTCTTCATAAAAAGTTAATGTACAAATTCACTACTACGGAAAATTACAAACCAAACATATAAAGAAACTTTCACTTCCACTCAGTACAGTCGTGTACAAAAACCGAAAACTTTAATACTTTGAACTTCGATCTTTGTAAAATTTTGTTTAGTCATACACAAGTACTTATGTGCAATATTATTCATTATTAATTAATAGCTACATTAACAAAGTTATTAACAGATGTGTCAGCGGCTATATACTGTTGGTACATGCACATACAACTCGCTTCATCAACGCGGCATAGATCAAGGCAATCATTTGTGTTGTGCCTTTACGCACACAAATTGTTTACGAAGTCCGTTTTCCATTGACAAATACGAATGACCTTTTAATTGTGTGAATCTTAAAGTGCCAGTCAATGTCCTTTTTATTTAGGTTTTTGTTTGTAACTGTACTTTTACTGGTAATCTAAACTATAACAATTATAAATCGAAAAGATTTGATTTTTAGTATGTTTGTAATCTCAAAATTACATGACCTTTTTTATTCTGTCACAACATGGTCTTTTTCAAACTGCTCCCCGTGAAAAACCGGGGCTGAGTGCTAGTTTTAGGTGCAGGTAAGCTAAAAGGCTAGCTGTGATATTATTTGAAGGGTTCTCAGCAAAATGTTCTCAGAAATCTTCGTGCCAAAGTTCGTTGGGAAGTGGGTGTAGCGATGCAAGATAAGTTTTTCCGCCATGACGCAAGATTGCAATGGAGACGAGACCTTGTGTTACTTGACACGTGTGCCATCTATAATAGCTAAGTTTATTTGTATACGTAATGCAATGAAGTGAGCTGCATGTGCACTGCGAATGCATATCTGTGCTAATTTATGGATCTGACGCGTGAAGTAAAGAATAGATGTACTGCGTGCAGTTAATTTTTTTTTTCGTTTTGTGTAGGCAGTTAGTTGTACGTTTTCTAAGAAAACTGCTTAGAAAATCTTATTAGAGTTTTACTTTTTGTACAAAATTAAAAAAAAAACTCTTGTCGTGTTTGATTCGACTCTATTCAACTTCTACTTTTTGAACTAACCACAGACCGTTGTTCTTTTCAATTTTTCGGTCATTAGCTTGTGTTCGCTAGTTATAACTTGTTACTAGAGGAAGATAATGAATGAAAATAATTTCATACGGGTATTGAACTAAAGATATTCGCAGTTATTTAACATACAATTTTGTTCGAATACCAACGCAGTTAATGATTGCAAATGATTGTCCAATAGCCATTAATGCTAGAATCTTAGCCAGGTATGTAATTATATTGAAGTTTTTACGGCGATTCTCGGTATAATGACTGCGATGTCGTTAGGGTGTTGTTTAGCTTGGCATAATGTGAAACAAAGGTGAGCCGGCAAGTGGGTCACAGCGGTGGCCTTGCGCGCGACAACCGACCCAGTCCACCAACCGAGGGAACGCGCACTCACGTTGTAATTGTATTAGGTACATGACAGACATACTACTATGCACTATTTTCTATTACATGTCATAATAGCAAACTATTTTTAGGTAACGCATGAGTATGTTTACGCTACCCAATTTTATTTCCATGCATAATGAACTTACAGTTTCGTAATTCTAATGAAAATACTAGGTAGTTTTTTGCCGTGTCCATGCAAATCTTTTATGTAGGTACCATAAAATATGCATTGTCTTAGGTACTTTACCTATTTCTAGTTTAGTATTGAATAGTAATAAAATATGCATTTGCATGTAATAATAAACCCTGATGAATGGCACAATGGCTATAAATCCCCATGGGTGGCGGTCTGGGTGGGCGGCGAGCGGCGAGTGCAGCGGTTACACGGGTTTAGTACCGACCGCCTCCGCGCATGCTCCCGCGCAACTCTGCACTCTGACGTAATGCCATGCAACCGTCCTGCACTTTGTTACTCACTGATCATACCGTCATCCTTTTATTTATAAACGCTAATTTTGTAGGTGCGAAAGAGATGAATGGATTCTCAGTGACACTGCAGTATTCATCCTTTTGAACTATTCACACCTAGGGCTCGCCTCAATCTTTTTCTATTGGAAATATTTAATGAATAAAACATTTGTTGAAATCGTTAGTGTTGCGAGTGAATGTAACATGAATACAAACTCGTTTGCGGCTGGCATTATGTCACGACAATCAATCCGCTTGAAAGTGCACAGATGTAATCGCAAGATCGGCACAACATGAACGCTCTAAGAAAGTAGGACAAATAATTGTTAGGTCTCATGCACTAGTTAAGCTGCATTGTGCAATTGTGCGCGCATGGGACACATACATGATAAATGTGTCCGCTCATTGGCGGCACTATTAATATGTCCTTGAACGCATGGCCGGTAAGGAACCGCATCATATGGCATTTGAAACGCGATTATTATATGTTATGAATTGTAAATGAGTGTGGACGTGTGAGAATGCGCTTATACAGGCTGGTTACTTTTACTGAGGCCGGTGGTGCGGTGGTGCGCGAGGTATGCGCCGGCTCGAGGAAGCCGCCGCTCCACGCTCCACCGAACACTTTCCCTCTCGGCCCGACATCGCATCCGACAGTAATTGCAATTACAAACATTTTATAATTAATTGCTATCCATACTCGGAGGTTTTCGCAACAAGAAACTGGCATCGTGACGTGTCAGTTACCAGCATTTGGTTTCTAAATGAAAGCACTTTACAAGCAGATTGATCGTGAGGGGAACTGCCTGGTTCTCACCTACATTCACTATTTTGATATGACAGAGCATTTAGCTCAACGGGATTCAACCTAATCTACTCTATGGAAATCTGAGGTAGAGCTGTTTTTCTCGTCTATTTGGGAGTGAAAGATATGCGCTAGAATGAACGAACATATAGTCAAGTTTTTATGCACAAGAAAAGCAAAGCGTTCTAGTATAGAAATAATGTGTACAAACATATAAATAGGTAAATACATTCCGGCTATATGTATATGTATGTCTAAGGTTAGCATGCACAGCGATATGAGTTATTGGATTATGTATGTTGAACACGTGATGTGCACTGTGATGTAGCACGTGCCGCGCTACACTCGTATGTACACCCGGGGGTGCAGTCCACTCCCGTGCCGGGATCGAGGTCGTGGCCCCAGTAATTATCTAGTTTAAAATAATCCCGCGGTAGGCGTAGGACTTGCGCAACACAATTCCAACGTTCTAGAAGCGACACTGACACGACACTGGGAGCACTTCACTGGAGTCGCGGGCGTGTATCGGCGGCGCGCGCGCCCGCACCACTGCGCCGCGTTCCACTTTTCCTTCCGGCGGTACACGAGCAGCCGCGAGTTGGCAGCGGCACGCCTTGCATAACCGACGGTTTCGCAAAGCGGTCGGTGCAGCGCGCGGCCCGGCTTGAAATACGCGCCCGCGCTGCCAACGGGGCCGGCGACCAGTTGACGCAACGCTGCCGCCGGCGCGCCCGGTGCTCCCACCGCGACGAGCCTGCGCCCCCACCACATGCCCCTCCATCTCGTTTCTCAGACACCACTTTCGCCTGTATGTGTACTCGCTTTCATCGTCAGCGCATCCAAGCTCCACTTTGACTGCTCCATGTCGTGAGCGGAGAACGTATCTCGTGATCAGGATAGGCACGTCGAGGAGCGAGGAGCGCACATCGCACGAGCGGTGCAGATAACAGCGCGCGCGCCAGATGCATCGGTAACTAGGCCACCACGCACTCTGCCATCTGTTTGCATGATTGCACTCCATTTAAATTGTAGGATAGCCGAGGAAATATGAATATAGATTTTACGCGATCTTTTATAATAAACCTGCCTTATGGTTTAAACTAAAATCGTACCGGTAAAGAGCTGTTAAGTGTGGTGCGTAAGGCTCGTATGTCGGCTACAATATTGTCGCGAGCGGGCCTCGAGCTCCACAAATAGACGTTCCATTTCGACGGCCAACTCACGGCGACACGCGAAAACATTGCAGACACGTTTTATTATCTTATAGCCAGGTTTAAATCGAAAACAACACTCTGTTTACCCCCCGGGGTTGAGTCTACTTAAAATAAAGACGACGTAATAAACACTAGGGTCAAACCACTTCATGAGTAAATTGTTATGTCTGGCTAAGCTCCGTTTTCCTACAAACGAGCGATGTCGGGCGGACGCGTCTCGTTGGAAGCTACCGGCTTTCGCAATATCAAATCAGTATAAAGATAGGTAGCAGTCTGTCATCGCAGCGGCCTCGGTCTGCTGTCACTGCTCGCTGCTAGCGGTGGACCAATAAATAATATTTCAGCGTTTAGCGGGTTTACGCTTATAGTATGCGCGCCAAGGCCGCGTGACTCACGCGCCGGTCTAAACCGCGAGCTACGAATCTGACTCAGTGCCACGTGTGCACAGATCATCATCGTTTGCATCCACTGCACACAATCAGCTGTTGGCCGCGCGCATTTGTTGGGAGCTATCGGTCTTCATCTACTGTAGGGACACGACACATTTTTGCATTGTAAATCTAATTCTAAGAATTTTTTGTTATGTTTTACTGTTCATACTGTTGACCTTATTGTCCTTTAGAATGATGAATTGCATTCGTTGCAAAAAATCTATTTTTTACTAAAGAATTGCGTTTGCGTTTGTTCTCGTCACGGCTCGTTACTTCATTAGGGGTGAACGAGAACGCGCAGTCATCATAGATTGTCTTTGTTACTCAAATAATAAACGACTCAATTATTTAGAACAGGAGAGCATTCAGAGGTGTCATTTCGATACGAAAATGATTAATATTTCGTTTCAAAAATAAACTAATCCCGCTGGTTTGTTCCACTTCTCAAGATGAGAGTGACATGCCACATACCGCCAGAAGACAGTTTGAACCAACTCAAATTATTTCGTTAGCGAAAATCAAAGTCTACTCGATTACTACATCAATGTTACGGGATATTTCGATTATAGTAAGCTACTGTAAAGGAACAAAAGTATATAAAACTGCAGTATTATGTCCCCGCTTAACGCGAATGTTTTTCTCTTACATAATGTTGTTGTTTTCTCGCTACATAATATGCATTTGGCTCTGTATCAGAACAAACGAGTTAATTAATCAGGCTGTAATGTACTGACCTTAGCTACTATCATTTATTCTAAGGGGGGAGGGTCCGCAGGGGGGAGGCAGGTGTATTTTCGGTCTCCTGGGCAGAACTACCCGCAGTAAGATTACCGTGTGTCATTCTCACGAACAGTTTACGATCGGTTTTTAGCTCGCTCAACTCACTGAGAAACTGTTTTACATTTTCTTCGAGAAATAAACGCTTTAACGTTTTTCTATTGGGTAATTTGGGTATTAAAAGACTGTTAACAAACTTTAATATTGCTGCGATTATAAATAAGTGAAGTTGTTAATGTTAAATCATATCCGATATAAATATACGAGTACTAGTACAGTTCAATTTCCTTTACAAGCAGGTGTGTCTATCAGTGCAAAACTATTGCGCGAGCTCAGCAAACGTTATAAAACTTAAAGTTAATTAACATTACTGTAAGGTTCTAATTACGACATGATTGCAGTAAAATAACAACTAAAAGCGACTATTAAAGAATATTGCAGGAAAAGAAACTCCCGATGCAAATGTAAGACTTCAACGCGAAAGGACACTAACGAGTATCGTATTAGTCGATAATCGAGTATGTATTGCAAATATCGATTATTTCCTGTTCATGCGCGCACGTCCCGCGCAGAGGGAGGGGAACAGAGGCTCGGGAGGGGGGTTGACGCGCTGGCATACCGCCCAAGGACGTATTCTAGGCTCCCTAGGACCGGTCAGGGTCAGGTCATACTAACCAGGGCCAAGCGTTTCAAGGGCACGCGGTAACGACATTACTTAGTAATATCTAGTCTTAACACACAATGTCAATCGATACCGCGTTTGAAGTAACGATTTTGCGTGAGAAATGAGTATGAAACTTAACGAAATGGTTAGTGTTGTAACATAAAATTGTAGTTTTCATAATATTGTTGATGGCATTTGATTTTTGTGACCTTCTAAGACAACATCAGTACTTAAAAGTTATGAAACTCATCAAAATTGTAATTGAACGTTCTAAATATAGCCTCAGACGGCCCTTTAAAATCGTTTGCCCTATTAAACATGATTGCGACATTTAAAGTTAATAGGAAACATTAGCGGTACTCTTTGATGCTTCGTTGCATCGGTATTTTCAAACGTCCTTGATTTGTTTTCGTAGAGGACGCGTAGGCTCTACGACGGCTACGGCGTAGCAAGGAAGTTGCGGCGTAGCAAGGAAACGGGCGCGTAGCAAGGAGCGGGACCGTAGCCTTTTACTTTTCGTAGACTTTGTGTGCAGTGTAGGTTGACCAATTATGTTGTTTATTTTGGTTTGGATACTAAAACATAGTATTACATTATTTTTTTTAACTTAGCTTTTTTTAATTGTTTTGTAATCGTATAACAAAACAATGTTGATAAATAAAATGTATGAGATAAGATTTTTTGTAATGTATGGAATATACATATTATAAGAATCAATTACAAACTTCGCTCTTACTTTCTACGGATTTGCGAAAACATTACTAAAAAAAGGTACTAATGACATTGCGTGTAGCGTCGAGGCGTATCGTGAATTACAATGGCCGGGCGATCACCGACGTTACGACATGGTTTAGAAAGTCGAGCCACGGTCAACGGTCCCGCGAGCGAAAGTTACCGCGCGCGTGTGTGCCTGCCTTTACATGCGTACCGCGTACGTTTCGCAATCGAGACGGACGGCTACTACGAAAACGCGAAACTTTTGGATACCGGTTTCTGACTTTACATCAATTTTTTGGGTAGAACCCCGTTCGAAATCACCTTTCTATTGCATTAGTGAGACAGTGAAAGATGTGACGTGTTTGCGTGGTAGTCTCCATGATGGATCGTGCGAGTGATAGAGATGAAAGTGATAGTAGATGTCAGTCAAACTTGAATTTTTTGCTCCTAAACAGATTCATACGATTACGTATGCAGTGAAGCGAAGATGCACGAATGCATCAAAAACTTGAGTTGGAAACTAATCAAGCAATCAATGTTCTATTACATAATAGGTAACAGACACGAATGCAGTTAATTTTCACGAGATGTTTTAGAATTCCAATTAACAAAATAAATTTACAAAATAGGTCAAATGATATTTGAACGAGGTAAATAAGCGGAAACATGCAACGTTATACTGAAACACCAAACACGCATCAATTATTTGTTTTAATTGATAACAATGTTTTATGCAGTTTGAAACAAAACAAATAACTAGGCCCGATTCCCTTGGAAACGGCACACGACACAGATCAATAGAGTAGGCATAGATAACGTTTATATAATGAACTAGTATGTACTTAATGAATGAAGATCACCTTGTGGTATCACTGATAGCACTAAGTCACTCTGAGCCGGTGCTGACGCTGGTAACGTTCGAGAGGAACTGTGCGTCTACCTAATTTGATAGATACGGAGGTGGGCCGGAGGTCCCGGATGCACCTGCGCTGTAGTGCCGTGAATTATTGCATTACCCCCGCGCAACCCGCTCCCGACCTCGGGTCCCCCCTCAACTCCAAGTGCCCCTCCCTGCCCTCCTCATACCACCACTTTCCCCCAGCGCGACCTTCGCGCCTGCATCCCTGGCCAAATGCCAACTGCTGCATATCTGGACTTGACTGTCATCTCCGACATCCTAGATATGTTGGAAACAATGATGCCAACATGCACTTTAACAAACAAAGGACACTGCCATGATCTGTGATCAAATGCTTTACTTATAGATATGGCAGTGATCGATATCATTATGAATGTTGTGTTAGCACAGTTCGTAGACAAGGACTTTTAAATGATTAATATGAATATATAAACAGAATGTATTGATTGGTTATAAAAGTAATTCTAAACAAATGCTGCAAATGTGTGGTGGGAGCGGTTGAGCTAACATAAACAACATTACATATCTAAACAGAGCCAGTTGATCTAAATCTCTCGTTTGAGTTAAATCGCCGATAAATCCACAGATCCTTACTAACTGACCTATATTCCTACAATACAGCGAGAGCGTACAACATTATACATTACCACATTGTTTAGCAATTATGTGTACTTCTTATCAGTAATCTGTTATCGCACACTAGTTAAACCCAATTTTGACACGTGACAAACATCAAAAGTTATTACGAAGACTGGTTTAGTGCAATAGCCTGGTGTAGCGGAATGTGAACGGTGAAAGTAGACGCGTCCGCTACCGAGAAAAAGAGTTTTCCACGCGGTTTCACCTTGCGAGAGCGCGACCAGTGCAACAGGTGTATGGCAGAGACACGAGACCACTAACTCGAAGTAAATATTGAATGCACAATGTAAATGAAGCCGATTTATTTAATGACGGAGCACAGTGGTGTATGCCGATGCAAGTGGAACAACGAGGCGCGCGCGCTAGCGGAGGCGCGGCGAGCGACTGCGGCCCGCCAGCTGCACCGAAATAACTGCTCCATGCAGCCGGGCGGCTCGATGCAAGCCTCCTCCGCTCCCCCCCCCTGCACGCGCCTAGACCCCTCGCTCCCCAAGACCCCCCTCGTCCGCACCCTCCAGGTCACGGCTGCAGATCGCCCTGACAATGCGAGAGCGCTGCAGCCCCCGATCGATCCAGCTGTTGCTTCTAGGCACCAAGCGGCCCTGAACTTGAAACTGGTGTGGGAGGGTGGCAGTTTACAGATAATGCTATATGGACAGGGAGAACGGATAATCTACTGCAGAGTTGTTGTTATGTTATAAGGAAGTACGTGACGCATATAATGATAACTGTTTATTAATCGCCTAGTAATGACTGATCAAAGGGCATAGTAGAAAAATCCCCTTTTTCTTATTAGTTTCATAATTTCCTGTAAAGATTCACCAAGTCGTTGGAGGACAAATCCCAAGCTCCAAGTGCGTCAAGGTTCAACAATACATCTGGCGCATTCTGGTGTCAAGGCTGGGCCAGTCCAGGTCTATGCAGCGCTGGTTGGCAGGCTGCCAAGGTCTTTCCTGCTATTTTATTCTCCAGTTGTAGTTTCTTATTAATTTTGCTCATAAATGTCATATAATATATGCTTTTATGTGCTCTTGTGGGAATACTGCCACATGTTAGTCACAATTTCTACATGAATGAAAGATTAGATAATCAGGAGTTTATGAGTTGTGGAATCTTTTCATCAGTTATGTGCAAAGTGCACTGGTAAGTACTATCTTTAAAATTGTTTTTGAAAATAGAAATACTTTCATGTATTCAGATTTAAACTGGCAAAAGAACGGACGAACGGACAGTCCCGTTGCTCACCTCTCAACCTTGCAGAACTTCACTCACTGTTCAATAATAATGTTCTCCGTAAGATTACAGAAAGTCATAGATCAATGTGAGCATTATTACGACACTATCGGTCTGCCCTTGCCCGCCATACGCGTGTTTGTGCAATGTAGGGATGTGCCAGAGGCAGTTGGCATGCCACTTGGCTTTGATCAGCCACTCCTCAGCCAACGATATTTAGACACGAAGACGCCAAGATGTTATCTTATTAAGGTAATGTGATGTGTGCTAAATAATTGTAATTTATAAGATTACTCGCGACAATTTACTGTTGACGGCTGTTTATTTATGTGATTGTGTTGTCTCATCTTGAGATGGATTGATTTCCATTAGGAATATTGTCTAAGAAGCAAAATAGAAATACGCTTACATCTAATGTTAAACTGATCTTTACGTTTGCCAGTGTTATCTCAAGCACATTCTTACTCATCAAAAATCTTACTTAAATTAAATATTGTTGGTTTATAGCAAACATCATAATATTATATTAAGATTGCACAAAAGCCTTCACGTCCGCCCGGGCGAGAGCTGGCTATAGCTCGATATAATGCCACCTACGTTCTAGATACAGACCTCCACAGTTTCAGGGAAAAGCCTAGCCTCCTCCCGATCCCCTGCGTATCGATCGGCAGTGATGTCCGCGCATAAATAAACGAGATAGATGTGACTGTGTGTGCACTTTGATGTATGTGTATCTAGTTGTGTTCTGAAGATTTTGAAGGCCGAATAATGTAAGCTTTTAGGAGTTTTCATGAAGGATTTGCCCTTACTGTGTTCAGGGATTGCGGGATTAATTACAGTTTGAGTACAGCTAATGTTATGTTTGGTAGCTCACTCGCTAAAGAGATTGGGTATAAAATGAAGGTTACACAAAGAGCTATGGGAGCGCGCCATGTTGAGCCTATAGCTGAAAGGTCGAATCCGCAACTCAGAAATGCGGCGTTAGACTTTTAGTTCTATGTCGAATTCCGGACTTAAACACTTTGACTCGGCTTTGAAGTGGCAGGTGAAGCAGAGCTCTCAATAAAGAAGTGTGGCAGATTGATAACCAGATATGAAGTTCAGAAGATTGCGAGGCAAGATTTAGTTAAGTCTTGTGTAGACCAGTGAAGAAAGGCACAATAGGGAACAGGCCTAAGTACCTATATTTAGCACTGGATGGAACATGGCTACCAATAATGATGAAGATAATAGCTCACCAGTCACCATTGTTTTTCTTCTAGTAGGCTCAGCTGTAAAATCCGACCACAATTAACGATTTGTTTTACTCTTTGAGTATATTTTGACCTAATTATATTTAAATAATCCCACTAAAGTCATATAAAAGATTCTGTCTTGCAGGTTTGAGTTAGTATTTCCACTACGGAACTTCCTAAATGATGCATAAAAGTGCACTGGACGTGAATAACCTGTTAAGAAAGCACTGTGGTCTCGACATTTAAGTGTTGCATGTGAATCTCCGTGTTGTGCTCAGTTTTCCTTTCAGCAAGTGTTATTGCATTCTAAAATAGTTCACAATATACAATGTATTTCTGTTTAAATTCCGCTCAGTGTTTTAAGAAAATTTTAACACTTACAAAATATGTAGTTTTCATGTCGTGTTCTCGTATGCACTTTATAGACTGAAAAAAGTTGTAAATACTTCAGCATATCACGGTTACGTTAGCTCTACCCTCAGATACGGAGTAATATTTTGGGGAAATAGTACTGACAAGGAACGTGCATTTAGTTTACACCAAACTGAATCCTGTAAACCATTTTTCAAAAACCAGAAAAAACTGACATTGCCTTGTCTACATAATATATATTGGAATGCGCAATATTTGTAAAAACTAATAATAATTTATTTGAGTATCGCTCACGAGTATGCCGTCAGGATAAACTATGCACAATCGCTAGTAGAACACATTTCCTTCATGAAAGTATATTTTGCATGGCTCCGTGTATATTTAACCAGATGCCATGTTCTATTAGGGCTATCTCAAAATTAGCAATTTTTTAAAAAACTCTTCACGATATGTTGGTGGAAAGATGCTATTACTCAGTGAAGGATTTCTTAGCTGACAAATCACTTTTAAAAAAATAGCCATGTTATGTTCAATATTGCATGCATACTTCTTTATGTTTTAGTTTTGTTTTTAAAACATTTCATTAATTCTCAAAATGTAAAATGTTAATAATTTGAATTTAATTTAATTTCATATTTCTTTATTAACTTAACTGACAATTTAATGATTATAAAATATTTTAAAGTTTTAGTTTTGTTAACACTATTGTATGCCTATAAGGCGGGACATAGCCGAACTTCATTGTATATAAGATCTGTATTTTTACTGTACCTGTGATCCACAATAAGTAATAATTTGATTTGATTTGACTCTATGTCAGAGTTTTTTTAAGGTATGCGCTAATAAAATTGCGTGATCATTTGTCTAGATTAGTCCGAGTAAGTCTTATGTTAATTAGCTCGAAATTAAGCCATTTTATATTTTCTCTGTATCGAAACGATTTTGAGTGGCTAAATACATACATACTAAATAGGATTACGATTTTCATAGTGTGTACAATGGGAATCGTAATCATATTTATATTAATTATAAATAATGCGTGGGACGGCAGCAGTTTTAACTAGGCATTTTTGATGATTTTGACCATCTTATAGGAAAATTCGAGAAGGTGGTTTAGTATATATTGTTCATTACATAAATTATACCTATATTTCCATTATATTATAACAAAATTTTAATAAAAGAAAAATGAAACACTTAAAAATCGTAGTCCACCAGCATACATTGTGCAGCGTCGAGCACTAGCTGCTCAACATTTTGCTGAACTGGACCTATTTGGCGCAGCCGTGAGACACACAATTCCTTCTTTCCTACTTTTATTACCTACTGTTTAAGATTTAAGTTATTACATTTTATTCTTTTTTGGTGTTATTTTATTTTAAAATGTTGTGTGTATCGATTTCATTGCGCCAAATAAATGTTTTTTTCTTTCTTTCTTTCCATTGGCTGACACTACTATCAGCGCAATGGTTGCAAACTTGTGACAAAAGGGGGTGAATTTCTAGTAGTATAATATAAGTTGTCTTATATTAAAAGTATGACAATATTACCGGAAAATTATGAACAATTTTGATTCGCATACGACTCAGATAAACGCACCACCTACGTA
Source organism: Agrotis exclamationis (assembly GCA_950005045.1). Lineage (NCBI taxonomy): Eukaryota > Metazoa > Arthropoda > Insecta > Lepidoptera > Noctuidae > Agrotis > Agrotis exclamationis. Next base: position 10,848,191 of record OX465436.1, on the reverse strand, counting down.
TAATTCTTCGTTGCGGCAACGCCCAAGGCTCGCAGCCCGGGCGAGTCCTAGCTGCGCCCACTCATCACCCCTTCGCCCCGTTCACCCCCACTGCACCCCCGACGCAACCCGCGTCCTTCATGGCCCCACAGATTCACGGAAAGCCTAGCCTCCCACGCTGTACCAATATCGATCGTATCGTTAGTGCTGTAGGTCGAAGGTCCTTTGTTATTGGGATAAAATGTGAGAGTTTAAAAGTAGATACAGTAGAAAATGCGTTGAAATCTAAAATGTAGGTAATTCGAATGTCCTTATTAGGGGTCATAGTAAAAAAAAACTTTAACATAACGTAAAGACGGGTGGTAAGAATAAAAATCTATTTTTTTTTATCTAAATAATTATGTAAGTATATAAAAACCAATTGGTGTTCGTTAGTCTCGCTAAAACTCTCGCTCGAGAACGGCTGGACCGATTTGGCTAATTTTGGTTTTAAATTATTTTTGGAAATCCAGGGAAGGTTTAAAAGGTAAATATGATTAAAAAAAATTGATTCTGAGGCGGTACGAAGTTTGCCGGGTCAGCTAGTCAAAAATATCATCATCATCCGCCTAGCCTTTTCCCAACTATGTTGGGGTCGGCCTCCAGTCAAACCGATATAGCTGAATATCAGTATTTTACACGAAACGACTGCCTGTCGGACCTCTACAACCCAGTAACTGTGTAATACGATATCCATGGTAAGCTAGTCAAAAAAATAAATGCGAAAATAAGTGACGCCACACAACAAACCGCTCAATGCATTTGGGTTAAAAAAAAAACCTGGAAACACCATGCCAAGTTCTGGGTACGAGGTCGTATACTTTTTCCTGGTACTGTATCGGTATATTTTCACTACGCGGATGAAGCCGTGATTAAAAGTTTGCTCCATTATAGTATGGTAACAGCATCTTGTAAGTGCTTTGTTCTTGAGAGATTATTGTGTCGTGAGACTGGTTCTCTTAGCTAGCGTTTCGAGACAGATTTCTACTTCTTCTTCTTCTTCTTCTTCCATTCTATTTGGGGTCGGTGCAACACGTTTTCTTCTTCCATTCTCCCCTATCAGACGTCACAGTATCATTTACTCCTTTTTCTTTCATTCGAGACAGATTTCTACGTTTGAATTTATTTGCTGTGACAGTACAAGTTAGTTGCTCAGTCCGTTAGTAATGGAGTGACGGAGTTTTGATAATAGAGGCAAGAAGAAAGCGTTTTTGTTTTGTTTTTTGGTGTAATTTTATACGTAAAGGAATAAAAAAATAAATGTTTATTTTTTTAAAACCATGCATGTTTAGCGCCATTATACTAACTTCTAAAGTGAAATTGCATACTTAGTAAAGGACACATAAGAGTGATAGCTCCATTGTTATATCGTAAAAGGTACAATAATGCTAAATCCCACAACTACAGAATGCACATAAATCAAAATAGCATTGGGGTGACAATTAGATTTTATATAAAAAGTTAGACACCTCTTTGATATCTATGATTGTTTTTGTAACTATCATAGGAAATTGGCAATGTAAGTGATTTTTTATTATAAACCTTACATACAGTTCATTTATATGCGGGGGCACTATACATAAACACAGCATCCATCAGAGAAACTCAAACCAAAAACTCACAGTAGCACGCTCGGGGCGAGGCCTCGTCAGGCGCTGTACATGGGAGATGCAATAATTGCACCCCTGCTTCCTGTAACTCGACATTCGCCGAAAGGGCGAGGCCGCGGGGCGTAGTCAGGGATGATGTATGGGTGCAACACCCCTATCTCCCCGGGGCCTTGCGTCCTTCTAATGAACTTGCACCCGTAAGGCCTAGGATTTAGGCCCGGGTCTGGGCTTTTTACCTGCATCGATCTGTTTTAATGTTGAACTTGAAAATATATCTATCAGGAAATTGTTATGTAATATTTTCCTTTGTCTTTATTTTTCTTTGTCTGTTCTATCTCGAATTGAGATATTTTCCTTTGTTGATAACAGCTATACTATGTTTTATGAGATTGATTGCTGAGCTGCTAAAATATGTGTAGGTATGATCTACAAGTAGCTGTTAGAGATCTGAGTATTTGAGTAGGTAAATTTAAATGTTGTTGTATTCATTTAAACGTTAACGCACCCACGGCCCACGATACTGAAGAAATTCCTAATGTGTGGCAAGTTTTATAAAAAAATAAGTTAATGAATTTTTACGTGTCGATAACTGTTAGTACCAATTTTATTTTCAGAACTGTTACTGAAATCGCACTGCACAGACAATATCCTTTCACTAATCGAATCTTTAACGACTCTTTAATTCTAGATGCTATGTATCAAGAACACAACGTTCGGATCGGTATGGAAAGTTGAATATCGGAGGTTTCGTTTATTATTGGTAAAAATTATGTTTCTAAAAGTACTTACATTTTGATTATTTTAAATTTATAAATAGATATATCTAATTTTTCGCCACTTTCATGACGAGCTGTTTGCAGATCTTTTTTATATGAACGTCAGCTCTGCAAAAGTCGCCATATAAAATGGGTGCCGGGAGATGGACGGCGCCGCCGCCGCCGCCGAGGCCGGTCCAGAAAAAAGTGGCGAGACGACTTACACCGTATTCCACGAGCCTGGTTGGAAGCGGCTCGGGAAAATAGTTCAAAGGAGGAATTGGAGGGCCTTGGTCCAGCAGTGGGATAGAACAGGCTAAGGGGAAAAAATTGAACCTTGCGCTACACAAGGAGATTCTCTTGTAACATAATTATGTAGATGCGTTAAGAAACATTGAAATTCATATACACAAACAGCATATTATGTATTTTCTTACGGTCAGTTCACACCGAGACGCGACGCGGCGCGACGTGACGCAACGATACTTCAAATATGTATCTTTTCGTGTAGTACATAAAGTTAGATTTTGAGTCGCTATTGCAATGCAGCGCGGGCGCCGCGCTGCGCCGCGCTTGGTTGTGACAAGTGTATCTTTTCGTGTAGGAAATAGAGTTAGATTTTGAATAGCTCTATTGAAGCCTCAGAAGGTCTGAGCTGACCCTTAAGTAAGTGTAATTTACCTAAATTCTTTTTGTTGCAAAAAAGATTCCTAATGGACAGTATGAACAGACAATTTATCTTTATAGTCAATCATTACTTCAAGTTACCGAAAGAGCCGGTTTGTTCCAAACACTAACATTACCGATAACTTAAATTGTTCAAGTAAAACCAAGGGTGACATAAAATCACTTTGACATTTGCAATAATCAAAAGCTTTGAGTTAACGAGGCTGTTCACACGGTTCTACGAGAAACCGGTTCTAGTTGTTAAGGTATTCATGATTTTAAGCCCTTTTGTAAGATTAGGGGTGATACTTTTGTAACTTCAGCTCAGACTGTTCGATAACTGCCATTTTGTAAGGATTTTTTGCATTTTTTTTGTGGTCTGTCAGTTTCTCATAGTATTAAGGGCCAACAGGTTACAATTATCTTTGTTCTTGAATCTATGTCAGTTATAATTCGATAAACCAGATTTAAATCTGATTGTCAAATGATACCTACAGAATTAAATGATATTTTGAATGATAATTACAAAAGGTCTAAATATTCATATTTATGTATTAAAAGAAACTAAAAGTATATAAAATCACACGCTGCACCTCACTAGTTAAGTTACATATGCTCATCTAATTTTCCTGAGTTAGGTGAACTCGTTAAAACTACTTACAATATTGGTACCAATGTTTTGTCCGTTACCGGAATAACTGCCTGTTTGTTCCGTTCGTGAATTGAACTTACGACACGATCGCTCATTTACTGTGTCAATGGTGGCTTTCGCCTTTTCCAACTATCATAGACACAACTAATTAGGGCCAAACTTACCGGAAAAGAAACCAATTAAAATAATCTAAAAAACAGTTACACAACGAAACAGCAACGAAGACTAAATAAACTAAAATCTAGGTGACACCTCACAGGTCGTAGGTGACCTAAAAGGGAACTGCCCTGACCTACATGAACAATAAGCAGATCTCCACGTGCCAATCATGTAAATCAGGTCAAATTATGCTTTTCAGGGAATCTGTGCCGTGCTGAGGCTAGGTCGAGGCAGGTGGAATCAGGACGCGAGGACCTCGATGTTATTAGGTCATTGTGGAGGTGACAGCCTTCATCAGGTCAATTGGATGGACGTAAGATGGTGGCCTTCTCTGGAGAGATTATGGTTGAGATTTTTGGGAACGCCAAATATGTCGTGTAAATGAAATAATATGATAGTATCATTTAACTTCGTCCTATTATTTTTTTTGTAACTATTTCTATTTCAATTATAACTTGATTCATTATGACTTATGAGTGGTTTTAAGTACGTAACGTCATGCTTCTCCGATGGGTTAAGCTGGATGGGTAAGTAACTAAGGTAAAATTCGTCAATTATACCTACGTTCCATGAAATAAATGGGCGGTGATTCTTTTCACCACTAAGATGCAATATTTTTATTTATTTTTTTGGAAAAATTGATTATTTGAAAGGATATTAATTAAATTTTAATCACAAATGTTTATTGTTTAGTACAAACAAAGGTTAATATTATTAACGGTTCATTACCATTCCAATAACGTCCAAAGAAGTAAAAATAGTTTACTTTCCTCATTAAAGAAGTTTTTAACAAAGACACGCAATAAAAAAATAACTTTTTTCTCTCTATTTATTTTAAGTAACACACATGTCCCGTAAAATATATCCGAAGCTATTCAGTATTTTTATAGCTGGCAATACCCATGTGCATGAGTGTGAATAACCCAGACTTCACTAGATTTGCAGGAAAAACTATGAAATATCGTTCAATACGTTCATGATGAGTTAATAATTATAATTATCATGAGTTATTATGACAGCTCATTTTACATTTAGAACAAAACGTACGGTACGGTAACGGAAGCAATCTACAAATTTCATTTTTTCATAGACTATTTTGATTTATATTATACTATAGACCAGGAAGTGTGCTGATAGGTATCGAAAACTAATATTAGTTAATATTTTGAAAGTGAAACAGTTTTTTTAAAGTTAACGGAAATACTTAGGTAATATGAAAATGTTTAAGTGATGACTATTTTTCGTACACAATAGTTTAAAAACTACCAGTTTACCTACTTTTAAAAATAGCTACTTTTAATAATATTTTATTTTTCAATAGTTATTGAACAGTGTTAATTAATTGTTATAAAAAACCCGACTGCGTAAAAACTAATTTAGAAAAATACGTGATAAAGTTAACTTAAATAAAAACTAAAAAGAAAGAAACAAGCCCAACAGAACAGCAGGAAGAAGCAGAACAGAACGACTCACAGTCGGGGCCCCTTGGGAAGATTTGATTGGTAAAATTTGAATGGGCCCCGACTGTGAGTCGTTCTGTTCTGCTTCTTCCTGCTGTTCTGTTGGGCTTGTTTCTTTCTTTTTAGTTTTTATTTAAGTTAACTTTATCACGTATTTTTCTAAATTAGTTTTTACGCAGTCGGGTTTTTTGTTTTTCTTTAAATTATTTTTTTTTATTTTACACTTTTTAGTTACGATTCATTGTTCACTGTTTTTTTTTTTTGTATATCGTTTATACTTGAAATAAAAACTTATATCAATAAGTAAGAAAATTAGCGAGAATGATTGTTCTGTTAAACAACTTTAAATCGTTATATATCCTAAACTATTACTTGAAATGAAAAATGATAAAAGGAACCTAAAGATGATTTTAAAATACCTATTCAACGACACCCCACTTGACATAGTTCATCGACTTTTATTTTTTTCATTTTGACAATATGGCGTCTGGTTGTCGCTGTGGTGAATTTTGATTACTGTCATGTCTTTAGTGACACTCGCAAGGTTAAGACGAATCGATTGACGTAAGAATTATCAAAATCGGCCTACGCGTTTGGTCTCTAGAACGCCACATAGAAACAAACATACATACATACATACATAGACTGATAAACACATTACCCTCCTTTGCGTCGCGCAGTCGGGTAAAAATAAAAAAATAAAACACGTAATGTAGAAGAATAAGTATAAACAAAGATAAGAACACACACACATCAGTTAAAATAATTTTCACAATTATACATTAATACGAAAATTGGTGAAAATTCAGTGTTTTTAACCACGATAATGTATGTTATTACTTATTAGTATCCTTCGATCAATAATAGTACTATTATTGATCGAAGTTAGTATTAATAAAAATCAGTTAAGACTAGGGTTTTCAACTATCTGATTTCAGTAATAACAAAAAAATAATAACGGATTTTTATCAAGATTAAGAAAAATAAGAACTGTCATTCGGTTAATAAAACCGAAGTTAGTTATTCGATAATTATTAATTACTAAAGTTGAATCTTCGATATTTATATAATGAACTTGTGACGACAATTACACAACAGTAGTCAAATCATTCGAACACAACATTATGTACCTATACCTACTTTGCGGGGATTTACATGAAAACGAAAATTATCTTCTATTAGCTGATTCATGTAAATGAAACCTTATGATACAGTTATAAGGTTTGATTTGAATAAAAATTTAGGTACACGTAAGTTGAAGGGCAATTGTCATTTTGTTAATAAAACATATTCTTATTGGAACTGTAGTTTTTTGCTACGAAATTCTTTTAGCAAACATAGGTCTGACAGAAGTTTAGAAGACGTTTGATATAAGTTTGCATTTAAATATATATTAACAGATAAATGTCGAATAAATAGCCAGATAAACATTTTAAATTAGAGAATCTTTCTTGTAATTAAATCAGCATAACCCTTCTTGTAAAAAAAAAAGAATGTAGCACATACCGAAGAGTACATGTAGTCTCCAGTTATTGGCAGTTATATTCAATTAACTGAAAAACCCTGATGGAAACCCCAATAACATTATGGCCGGCCTGCGAATCGAACTCAAGACTGCGACCACATGAACATTTTTATCGGTGTTAAAATCATCAGATGAATCTACCCACCGTTTGTGGAGCGGAAGAGACTCATACTCATACTGACTAAATATTGACTCTGTTCCTTCGGCTGCCTTTTGCGTTCCAGGGCAACGGAGCCCTTTTAAGGTCATTAAGGCTCAAATAAAGAAATACATATTAAGTAGTGAGTTTGCAGAATAATCTGATAAAAAATTAAACAAGTCAAACTGCAAGTAAGTTTCACGTCAAGTGAAGTCATTAATAAAAGTCATCGTTTTCGTAAAAAGCCAGTGACCTGCGCGTGAGTCGACGCATAAACTTGTTTATGTAACGAGAGTAACGAGAAAGGTACATAAATTGCCATGTTGATGACGTGAAAATAAAATCTTGTACCGTGCACTCATTTCAGAGAGACTTATTGGTGACATTATCATTTTCAGATCTTCAGATAAAGTATGTGGTCGCGGTAGTCTGTAAAGGGCATCTTTAAGGACAGAGCAGTTTTTAGTCAGCCAAGCCTTACCTACAGTCCGTTCCGTTCCATCCTGAGCGGGAGGACTCATTTGATAGTTTTTCACGTTAAAAAAGATCTACATAACTATCTTCTTAGGTAAGTATTATACAACGTGTATTAATTGTAGCAAATTATTATGTGTGATTCAGTTTATCTTACTGAACAACTTTCTTCATTAGGTACAACAACATCATAATCGCAAAAAAATATCGGCTGTCCCATACAAAACTTCTACCTATACAGCTGATTTTTTTGTAGTACTGATAATAATAGGTATATTATAATAATATATAGAACTTGTGAAAATCAATACAAAAGTTACACATACAAATGAATAGTTAATTGCTATCTACAAACATTACAATCAGCAACTTTTTCATTTTTAGTTATTACAAAACAATGTAAAAGTAATTACACAATTAAAACAATTACGAATAACTACCTCAATAATACAACACTAAAACATCAACAATTAATACATAAAAATGGATAATTTGTAGAAAAAACATTTCGAATTCGGAATCGACAGACATTTTATCACTCAACTTTCCCTCACGCTATAAAAGTGACACGCAAGGTGACGTCACTCCGACCTGCGCGTACGCACATCTGTTCAATATCATCAACATTCCAGCTAATCGTGGTTAAATACGCGCCAATCGAGTGAATTAGACATGTTTTAGTCTATACCCAGCGTATTGACCGCAAAGTATACAGGGTGGGCTTCCACTTTACGAAAGGCGTAAAATATCGGATTTAGTGTTTCTTTTTAAAATTGCTAATGGGACAACTGGTGTTATTGAGTTGTTGCATAAAATCGGGCTACGAGTGCCGTCTGCGTTTTTACGTAGACCTCATTTATTATACACCCCAGTGGTAGTCACTACGTACAGACGGAACTCGTTCATGATGAGAGCGAGTCGTATATACAATGCAATCTGCCACGAAGCTGATATCGACATTTTCAACACAAGTGTTGCTAATTTGAAGAAGATCTTAACTAATAGCTTCTTCGATCGTGAATAGTTATTTTTTTTTTCCTGTGATGTATAATACTCGTTACCGATTTTTCTGATCACATGTGGAAACTTGTAATTGGCCATATTTTGTCTAAATTGTTATTTACTGTGCCTGTTTAGCTGTAAGTTTCCCTAAAATAAATAAAATAAAATAAAAATAAAATAAACGAAGGATATACCTACTCGTAGTTTATGGCACTATTTTTTTTTACTCTGGCCTCGTACTAAAAATTGCTCCTCTGTCGCAGGTGTCATAATAAAAGTTACAAACAAAAACAGCCAAACCCAAACAACTAGTCTTGTAAGTCATACAAATATTTGTTCCGTACGGGAATCGAACATGAAAATTGGCAGATTTGGCTTCTCCCCATGACTTCCAGTTTAATATCCAAGGCATAGGGGAAATGATGTGAAATCACAGGCAAACTTAAAACAATACTAACGTAGCACAACGCCACGTAGTGCAAGCGCCAACAGGACGCCATTTGTTAATGGCCGCTTGCAAATGACTACCTGATGGCGCTTGCACTACGTTAGTATTGTGTTAAATATGCCGAAAGAGTGTATGTCCCCATTATACCTCGCGATTATTATCGTCCCCGTCTTATACAACCCCTATAATAATAATTACCACTGACCAGTAGTTTTCTCCAGCAATAATTTAAAAAAAATCTGGTCCGCCACACATTCAGAACTGAACTAAAGAGTAGGAAATAGCAGCTTAGAGAGTATGGTTTCTCAAATAGCTAAATCTTTTTTTTTACGTTGTCCCACACTAGCAATTTCTCCTGTATCGTGGGTGCGTTTACAAACATATAAACTCACATACACAAACACCCAGACCCGGAACAACTACTTGTAGATCATACAAATATTTGTTCCGTGCGGGAATCGAACCAGCGACACACAGCGCAGATGTCCAATCGCTCAGTCACTGTGCTAATCGTGCCGTCAAATAATAAAATAAAAATCAATAATAAACTAAAATCTTATAGTATCTATTTCCCTTGTTTTACCAATCACCCTATATACTGCGCTTAGTAACCGCAAGGTATATGCGCCACATGTGCCCACTTTTGACAGTTTAAAAATAACCAGACGGTTAGGTTACGCACTATCCGCTGTAGGTACAATCTGTCATGTAAGTACCTATGGCTGGAGCACTTCCTACTAAAATAGATATTAATGACTGTTTAACAAGCGCATAGGTCGGAGATAATTTTAGTATTACAATAATAGATGTTAGTTACTATGTTCAAACCACTGTTACTTACGGATAAAGTAACTATTTTGCTACCGGTTTTCACTACAAGACAAGTTCATTTTTAATAAAAAAAAATAAGTTATATTTCAGCGAGTTATAGGTATTGTATACAATTAGTCAATTTATCAAACATCATTAATAAAAACTCGATGAAAAGCAACTAAATCATTTGGAAAAAATAAATAGAAGAATGTTGAAAAAGAAAACAAATATATAGGAAAACGCTTCACTTTGTTCATTGATGAATTCTCCACGCGCACTTCACGATTCTTCGAAGCCAGGAAGTCAGGATTACTCTGCTTTATAAACTTTCCTCTTCTTCTCCATCTGCACCCGCCGACCGAAGAGTGGGAGAACTAGGGAACAACTGAGATACCACCAGCTGTGTTCACTCCGCACTAATTCCCGAGAGAGCACAGCGTGGCACCCGGTCGTTCGATAGCCCGCTGCTCAACATTTTCTGTATCTTCTTATTTCATTTCCATACTATTTTTCTTCACTTCCAATCTTCTCTTCATTCCAAAGCAGTTCAAAATTTTATTTAATGAAAATGTGTAACAGCGCCATCTATGTTAACACGTGGGAAACAAGTATCGTCAAGTAAATCAACTGATAGGTCGGTGTGCACCATTCCTTAGGGCGGAACTTGCGTTAGTTCCGCGTGTTAAACCTAGATGGCACTGATACTGTTTACAATAAGTTCTTTAAATGAAATGACATAACTGAAGTTTTCAATAAAGTCAATAGTCACTAAAAATAGCAATATATAGTGATTATTGAAGTGTTCAAAGATGGTTATGATTTTGATTTGAGGCCGGAATTCATTACGGATATAAAAGAATTAGTTCTCGGGATAATTTACAGTTCGGGTTGTACAGCGCAAATTGCCTGAAAATGTAGGATATATACTACTCAAAACAAAATAAGGGCCACCTGGTTTTTTTCGATTTATTAAATAATGTTTAAATATTACCAGTCACAATGACTGAATCTGATTAATATTAATGGTTTTAGATGGAAATACACAAAAATTCAATATGTATTCCAATAAATCGTTAAAATAAAACAAATTGAATGAAAAGTGAGGAATTGCAGGAATGTATCAAGTTACATAAAACATAAAAAAATCGAAAAAATAACGTCTTTAATGTTCCAAACTGTTCTTTTAAGCTTCTCTTTTAACTCTGTTCTCTCTGTTCTGCTCATTTTATGGGAGGTGGAATGGTCTGGATTAAATACCGAACATTTTCTTTTGGGATACTCTACCAGCAAGTTTTCAGACAATTTATGAGATCCAGCTAGGTGTTAATGGGAATTTTACTTTCTTTTTCACTCTTCTTTCACTCATCTCTTAAATGATGAATAGAACTCAGGTAAAAATCCTAAGTGTCCACTGTAACATCGTAATTCGATCGTAAGGGAATGTGTGCACTGTTAGTCGCGTCGTGTTCGCTCGAGCATTATCCTGCTCAAGAAGAACTCAGGTATTTCTTGCTGTGCGAATGGGATAATGTGGAGTTGCACCACATTCTCTACGCAATTTTGAAGAGTTACAGCACCCTCGTTAAGAAGTGCGAGCTCAGTTTTGCGTGATAGAGATAACCGCCCCAGAGCATAACTCAGAACTCGCCAGAAGAGTCTGTTTTAAGAGTGCAAGGATCTGAAACCTGTTGTTTAGATCTTCTCTACACTCTTATGAATCAGTTTTTATTGAAAAAAAATAACCTACCAGTCATCAATAAAAAGCAATGAAGCCCAGTCAAAACAGTTCAATAAATTTTCTCCTTCGCAAATGTTTCACGATTTGCACCATACGCTGCAGTTAACTGGGGGCGAACCAAGCATCTTCTTGAGTATTGTTAGTCTTTATGGAGTCGATTCGGAATAGTGTATTCAATTATAGGGGTGCCCGTAGCTCGACGCAATGGAGTTTGTACGGTCCACGCAGTAGATTTTCGCTCTATTTGCGCGGTTAAACAAACTTAATGGTCTTCTTGGGCTTTACTTACTTACTTTCTTCCTTAATCACGGCGTCTGGTGATATTATCCGTCTTTTAAGACCTGTTTTAAGCATTTTGAACCACTCGTTGGGAATATTCCACCATTAAACCTTTCTCTTCTGGCTACGGATCCCCTGGATTAAGGTGACACACCAAGTGGCTGCTTTTGCATCCATATGTCTCCGAATACATGACATTATGAGATTGAAAGATCATTATAGCCTGCTTGCTGTATGAGTCAAAGAAAACTCCGTTAGAAGTTTGAAAATTAAAAAAAACACCATACCGTAAGTTCTAAGTAATCTCAAATATCTAACTAAAAAAAAGTAATTAATTTCCAATTATGCAGTAGAAACAATATTAATACTTGAAAGAAACCATAACAAGATATTTAGTATTTATTATGTATCCAGAATAAGAGCAATACTTGTTTAAAATGCAACTTAAAAAGTGGCCCTTATTTTGTTTTGACGAGTATATTATAAAAAACGTTTTACCATAGTTTTTCAGTGTGCAGTTATTTAGTCGTAATATTAAATTAACAGTTTAGGATAAAACTATATCTTCAAAGAAAATTAATGAATTTTCCTTGTAATACAAAAAATAAAGAAAATCTGTGTACTGTAATTTAATGAAGATGTTTAAAATAAGTAAGTTTATCAGTTTGTGTTTATGAACTTTTGTTTTGTGCATTTAATATTTATAATCAGTTGATTAACAAATAATTCCTACTTAAATCTACTAACAACATTGACACAATCCTAACACAAAAGATGGCTTGATCTAGCCCTTGAAAATTCAAAATGGTCTCACTCACAGAACATCGTATTTCGAAAGGGTAAGTTGAATATGAGTAATAATTTGAAGAGAGGGGTCTCACCGACCCTCGTCTCCTCTCTTGCCCTCCACGTGCCAACCTTGACCTTGAGACGCACACACACAACTGCACTTGTTGCACAAATACAAATAAAGGAGGTTCGTGTTTGGTTGGAAGGCATCTCTCGCGAAAACTTCGAACTTAACTGATTTTACCTGTTGGAAAATTGCTGAGTCAGATGGAATGTAACAAGACATGACATAGGTATTAAATTTTTTCCTTGTCCATAAAGGATACTTTTAGTTGTCAGACTATCTTTAGCACGTTGTTTTAGTACATAGTTCTATTTACTTATCAATCATATTTTTTCAGTAAGGGTGTATACAGGTATCTGCGTATTTCAGGTATTTGCTTGTTTTTTCACTAGCTTAACTATTATAATCGTTGATTGACGCTCTTTAAAACCCCTTTTAATGCCTCTCAGAGGTTAACCTTGGGAAGGGTGTGTGCTGCTTAACGTGTGGTGTGCTTTGTATGAACGCAAGCTTGTAAAGGCATTTGCCTTGCGAATGCTAATTATTCATCCCGGGAGAATTCGCATTAAGTTTTATTTTTTGTCAGCATGTATTAGGTCAATACACGTAAAATGAAACGCTTCTCTTAAATCACTCTAGGACCGAATTTATTTTTGCAGCAATATTATTATTGGACTAGATTGACAAAGAAATATTTTGAGTTCTTCTAACTGTGCAGACCCTGTAACATCTACTTCTAAAATATTGGCCAAACGTATCTGAATTTACGTAATGTTTTCTAAACTTATCTTTGTTTGATCAATATTCTGTAAATGTATCTAATTTTACCCCGAACAGTAAATTAGCGGAATGTATATAAAATATCTTCAAGTTACTTGTGGTATATAAACCACATAGACATAATATTACGGCAATGAGAACACTAAATAGGTATATGTACACATATTTTTTGTATTCGATTGTTTTTTGTGATCATATCAAGTTTTGTCATCCGGTTTGGACGTTATGTACTCGAATAGACCTGTATTGTATTTGTTTAGGTATTTTGGCAAACTGGTAGTGATTCATACATGTATCTTATCTAAATTCTTAAATTAATACAACCTTAATGCCCCTTTTCACACTAGACGACTTGATTACTGCTAAACTGAATATAGATGCTAGGTGGAATTTAAGCTCTAGCTACGTAGCATAGAGATGAAATTTCAACATTGCAATTTAAGCCATAAAATGTGTCTCATCTGGCCCCTATTAATTAGAGGTTAATCATAATGGTGTTTGGTTTATGTATTTACTGAGATAATGTGTGTTTGGTTCGCAATACGAACGGAAGTCGATTTTAGTAATGACTACTAAATAAATAATTTAGTAATAATTATTTTTAAACTGCCTTTCTTATGTATCGTATTTTTAATATTATTTTTGTACCAGAATAATAAACCTAAAAGATAAAATCCATAAATAAATTATATGACTCATGATAAGGTCATTTACACAATGACATTGGATATTTGAATTTAGAGCAAATCAGTATGATGATGCTTAATATGGATTATTAAATAAAATAATTTAAATCCGTTTTTAAATAAAAAAAAACACTGCTTTATACAAAATAATACTAAGACGCTCATACTAAGTATCCTTTGTTAAACTTTTATTACTCCTATATAAACGAAAATATATTTTTTGTCATCTATGTCCTACGGTCCTACCTAAGCTATTGATTGGATCGTTATGCAATTTTGGTGGATTCTCTGTGTATCCACGAAGATTCCTGGCCCAAAAATATTTTTTTATACTTTGCTTTTTTGCATTATTACTTTATAGTCTTGAAGTTCCCAGACTTCGCAGTCAACGTGGTGGCACATGACTGACGATATATTTCGCGCATGCGCCGTTTATATTATCACTTATAACAAGTACTTACAATGTAGCATAATATGTATATTAAACTATATCTCACCTACACGTGTGGGTGTAAATATTATCATTATCATAACGCGATAAGGCGATGGTTTAACTCTTGAATGGATTCATAAATAAGCGTTTTTAAAAATGCATAATTTTCTTATATGTATACCATGCTGCAAATGAAGCTCGCTGTAAGGTTCATTTTTGTTTGTAAATATTACAAGTATACAGGGTGGTCCAGGCTCCAGGCCAAATGGATAAAAAAAAAATTTTAGGTAGTCCGTTTAGGGACATATTTGACCCGCCAGGAAAATTAAAAAAAAAAAGTTTTTTCTTTTTCTTTAATTTTTAATTAGAGTTTACGATAAATCTGTCGATTTCAAGGAAAGTAATTATTCTTGCATTGATATGAAATTAAATGCACTTCAAATTTGCAGATCAGTCTGATTTTTTTTCTTTCTGAGAGAGTGCAATGTCTAAGTAAGCACCTAATATAAAAATATATTTTTTCATTTTAAAAGTAAATAAAAATTACAAAAAAAAACATATCTTGTAAGCGGGTGACAAGCGATTTTTTTCCTGGCGGGTACAAATAGGTCCCTAAACGGACTACCTAAAAAAATTTATCCATTTGGCCGGGACCACCCTGTATACAAAGGTATATCAGTTGTATTGTGTTTTTTTTTGCGACAGTTTCACCTTTGACCTTTATCTTGTTTAATGCCAGGATGTGGTCGATGGTGAACCACGCTTGCCTAGAAGTATCCTTTTCAATCTTGATTTGAAGACCCTAAGGCAGTTAAAGTAAGGAAATACAACCATGGCAGGGAATTCCACTCCCTAGCTCTGTCCAAAATACAAAAAAATAGTAAAACGATTTGTATGTAAGGATGACAAAAAATTACGAAGAAAAGTTATTATAAATATGAAATTCCAGGATTTTAGGTACTGTGTGTGCGTGATATTTAAAACGTAGATACTTATATAAAAAAAGCCTAGCCAAGCCAACTATATTGGGGTCGGCTTTCATTTGAGCCAGATGCCGCTGAATACATAGTTTAAAAAACGTAGATAAATTTTAATAGTTAAAATCTATGTAAAACAACAGAGGAAAACGTTGTATTTTTCATTTTAAACAAGAGTATATCATGTAGGGCATGTGTAGCCTAAACGTATCTAATTCGAAGGGGTGGTATTTTTAGCCCTTCGGTTCCCGGCTTGTTAATTAAATGGAGGGGTTGTGAATCGGAAACTTTTGTTTGTCTCCACTGACCGGATGGATAGATAACAATGCAGTATATAATTATGTGCTTTACAAAAAAAGCCAAAATGTATATTTTCGCAATTATTCTTTTGGTAGAATCTCCCTACCTGAGTGGAGCGAATGAAACTGTCAGATTTTGATTGACTAAAACTTACCCTGTTTCTCCGTTTGCCATTATGTACTAAAAATCGATCTCATTCTTTCGGTTACCCTTTGCGTTCCAGGGCCACGGTGCTCTTTTAAGATAGTCCCGCGACGTTTGGGACTTGTTAGTAGGTTTGATTTACCTTAGTAATTACTCAATACTCAATTTCTTTATTGCGTTACAAAATGTACATTTGTAAGTTTACATTAGCTGGTTGCAATAACGACACAATTTTGGACCCTGTCGGGCACAGCATAGAATAATCAAGGGAGAGAGGTGGAAGAGCACTGAGTGTTTACTTGTATTACTAAAAAAAATCAAAACATTTTCCACATTACGTTATTATTTCTAATAATCATTTAGGTAAATCTTCTGGGTATTTATATATTATAATATAAGTTGCTATATTTTATACATTATCTGTTTGACTGTTAATTTCGAAATCTCAATACTCAATTATTAATTGCATTCTATTATGTTACAAGGATGGTAAAAAACAAGTTAATCTTAAGGCTTCAATAAAACCTATACTTACATATACACATCAAAAATAGTTTGGGATCACTAGCATAAGCAGATATTTTTTAAAATTGTCCTTATTAAGAAAAAAATCTTTATTGTGTGTTTTTTTGTTTTTTTTCCAATGTTACATTATTATTTATTATAATCTTTAAAAAGATTTCGATTTTTCAAAGTGATCGCACACTTTTATTGATGTTTGTATGTACGTTTCTAAATGTATTCTTATAATACATTTTTCAATATCACCTGTGCCTCTGGTACTGACAGGTGAAATACAGGTTATCAAGAACATGCACAAAAAATAAAGATAAAGTATACGTCGTGCAAATAAAAATAAACATTGTGATACTTTTTGTTTATATCTCGATGAATTTTTATCGATTTAACTGATCATTATTATGCACAAAATTATCACTGTTTTTATGTTAGTGAGAGTGACGTTTACTGGGAAACATAATTATATTGAATAATACCCAATGTCCATTATTATCTATCAAATAATGTACCTATTAGTATATTGTTTATTTTAATTTTTATTTTTGTATTGTATTTTATATGGGCCACTGATGCCTGAAATAAATGGAATAATAAAAATAATAATAATAAAGTGTACAATTTATTAAATTTTCGTGTAAGGGACGAGGGCGACGGGAGCAGCAGAGGGTTGCTATCTATAAAATATGCGACCCTCTGGTATCAGATTTAACTAGGCCGCTTCTGGAAACTCCACAGGCTTCTGACATGACTATAAGCTTATTATTGATTGTACATAGGTACATACAGGGGTTTTCTTTTAAATTGGCCAAAAGGGAGAAATCCTTATCCATAAGAGATACGGGAAAACTTTCTTAGGAACCTTTAGCTCTTTTTTGATGTTGACGTTTTTATTTTTTTGGTCAAGTGTGAGTTGTCCACAAAAATGAGTGAAATTGACAGTGGAAGTTAGTCAAAAATACGGTAATGTTTATTTTTACAGCATAAAGACGTATTAGTAGTACTCAGTATTTCATTAGATTTGACCCTCTTCTGTTGCCCTGAAATTTTCCTTCCCTGACATGATCCTTACATGACAGTAAATTAAAAAAAACATCATAAATAAAATTGGTAACTTTTTCGTTCATACAATTTGTATGAAAAAATATTTTGTTTTTGACCAACTTCCGCCGTCCCGTTTTTTTTCTTCCGATACAATGGAATGATCCTTACATAAAACAGAGTCAATAGGCATTAAAAAAATTTTGGCCAATTTCACTCATTTTTGTGGACAACTTGACCAAAAAATGTCAACATCAAAAAAGAGCCTGCTAAAGGTTCCTAAGAAAGTTTTTCCGTATCCCTTATGGATAAGGATTTCTTCCTTTTGGCCAATTTAAAAGAAACACCCTGTCTGTATATAAACCGTATATAACCCAAGGTTTCGTCACGATGTTTTCTTTCACCGATGTCAGTGATGTTCAAAATGAACATACAAAGTGCGTTTTCATTAGAAGAAAAAAATGTACTTCTTTAAATGTTTTTCAACTAGGTTATCATAAATTAAACCGCAATCATCCTATGTTGCGCCACAATATCCTATTCTTACTCACAATATGGCTACCGATTGTCTATAAAGTGTTCTTTATACAATATGTAAATAAGATCCCCTTTGATCTAGCTACATACCAACATGTATATAAGTAAGTATATACATATATCGTAGATAAGTGTGATATATCGCACGATACACTGAGTCACTGTTCACATTGCATCTAATCTGTAAGTGTTGTATAATGAACAGGTTTAAATACTGTACTATTATAATATAATATAATGGAAATACTTTATGCAGATATCGTTTTTTTTATTATACCTTTATAATTTTTTCACTTCATCATCATATCAGCCATAAGACGTTTACGGCTGAACATAGCCCCCTATAGACTTTCACTAGGACCGGTTGCAAGTGGCTTGCATCAGTTTTTTCACTTATATGTCACATTTTTTAATTAAAAAAAAAGATCTAAGTATGTAAACAATTATTTTTATTTTATTCTTATGCTGTCGATACTTTTTTTTTGCGTGGTGAATTTCTCCCACCTAGGGCAGGGCGGGAGGGACTGTCAGACTCGTACTTACTAAAATCCACGGTGTCCTTCAATAGCCCTTTATGTTCCGGGGTGACGGTAATGAGATAAGTACCGCGACCACGGCAGGCAATGCTGGCGATGCTGTGATATTATTTATTGTTAATTACTACTAAAAACTAAAAAGGATGATCGATATTTCGTAAAACCTGTTCTGCTTTATCAGTAGTAACTTAAAACTTTTGTATAAGGTTCATATTTGGTTTGCGCTAATATGACCATATTTCAGAATTTCGCAATAAACTCAAGTGGTTACCTATCCGCCTTCGCCGGAATACGCACGTTTTAACACTACTTTACAGTATTCTTTATAATCCCTTAACTCCCTTTTATCTCAAAGAGCGTTTTATATTTTGCACACTCTAGGACTTTGAGATCATCAGAAAATTTGATGCTAATGATGCCTGCGCGCACTCCACAAAGTTTTATGACGACTCCTTCTTCACGGTCCAGGCTGTCCGTTTGTGGAACGCATTGCCATTATCAGTCAGACAAGCACAGTCGCTGATTTCTTTTAAAAAATCAGTTATAAATCATTTCCTTTCGCTTTAATGTATAATTTGTTTATGTATTTATATATTGTATGTATTTATAAATGTATTTTATATTCTTATGTCGATTGTATGAATGTAATTTGTTCTTTTGGCGCATTATTTGTGCATGTATTTGCTGTGCACCACTAACTACCCTCTTTTTAATTTAAGTTATTTTAGTCCATTCAGTCAGAGGTTGTCTGGAAGATATCGCTATCAGCGATAAGACCGCCGTTGTACCCTTAATATTAACAATACTGTAAAACGCTGTTTGTAATTTTGGTGTACAATAAAGTATAATCTATCTATCTATCTATCTAGTATTTTGATGATTCCATAATTTAAAGGTAACATGCATACGGCCCGCGATGATGAAAATTGGTAACCGTCGCCTGCAACACCCGAGGTAGGTATCGCTTCAACGCTTTGAGGTTGTGAAAAATCGTATTCCATTGTCAGCACGATATGGTTCTAGGTAAGTACTTACATTTTGTGGAATAGTTATTTCACTTTAGCTTCCTAATAGTAATTCATTATGTCCGAGGGATACAAGAATATAATAAATTATTTAATTAAAATAATCTCACCTGAAGTCTTTAGCTCGCCAGTTCTTCAACAGTGGATTCAGCCCGCAGATCGCCAACGCCTTACTTCACCTGAAAATTAAAGAAAATGTCTTCAATTTTAATATAGGTAAACATCGTGTCTGGAAAACTCGTTTTTAGGGTTCCGTAGCCAAATGGCAAAAACGGAACCCTTATAGATTCGTCATGTCTGTCTGTCTGTCTGTCTGTCTGTCTGTCCGTGTATGTCACAGCCACTTTTTGTCGAAAGTATAAGAGCTATCCTGTTGAAACTTGGTAGAAAGATGTATTATGTGAACCGCATTAGGATTTTCACACAAAAATCAAAACAAAACAAATTTTGGGGGTGCCCCACATACTTAGAATTGAAACTCAAAAAAAAATTTTTCACCAAACCCCTACGTGTGGGGTATATATGAATAGGTCTTTAAAAATGATATTGAGGTTACTAACATCATTTTTTTCTAAACTGAACAGTTTGCGCGAGAGACACTTCCAAAGTGGTAAAAAGTGTGTCCCCCCCCCCGTAACTTCTAAAATAAGAGAATGATAAAACTAAAAAAAAATATATAATGTAGACCTCAACCAAAACTACCAACGAAAATTGGTTTGGATGAGATACAGTTAGCAGTTTTTGAGATATAGTACATTTTCAAAAACCGCAAATATAACTTTGCCATTCATACAAGTACTATGAAAAACAAAGTTATTTTTATTGTTTGTGTATATTACTTACTAATCTCAATATAATTATATCTCTAATCTATGCTTGCTGCTACGGAACCCTTCATGGGCGAGTCGAACTCGCACTTGGCAGGTTTTTTTTTGTTCGTGCAAAAATCATCAAGTGAGTCCACCCGCCTAGTGTGGAGCAAAAAGCTGTTAGACTCGTACTAACTAAAATCCACGGTGTTCCATCGATAACCCTTTATGTTTCATTGTCACGGTTACCTGTTAAAACAGTCCCGCGGTCCTCGAAGGTTTATCCTTAATCTGCCCAAGCAAAAGATACATATTAGGACACACATTTTAAGATACATATTAGGAGAGCAGTGGTGGCCCAGTGGTATCGGCCTCGACTTACGAGTTGTAGGTCGTGGGTTCGAACCCCGTCAGGCGCATTACTTTGTGTAATTTATTTCAACACCACTGCTCTCAAAACGGTGAAGGAAAACATCGTGAGGAAACCGGCATGTCCTAGAACCAAAAATTCGAAGACATGTGACATCTACCAACCCGCACTGGGCCCGCGTGGTGGATTATGGCCCACTCCCTGTCATAGAGAGGAGGCCTGTGTCCCAGCAGTGGGAACATTAAAGGCTGATGATGATGACACACATTTTGCTAATTATGTCCCTCCGTTTAAATAAGGAGAGTCTAGTGTCATCTACGGGCACATAATCTGGGTCTTACTGACTGATACTAAGAAATGTTCCTGTTGGAAGAACTTAATAACAAAGCCTGAACTAGGAAACAAAACTGGGACCACAAAATGCGCTTGCGACTTTAATACCTTCAAGACAGTCTTGATATTTCTGCCCAAAAAACATGGGTCCAGGACTTGATTCTGGATCCCCCCGTGTTGGAAATTTTCGTCGGATTTTTTCCTAATTTTCAGTTTTTTTTTACTTTACACTGTTCATAATCGTTATTCTTACCTAACCCAATGAGATTTTTAATAAAACTGGAAATGGTGTCTTCTTAGATGTTTATAATGAAATGTCATCGTATACCTAAATACTGTATCCAGTACCACAGTACCTGTAGTACTTTAAGCGCGGCTCACTATTAAAAAATAAACCGGCCAAGTGCGAGTTGGACTCGCCCATGAAGGGTTCCGTAGTAGCAAGCATAGATTAGGGATATAATAAAATTATATTGAGATTAGTAAGTAATATACATCAACAATAAAAATAACTTTGTTTTTCATAGTGTTTGTATGAATGGCAAAGTTATATTTGCGGTTTTTGAAAATGTACTATATCTCAAAAACTGCTAACTGTATCTCATCCAAACCAATTTTCGTTGGAAGTTTTTGTTGAGGTCTACATTATACATTTTTTTTAGTTTTATCATTCTCTTATTTTAGAAGTTACAGGGGGGGACACACATTTTACCACTTTGGAAGTGTCTCTCGCTCAAACTGTTCAGTTTAGAAAAAAACCGGCCAAGTGCGAGTTGGACTCGCGTGAAGAGGGTTCCGTACGATGTTACCTATCACGTTTTTTTTTAAATCTGACCCAAATTGGTACGCACAATATTGAGTGATTTACCATGTTATTTTAATATCATGGACTTCTTATAGGTTTTCCTATAATCTATAAGTAGAAAACTAAATTCTGTATCTTAAAAAAAAATTAGGTTCAGTAGTTTCGGAGATATGGGGGGGGGAAAGGTCAAATTTCGTCTATTTTCTTGAATAACTTGGAAACTATTTATTTTAAAATTACAAAAAAAATATATTTAAGATTGTCTCAACAAGACCTTTCATTTGATATGTCACGCGATGCAGTTTTCATTTTTTTTTAATTTTCCCCTTCCCCCCCAAAAATTACCTCCCATATACAGATATGGACTTCTTATAGGTTATCCTATAATCTATAAGTAGAAAACTAATTCCTGTATTTTTTTCAAACTTTTAGGTTCAGTAGTTTCGGAGATAAGGGGGGGAAAGGTCAAGCTTTGTCTATTTTTTATTGAATAACTTGGAAACCATTTATTTTAAAATTACAAAAAAAATACTTTTAAGTTTGTCTCAACAATACCTTTCATTTGATATGTCACACGATGCAGTTTTCAAATATTTTTTTTTAAATTTTCCCCTTCCCCCCCAAAAATTACCTCCCATATACAGATATGGACTTCTTATAGGTTATCCTATAATCTATAAGTAGAAAACTAATTTCTGTATTTTTTTCAAAATTTTAGGTTCAGTAGTTTCGGAGATAAGGGGGGGGGGAATGGTCAAATTTCGTCTATTTTCTTGAATAACTTGGAAACTATTTATTTTAAAATTACAATAAAAATATATTTAAGATGACGCGATGCAGTTTTCAAATATTTTTATTTTCATTTTCCCCTTCCCCCCCAAAAATTACCTCCCACATATAGATTTCATCTATTCACGTCACACCTCTGTGCTTGGGTCACAGGAATTGATATGTGTACCAAATTTCAACCCAATCGGTCTAGTAGATTCGAAGATAATTGACTGTAAGCGACAGACAGACGGACACACGAGTGATCCTATAAGGGTTCCGTTTTTGTATTCGGACGTACGGAACCCTAAAAATGATAGTAGTAACCTCAATATCATTTTTAAAGACCTATCCATAGATACCCCACACGTATGGGTTTGGTGAAAAAAAAAAATGAGTTTCAATTCTAAGTATGGGGGACACCCCCAAAATTTGTTTTGTTTTTATTTATGTGTGAAAATCCTAATGCGGTTCACATAATACATCTACCTACCAAGTTTGAACAGGATAGCTCTTAGGCCGGTTTTAGTGCTTGACCGACCGTCGGTGCGTACCATCGGTCCTGACGATACGCATAACCGATCGTCAGTTTGTAACGTTCAGTGCTGTCCTGACCAAGCAAACAGGCCGGACTGGTACAGTCACAAAAATGGACGCGTTTACAAATGTTTTAATTGCTGCTACCTATATTTTTTCGTTCACTCTGCGACTGTTCATCTAAATTCGGACACAAAGATGTACAAACTATTTGTATAACAATTGGCCTTTGTCCCACAGAAGTTCACGAAGTCGAACTTACCGAAATTCGACAATATATGCCATGTCTGATCATAATTAGGTACTTAAATCACTAAAAAGTAAAGATAAAATCAAACAATATTATTGAAGTTTTGAACTAGTAGGTTCGATTATTTTTACGATGATACACGCATCCGTACGGTCGGTCCACCGATCGGTGTAGCACTGAACGCGTTCATATGTTTCCATAGCGCGTCGGTCGACCGACGGCACGCATGCGGACGCGCTCGACCGACGGTCCTCGTACGCAGTGCGTAGCAATATACGCGTGCGTACGGTCGGTCGAGCACTGTGACGACTTGTGAATTTTCATACAAATGAGAAGCGCGACCGATGTACGCACTGACGGTCGGTCAAGCACTGAAACCGGCCTTATACTTTCGACAAAAAGTGGCTGTGACATACGGACGGACAGACAGACAGACATGACGAATCTATAAGGGTTCCGTTTTTGCCATTTGGCTACGGAACCCTAAAAAACAAACATTAAAAAAAAAACATAGTCCAGAATCATGTCCTGGACCCATGGTATCCGTTTGTGCGTCGATGTCTCTTACACCCTGTATAGTTTTAGATGTAACCTGTAACGGTTACAAAATAAAATTCAGTGTTTTTATTGCATCCTATATCAACGCTTTAGTGCACTACAGAGCCATATTTCTTATACTTTTTAATATTTGACAACTATTTGCGACGTTGCCAACTTTCAGAATACGCGCTCCTAATCAAAAAGTCATTTTCACGCCCTTATAATAAAAATTATGATAAAAAAGGTGTTATTAATTAATTATATTAAAGAGATACGTCGTTTATAGACGCTACGTAGCACGATTGGTCAAAATTGATAAGAGATGGCTAATATAGCTCCAATGTAACGTAATTAAAATGATAAAGGCGCTTTAATTAATCCATATTATGTCTATGGATGACATAGGTTAGCAAATGATGCAGTTTTATATTGTAACTGAAGGACAGTTTAGTAATAATCTCATACCTTGTAGATGAAGCGCCTTCGCCAGCATGTGATTCGAACATTATAATCCCACGGAAATGTCTTAAATACAACATCATTTTTTGTTTATGCGAAACCCAATACACCTGTCTAGTAATTTTGTGTAAAGAATCCATGTACAAAGTTTTAAAACCGTATCATAAAAGATCACAAAGTTATAAGCGTTCAAAAACATGGTGTAAAAATTATTGCAATCGAATCAGTTACTGATTCTGAACAAACTATGTTCAGGTTTCGCATATACTAAAAATAATGTTGTATATAATACGATAAAAATATCTTATGTTTTAATCCAGGTTATAAACTATCTGTGTACAAAGCATCAAAATCGGTTGAGTAGTTTTTGTGTAAAAGAGGTTAATAAACACATGCATTCTCAAATCCTCACAAAATGTCTCAGTTAAAATATTAGTAAGAAGTTAGATTATTTTTTCTATTAAAATGACATTTTATTTTGTTTTGGTCACAGTTTTGGTGGAAAATTTCCTTTGTTCGTCTTACCTATGTGCTAAGCTCCAAAATACGACGTCGGTCGGGGAGAAGCAATGAAAGAAAACGTAAAAAAAATATGTTAATGGGAAATTCCCTTTTTTCTCGAACACTTTGTGAGAATAATTATGAAGCTCGCGTATTGTAGCTGTAATAGTTGTGTAGGCACGAGATAGGCAGAGTTCAAATTCGATAGAGCAATGACGATACCCGGGAATTCCCATGGACATAATTTTATAGGTATGATGTCCTATCAAATATTATGAAGATAACTACTCGTAGCACTGTCATCAGAGTCATCAGCATACACCTTGAAAACAAACATGGCTGGCTCTCTAAATACATACATGATTACACCCAGACACGGAACAAATGATCGTGCTCATCACACAAACATTTGTCCTGGGTGGGACTCGAACCCGCGACCTTCGGCATAGCGGTCGGGGTCGCTACCCACTAGACCAACTGGGTTAGTTCAATTTAATACGCTCTTTGTTTTTTTTTATTCTCTTTGTATTGTACAACTTCCTTAAGCATGTAGTGTTTACCTCTAAGTGATTGTTGCACTAATGTAAAATAATTTATTTCATGATTACTTTTGTATTAACCAGTGTGAACAATTGTTGGTGAACCAATAAATAAATAAATAAATGGCTGCCATTCCTAGAACAACTGCCCTTTTCTACAAAATTGTCTATGCCTAATATACAGGTATGTTACATCCGTTTCCTGCTATGCTATTGTCTATACATAAATTCGAAACTCGAATGTGAATCTCTGACGGGCCTCAGTGATTATTTTTTTTTAAAAAAACAAGCGAGTTCCTCGAATTGGAATTTGTTATTTGAATCGAGATTCAAAACAAAA
This sequence comes from Agrotis exclamationis, assembly GCA_950005045.1. Classification (NCBI taxonomy): domain Eukaryota; kingdom Metazoa; phylum Arthropoda; class Insecta; order Lepidoptera; family Noctuidae; genus Agrotis; species Agrotis exclamationis. The sequence continues at coordinate 10,822,374 of OX465436.1, read as the reverse complement.
TACCTAGAACAGTGATATGGTTCCATTTATTTTCATCATCTGCTTATCCATTGACGCGTGCCTGTGTACGACCCTCATGGGTTTGTATACCGATAGTTGCTTGGATATCGAAGTCGTAAGGTACTCGTATCGGAGACTTGCGTCGACTTGTGTGCGAAGGGGCTAGCCTTTTCCCAACTATGTATGTTGAGGTCGGCTTTCAGTCGAACCGAATGCAGCTGAATATCAATATTCTCTGACTGGGTGTTTGTGTATGTGAGTTTAAATGTTTGTAAATAAACGCACCCATGATACAAGCGAAATTCTTATGTAGGGCCACACTAACGGAAAAGAGCGCTAATTTTCGCTTTAGTAGACTGAGGCCGAAATAAATAGTCGTGTACCTAAGCCAAAGCCAAGCCAAAGTCAGTGCTTGGCTATAGACATAGCCAAGCACTGACTTTAGCTTAGGTACGACTATTTATTCTAGTGTTCATATATGCCTCCATCATCGCGTTGTCGTCGTGGTTGTGTTGTTGGGGTAACATTTTTATTTAAAAGATATCATTGAAATTCCACAGTGCAGGACACAGAATAATAATAGGATCACGTAAAGAGGAGGAAAATCACTTTATGTCTCTTTAACTAATCACAAGTGCTCTGTGCAATAGGTTGATCATGTTCAGATTTTTGTCCATTGGAAAACCCACCTTTGTTCAGCAGTAAACTTTGATGGACTGACATGGATTGATATGCTGGTGTTATTTATCATGCCTGTATTCCCCCCTATGGGCTATGCAAAGACGAATGAAGGGTATCTATGCCAGGTTTTAAAAATATGTTACACACTGTAACGCCTTCGTTATGAATTGTTCGAGTTTTGAGATTTTTTGTTGACAGAAAAATTCCCTGCGACCTGATTCAGTAGTAGTAGATCAGACGCTTTTACCAACTAAACTTAGTTGTTCAGTTCAGGCTCAAATCCTGCTTACAGGCGAATTTTTCTTTCCACAATAAACTTTATACATCAGGTATAATTTTCGTAGTTTTCTTTATGTCCATTTGGGCACTTATACGTAAAACGAACAAATTCAGTTTTATCACAAAATCCAATCATAAAAAACAAGCGGCCTGAAATATAACCGAATTTAAGTTTTACACGTAAATTATTTAAATTACTATACCATTGCTAACACAAATCACCTTGCAGGAAGTCTAAGTTTGTCTCTTTACAACCACTTTACTGTCAGTTAGACTGGCGTGCAATTATAGACTACACGAAGCCGCCAGCTTCTTCGGCTACCACTTACATAAAACGAGCTAATGAGCTGTAAACAACTGAAAAACAGAGAAACACAGAAGTTTTGTTACCATATCTATACTAATTCATATTATAAGGAAGTAATGTTATAAATACAGTAAACGAGGTAGCACTGCACTCAACTAAACACGAAACTGGATAAAAAATCAGAATTGCCATCCAATGTGACAATGCTTCCAGTCTTTTTTTTGGCGTTAAAGTCAAAATTATAAGCCTTGACTGAAGGGACTGTTCTCTTAATAAAATTCTGAACCGTTTCTTCAATTGCCCTTTAAGTTCCAGGATCACAGCTACCTTAACAGATGTGCCTCCTCCGCCGTCGGCTCAGCTTTCCCATTGTCAAAAGTACGGAGGATTTTTTTATAAAAAAAAAAAACGATATAAATTTTCATATTAAGAGTACCTACATACGCATAACAACGCTTGCTTTAAAACGAACCATGACCATGGCATAGTCAACATGTTCAAAATCCTTGAGGTGTTTTGTAGCGTAGCAAACAAGAGCTGAGTCATGAGGCCATGCTGTGACGTCGGTGACCACGCCGGCCATTTGTTTATTATCCACGAATTAGTTTGGTGACGCTATTTGTATACAGATATTATTATTTCATGATTTATTATATTGGTGGATCACAGGGTCGCATTAGGCTGCTTCCATCCAGTCCTATTGGATATCTATGGGGGCGGCCTATGTTCAGCAGTGGACGTCTTAGAGCTGATAATGATGATGATGATGATTGAAGAACACTAAAAATATATAGAAGAACACTATGCGGTACAAATTCTCATTCAAAACTAGTTCATAGATAGAGTCACTACATTCGTTGACAAACAAGAAATTCGAAATATGAAATAGAGTAATTTTCTTCTTAAACCACAAAATGTATGAACAAATTTCTACCAGGGTATTAGGACGACGGGTGATGTACAGCAACTGAGCAAAAATCTCCACGCCACAGGTTTCTAAAGACGGAAGGCGATGCAGACGTCGAGCCCGGACCAGAAAGAAATGGGACCATGACTTAGATTCTAAGTTAGCATCTTAGTTTTACACGCCCAAACTACCAGAAGGTGGACCAAGAAAAAAAAATACTTGAAGCACCTAAAGGAGAGGCTAAGAAGCCTCTCCTTTAGATGCTTCAAGTATTTTTTTTTAACCTAACATTGCATTGGTGATGCTGATGTCTTATGAAAAAGATTTTCTATAATTGGTTAAATCAAATTGTCATGTTGAATGTGAAAGCAATCTGGGTTTTTGACTCAGTAAGTATTAAAATTGATTGTTAATTTTTCTTAACCAAAAAAGTTGATGATACAATAGAAGCAGCTTCTAATATATTTCTTAGAATGTGAGTAGGAACTAATCAGGGTCACACGCTATAGCAAAAACAAAGTTTAGGAAACTTGTTAATGATGATGGTGTCAATCCGTAATTAACTAATTAGTTAACTAACCACGATGAAAGAAAAGTTAGTCACTCTCACTACGTACTAAAGCCGAGGAAGTCAATCAACCCTTATGATAAATGGTTGAGTTCATAGTTTCAAAAGGAAGCCTAGTTTGTAAAACGATTTTCATTTCGGTTCTACGTGGATCGAGCTCGCTCGTGTACACGATTTTATTCAAAACTTCTCAGTTTCAATTAACAAAATAATTAAAATTAAATTCAGCGTCAACTGTTGAGGAGATAATCTGTCGACCCGAGGTCCGGAAGTTCCAAAAGGGCATTTATTATTTTCAACTGTAAGCAAATGCTCCTGCTAAATATAGATCTCGTGATCGGCACGGGCTCTAGGCTCTGCGTCATCAGCCCACGTTGAGGGAGGCTTGCGGTAGATGGCGCGGGAGGGGGGGCGAGAGGGGGAGACGCTCGTATTCCATCAAGGACGGCGCATGCGCGGAAACAGCGCCTACACTGAATAATGTCAAAGGGCATCCCGGGAAGCCTGGATACCTAGGGCGTCACACAGGCTACACTAATTAAACACTCTCTGGGTCGTTTTTTTTTTAATGCAGATATAGTGATATGTAGGAGGACACGTCTACTCGCGCGAATATTTTATTAATGTACATAAATAATCTAACGTGAACAAGGCACGTGTAACCTATTTAAGCACAATAATCATATTTTAATAAATACAATACAATTTATTTTCAAGACTGACTGAATGGCTGAGACAATATATATATATTGGGAATAGTGACAGTGGACAGAATTGAATATATAAAGAGGTAAACGGTACTAAAAAACATGAGGAAACAAAGAATGAATTGGAACAAGATCATGTGAATGAAACAGACAGGCGGTAAACTATGGCAAATATACAAGAAGATAAACAACAAAAGGAAACGGCAGACTAACATAACGCAGATGCTACGCTGAACAGTCTAAACATCTTTACAATAATAACTTTAATCAAATCAATTAATATTATTGATACAGCAACTGACAAAAAAGAAGTATAAGCAATTAGAAGACTTCAAAATAGAAGAAATAAAATAAATCAAGAATTTCAAAGTACGAGAAGCGAATAACGACAAAGAAGTAAAATATGAATTAAAATAGCAAGTAATTTGTTTAATTATACTCTAGATTACTCACTTAAAATATGATAACATGAGATACATAGTACCTACATAACACAAACAGCTAGTCAGCATGTATAATTGTGGAGAACAAGTCAATTGTGGTAATTAATAATATGAGACACATAGTGACCTTGAATGGACATACGATACTCTTAGAAGCTGCGGTCTTGATCTTAAGGACGCTAATGAACTACCAGATAACTGTGTGTCTTCATTGTCATCGGATAGGTACTATGTTATTGGTTTAAGGTACTAGAGTAACACGATTTTTTTCCTTGTTTATAATTTTGAAAAATAACGTCTCCTGAGTTTCTTCGTAGTAATAATCCATATTATTGTTAAACCTTGATACAATTTCAAAAACTGCAGCCGCATGTAGATAGCAGCTTGAGATTTTCCAGAAACGATTAGCCCCTCAGCATCAATGAAATCTGAATTTAGATTATTATAAACGAACAAAGTAGTCTGTACAAGCTAACTAACGAAGTAACGACTACTTGAAAACAATGCTGTGAATTCAAGGCATATATTTAACGTGTTCAACAAAAACAAATGATGTCTACCTCAAAAATGATTTTTTACTCAACTTACAACAATGTCGCTCGTCTCTGCGCGTCATTATTCTCATCAAGGTTTGAATAAAGTCACAGAGAACGTATTGAAGGGCAAACACAATTGTGGACTGACTGTGTGTTTAATAAGATCAAAAGAAGGATTGGTCAAACGAACGGGTTTATTGGTCTTGTTATGATTTCGGTCGTTTTCATCCTTTGCATCACCTGCGTTCATAATGTGTATTTCTTCATATATGTTAGGAACTATCTCGAATTTATAAGTATGCTGGAATGGAGCTGGTATTTTTCTATTTTGATCAACAATTTAGTGCATAACTCTACCAATATAAATATCATCGCGTACTCGGATATTTATAACTATCAAATGCTACGTGCTTCAAGAAAGTACAGCTAGTGGATATATTATCGCTCCTAGCATATTCAAACATTTAAATACACTTGGAATTGTTAAGAATGCTTTGTTTTGCACAAGACGTGTATATGTAGAATTGTTTTCCATTAGTGAAATCTCCACCTATAGTATAAACAAAGACGTAGGGTGGTATTACATGTCGATCTGGCGTGATCTTGAAACCGATGTCAATCTTAATTATACAATCCTTCTTAATCTGATGAAACTGCTCCCCAGAATGCTGTGCCATGCAATGAATTTTAATGTCCCTTTTCGTATTTATATCTTTATGCAGCATACGGCTCTGACAGTGCATCAAAATCTCAGTGCCAACAAAAATAAACCAGAATGAACATCCCATATAGAGGCAAAAATCCCAGTCATAAAGATAAACAGGAATGATAAAACAAATTAGCATTCTCATCCTATGATACGTCGGCCTACAGCGCCTAGGGGAACATCTGACAAATGCACACAAAGGTCACATTCCCGTCGGTTGCCATTACGACTCCATAAAACGTTCTGTTTTAAATTGCAAGCAAACGTGCAGACGAGTAAAACAGAAATAAATAAGCAAGTCTGCGCTGGCAGCGCTGTTGCTAGGCGCGCTCAAGGTCTGCGCGGCCTTGGCCGTGCCCCCCTCGTACCCTCTGCCCTTCCCTCCGCGCATGTGCACCGCTCAAGCTGCATTCGCCAACACACACCATGACACACGCCTGCGCACATATACACACAAATGGCGCACCACACACTCACAATCTACATCGAAACGCTGCACGTGTATGCTTAGAAAGGGTTCGCGTTAGTGAGCGTGTCGTACACACACGACGCTTGATTAATGATGGTGGATATTCTTAGTTTTGTATACAACACACATGTACAACTAGGCTCTATGTGTTTGTGTACATAGTGTACGCTCCATTTGAACTAAATGTGGAAACTGCTGGCTTACGTGACATCCGCGGAATGTATCTTCCGTCAAACTGATTTTTCGCGTGTTCCACGTGCTTCTTCGAAATATTTCTAGGTCAAGATTCCAAAAGTTTTCGAGATTTAGAACATTAATAAGCATGGACATGACAATAAATCTAATAGTAAAGATTTATAGAAAGAGTACCCACTCGAGAAAAATAATCACAAAGACCACGTCCAGTCACTTCATTGCATTAATGCACCAACACCCATTTTTCTTTTCAGTTGTCGAGTGAATATAATGCTGTAACAAATCACTACATGCTATATTTGTGACTTGTACTAAATTCTTTCGTATATTCTAATTTATTTTCAACAGTCCGTAGTATTAGAAGTTTTCAATTTTCCCACGGAAGCCCGGAAGTTGTATTGGTTCCAAGTGTCTGTGCATTGTAGAGAAACGATGACGAGGAAACATTGTGTGTTATATCGCAACCAATGGACCAATGCCAGAATTAAGTGATGAGATGAGTTTTTACGTAATAAAAATTATACGTACGATGATAATGACTGTTACTACTTGGTTTTGGCACGAATTTATAATGATCTGAAAATATTTTTCCATCTTACGCCCTTGACTTATCCAAGGTGACGACAATTTTTATCCGCAATAATTTTCTAGAATTGCTACATTATTTTCCTTAAGTGATTAAAAACCGACCGTTACATGTTAAAGTGGATAATATTTCAGAATGACAATAATTTGCAGTGAGTGGAAACCTTGCAGGCTAGCAAGAATACACGTCGTAAAACGGTCTGTTAGTTCCATGAAATTCTGTCAGAACTCAGAATCCAATAAGAATGCAATTGTTTTGATTCTAACCCATTATTTCCATAATATCCGTGATCATTCAATTTAATAAGCTGAACCGTTTTCTTCTTTTCCTCGACTCATCCCGTTACGCGGGGTCGGCTTTCTTAATCATTTGACGTCATCTGCAAGGCCAAGGTCAATTTTGCAAGTCCTTCCGGGCATCAAAGCCTTCGTCCTTCATCCAGGTATTGTGCAGCCTACCTCTCCCTCTCTTTTTTGTAGCCATGGTAAGGCATTTTTTCACAATGTGATCACCGGGTCTACGTATAACATGTCCGTACCACCGCAGCTTGGACTCAATCTTCTCAGTGATAGGTGTTTCTTTAAAACTCCGCCTTACGTGTTCGTTACGCACTTTGTGTTTGAGAGGGACTATATCCAACCAGCATAACATGACCATTTCAATGGTATGAAATTTTTGCTCATGTATTTTCTTCTCACGTTGCATAGAGTAAAATAAACTGAACCGAGATAATTGGTATTGGTATTGATTATAGTTTTATTTGAGATGGTGAAGCAAGGCTATTTAAAGACAAACTTTGGTCTATGTAAACAAGAAAGTCGTATGCACGTCTTCAGAATGCACTCAAGACAAATCTGTTTGATTTTGGCAGACAAATCTATTCCATCTAATAGTCAAAACTATTTGACGTTGATGTGCTGTTGTTGTCTAGGGGAAATTTCCCTTGTCATTTTGTCTAGCTGCATCTCATAATAGTGAAGGTATATTATAATTATTACTGAGTGAGTGTTGTCTTGAAAGATGAGCACATGTCGTCCACACGCTTTGGCAAACAATGTTTATTTATCGATGATGACGGTCTGATACACACCGCCCCCACGTGTAATGCTTTATCTATCCTTACTTCTCTACGTCTTACAATGTTGTTGACTTTAATGGATTTATTTCCATTTAGCATAGCTATCTATGTGTTTCATATCATATTAAGATTTTTCTATGAATAGATTTTTAAGTATGTTTTAGAATTGCCATGTCGTACTGTTCCATCAGCTGCATTTGGCTTCCTACGCAAATAGCAATAGAATTCCAGAAGAATTTTCTTTTTCTGAATGTAAGAACCCGATAGAGTTTTATAAACACCTCGGATATCTACATCGCAAGACTAAACAATTTTGAAAACATAAATATAACAATTTTATCGATGAGTATGATAAACTCGTGTTTGCTGTTATCTAATTTATTGTATGTTAGATATACCTGTCTCGCAATGTATGACTCTACCTATTACCTGCTTCTGTTGTTGTAAATAAACAAATGGTCGGCCATCTTGGCCGCCATGTTGTCGATGAGACGTCAACGTGACGCGCGCAAGCGTCAGCTGATAGCGATACGTGATTCTCGACGCTGAACTCTAGTTGATGCAAATAAAATGTAACCGCTTCAAGCGTTGCTCGGTAATAATATGTCCGGCGGCAAAACGCACACAATACCACTTCATCATATAAAAACTTCATCATACATTCGTTTTGCATAACGATCGATAGCTGCAGCTCGATCCGGTTTTAGATCCACAATACAGAACAATATAAAATAGGAATTGTATTGAATAGCACGTTTGTTTTGGAATTTAAATTCCACAGGCAACCTGAACGTTTCCTTGAATATACTAAGAGTGCTGATTACTCATTCCTCGTGTTGCTTACTTTTGTTTCAGGAATCTTTGAATCGACTGTTTTCTTTCATAAAATCCTTGACTGTAAAATAGAATCAGAAGTAAACGATAATGACGAACGAGGAGACAGGCATGGTATTATTATTTGGCGGATTATTGTTATTCAGGCTTCGCGAGCGCGGGTTCAAGGCAAAGCCGCCATCAGCATGTGGGAGGCCCCTCTGTTTAGAATTATAATTTAACTATCAGTTTAATCTTGGTATCAAAAATCAATCTGAATTGTTGCAAATGTTTGGAGTAATAATAATAATAATTCTTTATTTTCGGACAAATTAATCCTTTGTCCTTGTGATATAGGAATATGCGTAGAGTTTTATGTAGATCAGATATTTATAATTCCATACTTCTTTATACAGTTTTCATTAGCTACACGTGTATTATATAAAGTTAAATCGTGATTACTTATTAACTGTAACACGAATGTTGTTTGTGAACTTTTTACTAACAAAATTGTTAATGATATCTTCAAATCTTCTTCATGACGTCATCGAGTTTTTGTTTGCTCCTGTTGTGTTCGCTAGTCATTTTTTAGATGCGTTAACGAACGACCATAAATGGATTCCCAGCAATTATTTAGATACCAAGAAAAAACAACTCTTAGTTGTTCCAATTTAAGTAAATTTTTGGAACGATTAATTTAATTACAGAGTAAGAATCGTAATCTAGTTGTTAATGAAGATAATCGGTGAACTACATCCCGTAATAGACCTGCCAAAACAGGATGAGAATACAGAACAAGATCATTAATTTAATTAATTAGAAATGTTTCATAATTCTAATTATTTCTCCAATCTAAACACAACAGTATATAATACTGTGGCTACCTGTCTAAACAAACTCATTGAGGAAAACGTCGTCGATAAATTAAAACAATTGGACATTCATTTTAAACAGTAAATTATGAATGACGCTTATAGCATTCATTCTAATTTTGTCTTCAAGTTTTATGCTTTCCATAATCACTAATATAGCTTTAAAAAAGCAAATGTGTACTTAGTAAACAGACTATCACTTTTGTTAAGATTACGTTGTCGACCAACTAATTTACCTGAATGAGAAATGAGTCATACAAGATCAAATAAATTGAAGAAGTCGTAATAGTAAAACGGATAATGTAAAATAACTGAGGGTTGATAAAGTTAAAGTAGAAGACGATTTAAACAGAGGACAGGATATAACCGACGTTAGAGAGGTTTAGCTGAATGACAAGGTTAATCATACGACAAATTAGACAAACAGACATAGGTATGCTTATACAAAGTGAAAAGAAAGGATGCAATTTGATTTAGCGAATAATTTAACCACAGTAGCAGCGTTATCCATTTTAATAGTGCATACACCATACACCTATACTAAGAAGCTATAATAGTCACGATGATCTATCATACTATTTCTTTTCATTGGATAAACGTAGGTTTGTAAAAAAAAATAAGTATCTGAATAATGTCTAAAAGTTGTTTTATTTGTGCAGGCCCACCAAAGCCAGCGTCGACTGGGATCACCCGATCGCCTTGAACTCATGTTCGACATTTTTTGCGAACTAACGCTACAACAGGATACACAACGCGCCGCGGAGCTCGGCCCTTTAGTGGTTTAGTTGATGCCCTTGATGAATCTTAGAGAACTTTTGGGGCCGCTTTACGGCCTGGAATCCGCGCGGGCCAATCTTTACAATTCTTTTTCCCTTTTTGGTCAGGCGATATTACTTACATAACTACCTCAGGTTTAAATTTCGCTGGAACCGTGCGAATTTCCTGCACCTTATGTAAGATGCAAGAATAAAACTGACGAAAATGACGTCACACAAAATTGCAATAGTTGAAGGTAACGTCAGCTACGTTACGCTTGCGGAAATTTGTCTTTTCATTAGATGCTAGTAATAATAACTTTATGATCGTAACGCGGTGATAAGGCTCGAGTCAAATTGAGTCATGTAGAGGACACACGAGTTAGTACCTAGTATAGGTAATATTGACGGTCTAATGTGTAAAGTAAACATGGCTGCTGGTTCACGGTACGCGCAGGCTCCAGATGAGTAGGTACGGATAAATTAATTATTTATAAAAGGCCAGCGTAACCGGAGCTTTTGCTTCTTACGATAACTTCACGGACGACAATAACAATAAAGATGATAACGTAAATTTATTAAGAACTGGAACAAACGATAGTGAAGCATGTGACATTTCCCGCACACTTCCAGTGTCCGAGGATTCTAAACAAATCATTGTTATTACAATATTGTTAGGAAATTTGCTATGGGAAACTTACTGGAATGTAGGCTTTGTTTGAAGATATGTTGCATAATGGTATACGGCGTGGCATCAACAGGGCTGTCAGTGGAACAACACATGCGGCGTTCCCGGCAGGAACCAGCCACGTCGCGGAACTGTAACGTCCATCGCCATACAATCTGCTCACCGCTGATATGCACTAGGAATCACAACAGTCAACCTGAAATTGCCGGCAAGCAATAAGCTAACCGCGATAGTTCGGTGCGTCCAACCTCGTGCGGCGCAAGACTCGCGGAAGGCCTCAACGTGACAATTTTTGCGGAACCGTAATTGTTAGTCAGGTGACCCGCTGGGACGCGCCGGTGTGGAAATGGCGATGCGGTGTGTAGCGCGGTCGTCGGTGAGGCACTGACGGCTCGCCGGCTGCCTGCCGCCGGCCGCTCCTGCATTGCGGCGCGCAGCCGCACTCGCGCGCGCATGACCTTGGCATTGAACTTGGCAATGGGCCGGCGCGGCGTGTGGCGCGGAGCGCGGGGCGGCCCGCCGGGGGATGGTGATGCACCGGCAGCTGCACCGCCCCTCTCCCGCCATCCTTCCGTCATCGCCACTGCCCGAGCCCAACTTGCAGAATACAAAGTACTGATTCCAGTCTTCATGTATAATGCGAAGATATTCGTTATGCCAGCTTCTATATACGCGATCGTGACGCGCCGTTTCCGTTGTCTTATTTACTTTTTATGACACACAGAAGCGTTCAGATTGTAATAGGTGGAACGGGTGGAACACACGATTCTATAATTGATAGCGGTGCTAAACAAAAAAAAATGCACGAGACAAATAACTAGGATTATAGTCTTTTTGAATAATATGACATATTTTTTTGGATATTTGCCCGAAGTGATTAGTTATTGTAATGGTCTGTTTGTATTTAAATTTTTGTGGAGTTGCATTTAAGAATGTCAAACATTTTAAAATATCTAGGTAGGTAATTTGTGAATATTTAATTAAAATGACGTACATAATTTGGAATTCAAAAAAGTGTATATTTTGGTAAACAATACATAGGTAGTTGTATTATATTTTGGCGGAGTAACAGAGAGCGATCATGGTGTTTACTCGTGCGACGCTTGAGGCACATCTGATGTAATATCGGTGGAGCATAAAAACTGGTCGCACTTGAGACTTTAGTTACCAACCGGCGATTTATTAAGCCCGCAATCATTTCTTCAATAATTATAAGTTTACGATATCCAGCAGAATTCTATAAATAACGAGTCACAAGTGGAGTATTCAATTGTTATAATGATATTGAGGTATGAGTTGATTGATTTAATGTCGTAGTTATAAAACATAATCAGTCGTGGGTGATGAGCTATCTCCCTACACGTGTCGGGGTGCGAAGGCAGCGGGGTGCGGGGGTCGCGGGGATGGAGGGGTGAACAGCGGGGGATGTTGGAGATCGATCTGGATGCGCGCGCACCTCGCTGCTCGCTACCCACTCTAAGGCCACATAGATCCCGGGCTGCCTAGGTACTTTAGGTCTCAATGCCAAGCACTAACTCGATACATCTCTGCTATTACGAATATACCGATGTAGGTACTTGTTCTTCCTTCGTTTTAAGTTAACGGCGAATATATAAGTACTATTAGAAACGTTTTATCTTTGTCCTCATCTTTTAGTTTACTGTAAGAATCACGTACAGAAATAAAATAGAAAACTCGGTTTTCATCCGTATTATCTTTACCGTTTCCGATTTCTATTACAGTGCACTTGTCGTTAACTTATACATCGTGTGAGATCCAATTATAACTACCCACAAGTTTATTACCTTGAGAAGTATTATTACGAAGTATCTGACGAAGCTCACGAACATTAATTTCACTTATAACTTTGATAACAGTGCACTGAACTTTGCGTGAACAAGATTGATTGTATCTGTACTGTTTTTATGAGCCTCAAGCCTGAACCATTAGGTTTTGTTGCGTTCTATTCTTTTGTAATTTTAAAGGTCATCTAAGCTCCTATTTTTACAAAAAGAACGTGTGGTTACGTCTAGAACTTTCAGATTTCTCTATCTAGTTCCATGGAAAGTTCTGGCCACGTTTACCAAAACTTCAAATGATTAAGCATGTATTAAGTAATTATGTTTTCCACTCAATACTTACTTTATCAATATTAGAACCAAAATTGAATTAAGTAACTACCTTAACTAATATTTTTATGTAATATGAGAATGGATAACGAATTTATAATATATACTTGGTAGTTAGGAAACCAGCTACCAATTTATATTTTATATCCATAATTTGATACGTTTTGATCAGCCAGAATTTCGTTGATGGTTTAGAGAACTTTTTCAATGCTAAACGTCAAAAGTAAAAGCTAAAATTCATTTCCTTTTGACAACATGACTGGACCTAAGTTATTACCTTGAGGTACGCCAATTTTTTATACGCTCGATTTTTGTTAAAAAGGGACAAACCAATGACACACCATTTAGCTATACGTTAACTAGAATCGTGGCAACCCCTTTTCTTTTCCTTGTGCAATGCAGAAACAAAAAAACCCAGACGACTAAGGTCCTTATTGCGTGGATACTTGATAGTTAGTAAATCATAAGGCTTACAAAGATAAAAAAACCTTTAATAAATTAATTCACACTGAACAGAAAATGTTATCGATGTATGATGGATAGAATGAAAGAAAATCTTGTCATACATAATTGTAATAACGTAGTAGTCACCCGAGGAGAATGGATGACTGAGTTGTGATCAGCTTGTCATCTAGTCGTCATTTGCGACCCACTATGATCTTTTTTTTTTAAACTGATAAATCTGTTAAATTTTCCTGTTACTTTTTTGATAACGAAAGTTACAAAACACGCATAGAAACTCGTTATGGGCGTATCCAATTGTATAATTATAACTGATGTTTCTAGATTTCTGCATTGCATAGGTAAGCAAAATCCCGCAAGAATACGTCATGTCTGGATTCCTCAAAAGGGTAGGGGGAGAAGTGCTATTTTCGTACGTTCATATTTCACTGGAGACGAAACCGATTCCTAGGGTCGAGCTTGAAACTCTGCAGTCTGCACTGAGGAAAGATTTCAACTTATGTTAAATATTTAAAGTAAGGGCCTGATTTTTTTTGTAAAACACCGTATAAGCGGTATAAGGTATTCATATTTTTACTTAAGTTTCCGACATACACTAATACATAATTTACATACATTATTTACATAATTTACATTATTTACATTCCGACTGGAGAGCAGTGGTGGCCCAGTGGTATTGGCCTCGACTTACGAGTTGTAGGTCGTGGGTTCGAACCCAGTCATACGCATTACTTTGTGTAATTTATTTCAACACCACTGCTCTCAAAACGGTGAAGGAAAACATCGTGAGGAAACCGGCATGTCCTAGAACTAAAAATTCGAAGACATGTGACATCTACCAATCCGCACTGGGCCCGCGTGGTAGATTACGGCCCACTCCCTCTCACAGAGAGGAGGCCTGTGTCCCAGCAGCAGTGGGAACACTTAAAGGCTGATGATGATGATGACATTCCGACTAATACATAATTTAGCGTAGTTCAAGACAAAGTTTAACGAATATTATGATTTGAATTTTTGAGCATAAGAACAATTTGGAATTAGTCAAATAAAACGACTGAGTCCCACAGTTTGATTGGATCGACTCTAATGTTTCTGTAGCGCAATCGATTTCCTTTCTTCGAATTCGAATTGCTTACTTAACTTCATCGTATTTATAGTGCTTTTTTTTTTTTTTTTAGCGTGGTAAAATCATCAAATGAGTCCTCCCACCCCGGGCAGGGCGGGAGGGACTGTCAGACTTGTACTGACTAAAACCCACGGTGTCCTTCAATAGCCTTTTATGTTCCGGGGTCACGGTAATGAGATAAGTCCCGCGACCCCGGCAGGCTTTGGCCCTCTTGGGCCGCCCCGTCATCGTGCTGACGCTCTTTGAGGCGCGCGTGGAACACAACGCGCCGTCGACCCGGGCATGGTCCATGGTCGGGCGGCGAGTTGCCCTTTACTCGCCGCCCGCATGCCCGCGCCTACGGTGGCCGGAGATCGTCTTGCGTTTATAGTGCTTTTACTGCTTACAATATGATTTCACCTTTCTGTTCCATCTTGAAAATCTTACAAACTAAATAAACAGCAGGAAAGATGTACACGTGTATTTATAAATTATGTTAAGTATATCATCCGGCCTTTTTGAAGACGTTTGACCTTTGTCGTGCTCTTTTAAGGTTAAAGGTTGAAGGGATCCCGAGCACAGTTAAATAACTTATGTGCGCGTTACAAAACATTTCTAATTTCGGAGTTTCTTTTCTGCTTTCAGACTTCTTGTTCTTAACTTTTTGTCGGAGAAAAAATTATATCTTTAGTATACTTATCTTGTGCCTTTATAATACGAGTTTGCCTTTCTCATCATTACCAACTTACAAAAGTAAAATGCTTATAAATAGATACCGGATTATAAATGCAATTTAAAGTTGACAAATATGCATGCAAATATGCAACATAAATGCCTGAAATATGCAACAAAGTCGTTAAAAGATGCAATATAAAATTGTTCTAAGTTATGTTACATATTTTAGCGACTGTCATTGTGTCTTGGGTATTTATTTTCTTGGATTTACTTAAATAAAAATCAGAAACTGTTTTCCAATTATTAAAAAAATCTGTTGGTATCTGAGCATTTTTTTTTTGGTTTACTACAATTCGATAGATTGCAATATTTTTCTTGAAAACTTTACTAATTGGAGTATTGAAACAGAAAGCTTTTGTTGTACACCGACTTGCAAGTTTCGTAACTGGCACATTACAGCATTTTTCTTAGTTTTAGTTATAGTTAAATGCGAAATCAGCCGATATATGCGATCAATGAAAAAACTAGTCATAATATGCAATTGCATAATTATGCAAATATGCATTTGCATGTAATCCGGTCTCTACTTATAAATTAATAAACAAACACTCCACAAACATTATTACAAGCTTCACGCCTGCACCTGTCATATGAAAAATGCGAAGTTTATGAATATTGTCCAATTTCCTCTCCACAACCCTCAATTTAATGAGCTTGCTTAACATAAAAGGAGCAAAACTTCTCCCCAGGAAAGATTAATGGACTCTGCTACTATTTGTATAATTTTCTCTATACATTCTTTCTACGTCAGTGCGGTTAAGCCGAGTTATTTCCTCAGTGATCGACAGTTTATGAATAATGCATTGTGTTTAGCAGAAACAATAATTATGGTTTTATTATCAGCACGTGTCGGCTATATACTCAAGTGCAATACGATGAAAATTCAACACCTGAACAAGAAATTGATCATTTGTGATCGCTTAGTCACCAAGTGTGTCAACATCTCATGTTTATAAACTTTATCAAACTGAGGTCACTATCTTTAGAACAACTTTTCCTGTTTTAATACTTTTAGTGTTATGTTTACACTGACTTTTGGCCTTCAAATTACATCTTGCGTCATTTTAATATGCCTATTTATTTCATTATGAGTTTTATGTTCTTCATTAATATCTTTTTCTTGTGTAATTTCTTCTTCATAAACATCATTTCGTTCCTTAATAAAGAAAATTAATCTAACTGCATCAAATGTAGCTTCATTCGAACTTGCATTAATGCCTGCATTTCCAATAACATTACGTGTTAAGCCCAGACCACAACAGGCGCAGACACACTATCGAACACGGATTACATCCAGGCTTCTACTGCGTATAAAGTTACGGCATACGGCGTCACAGCCGCCCGGGTGGAGTTGGCCTTGCCCTTCACGAAGTCACACGAAGCGCGAATCGATCGGCGCGAACCAGCTGACCCGCCCTGCCTCTTGTAAACACTGCTTTACCATCAATGGGCGCTTATACTTTGTTTGGGAAACGCTTATATACTTTTAGAACATGAGGTAAGTATAAATAGGTAGGGGAGTATATTGGGAATTATATTTTAGGAAAAAAATTGTCGCCGTTTTCAGCTGGAAGGCGTTTTCCAGGAGATTTTTTTTTATTAAAGATTTCAACAAAGGTGAGTACGCAACACACCTGCGAGGATCGCAGGACTGTCTAAACCAGTGACCCTGGAACGTAAAGGGATATTGAAGGAACACCGTGGATGTGAATTTTAGTAAGTACTAGTCTAACAGTCCCTTCCTCTTCAACCAGGGCGGGAGAATTCATTTGATGATTTTACCAATTTAAAAAAAAGGTTAGTATCTAAACATAGGTTTGTTTGTAAGCTTTCTTTTTTTAACGTTATAAAATCATCAAATGAGTCCTCCCAGGGCAGGGCGGGAGGGACTGTCAGACTTGTACTGACTAAAATCCACGGTGTCCTTCAATAGCCTAAGCGATCCTATAGTTGCAGCTTACGTAATAGTTAGTTACTAACCTAACCTAACTATCGACCCTGCTTTGTCATGTGATGCCAGTGCCATTGCACAACGAGTATGCTTAGGTATTTAGTTTTTTAATTATTTTAGTTCAATGCCACACGAATTTTCTTTCATTTTTATGTGTAGGTATTTTTTTGTATGTATGTTGTAGTAAAGTAATGTTTTGAAAATTGTACATTAATTTTAATTTTCTATTGTTTTTTTTTACTTTGTTTATGGACTTGAGTGTATTATATAGATGATGGACATAATTTCACATAATGTTAATTCTTATAGGTAAAAAAAAACATATATTACTAAAATGTTTCAACGTAATTAAAAAAAAATATTTTTCTAATTTATTTTTCTCAACTTATATCTTTCTTAAGTGATGTTGAATACAAAAAGTAACCTGCGGGTCTATAATGGCAACGTTAGTCAATATTCCTAATTATTCTCTTGATGCATTTCCAGCAAAGTCATTGGCTAAATTATTCTTTCTCGAAGTCGAATGATTAGGAATATTGCTAAGTGGATCCGCTGTTAGGTACTAAAATCTTAAAAGTTTTCATAATTTTAAGATAAAAGGTTTCCTACCCTCATTTTTTGTTGTATCTTAATAAATCAGCCTACCCCAGTCTGTCAAATTACCCAATAGATTATAAAACTTCTCTTTTTGTGGTAAAAGTAAAAAAAATAAAAAAGGGCAATGTATGAATACACATTTTTAACAGATTGGAGTAGATGGTGTACCGTCGTCTGTACTGAGAAGCTCTTACAGATGCGGATGCCTAAGTACTCATATTATCACGAATTTTTGAGTGTGACTATGAAAAATCAAAAAGACTTTTATTAAGCCTTCTGCAGACACACGCGATTAATCGCGCTGCGACAACGAGCCAAGCTAATTTCCACTCTAAAAATACTGCGAATGGACCGCGACATGTCGCCCCGCGCGATTAATCGCGTGTGTCTGCAGGAGGCTTTAATTGTAAGTATTTTATTATTTGTTTCGTCTACCTCAGAATGCTAATGAGCATTATAATTTATAACCAGCAGTTTATCTTCAGATACCGGATCCATAAAAAACAAAAGAATAATCTATTGAACCCCAAGATAAAACTGTAAAATTTAAAGTACCTAGTTCTGAAAGACTTGGGGCTGGCCTTTACACCAGTGGGTTAGTATGAAATAGACAAAAAAATGGTAGTCTATACAAATAAAATGAAAACGAACGTCTAAATGTGTTGGTAAGGCCAAATTTCATCTAAAAATCAGCTGGATCGATTCGGATAATTATTTTTTGTTGTGTTTGTAATTTTGTCAGGACAGGTTTATAATTTTCCTTTTCATTTTATTCATAGTAAAATACATTGGTGTGAAGCGGGGGCAGGTCACTAGTTCAAAATACATACATAATTATAGAAAAGAAGGGTTAATGTTAAAACTAGATTCGTAGCATGTTTTTCTTCTCTTTTAATGAAAGTCAAAATCTCACAAACTAATAGAATATTATTGTTAATATAAAATAAATAATATAAAATAAATAAAATAAAATACCCTCAAGAGGAAAAAAAATTGCTATTGTGTATTTTGTATGGTGCTTCTTGAAAAGGTCTTTCTTTGTTTTTCTTCTCCGTATTTTTTTTTCCTTGCCCCTATTTTTTAAATATTTTTCCTTGTCTAGTAGACAAGGGACGGTAGTAGGACGAAAAAATACGACCAAAAATCAATTTATTCCTAAATTAACTTATTATGATGTTTTAAAATAGAGCCCTTTAGATACCTACGCCAAAATTAAATAAGGAAGGATAATGTTAAATTATAAGGAAAAAACAAAACAATCAAAAAGTACCTACCTACGAGTACTTACATAATATACTAAATACAAAGACTTCTTATGAACAGGAGGCTGAGGAGAAATCATTGTGAGCCTATTGACTGACTATTTTGCGAAGGTATACGTCAATAAACAATTTTTTTTTGTCTGTGGGCGGGTGGGTACGGTCGATAGTGGGGAGCTGAGCCGCCTACTACCTCGAATCACCCCACAGCTTCCCCTGACCCAAATAGAGGGGGATGAGTCACACACACAAACAAACAAAGGGACAAAAACACATGTCAATATTAATGGGTATATGTTGTTACTTACGGAGAGGATAATAAATAACAAGCAATTTGATATTTTGGACTTGTGAAAGAGTATTGTGAATATTCTTTTGTGTAATGGTTACAAAGCGGCCTTTGTTGTATTTTTGTTATTTACAAGATTCATTGAACTTCATAACTTTATTTTATATTTGTAATTAGGTATAAGTACCTACATTATTGTAATTGAAAAACTAAACTAACAATAATTTATATCAGAGCATCAAAAACCCTTTAACATTTAATTATGGTAATGTGCCCAAGATAATAACTGTAGAGATAAAAACAGTGAAGTAGGTAATTAGTTTTAAAATTTAAGTAAATATACGAATATTGAATAAAAACTTTAGTGTCCTACAAAATATCCGTACGCACCTACCCCGCCCAGTTATTTTGCAAATGTTACAGTATGAACGGTAATATGTAGTACCTAATATAAATAATTTAATAAAAGTAGGTAGGTACTCCTACTTTTAATAAATTACTACCAATAAAAAAATACTTTAGGTAGAAAATAATTCCTTTCTAGGAATATTTGTACCACAATCATGCGCCCATAACGTGCGTAACAAGTCAGAATTATGTTAAACAGTGAAATAATTTTCTATAGCTAACCTTAAATCCTTGATAGATAGGTTTAAATATCTACTCTTTTTTTCTAATGAAAAACCTAAAAATCCACCGCGAGGGCTAGAATCTGTCAACCATCCATTACATCATCCGCTATTACACATTCGTAGAAAAGTGATTAAAAAATGTGTTAAGGCAAGTAATATGTGTGACGCAAGTCGTAACTCCGTAAGCATGGACAAACAAGAAATTACCTCTAAAGCGGCCTTAAATATTGATAGTTAAATTATGGGCAGTTCCAAGTCCATTGGGGGTTGAAAACTTGTGCAAACGAGCTCCACGCGGTAAATATCTTACAACAGACACTATAAGCTTTTGAATAATGTGCCGATGTGGCAAAATGCCGGCAGTGGCCACAACTTTGTCAAGTTGACAAAGTGGAATCCATTAATGTAACAAAGAGTTTCCAATACATATAGGTACATGGAAATAAATATCATACATAAGAGGTATTTGTTCCGAGTACTTTGACTCCAGCACTATTAACGATACTTAACATGCGGTACAAAAAGCCGCACAAAAAGTGGGTATTCGGTTAATATGTGGAAGCAAACATCGGTGTCTAACCATCCTTGTGGGATTAAGATTCGTTTTAAATGTGATCGTAATGAATTCAGTTCCCAAAACAACGTCAAAACTGTTTGCTCAGACGATTAGCGTGCAGAGCGAGTGACGCGACACGCTGCGCAACGTGAGCTGAGCAATTTCGCGCAATGAACAAATCGTTTGTACTACCTACGGCAATGTTACCTATCTGTCGTTTAGTTCCTGTTGTTATTTACGAGCATCGAATAACATCGCTGTCTAATTTATTCGTAGCGTGCAAAACCACGCAAGCCGACAGCGGCGCTATGTATACCTATGTAAGAGTACGTGGAAAGCGTGATTACAAACATTACACAACTGATCGATTTTTGCATCAAACGGCACGCGGTCGCAAATATCTTTAGGAAATGGTGCTATTACCTTTGTCGGTGAGTCCGTGGCTGTGCTGGGGTTCAGGATGCATGGCACTCGCGACGGTTTATGCGCATTTGTCCCTCAAGTTGTTTCCAGAAAGAGGGCGCTGCGCGAGAAGAACCTACCAACGCGGCGGTGCGCGGCAGAATCGCTCGGCCTCGACCTTGGCCGTCAAACCCGCGCATGCGTCGCGCGCACCCCCCGCGCCGCGCGCCTGCGCTCCCCCCTGCCAATTATGTCATTATGATGTGCTGCCGAGTTTGCTGCTGTTGTGTTGCCAAACACAGTCGCGCTCTGCTGGAGCTGGATCCCGATTTTTAATAAGGTCAAATGATGTAGGTAACCACATTCTTGCAGTTGGAATCAAATGTAGTTATGTAGTACGAAGACGCAATGCGCTGCGCCGCGCCGCCACCGCCGACCGCCGGCCGCACGAAGTATCATATACAAACTAAGCAGATATTGACATTGGCACGCTATTGTAGATACTGCTAATCATGTAGGTAAAATGCGATTCTCAGTTTTATCAATCGTTTGTAAACATGAATATGTATTCAAAGTGTAGCGGCCAGAGGAAATTGGCCGATACGCAATCAAAATAAACACTGATGATTTTTATTTACATATTTATCAGCTAATGACTGTTTTTATGAAAAAAAATAATCCAATTAATAGTATTTTGTTGATATTTCCTCAATTTCCTCGCAATTATTGGCAAATCGGTTGACAGAAGCTGTTTTTTCGTAGTACTCCTACCAGTACTTTACGTAATCAATGAAATTGATATATGGGTAGGCCTTTACAAAACCATCTACCTACTTATTACCTAAATATAATTATTAAGATTTCATAAATAGAATAGAAAACGAGTAAAACTTCATTACTCAGGCCACCTGAGAAGGACAACTGAAATCAACGAATTAAGTAAATGTGGCAAAACGTAACTTATCTCCTAAAATCTTAAAGGTTTCATAGATAAGGACCGATAAGTAATCCGCTGGGATTAGACAAGGACAAGGGCCTCCTTTATTAATTCGTCGTATCTTTATCGGGTTATCCTCTTAAACCAGATCCCCCTATCTTCACCAATTACGGATGGGGGACACAGATTACGGATTATATTAGACTTACTATCTTAGTTTACCAGAACTAAGTATGATTCCTCTCCATTAATTTAAATAGAGTAGCCACAAATGTTTTCTCACTCCTCCGTTATTCTGTACTGATTAATTTCGTTGCAGGATCCAAGGCAGTTAAATTTATTCTCCCTGACACTTGTCGTCACACACTGGTCGCCACTGTTGATTCTGGCTTTCAGGAGTTGCAGTGGCTTGGGAATAATTCAGTAGGAGTGTCTCTAGTAACAAAAATAAAAATGGAATCTGTAATGTCAAGATTGTGGAATTGAAACGCAAAAACGAAGAAGAATAGTATTAAGATTGAAAATATGAGAGGCTCTTTAGCACCCACTCCTGAAAAACAACCTACCCATAATTACTAGTACCTATTGATTCATTTGGAATATGTAGCATTAGTATAGTAGGTACCCTATTTATAAATTTTGCACTAAAAACTGTTTCTGTACTTTCATCAACTCGGATAAAATAAAACTACCGTGTCACACACCATAATACAAAAGATAAATCGAAGTTAGAGTACTGTTTTCCAAATTATTGTGTTTCAACACCAATACCCTAAATATTATTTCGGTATTTGGTCGCGTCTTAAAAAAATAGACTGCCCATCCTTAATTTTTTGTGTTGCCAACAAAATTTCACATAGACAAAGTTATTTAAGTAGATATTTTCATCAACTCTTTGAAAAATTTGACTACCCTTTATTAGCCAATCAACCAATTTCACAAAATATGAAGCCATTTTGACTATTGCTTCATCATCATCATCATCATCATCATCATATCAGCCGTAAGACGTCCACTGCTGAACATAGGCCTCCCCTTTAGACTTCCAATAGGACCGGTTGTAAGCGGCCTGCATCCAGCTTGATCCTGTAGCCTTCATAAGATCGTCTGCCCACCTAGTGGGTGGACGTCCTACGCTGCGCTTGCCGGTGCGTGGTCTCCATTCGAGAACCTTATTGCTTCAACTACAACAAAATTTACACTACCCTTTTCTAATCGTAAGTGTTGCCAACCAATTTCAAAAGATGAAGTCACCAACTCATAACAAGAAAACAGCTGAAAATTGCATCAACCTTCCGCAAGCAGCATAGGAACAAGAAACAACACTTAATTATAAATCGACCGAGTAAATCCATACGTCGGAAGGTAATGAAATCTATAAATAATGCTAGCATCAGACTGATGTAATCTGCCATTGTTGATATACCTGCACTTATGTACCGAGTACCTACATAGACGACTGCATAGGTAAATAATGGATACTTCAGTGTGTTGCGAATCACAAATTAAATTAGAATAATTTAATTAGAGGAGCTTTGTGTTCAGTGCATTGTGATTTCAGACTGACTCTAGGTTTCCTGTTTCTATCATGCAATGTCAGTATAAAATGTCTGGAGAGTATATAAAAAAAAAACAAAAAAAAAACAGATTTTTATAAACCTAGATGAGCCATCAAATAAAATTTTACCTCGTTTGTTATTAATTTAAATAGTTATTTTGTTATTTATTTCCACGTCACTTGTAACTTGTAAGTTATACTAAATTATTATTTTTTCTTAATTCTTGAGTTATTTAACTTTCAAGTGACACTATGTGGTTATAAATTAAGTTAAGCCAAGAATTGTTGCAATAGCTAATGATTCCTCTTCTGTGGGTTACAAACTGCCTCTTTGTGAGGTATACGTGATGGAAGTCGACCACGTAGACGTAGTCGACTTCCGATCTTGTATCCAGTGCAGGTTTCTGGATGAATTTCAACTACCTATCTTATATAGTATTACTACCTACTTATATTTTACTACCTATCTTATATAGTACTTTTGATTCTAAAATATGTCTTTTTTTATATTAATAAAATCATCAAATGAGTCCTCCCACCCAGGGCAGGACGGTAGGGACTGTCAGACTCGTACTGACAAAAAACCCACTGTGATCCTTCAATAGCCTTTTACGTTCCAGGGTCACGGTTACCTGATGAGACAGCGCGACCTAGAATATGTCGTTGTGATCATAATGTTCAATGATCAATGTTATCCTTCACTGTTTCAAAAGTTTTTTAACTAGGTAGCTTCAAATATTCCAATTAGGTTTCTAATTGCGAATCTTGTTAGGTTAAACATCCGTCGTACCACAAAAACTTTTAAACGTCTGTTGAACACTTGTCTAAAAAAATTACAGATTATGACGTTCAAATAAGGTCTATTTTCCAGTCACACTTTTTAGACAAGTGTTCAACAGATGTTTAAGTTTTTGTCTTCCTATTCAATCGTATTAGTATTTCAATACCGGAAAATCTTATAAGAAATCATCATTACAGATACATATAATGCAAAAAAATAACCGTTACAATATACTGAAATCTAAGTTTATTTTACTTCGGTTGCAGACATTAAATTCAAAATTTCAAAGGACTGCACGGCCGTCCTCAAATGTGTGTAACTCGTACCTACCCACTTCGCTACTTATAGGGTAGGGGAGCAGATTTCTGATATTATTATTGCATACTTACCTACATGCTACTGCCCCGTACCACAGAATACTTAATAGTACTATAGGTACAGAAGTCATACTCCAAAAAAAAATTAAACAAATGTAAAATCTATTTACGAGAGAATAAAGTACATTTTAACTGGCAGCCGTACCGCCCACCTACTTTTATAATAGCGTAAACTTCCCGTGCGCAAGCAAAAATGTACTGAACGGTTACGCCCGAGAGTTTATTTTGGTTTATCTGACGCCGACGACATTAAAAGGTTACTATGGGTCAAGCTCAATAGGGTTGCGACTTGCGAGTTTAGGCACAAATAGGTAGGTACCTATGCGTATTTTATGCATTTGTTAAATTACATTATTACCATAAATACCTATGTTCCTCAAGGAATTTTGTATTTGTCATCAGCCTATATCTTTTTGGTTTCGTCATCGATTACCACATACATTATCGATTGTTAGCACAGAATGTTAATAGTAGGTACCTACAGCACCGTACGTGAGGAATAATATTTATAATAATATTATCTTTTCTACCTATTATTGTTTTATTTTTGAAAATTACATCTTACAAAAAAGAAGAATAATATTTAAAAGATCGTTATCGTCTATGGCAAAATAGCCAGTCCTTATCATTTTGCACTCAATCTAGTAACCGACCAATTATTATCGCATACTGTCACAGGCCCCGCGTTGCGGTTGCGTGTCTTTGCAGGTAGGTAAAAAAGTCGCGCAGCGAATTAAGATCGCTGACCTTGAATGCGTAGTGTGGCCATTTTCTGAGTTTGAACGTGCATAAACAACAACGCAAACATCTTTCCACTTTCTACCGATCTTAATTCTTAGTACTCAGCTTAAGGTGAGTGAGAGTGATGTCAGGTTTGATATTCGTCTTTTTATCTTGGTCATCTAGTAGGCTCACCCCCCCCCCCCCTAGTATCTCGCCTCATTTCCAAACTTGTAACCTACCTAATCATGATCAGTTAAGCCCATACTTCACAAGCAGGTAGATAATTTTGTTGATCATTATTAAATACATGTACTATTTTTTTTTCTTCATAATAATATTGTGTTATTAATTTCCCAAAAGCACCAAAAGCAAGAAACTTGTGCGTAACTACACGTAACGTAACAAAAATATAAAGTAGACGGAGCGCGTGCAGAACGGGTGGCGCGTGGCAGCCGTAGTGAATGGGCCACGACAAAATGGCCCCGCAACTACTTGAATGAATGAATGGACAAATGAAAAAAAACTAGTGAACGGATTTGGATGTTATTTATAACGTGAACACTACATAAGGGATACTTTTATCCCGTTATGACGTTTCCGTCGAATTATTTTCGAGTTCCGCCCTAGCAAAGCTGTCTTTTTATTTCGTGGTAAAATCATCAGACGCAGGACGTATCCACCCTGGATGGAGCGGATGGAACTGACAAACTGGTACAGACAAAAGATCCACGGTGTTTCTACTATAGCCCTTTACGTTCCAGGGTTATCTTTTTACACAAAGCCTCTGGCAACAGCTTATAATTGTTATGAAGATATGAGCACAATTGGTTATTAAAAAAAAAGATTCCGACGAATTGAGAACCTCATCCTTTTTTTGAAGTCGGTTAAAAAAAATACAGGAACAAAAAATAAATTCATCACTCCAAATGAATGAAAATGAATGTAAAACTTAGAACTTATCGGCACGCTGTTTAGGACGGGTAGCGCCATCTGTAGATATTATTACAAACTAATTTCATGGCCAAAAGCGACACGTCGTTATCAACTTGATATAGAAGTACTGCCATTTTCATATAGATGGCAGTAAAGTGCCTAAGAAGTACCGAAAAAATACCGAAGCCTATCTTCGGTATTATATAAAAAATACCGAAGATAGGTATTTGGTAAACATACTCGTATAAAAAAAAAGAAGTTCACAGAATAGAATCCCAATAGATCGACGGCAACAGTCCCTTACGAAAGGGTAATAGTTTCTAAGTATCAGACCATAATATAAAACTACTGCGGCAAAAATATTCCGAAAACACGATTAAAATTATCTAGCGCGTAGTAGGTGTCTACGGAGTACGGACTACGTTGTACAGCTTGCTACGGCGTAGGGCCTACGGCGTAGACATAAGGGTTGCATTTTATTTTTAACTCTAGTATTTATTTTATTGTATAGTAGCTTATTGAACTAGGTGGTTTCCATAAAGTCTTTAATATTAATAAACCTTTGAAGATTGAACAAGAAGGTTGCAATGGGTCGTCTTAGGTTGCTTAAATAGAACATAATTATTTCAAAAATTACACTTAATTATTATTTTATTTTCACATAATGCGTTTTCCAAAAAAACTCTTATTCTTAGTATTTTAACTTAAAATAAAACGTAACCGTTCTTTTTACACATTCGGAAAAGTATTTATTTATTTAATCCGCAAAAACACATTTTTGCGTAATGAAGCTTTGCGTTTAGTTTCTTAATATTATTTATCGAATTCCTCTTTTGCACGTCTTAGTAAAAAAATACCTACCATCTTCATGACCATTTTATCTTTTATAAGGTCCTGTTTTACCCAATAATAGTTAAGTAATCGATAAATTGGTACAAATTGGAACATAATACATTTTTATGATGTATGTGTCCTTTGAGTTTCATATTTTAGACGAGAAATAAATTGTGTCCGGTAAGTTATCATTGAGATGTCCACTCCCCGTTGGTACGGTGCTCATGCTGGTGTTAGGGCTCACTGTCACTGGGTTCTCTTCTTGATTCAATATCTTCTTTATCCTAAAAACAATTATTGAACAACTTGAAGACATGCATTTAAAAATTTGGCACTAGTTTTGCTTGCTAATAATTATTTTTCGTTGCATTTATAAGATGATATAATTTTGATGACATTTGCGTGAGTTAGTCATACAACATTTCCTTAGAAGATTAACACATTAGGTTTCAGGTCAATAATGATATCGATATATTTGTGTTTTTTTTAAACAAAAATTTTGCCCTACACTAGTTTACTCCTATATCGTGTGTAACTGTGTCTTACCTAGTTTTCAAGCACAACGTTAGAAGTTTATTGGCAGGCGCTTCGGCGAGCAGCCAAAGTAGCAGAGCGGCGATACAGCCCCAGAATATTACACCTGCTGTTGAATTTAACTGGAAAATATAATTATAGAACTGTTATTTATTTACATGTTCAAGGTCAGTTGTGGTACATACATCGGTGTAGCTTAGGACATTATCTGTTGTTCACTATATAATTTTACTTTGGTCAATGGTTTCGCTTTAAAATATTGATTAGCGTTACCACTTGAGTAGTATTTTAATAGGCTTTTTACTGAATAAATGTAATAAGTCCGAAAGTTAGATTATCAAAAATATTTGACCTATAAGTAAAAGAAAAACTTAAACCAAAATTGACGAAAATACGCGATGTCCCAGTAGTTCCATGGAACTAAAATACTTTTTCGCCGTATCCCGGGATAGTAGTCAGTAGTTCCATGCGATGCGATGCGACGGCGCATTACAGAAGCGTGCGATGCGAATTTCTGCAATGCACTTTTTTTATAAGTTTTACAATATCTGCATTAATCGCCGGCTTACCGATAAAAGCGCACTTAATAAATTAGAAACTCGGCTGTCTCACAAGTCCCGGTAAAGTTAACACTTTACCGGAACCTTTGACACAGATTTCATCTTGCATAAAAATAATGCTAGTTCCTCCAGCTCCATGGAACTACTGGGATATCGCGCGAAAATACAAAGCTTCTAAATATCACAATACGTCTCTTGGTCTCGTCGGTATAATTTTACAGGCGTTTGACGTCAGCCTCTCCCGAATTTCGAAGCTTATCAATTTACTACATATACTTACGATTTCAAAGTAATCATTGTGCTGTGGGTTCCTGGTGATGAAGACGCCTCGAGTGATGAGCAGCGGGTGCGTCAAGTACAGCCCGTACGACAGCCGGCTCAGCGGCACCCACGGATACCAGCTCAGGAACGACTTTACTAGCGCTGGAACAAGGAGGTTAGGCTGTGGTGAAGCAAATATTACAACCCACATTTTGCCTTTTGTATCATAGTGGGTGAGCCTCTTGCCACAGACTCCGTGGTTTCTTCTGACACACTCCTAATGCAAAAAATCGTCGAATCCCGACTTGGGAATCGAACTCATGACCATATCCTTAAATGTGTTTTAATACAGTTTCTTTACGTCTTCATTTGATATTTAGGTGTCGTTATTTATTATTTTACCAGTAAAAGTCGTTTCGGCAGACATTAAAAATTATATGTACCTCCTTTATAATGAGTTTACGACAAACATCATCCTAGTTTTTCAGCAAGCGTTCTTGCCGATGTTAAATACAATGTGTCTCGCTCTTGCGTCCTTAGTAAAATTACTGATTACCACCTGCCAAGATAACTCGACGAAGCCCAGTTTCGTGGCTCTTTTAGTAAAGACAAAACTATTAGTCTATTACACTACAAAGCGTTTAGCGCCGTTTCGGGACAGAGTTTTCATTAAGGAATTTCATGGCAGCTGTAGGTATTGAAACATTCGACAGTTTTTATCATAACTAGTACATTCATTAGACACACTAGCGCCATCTACCGATACTCACGAACATGTCCGAATGAACAGCACAGTACTATTAGCCCGACTCCACACGCCCAAGCAGGCCTGTTGAGCGCGGCATACACTGCGCCCTCTATCGGGTGGTAACTGCGCCAGAGGAACGTGCTGCCCAGTACCATGACCACTAACATCAGTGTGAGGGCAGCGCAAGTGCCCAGGACTGACCATTTCTGGAATAGTATGTTAAGTTGCTGTATAAAGTTAGGTAAAGATGTGTGACTATAAGCATTGACTTCTTTTTGAACCAGAAAATCACTAAATGATTAATCTCGCGCTGGGTAGACTGGTAGACTGTCAGAGTTGAGCCCTTTTAAGAAAGTCCTGCTAAAGCATTCGCTTCCTTTCACTTCTGGATGCGCGGGTTAGCTAAATCTTGCAAATTGGCTGTGACGAACAAATGGAAAACTTTGCCGTTCTGCCGGGAACAAAGAAAGAATGCAAAACGAAATTAAAGGAAGGATGCACAATACCTTTATTCTCCGGAGATGTCCTTGGTGAGAGGCTTCTGTTTCAACTGATGCTCAAGAGCGCGTCGCGATAACCATTGCGTTGGAGTGTCACTTTGCGGACACTTTTAAGCGATCCCACCCTCCCTCTCGTACGAAGGCGAGTAGGCATGTGCGGGAAAGGAACGGGGATAGGACGTCTCAGCCAATCAAATTAGTCGTTCAATGACATGAAGTTACAGATAAAAAAGATTTAATCGTGATTTCTTCCAGCGCAACCAACTTCTTTTGGTCAAAAATGGAACGAATATGTGCACTTAGCATTAGATGAGATTTTTTAAATTATTGGTTGTAAATGAAATACTGATATTCAGCTGCATCTAGTTCGACTGGAAGCTGACCCCAATATAGTTGGGAAAAGGCTAGGTAGATGATGATGTTGGTTGTAAATGAAGTTTAAGCTAAAAGAAAAAATGCTAATATACCTGTGATGTCACAAATTCTCATTGGTTATGTGGCAAAATACGCTAGGTGGTTGATAGCAACTTACTGAAAATAAATACCACCGAGCGAATACATAAGTCTTAAGGGACTTCTATAGATTTTATATTGTGTTGAAAATAACATCAGCAACCAGCGTTTTTGGCCACTTTCGAGTGGCGCCGCAGCATTAGCCATAAGTCGGAATTTTCAAATCTTCAACTCACTTGTCTAATCCTGTTCAGATTCCCTTTGCTGCTGTACGTGACGAACAGGTACCCACTGTAGAAGCCGACCAGGTAAGCAGCGTACCGGGTGTGACTCTTTATATACGACACGTTGAATTCTCGGCTGGCGCGAGGATCCATTATGAATCTGATGGATGAAAAGTAAAACGAAATGTTTAGTATTGAATTATAAAAGACTACTAAAAATAGCAATAGTTTCCTTCTCTTCTAAAATATACCTTAATTGTATACCTTTCTAAAATTTATATATATTATTTGTATGAATCGTTTGAGATTTTTAGTTTTGTGAGCTTAGATTATTTTTTTTTGTGAACGCAGCCCAACACTAGGCATTTCTTCCTGTATCGTGGGTACGTTTACAAACTCACATATAAAAACAACCAGACCCGGAACAACTACTTGCAGATCATACAACTACTTGCGTGCTAGTGAGCACTACGCACATCAACGACCAATTTTATATCTAGACTCCTAATCACAGGCGACCGATGTCTGTCAACACATTAGGCAAAAAAGTCTTAAGTTCGTATTAGTTTCGACCATTCCTGTGAGTCCCCTCGTCGCACTGACCTTGAGTTAGCCAATCAGAACGCAGTACCCCGTCCCCCTCGCTTACGTCGTACCTCAGCGACTTGGCAGAAAATTTTCGTTAGTCAGATCGTGCATGAGGCGTCTAGATATAAATGGTCGTTGACGCACATATTTAAATGTTTTCCTTGGACATATATTACTTTTTTGACTACAATAAGAATTATTCTCAGTGGCCTAAGAATCTGGATCAAGCTTGTGCATTTCTTTAGAAAATCTCTGTAGTCCTATTTGGATGTACCCAAAGGTTTACACCGTCTACAGCCGGCAAAAATGGAACCACATCGTTGAAAGAGCAATCTGTTATAGTTATGGGAAAAAAAAACAGTGAAAATAGCGATAAATGGAACAATAAATAAAATAATGAGACAAAGTTTCCATCACCGATGGATGCGTAGGTATTAGTCAACTTGAGAAGGTTTCTAGATAATGATAATGGAGTAAATTAATTAATACTAGATAACGATACATTCATTAGAACAATGGCAGAGGAAATTTTCCGTGATGAAACTGTTTTGATACTGATGCGTCTTAGTGTTCCAGTTCCTGAGATTAGCACGTTCAAACAAACAACAAACAAACTCTTCAGCTTTAAAATATTAGTATAGATTTTTTGAAAGGCCTTTTGGTCTAGTGGTTAGTGACCCTGTCTGCTATGCCGGAGGTCGTGGGTTCGATTCCCACCCAGGACAAATGTTTGTGTGATGAGCACGATCATTTGTTCTGTGTCTGGGTGTAATTTATCAATAATATGTATGTATTTAGAAATATATAAGTATGTTTATCAGTTGTCTAGTACCCATAACACAAGCTCTGCTTAGCTTGGGACCAGATGGCGTTTTATGATAGTTGTTGAATATTTTTATTATTATTATTTCCAGTTAAGATGATGCCCTATTTTATTCCAGACCTACCAACAAACTCTCAAAACTACAGAACGCCATCTGCTACGATTTGGTAATTTCGTCTTACAAGCTTACGTATTTTCGTATTACGCATTAAATTCAATTATTGCAATGCTTTAATGAAAGATCGAATAATGAAGTGCAATAGAGATAAACATCTAATTGTTTATGGCACAATGTAGGTAATGGCGGAAGACACGCTATGCCAGTTGAAGGGAAAAATAATCATGAGAGTTTTTCATGATGGGGTGTTGAACTAGGTATGTGTTTCATTGCCATTGATACAACCTTTTTAAATTCCTTGCCAATAATCAGCTAATATTGTTCCCACTACTGGGACATAAGCCTCTTAATAGAAAGAATTAACGATAATAAGAGACCTCGCGAACCCAGTGTGGCTTAAGGGCGCATAACCAGAAAGTTGGCAACGTCGCAAATAGCTGTCAAATATTTACAAGTTTTAATTAATTTGGTTAATTTACTGTATGAAAATAATAAATAAGGCTCTGTAGTGCACTAAAACATTGATATAGAAAGACAATTAAAACACTGAATTTGATGTTGTCACCGTTTCAGGTGTAAAAAAGGCATTTGGAAGGTTTCCAAATACTTTTTTTACATCTAAAGCTATTTGTTCGTTGTTACGATATTACTTATTGCATTCCCTTATCAATGTTTTAGTGCACTACAGAGCCATATTTCTTATTTCCATACAGTAACATTGCTAAATTAATTAAAACTTGTTAATATTTGACAACTATTTGCGACGTTGCCAACTTTCAGAATATGCGCTCTTAATAGCAAGCAAGTAATGACTTTACTTCACAGTTCAACTGTAGTTAGGTGATTATCGTTACTTCAGTTTAGTTTGTCATGGTGTTTGGGCGTCTATACGGTCTTTACATAGTCTAGTTAAATCAATCCATGGCCGTAAATCCAGAATATGGATTGCTGCTGTGAAATTCCTCATTGAAAATCCAGGAACATAGTGCTAAACCTGGAAATCGACTTCGAACTCCACACCTAGCATAAACACCTTATAATTTTCCCAATGCTAAGACACCGGCCTCATCTCTGTGTGAGGGTTAAGAGGAACCAGTGCGGGTTAGGTTAGAAAACAAAACAAGAACCAAGATCAAGAAATAGACAAAATAAGAACTTACTCAAAAGTGAAAAGCTGGACAGCAGACAATTCATAGACATAGTTGACGACGCCTGGTGTCACGAGAGCTGCGACTGAAATGACGGCTGCCAGGAACAGCCCCAGCTTAGGCAGGCTCCTGTAGATGCAGTACAGCAGGACTGTCACCACGAAGAAGTGGAAGTCGCAGGGGATGTACCACGCTGTTACTATACACTGAGATAGAATAGGCTATTTAACTAAAACAATAATTGTTAAAGATAGAATGTTTGACTCGTATTTTTTGTTTTGTTACGTAAACCAAAATTGACGAAGATACAAAAACACAAAACGTTACTAGGTCGGTGTAATTTTACAGGTGTTATGATGTCACAAGCCCCACTCCTGCATGCGGGCGGCGAGTAAAGGGCAACTCGCCACCCGACCAAGGACCATGCCCGGGTCGACGGCACGTTGTGTTCCACGCGCGCCTCAAGGAGTGTCAGCATGATGACGGGGCCCCCCTCTAGAGGGCCAAAGCCTGCCGGGGTCGCGGGACTTATTTCATTACCGTGACCCCGGACTCAAAGGACTATTGAAGGACACCGTGGATTTTAGTCAGTACAAGTCTGACAGTCCCTCCCGCCCTGCCCGGGGTGGGAGGACTCATTTGATGATTTTACCACGCTAAAAAAAAAAAAAAGGCCCACTCCTGAATTCGGAATCGTTTAACTTTGTCAATATTCATTGATTTAAAAAAAAATACGTGTTCATTATTTTCAATTTATTTAAATTTTTGCAGTAAACTGCCCTATGCACTTATTTTTTTGCAAATACCTATCCCATCCAAAAGGTTATTTAGTAGTCTTATTATTTAAGTGTTTTATAAATGACTGTAGAAGTTCAAAGTGTTGTAGATATTTTGCCATAAGAGTAAAAGATAAAAAAAATTAAATATCTCAAGATTACCCCATAAATAGAAACAATGCACATAGCTAATAGGAATAGAATTAAAATAATATAAATAAAATATTTGTTTTGTTTCAAATGATCACTTTTACATTATAAATTGAGACAGCCCTAATTTTACATGGCAGAGATTTATAACAAGTTTTTAGAAGAAAGTCGTTTTTGATTTATTCAATAAGTGCATTTGCAATTAAATGATACAAACGGTCACATTAGACTAATTGATAGCTCATAGATGAACACAGGGAAATAAATACACAAACATAATACTATTACTGTCTTACTGTTGGGACGGTCTTTCCCTCCCTAGAGGAAGTCCACCACGAACTGAGCCGTTTTAGAACTGTTTGATGAATGCCACAGTATTCGAATTATAGAGAAACAAATTAAAATTGAAGTAAGAAGGTACTCACAATATTCTCCGTGTCGATGTAATTGCTGAGCATGACGAGGTTGACCCACCAGTTCTTCCGACATAGTTCCGTGTCGTGGGCCACGGACCTGTTCCACAGTGGGCCAGTGCCCGTATAAGGATATACCGCACACACGTAGAATATTACCACAGCGAATGCAACCACCAATCTAATGAAAAATTGAAATAATAAAATGTGAAATCTTGTTACAACCTTTCATTTGATTATTCTTTTTTTAAATAAATACGACGTTTAAATTTTTACGTACGGCCAATAAAAAAAACAAAAAAAAAACAAATTATTATTTTTTGTTTTAATGCTACTTCACTGGCTGTTTTGCGCCAAAAAAAGGAACGGACGCCATTTAAGTTTCTTTTCTTTTTAATTTGTATAAATTTTGTTAGTGGCCAGTTATTTTAAGTTTTAATTTTGATAAACAACCTTTTTAGAATCCGTGGCACGATGTCTTACATCAAATTGTATTAAAAAAATAGTACCGCGAATTTTCCTTGGACTTACGCCGTGGCGCGGAGACGAATAATTATATTCACCACTGCTATTTTTTTTATTGCAACTTTATTTTGGAGGTTTTGGAGAACGATAATCAGCGTTAAGAAATAATATAATTTACTTACCTTACGTATCTCTTCAAGATGATAAACAGAGGATTCGGCAACCTCTTGAATTTAGCGATATTCGTGATGGTGAGAAAGCCAGATAATAAAAAGAAAGTGTCCACGAAGAGATCGTCATGAAGTATAAGCAGACCAAGTGGAGTTTGAACTCTCTAGAAAAAATTAAAAGATTTAATATTATTTAATTTTGCCATTGAGATATCTTAGGAAAACTAATCTTTTATACTTAAAAAGACCCTTGTGAGTATTAACAACGGTATAGTTTTCAGGGTCATCCAATTCAATTTGATTATATGCTTGACTTAGATCAATTCGTCATAGTCGTAGAACGAAGACGGTTCTGCAAATCAGTAACTTTACAGTACGCCGCATCAAAGTTTTCTAATGGAGTTTAAGGGTATATTTCAGAAACCGCTGATCCGCTAAGCTTGAAATTTGGACATGTTGTTCTGTTTCTGAACTTTTATAATATGACCAACAAGATAAATTCCTAAAACGGCTCAATTTTCTAAAATATCACTTGCGTCATTGTTCTATGAAAACTTGTGTGTCATATGTTATCATACGTCGTTGTTTTGCGGATTTTTCTCTTACTTTACATGACGCAAAGTGAGTCTTAGAATAAGGAAGTTTCCATTTTAACAAAAATTAAAAATACTTATTAAAATTGTAAGGCAAAGAAATTATAATATACATGGTGAAAGAATTATTTTAATAACTTGAAAAATGACAAAGTTAATCCACTTTTACTGAATCCCGAATTAATTTTGAAATGCTCGCGGAGCATTTGGTCTGTGACGTCACAAGTCTCTACGCGCGGGTGGGGCCGGTAGCGCTTAGCGGCTGTTTCGAGTATTTCGTGGTTTGTTGCTCACAGTAAGTACATGGAATGCGGTGTTTGAGTGTCTGTGTGAAGTATTAAGTAACCTTATTAATATATTTCGTATAATATACTATCTTTTAGCTAAGTAAAACTAGATTAAAGTAAAATGTAGACGATGGAGAGTGGATTTGTGTGTGGACAGTCTAACAATTTACCAAAAGTGAACACGGTTATGGTTTTGGATTTTCTGGCAAACAATCCACTGTACAAAAGTGCAAAAGTCTATATAAATTATCTTATCTTATCAGTTTGCTGCAGCTTTTATTCGTTTTAGGTACCTAAGTCGGTGTAGGTAATCCGCCTAGTTTTGTTTAAAGTTTAATTCACCATTGATTGATAATATTTGGATAATATAAACACATCGATCACTAATACAAATTTTCGGTACCTAAGTATTAATATTAACATTATTTAATTGTTTTCTATCACTGTATTGTAAATACTGATATTTTAGCAAGAAATCATCGTAAAAACATTTTTTTTTTTAATAAGTCGTAGGTATTACATAATATCATTTCTTGTCCTTGAAGCGACGAGCCTCGGTCGTTAATTTTTAGGGTTCCGTAGCCAAATGGCAAAAACGGAACCCTTATAGATTCATCATGTCTGTCTGTCTGTTCGTCCGTATGTCACAGCCACTTTTCTTCGAAAATATAAGAGCTATCCTGTTGAAACTTGGTACAGCTTGGCCAGAACGTCTTGAATCGGAACTAATATTTTTATTTGCTGACAACGTTTTAAAATATTTGATATTTGATGTAAACAAAGACGCAGGTTTGTAAGATTTATTATTGTGCCATAAAACTAACATAATAAGTGAAAATAAATAAAATAAAATCATTCAAAGTGCTGGTAGCGAGAAGACAGTGGCGACTTCCGGTTTTCTACTGTTTTTTGCCAAGCTGTAAGTAGATGTATTATGTGAACCGCATTAGGATTTTCACACAAAAATAAAAACAAAACAAATTTGGGGGTTCCCCCCATACTTAGAATTGAAACTCAATTTTTTTTCACCAAACACGTGTGGGTTTGGTGAAAAAAAAAAGTGGGGTATCAAAAGTGTGGGGTATCTATGGATAGGTCTTTAAAAATGATATTGAGATTACTCATATCATTTTTTTCTAAACTGAGTTTGCGTGAGAGACACTTCCAAAGTGGTAAAATGTGACCCCCCCACCTGTAACTTCTAAAATAAGAGAATGATAAAACTAAAAAAAATATATAATGTAGACCTCAACAAAAACTTCCAATGAAAATTGGTTTGGATGAGATACAGTTAGCAGTTTTTGAGATATAGTACATTTTTAAAAACCGCAAATATAACTTTGCCATTCATACAAACACTATGAAAAACAAAGATATTTTTACTGTTTGTGTATATTACTTACTAATCTCAATATAATTATATCCCTAATCTATGCCTGCTACTACGGAACCCTTCATGGGCGAGTCCAACTCGCACTTGACCGGTTTTATTGCTTTTTATCGACACTTTGTAATTCTGACCTTAAAACATGCGTGTAAGGTTGAATTTGTTTTGATGTAGTTTACAGATTTATGGTTACAGAGTTACAGAGAGTTATGGTTGTATTTGTACACTTGGGAAAGATACAATATTTATAATGTACTTTCACATCAGTTTGCACGGTTTCCATAATGATTCCACAACGATAATATTTGTTCCGTCTTGTTTGAACCAAAAGTAATAACCGTCTGAGGTGACCGCGCATTGACGACTACTCGACTCGAGCGAGTGATGAGACTTGTGACGTCATGAGATTGTTGACGGGCCGCGCGCCGAGAAGTTTTAAAGCGGACGGGAAAAGTATCATAACTTCGTCATTTATGAAGATAATTGAAAAAAAAATTCAGTGGGCTTCATTGCAAGTTTAGTACTATTTTTTAAATGTAAATAAAAAAAATTGGAAACTTCCTTATTGAAACTCTAAATTTTTTTTTCACCAAACCGATACGTGTGGGGTATCTATGGATAGGTCTTTAAAAATGATATTGAGGTTACTAATATCATTTTTTTCTAAACCGAACAGTTTGCACGAGAGACACTTCCAAAGTGGTAAAATGTGTGTCCCCCCTCCTGTAACTTCTAAAATAAGAGAATGATAAAACGAAAAAAAAAATATAGACCTTAACAAAAACATCCAACGGAAATTAGTTTGGAAGAGATACAGTTAGCAGTTTTTGAGATATAGTACATTTTCAAAAACCGCAAATATAACTTTGCCATTCATACAAACACTATGAAAAACAAAGTTATTTTTATTGTTTGTGTATATTACTTGCAAATCTCAATATAATTATATCCCTAATCTATGCCTGCTACTACGGAACCCTTCATGAGCGAGTCCAACTCGCACTTGGCCGATTTTTTCTTGATTCTTGCCTAGGTTAGAGGTGACAAAATGGACAAAGGAGCGAGCCTATTTAGAAGAAGACTGTTCGCTGAGTAATATTACTGTAAGAGCTACTTCAAATTTTAGGAAAGTTCTTGAGACACGTTAAAACTTGCTCAATACTTCTTCAATTGCTGAAATGCGGACCTAACTGAGCAAAAGTGCTTTTGAGCGAGCTAGACGTATTTGAAAACGCGATTATTTTGGTCCCAAAAAAGTGTTTGAGACATTTAGAAACCTTTATACCATATAGGGATAATTGAAGCATTGAGTATTGAGCAAGCTTTCAGAGTGCTTATAGTACTTTCGTAAAAATGCAGGTATCTCTTTTACCATTCTAAGCAAAAATAAATTGAATGAACCTGATCAGAAGTCATCCCATCACTAATCGGTCCCGAGTTGGATATCCCAATTTGATGGTCCAACACTATGAGACATATCGTGAAGAAACGAATGCCGTAGAACACCTCTATGCCTTCTTTCTTCATGCGCAGAAGATCGAGAGCATTCTCTTTGATGCAGAATGACTTTATGAAGCCCGCTTCTGAAAAGATTTCGGCTCAATTAAAGTTTTGACAATGGGCTGATTTTCAGCATCAATTAATTGCAAACCTTAATAATCCATTAGGTAGCTAGAGAGATAGACATGGGAGTCGGGTGCGTAAGTCATAATGCACTGAACATTATACCACTGCTCTTTTTTTAACGTTGTAAAATCATCAAATGAGTCCTTACACCCAGGGCAGGGCAAGAGGGACTGTCAGACTTGTACTGACTAAAATCCACGGTGTCCTTCAAAATAGCCCTATACGTTCCGGGGTCACGGTAGCTCCGCGACCCCGGCAGGTTTTGGCCCTCTAAGGGGGCCCGATCATAGTAAGAGTGCCCCGTCATATTATACCACGGCTTGACGTAGCATTGTGGATTTAAAATTCATCGCATTATCGTGTCAATTTTGATTAAAAGTAGCAAAGACAGAATACTGATCGAATATTTTTTGATAATCTAACTGATGCACTAATAATATAGATATTTTCAGTGGAAACACTTAAAATGCAACATAGTTAGATAATAGTGATGATCTTACTTCTAGAATCTGGGTTCAATTCCTTTCTTTGGCAGTTCAAATATGTGCAGATGAGAGCTATCAATGTTATTGAGCCCATCACGCCACTGTAACAAAACAATATTAAAATGCCTGTTAGATGATCAGCACGAAAAACTGCACGAACTATGCACTTCAGTATACTAAAATAAAAACTGCAGCGTATTCGCTTGTGCCTCGATAGCAGTGCTTCTCAATAATAGACCCTGTTTACTTGCAGGTAGGCATAGAACATCTATTCCTTCTCGTCTTCATCACTATATCGACCCTAGCTCTGGCTACACCAAGCAAGAGCTGGTTTTCAATAATACCTAGATCATGAGTACTTGCAATATAAGGCATACAATTACAGCGCATAATATTGACCCTCTGATATAATCGAGACCTTGACAGGGTTTAGTGACGCCATTGGACGACTCTCATGCCGGCTACACCCAGGTCTTGCTTCGCAATAATAGACCATGTGTACTTTGAAGAAGGCATGGAATAGCACATCTCATTCCCATCGCCACTTTGACAGGGTTCAGTGACGTTGAAGTGTATCCTCAAACCGGCTTTGGCGCTATTTCGCAATAATAGACCATGTTTACTTAGAAGAAGGCATGGAATAGCACATCTCATTCCCATCGCCACTTTGACAGGGATGAGTGACGTTGAAGTCTCTCCTCATGCCGGCCACACCGAGGCGCTGCTTCGTAATAAAAGACCATGTGTACTTACAAGAAGGCATAAAATAGCGCATCATATTCCCTCTCGTCATCTCCACTCTGGCAGGGCTCGGTGACGCTGATGTTGGCTCTCATGCCGGCCGCACCGAGGTGGCTGCGAGCTAGCATGACTCCTAGCAAGCGCTCCACGGTGCGAGGTGCACATGAAGCTGGCACGCAGGCGCCCCATGTCAGTTCGTTCAGAGGACGAGTGTGTGGGGGATGGTACTGGACAGAACAAACAACTTGTAATATAATAAATTTCCTGTGGTTTCACCTTTGCTGCTCGGCTCCTATAAGTCGTAGCGTGATAAGTCGTAGCCTTCTTCGATAAATGAACTGTCCTACAAAAAGATAATTTTTCAATTTGAACAAAAAGTTCCTGAGATTAGTGAGTACATCCAAACAAACTCTTCAGCTTTATTAAATTAGTATAAATTAATGATGATACGTGCTTGGGTCGCAGGAACGTCTGTAAAGGTTAGTTTACCTCTGGAATGTAAAGGGCAACTAAAAGAACAGGGTAGATTTTCAATCAGTAAGAGTGTGATAATCCCTTTCGCTCCACCCTGGGCGCGAGGCCTCATTCGTAATAATACCATCAAAAAATAACTGTACGCTTTTTTTTGTCCAGTTGCATACCTACATGAAAAAAACAAAAGCTTCATGTAACCTACCTAATATAAAAAATGCGAAAGTTTGGATGGATGGACGTTTATTAGTCAGAAACGTCAGAAAGTCTGAAGGGTTCTTTATAGGATCAGAAACAGGGTAACTAATATTGAAAATGGGAAAGTTTGAATGTTTTGATAGAATAATCAATCACGGCATAATCATTGAACAGAACTTGAGGAAAGACTAAGAGATAGGTTATAAGATAATACATAGAATATCATTCCCGTAGGATAATATTCGAGTTACACGCGGGGGAAGTCATTGGCAACAACTTAATTCATGTGCTACGAATTCGTAGCGTTTCCGTAGCAAAGTGCTACGCAGTAGCTAATTCTTTTAAAATTATTCATAAATCATAACATCACCCATTTTTTATTACTTCTTTGTTATTATAAAAAAGTAATTTATAATCACATTTTATATTGCGTGTCATCATCTTAGACTGCATTATTATTCACTTATTTCAATTAAACGTAGAACATGCGATATTTGCATATCCAGTCAAGGAAACTGTGATGTTTTGTTGATTGTTATAATTCTGTTGTGGTCTTGAACAGTGTATCTTATGAGGCGTGAAGTATAATGTGAAATAAGCCTAATTATGCTCTGTATTTTTGAAGAACTTTCGCTTCTTGGTGTTGGAAAGGCACCTTTAAGAAAAGGTGGTTCTCAAACTGTAGTACTAATACATAATTAATTGTGGTAACAACATAGTAAATGGGTTATTCTGTTTTAATAGGAAAATTGATTTTAATTTGGAGGAATATTGTCTTTTTTTATTGCGTGGTAAAATCATCAAATGAGTCCTCCCGCCCAGGGTGGGGCGGGAGGGACTGTTAGACTTGTACTGACTAAAATCCACGGTGAACCTTCAATAACCCTTTACGTACCAGGGTCACGGTAACCAGGTGAGACAGTCCCGCGACCGCGGCAGGCTTTAGCCCTCTTAGGGGGCCCCGTCAGATTGCTGACAGCTCTTTTAGGCGCGCGTGGAACAACGCGCCGTCGCGTCGACCCGGGCATGGTCCATGATCGAGCGGCAAGTCACCCATAACTCACCGCCCGCATGCCCGCGCCTACGGTGGTCGGAGATCGTCTTGCGACGTTAGTAGCCGCCGTGGGTGTCTCCCGCGGCGGCTGGGTCGTGAGGTGGACGCTGTCCTCTCCCTCACGCATTCTGCCTCCTCCTTTGCTAACATGACTGCTTCAGGAATAATGTCTTTAAAATAAAATAAGAATGGGTCACAAAATTGACAACTACAAACTACAACTATCGCGCCCGTGAGAAGAGTCGAGTTGCATCTATCTATTTGACAGGCCTGTTGGTCTAGTGGTTAGTGACCCTGCCTGCTATGCCGGAGGTCGTGGGTTCGATTCCCACCCAGGACAAATCTTATGGCTTAGGGTGCGTAGCTATCGATCAATTGGGCTCAAATCAACATGGCTGCTTCTGAGAAATTCCTAACACAATAACATTCTTATAGTTAATCTTACCTCAATAAAATCCAATGCAGATTGATAAGGGTAGTAAGGCTTTTCAACTTTCCGTCTCACATTCTTATCAGTTCGTTCAAGAACGATCTCTGCGAGACAGTACTTGGTCTTCAGTTCTGGTTGCTTCTTAGCCCAGGGCGCGCTCATGCACTGGTCGAAGTTGCCCAGTTGGTAGCGGTTGCCGAATAGCAGTCCTTGTGGTTCTGACGCTTGGGCATCCCATTCTGTGTGAGTAAATAATTTTTTTGCCGTATAGTTCTTATATTTTTAGCGAATCCTAGCTACACTTGCTTCAGTATTCTAATACGCTCTGCATGTTAGTTGGTGCTTATATGATTCAAGAAAGACGAAAAGATATAATATACTTAGCGATATTGTAAATTATAATCCAATATTTGTATCTAATTTACCACTGAATGGCAGGGCACAGTGGCCTGTTATACTATATTTGTATATTTTTGTATATCTGTGCACAAACAAACTTATTTAATTTTTAACAATTGATTAGCCTACTATATATATTTTTTAGAAAAAGCCTTCCAGTTTTAAAACTCACCCCAAACCGCCCAAAGAGTAAAATTCTGCAAACTATAAAGCAGCCTGTTGATATGATTCAAACACGGCTCCTCCTCAGCAGTCCAATTCTGATTTTTCATAGCAAACAACACATCATCCAGGTACACACTACTTTCACCATCCCTCACTTTTTTGGGAGACTCATACTTTTTCTCACTTGTTTCTTTGCCCAATGTATTCCGAGTATCATTTTCAGCGGGCAACTGCGTGGTAAACGTATCACTTTGTCCTACAAATTTTGCCCGATCGGTAACATGACATTTTATTTTATTAATAGCTATTATACCAAGGAATATCAAGTAAATGTACTTCATTGTTTACTGTCAGATAGTTAATGAAGTGGAAGCTGGGATGCGTCTGAGTTTAGTTATAAAAGAATAACATTGCATAATCAATGGCAGTTGTTACTTAGTTGGTAATTAGCTTCTATTGTGAGCACGGTATGTCGGAATGGGGTAAGTGTTGATTGACTATTTCTTCAACATGAATTAATTAGGTACTAGAGTTTATTCATTATCAGTTCAATCTTAGTTACATTGCAATCTTTTAACTGAGTTCTTTAGATCTTATATTGTCCGTACACAAAAGCAGCAATACCTACATGACTAGTCTACCTAATGGGACCACTTTTCAAAATGTTATATTTATTCTGTCCTACTTATTTATTAAGTTAAGACAGAATGTAACTGCATTCTGTATCTCTCTTGATGTAAATGTACGAATACGATTTTAGTTCTCAATTTATAAACTGTAACAATTTATTATCTGTTACGTATCCTTAAAAAAAGTTAACATTTTTTTTTATATCCTAACGAAAAGTTTCTGGCGGAATATTAGTTAAAATAATCAAACAAAACATAAAATTAAGTCTCTCCTTACTAAAAGCTTGGCCCTTTAAAGCACGCCATCTTCCTTACAAAGCCCGAGTTAGTAACCCTCGTAACCGGAAGCTAGAGGGGTTGGCAACATTGGGGCAACACGTATTCACAATGGGTATAGAATTGTGGAAGTAACTTTTAGTTAGAATCATAGGTGACGCTGCTCTACTTACAAGCAGATTGAATGGTTAAAAGTTTAAGCTGGACCAACAGTTCATATAAGGGTCAGCTCACACCGAGATGCGACGCGGCGCGACGTGACGCGTCGATACTGCAAATGTATATCTTTTCGTGTAGTAAATAGAGTTAGATTTTAGAGTTAGAGCCCAAAGTTAAGTTACGCATGACACCGCGCTA
Organism: Agrotis exclamationis; assembly: GCA_950005045.1. Classification (NCBI taxonomy): domain Eukaryota; kingdom Metazoa; phylum Arthropoda; class Insecta; order Lepidoptera; family Noctuidae; genus Agrotis; species Agrotis exclamationis. The sequence goes on along the minus strand of OX465436.1, from coordinate 10,778,495 downwards.
CCTGATGCAGTCAAAAGATGAGAAGAACGTAGAGTTACAGATAAAAGGCCACTGACTCTGTTTATGGTGCATAAAAATTATTAAATAAGTCCGCCCGCAATGGGTGGGCTTATTGACCACTAGGGGGGTTTAAAGCCTTTAAGAGTGGAAGGGACTGTCGAATCTTAAAGACTTTAAACCACCTTAGTGGTCCAGAGCCGTTGTGACCGCAGGTGACGAGGCATGCAATGCTCTGTAATCAGTCTCAATATTCTGTAGGAAGACGTCTCCATATCAAGTGCTGATTCAATTACGAATTGAATCAGAGGCCTTATCATGAGTTTTCAGTTACTGTGACGTAAAATAAACTGGAACTTTGACATTTTCAATTGACAGATTTCAAGAAAAAATTAGTTCCTTCTTCGTACACCAGAGGCGCTGTTCCATTTTTCCATACAAGAAACGCTGTAAATACTGGAAAGACGCTGTAAAGTAAAATAGTGAAAACTCGTGATTCATGATAAGGCCTATCATGAGTTTTCAGTTTGGTACTGTGACGTGAAGTAAACTGGAACTTTGACATTTTCAATTGACAGATTTCAAGGAAAAAATTAGTTCCTTCTTCGTACACCAGAGGCGCTGTTCCATTTTTCCATACACGAAAAGCTGCAAATACTGGAAAGACGCTGTAAAGTAAAATAGTGAAAACTCGTGATAAGGGCTCGATCTGAGCTTGCAGACGTCACTTTGTGCCGCTACTTACACTAACTTCAGATGACTTTCTGTCAACAGTATCTAACACAGGTCCGATTCCGCAGCGATACTTTCAGTGATTGTGTAGGTAACCACGATTGTGACTCACGACATTCGCAAAGCGTTTTTTTCTTCATTCTCCAACTCTTTGTCACCCCGACGACGCCGAAGCGCGTCGCGTCGTCAGAGCCTCTCGCGCATTTGTATCTGTATACATGTAGAAGTTTGTTTAAAAAACAAACATGAATAAGGGATCTAAAATAGGCAACATCCCGTTTCATCAAAATAGCATCACTAAAGGGCCGTTTCACCAATATTGTATAATCATTGTACAGAGTCTCGTTTCATCACTTTTTGATCGTGTAGTATTTAATGAGGAACAAATAAAACACAACATTGATTTCCATGATTTATTAATTTCTCAATTTCTAATAAATATCTACATACGTAACTACACATTTTCTACAATTTCTTACTGAATTATATTTTGACAATCTAAGTACAATTTTAATTACATAAATAAGTGCAAACTACATCTAAAATAAGGTACGGGAGTGCAAACTATACCTAATTATTTGATTATTTGGGACTCAATTGAAATTGTTACTTAATCAAGTACCTACAGTACCTGGTGCTATTCTGTAACATTTGCGAGCTCACTTCACCCAAGTGAGCACACAATCGAACTCATTTTTCATCACATCACACCGTGTCTCGTTTAACATTTTAATTTTTAAATGAGTTTGATTGTGCGCTCACCTGAGTGAAGTGAGCTAGTAAATGTTACAGAACAGCACCACAGTCGTGACGTATTTTCGCTCCTTCTCCCAAATAAAAAGATGGATAAAGGAGCTAGGGGTAGAATAATATTTTTTGGTTAATTAGAAAAATAAGTTTAATTACAAACTCACTTTTTAGACTCTTACAGGTATTTCAATATAATAAAACAGTTTATTTAAAAAGTTACGATGTGATTCTTCCCCTTAAAATTATTCTTAACTCTACTCATATTAAAATGACTTTGGTAGTAACTGACTGCATAAATGTAACAATAAATAATAATTATCTATTTATGTTTATATGTATAGAAAATTATTTCTTGAGATTTAGAGCAAATTTAAATTGAATAAAACTGAAAACCCAGTTAAGTAAATACAAACAAACAGAAGTTATTTATTTATAAATATTGAAGAATAAAAGAACCCTTTTTTGAATAAACTGAGAGTTTTGCTAAAAAAAACATACAGAACTAAACTACATAACTAGAATGAACATTATTTTCGATCTATTTTTGAAGGCATAAAACACAAATGATTTCGTAAAAAAATATTATACTTACTATAAAAATTTAATTTTAACTTATATTTTACTAAATTATAAAACTTAAATGAAATATTACACACACAAGCTTAAAAAATATCTATAACTGTAGAAAAAATAATATGATTTTTGATTGTATTATTTCAAAAAGTCATTACATAAATATTTATAAATAAATAGTTGCTTCTTTTAAAATAATTGGCCTGTAAAGTATATAATATATTAGGTAAAATCTTATAAAATATAGCGTTTTCTGTAATATATACATCTTTGGAACGCGTTTCATAGACACACTGACTAGATTTCCCACTCGTAGATGATAAATCTTTATATTTATATGATATAATTCATATTATAATTTATCTAATATAATATTCTTAAACTTAGTACTTAAATAAAATACATTCTTTGATATAAAATTTCATTCAATGAAACTTTAACGAATAATAGCGTATACATAATCTATAATTTATTATAATTCTTTAGAACATGACTTTTTGGAAAATGAAACTACATTGTGGTTTCACTGAAAGTGCTATGAATGATGGAATGAAGTGTATTTTTTTTTTGTTAAAGTTACCAAATATTTCGAGGTTGATCAAGGAAAAGGCTGGCTGTTGATACTTATTTTAATTATTTACTTCTTCTTTGTATATTCAAATAAAGTGTTCTCAACTCGTGCTTACAACAATTATGTTTATCGCTTTTACAAAGGGTCACTGGTTCATCGATATTCGTGTCTATAATATTATGATATTTTTTTTTAAGTTATTGTTTATTTTTCTTTTCTTAATGATGACTAGAAAGTTGACTAGACAAAATAAACTTGAGATCTTAATAATTCGATATGTATTTAACTAAACTAATTGACTAGAATTCAAATAATTTATAAAAATGACTTGATTCACTCAAATGACTGTTCTTTTTTCGTTTTTAATTTTTGTTACAAAATAATGACTAGTACAATTATTTGTTTTCTTGACTAGAAAACTGTTACACAAAGACTAGATAACACGATTCTTTTACATTGTTTCATAAAAACCAATAAAATTAATAAATTTAGTTCATTTTAAAATGACTAGAAATAACCTTCTTAAATAATAATATGATTGAGACCAAAAGAATAAGAGACTAGATTAAAATACAAATGACTAGAAAAAAGTAAATGTTTGTAAAAAGTAAATTCACTCATTGACAAAGATGCAAAATAGTAAAAAAGGTAATAACGACTAGTTTGTTCAAAAAAGACTAGAATAAGTTTTCAATCAAGACTAGATAATTAATAAATTAGGCACACTGCCTAACACGATAAAAACTTTTTTGTAATATGATAATTAAATGACTAGATTTAAATTCGTATACGAGATCAATGAATGGTGGAATACCTAATAAATTAATGACTTTTTCTAACCTACATTATCCCACTGCTGGGCAAAAGTCTCACCCTTACGTATACATAGGTTTCCTATATGTAGTTTTCTCCGACACGTCTAAATTGTATTAATGACTAGATTAAAATATTTTTGTTTATAAAATAAATGACTAGCAAAGTTTTATTTCTTTGGAATAAAATTTTGGTTATGTACCGATGCACAGTGATGTATTTTTTGTTTGTTAATTTTATCGACATATACTCGTAATCTATAAGTGCTTAGAGCCAATAAATTCCTAAAATTCCTTAGTAATTCTTAATTTACATCGTAGTTAAAGATGTCCTAGTTCCAACTGGACTCAATTCCGATGAATTTCCGATTGAAATAGTAATGAGTGGAAGTGGCACGATAGCCACAGTTGTTGGTGCCGCCACTGAAACCACGACTGCATCTAAAAATATGCTCGATAACGATCGATGGCTGTGACCCTTCGAGCTTGAACCAACTGTCTATAGAACTTAATGCCAGTACTGTCTTGTTGTTGCGTAATTTACAATTTGAGAAAAACTTTTATTGTTAACATGATTGGTTTTGGAGGTGTAGTATTTTGACGTAATGTAAAAATTTTGAGCCAAAACGATGCGCTTGAACCTCGAAATATTTGAAGAATAAATATGTATGCTCTATAGTTACACCATTGAATAAACTTACTACACTCTGATAATTTAATTTAATTTCTAAGACATATTAAAAAGTGAATTACACTACACAATATATTAATAAAATCACGCTAAATGTTTTACATTTGCGCAAATTGATAAGTTTGGAATGTGCTGTAGGAGATCATAAATATTTACATAATATTTATTATTTTAATACTATTCAATAAATATTAAAATTTAAACACACATCAAGCCTATTTACAAAGTGACTACATACAATATTGATAGAACTATTCATTAAAAACTACTTTGATGATATGATGAAGAATAACTACCTAAAAAACTGTTATAATGTAAAGATGTCCATTGTCCTTTAAGGATTTTTTTATTTGTAGAACGCCAAAGAGCAATCAGCTCGTTGAAATTTTTGACGACATTTTAATTTGGCGGCAATTTTGAGATTGGAATGCTCTTCTCTGACTGGCCAGTATTACTTACCAGTTTAAGAAAAATACATGTGTGCATCATGCGCGTACGGTGCAGAGTAGGGGTAGAGAGCAGTCGCGACGGGTGCGTACGGCGGCAGCCGTGGCACCGGCCGCAGTACCCTGCGTCACCCATCCACAACCCCCCCGCCCCCGCCTTCATCCTCCGAACCCGTCACGTCCAGACTCCGAGAGTCCTCCGAAGAACATGAGGACCCACATCTGGGACGCACGCCCTCCCAACTCAACTCTTGCTGAGGAGGCGGGATCTTGTTCCAGAAGGTATTGAAGCCGGATTCTCGGATGGCATCCTGTTGAATAAATTGCTAGTTAGAGAATTATCATTAACACCAGCCTAGACATTTTTTGTTAGAATCATGGCAATGGAACTCCCCCAAGTCTCTCCATAAACCCTTATTCCCCGTGAATTTACGAATCCAAAATCACTGCAGAAAATCAATGAAGTATAATAAGTAAATACTAGAATAGAACCTTCGTAAAATAAGCAGGAACAATCATTTTATAAGCATCACTCACCGGTTGATAAGTGGGGTATTCAGCATGGACCTGCCGGAAGGCTGATGGTTCTTTCTCAGGCTCGTTCTCCGGTTGTTCATGAGCGAGCATGTGCTTCCTCAGGTAGGCCTGTCTTCGGAACATCTTGCCACATCTCTGGCAGGGGAAGCGTCCAGAGTCGGCTGCAGGGGGGTCACGTCGCTTGACCGCGCCGGCCACACGCGGCTTGTGCCAGCGACGGTGGGAAGCTAGGTTTGCAGGGCAGTTGAACACCTAGACAAAGGTGAAGCGGGATTTAGATAGACAGCAACAATTGACGAATCTATAAATAAAACTTCTGAAAAAACACTGAAGCATTTCTATCAGATAAGTGGCCCTTTAAACGATAATGAATTACGTAAAAATAAAGAAATGTATTTCGTTTTCGGTAAGTGTGTCCAAATAATTTCACAATGATACATTGAAGAAAGAAATAACCCTCCTTCTGGTGCAGTCGAGCAAATGTAATCCTACCATAAATTCCTAAAACTAGTTAACGTCCTTCTCACAAATCGAAAACGATAATTATAATTTGTTGTAACTCATGACATTGCAGTAGCATCACACAGATAAGTGCTACTGCTAATATTGTCTCGTCACGCATCACCACACGGCTCTATTAGCGGCCGCCCTTGTACAAACATTTCATGTCACCCACTTGCAGCGGCTTCCCATAGAAATGCGACAACTGCACCACCCACCCTACACACGTTCCCACGGACAAAAAATAAACAGAATTATGGACCAAACTATCTAATAAGAGTGATAAACGCAAACTAATTAATACATGACAAATGTATTGGGATGCCATAAAATTGAATGGGTGTTATCAATTTTTGTTCAATAAATGTTCACGTGGGAAAATTGATAGATAATACCAATCGACTGATATTGGGTGCCGTTTATTAGAAAAAAATTTTTTGGAGTATTTGTATTGATTAATATAGAAACAATTGACTTGTATTGGAAATTGGCCAAAGAAACGGTGGATGGACTGTATGATGGAAATATGACTAGAAAGGAGGTGGCTACTGAAATGTTGAGTAATGGGGAAAGAGAGATATAGAAGAATACATGCTGCGATGAATGCAAAATGAACTGGAATAAGGACAGCAGAATAATAATGATGTTGATTAATATGGACATACCTTATCACATTCGGGGCATCGGTATTCAATGTGCACGATCCTAGAGCATCTATGCTGCGCCAGAGCAAACGCGTCGCTGTACAATCGTCGGCACAGCCTGCAGATGTACCTCCCCAGCCTGTTCTCTATCGCAGCTATCAAAGCCTTCGCCTCGTCAGTCACCTCCACTACGTTAAACGCTGGATCAATGTCTCCCTAGAAAAAGTACAATTATGAGCATGCAAGCCAACATTCACAACTAAAACGATTTCTTATCACACCAACAATTACGACTATTAAGTAATTCCATATCATTAACATTTTTATTACGTCTAAATTGAACGTTACAGTTCTCTATCTCAATTCAAAGAAATACTGTGGTATCGAAACGGCGATTTATTTCGTATTTTATGTCCCCGGGCACACCCCCGTGGTAAGCGTTGCGGTGCGCCCTTAGACCTGTTATTAGCGAAAAACACAGCACAATACCCGATTTTCTACCTGTTTAATTGCTTAAGCGATAAGGAAAGTCGCCGTGCAGCGCTGTAATGGTATGGTAAGAACGTCTTATTAATAGTTCCTGTGCAACTTTGCCATTTATTTTAGATACGAATGTGTGATTAGAGTTTGTTTGCAGTTTGCCGGTGACGTTTTTCTATATAGGCGGTTTACGTGAAAGAATGTTAGTATTAATTACCTTTCGCACGACTAGAGTTTCGTCCTCCGCTAGATCTCTTATGATGGTTCCAGAGACGGGCGATGTCTTATCTTCATCGAACATGAGTCGTCTAACAGCTTTGCTTTTCTTAGTTGGTTGTGTAGGTGGTTTTGGAGACTTCTTTGGTCGTTCTTCTAAATCTTTTATTTCTACCACATCAGGTGAACTTCTTCCACTTTTCGAAGGCGTCTCTTCTTCTTGCGGTAAACATGTTTTAAGTTCTTCGAAAAACTGTTGTGTGAACTTAAGTTTCTTAGCTTCAGGACTGTCACTGTCGTTAGATGTTTCATCATCAAGTTTTCTTTTCTCTGTTTTATCTTGTGATTCTTCTTTAGTATCATTATCTTCGAAATGTCTAAATATTTTCGGTGATTTGTCTGGTTTGCTGTCGTCGGCGGCTTTTCTTTTTTGCGAGGGTGGAGGCGTGCACGGAGGAGTAATCGGTGTAGTGGATTTGAGGGACAAGTCGAGAGGTACTAGAGGCTCGTTGTAGTACGCCAAATATTGCTGGAGGAGTGTCGGATGTTGTTGTGGTATAAGGTCGTGAAGATAATTGCTAGAAATGCGCACTGGTGGAGCCGCATACTGCTGATAAAACCGCGACGTAGTCAGACGATGGAAATGTGGCAAAGCAGCCTCCATCTTCTTTAATCAATTTTCTGTTCAATGATTTCGACCATGTTTTTGCAGATCATATTCTGTGTTCGGGTTTGCCGACATTTTCATTCAATCTGCGAAAGAAGAAAGGTTGTTTATTTATCTGAAGACAAAATGAACATTAATAAAGTAAAGTGCAGCGCGGCGGTTGTTCAAGGGTCCGCTAAAGGGCACAAAAAGCGAGGCGCTGATTCAATTGAGCTCGAGTGGTCTATTGATTGTAACGAAGCGAGGCGACAAAACGATGTGTTTTGATAAATTGGTGTTCACTACTTCTTTTATTTCCCTTCCTACAAGAATAAAATTGTTTAAATGTCGTAACTAATTTCATAAATGCGAATGTCAGTTTGTTTTTTTGACGCTTTCACGGCAAAATCGTTGGACCAATTTTCATGAATTTTTGTAAAGTGAGAAAGATTTATTAATGTATCGAACTTCTATTTATGCACGTCATCTTAAAAGTATTGGTGTTAATTTATTTATTTAGCAACTAAAACTCCTGAAATTGGGGAGTTATCGATATTTTAGTTGAAAAAGATGACTAAAATGTTACTCAAACTATATATCATTACTTCCTAGAATTTGATCTTAATTAGCGACAGTATCGAATGGTGTGATTTTTTTTCCAAAATCAGCGGGTGTTCCTGGCAACGATTATCGATTTTTCTAAAATCCTACGATGCAGTTTTAGTTTTCGTCAAAATCGGTCTAGAGACTCCTGTCAATATTTTTTGATATTCAAGTAAGATTCGAATATAGCCATCCACGCTCAGTTGAATTCACCCTGTATATTAATCGGAATCTAATCTATTAATTACTCCAATATGTTTAATTTTATGGCCGTCCATTTGTCGGAAGTTAATCTCAAGTATTTCGAATGCGACTTTGAAGTGCACATTGCGGTACAACATGTAAGTTCCGACAGGCCTCGCACGCAGACCATACGGAATGTTTATAACTTATTATTTTTACTACTCGCTTTCATGCAATTGTTCTACTAAATTAAACTAGTTTAACACCCTTACTTCACACGACTCTTATGACTTGGCAAAACATAGAGCTTATTATATTTAAACTAGCTGTATCCCATGGTTTCACCCCCCGCTTGGTTCCTATTGCTATATCCTATAGCCTACCTTGATAAATGGACTATCCAACACATTTTTTTTTCAATTCCAACCAGCAGTTCCTGTGATTAGTGCGTTTAACCAAAGAAACTCTTCAGCTTTATAATATCTAGGTATAGATTCTACATTAACATTTTAAACACGTTAATCTTGCTGAATATTATCTCCTAAATAGTAGAGAAACCGCATAAAAATTTGTAATGTAGTTTAGAACAACTAAGTGGTCACACAAACTGACACGAACAGCGACTTTGTTTTATGTTGGAAATGAAATTATACAATTTTAAATTGTGTAGCTCTAGCATAATTGTATAGTTTTCTTCTAACTTTTTAATGATGTAATCATTTGTAATGAAACTGCATACTTACTTGTCAAACTCTGCTGTAATTATTATTGACTCAAAAACCTATGATTGCGATCAGTAAGTAATAGCCAGGTCACACTAACGGCATTTTTTGTTAGTGCAGCCCTAGTGTAATGTATCAAATTGAAAAGACTGCGCTATAATAAGAACCTAAATATTCCTTCATCCCTTACAACATAAACAAAAGGTGACTTCTCACCGACAGATTTGAACAAGATTACCAGTAACAAGCGTAGACCGTCAGTAACCCGCGCCTAGTTGGCAAACGCAATCAAGGGGTGTCGCGCGAACTTACCTAATTACTGTCACCGCTCCCACGCTCTGGCAGCCCTACCGAGGGTGACCTACCCTCTCCTTTTAATACGTTTTATTGTTTGGCTAGAGAAAATTGTGAATATGTTGTGGTAAACGAATGTTTATATTGCGTTAACTATTTAGAATTTAGAATGCAGTGTGATGCAGTGCAAATTGGGGTCGTTAATAGGTGCCCAATTTGATCAAATCCGAACTAATTGGTTTTGTAAATGAGAAAGTTACTATGTTTGTTCTTCTAGTGCTTGAATTTATTGCGATTTGGCACACAGGTTAACTTTGATGTGAGTAACTTATACTTAACATCAGAATAATTACCGACTACACGGGCGAAGCTGCTTTAAAAATTAGTTAATATTATTTTCATAGATATAAGAAAACAAAATTTAAGTATAATTTTATAATCTGGTTTTAAGGATTTCACGTGTATATGAAGTCATTCATATTAAAAGAAATCTATCTATACATTTGAAAAAAAAAATTAAACCTCGTGAGGTTAAAACATGTACGGATCTATCTGCCCTACTTAACTAAGATCTTGCATGCTCAAATTATGTAAAAGCATGTTTTTGACATACAACTTATTTTTATCTTTAAAAATTCTTCCATATTTAAAATAATTAAAACGCTAACACTGAGAATATTAAATATATTAAAATGATAGTCTGTAAACTGAATATTATGAAATGTATTCTGTGGTAAAGAGCTCCAGATTTGGGCGGCTTTAGGTAATAATTTGGGAGGACGACCATTTGGAGGCGGGGCTTTACTATGATATATTATCTGTGGCTTTACATTTTACATAATGGTGCTGGTTATACATATTCAATGGATAATGTACGCATTATTAAAATATGGACATTAAATAAACAATTTAGATACATATAGTGCTACGGAACCCTTTTATATAAAAGGGTTCCGTAGCACGTTTGTTGTATAGGAACATATTATAAATAAATATTTAAGGAGGGCCCTTAAATATTTATTTTATTCTGTCTCTTTTTAGTATTTGTTGCTATAGCAGCAACAGAAGAACGTCATCTGTGAAAATTAAAATTGTCTTTCACGGTTCATGAGGTACAGCCGGTGACAGATGGGCATACAGACAGACAACGATAAAATATAAGTTTAATAAACTAGAATTTTTGACGACACTGTTGGCGCAGTGGCTGAGCGATCGACTGCTGCGCAGCGTGTCGCGGGTTCGATCCCCGCACGGAACAAATATTTGTATGATCTGGGTGTTTGTGTATGTGAGTTTATATATTTGTAAACGTACCCACGATACAGGAAAAAATTCCTAGTATGGGGCAAGGTTTTTTGAGAAAAAAAAGAATTGTCTTTATTGTACTAATACAGCTATCACTACATGACTCATACGGCAAAATATGGGAAACTTGGTCAAGTAATGCTTGCTATTTACCGTAATAACTAAAAACTAAAAGAAACTCAAATAGCTCGTAATTCTATAGCTCATATTGCTCGTTTGAAACAACTTAAACTAATAATGAGAATTTAATTAATAATCCAAAAATGTAATGATGAAACGTTGGAATAAATGGATACAAAAACAACCATATTTTAATATTAATCAATTAAACACTCATTTGTAACTTAAACAATACTTTTATTTTAAGTTTTTATTATGGTTTTTATATATTAGTATTGTATTGAACATACATACTATTATAATATACTATATTACATAGTATTTAAAAGTGTACAATAAATAAACAAATATTAATTAAAAATGTGTTATCATAAAAAATAATACATATACCTAGATACATTCTGCTTCAAAATTAGATATTGTTTTCGAATATAATTCTCCAATCATTCGAAAATGGAAACAATTCAAATACTAGTGTTGATTGGGGATCGAGTGGTCGCGTGTTCTAAATTCTAATCTAACCCTGTTAACCATTGTAGTAAACCCATTCCACAGATAAACATTAATTACATTGTTTATTTAAAGGGTTAAATTCGGTGAAAGAAACCGCGCGTCTAGATACAAAAATATAGGGTGTCTTTTACCGCTTTATAGGTATATTATGATTTTATTTTTGTTTCAAAACTGGTTGAGTAATTTTAGCATTAAGTCCTACACACACCTGTTATACATGACTAAACATCTAATTTTGTTACAAAAATGTTTACGATATGACATGTTTTGTAACACAATAAGATCTTAAGTCAAGTCAAATAAACGAAGATAAAAACTTGCACAAGAATAAAAGGTTAATAATCCTTAAATCATTTAATGGAATGTACTAGACAGAAATATATTATTTATGTGTGTTAAAATCTTAAAGAGTCCCGTAAGATTTAACCCTCTCTAAGTCCTTAAATTCTCATTAGATTCTTATTCTTTTTAAATCACAGTTAAACAAGTACAAAAGAAATCTACCATTAAATTCTACAGCGCAGAACATATCTACTTACTTTTCACACCTCTACACTTAACAACCAATCATTAAAACAATACTTGAATCAAATCTAATAAACTCATTTTAACCAAAAAATGTCCTAAGCTATAATCGAATCTAATTCCCCACAAATGGCTGTCTACAATCACACCTAGTTTAATAATAATATCCATCATAAGACAACTACATTTATTAATTGTCGCGTTACGTTACTTCATGAATACTTTAACACATGTCATATTCCCGGCCATTAGGGCGTGGACACAGCGCGGCAGACCGAGGTGTACACTAATTACACTTAATTGACACCTTTCGATATTCACTGCGATGGTAACACCGATTTTATTGAGGTGATTGTTCGGTACTCCTTGATTTGTTGATTAATTAATGTGGTTTGTGAACAGTTTAAATACCTACCTAGTTAGTTTACAAAATTATCCTAAACTAGCTGCTTTGTGAATATCAAGTCATAATGTTAATTTTTCGACGCACAAAAACTTAACTCTTGCAAGGGTTCATTTTAAACACCATTTATTTTATCTGATACTAGCTGACCGGGCAAGCTTCGTACCGCCTCACCTTTTAAACCTTCAATTCTTCAGTCAATTCTTCCCAATTCAATCTCACTTTTACAAGGGGTAATTATTTAATCGAACACTCGGTAAATCATTACATTGATGAGTCTCATGATACACACATAAACTCATGCTTTCTTCCCATGGGGGTAGGCAGAAACTCGGAGCACCACCTGCTACGATCCTTACGTATACTCCTTTCACCTCATCCACATTCATACATCTGGTCATACACGCACGCCCATTGCGAGTACTACGCACCCGGCGTTTCAGAAGCACTTCACCAATGTCAGTAGGTCTTCCTAGGGCATCCCCGGCGTTTCTGAGTCTCATGATATGCTTGTTAAAATACCATAAAAGACACAACTTTCAAAAACAGTACCTGTAGTAACGATTTTAACTATAAATTACATTATGTCAGTTTATTCAGGCTATTTTTTGTATTTGAATATAATTGCTTCAGAAACCTTAAAAGCCAATAAAATTCAACATCTAAAATAAGAAAACTATCTATACTGGCAAAATTGAAGGTTAAGAGAGCTGAAATCCAATAACTGTTTTAAAATGTCGACTTAATTTTGCTTGGGTTTACGAAATCTCGTAGAACGGGTAAAACTTAATCAAGGCTAGGGATATAACATGGGAGAGGCTGTGTCCGGCTTCAGGAAACTTCAGCGGACTTGGTCGAAAGCCAGACTTATATGATAACCGATACTCTACGTAAACTCCGAGTGCTGACAACTTTGTTCGTAGTTTGCTACGAAAATAACTACTACGAGATACAATACAATGAGATTTATGGCACTTGAATGTATTTGACAAAGGTTCTGTAATAATTTTGGCGATTGAAAAAGAGTGTCCATGGAGTTTCTTGCCCATTCTTCTCCACAGAGGTCTACGCGTTGGAAGGGCACCTACGGTGGTACTTTCACAGTTTTTATTTCTTGTGACTTTGTGACTGGGACTGTAGCACCATAACTATTTTTGTACTAGTTTTATTTTATGTCTTTGATAATTAAAAAGTGCCTGTAATTGGCCTAGTTGAAAATAAATGAATTGTCTTGATTTTGAAACAATAAAAAATCAGTTTTTTTTCCTACCGATGATACCTATGATGTGACTTATTTCTTTCTTTTAAAAAATGTTGCCCCACACTAGGAATTTCTCCTATATCGTGGGTGCATTTACAAATAAGTATTTTAACTCACATACCTACAAAAACCCAGACCCGACACAACTACTTTTAAATCATAAAATATTTGTTCCGTGCGAGAGTCGAACCCGCGACATGCAACGCAGCAGTAAATCCTTAAGCCACTGAGCCTATCGTGCCGATGAATTAGTTCGTAAAATATCTACTTTCATATTATTAATATGAAAGTTAAAGGCTTTATAGAAGTCCAAAACAGCATATTTCACGGTTAAGAATAATATTAGTTACAGTTTGAACAATTCCGCGAATTTTCCAATTAGAAACAATTCACAATAATTTTAAACAACTACGAGTAGTTAAGGGTTGGTATAACCAAAACTGCAGTAAAATCAAAGAAAGATGCCAATCGGCCACGTGCGCTGCGAAACGCAAGTGCGTGCGGAGGGCGTTACTATGGCGAAAACTAATGTCAGTGACTCACCTGCGCCTGGTCCTCTTCTGAATCACCCGGCGACACCCCTGGACACTTTTAAACAATTTAAAAACCGAACCAGCAATAAACAATACAATTTTGACAGAATATTTTTTTTTTAATTTAAGCTTATTTTATTTTTAAATTTTATTTGTAAAAAGGAGTTCGTGTGGTAAAGTTTGTATAGTTCGGTGGTGTAGTTAGGGGTGCGCGGTCCGCTCGTGAGGGCGGTCGACACAGGACTGGCGGGCTGCGGCCAGGGTGCGCACCCCGACGTGCGGCCCGTAACCCCCGTACAGGGTGCTGTCAATGCATTGTACACTTAGTTTTACTTTATACCTGATTTGGACGGAATAATAATAGTAATGTGGATGTGGTGGGAGATGGGATACGATACAGTGGCGAACTTTTAAATAGGGAGACTTATTTATTAAAAAAAAAAAACATTAAAATGTGTGCTGGTTCTTAGTTAATTACATTTTTTGGGACCGGAATTTCTCTAAAATCTTTTAGTATAAGGTATGAAAATTATACATTTTAAGATCTTACCTGTAAATTCAAAAACACTCTAAATACGGGCACGGAGGCATATCAACGGGATCCGGAACAGTCTGCGGGCCCCCATGCACACGCCACAAGTGTCGACTTGGGGTTTTTTAAACCTTTACCTTGTACCGATAGCTGATAAGACCCCCATCTCTGTGGTACCTTGTTACTACTCACTTGGAACTCGAAACAAAAAATAAATTCCCTTTGTTCAGCAGAAGCGGTATTTCACATAGAGCACCCGCTGTAAGGACACCTTAACTATTCCACATAAGGGTCCTGTCAAAGTTTTTCGCAGGTGTGTTTTTCCAATGAGGAATACCTCATGTCATTTGTTTAAAATTTTGTGATACTAGAAGAGGAATTAAGTATTGAGACGTCACGGCAGGATGCGTAGAACATTTAACCTCCTAGACAAAACAAAGACCTATGGTCCATATTGTCCATAAATTAGAAAAACTGGAATGCCTTTGCATGATGGCCATTGGGAGACGAGGGCTAACATACAACACAACAGCTTCTAGAAAAAAAGTAAATGGTAACTATCTTATATCGAGTACTGGTTATCAAGTTATAAGTAGAGCCTTCCTTCTAAGTGCTGTTTGATTCGTTCGATATTGATTACGAACTTAAAAATAGACAATAATGATGGCTATGTTCTGTATTCACTTCGGGTCAGAACGATTTTGTGAAAATGGGATTTAATAATACAGGAGCAATTCCTATGTTTGGCAAAGTTTAAAAAAGTAAGGGTTTGTTTAAATTTTCAAACGTACAATGAGTGCTGCTATTTTGAATCTTATCATCACATTAAAAAATGGTTCTGCTGACTTAACTTCGAGATCATTCCAATAGTAGCCATTTTAATGCGTAATCATGAACTTGACTTAATTCAAGGTAAATGCCACATTTTGTTACATAGTTAATAGTTAGGTAATCCTTTTTTTGTAAAGATAAAAGCGTTTTGAAATGCAAATGCGTTTAATTCACATGCCATGACATGGTACCTTTAAATTTGCTCGAAAAAGTTCATGTAGGAAGACAACTGAAATGGAAAAAAATGTAAATAATAACCTTTAGCTTCAATGTACGAGTATATGACAAATGAATAAAAGCTAACAATTAGAAATATGGTTTCTTCGGTAAACAGATTTTACAATTCATATTTACAGATAATAATGAAATTCACAATAAACAAAGTTTAAGCGTAAAACGAGACACACAGATACGTTTGGTTGGGCGGATCTGCGCGCCGCCCGCCCAGACGCACCGCCCAATCCGCTGGAGCCCCGCCCATCATGCCGCACAGACCTGAGAGAAAATAATTGAATGTAATTGAATCATGAGACTGGAGAATTCAATTAACGCGGCACAGTGGCCGTGTTGTCGGTAATCAGTGCGATTGTCGTGTGTCATGAATGCGACGCGACCGAGTCGCAACTCTGTCTGTTGCCTTTTGTTTTGAACAAGTATGCTTATTAGATTCCAGTCAGATTGGAATGGTGTATGCTGTAATTCACTTTGGTTTGGTGAAGAGGCGTAAACGTTCTTATATATTTAGTTTTGAGCTTTTAAGATTTTCAACAAGATAATCTTGTTGAAAATCTTAAAAGCTCAAAAATATAAACAATAAATCTTGTCAAGATTTATTTAGTAGTTATTATGCTTTTGCTGTAGCGAAATGTGTACCTATTGAATTTTACATATTTATATTGCAACTGTTCTTATGTGTCCTGCATCAAAGTTGGAAGTAAAAAAAAACATGTATACTTTTTTTTTTGCATGGTAAAAACATCATATGAGTCCTCCTGCCCAGGGTGGGACGGGAGGGACTGTCAGACTTGTACTAACTAAAATCCACGGTGTTCCTTCAATAGCCCTTAACATACCAGGGTCACGGTTACCAGGTGAGGCTTGGCCTCTTTGGAAGCCCCGTCAGATTGCTGAACTCTTTGAGGCGCCCGTGGAACACAACGCGCCGTCGACCCGGGCATGATCCATGATCGAGCGGCAAGTCACCCATAACTCACCGCCCGCATGCCCGCGCCTACGGTGGCCGGAGATCGTATTGCGACGTCCGTTGCCGTGGGCGTCTCCCGCGGCGTCTGGGTCGTGAGGTAGACGCTGTCCTCTCCCTCACGCGTTCCGCCTCCTCCTTAAACATGCATACTTTAAATTTAAATCATCCCTATAATTTAAAGCTTACAACATCAAGCGTTTTAGCAGCAATCTTGAACTTATTCTGTCCAATAGGTATACTTAACTTATTAGATTAGAAACTGATTTCTGTGTTTCTGGACCACAATTTAAGGTTGTAGGTAAAATCAAGCCAGTGAACTTGATTGTGGTGACATGAAGATAAGCAATCTACATTTCACGAGTAAGTTGTGCCTACTTAGTACACTGGCAATATTTCAACTGTGCAGTGTCACATGTAGCAAGACAAGTCTTTGGTTGTTGATATGACTATGTGGACCAAGGAATTCCTACATATATAAATGCAAAAGTATGTATGTTCCGTTTTAACGGTTGAACCGATTTTGTTGAATTCTGCTACTTGAGCCCTAGAAACAGTTCCAGGCTATATTAGAGGGAGGGGAGAGGGGAATCCTGTGGCAACTGCTAGTACTTTATATTGCCACTCTCCATGGCACTAGACATCACGCCATTGTACGAACATATGACGTACTAGATAGTACTTAAATCCCCTTTGAGTGTCCGGCTTAGCGCCTGCGCGGCAACGACCTAATTACACTATTTTACCAACTCTTTTAACTCCTTCACCATGACTCTTAACAAGCAATAAATAGGGTCATACTTTGTATGACTCAATTGAAGGACAATTTGGTTATAGAAAAGTGCACCAAAACTTTTATTTCAGTTTCTAAAGCTTTTAGAGAGCAAACAATAAGGGTCGTTTTTGTTTGGCAAGAGTGGATGGTAAGTTGGTAAGAATGCCGGAACTGTGAAGCCGTACTCACGCACGCGCCGGAAGCCTGCGCCCGCGCATCCTCCGCTACCGGTGTCGCTTACCGCCGGGTGCCGGCTGGACGTGTAACTGAATAGTGTACTTACTGATATCGATGACATTGTAAGTACTTGCTGCTTTTATTGGTTGGTATCGTGGATCGTTTAGGTACCTAGTCGTTTTTTTTTAATTCGTTTTTCCAGTTAAAGCTTTTACAAACTTACATAATAATGAAACAACTTTTAAAAAAGTTAATCTTTATTGTCTATCATTTCTTCTATAACTTAAATTCATACATTTTCATACGTAAACTCACACCTTCTTCCCATGGGGATAGGCAGAAACTACAGAGCTCCACCTTCCACAACTTGTGATAAAATAATCCATGAATAAAATAGTCTCGTGAGCGAATGTTTCCTTCAGTAGAATTTCCCAGTAACTGACAAGCACATAGAGTAAAAAAACGTTGAGGCACTTAGGCATCGTGCCCTGAGTCCCCTGTCGATTGTTTAGTATGGAGGCTTCTAAGGGCTCTATACTAGTGGCCTAGGACCGACTTAATTTTGATTGTCATCGACAAGCTAAGACAAATTAATTAATTTTGACGACACGATTGATGCAGTGGCTGAGTGATCGACTGCTGCGCAGCGTGTCACGGGTTTGATTCCCGCATGGAACAAATATTTGCATGATCTGCAAGTAGTTGTTCTGGGTCGGGGTGTTTGAGTAGGTAGGTATGTGAGTTTCTATGTTTGTAAAAATACCCACGATACATGAGCAATTCCTAGTGGGCAAAGTTCTTTTAAAAAAGGAATAGAAAAGTTTAAATAACTTTAAGTTTAATAATCACCATATCCATAACACTCCACTGCTGGGTTCACCACAACACCCTTTACCCACTTCGCCTTTCACTCTCATCCATCTAGCTAAACTCCCACGCAACGCTTGCTCCGATACACAGCCGCAGAAGGCATCACAAAACTAAATTGCATCCGTTATGGGAAACACAGGTAATCCGTTACGCCAACTGATTAGAGACACACCCTCTAAACATCGCATGTATATCACCATGACAGGCATGATCTCCCATGGTGAGGTAGCAACATGCATTGTTTCACACAAATATTGGCGTGGGAGTACATGCTGTCCTATAATTAGGTGGCACATCTATAATTAATAGTTTAAACAATAATAGAAATTGACGTGAGATTAGACTGTATGCACATGCATCAGACCGAGTGCTTTACATTAAATAAAAAAAATCCTTGAACATGTTTACTTGTTTTACGTAGAAATCGAACGAAAGGGATAATTTTTTTTTGGCTTCATTTATTCAGTGGCCTACGAGGAATCTGGATATTCTATAATCTAAGCTGTTTATCTATTTCTCTCACTAGTTGTTGCAATAGTTACTTTTTTATTTTATTTTACGTGGTAAAATCATCTAATGAGTCCTTTCACCCAGGGCGGGGCAAGAGGGACTGTCAGACTCGTACTGACTAAAATCCACGGTGTCCTTCAATAGCTCGTTATGTTCCGGGGTCACGGTAATGAGATAAGTCCCGCGACCTGCAATAGTTACTTGCAATAACAATAGCTTGTCAAATCTCTTTACATGAAATCCTGGTACGGCGTGAAAACTCACCTTGTTGTGCTCTGAACATATAACAGCATGCTTTGGTCATTTCATCATGCAATAAATGGTCCCACACCTCTTCAATCTGTAACCGCTACAACAACAAATAGTCCACTGAAAGGTCCTAAGTCTATTAGACCAAGTACCAAGTTCCCACCACAAAACGTCATTACATCCCCATTCAAAAAACGGGAAACAATTACAAAAGGTGTGTTGTGACGTGGCACTCGAACGTGTACCTACACATCCTTCCGACATCAGTGTGTTCCCACGAGAGTCGAGCTTTGTTTACACCTCGGCTCGTGAGGACCATTGATAGGTACACCTTTCAGGTCTTTGTTAAGTTTTCCAGGTCATAGAAATATTAGAGTGAAGTGTGGGTTCGTTTTTATGCACTGTAGTGCTTACTTACATCGATGATATTGAAATATGAGATGCAAATTAACACAAAAAGTAAAGAAGTATTTTAGAAACTGCATTCATATTTGAATTCAATTAGAAAAGGTCCATAATTCGCGTATTGTTCTTGCGATTAATCTCGAAAACTATGAAAGGATTACTGCCATTTCAAAGCACATTAATTTTATCTCAAAACATTGCGATAAGGCCGTACATTAACCGTTATATCGAATTTCGGTATTGATTCGGACAACAGCGTGGAAATCAGTGCGTAGGGTGCGCGCACGCCGCCCTCGAGCGACCAATCAGAGACGAGCCTGTGACAGATGCGCGCGCACCACTATTGTAGTCCTAACTATTGTGCGTCGGACAAAGTTGGGGTGGCATGCGTGTGAGAGCAAACATATGAAACGAACATTACTCCACTGCAATAAAATAACGGTGGAATGATGACACACTTTGTTTACGAACGACGCCGACTTGGAGATATCGGATGTATCAAATATTGACTGAAAGTTCGAGTTCTTCCCAATGCAAATAAGGCCAGTCCATGTTCGTAGGATATGAAAATGAGTGCTGTTTCATAGTAGTAATTGGGGTATTTTTTTTTTTTGGGACAATCCCACCACACTATTCCCAAACCACTGCAACTCTTGAGAGCCAGAATCAACAGTGACAACCACCAGAAAAGCGCCGAGACAATGAAACTTGACGTGTCCCGGAGAATGAATTTACCTGTCTTGGATCCTCCACGAAATTAATCAGAAAAGAATAGTGGAGGAGTAGGAAACTACGAAGGTAATTGGGGTATTGTTAATGTTACTGAGGTGGCTCCAGTCCACCTACACGTTTTCAATTTTTTTTTTAGCTTGGTAAAATCATCAAATGAGTCCTCCCACCCAGGGCAGGGCGGAAAGGACTGTCAGACTTGTACTGACTAAAATCCACGGTGTCCTTCATTAGCCCTTTACGTTCTAGGGTCACGGTAATGGTATAAGTCCTGCGACCCCGGCAGGCTTTGGTCCTCTAGAGGCGGGCCCCGTCATCTTGCTGACGCTTTTTGAGGCGCGCGTGGAACACATCGCGCCGTCGACCCGGGCATGGTCTATGGTCGGGCGGCGAGTTGCCCATTACTCGCCGCCCGCATGCCCGCGCCTACGGTGGCCGGAGATCGTCTTGCGACGTCCGACGCCGTGGGCGTCTACCACTGCGGCTGGGGCGGAGGGAGGACGCTGTCCTCTCTCTCTCACGGCCAGCCTCCTCCTTCGCGAGCATAACTGCTTCGCAGAAGGAGGCACACGTTTTCAATTTAGAGTTCGAAATACATAGTTAACAAAAAATATGATGATGAAGGTGATTGGTAACACATAGGTAGTCGGCCTACCATCAACAATATCATAGATTAATATTATTTACAATCTAGGCACTCAGCTAGAACATGCATAGTAGATACTTTTGCAATACATCATGAACTGCTAATTTAGTTCTGCAATTTATATTTTCGCTGCTTAGCTATAAAGTTGACTTTAAAGGTGGAGACAATTCCATATTTATTACGTGAGCTTTTGTACAATGTGACTTTTTACGTGTACATAAAGTTTTAATAAAACATCAGGGCTAACTTTAATTTTCTGACTGACACTCTAACAATACAATAAGTGCTTGTAAATGGTTCAATTCAACTAAATGGTTTGTGTTTGAGACCTAACAACAGATGCAGTCTGGATACGGCTAGTAACACACCCCAGATTAGCATAATCCCCATCGCAGGCTAAAAATTGAATACCCTGATTAACCCTTTTGACGTGTTCGTTAAATTCAAACTTGTTTATCAAATGGCTGGTTGTCGGGGCAACGCACCCCCGAATCACCCGGGCACCCGGCTGCCCCGTGCGTGCCCGTGCCATCCCGCAGGTGTGCGCAGGATTTAATCAACTGATTGTTACTGACATACGCACACATAGGTATGTACTTTACCTATGTAATGGGGTAAGGGAACTACCGTTACTGAGGGTAAACAAAAACTAAAAAAAATATTAGAGGTAAAACAATCGATTGATGCGTGTTTTAAAAGCGTTGGGAAATATTTTGAAATAGTTTTGGTTGTTGATTAATACAACTTCATTCATTCGTTCATTACTTTTAATTAATCCTATCCTACTAATATTATAAATGCGAAAGTTTGTGAGGATGGATGTATGTTTGTTACCCTTTCACGAAAAAACTACTGGACGGATTTGAATGATTCTTTTTTTGGTGTATAGATATAAAGTCTGGCCAACATATAGGCTATAATTTATCTTGAAAACTTGAAGACCTGGTGCAGAACCGCAACAGACCAGCTAAGCTATAAGAGATACAAAAATGGTGCCATAGCAAAAATTTTTCCACGTGACGAGCATTTTCTGCTGAGAGAATAAATTTGAAGATTTGGAACACCTGATGTGGAACTCTAAGAGCCCAGCTACACTATAACATATACAGGAATGACGTCTTAGCAAAGTTGTTCAGCCTGATGAGCACTCTCTGTTGACGTATAAAAATTGGAGATCTGGAACACCTGATGTGGAACTTCAAGAGACCAGCTACACTATAACATATATAGGAATGACGTCTTAGAAAAGTTGTTCAGCCTAATGAGCACTCTCTGTTGACGTATAAAAATTGAAGATCTGGAACACCTGATGTACAGACGCCAGCACATCAAGCTACCACAATCTGCCAAATTTCTTCAATAGATTTTCAACCTTATCACAATACCGGAAGGTTAATGTTCGATTGGTAAAATCTGACAGTTTCGGGTAGGTTGACCTGCTGGCGTCTGTACAACACCAAGAGCCCAGCTACACCATAACATAATATATAGGAATGACGTCTTAGCAAAGTTGTTCAGCCTGATGAGCACTCTCTGTTGACGTATAAAACTGAAGATCTGAAACACCTGATGTGGAAATCAAAGCTATCACTAATTTCACTGTATAATTTTAAAATAACATGAGGTGGGAGTACCTCCATGCGGTAAAGGCGGTAACAGTTTAGAACTTTTCGATGACGATGAATACTCATATATGAATAAAAATTTGACTTTACAGGCCAAAACCCCCATTTATTTTTTTACCCGGGCTCTTGAAATTGAACATCAGACTTATCAGATGTTCGATTTTGACGACCCCGTGGTGCTGGGATAAGCAACAGGATCCGCGTACGAAGTCGCGGGCAAAAGCTAGTTTGTTTATAAAACTAGATCTTATGTAGTCAGTTTAATAGAATTTTTTGCACTATATATTAACTTACAAAGCTGCATGTCTGCCAAAAATAACGGTCCCTTACCAAAATAATCCCGCTTGTCTAAATTTTGCATTGTAATGCAGGCAAAAAGTAATACTATCCCAAAAAACTGCACGTTGAGGAATTACCATAAAAATAAAGCTCATTAAGCAAATCCGTAGTCAGGCAAGATCATAAAAATATTTCATGTAAACATGAATGGATGCATTCTTCCTCCCCTCGTCTATAATCTGGTATAATAGTGGAGTAATTTACGGATTTATAGTCCATTGGCGAAAAAAAAAGAAAAAGTAAAAAGCTATGGATGGATTGTCGGCCATGACAGTGCAGGAGCGAGGAGCCGCGCGCTGCGCTGGCGCACGTGCCCGGCACGCGCCGCACGCGCCCGCCGCGCGCACCTTGCTACCGTCTGCAGAAATGTCGCAAGTATATTAGACTTTTTTTGCAGGTATAAGATGAATAGAATATTACGGTAATAAAAGATAAAGAAGGTTGGCAGTAAGTATACTATCATCATTTCTATTTGAAGTATTTCATGGAAAATCATACTTTTTTTTTTACTTGCAGTATCCTGAGCAGAAATGGTTTGAGTAATGTAAGGCCTTTTTTTTTTTTTTTTTTTGCGTGGTAAAATCATCAAATGAGTCCTCCCACCCCGGGCAGGGCGGGAGGGACTGTCAGACTTGTACTGACTAAAATCCACGGTGTCCTTCAATAGCCCTTTATGTTCCGGGGTCACGGTAATGAGATAAGTCCCGCGACCCCGGCAGGCTTTGGCCCTCTACAGAGGGGGCCCCGCCATTATGCTGACGCTCTTTGAGGCGCGCGTGGAACACAACGCGCCGTCGACCCGGGCATGGTCCATGGTCGGGCAGCGAGTTGCCCTTTACTCGCCGCCCGCATGCCCGCGCCTACGGTGGCCGGAGATCGTCTTGCGACGTCCGTCGCCGTGGGCGTCCACCACTGCGGGTGGGGCGGAGGGAGGACACTGTCCTCTCTCTCACGCGGCCCGCCTCCTCCTTCGCGAGCATGAC
This sequence comes from Agrotis exclamationis, assembly GCA_950005045.1. Taxonomy (NCBI): domain Eukaryota; kingdom Metazoa; phylum Arthropoda; class Insecta; order Lepidoptera; family Noctuidae; genus Agrotis; species Agrotis exclamationis. Next base: position 10,754,565 of record OX465436.1, on the reverse strand, counting down.
TGCTTCGCAGAAGGAGGCGACCGCTTCCCACTCCGTCTCGCCCCGCAGCATGGCCGCGACCAATGCCGGGCGCGAGAGGTCTCCGCCTATCGCCGCCGTGAGGACACGTCGGTGCTCTGCCCAAGCGGGGCAGTCTTGCACCGTATGCTCTACTGTGTCCTCCGGGCGATCTTCGCAGTGGTGACACCCAGGCGTTTCCTCCTTTCTCCTTAGACACAGGTACCTCCCGAAACTTCCGTGTCCGGTGAGGACCTGCGTCATGCGGTAGGTTAGGACGCCGTGACTCCTATCCAGCCACTCCTCAAAGAGGGGTCTTACCGCCGCGATTGCGGCGTGCCCGGCCGTCGGTTGCGACAGTCGTCCCCTCCATACTGCCCTGAGATCGCGCCGGACCTCCTCTCGCCGCGCCTCGACTTCTCGAGGCAACGGGGAAGCACCCCGGCTCTGCGCCTCCACGCGCCACTCATAGACGCGCTGGAGGGCAGTCGCCTCCAGATCCCAGGGCAGGTAATGTAAGGCCTTTGCACAAAATTGAGCACCTTGGTGACCATGGGCTGATGAAATATGTTTTTTTTTGTTTTCCATTTATTTAAATTTATTGCTACTTGTGTCTAAAATCGGTCTAACATTTTCAGTAATTACATCACCCTTTAGGCAAATAAATTATGAAAATTAAGATAAAAGTAATCATGTTCACCTTACTTTTTTCTACAGACCGTACAAAACTTGAGTACAAAGCACCGGATTATTTTATTGTATTTTTCGGTGAACGGTTTCTCTTAAAAGGGGAGTTCAGAACACCTATCTGCTTCTACGGTTGAGCACACGGATTTTTTTTTTAGTAAACGCCATTACTTGTTCCAATTTTTTTTATTGTTGAATCCCGGCAGGAAATAAATATGTCACATACATTGGCTATAAACTTTTTTTTTGTGGGTAAGGTGATGAAAACAGATGTATGAAATTGAAGCATAGTGCACCTTTTATACCTGTACCTACGCATGATTACTTTAATCATGTAGGTGGCACGCTTTTATTTGTAAGATATTTTAAAAGTTTGTCTTATATACGGAATCGTTTTCGAATAAAAGTTTTTAAACTTTGGCTACTAACATTATCATAAGAATAAGACTTAATTAATTTTAGCATATGGTTAATTTTTCGCACTTGGCTACGAACTACCACTTTGTTGTCTTCGACAATTTTATCAACCGACTTGAAAAAGGAGAAGGTTCTCAAATCTGAGAATGAGCACTACGGTGTGGTCTTTGTAAAGAAATGGCCTGAAAAATGTAGTGGCGCTACATTTTTTGATAAATGACAACCCGGCAAAATTAACCCACCTCGCAACTGCAAACTAATGCTGCAATCATTCTTTGACCTCTAAAACTATATAAAAGGCCTTACAAAAAGACCAAAAGGATTACAATGTCCCTTAAGTCTCTTTACAAAAAGAACTGGTTAACTTCCAGTTGAAAGGTCGCCTGCGCATGTTTGAGCAGCTGCGAGCGCCGCGCATGCGCCGTGATACGGGCAGGTGTACACTGGCGACAATAGAAAACGAGTATATGCTCTGCTTTATTATTTTTATATTGTACTTTCAAAGGTGAAAAGGAACATGCAAGTTGACTGTCTACTGCCAATAGTGGTTCTGGGTATTATTATTTATTTGGTGACTCAAAATTAGGGTGAATGGACTTATAGTACCTATTTGACCACTTGAGCTTTGGTTCCTTTATAAATATTAAAAAGTAAAGTCTCCAATAGTGCAAAGAAAAAGTAATTTAATCAACATCCAATTAGCGATTTAGCTAGGGGGTCGCGGGACTGTCTAATCAGGTAACCGTGATCCTGGAACGTAAAGGGCTATTGAAGGAACACCGCCGTGGATTAGTAGTACGAGTCTGGCAGTCCTTTCCACTCTATCCAGGGTGAAAGGAATAATTTGATGATTTTACTATACAACGTGTAACGTTACTAACGCAAAACCTCTCGTGGGATAGCTCAGCCCATGTTACTGAACAATGTTTGTTCTAAGTCTTTTGGAAATTCGCAAAAAAAAAATTACTTTTTCATACAAAATGAGAAATTGATCGGGCCCATCAGTATGAAAAATCATATTTTTTTTGCGAATTTCCAAAAGTCTTAGAACAAACATTGTTCAGTAACATGGGCTGAGTTACCCCACGAGAGGTTTTGCGTTAGTAACGTTACACGTTGTATAAAAAAGTTAAAAGTAGTAATCTATATATATATATAAAAGAAAGTCGTGTTAGTTACACTATTTATAACTCAAGAACGGCTGAAACGATTTGGCTGAAAATTGGTGGGGAGGTAGCTTAGAACCAGGAGTAACATATAGGATACTTTTTACCTTTTTTTTTTGTTTTTTTTTTTTTTATCCCGTTTCTGTGGGACGTGACATAAAACGAGGTATCATAAAACGCAACTGACATGGAGTGACAGCAAAACGAAAAATGTATCAATCAAAACCTGTGTCAAAACATCAATTGACCGGTCGATGTGTTTGTATTGAGTTAGCTTATTGTGCCGATATAATCATAATTATTAATGCTATGCCGCCACCAAGATGATCAAATTTTTATCCTGTTTCCGTGAGACGTGACATAAAACGTAGTAACGTGATCACGAAGAAGGTGTTGGTGCCGAAATTGAATAAGGGATCTGAACAAAAAGTACTATAGAGTGAGATCCCAGAGCCCCCAGACCTACGTCATTTTAGCAAAGCTGAAATTTTGATAGTCAACTATAAAGTTAAGACAGTACCGGTATGCGTACTTACTATCTTGAAAGCGGGACTCTTCCACAGGTAGCGCGACCTGAAGGTGGATAAAATCAACTACGTCATTTTAGCAAGCCTACATTTTACATGATGTTACTTATGGTACTATTTTAAGACCTTTTGTAAGCTGCCAGACCAATCCGATGGGCCAATCATTCTGCCAGACGCCTTAAAGTCCTTCCCTTAAACTTAAATACCCCGCCTCTGTCCTGCCTCTCCTGAGCCAAAACCGCTTAACGCAGAAGTCTAAATTTTGGACACAAATTTTCGCTTTCGAGTTAGTAAGTACACATGTTAACTTTATAGTAGACTACAAACCCTCCCTCTCGCGCTCGGCATTGGTCGAGGCTATGCTGCGGGGCGAGACGGAGTGGGAACCGGTCGCGAAGGAGGAGGCGGGCCGCGTGAGGGAGAGGATAGCGTCTTCCCTCCACCCCAGCCACAGTGGTAGACGCCCACGGCGTCGGACGTCGGCAGACGATCTCCGGCCACCTTAGGCGCGGGCATGTGGGCAACGAGTAATGGGCGACTCGCTGTCCGACCATGGACCATGCCCGGGTCGACGGCGCGTTATGTTCCACGCCCGCCTCAAGGAGTGTCAGCATGATGACGGCGCCCCCTTCTAGAGGGCCAAAGCCTGCCGGGGCGGGGTCGCGGGACTTATCTCATTACCGTGACCCTGGAATATGAAGGGCTATTAGGGCGGACTCATATTATGATGTTTAACCACGAAAAAAAAAGACTACAAACCCACAAAGAGGCGACCCCATTTGTCGAGGCCATGCTGCGGGGCGAGATGGAGAGGAAAGCGGTCACCTCCTTCTGCGAAGCAGTTATGCAGGCGAAGGAGGAGGCTGGAAGCGTGAGGGAGAGGACAGCGTCCACGGCGACAGACGTTGCAAGTCGATCTCCGGCCACCGTAGGCGCGGGCATGCGGGCGGCTCTAATGGGTGACTCGCTGTCCGACGTTGAACCTTGCCCGGTTATGCAAAGAGTGTCAGCATTATAACGGGGCCCCCATTTAGAGGGCCAAAACCGACTTACGATTTACCGTGACCCCGGAACGTAAAGGGCTATTGAAGGACACCGTGGATTTCAGTCAGTACGAGTCTGACAGTCCTTCCCGCTCTGCCCTGGGTGGGAGACTCACATGATTATTTTACCACGCTAAAAAAAATGTCAGTTGCATTTAGCCACCAACTTTCCAATTGAATTAAAACTCCTTGGATATGCCTGACTTACCACCGCACAATTTACAAATAAAGGTTGGCTTCGTAATAGTCATGCTTCGAAACATAAACCAACCAAAGCTGTGCAACAGAACGCGTTTGGTGGTAAGTAAATTGATGAACAATGTGATTTACGCGACGATACTCAAAGGAAAATTCGAAGGTGAGGAAGTTCTCATTTCGAGGATCCCTTAAGATAGGTTTGCCGTTTGAGTTTAAACGACCTCAATTTCCGATCCATCTTGCATTCGCCATGACCATTAACAAATCACAAGGCCAATGCTTGAAAGTTTGTGATCTGAATATAGAAAATCCATGTTTTTCACATGGTCAGTTAGGTATACACCGTGTTCCGGACGATATACATAAACTTCGACCAGATGTTCAAACCACGGAAGTAAGCATTTTTCATTATGGACACATTAATAAATTCTTATTTTTTATTTTTTGTTAATTTTCATACAAACTAAATACCTAGACGTAAATAACCCGATATGCATGCCTCTTTATCCGAATTGGCAACGTCGTATTTTCATTCATAACATTTGGCGGGCTGAAACAAATGAAATGCAAATAGTATTTGATAGATTTATCATTTTAATTGCACTAAGCGGCAACATAGGCCAAATTAAGATACTTTCTCACTGCATAGCTCAATTAAATTTCATTAAATGAAATTACAAATATCTTTGTAACGAAGCCTTTTTAAGTACTACTTCCTTTGTTGGATTTGATTTGTAAAAGCCATAGAAGTATTTGCTAAAGTTTATGGATAACGTGAAGAACACGGTGTATATGTGGCATGTTCATGAGTCGGATGACCATCTGCGTTATTTGTTCTTGCGCGTGATAAGTAATAATAAAAAAATATCGTCTATCAGAACGTGCTTCACTGTACAGTGCAACCCATGCACCAGAATACATGGCTAATAAAGAATAAATTATTGATTTTGTTTTGACTTGATTTTTTAAATTATTTTTGATATCCTAATAAAAAATCGAAAATCTGCTCATTTATTGCCTCTAAGGCGGAACAAAGTTCGCCGGGCCAGCTAGTAAATTATAAAGCAAGAAATGTCTTTGATTTCACTTCAAATCGTAACAATTACCAATCAATAGTTAAAGATGTATTTTTTCCCAAATAAGACCGCAACGCCTCGATAAACTACCATTAAATTGAAATAGAGCATTCCACCATCCATAACATAGTATGGTACGAGTTCTAACACGAGTACTATCGCCATTGTACGACCACCATACTTATCTGCGAGCAGCCGAGCGCGCGCAATGCGGGCTCTTCACCACTATAGTTCGAACCATTCAAACGATACGATACCATGAATTTTCGTACACTTGAATAACAAAATTGCAATGCTGTTCACTTATCGAATATGTATGAGTATGTAGATAAAAGAGAACGATCCCTCGTTGAGTTTATAATCATGGTTTGAGATGTTGTCTTGTCGAAGCCCATTTGTGGCTAAACATGGCAGTTAATACTTCAACTTCTCGCCATACATTTTTAAGTGTTCGAGCTTTTTTACTTTTTTCGGACAGCACGGTTGGCGCAGCGGCTAAGCCAACGACCGCTGTGCAGCGTGTCGAGGCTTCGATCCCCGCACGGATCAAATATTTGTATGATCTACAAGTAGTTGTTCCGGATTTCTAAGTTTGTAGACGTTATAAAAACTAGATGGTCTAGAGTCCGGCTAAGATATAGAGCGCTCTTGTCCCCTTCTCCACACCTCACTGACCGACGCTGAAAATATCATCATTTCTTTCAAATTATGTGTTCACCTGTCATATCAATTACTAAAAGTATGCTTTGCAGGGTTCAAGTATGTTTCGGATATTGTAATAAAATGTATAAATAATTTCCTCTACATACGAGTATTTAACCAAAAATTCAGATTTTCCGTGTAAAACATAAAACACTTGAACACCACTTCAAGAATCAAAAACAATTCATCAATCAACCATAAAAATCCCTTACGTATTCTTAAGCCAACACTCTTAGATCCAACAAGTTATGAACTTGTAAAGTTTTTATCAAAAGCTCATAAATCAGGTGGAAGGCGCGTGCTCCCCTAATTTCCTCACTAATGGTTGCCGAAGGGTGCAACAGGTTGAGCTGCCTTGACCTGCTTCTTGAGGGGAGCCGTATCAATGCCACTTGCTTGAGACTACTCGAGCATACGGAAACTAGATGGTGCACTAGGGAATGAGCGTAAGGTAGACGCGTTAAAGCGATTATTGTGTCTGGTTGTAAGAGTAAATTAATGTTTGTCATAGCTCAGTGTTTTAAAGGCAATCATTATTTTCTTTTTGTCTTTATTCTTCCTTTTAAAGGAGAAAACATATAGTGTGTGCAAAAAAGTCACTGACTTCCGAAATTTTTTTTTTGTTTTTTTTTTTCAATATCTTTTTCAATAAAGTTTGAAATTACTCATACTTCTTCTTCTTCTTTACTTACACTGCTCGTTTTGATACTTTCTACTGTTTAGATCAAGATTTATCTTTAATAGAGAGTTATTGCAACCTCTGTGGGTCTGTACTCTACAATAGGGTAGTTTACTGCATAAATATATTGAATATCTGTTTAGTCAGCCAGTAACAGTATTGAAAAATAATGCGCATTTTTCCTTTTTTTTTTAATCATTCTTATTGACAAAGATGTTAAATTACACCGACCGAGTGACGTTTTGTGATTAACGAAGCGTTGTATCTTCGTCAAAGGTTTACATACTCGTAACTAGGAAAGAAATAAGGGTCAAATATTTTTTGTATCTATTCTTCAGACTAATAATTTTTTTTTGAGTCAAATAGCCTTACATTACGGACATTGTAACTAACCAAGTGGTTTAACCAAGTACTTTAATTTTAGAAGAGTCGCTAATAATTTACTATTGAAGACCTCTTCATACAAAATCCTAAATTTCTTCCCAGATCACCGACGTGTCCTCACGGCGGCGATAGGCGGAGACCTCTCGCGCCCAGCATTGGTTGCGGCCATGCTGCGGGGCGAGACGGAGTGGGAAGCGGTCGCCTCCTTCTGCGAAGCAGTAATGCTCGCGAAGGAGGTGGCGCGCCACGAGAGAGAGAGGACAGAGTCCTCCCTCCGCCCCACCCGCGGTGGTTGGCGCCCACGGCGTCGGACGTCGCAAGACGATCTCCGGCCACCGTAGGCGCGGGCATGCGGGCGGCGAGTAAAGGGCAACTCGCCGCCCGGACATGGACCATGCCCGGGTCGACGGCGCGTTGTGTTCCACGCGCGCCTCAAAGAGCGTCAGCACGATGACGGGGCCCCGCCCAAGAGGGCCAAAGCCTGCCGGGGTCGCGGGACTTATCTCATTACCGTGACCCCGGAACACAAAGGGCTATTGAAGGACACCGTGGATTTTAGTCAGTACAAGTCTGACAGTCCCTCCCGCCCTGCCCGGGGTGGGAGGACTCATTTGATGATTTTACCACGAAAAAAAAAAAAAAAAAAAAAAAAAAAGATCCTTCCAGCATGTCTTACATCTTAGTTCAGTGGCAAGTTATTCACAGGCCACCTGTTTTATTCCGACACATGGCGTCGGGGTGTTGTGGTTTTCACACTTGATTAACACGAAGATATCAAGATATAAACAATGAATCAATTAGATAACTTTTTCTGTCTGTATAAACAAGGTTATCTTACTTTTTATTTTGTTCAGTCTTTGTTACATGTTGTTTTGTCTTTATTACGAGTTGTTTGTTCTGCAAGATGAACTTGTATTAATTAATATTATTTTGTTTTTACAAAATAATATTAATTAATACAAGATAAAGGGTAGTGATGAAGGATCGTCCTTATGACAAGAATTGCTTTATTTATTAATTATTTTTGATCCTTTAACTTCTCCGTAGCAGCCGGAGTTTGGATTGCTTTTAATTGACAAAAACATCTTTTAACACATATGGGACTTGCATATCTTGCGAGATTACCAGTCCTACTATAGGTTAAAGTAATGTCTTTTAGAAATCTTTTTGGGTTTCACCAAATTATGTAACAATATATTAATTTTAAAAGCCACGCGTATCCGAACTAGTATATGGTTACCATATTTGGTAATATTTACGAAAAACACGAGAGATCTATTACTGATACATACGATTTGCCGCATTGGCCACACATTGTACGCAGTCCGGAAGCATTGGAAATTAGTCCATTATCATAATTAGACATGCAGCTGGCTTGTGCGGCTTGTGCCACACTGCTACACAACACTACCAATTTTACACCGAGTTTACACGTGAGTCTATTGCTTTTTGAGTGACAAGTAAAAATAAAATCGAGTGGTCATAAATTTAATTTAATTTGAGAATACCAGACCAAATAAAGCAAAAAAAAATCTTTATCTGAAAGATAAAGATTTTTTCTTTTTAAACTCAAGTTTCATGATTTAACATTGGATATGTGCTGTGGGTCTCTTTTAAGTGAACACGAAAGTAATACTTTTCGTAGTCCTTTTTTGCCGACTTCAACATTTGTATTTATTTTTTGTTGGAGATGCTCTACATATAAATAAATTAACTAACTATAAAAATCGGAGTTCATTTTATCCAAAATTAAATCACGGCATGACAATTCAGAACGGATGAAGACAGGGGAAATACACTTTTTTATGGAAATACAAACTTTATTTTTCTCAACACATTATCTCCTAAAATAAGTTACTCATTACACCAAGGTGTAAAACGAACAAGTGAGGTTGTGGATATCCGCCCGATATAATACACAAGAAAGAGCTCGTAACACACTGTTTCCGATATTTTATGAAAACTCCATGTAATTGATCGTGTCTAGTGTAGTCGAGTGTCGGTCGGCGGATCTTCAAGAGTTTGAAGGACTTCCCTCTTGGACCAACTCTGTCTTCGGTTATAAACTTCGTGGCTACAATGTAATTAAGATGCGCTGTTGTAGTCCAGGTTCAATTACGAGTTAAAAGAGGTATCTTTAAATTTTATAAACGTTTACGTTTTTACATTGAAACCTAGAGCCGTTGATGAATTAAATTTTCATGAATTGAAATGATTATTAACTTGTCTCTTTTGCTTTCAAAGATGACGTATTATGGTTTTGACAAATCTGCGGTTGCTTGGTTTAGGAGTTATTTAAGCAATCGTAAGCAGCTTGTTGAAATCCGAGATGTAAATGGATCTAGCATTTTGTCTAGTATGGCAGAAGTGGTTAAGGGAGTTCCACAGGGATCGATATTGGGCCCTCCTTTGTTTACTCTATATAGTGCTGATATCACAAATATTTTGAAAAATACTCAATTTCATATTTACGCTGATGACATTCAATTATATATTTCTTTTAAACCAGAACAATATGACGATGCGGTAAAACTGGTAAACGAGGATCTGGAGAGGATCGTGGATTGGTCAAAACAGAACTCTCTATTACTTAACCCAGCCAAAACTAAATTTATGCTTTTTGGTTCTAAAGGTCAACTAGATAGAATCAATAGTAATCTAAACGTTACCGTAATGGGTCAATGCGTTGATCGTGTTTATGAGGCGAGAAATCTGGGTTTGATTATGGACCAAGAACTACGTTTTGAAGCTCATATTGCAAATTGTGTACAAAATTGCTTCTATCGCTTAAAAGTACTATATAAGATGCGTCCATTTCTAAGTGAAGAACTCCGTGTACAACTCGTTGAAAGTCTGGTTCTATCCAAACTAAACTATGCTGATACTGTTGTAGGACCTCGGCTTCTAGCTCGTACCGTAAGACTTATCCAAAGAGTTCAAAACGCCTGCGCACGATTTTGCTTTAACTTACCACCAAGGAGCCATATTACACCAATTTTGAATAAACACAGTATTTTAAAAATGAAGTCACGTCGTAAACTGCACTTAGCTTGTCTTCTTTTCGGCGTCATCAAGTATAAATGTCCGTCATACCTGTACTCTAAACTGGCGTGGATAAATGATCACCGGCAGCGCAAGGCCAGGCGTTGTGCCCAACAGCTGGCTACCCCACATCATCGTACTGCAGCTTTTCGAGGTGGTTTTCGTTACGCAGCCTCCAAATGTTGGAATAATATTCCTCCACCGATTAGGGACCTAAACAATATAAATACTTTTAAAATCAGACTTAAGCATTTTATTCTAAGTTCGCAAATTAATTTTGAAAATATTAATATTGACAAATCATTTATTTAGATAAATAAAATATATGAACGGTATATTTTATTATTATTTACATTTTATTTTCACTTTATGTGTTATTTATATAATTAACTCTTCATAATATACAAATAGCAATGCTGCCCTAGCTCTCGTACTAGAACAGCTATTGCATTATAATCTAATGACCAATTTTATGTATTTACAATTTACAATTATTTTAATTAATTTTACATAATTTTATTTTGAATGTAATTAACAATTGATTTTATATGTACCTATAGGTACCTACTGTACTTATTATTGGAATTATGAAATTTTGTAACTCACCCTAAAGTTGTGTACCTAACGCTGGGTAACGAGAGGGTACGAGCTAGGCTGTATGTGGTGAGCTCGTTTGGGCCTGCGTCTGTCGCCGGGTTTCATGTGATTGCACTTTCACAACTATAGTTCTCCATTTTTCCAGAGTGTTACTGATATGTAACTGTGATTTAATTTGCTGATAAGAATTTGTTAAGAGCCTATTTTCTTAAAAAGCGGGGTTTTGGGATATAGTCCGTGATACTGCAGTGAATTTGTCTGAACTGTTCGCCTGTCTGGCGCCACAGCGCGAGCGGCGCTCCCTATTGGTCGGTTGCCGTGCCATTGGTGGCGTCATTCGTGGCGTGTTTTAAATACTTTTAATTTAAAAAACTTATTTTAGCGCACACGTTTTTGAATACTATTGAACTTTTTAAATATAATATTATTTAACACACTACACGTTTCCCTACACACTCTTCTTATTGTTTATTTTATTTTACTATTTTATTTATTTATTTTTTTCTTTGCCTACCCTCGTCCGTGTGTCACTGCGTGGTGCCAACTGAAAACCAGCGCTGGGTGTCTTTCGCCCAGCAAATGCTGAGTTGGTAACCCTTTTGGTGTGGACATGCTCAGCAAAGTTATTATTGTATTTTTAATTTTATTTTTTATCATTTCTGTGTGTGTGTCCTATACCAAATAAATATTATTCTATTCTATTCTATTCAGTCTTTGCCCAACAGGCTAGCTAATAAGTCAAATTATTCCATTGAAATCTAGCAAGCTGTAAAATATTTTAACTAGGAATGTAGATCTAATAAACATTATTGTGAAGTATCAATTCGAACAGTTGCCCTCGCCACTAAATCAAATATTAACTAAAAAAATCAAGCTTTCTCTGCAAAAAACCACGACTTCCGGCCCCATGGCCATAGTCACCCCATTGAACATCTGACGAGGTGAATGAATCCTCAACATTAGGGTGCTCGGGTGCTCGCCGAATGATATAAAATGTACACCGTTTGTAAAGTTACGAACAAACAATTACATTCCGGCACACATCTGTCGGCGTTTAGACAATCACGATACGTCACGCGATTTAGAAGGGGAGTTTTTAGTTTTGATACTTCTTGTAGATTAGTTGTACGCAATTTTTATTTTTATTTTGTATATTATTGTGTACCAATAAATGTACAGCTTGGCAAAAAACAGTAGAAAACCGGAAGTCGCCACTGTTTTCTCGCTACCAGCACTTGGAATGATTTTATTTTATTTATTTTCACTTATTACGTTAGTTTTATGGCACAATAATAAATCTAACAAACCTGCGTCTTTGTTTACATCAAATATTTTAAAACGTTGTCAGCAAATAAAAAGATTAGTTCCGTTTCAAGACGTTCTGGCCAAGCTGTAAAGACGATAGTTTTATCACAGACAATATTTTTCATCAATTCATTTGAGAATCGCCACACGTATGTCACGGCCATTATAAGGTCTGGTTTTATATTTTCTAGTAAGATAATGTGAAAAATTGTAAACATAATTTATATTACAATTTGTACGGTCAGCCAAGAAAGTGGTGTACCAGTTTTGTTTAGTTTCCCGGTCATCGAAAATTACAACAAGGTTCGTTATAAAAAGATATTACTGAAAGAGACAACATTATCATGACGTAAACCTATGTATTTAGTATTCATACGTCATATGTCACATATAAGTACATGACATTTTAACCTTTAGTATAAATGAAAAGGACATTAGTTTCTACAAAGCAATTGAAATGTTTCCAAACAAAAGTAATAAAAACTATTTAAATAGACAACCGAATTCCATTTGAAAAAGAAAACTGACAATTGACATTTTGTCAAATATATGCAAAAAATCGATATATTTTCCGTGTTATTTTTCAATCAACTGCATATAAAATCATCTCAATGCCTGCGAACTTGACCATTGCCGAAAGAGCACAAATAATTGCCCAATTTAATGAGGGAAGCAGTATCAGTGAATTTGAATATATCGAGGCGTTCTGTCCGCTTTTGGATTCGTCGTGAAGGAGAGGAGGGAAGTTTGTTGGATCACAGAAGAAGTGGTCGCCGGCCTGCACTCTCCAATAACGATAGAGAATTCATGAGACGGGAATATGAAATCAATGGTTTTAAGCCCACAAAACATTTTGCGGAGATGTTCGATGTGAGTGCCCAAACAATAAGGAATCATCTACATTACATGGGGTTGCACCACAGGCATTACGCCAAGAAAATATATTTGACGGATGCTCACAGACTTGCTCGTCTGAACTTCGCCAGAGAGCACTTAGAGTTTGATTGGTCTAATACAGTGTTTTGTGATGAAAAAACGTTTAAATCCAGTCAGCATGGACGTCTTCACCTTTGGCGATATAATTCAACACGGTATAAAGATGATCATGTAATCCCAAATAGAGAATCAGGTCGAATTTCCGTAAATATTTGGGGCTGGATGAGTGCGGATGGTGTAGGAGAATTGTGTTCTCTACCTCCTCGAGCGACGGCTGTAAATTATATCGACGTGCTTCAGAATGCAATGCTACCGACAGTCCGTAATGTTTACCCGGAGAACGAAGTGCCACAATTTGATTTTGTTCAAGATAATTGTTCAATTCATAATGCGAGGATCGTAAGAGCCTGGTTTCGTTCACACACTGACGTAAGGGTAATTCAGTGGCCCTCAAGATCGCCGGACCTCAACCCGATAGAAAATCTTTGGGGCCTTATGGTCCAACGATGGTCGCATCAAAATGAAAGAACCAAACAAGCTCTTATTAGTCACTGTAATTATATTTGGGAGGAAATGCGGGGAACCGATATTTGCTCACGGCTTGTTGGTTCAATGAGGTCTCGTCTTTTAGAGGATATAGAGGCCAACGGCGGTTACACCCGTTTCTAATTTTTAAAAATTTTCAATACCTTCTAAATATTACTATATATGCTATGTTTTTGTTTGTTATAAGTATTTTAAAATTGATTGTAGAAATTTAATAAAAGGATAAATCTATTTTTAGCTTGTTTTTTATTGATATTGTAATTACAAGTTCACAGAAATTGTAGGTTTGTGGATTCGCCTTGTGCCTTTACAATTTTATCTAACTTGTTGATTACAATTCTGAATTTGTAGATACAATTTTGTCATCAAAATCTACAGCCCCCCGCCGTTGATTTTACGACGTCATTGGTTCCATCAAGTTCAAACTAAGAACAGCTGTCACGTTACAAACAGTAATAGTCGTTATCAATAATCAGATAAAGACGGCAATAGAAGTTGTCAGATCGATCTGCAAGTGAAACTAATCTTTATCACCTATGAATCTGCAAGCGATATTCAACCTTAGGGTGGTACACCACTTTCTTGGCCGACTGTACTACATGTTCACAGGACTCCGTCAAAATATTTATTAAAAGGTAGGTGTAACATAAAAGGAGTCGAAGTAATTTTCTTCAACTCTGACCACTCTCCAAAGCACTTATTTTACTTAAACTTATCATTACCAAGGCCTAGTCCTGTCAAGTATCAAGACTACCAAAGCGCGCTACGCACCCCACGACAGCTGCGACTCGCGGCACGCACCCGCCGCATTAATTCGGTAATGCGCCGCCTTTTAATTACGGCGCTGATAAATCTGCGCGCGCGCGTGCCGTGTCGCTCGCGTGGACGACGCCTTATGCCGTAATAATACTAATAATGTGTACGGACCCTTAAATTTGGCTTGCTTTGGGTAACAATGGGTTGTAAAGGTTGATGTTTTAGTAATAATAAGTTCTCTTTAGACTAACTGGTCTAGTTAAGAAACAAATTCCACATTTAATTCACCCTGCATTATACTGAGAGAGTAAAGGAGTCAAACTCTCCCTGTTTTACTTGACAGCAACCACAATATTGTAAGAGGGTCATGCTCACAACTAGTAATCATGATGGGTTTTCTGGACACCAAATGATTATGTATAAAAAGTAATCTCATGGTAGGTACTGGTGTTCCTAAAATGCTGTGGGCTTATATTCCGTGTTTTACTTACAGAGCGTACTTATAGTATTTACGGCGTTTGTTGCTCAGTTCATCATGATTCACCTAATTTGTATGTACCAAATCAATCTTCAGTCCTTCTATTTTATACTACACCCGCTTGACTTTTCAGCGCAGTTAGTGTATATGGATAGCTTTACCAGAGTTATAGACATGTAATCAGTGCCACATGGCACTTACTACAACATTTCACTTAATAATACAAATTAAAACTTGTAGTCTACCGTCAAAACATACATAATAACATGTCCAATAGCTATGCTATAACAAAGTGATAATTACGTCATATCATTTTGAAGCGAGCAAAATTGTTGGACATAATTATTGGCGCCCAAATGGGACCTGGTATTCGGAGGGTAGTCGCCATTTTCCCGCTCCGCACACGTGTACTAATAACCTGTGACATTCCGCTTATTATTACCCTACATTGTTGCCGGAATAGGTGCATGCAATGCCGGGATTTTGTGTCCATTTTACTCCTGTATAATTGGCTATTTGTTGGGTAAGTAATTTTCGTGCAATTAACTACTTTTTTGCTTTCAGGGTGGAGTGAATGTTGTATCTATTTAGAACCACAGTAATTCTAAATAATCACTCTTGTACAGAACTCCTACAATTTATAGAAAATGCAGCAAGTTTTGCCCTTTTCATGAATATGTAGGCTAACTATTCTCTACTGTACTGTCTAAACGTCACTATAGGTACTATGATTACCATCATAGTTAGCCTGCATCCACGGCTTTTGAAAGACTATGATGGCCATTACATTCGATTCAAGCCAACTATATCCGTAAACCTCCTATTAATGTTTGCATGACATACATGAAAATTATAATAGAAGGTTTTGCCAAGCAACATTCCGAAATAAAACATTGTCTTTATGAAATATGCAATCATATTATGACTATTTCATCCCCAAAACATATTAGTCTGCAGTTTTATCCAATCAAACATTTAATTGAATTATTTTTGTAAATGTCAGCTTTTTTTCTCCGACGCTATTAATGACTATTATTTATCTCACCACATAAAAAGTTCTATAGATTAATTTACCGATTAATGGGCGCCGAACATCTGTTTCTAATGGAACTATCAAAAATGTTTGATAGCAATCAGTGGGGCGTTTGTATTGAGAGTCATTGATGTATTTTTATTATATTTTATAAGCACATAAATATTAAAGAGCAAAACCGTAATTTTTGAAGCAAAAATAATATGTGACCAAAATAATTCTGTGCTAATCCATAATGGCTTCTGTTTTACTTTTTTTACACAAAATTATTGTGCAAATTTTGTGCCTTCTTGTTGTTATTTTTTCTTTGTTACATAGATTGAATGACACCACTTCCCTGTGTAATTTCTCACAATAGTTATACCTAAGTACATACATAAATGAGAAAATAAGTGTCATTGCACCAAGATGCATTTTTGTAAAAAAAACTACGCGGCACTTAATATACATGTAATAGAAAAACTGATGATTTCTAAGTAAATAAAAATATTTTAGCTTAGATCAGATTCAGAGACAGACAAAAACTATTGGCGAATATGAATTTTCCATTTTCTGCATAAACCTTGATCAAAGACTCTTTAAATAAACATTCTTAAAGCTATCAAAGATAAAACGATATGTCAAAAACAACAAATGGACGGCAGTTCTACCTTCCTACAAGAAAGTTGAGATCGTTGAAAAACTGTCCCTCTATAAATCTGTTGAGAGTATCGGACAGGGAAGCTATTAGCCACAAATCCCCCGTGACTTCGGTTAGGGTACACATGAAATGATTTTAGAAGAGATATTTTCTGGTTTTAAAGAAACCGGAATATGAAATGGAAAATGGTAACTAGCATACAAAAGGTACTATTTAAGACTATAAAAGATGTAATAGACTAAATTAAGATGAGCTACTGATCAGCTTATATTGTTGGCACTGCTGGGACACAGGACTCTCTGTGACAGGGAGTGGGCTATAATTTCGGGACCTGAGCCCTTATCACGAGTTTTCACTTTTTTACTTTACAGCGTCTTTCCAGTATTTACAGCGTTTCTTGTATGGAAAATGGAACAGCGCCTCTGGTGTACGAAGAAGGAACTAATTTTTTCCTTGAAATTAAATGTCAAAGTTCCAGTTTTCTTTACGTCACAATAAGTGAAAACTCATGATAAGGCCTCTATGTGGATTACACTTGCCTGTACATTTTTCATTTGTTCATTTTTTCACGTGCCTGTACATTTTACTTGTTTTAATTTTTTTTGGTTCTAGGACAGTTAAGGCGCGGTGTTATCTCAATATTCCCAAAAATTGGTTTCTTAGAACGTCGAGTATGACGTAATGTAATAAAAATAAGCAACGCGAAAAATACAGTGAACAGAGAAGGGTATAAAGAAGAATTTAAACCGAACAGAATAATAAATAAGAGTTTGATATTCCCAATAAAAACTGGGAAGTTGTAGCACAAAAATAAACTTTGACGTCGAAGATCTCTGTATTTCCAGCGATAACAACAGTTTTTTTTTAAGAATTTAGTAGGTTTTCCATTTTTTTAAAACTTTAACCAAACCATAATTTAATTTTATGTCTATATTTTAAATAATCTAAAGAAAAGCAGTAAAATAAATGCCCATTCGCAGCTTACGTCACATTTCAACACAAATGTCATTTTTTCAATCTTATTGACGCTCCATAGTGGTGACAATAGTTTACGTGGTCATAAGCGATTAAAATCGTAGTCAGTCCGCGCCTTAAGAACAATGATGATAAAATAAATTACATACAGTAATACGCCTGACTGGGTTCAAATCCGCGACCTACCACCACTCGCAAGCCTTCAGTACCCATACCATGAGTTGTCATTACGATACTCGATCATACCCATCGACCGCGTTTGGCGCTCTCATTGGTTGAGAGTTCATACAACCTTGGAGCGGGCCAATGAGAGCGCCAAACGCGGTTGATATCGATGATCGAGTATCATAATGACAACTCATGGTATGGGTACCTACAGGAACTAAAACACGCAGGGATTAGAGATTCTTATTTTAGACGAATTGCATTTCTCTTCACGTCAGTTTATTACCTTCATCTACCTGGACTTTTTGCCAAATATTACTAAAAACGATTCTTTGTCCAATTTATTCTACAACTTTATTGATAGCCACCGTACTAATAGTGGTCAGATAAAAGTAAGATTGTGTACACTGTCCGGAAGTAGTGCCGGCCGCGTCGTCGGCGCCCTTCGGTGTGTACCTTGCTTTATGCACACACTTGCACGCTTCCCATTGCTAGGGCTAACCTTCTAGGGGAACAGATATGGATTTAGATATTATACTTCTATAATAATTCAATTCTATTATATTAAAAAAATTGCACCAGTGCAGTTGCGAGCAGTGGTGGCCCAGTGGTATCGGCCTCGACTTACGAGTAGTAGGTCGTGGGTTCGAACCCAGCCAAGCGCATTACTTTGTGCAATTTATTTCATCACCGCTGCTCTGATAACGGTGAAGGAAAACATCGTGAGGAAACCGGCATGTCCTAGAACCAAAAATTCGAAGACATGTGACATCTACCAATCCGCACTGGGCCCGCGTGGTAGATTACGGCCCACTCCCTCTCACAGAGAGGAGGCCTGTGTCCCAGCAGTGGGAACATTTATAGGCTGATAATGATGAATGATATTAACAAAATTCGTCATGCTATCAGACGGCGGCGATAATTATCCCTAGCTATTAAAAATCTAGACCAGTCTAAATCTTCCCTGTAACGGATCCCTATTGAGAACAGTGAATATTGCTGTCGGTTGCTTTTTTGTATTTTGATAATGTCGCTTTTTCACGGTTTTTGAGAAAGAAACCGCATTTTTATTAACTTTGTACAAAAAGTGTTATTTCTCCTATAATGTTTGTAATGTAACAAACAGCTATACACGAAACATCTGCCAGTACATCGACCTCAGCAGCACTGCATTTACTCATGAGGCACTGCGGCAACCATGCTATCAAACATGACCAATCAACCGACCAAAAACATGCGATTCACCGCAGCATCAAGTAAGTTTAAATTATAGTTTGAAATTGTCGCTCTCGCTAGCGAAACAACCGCACGACTCGCGAGGTCCAATGCATCCACAAACTCAAAGTAATCAAGTGCATTATATTTTAATACATCAACGAGAACGACGAATATTGTTTTACAAAAAAAAAATCTAACACCAATTACAAAACCTTACCATTTTTTCGAACCTCTCAGTCCGTCCCTGTCCAAACCCCATTGTTTCCGACATGAATGCAATATGATATGATTACTCCTTATTGTCTCTGCTTCTGACATTTACCCTGCACTCCAATACTACAGCCATCATTACAGCACGGCGGCGTAGATTCAAGGAATTTCTCAATTGCCAGCTATTTGTGGCAGACCCACTTCTTCAAATGTCTTATTACATGTAAATGTCAAGTTATCGGAAATAGTTTCGTGATTTTGTTGTGTTCAGTAGGGTAATGGGGTTTTTTTAAGCTATTGCATAGCTTTTATCGTGGGCTCTGAGGAAGTTCTTTATTATAGTAGTGCACCACAAACATTTTATAGTAGTTTATGAAACTGTTACATAATGAGGGGTATTATACACGAGTGTGAGTTTAAAAAACGAGCGTAGCGAGTTTTTTAAAAGTATCACACGAGTGTATAATACCTAGTTATGTACAGTTTCATACACTACTTTATCTACTTTCATTGAACACGAATTTATCAAATAAAAGATAAAGATTGACAAAGTATTATGGCGCCAAAATTCTCGTTATCACCGCGCATGGGCCACAGCGCGCGCAGCCACAGATAAAAAATCAAATGGATGTATCTATGATCTGTAATCTGTATCGTAATGAAAAAAATTTTTATTATAACATTATTTTGTTAGAGAAATAGTGTCATAATTTAATTTTTTTATTTCATTTCGATATACTGTGTGTAAAGTACGTCATTATAAACTCGTTTTGAGTTTTGTATTTTGAATTTAACGATATGAGAGTAGATAAAATAAATTATATTCTCGTTAAATACATTGCCTGTACTTTCGAATATAAGTAATAAGCCTGTGTTTCCACTGCTGGAATACAGGCTTCCTCTCTGTGAGAGGGAGTAGGCTGTAAGTAACCCACCACGTGCGAATAGGTAGATGGCACAGTTCTTCGATGTTTTGACTATAAAACATCTGTGAAATCTCTTGATGTTCTCATGTTGTTTACGAATAACTACTATAGTTGATGAGACGTAGATAGTGACCGTTTAGTGACTATTACATACTTCATTGAGTGACTTACATTTTAATGACTATAAGTATACAGGGCGTCCAAAACACGTAAAATTCATGGTCTTCCTTTTATTTCTGACACTATGTTATTTCACAAAAAAAATAATCGTTATGATGAAGCCTTTCGATCGGTATGATGAACGATCGGGTTCGATTCCCGATTCAACCATGTAATTATTTAAAATAACTATGAATGCATCACGTATAAATTGTTTTTGGCATTAAAATAATGTCTTCTTTCAGTAAAATGTGCTATCTACAATATTCAAGGTACTCGTACTTTCCCTCCATGTGGCATAGCCGTGGGACGCCCTGTATACCTCTAGACATTGCAAGTATACATACGGTTCTTTAGCATGGATTCCGTACTGGTAATGTTTATGGTGAACGCAATTAAACCGTTAGATTTGCTTACAAATTAAACCCTCCATATATTCTATTGACACCCTCAAGCAGATGTACACACACCATAATTGCTTGAAATCGTTAAAAAAACGTATCCATAAAGTTCGTTGATCACCATAGTAACTAGGCAAGGTGACAGTATTCACACACTCCCGGAAACAGCAAGCTGCACTCTGCCCTCCGTCCCATTACTGAGAAAATACTGTGACAAAACAGCATGATCCTCCCACATAGTACTTAAAAGTCTACTCCTTTTTAATAAGGTTTATTTTTGAATGGTGAATGGTTTATTGGTTAATATACAGGCTGTAGTGACGTAAGCAAGTTGAGTAAAGTTCCGTCGGGTTTCGGTTACATGTGGTTGATGGTTCCTGGTTCGTTTGTATGCATGATTGCTTCCTGAAGGCTGTCGGACTGTGTTGGTTAACCTTTTTTTTGTTTTATTGAGTTTGGTAAAAGCGGCATTTGGTGGTCTTGCTTTCATTTGCGAAAACAACCGTAAGTAGTAGGTATAAGATCTTTTGTTTAGTGTGGATATAGAAAAGATGGAAATTATTCGTAAAAGGCAAACTTATTCTACATAGCTTCGAAATGCTGACAATAATGTTTGAAACAACTCAGTTTAACAGTTTGTGATTTCAAAATACAGGACTTATTTACGAGTATTAAGCCTCCTGCAGACACGCGCGATTAATCGCGCGGGGCGACATGTCGCGGTCCATTATTCACAGTATTTTTAGAGTGGAAATTAGCTTGGCTCGTTGTCGCAGCGCGATTAATCGCGTGTGTCTTTACAGTTCATTAAAACATTCAATAGTTATTTGATTTCGGTAATTTTACCATACTTCATTATTATACTTCATTATTTCGTTGTAGCAAAGCAATAAGGTATGAACTTGCAAACACCTACAATTGAGAATTTTCTCTTCTCCAGTTCGTTCTGGCTAAGCTCGCTCGATCTGAGGTCTCATCCTTGCTTGTGCTTTAAATTGAAGCCAAAAGTATTACAAATAATTAATAAATAAAATAAAAAAGTGAACAAAAGTTACCTATCGAGTTCATTGATCGTCATTCTTTATGTAAAAAAAGGTCAAATTGCATAGAGATAATTGATTTATTCCCGTTGAATCCCACTTTTGGATCCCATTTTTTAGGTATTCTCAATGTATCCCATTTTTTATTCCCGTTGAATCCCACGGTATGACAACATGTGTACTTACATATCAGAAGAAAAGTGTTACCTTTATTTTAAAGATTTATTCTCTGTTATTAATGAATTTTACTAAAAAAAAGTTCTAAAAACAAAAGCAGTTTTGTCGTTGAAAGTATTCACATTCAGATTTTTAAAGCATGTGGGATCCAACGGGAATAAAACCGTTTTTTTTTGTTGTTATGGGAATACATTTTAATTTTTTGTGGGATCCAACGGGAAAAATATTCAAGTGGGATTCAAAAGTGGGGTCCAACGGGAATAATTCAGATAATTGAGTTTAGACAACACCGAAGAAAGATGAGTAGATACTTACCCTACACAGTAAATAAAGATATTTCATCAAACATGAAATGATATGTGCACGCAACAAGGCAGGGGCGCAGCACTCCAGGCTCGGGGCAAGCATTATAGTGTTGCATTACATTATTACTAGCACACTGCACTACGCCTGCAGCGAACACACGATATTCTACACCTCGGAAAATTGAAATATGTTGTGTTTTATTACGGGGAAAATATTGAATCAAAATTGGTAGTAGGGGTCTTTAATGAGTATCACGGCCTAAGGACATTTGAATAAAAATGCATTAGATTCCTATCTTTGGGGTCGCGGGACTAACGAATACCGTGACCCCGGATCGTAAAGGGCTATTGAAGGACTCCGTGAATTGTAGTCAGTACAAGTCTGACAGTCCCAAAGTCAAAGTCAAATCATTTATTTCAATTAGGCCATCAAAGACGTCGCATAATTAAAATTAAGGAAATGGGATGGGATGGGATCCCTCCTGCCCTGCCTTGGGTGAGAGGACTCATTTGATGATTTTACCACGCTAAAGAAAGAAAAAAACAGGATTCCTATTCTTACCCGAGATAGAGCCAAAATTTTTTTTGACTAGTCAACAGTGACAATCACCGAAAAAACCGAGTAAAACGCGACGCTGAAAAGAACAGCGGATTATCTATCATCAAATATAAATATAAAAATATAATAAAATCAAAAGGACTTTAGGGCTCCCACATAAAACTGCGATGCGATGCGATGCGACGGCGCATCGCAGGAAGTTGCGATGCGATTTCTGCGATGCAATTTCATGCGGCTTATCGTAAGGTTCAGGTGACCATATCTTCTAGATAAGATAAGTATTAGATTTGTACTAAGTGTTACATTTTTTTAGTTTTACTTATTATTAAACCATGCGATCTTACTACATAAAAATACACTGAACTGAATAAAATTACATTACATTACAAATTCATTGACATGAAATGATTAACATAAAATAATATTATTAAGACTCATCAATTTTTTTTTAATAATTTACAATTCAAAACATATAACACTTTTCAAACTGCATAAAAAAATTATTATTACATTGTTCAGAGTTTCACAGTACTGTCTCAGAGCGGACTGAAATGCTGTCAACAAGTATGACGTCACATCGCAGAAATGCACGATGCGAATAAGATCGCAAGTTTTTGCGATGCATTCGTGCGAGATCGTAAACATTTGCGATGCGATGCGAATTCGCGGTTTTGTGTGGGAGCCCTTAGTCGTGGCCTGGACTCTACAGTTGTTTAGAGGGAAAAAATACATGTGGCTAAATTTTAAAACAAAGGGTTCAATTTACTTTCATATTTTCAATTTACTGGCATCTACAATACGGGTCAAATTGCCAAAAAGAGAACTCCCCTAAAATTAGACGAAAACAATCTTGTATAATAACTTCTGAAGTTCACAACAATCACTTAAAATATGAATATTTAACAATAAAGCGCACGAAAGATTTGTAAGTAACTAATTGTTATTTAGCCCTCGAAGCACAGTTTATTAAATGGTAAAGATAATTAAATTAAGCGGGGCGTCTTTGACGCCGGCCCGGCTAATATTTTTATTAAGGGTTCCGTAGTATACTGAATAGGAAACGGTAGGGAGGGACTTATTTGTCTAACGAAAGAATTATCGATGAAATATTTAATTATTAAACCAAAAATGTATGTAAATATTATACAAAGAGCTAGGTGACAAAAAACTCTGGCAAAAAGTTTTCACTACACTTATTTAAAAAAATGCTGGCCAGTTTAGCTGGAAAAATATTAGTCACCATAAGCAATGTAGAAAAAAAAAGCAATAAAAAATAAAAATTAATGGCATCCTATGATAATTTTGACCTAACATGGCCAGTCCTCAAATAAGTTATACCAAAAGGTTGCATATTGACTAAAAAGTTAATTATAATTCGAAATTAAAAACTTATGAATTTTCTAGTCGGTACACCCAAATTAATGAGTCCTTTGGAATAAAAAAAAAGTATAGGTATCCATAAAAAGCAATGCCCATAAGGTTTTAAATACTCAACTACAAAAATACGGGCAAATAGGTATGTAGCTGAAAACATTATAAGACGCCACCAAATGCAGAAAAAGAAACAATAAAAAATAAAACTTTAATGGCATCTGGTGATTATTTTGACCTGAACTGGCCAGTCACCGATAATGAAACTATTCATAAAGGTTTTATAACAAAACTATAAACAGTTTTTAACAAATATTATTATTCAAGTAAACTTATTACCAACAAAAGCAATTCAACTTTTCTGTTATTATACAAACTTTATCGACTTCGATAAGTTCCCATCTCCCTGCATTTTTTCCCGACGAGGTGATAATGTCGGAGTTTGAAGCCCGTCGTAATTATAGACACGAGCCTTCCACGGCCCGGACCGACGGGGCACGGCTCATAATCGAGCCAATTATACGGAACCAATAAACAAGACACAATTAACCCAAATTATTTTTATTATAACCTCTGTTACTTATAAAGCTTCCGTATAATATTAATTTATTAATTTGTACCTAGTAATTAAACATAATTACTAACTATTATTGTAGGTAGTTATTAGTACTTAATTTATAACCTTACACGAATAATGCAAGTGTAAATAATGTTACAAGTGACCAGTTTTTCCAAATGATGGCACTCACGCCATTGCTTATATTTACTCATTAAAATGTTGATATAGGTACTTTTTAAACATTTTTGCAATAGTAGCGCCACCCCGGTGAAAAACCGAAACAAATAACAAAAACCGGCCAAGAGCGAGTCGGACTCGCCCATAAAGGGTTCCGTAGCAGCAAGTAATAACATACTATAAAAGTTCTTGTAGTTGGTTCCAACTTTGAAAGGTTTACGATTTATGACGTATTAAAAAAAAAATTTGAGAGGTGTCAAGGCACGTCGAAAATCGCTATGAACCTGTTAAAAAGGTTCAAGCGATTTTCGACCCTCCACCCCACACTACCCCACTCCACTCCGCTCCACTTCGCTCCACTCCGCTCTACTCCACTCCGCTCCGCTCCGCTCCACTCCACTCCGCTCCGCTCCACTCCACTCCGCTCCGCTCCACTCCACTCCGCTCCACTCCACTCCGCTCCACTCCACTCCACTCCGCTCCACTCCACTCCGCTCCACTCCACTCCACTCCACTCTACTCCACTCCACTGCACTGCACTCCACTGCACTCCACTCCACTCCACTACCTATTATAGCTGTAAAAATGAAGTTGACAAACTTACATTTGCAGTTGTTCTCCGATACATTTTGTTTAGGAAAATGTTATCCCAGTACGTTTTATAAGTTGGTCAACTATTACTCGTAAACTTGTAAAGCCCACTTAGTCATGATAATTTTCTTTTAAACTTCGTTATATATACTACTATTGTAAATTTTTTCACACCCCCAAACATAACCGTTTAGCTGGTAGAGGGGGGGGACACTCGAGTAGGGCAAAAATTAGCACTTTAAAGCTTAATATTTCACAAACGAATCTTTTTATCAAAAAATTGTTGATGGAAACTACCAATATTTTTTAAAGGCCTATTTAATGATACCCCACACTAAGGGGTACGCGAGAAAAAAAAAAAACATCCCCGCTTTACGTGTACAGGAGGTACCCTAAAAAAAAATATTTTACGAGATTTTATTTTACCACTTTTTTGACGCAACAAATCCGTATATTTACACCAAATTACAGCTTTCTAGTGTTGGGCGTCTCTGAGCTAAGCTGCGGACAGACGGACGGACGGACGGACGGACATGGCGAAACTATAAGGGTTCCTTGTTGACTACGGAACCCTAAAAATGACGCGACTGTCATTGTCTTGTTCCATTATTCCAAAGGCTGTATGGCTCTGTTCCTTTGCCTGCCTTTTGGCGAATTTTATAAACAACCATTATTCCAATATTTGTGGGAAATCGTATTTTAAACTAACAGAAACTAAACGTTGTGAAGTTTACTACTTCATTTGAACTTTTTGATATACACTTTTATTTTGAAACTTTATGGCTTCATAGAATAACATGTTTGTCTTTGCCGCGATTTTTCTTCCCGCGTTTGGTGAAAAAATGTGTTATTTTTTTATAGTGCCAAATACTGAAGAATTAAATCTCTGGTAGATTTATTACAGGTAAATAACTACACGTTTAATATAAATAGTAGCTAAGCAGTTAATATTGTTTGTTCGAGAAATTGCATAGAAGTCACGGCACCACGTAATGAAGGGCCGCGAGCTGGCGAGTTTCTGCACGAATGGCTCTGCTCATATTCTAAGTTAACCACTCTGCACGACAACATTTTGACACATGACACATCAGCTGAGTCGACCGGGTGATTCGAAATTTAAGACGACACTCAAGATTTTTTGTACATTTTCAGCATCCGATTTTCAATCAAAATTATATTGCTACAGCTATTTCATACGATAAGTTTGTGAACAATATCTCTAAGAACGTGTTGAGGTCACTAAAACTACGTGATTATACTGTAAAATGTGTGTAACATACAAAATGCTACATCATTCCAAAAACTAGATAATTTAGATGTGCTGAAAATATGTACATAAACAAGCTTCCCACGTGATAAAAAACGGTTATACAGTGAAATAAATAAAGTAACTTACTACATGCATTATTACATTTGCCAGTGTTCATACATAATTTCATAATAATAACGAAACAAAGTCTTGATAAAAATTACCAAAAACTATGTTGCAACATGACACTTCTTAGTGCTGCCGTAATCCCAATGTTCATTATAACGATTAAAAAGGTTCATTCAGCCTAATCGATACTCGCAATATAATCGAACATGGAAAAAAAAGTAAAACAAGACATATAGAGCATGGACCGATTTATCTGCTTATTTGACTATAGTTAGCTTAGTCCATGCAATACATCTATGAAACTGAACCTGAAGATTCTTTTTTATAATATTTTGAGTATTATTTCGTTAAATTATTATTCAATAAATTATTTCATTTTTAATTCATGATTTCGATGGATAAATATCGGTATTTCAATGGAGGCCAAACGTGTCTGTGTCTTCTAAATTTAAATTCAACCATATAGTTTTACCCATACTGTGTCTTCGGTAATTAATTTCAATTTATCTGATTATTTCACTATAAAAAACGAATCTAAAAAACGTGGAAAGACAAACACCGGGTACGGATCAAATGCTGGAGTAAGAGATGGGAGTACTTCCAAATGATTCGTAGTAATAAACAAATTGAATTTCCAACTGGGCGTGAATGGCTAAATTAGAATCTATGAGGAATAGCGAAAAATACTGAAAGAAGTCTCGTGGCTGATTTTGATAAAAAATAAAATTACAGCATAAAAATTAAATTGACATATTAATTTCCAGCAATCAAACCATCAATGTTATGTGAAGTAATTACATGCGACAAACGAATGGCAAAAGGTTTTTTAAAATTCAAACTTTAGTTAATGGCCATAGCTCACTACATCGTGTTCTCATTTCAAATTTTTATAATCACCTCGCGGTACAAATACTTACTTACTCGAAATTTTTTAATTCGAACTTTAAGTAAATTGGCGCGAATTTTGATCTGCGTACGATGACTAAATTATTGATTAGTACTTCACCGAATTTGATCCTTAACAACGACCCTATCGAATAGTGTATAGTGTGTTCTTATTTTAATTTACAACCTCGATTCCTGACAAGCAAATTGATTTTACAAAAATCTAAAGACGCAGACGCAAAGATTGTAGTTGCGGGCTTGCGAACGACGAGTATTGGGTAACTCACCGTCCGATCAAGGACTAGGCCTGAGACGAATGCGCGTCATGTTCCAAGCGACCTTCAAGGAACTATCAGCGAACTGACGAGGCCATAATAGTGCCAAACGCGTGCCGGGCTCACGGAATTGTATTGAAACCATTGAAAGGGT
The DNA here is from genome assembly GCA_950005045.1 of Agrotis exclamationis. NCBI lineage: Eukaryota > Metazoa > Arthropoda > Insecta > Lepidoptera > Noctuidae > Agrotis > Agrotis exclamationis. Next base: position 10,726,831 of record OX465436.1, on the reverse strand, counting down.
ACTGCGGTCCTGGAACGCAAAAGGCATGTAAAGGAACAGGGTATTTTTAGTTAGTAATAGTCTCTGACTTCTCCTTCCGCTCCACCCAGGAAGAGAATCATCAAAAGATTTTAAACTATAAGTGTGTTTTACTGAAGTTAAGTCGCGACAGCATCACATCTAAACTATCCTTAACAAATACCTAAATAAAAATATTATTATACTGGTGTCGATACTGACGAATCGTCAGTATTGATCTCTATGCATGCCAGCACAGGTCAACTTACCCAAATCTGTCAAAATTTACCAATCGAACATTAACCTTCCACTATTGTCATAAGGTTGAAAATCTATTGAAGAAATTTGACAGATTGAGGTAGGTTGATGTGCTGGCATCAACCTACCTCAATCTGACAAACTTTAATAGATTTTCAACCTTATCACAATATTGGAAGGTCAATGTTCGATTGGTATTTGACAGATTGGGGTAGGTTGATCTGCCTGGCGTCTGTACATTAAAAAATAGCTAATAAATTAAAATGTTATTATTTTGAATAGCGAGTACATCAGCGAGCGCATTCCTAATTCAAATTTTGGAATTAATAAATTGGCGCGCATTCAAACATTTATTACTGACATTGTTCCTTTGTCTATTTTTGTTTTTTGGTAATTACAATGCACGTAAAATTATTATAAAGCTTTAAAAAAGAATAGAATGGATAATAATTGTATTCTAAGCTTAAAACGAACTTATTTTAATTTTTATGAATCGATTTCTTAAATTCCTTATTTATTTCACTCGAGTTGACAAAAAATTCAATTATGGAATCGATTAGAATATTCGCTTTCACTCATCATTACGATTAAAAAAAAAACATGGTTGTCGATTACGAATACAAATTGAGTAGTGGTAATGAAAAATTCGTGTTTTTGGCCCTGTATTAGAGAATTAAGCTAAGATCTGGGCTTTTTTACGTTATTTATAAAATTTGGCATGATATTTATCGTAATTGTTATTGAGTATAAGCGTGTGTGTGTGATCCAAGTGAAAAATAAAAATGTAAACAAACACAAGTGGCGCGAAACTTCGAGTTCAGATATCAAATTATTCATTACCACTGCTTATTTATGTTGAATTACGTATGAATTCGTTACAATAATAAATGACGAGTTATTCATCCCTTCTATAGTGATACCTTGGATATCCGAAAACCACATTTTTTATGATTTTTAGCCCAACCCAGCACTGCCATCAAAATGGCGTAAATCGTATTTACACTTTTGGATTTTGTAATGGTAAATTAAGAAAATGCGTTGTAAATGTAGAAGTTTTAGTGGCGTGAACAAATCAGATTTTTATTTAACATTCTTAATTAATGCGCACTCATAGGATTTAACGCAGAGAATATTATATTTTTTAATTTTTTAATGAGTATGTCGTATGACTACAACGTCTGCCCATTTCGGACCCACTACTGAGCCAGCGTAGGTTTACCTGTCGCGGCCGTTTCGGACCCGGTACCGAACTATACGGTTAATCGCTACTCCACCGTCATAATGCCATGTTATTAATATTTAAATTACAAGCTTATTGAGTTATAAAACGTTATGGAAAACTGTTAGTCAGTAGAATGAAATACATAGAAACGCCAAAGAGTTTGTCTGTCATTTTATAAAACCGTGACGACGAAAATTGATTTATTTTTGACTAAGTTCGCAGACGTGGAAAGGTCTGCGAACTTAGTCAAAAATCAACCAAATTACGTCTAAAATTCGTAACTGTGCTACGTGCTACCAAAATATGAAAACTTAACCACGAAAATGTTTGACTATTTCTAACAATTAAATTTATATTTTTTAAATACTGCAATAATACGAGTATTATGATAGATGATATGAGTAAAATTCACATCAACAAAAAGAAAAAAATATAATTAGGTATACACCAAGAGATAAGAACAGAGATATTTAAAAATTGTTAAAAAATCAGAAATATTGCAAAATAATTTGTATGTACCGTAAACACTGAGTAAGTAGTATAGGGCGATACACTAATGTGTATCGCCCTATACTACTTACTCAGTGTTTACGGTACATACGGTCGGGTTAATACCCGACGGGGCACGGGCGGCGCGATTCCTTCCCGGAGCTAAACACTCTACTCACTCCAGTCAAATTGGAAGCTAAATGCTGAATAAAGTTATTTGCTATAAATGCCTCCGGGCACAAATTTCAATTATTGTCACATCCGAATAGTTTCGTAGGGGACCCGCCGTGCATTTGGTACATTTAGTCACAAAATCATTTGTCGGAATAAAAATATGAAAAGTTTAGCCCACACTAAGAATTTCTCCTGTGTGGTGAGTGCGTTCACAAACATAGACAAACACCCAGACCCGAAACAACTATTTGTAGGTCGTATAAATATTTGTTCCGTGAGGGAATCGAACCCGCGACACGGTGCACAGCAGTCCAATCGCTTAGGCACTGCGCTAACCGTGTCGTCAAACTTGACACTTGTTACTTGGAAACACGAAACTACTTAATTAATTAAGGTCTTGAAATAGTATTGCATAATAATATGCGCCTTATAGCGTTCACGCCAAACAAGTACACAAAAGTTGTATTTAAATAGAATCTGAACTTAACAAATTTATTCAAAATTCAACAATTTGTTAGAATCGGACCAACCATTTATTTTATTAGTCTCCAATCTTTTAAGACCGAAATGACTTTGACTTAAAATGTCGGAGTCTTGATAACATACATAGACAAATAGTATTCACTAACATCAACCAACTTTACGTCCAAAATGAAGCAATCAAGAAGTCAAGAAAAAGTTTCAGGTTTTACAGTATTTTTATCAGAAACGCTTGCGAACACGTTTGTACCGCACAGTGGGCGTATTCATCTCATAAAGGGGTCAAAATATTTTATTAGCCTTGCGATTTTAACGTCGTCGCGGGGGCGCCAACTAGATTAGAGGCCCGAGGCGCTGGAGGCGCGTGCGACAAATCGACACTCCGACAAATCGTCACTACCCTTTTATACGCACTAATTCTATTTCACAACTCTCGAAATCGTGTGACTCCTTAATAGAAGGAAATAAAGTTTGGATTTGAATGGTAAATCTTTTGCCGATGGCGAATGAAAAGTCTTTTTCAATTTGTCCCACAGTGGTCAAGGATGAATGCAGCACAGATTGGGCGCGTCATATGCATGTACAATTTATGATGAATATACTCCCACAACGTTTGAATCTTTTACTTTAACACGAGTAGTAGAGTTGAGAACTTCTGAGAGGTTGATCTCAATCTGATTCAAAAAGTTTTTTGTGCCAGTTCTTATTTTCCATCTAATAAAATCGTGAATAGTGGAAAATAGTCTAAAAACTAAAAGGTCTTTAAAATAAGTTAATGTGTTGATAATCAAAACTAAATAGAACTACTAAGTAACTTAAAGATCGTCGTAAATAGTCTATTAATAAGTTCAGTGTGTTGTTCATAAACGAATCTTAAAATATTCATGAAAGTCTCCCCTACGTCTTAAGAGGTCCCTATAACTATCAGATCGTAAATACTTTGGCGTGTTGTTTTTTCTCCATCGTAGTAAGAATAAGTTTATATATTTTATGATAAATTGATAGTGTTACCTTAATATCAATTTATCATAAAATAATATATATAGGTATATTTATAAACTGAATTAAAACTATGAATTTTACAATCCAAATCACCATGTTTTTTCTACAGCGTGGCTAATATGCGTAATACCGCAATTCAGATTTGCTGAATTACAATAAATATGCATAAGAACAATAGCTGTAGATATAATTATTTAACTAGGCGCATACCTACCTGAGTTAAGACCTAGGTTATAATTTCGCATCAATTAAAGTTGCGTTTCAAAAAGTAAACGTACAAACTAATTGTGCAAGAATTGGGCCTATTAACTTTGTATAATAGTCCTGCTAAAGGCTAAATCGCGTGGATTTTGTTATTTGTTAGCTCATACCGGTGGAAAAACTGCATCACAAATCATAAATGTTACTATGGAAATATTAAGTAGGTACCTACCAACGTTATTATTAATGTCATTCTTTAAAAAAAAAGAATATAAACATAAACATTAAAAAAACGTTCCTTTTTTAAAAGGAACGGGAAAATGAATATTGTTGGTTGAGTCGCGATGTCATTCGCAAGGCGATAATTACAGGGCCGGCTGACGTGCTCAACAATGGCGATGCAATGCTGAGCCGAGTGCGTCACCGGCACTCGCCGAGCTACGCTAATGATTGTACTCGTTACCATTCCCACAAATTATATTCTTTGCTTTGACGGCTATCAAACACAGTTAATATTTTAGAATTTGAAGCGAAAAATCTGAAATATGAATTTTGAATATTATGAACTCCCAAACTAACTCCCTCTTCTAGTACAAACCAAGAGTAAACCGCACTTCTTGTAGAACTTAATAAATGTACCATAATGTAGTTGTATTTATACTAGTTTCAATGCTCCGCCATCTCCGCCGGGTGGATTCAATCAGTGTGACCGAACGTGTCGCGCGCTGAGAGGCTTAACCTCTGAAGGTGTTCGAGAAGCGCTCCGACGCATCCTTTGGGATTCCGTTTGTCCTCACGTTCCGTTTACTTGAAAAATTCAATGTGCGACGAACGCCCCGCGTTGAAATGAAAAGCCCTGATATAAAGAGAAAATGTCTGAGAAAATGCTGCCAAAAAGCTCATTACTTCCATTCCAGTGTTTGGAGAAATGTAATAGGTTTTACATAGCAGTGTGTGGAGGAAGTCGCGGAGCACTCTACGTGGAGTCACTGTCGACACAAATAAATCAATGTAATCACAGTCTGAGACATTCGACGTAGCGGATGTCCATTAAAAAATCATGAATAAAAAATCTGCTCGCGTCACACAAATAGGCCATCTCAACCCTAAACGAAATGTTTTGATGTAAACGGGGAAAGAATGCTCGTCGGATCTCCCCTGATAGTTATTTGATATGATTTATTCATACGCGCGGCGTTCGGCGTTGTGCACCACGTCAAATGGAAGTTTATTTAATAGAAAATACTTTCCGAAATCTATTTATAAAGCCATTATGGGCGCTTTTTTATTTTAAAGCTGTTCCTGACGCGCGCTTGTTATGCAAATAACGCGGGGCTGCGGGGCCGCGGCCTACTCTGCGATGTTTATCCATCTAACTATAATGTTTACTTGTACTTTTATTGGTCGATTAAGTTTCAAAGTTTAATAATTGCGTTCACATATATTGAAGTGTGAAAATCTGGAATATGTAGGCACACTCTACATGTCATGTATGCGATGTTTACGTAGCGCGTTTATATTACGTTCTTACTTTTATATTTTCTGTTCAATATTGGCCACTGCACAGAAGATACACATGGCTCTCGTAAAAGCACTCTATACTACATATTAATCCCTCTGATTTCCATCAATAAGTCATCTTCCCGTCCAGTCATTTTAATATTCCGACCTTTGGCTCTTACAAAGTAGCGGTAAAAGGACAAAGGACAGATCCGGCGACTGATAAAGTATGCACAAACCGCCCCGCCTCTGACTGGAGGATCGTGGCGATCCGCCCCGCCCATTACCGCAAGCGGCTTATACACTTACTACATACCTACATTATATACTCACCATGTGTACCGAAATTAAAGCCTCATTAACTATGTATCAGGAGGCTTCAGTCAGACCATCATGGGAAATGTTTCTAATTATTTTGTAGGGATTTGTGATAGTAGTGTAATATTTGGATCGACATTATATTTAGGTTCTGCAAAACAATTGACAAACAATTTTCGGGTCTACCCTTTATAGCAGAACTTTTTACGTCATAATTTTATTTTGCATAGCAACGGATAGCATAAACCTCTTTTCGCAGAAAATCGTTTGGCATACACTCATTTACCATACACCGAAACCCATAATTTTGTAAGTCAGAATCATCTTTAGGCATAAATTTCATATCCATAATAATCAATAAGTATAACCATCATATCGTAGAAAGTTCACAACCAGAATCATCTTTTGGCATATATTTTATGTCCATAATTATCAAAAGTAGAACCATCATATCGCAGAAAATTCACAGCCAGAATCATCTTTTGGCATGCATTTCATTTTGCATAATTGTGTGGTTTTTATTTCCCTGCCAGTAAGATAATGCAGTAAGCATGCAGCAAGCATTCAGCATACAAGCGTGCAACATGCAGCAAGCATTCAGCAAGCAAGCAGCAAACATGCAGCAATTATGCAGCGAGCATGCAGCATGCAAGCATGCAACATGCAGCAGGCATACAGCAAGCATGCAGCAAGCATGCAGCAAGCATGCAACATGCAGCAGGCATGGCTTCTGTCACGGCTCCGGCGCTGCGGGGCTCCGGCGGTCCCACGCGTCCTAATCGTCGCAGATGGTTTTACGCACGCCGCCGCGGCTGAGGCTGGCCGGCGAAGCCGGCCAGCAAGCCGAAGCTTAAAACCACCTGCTCCTCAGCTCCCGGGCCGCCTCGCCCCTCCGCGCCTTCGCGGGTTTAAATTACACTCTAGGGGTAGGGCAGACAAGACTACGTGAAGTCGGTTTTGCAGCGATTCATTTCTGTCATTAACTTTTGTAGCACACCATAGTGATTTTTTAAAACATTTTTTTTTCAATATGACTAATAAAATTATTTCTATTGAAATTCTGTGATCTTCGTAGTATGCTAAGTCAAATTATGCCAAATAATCGGCGCTCTAAATAAACGTTATGCTAAATGAAATTATGCAAAATTGTAACTCTGACAAAGGTAATTATGCCCAATACAATTCTGCCATCTTAAAAGTATCCCATTTTAAATTCGGACATAAAAACATTAGGCCAAAAATCAATTATATTAAATATTTTTTATACCTTTTCAATAATAATAAATTATAATAATAAATTTTTATTGGGTTTCATTTATCACTTTTTACATATAAAATTGAGGCAGCCCCATTAAGTTATAAATAATACTTGTGTTGGGCCTGACTCACTCCTACCCGCATTTACATGGCAGCGATATCTAACAATAATCAGAAATTAAATTAAAAATCGTAATTAAAATAAGAATCAAAAATAAAGAAATCAGAATTTAACAAAAATTAAAATCAAATCAGAATTAAAATAGAAACAAATTCGAAACAAAAATCAAAAACAAAGTCAAAATTGAAAACAAAATAAAAATCAAAATCAATGTCAAATAAATAAAAACAATTAAAACCATACTAGAAAAAGAGCAAAAAATAAATAATTGAAATAAATGCCATAAAATTAAATGAAAACAATTAAAATCAAAACCAGAATTAAAACTAGAATCAAATCAAAAATAAATAAATAAAATCAATGTCATAAAATTAAAATTACAATCAAAACAAAATAAAAATTATTCAAATTAATATCTAATTCATTTCAAAAGTAAAATCAAATTTAAACAAAGTAAAATGTTCAGAATTGAAATACGAGAGAAAATTAATTAATACTACAACTTTAGTTTGTTGTGTGTGGTGTTTGTGTGTGTTGTTTGTGTGTGTGTTGTTGTATTGGGGTTGGTGTATTGTTTATACGAGTGTATGTTGTGTATGTTGTGTGTGCAGGTGTATGTTATGTATGTCTACTTGTGCCATATTATAAGACAAGTTTGATGCGTTAATTGCGTCAGTTAGTTAATTCTGACTAAAATGTCTTCAGTTTCCGTGTAAGTTAGTGATTTTAGCCACTCGATTATAACCCTTTTGGACTGGTGCAAAACCTCAGAATGGAACTTTACTTTTGCATTTATCTTATTATAAATGTAGGCTGATTGAGTCGCATATTGTCGCCTTGCAAAAGCAGTGTGCACCCTAGGGGAGTGAGCCACTATATCTTTCCGTCTCTTTTCTTGATGTGCTGGGCTATATGGTATACATTTTTGAAGAAATAAAGTCACATTCAAAAGATACAACTTCCTCACCGTTAATAAATCGCATTTTTGATATAATTCAGCAGTAGGGAATCCGTATGGCTTGAAGTACATAACTTTCAAAAGCGATCTCTGTGCTCTTTCCAGTTCAAGAAATTTCGTTTTAGAGGCACCTCCCCAAACAGGTAAACAGTATCCTATAACCGACTGTGCCAGGGCTAAATAAATATTATTAAGGATCTTCGGAGACATCACATGACGTAGTGTTTTGAAGATCCAAATCAACTTTCTCACTCGAGACATAACAGCCTCGATATGCGGGTGCCAGGACAAAGTCCTGTCAATAACAACGCCTAAGTATTTTGTGGAAGTAACCTGATTCACAGCTTGACAACCACAATCATCGTTCCAAGGTTTTGTACACTCATGGATTTTAATTACAAAATTAGGACCCGGTTGCGATCTACGACTTGGGGAGAAAGGAATGAAATTAGTCTTTGAAATGTTTAGGGTTAGGAGATTCGTTTTTAACCAACTGTCTATGATGGACAAACCCTGTTCAGCATTACAGCGTACAGATTCCCATGTATCCCCGAAGAAAACAACCGCTGTGTCATCAGCATAGGAAAATATCCTCCCGCCGATAATCTTCAGGTTACAGAGTTCATTGATGTACACTAAGAACAACGGTGGACCGAGAACGGTTCCCTGTTCGTTTAAAAAAGTTTATGCCAAGTGGGTTATGCCAAATAGGTTTCTGAGCAACAAGTTTCTGCTAGATAGAGGGCACCCACAATTTTCATCTCTCAATAAACTAGTCCTCGGGTTCACTTTTGCACATCTAAAAAGGAATTTCCAGTTCCATCACCAGTATCATCTTAGCCAAAGCTCAAAGCTGGACACTGGTTTGCAATTTCATAATCAATACGCAAAAACAGTCGTGAAATACGATTCCCAAAAATAAATGTTTTAAGTAAATAAATATTTTTTTACCTAACTTTTGTGATCGATTCAGCAAGCAGTGGTTTCGCAGTACAACTCCCAAAACCTCTTTTACCCCACAACGTAGCCTCACCAAAACATCCACAGTTATCTCTCACAAGCATTTCTTCAGCACTAAAGCCGGCTGAGTGCGTGCGGAGTGGGCCATGCATATTTGATGCGGCACTAATGCGCACCGCGCTAAGCGGATTGTGGCCGCCGCTAAATGGTGCCACTCCCTTTGTCGCTTGTTTGCCGCAGCCGGCAGACGTTGCGGCTTGCCGATGTTACGGACTTTCGTGTTACATAGCGTCGTCTATTTACTGTTGGATTTCTGACATTACATAAATTCTCATAATTAAGATAATTCTAATGAGCAGACAATTTTTAGGGCGGTCTTTTAATACAGTCGAAACTGCTAAATCCGCACTGAAGTGACAAGATAAGTCGTATTGCTTGGAATATATTTTAGTATCAAATTAGATTTCAACTAAGTCGTTAATCACAGTCAAAAGCTCGATAGTCTGACAGCCAGTCCTACCATGGAGTATTGACCTGAATTATCAAAGCATTTTTCTTTGTTCCCGGAACTTTATTTATTAGAGTATAATATGATCCTAACAAAAAATAAATAAAAAGACCTTTAATCATAAAACTCAACCTCAAATACTCCAAGAAATATTAAACCTACACATAAGACGCTGTTCTATGAACATTCGCAGAAACGAGATCCGACTACATTTATAGATCAGTGAGCTTCTTATAAGAGAAATTAGCCGACTCGTGAGCTCACTGAAGAATGTCCTACTTTATTAGATTCCATAAGCTCTATTCATCGTTTTTTCGCCCTCTCGTACGGAACCTTTGAGGCATGGCGTATTAGTGAATAATGCGATCGAATCATTCGATCTCGCGTATTAGACGCGGTCGGGGTCGTCTGTAATGTGCCCAATGATAATAGACTGACAGTATTAGGCGATTATACTAGCTATTGCGATTCCCAAAGTTTCAATTTTACCTCTTTTTTGTTCATTTATAACTTTTCCATCCAGTCAGGATGCAGTTCCTGTGCCAATAGCTGCGAGCAATTTCGAAAATGCTAAAGTTCATGAACAACTATTTCAAAAACAATAAAGTTCGTGAACAGAATAGAGCCAGTGGATGCAAATTGGAACAGCGCTTTGAGCACGAAAATATTCTGAAACAAGTCAAATTCTTACAACAGAAACGATGATGGAACTTTTACGAATAAAAAAGGCACACTTTGGAATGAGCATGCTACGACGTAGCTGCCTAAGCCGTAGCGCCATTCGAAGTGATATTGTTGTTACGTAAGCTAAAACTAAAAAGATATCAAAACACATACAGATCAAAACAGTTTAGTAGGTATATTTTCTAATGTATTTATAAACGAAAAATCAAGTGCATTCATTTTCTTCTGCGCCTGATCCTAGTTGAATTGCAATGAGTTTCACATCTGCGCAAATCAAAGCTTGAGCAACATTGCCTTTAGCAAAAATATCAGATGTGTTTGTTGTCGATCACCTGTATGATTCCATTAAGAATTAGGGGATTAGTGTTGAGCCGTGCGTACAATGTATCACAGAATTTAACCATCTTTATTTATTTGATGGTGGATATATTTGTGTCACAGTAACTGTGATCTTGAGGTTGGAAAATTACCAAAAAGGATTTCAAAGCAAACGTTAAAGAAACAGTCAATACATTTATAAGATTTATATAGTCAGTTAACTAAAAACCACCCTATTCTTACGGTTGCCCCTTGCGTTTCAAGGCCGCGGTACCCTATTCAACATGAGTAAAGATAACGTGAAAATAGCATTTCCTTTTTATAGAATAAAAGCATGATTTAATACCTCATCGAGGCACTGTACTAACAAATTCACAAGAAGATTCCTCAATAAACCTCGTTCCTAATAATCCTCGTCCTTCGATGTCCGTCGTTGGCTACATAGATGACAAAAGTTAAGCCTTAAATATCGTAGTTGTAGCACAATAAGCCTTCCTTTGTGTAAGGTAATCTCTTAAGGCCCGGACTCATTCTGTCGGTCACCGCGGAGCCCCAGACATTGCGGAGGCTTTGTATGGGCATCTGTAATTCGCGCATTGTCGTGAAAATTCTCTGAATAGGATTTTCTAATCGATAGAATGGAACATTGTTACACCCAATTGTGTATCAACATTAGAGCGTTTTTCAAAATACTCCCTGAAATAAATATTTTTCAAGAAAATGTAATTTCTCTCTCTTTTGTTTTATACTTCATTTGTTATGTACAGACGCCAGCAAGCCAACCTACCCGAATCTGCCAATTTTTACCAATCGAACATTAACCTTCCACTATTGTGATAAGGTTGAAAATCTATTAAAGGAATTTGACAGATTGTGGTAGCTTGATGTGCTGGTGTCTATACACAAAAAGCTTTACTTACATAGCTGAAAATAGTAACTTATTAAACCTAAAACTATACACTATTAAAAACATTGCAGCTGAAAATTGAATCGTTATACGATTAATTTTTTTAAACGCGGCTAAAAATATTAGATAAAATGCACACTTTCCTTAGAAGCGACATCAATGTTGCTAGAGGCAGACTTTATCGCATTTCTTCCCGAAATAATCGTTTAGAAAAAACAACTAGGGAGAAATAAGGGTTTTTTTTTTGTATATTTTTATAAAAACCAACACGGCTGGCTACCCAATTCCAAGAGCGACACACGGCGAGACAAAATCGCCTGTTCGCCAACCGATTTCCATGGAATTTTTCTATTACGTGAACAAATTGCACGCCCGCCGCCTCCGTAATATCGTACACCAGACTTGAGCGCTTTATTATTTATTACTGAACATGGGCTTGCTTTACTATAGAAGTGGGACCTTATTTTAATAGTGGTTAGTGATAATAATATTTACCTACTTTACACTGGTTTTCGTAACTTCGCAATGTATTGCTTTTGCTGAGACAAAGGTGATTGATTGAGCAATGTTTTTCTGAATTACGCTACTTAAATGTGATGATCCTTATCACCTACTTACATATTATTATTATGATACATATATACAAGCGAGTATTTTTAGTACGTATAATCAAGATGTCATAAACTGAAGAATTACGAAATCATATTATTTTGATATTGATAACTTATCTAAAGCTTAATTATTATCATCTTTAAATGCGACTTCACCTACCTCAATATTTATCAAAAATTGTGTATTAAATGCAAAAAGGTAGTTCTATAGAAACTAATTTATCATTTTTACAAATGTTCATTTTTGTAGGTATGACTTAAGCTTTCAGAGGACTATTAAAATCATTGTTTATAATCAACTTTTCAGAGTTTATTAGTATTGGATTGGCAACAAAATAAGAATACAATATCCACATGAAAAACAGAGGTACCATACTGTAATTTAAATTGATCATTACTCGTCCTTCCGACAGGCTCGAACGAATGGACAACTGCACAATTTTAACCAAGACGTTACCACAGAACTGTCTTCAAAGACAGTGGGGAATATATTTCACAGGTGGTTGGGTAATGTTTTCGGCTGTCCGGTCCGTGCGTCCGGTCAACTTGTCCTTTGTGTCCGGCCGGACAAAGAGCTAACGATGTGGTGTCCCAACTTCCACGTGTACGCATCGCTGTTATTGTTTTAATGGTTACATTTTGCTCCTTAGATATTTTTAATAGTTTTTTACTTTTAATGGTAGGTAACACTGGCTTTAATAAATTTCTAGTCAAATAATAACCTGTCTGTGTTGTTGGATGACCACAAATTTTATCAATAGAGTTACTTTGTCTCGTACTAGTAAAATTAACAGATAACGGTAAAATAATTGTTCATAATCTTGGCATTCCACCACCTCTACCAGAGCTCAAAAAGTGGTGGAACTAATACAATATGGCGCAAGCAATTTATTTAATTTAGTCAAAATCAAACAACGAACAAAATCGAGTGACAATATTTATACCTATTAGTATGTAATCTCATAACATAGATAGCATAATCTTTGACCTTGCAAGCATGGAATCTTCTCTATTCACGAGTCATGATGAACAAAATTATTTTATTAATAATTATATGATAACTTGTTTAGATATAAAAGATAGAACGATTACATGAGACACTTCACAATATCATACGGATATTATTAAATTGTGTTTTTATCTTTTCATGGTAACAAAGTTTCAGATTATACATGCCAAATATTTCAAATGTCGAAACATTATCTCAAATTGTTTCATGTCATACTCACGTTATGTAAAGAAAGAAAAGCGCTTGAATAAAGCTACATATTAAAATACTTCTAGATTTATATTTTTTTGTAGAGCTGACTTGTAAAAATTCTACCTATCTGCATACACAATAAGGTACATTACTTAGTTAGCAACCGAGACCTTATTACAAGATTTCTGTGTTTTATTCAGGAAAATCAAAAAGCGCCTCTAGTGTACGAATAAGCAACTATTTTTTTTCCATCAAGTTAACGTCAAAGTTCTCGTTTGCTTTACCTCACAAAAACGTGAAAAATTATGTTAGGGCCTCGGGACTAGATACATATAATTTATGTGTACTTAACCATAAAACTAGAAATATTTTATTCCAAATATCAATTGAACCTGTTGTAAGGTTGAAGCATAAAATTATTTTGACATTCTCTATTAACACTGTGACCACCGCGTGGCATTTGATTCACAACGCCTATTCCCAGATCCAACCAAAACCTACTCTACTCCTCAACATGGAAGGTTGAATTTAGTAAAGCTAGTAGAACGTGTATGAACATTCGATTACACACGCCAGTGGTCAAGTATTTATCAATTAAAAGCAAATTTAGTTGAGCAGGCATCCCTGTCGTCGTGTTAAGGGCACATTCCTCGGTAATAAGCCACATGTTCTGATATTAAATGCCTACGATTCCATCCAGAGACAAGATTAATTGGTAGCTGTACAGTTACTCCAGTTTTAATGAACATAACGTGTAAGGGAAGATATTTCAGGTACAAAGTAAGGTCTGAATGCTTAGAAATAAGCTGTAGTCGACTATGGTAGACAAGTATTCTTCTTTCAATGTTAGACAAGTGTGTAATTAGCAGACATGCATGATGGCTGGCCCGGAGAGGTATGCCCGGGTACCTAAATACCAATATGTATTTTTCAATGCAAATGTACTTTCTAAGTTTGTCTTGGATTGGACGTTACAGATATCTATCAAAAAAGCTGAACTAATCAATACACTTAATTCCAAAGAAAGGTTCCCAGAGACGGCTCAATTAACTCTGTTGGGCTCATAAGAAATTGGATTATTTAAATAAATAAAATTAATACTTAAGGCTGTTTTTAATTTCTTGAGTTCGGTCTGCGATGATCTATTGTGACTTACGTAACATGTTTCCAACTATCAAATGTAATTCATGTGCAAGTAACATAATATTGTATCCTGTTCTGATTGATACGATGTTTATTAATTAAATTGGTTATCATTTAATCAGTTTCCACGTGAGTATCTTTCGCTTTGTGTTGTATAAAAGTTAACCTATAACTGCTAGAATCATCGTCATCATCAGCCTAAAATGTTTCCACTGCTGAGACACAGGCTTCATCTCTGTGAGAGGGATTGGGCCCATAATCCACCACGCGGGCCCAGTGCGAGTTTAGTAAGAGTCACAATTAATGTCTTCGAATTTTTGATTCTAGGACATAGAAATAGAGAGAAAACATCCATCGTGAGGAAACCGTTCACGATGGATGTTTTCTTTCATCGTTTTAAGAGGTGATGATAATAAAAAACACAATTATGTACATACAAGAATTGCGTCTGGCTGGGCCAACGACCCACAGCGATGCTACCAAAAACAATGGACCTGCTCCATTGTCTTGATTGGTTTCTCGTTGATCTTAAAAGGCAACCAATAGATTTCGCTGATTGAACCATTGTCAGCGTTGAATATTTATGAATTGGTATATTGGGCTATATATAATACCTACTAATACATATTTACTCTTTGGCCATTATGTGGCTTGATTTACGTATATAATTTATACCCAACGGTTTTATGTAAGGTGATTTTCTTTAAACCTTCAGTTCGTGGTATAGTTAATAAGGAAAAATATTTATTTTCACCCATCAGTTTGTTTTTTTTATTATTAGCAGTTTTTGAGAACCGAAAAGGTTTTCTCGGAATTCCTGCTAGTTTTAAATCGGCATCCAAATCTGTGTGTCTGTCTCTGCTGCCGTTTTCTTTACATTAAGTACTATAACACTGTCAAATTATTTAATTTTAATTTTTTTATTCGCCACACACTGTGTCGTGGTGCGTTTACAAACATTTAAACTCTCATAGACAACCACCCAGACCCAAAACACCTGCTTATAGATCATCAAACACTTGTTTCGTGTGGGAATAAAACCCGCGACCTCTGAGCCCGCGACACACAGTGCAGCAGTTAATCGTATAACAACAAAATTACACAAAAATACTTCATGTAACTTTACAGATTGAAAGGAAAACTAATATTATTCACGTTCGGATTGAACGCAGCGCATGGGCGTGAATCGGGCGACCCTCTATGTTCGTCTGGCTAATCTAGCGAAGGGTCCGAATATAGTATGTGTCAAATAAACAGATAAAATGTGGTCGGGATATATTTCCATTCATTTATCAATGTGATCACGGAAATATTCGTCGATAAGTTTAAAGTCCGATTTTTACTTGTGTTTGTAACATTTTATTCGTCGTTACGCAAAATATTAAAACACTTTTTCAGGATTATTAGCGCGACTTTTATGGGATATTTTTTGGTCTTAAAAATCATCAAATGAGTCCTGAGTCTTTGGGGGTGTGGAAAGAATTGACAGACTTCTACGGACTAAAACCTCCGTGATGCTAACAAATCTCGTTTAGTCCACTCTCGTCCCCTCGACCCCCAAGAATCAAAGTGTCCGCTCGACCCCTAACTACAGTTTCTTCTCGACCCTCGGGGGTCGAGAGTGGATTTCATTATGAAGCCAAATTTTGGTTTCCACTCGACCCCCAAGTACAGTTACGATGAAAAATCATCAGTCTGCCCTATAGTTGAACTATTTAACTAAAATATCGTTCATTTTAATCCATATTCGTAAGAATTGACATTTGTGTAGTTACCAAGTGATCGGTGCATGCACGTTGTGCACAAGTACTTCTTGCAAAAATGTCTGATATACCAACTACAACTGATAGTAGGGCGCATTTAAAATTTATAACTTCCCAGAGAGGAGGACGTCACAGTATTATCTTAAGAAAAAGTTAAAAAACGGAACATCATATTGGCGTTGTATTAATCGGCCTACTTTATATAACATAGGTGTACCTTATAATTACACCCACAAACTACCCACCACTGGCAATATGGCAATATTGATGGCAATCAGCCAAGAATAAATCCAGACTCCGTAGTTGCTACTGAAAAATTCCTAATAGAAAAACCTAGTAACATGCCTGACCCGGGAATCAGAGCTTCAGCAGTTGGGTTTGCGACCACTAGACCGACCAGGCAGTCTTTTTAAATATCAATTCCTGAATTTTGCCTTTAGTACGTCACTGTACCAAAATATTAATTATCGTATTAGGGGATGAGAGTGGACTCAACGTGCGGGCTCTTTGTATGAAAATTCATTCTCACCCCCTAGGGGTCGAGAGGAAACCAATGAGCAAATCTTTTTTTAGGGGTCCAGGGGTCGAGAGTGGACTGAACGACAAATCTTAGGGCATTGCTGATTCTACAAACACAGAGCAAAAAGTCGATCAGTGGTCGGCTAAAAAAACATTATGAAATAATTCCGACCGCATTGGACATAGCTGGCAATATAATTCAATATGTTTACGACCTATTGTCCAAATATAGATAAGTATGCATAAACGTTGCATGACTAAATCTCTCTTGAACCGTTTTGTGTTTACAGGCAAGTAGACATTTAATAAGGATAAACGTTTCCTTATAACTTTCTTGGGGAAATACGAAATAAAATTTCGCTTCTACCTATTTTACGGATACTAGAACAGAAAGTTCCACTCAAATTCTTTTTCATGGTCAATTTAAAATATAATACAGTTGTCGGCATCGAATAGGCCCTTGCAAATCTAATTTGCGCCTCTTTGGGACCACGTCAGAGGGCACGCACTACACTACTTATGAGATTTAACTTTTAAGATATCTTTGAAATCTCTGGAGATGGCCTGTAGAGATTACCCCTAACAAAAAACCCTCATGTAAAAAAAAAATGTTTAGTTGGACACCTACTAGCGTTGTGCCTAGGACCGTCCGAATTAATGAAGACAAATTCTGGAGACTAAAAAATAAGCTAATAATTACAGCATTTATTTATTTATTATAAACATACACTATCCTTACAGGCAGACCCAATACAATAGTGGTTTGCAAAATAATTAATAGAGCCATATTCAAGGCTGAGCTAATAACTTGTATTTAATCATACGTTACATATACAATTACTCATTATTACCTTTCCTTATTTAAATAAAATATGCTGGGGAAGTTCACTGAAGACTTAGGAGATGAAATAATACGAGGTAGTAACTATTAGAGCAATAACATGTGAGTAAAGGAAAGAATATTGTTTAGTAAAGAGTAAAGTTATTTATTTGTTAATACGTTTTTAACCTCTAACAGTGCCTAAACATGGGATTTAAAAAGGTTAATACGAAGTGTGATAAATGTGTGCAGTAGTGAGACTGTAAGTGAACCTAATAGAACCCGTAAGAAGAAATAATAAGAACTAATAATAAGAACTAATATTCTGAACATAATAATGTGTACTTGATTAAACCTTGAACTATCTCGAGAATTCAAAGCAATAATAATTTGGAAAATTATACATGTGGTAAAATACTTCTACTTTTAGTTGAGAAAAACCACGATGTAATAATAATAACATACTTTAAAAAAATACTTTTAATTTTCCTTAAATATTGATGAAACTGTAAAACTCCTGTAGGCAAATTAGATAGTAGACTTTTGTTTCAGTAAATAAAAAATACATGAATGAATTTTTGTGGTAGTTCGCAATATTGTCGTTCGGGATTCCCATGATGTATCTATTTAACTGTCTTCTTTATACAGGATGTTGTTAAAACTTCAAGTTGAATTTAAGTACCTATTTATTTACTTCAAATACCTACTTAAACCTGGTTACGGGGCTGACTAAGCAGGTTAACCGTGACCCTTGAACGTTGAGGACAATTGAAGAAACACTTTGGATGTGGATTTTAATCAGTACGAGTCTGAAAGTCCCTTACTCCGGTCCACACAGGGCAGCAGGAGTCGATTGATTATTTTACCACGTAAAAAAAAAAAAAGTAAAAATAATAGTAGTAAAGTTAAAATAATAGTCTAGGTACTGTGTCCGTTCCTACACACTGGTGCTGAATCATTTTGCTTTGCCCCTATTATTTTGTTTCGATCTTTCGATAAAGGTATTATCGTTCGAGATTGGTATGTAGATACTGTTACCAAAAAGTTAACTCTACTAGCTATTTATTATTCTAATCACGCAAACTCATGGTATGTCGTAGAAGTTTTTAATAAAGGTATTTGTTACTAAATCGGTTATCTTTGAAGCAGTTATCTCTGCGGGAGGCCGTTAACCCAAACTTAGATATAAAAAACAAGAGAATTTCATGATCTCACTGAACGATTTTGAACTTCTAAAAGTAATAATAAAAAGTAGAAATCGTTGAGCAATATTTAGAAGACGCGCAAATAAAAATCTTGTGTCACAAATAACTGATCCACATTAATTTTAATTATTTAACAGTTGAATATTGCAATCATGCTATAGATAATATATTGGTAGTTCACACTCGTATGTTTGTCCTCTTCGATATTATATAATAAGGTTAATGTGGCTAAAGATACGCATTGAACTTGTGTCACGAGTGTCCGACAGTATTAAATTAATTAGCGGTGCACATACTATTATATTCATTAATAGAAATGCTTCGGAAATACTGTGTTATTTTAATAGTGCTGTTAGAAATATGTTTGAGTTACAGTGCTTATGTGAAGGTGAGTACATTTTCTTGTTAGTTTGTCTTTGACATGGTTTTAGGATTACGGATTGTGTTTTGCTTAAAATATAGATGATAAAGAAGTTATGCAGTGGAATTTATAGGCCCCACTTTGTATAGGATAAATATTCAATATTTAATCGAAATACGTATTTTTTTTTAAGTTTGTCAGATTCATTATTGTCTAAACTAATATGTACCTATATATATTTGTGCTTGTAATAAATGATCGCTATGTTTATTTGAAATAAAAATTAATAAACTCAAAAACTAGTAACTAATTTTGAAAATTCGATTCACCACTTATGCACGATACGAAGCCGGGGCCGCGTTGCTAGTGTTTTGGTTTATTTTGGAGATAAAAACTACTTTATTTATCATTCCTATTTCTTGTTTAAAACAGAGTTTACATCAGTTGTCTGGAGGTCAGAGTAATCTGTGAAAATAATATTCCCTATTTACTTCTTTGCAGCAGTATGAATTTATTACATATTTCGTCTATAAATTTTTGGGTTGTGCAGTGTTATTCGATTTTTCCGTCAGGAATTTCTTATGGAAGTGGTTCACGGCACTAGGCTCCTAGCCCTTGGTGATTAGAGGCGTGGTATTATGATGATGATGAAATATTTTTTTAATTTACACCAGTAGGAATTTAAATACGAAAATAATTTCTCGAACGCAAATAATTATGCAAACATTCCTCGCCGAATCAACTCGATGAGCAATAGTTGTAGATAGTGTCAAAAGTTAAAAGTATTGTGGCGTTTGAGCCGTTTTGTAATCAGTGAGATAACCACCGTAGACACGAGGTGCCGCCGCCACACACTCAGTCAATAATTATTTTGTAACACGCGCAAACAAGCGTGACGCACACAATTATCTACTATTTGACTTATCTAAAAAAAGAAGATAAAATGTAAATGAAATGACAAATTAATAAAAACAGTGTGACAGTGTTCACTGATCTGCTTCTTAGAGATAAACATGGTAAGATCAATAACTTTTGGAAGTTTTTTTTTATTTGCTACGAAACTATATTTTTCCAAAATGTATAACATTTTTCTGCTTTATTATTTTTAATGTACGGTTGTAATGTAATGTTCTAATAAATACAAATAAACTTATTAGGTATTTCAGTGGTTAAAAATTAAGAAACACGATAATATCACAGCAGCTGTTGACACTAAAGTGTTCGTTTACGAAGTGTGATAATTAGTATCTGTGGCCTATACATAAAGTTTACCGAATCTAAGTTACTGATTGTAACAACATAAATTCGATAAACTTTATGTAGGTACTTATAGAAGTTTTTCGAATTTATGTTACTTAGAATTTGCATTTACATCCACAACTGTTTAACCTTATTTTTTTAATTCAATAGTCTGTTTGAGCTATTACCAGGACCATTTAACTATAGTTCAAACAGTCTACCTTATCTTTATAACACATATAATAATTAAAAAATAAGTTTAGACAATTATTTAAGAACCGTCATTGAAATTTTCCCATGTTTAAGTTAATTTATTTTTAATTTTATAATTAAAATATTACTATTTATCATTTTAGACAAAACGCGTTTGCGTCATCGGAGCTGGTATAGCCGGCCTGAGTTCAGCAAGATACTTAAAGGAAGCAGGAGTTAACTTCACAGTTTTAGAAGCCACACGATATGTCGGTGGTACTTGGAGGTACGACACTCATGTTGGTGTAGACGAAAATGGTCTACCTCTACACACCAGTATGTACAGCAATTTAAGGTATGTTTGTAATATTTTAGCAATCGATCAACTACTTGAATTACCATTCTTCAGTCTCTAAAATTCCTAGAAACGAATTTTAGATGCAAAAAAAAATATTTCTTTTGGTGTGTTTACGAAGACGGATTTAAAATTTACATACATTTAATAATACATACCTAACGTGTACTTCAATCAGATATTATTATTTAATGACTATTAATATTTAATAACTTCAAGACATTGTATAGTTGTTTACCTTTTAAATCAAATATTACCCACTTTCATTTACCTACTTCTCGACGAAATAAATAGATGGCGCTATATCAAGTTATTTATAGATTACGCCTGCTTCTAGAAAGCGGCATAATTCAAACAATACTTACCGTTCACGTGTTTGACTGTAGCGCGAACGCTTTTTAATTTTCGAGTAAAACGAGCTTTGGAATGCACTTGATTAATGAACAATTCATTCTCTTCTATAAGACATTTTCAAGCACAGTTTCCTACTTTCTATTCTACGTTTCAGAACAAATTTGCCGAAAGCTACAATGGAGCTCAGAGATTTCCCCTTAGCAGAGCACTTACCTTCTTACCCCAGTTGGCGTGACTTCTACAGCTATCTACAGGATTATGCAAAACATTTCGACATATTAAAATATATTCAGGTATGAGACTATGATTTATCGTGTTTTCTGAGTATTTTAATAAATAGGTTGTGTTATGTTGATCACTGAGATTACTGATACCTATAATATCATCCTAATTATCGAATTTGAAAAAACAAAAATCTCCCATTAGTTTTATAATGGCAATAGCTATCTGAGACGTCACTAATTAGATCGCAATGATTTACTAATGATTTCAGAGAATTTAACAGCATTTTTAAAGTTCAAAACGGGTCATAACGGCTTAAAATAAAGTGTATTTTTAGAGAAATTGAGTTTTGGAATTATTGGTTAAAAGTGCCAACCCAATTCTTGATCGTTTAGCAGTTAAAAAATTAGGCGATGACAAAATCATCCGCCGGGACCAATTCTATTTAACTCACGGCATTCATATGAGCGAGCGTTTCTTTTTCTTGTCATATTAAATGGTCTGTTCAGGTATTTCTGGCTAATTTGTTTCTGACCCTCTCTCTCTATCTTTTGCTTAGATAGGTATATCCAGGTTTCCCCTCATCTATAGGTACATATAATAAATCTGTAGAAGGGTCAATTCTGTACATTGAAAATATTGAAAAAATAAATAGCGGAGGGTGTTGCTGGATCGATACCAAACCCAAATATCTGATTAAAAAAAAATTTGTCTGTCTGTCTGTATATGCAGGCATCACGTGAAAACTAACGGTTTGATTTCGATGAAACTTGGTATAATTATACCTTATTATCCTGGGCATAAAATGGGATACTTTTTATCCTGTAAAAATACGTAGTTTTATTCATAGACGTTGTTCTGTAGAACCGCGAACACACGTTGCATTACCCGCAGTGGATTCAGCGCCGTAACCTGTTATAGGCTTAGCCGTATTTGGGTCCAATAGATATTTATAAGATGTCATTGTCAGAGTTACTCAAAATGGAGAAATAAACCATCCACGCGAAGACCGACATCCGCGCGGACGGAGTCGCGGGCGGAAGCTAGTTTACAAATATTACTAATACATTTTATTCATACAGTTCTTACATAACGTAGTCCAAGTGAGGAGAGTAGGCGACGTGTGGAAGATCAAACATGAGCATGTAATAACGAAAGAAACATTTGAAGAGGACTACGATTACGTCATCGTTGGTACCGGACACTTCAGTAAACCTCACATGCCTAACTTTCCTGGTGAAGATCGGTTCAAAGGTAAGAAATTAAGAATTATATCTTCTAACACGCTAATTGAAGCAAAAAAAAAAACTCATCTGGTGCGGTGGCGATCAAAAGGCCCCACTGCCGCAGAGCGCGGGTCTTTTACACCGTCAGTGAGATGGCAGTCAAAAAGGACCGGCTACTATTTTTTTTTAATGTCAAATATGCAATGACGTATTGCAAATAAGTGTACATATATTTGTAACCACGAACCGAAATCTATATCTGGTCTCTGTCGAACTCATACAAGTACTAGGCCCTATAGCAAAACGGCAAGAGATAATCGTTAACGCTTAGTAGTCGCTAATACATTTTCAACTTTATACACTAGCACATAAAAATTTATATGGCCTTTGTCAAACAGACAGGCGATAGCGAACCGAACCGAATACTGTCATATAAAAAAGCGAAAGTGATCCGATAGTCTATGTGACAGGCTTCAAAAAATTCCATACAAAAACGCTACGCCACGGATTCGGTTCGTCTGTCAGTTTGACAAAGGCATTAAAGATCACAGATCGTTCTCGTTTGTTTCCTCAGAATAATAACTTTTGTTTCGTTCGCTATCGCTCAGCAATCGATTTTTTACTTTATGTGCTGGGACTACTGAGCATTAACCATTATAGCTTAGCCGTTTGCATATAGGCCCAGGTATTTATCATTCGGCACCAGCGGTAAGCACACCGCACGGCATCGGCCCGATTTTGGGTGATCCGCAATGAACGCGTTAATTCTATCAATTTCAGTGAAACCGTCGCAAAGTTAGGTTATTGGTTATGAGATCTACAACTGTTGGTAGTAGTGTGTGTATTTATTATAGTCCCGAAAGAAGAGTCGCCTAATAAAACTCCCTCTTTGTCCAGGCAACATAATGCACAGTCACGACTACAGAACACCGGATCCATACAGAAACCGTCGTGTACTGGTCGTGGGTGCCGGTCCCTCTGGCATGGACATCGGGCTGGACGTGGCAGACGTGGCCAGCACCTTCTACCACAGCCACCACTCCAAGATCAACTTCACCACGCCCTTCCCCCCGCACTACCACAAGAAGCCTGACATCCAAGAGTTCAATGAGACTGGAGTCATATTCAAAGATGGTTCCTTTGCAGAGATTGATGATGTTCTTTATTGTACAGGTAACTATCTTATTCTCTTTTTTTACACGGAATCTTTAGCAGGCCACAAAACTGCTTGGCAAAAGTTCTTTCGTCATTTTTGTGATAATAATATTATCCCAGAACCCTAAAGTTCTTATAAGTCGTTAATATAAAAGAATAGCCATGTTTTGGTCACTTAGATGATTTCTCGGTTGCTTAGTAGCCACATTTTACTTATTTTTTTAATCAGGAACCTTCGCAGGTGTATGCAATAAAACCCAGCATAGTGTCTTTACAATTGGATTTGGGTTAGGCAAGCATATATCGCACACCTAGATATAAACTGAGACAACTCAAAAAAGGTCATTTTTCAGGAGACGAAAAAAACGTATATCTACGTTTTTTGTTAGGGAAATTAAGAAACTCAATTTTATTTAAGACTCAAAAAAATAGTCATTGTCGTTATAGAATAAATTAATACTAAAAATCAATCATTGTTAGCGATTATTGCCATTTTTTGAGTTGTTACACTTTGGGGTGGGGGATTTGTAAAAAATATCAAGCAAAACTAGAACAAGTCAAAATATCTTGAAGTAATATGGCAGGATAATTCACGAACACTGTAAAAACTCAAATTAACTCACGTATATTTTTCATAAAAACTCTAACAATTCAAGATGTCCACGTCTTCATTCAAATAAATACATTCCATAAGACTAGCGAAGGTTAACTCACAATACACTTGTTTACGTGGTAGGAAGTGGCGTGTGTTGGCTCATCAAAAGTAAGATAGCGACATCTAGTGACGAATTTTGTAAGCCTTTTTTAAATCCGGTAAGTGAGATAGTTGCGTATTGTCGCCGGGCACTCGAATATAAGGGTACCTAACTCAAAACTCACAATTTTTGAGTTGTCTCAGTTTAGATCTACGTGTGCGTATGACAAATGAATAAACATTTATTTTTATTGAGTATTTACTCTCTCATTACCCTAAACATAAAGATGAACCCACACCCTAAAACAGCTAGTGAAGAGCGACATTGTAACAGAGATAAACACTAATCTGGTGCTCTCTCCCCCAGGGTTCGAATACTACTATCCGTTCCTAGACGAGTCCTGCGGCCTGACCATAGAGCCTCATAGCGTGATTCCTCTGTACCGGTACACGGTGAACATCAACCAGCCCTCCATGTTTCTCATGGGGCTCTTCATCAGGGCGTGCTTGGTTGTCGCTTTGGATGCTCAGGTAAGCATCCATTTTTTATGAAGTATATTGATCGCTTTTGTTATGTTTTACTGTTCTATTGCATGTTCTTTCCAAAGGTTTCGAACATTTAGGGAGAGTCAACGCCACAAGTTGGGAGAAAACCTTTGAATTTTATATAAATACGCGTAATCAGCCTTTAATATTCCAACTGGTCTTCCACCAGTTCCAGCAGTCCAGGCCTCCTCTTTGAGAGCTTTAAATAATAAGGGCGCGGTTTGGGAAATATCACATATCTTCGAATTTTAGGATCAAAGATATGCCAGTTCCTTCACGATGTTTTCCTTCACTGTTCTTGTCCATAAAGAAAAGCAAATGGGAGCATGACAAGGCAGAAGACGTAACCCAACCATTACTTAGTTCGAATGACTTATCGCTGCCCAACACATCGGACAGTTGAGAGGTCAAATCTCTTAGCACGAAACCCCTTGGTTTCGGCTCGAGCTAAGAATGAATGATATTACGATTTGGCACATAGTTCCACTTCACCACACTATAGACGCATGACGGACTTCATTCGTGGCAAGTTTTGTTCGTCCGCTTTGATTTTAACGTTCGTACATCCGTTTTTGTACCCGTATTTACGGACTGAGGGCCGAGACACAAAATTCATTATGCGATTTCCAGCTATTACTGGTTATTACTGGTTTTAGACAAATCATGTTGATTTCCAGGCTCGATACGCAACAGCGGTCATCACAGGTAACTTCACCCTGCCGCCTCGTGAGGAGATGATGAAGGAGTGGCAGAGCAGATTGGATGTCATCCGCTCCAAAGGACATCGCTTCTCCGATATTCATATACTCGGTGAAAAGGAGGTTGGTACTCGTATTATAACTATTGTTGTGTAATTTAATAGCTACCTACAGCATATGCTTTTTTAACAGAACTCAAAAAAATGAGGAGGTAATCAATTCGACTGTATTTTTTATGTTTACATAAAAAAATACAGTATCGATATTTTTTTATGTTTACATAAAAAAATACAGTATAGAACTGGATGAACCGATTTTGATTATTCTTTTTTTGTTCGATGCTGTACACCTGTCATTTGATCCCATAAGTATATTTTTAGATAGACTCACTCCATTATGGACTTTGTTATAGACTATAGTCAATAGCACACTCAGTAGCTTTAGTTTACCTCTTTTATTAGAGTTCAAAACGGTGAAGGAAAACATCGTGAGGAAATCGGCATGACCTAGAACCAAAAATTCGAAGACATGTGACATCTACCAACCTGCACTGGGCCCGCGTGGTAGATTACGGCCTGCTCCCTCTTTCAGAGAGGAGGCCTGTGTCCCAGCAGTGGGAACATTTATAGGCTGATGATGATGATTAGAGCTGGGTCCCAGTTCTGATAAAAAAAAACTTAAAGTAAACACTCATTTTAGTTATTTTGGTGTCATTATTAGTATTATTATTCTGACTTCAAATCTCAATAAAACCTCACAATTTCAGGACGAATTCTACGCCAATCTCACAAAAGAGGCTGGCATCGAGCGAGTGCCACCGGTCATGTTCAAGATCCGCACATTGGACACGGAGGCCAAACTGGAGAACTTGTACACCTACAGGAACTATGAATACCACGTCATTGATGACCACACCTTCATCAGGAAACTGGAGGACCCCGCTATTAGAGAGAGAGGCTTGCATTATTGATTTGTAGCCTTATTTAAGGACTTTTGTTTGTCATACAAGCTGTCCCGTGGTTTTTCCAGCTGCTTGGCTCTTGAGGGTCGTAGCCTGATATTTAGCCTATATATAAACTTTCTCAAGAGCTAGGCTATCAAAAAAAAATGAAATATAAATTACACTCGCGAGCAAAAGTATGGAATCACTTAAGCCATTGTCAAACAGACAGGCGAAGCGAATGCGATCCGAATCCTGTCATATAGAAAAGCGAAAGCGGTTCCATAGTCTATGTGACAGGCTTCAAACAATTCCATACATTACAAACATAAACGCTTCGCGTTCGCTTCATTTGTCTGTTTGACAATAGCTTTACTCCGATTCAGCGCGATCTTGAGTATTTAATGACTAGTTAAATATAATAAAAATGTTACTAATTTAAAGGTTAAAGGATGATTGATGCTACACCGTGTCGTGACCGGGCCGTGCCGGGCCGTGTCGAGCCGCGGGCCAGTCGTTCATGTAACCTTTGCGGACGCCCGGACGCATAATAAGTATGTTCATGTTACAACGTGCCGGGGCCGGACCGTGCCAGAGCCGGGAAACAATACCCACCGACTTTTCATCGCCGCGAACGGGCCGCGACTAGGTCGTGCCCCGGTCGCGTACCGTTCGCGGCCCGGTTTAGCGTGAATCATACTTTAACTATTAACCTTTGATTAAAATAAAATAGCGGTAGATACGTTACGTTCTTGCGTTAAGTATTCGAACAGTGACTCTTATACGCACACAGACACATTTACTCACACAAACAATCGTTGTTATTACACGCCAATAAAGAGAGAGACAGAATAATGCACAAAGGTGGCGTGCGACCAAGACGGAGCATCGACGCTCTTCGTATTACTTCGTTAGTACTCGTGTAGTCACTCGTGTATGTTTCTATCCCGCTCTACAAAATGGCGAACAAAATTGAACGGATACATCAAATCTTAATAGAAAATTATAAGAAAAATGTATTTACGAATGAAATGTGAGGCCATGTGATTTGTTTTTTCTTTTAGAGTAGTTCGTACACCCGGTGGAGGCACACGACGGCATTTTTTTCTTCTGAGAGTGTGGTGTGGCGGATTTGAAATAAACACGTACGCACGTCTCAACCGAAATCTACTCGTATTGCGACTGAGGACAGTTAGGCCAATTGGCCTAATTTATGCGGTCCATGCGCTATCGTGTAGTTACAAATACCGGCATGGATCTTGAGCGCTGACCTTCACCTGCGCAGAAGTGAGTTATTAGGTCCCTTTGGTAGATGAATGAGGAACGGGGGCGGGGAAAGTGTAGTGATTGGCCCGCGTAGCGTGCCGTAGCGCATCGCGTCATAGCCGCCACTCGGGATTCGTTGTTTTGTAAGTTTTATTTGTTGTATTGTGCGTTTCATTTGTCGATAAGTGTACGATGCGCAAAGCCATCCCCACTCTTACGCCGAGCGCTCAAGAACCGTGCCGGTTACTGTACATATCTTCCGCTATTTTATTTTAATCAAAGCTATTAACTTTAAATTGATACCAAATTCATTCAAATCACGCCATTATTTAAGGAGCTATCCCGAATAAATTCGAAGTGATTCTATTCTTTTGCTCGCGAATAAGGTAGTTTCATGTCAAATGGTACTTTAAGAAATAAGCGAGCCAAACAACTCTTTAACATACAGAAATCACATTTCTTAATATTCATCATTTGATTAGCACACTACTGTACACTACTACTATACTACTAGTTTTAAATATTAATAGACAAAAGTGCCATAAACATAAGTTTAAATAAAATATGTAGAAACCAAGCGGTTGATTTTTCTAGTAGGTTTGGATGGCCAAATCAGAAACTGTGAGGAATAGCTAAAATACTCAAAGGTGTTCGAGTGCTCATAGACTTTTCAAAGGTTTCCCGTAACACCAAGGTCTGGTTTTACAGTGTGATTACTCTAGCTAGCCGGGGACTTGAGCATCCGATGTTAAAAGGGGTCTAAAAAGGTAGAACTAAACAAGATAATACCTAGCCTTTCAATGACTATTTACGTGCCAGGAGCCTTACAACGAGCTCTTAACGCGAAAAAGAGACAGAACTATACAAGTCGTCTAGCGCCATCTCTTTCCCACAGCCTAAACTGGATCGCGTCAAGAGTTCACTGCTACGATAGATCCTTTTCAATTATTTTCTTGTTTATTACTCTTTCGATTCCTTTTGAACATCGTCTTTTGACAGCATTCTGAAGTTTTTCTATGCTCTTTTTATTATAAGTTCAATTAATTTTAATAAATTATGGTTTTGTTTAAAATAAAAATCGTCTTCTTTAATTGAATATAGACTAATTTAATTTATTAATAAAATGCACTTAATTTACAAACGAAGAATGTACAAAAACAAACAAAACTGGAATACGTAGTTTATTTGTACTTATTATTAATAATAAAATCTTAAATTAATTGTTATTATTGGTAACAGTCAAGTAAACGAAAACTAACAAAATACTATCAACTTGTTTTGATTCAATTAAATCCCTACCTAATATCAATACAGGCAAGATCACTTTTTAATCATCAACAAAATTCACTCGTCATTTCACTCTGTCTATTCGAATTAACGTTTTTATAATCTCATTATTAAGAATTTGATCATCAATAAGATCAATACTTCTACTTCTTTAATTGATTATTTTATACAACATAAAATGTTAAAGGCAAGCGCATATTTACATTCATAGTACTTAGGCATTAGCGCGTCTTATTACAATACAATCCTATACAGCCAGCTTTTAGAATGCACAGGTTCATACAAAATGTATGATAGTGCAACATTTTTGTGAGCAATCTTTCTAATTAGCTAGTTGACTGAAAAAATCTAACTTATCCGTCGGAACAGTTGAATTAATTACCAAAAATCTTTGATTCGTATTTTTTATTTTATTTCGTAAACCAAAATTGGCAATACGTCACAACTTAGGATAGTACTTGTGTACTATTTTGCCGAGTTCTGACATGACGTCACGGACATGACCCCACTCTCGAGTTGTGATGCGTTAGGTATATCTTTGTAAATTTTCATTGATTTAACAAAACAAAATACGGGCCTTTTTTTAATTCATACCGTAACTAACGGACTGGTACAGTCGCCAGCAGGTCAACCTACCCGAATCTGTCCATTTTAACCAATCGAACCCACCCCTGTTGTTACCATCCACCACTGTGGTAAGGTTTAAATCTATTAAACTTTGACAGATTGAGGTAGTTTGATGTGTAATGGTCTGTATGCCAGCCTTAACAAATTCTTCCAAAATGTCCACACAATTTATACTTCAATAGGACAAGGTAGTTCCTTCCTAGGAGTATACTTTCTGTCGTAATTCTCTTCGTCAATGATTTTATAGTCATAATCGCGATAGTTGAGCAAGTCGTCCAAACGGTTCTTTCCGTTAAAACGGGCGATTTTGGTCAAAACTGGCGGTGACGGCGTGACATCAGCTTCGGCAGTCAGGTTACCAAAGTAGTCATCCTGAAAGAAGAACATAAGTTTTAGTAATTGTTGCCTTGATTGGTCTATTGCACATCGCTCGTAGAACTGACAACCGATGGGGAAGAGAAGTTCTCGAGTGGCGACCACGGACCGGAAGACGCAGCGTAGGCAGGCCTCCCACTAGGTGGACCGACGACATCGTGAGGGTCGCGGGCAACCGATGGATGCAAGTGGCGAATTGTCGGTCGGCGTGGCGGTCTTAAGGGGGAGGCCTATGTTCAGCAGTGAACGTCGTCCGACTGATGATGATGATGGTATATGGGTTAGTTTTTTTCGTGGTAAATTCATCACATGAGTGCTCCCGCCCAGTGTGGAACGGGAGGGACTGCAAGATTCGTATATACTGACTAAAATCCACGGTATTCCTTCAATAGCGCTATCAACCTTCAATAGCATCAGCTATCAGAACGAGTTCCTTCCGTGTCTCGGAAAGCAACTAAAGCCGTTGGTCCCAGCTGTCTCTATTAGTCAGAAGGTCTAAAGTTTGACAACCGTTACCATAGGAGTATTGTATTACTCAGTTACTGGTTTCTAGAGGTCAGATTATGCAGTCGCACCGTGTAAAATACTGATATTCAGCTGTATTTGATTCGACTGGAAGTCAACGCCAATATAAGTAGGTAATTGGAAATAGAATTGGAATAAGGAAAGTGTTTTAGATAGGAATTCATGGAATTAAGAATTGTTTTTCTTTTTTTGTTCTTTTTTAAACAGTGCCCGACAGTAGGACTTTTTCTTGCATCGTGGGTGCATTGACAAACATTCAAGCCCGCATACCCAACCCCCAGAGCCAGCCAACTAAGTTATAGATCATACAAACATTTGTTCTATGCAGGGATCGACCCCATGATACACAGCGTAGCAGTCAATTGTTCAGCCATTCCGTCAAGATAAATTAGTGCAATAAATTACCATATCGCTTATAACATTGACGTCCACGATCCTCATGCCTCGTTTCTGCTGATCACGCACGTGTTCCAGCCAGTCCTTCAGCATGTCTTCCCTGGACGGCAGCGTGAACCTGCCTGAGGCCAGAGCTGCAGAATACTGGCCCTGTTCGACAAACATTGTGTTAACAATTGGGCAGCAAACAAAGATATTTAAAAGAATCAATTTTAATGTCTTGGCAGCAAATCACAGAAAATTATTTAAGAGCGTGCTGTAATTACTGAACCAGTTTTAAACAAACTTAACTGAAACTGAACGAGAAACATTTTCGTACACACTCTTAAGGATGTTGTTCAGCAAAAAAATCTCACCATTCTAATGGCAGTGATACAAATATTCGTAATAACAAAACGTTTAGTTAAATACCAAGTAGATTATAAATTAAAACACTTAAGTCCTTTGTTGATAATTCAGTACATTTTAAGTTCAAGATCAAAATCATTTTGGACTGTAATCTTCATTTAGCTATTATCTCTCCACCTAATAAGCCCTAAAGGATGGCTCAACAGTTTTATAAATATTATCATAAAGGTAATATTCCGAACTGACCTGTGCATCCATGACCCTATTGATAACCTTCTTGGAAACTCCCACGAACGTCATACTGGGATGTTTGATGTTCACTGTCTGCTTGTACAAGGGCAGCACAAACTTCTGTGACGCTGTTACTCCTGAACTGCTGTCTAGGAATGGATGATTGTAGTTGTAACCTGGAATTAAGAAAATTGTAGCATTTAATACAGACTCTTAGGCCCTTACTTGCGTTACTTCAAACTAGTTTCAACCAATCAAATGGCTTGAATCTACATAGTTTTAAGTAAAGCTTGAATATTGAGCAACGTTCTGTGACACGGGACTTTTTTTTTTGCGTGGGTTATAGGGCACTTTATAAAGTATTGGCCTCTGACATCCAGCACTAATTTTGCCTACGATTTTAAATAAAAGTCCAGAAAATAATTGTCATAATAATTTTTCATCAGCAGTCAGACGACACAACTACGTGTGCCAAATATAATGTCCCTTAGACACATCATCGTCTCGATTACAATTCAAGAACACAGAATACTTCGAAGATAATATGCAATGTGGTGTCCTGAAATAGCCCTTTATGTTCCGGGGTCACGCGACTGAGAAAGTCCCGCGACTCCGGCAGGCTTTGGCCCTCTAGAGGGGGGCCCCGTCATCATGCTGACGCTCTTTGAGGCGCGCCTGGAACACAACACGCCGTCGCGTCATCGGCGTCGACTCGGGCATGGTCCATGGCCGGACAGCGAGTTGCCCAATATGCAATGTGTTGCTCGAATTGTCATTATCATCAGTGTGCCTCATCGTTAACCTACGAGTATAGCCAGACAAACTTAGAAAAAGCTTGTCAAATAAGAGTAAATTAATTACCTGTACAAAATATAACATCATCAAACTCTTCAGTGGAACCATCTACAAAGAAGGCGCCGGTCGGAGTAAAGGACTCGATGTCAGGTTTCTTCACATAGGTCTTGGAGAACTCCGGCTGGTTGTAGTTGAGGTGATGACTGTGGAACAGCTTGGAAGTCACGTTGGACAGTTGGATGGCGAGGTCTAAGCCAGATGCGCCGGCGCCGACCAGGAGTACTCGCCGATCCCGGAAAGCTTCTGCGTCTTTGTAATCATGACTGTGGATCACTTTTCCTAAAAAAGTAATTAAATCTAGGTTTGATATCATGTTTGTGTCAATTTAATAAGTTTCAATTTAGTATACAAAAATAAGTTAAATTCAAAAGTTTTTTGAGCCGTTTGGGGTTGAAACACTAGGGCCATGGGGTCCGAGTACTCACCAAGTTTTTAAAGAGCTTGTTAAACGAATAGTCGACTCTTCGCGTGACCAGAAGGCTGGCCTATTTCTTGGTCAAAGAATTAGCATTGCCATCCAACATGGCAATGCTGCCAGCGTTCTGGGCACTTATCCCGTTGACAGCGATGTGGATGAATTTTTTGATGCTCTTTGTTAGTTGTATGTAGTAATTATTATTAGGTTTGTTAATTTAGTTTTTTAATGTACATAAATAACATGATAAGTAATCCCTAAATTAAATAAATTAAAATATAAATAACAATAAAATTACAATTATTTAAAAAAAAAGTAAAAAAAAAGTTGCAAATAAGGCCAACATCAGGTTGTTAGGGTTTGCAAAAGTGTAAGAAATGTATGACAATTCAATTTAACGTGCAATTTGCACTTTTAAATGACAAATAAAAAAAAATTAAAACTAGTTGCTCAGTCGGTAGTTTCATATACGGAAGAATAGGCAAGATACTCCATTGTAATTTGACTACGTATTATAATTTTGCAACGTGGGATGGTAAGTACCCATTTCATTATATTTTCAACGACAAAGTTATGGGGCTTTAACTTAATATAATAAGGTAAGCACAATGAAAAATCCTTGAAGTTTGCCACAAAACGTGACTGACAACAAAACAAGCTTGCAAAGTACAGGAAAATGATACATGAACACAAAGGAGACTACAATTATTTTATTACCCAATGTATTAGTTTGTAGGAGGTTATTATCTTCAGTTATGTAAAAAAACGTTATAATAGGAGGCCAGTGATTCATTGAAGGAAGTATTAAAATGATCACGATCCAATAAATTGTAAAAAAGCTTGAAAGGACGAGGTAGAGCATTCCACATTCGCGAACAAAAGTATGGAATCACTTATTTGGAATTGATCCGGCACAGCTCCTCAAATAATGGCGTGATTTGATAGAAATTGGTATCATTTTCTCATTTTTTGGTATCAAGTTAATAGTTAAACCTTTGAAATGGTACCATTTTCTTAACTAGTTATTAAGTACTCAAGATCGCGCGTAATCGCAGTAAGTCGTGATTTCATACTTTTTCTTTCTGCCCTTTCTGCCTAATTTTCGTATTTTGGTAAATATCCTACGATTAGGACATTTTTATCGAATATCAAGCGCATCATAGCTCTAACCAGTAGACCGTACTTATTTATTTTTAACCTGCAGCTACACATTACCTGCCCGCGCCAATAATAAATTAAACGAAACCAATAATTCTTTTCTCTCGAAAATCTAAATATTCGTATCTTTTCTTGTCAATAAAACCATATTATCTGTTGATTTCCCACTGATTTTGATGTGATGTTTACCATTAAATAAAGAATTTATTACAAGCAGTGCATTAACTACTTTAACAAAGAAATCTTGATGTTTTGTCGAGTTATAAAAGCAATGTGAAGTGGAGGCGCATCGGATATATCTAATACCTTTAGTATAAAATGCTATTGCTATAGCCGTATAGCGTAACATCCGAAGCCATGTTCTCAGCATGAAGTGCATGGAATCCTGCCAATCCCGTAAGGCGAAAGAATGCGATGACACATAGTTGTATTTCCTAACTTGGTTTATCAAAGTATGAGCGGATGAAACCTTACGATTACGGATTGTGATTACTAGGTAAAACTTTTCTAGTATAGTTCGTATGTCTCACTAAATCAAATTATAGTAAAAGGAAACAGTGAACTTTTGTAAAGTTGTTCAAGACACGAAAACATTATTAGTTGTCTTTATGTTTCGTCACCATTTTCAACTTATTTTAAAAGAACGTCGATAACACAAGAGCCTCCCTCGTAGATAAGTGACAAACGAAAAATATAAAGGCTCAGCAATCTTTAATAGATTTTCAATTTTATGCTCTAGCTAGAGCATAAAGTTGATCTTGACTACT
This sequence comes from Agrotis exclamationis, assembly GCA_950005045.1. Taxonomy (NCBI): domain Eukaryota; kingdom Metazoa; phylum Arthropoda; class Insecta; order Lepidoptera; family Noctuidae; genus Agrotis; species Agrotis exclamationis. Next base: position 10,691,983 of record OX465436.1, on the reverse strand, counting down.
GAACGTTTACTTACGTAAAAGTTTGCCATTTGCCACTTGTCTAAGGGGGGCTGACGAAGAGAACTTTTTAAAACTGACGTACGTAAACTGAGTCACTAACCCCTTCATAATTTGCTCCATTCATTGTATCCAGCCACTCGTCACTGTCAGAATCACGCTCACCTTGGAATAAATTGAGCTGATCGACGTCAGGTACGACAGGGCTGCTGAACTCCCCACTGGCGATGACCATGAAGTCACACACCTCTGTCCCCGTCTCTTTGGTGTCAGTCCTCGTGTATGTCACCTCCCAGTGGTCGTTGGACCATCTGACTAGATTCACGTAACTTCGTAACTGAAATAGAAAAGATATCATTTTAGAAACAGTACCTACGTATTCGAAAATTTTGTGAAAGAGTTTTGTAACTACTAGCCAATAAACCAATAACCTTCATTGTGTTGGTAAAATCATCAAATGACTTCTCTCTTGCCCTAAGTCTCTCTCTCAGACTGACAGACTCCTACTGACTAAAATACCACCGTTTTCCTTAAGTTGCCCTATGAGTCCTTTAAAAAGAGTCCTCAGACCACGGCAAGGTAGGTCACTTTATGTCCAAATATTAAAATATCAAAAGATACGTAAGATATTTTTCGATAAAACAATGAATGTAACAACACATCAGGTCTCACGGGAGAAGTATCCCACGTTCCCTCAGTATTCACTATTCATCCTGGCATGTCCAACCATATCTATGAAAACCAATGAATTATTCATAAACATGGTGTGAACGATAAACAACAAATAAAACATGACGTGTACAGGTTTCTCGTCACGTCATTCAATTGGCAATGAACAAATTCTTTATAGCCGTACATCCTGATTTTATTCCGCGATTATTAATGGCCACGCGATTATCTGAGGGCATGTGATCACCATGTGATCGTTTGATTTTCTTCCTAGTCACATTACAGATATTAGACCTATTTCGGGACTGTCTAAAGCTTTATCAAACAAACCGGCGAAGCGAATGCGATCCGAATCCTGTCATATAGAAAAACGAAAGCGGTCCGATAATCTATGTCACAGGTTTCAAATAATTCCATACATTACAAACAAAAACGCTTCGCTTCGCCTGTCTGTTTGATAATAGCATAAATGAGTGCTGTGGCTACCCAAGACAGTACAGACTAAGAAGTCGGTCAACAAAGATACGGGCCTGTACGAAAATAACTCAAAACTTTTGAGTGAACCTTACTCCCTATTAGTTTTGTATTCATAAATTCAGACAACATATCGGAGGTCAGGCCAACTGTCGAATCATTTTGCCACCAATTTTTAGTTCCTACCACTAACTAATATTATATCCGTAAGTAATAAAAGTGAGAAGCGCCGAAACTTTGGCCTAAGCTACGGGTTTCATGCTTAGATAGACTATAGTACCCCTGGAACGCAAAAGGCAACCGAAGAATGAAAGATGAGTCATAGGTGTTCCACTTCAAAAAAAGACCAATGAACATAGGATTATTCCATTAAAATACTGGTTTTATTCTATAAATTATTCATTTAGTATCACGCAACCTGTTATTCATTCACAAAAAAAACAATAACTGTTATGAGAATCTGCTGTGTACAAATCAGGTTTATCTTACGCAAATACCTACTACTTGATTTGCACAAATTAATTGTTTAACGCAATTGTAAAAAACTACATAATATTAAAGGGTGGGGTTAAAATTAGCGGATCAAATGAAACAGGGCGATAGTTTGCAACCTTTAAGGAAGATCAAGTTACTGCCATTACTTATAATGTACTAGCGTACTAACATTAGTTCAATGTATGAGATACTTTTTACTGCAAATAACCTCTATCACGCGGTTTCGTTTGATCCACGATTTTTACCCAACCTGTATATATATAGGTAACCTATAGTTACCTACTTTAATGCAAAATTTTACAAAGTTACCGTGTCGCCTTTATAATTTGTGTTAAGTGTCACCCATAACACTTCCATTACCTAAGTTTAAGCAAGAGTACACAGTCTTAACGTTAGTTCCTTATGACCGCTGCACGTTGGCTTCATTCACACGATTCGAGTTATGCAAGGCTTTGACATTAGTTAGCCAACAAAATATTTCTCTTAAATATTAATCTCACAGCGTTCTCTAAGGTACTTGGTCAGTTACTTTGATCATAAGCTCTGTTACTTGGATTCTCACGCTAACATCCGCTACTTCCTTTACATTTTCGTCATTTTTGCAACAAGATTGGTGTCAAGGTAAAAGTAACACTGGCTAATTGACTAAAGATACAGAATCAAAATAACAGAAAATATCTGTGACTTTAAATTGTTCATTCTCTGTTCTAAACAGTATAAAATAAATAAATGATGATAGAAAATGAGATAAAAATAATAACATAAATTACTTTTTAACTTGTAAATCAAAGACCCACACTGAACCCGTGTGGTGGACTATGGGCCATTCCTTCCCACTGAGAGGACGACTGTGTCTCAGCAGTTGGAAGCATTATAGGCTGATGATGAACTTGCAAATCGTTTTATAAACAATCTATTTTATAGAATACTAACACATATAGTAAAGGTTAAATTTCATAAGAACAACTCAATCTTATGTATGCGAAACCTGTCTCAAGTCAAGTTGGGTCCATTCGACCCTAATGCCAGCTGAATGGAAATTATTCACAACATCACACCTTACAACATTCTCTAAAAATTACACAATATTAACAAACATGGATTGAATTGATTATTAAATTGTCACGAGGTGCGATTGTGGGGCTGTATGATAGCCAAACAGTACAATTTACTAGGTTAGTTCACCTAAATGTCAACCTTGATCATTTATCCTCCGATTATGTTAATTCTGAATTTTATTTATTTTAAAATATGTTGGTTTTCCTGTTGTAGATATCCTAGCTAAATACTAAAGCTTAATTATGAATTTTGATTTAATTTGCTAGGTTGAGTAAAAGCCTACCTAGTTTAAATCATAATAGTAATATTTATTTGTTGTATGTTATTAATTTCACTCATTTATTGTCAGGAACATTACGTGATAAATTCCGTTTACTTGACAAAGAACGGTAGACGTTTGACAAAAACATAATAATTTAGTCTCATTATAATGATCCCTCTAAGTTTTTATATTTATTTTTTGAAGTCTCAAAAAATAATTAATCATGTTTGTATTTTTCCATGTAATTGTCATTGTCATGGCGGAATATTTATGTAAAATTTAATTTAAATACCTATGGGCATATTTTCAAGAAAAATATATGGCAAGATTATTAGACTGGCAAGCAGATTATCAAACATTGAGAAACATTACTAGGATGCAATCGACTGAATTCCTCGTTATACTTAATGGCCTAACGTTAAATCTTTACGTTAGCTTAGACATAAACGTTCTCAAACCGATTGAACGACTCACCTTGCAATTTTGATATAGTTTGCGAACGTACCGTTTCTCAACTATGTACTTGATGTCAGCTATTGATATAAAAGAAATAAGATAGGCAATCAATTCTATGAACAAATTAATGCCGAAAAGTAGGCAAACCAAATTATTTAAGCATCATAAAATGAAATTTGGTGAACATCCCTAATCAATGAGGCCCTCTAGCGTCCGCCTTTTCATTAAAGCCATCTAATCACTGGTGACGTATTGTATACATACTCCCAGTTGAGTGCTATGAAGATACATAATATACGGGAGTGCGCTCGTTATGGTGAGAAAATATGTAATTTCTAGCGGCCCATACATTTGCCAGGGAAACGTAAAAGTCTCCGAGAAAATCTTAGGCGCGGGCCACATAGAAAAGACGTAAGACGAGGACGCGTCGCGGACGGGCGAAAATGTATGAGAGTCGCGCCCGCGACGCGTCTCTTCTGTGTGTTCACGTTCGCGACGCTTCTATACATTTTGTATGAGAGACGCCGAATGCCGTCTGCGTCTTACGTCTTTTCTACGTGGCCCGCGCCTTCTTTTGTGATGCTTTATATCCTTTATTTACAATCTAGGAAGAACTATATGGTAGTCGTAGTCCTCCCGCCCTGAGTGACATTCTTACAACCAAAAATAAAAATAGAACAATAAAACATTGTCAAATTATCCACAGCCAAATCCCATCAGATAAGTTTGTAGAATTAATGGCATCAGAAAAAGCTAACTTACTTGAATGTTGTTCAAAAGTCCGAATTGTTTGGCGAAGTACTGCAGGTACTTATAGAAGCAGGGTCCCGTAGGATACGAGGGGGTGCCCTCGGGGAACGGGAACCCGGAGTATTCCATCGTCTGTCGCGGAGTGTTTGTTCTGAAACATATTGTTCACTTATACTCTTGTAAACAGTATCCAGAGAATCTGTGAGCGTTATAGAATACTTGCAAGCTTTATGGATAAAATCTTCAAAGAAGTCCAACCTAACTATTAAATACGAAATTTTTTGAGGATGGATGAATGAATGTTTGAGACAAAAACTAGTTAACAGATTTGAATAAGATAGGTTAGATTAGCAGTTAGCACATATCATTAGCATTACTGTACGCTTTTATTGCGTTTGTTGCCCGTGGTAGGTACTACCAGTAGTATCACCGGTAAAAAAATAACAGTACTACCAAGCTATCCAGTAGTACCACGGAAAGTTTTTATCTACCCAAACCCATGTTACTACTACATATTTTACTTTGGCGGGGTCACGGGACTCTGTGAACAAGTAACAAAATCAGCAACATTATTTGAAGCATTTGTGTTAACTTGTCTTACATAAAGTTTGGTAATAGTATTCACTCCTGTCACTGTCGTCTTTCAGTGACAGGAGTAGCGCTAAGCCAAGGTTTAAGCCACATAACATTTCGATAATTTTAGTCTCGAACTGACCTAAAATCGTGATTCCTACAAAACAACTGCAGTACAACTAACATTGCAGACTAATTAAGCAGAACGTGATAATTTCTTTATTGTGTTACTTTGTTTAAGACCTTTACCTTCTAACTCGTTGGGCTAAATGGTCGTTAATTTATTTAATGACTTTTATACTATTCTCATTCAATGTAACACCTACCCGTATGCTTAAAAACAAAAAGGAACCTTGGTTTTAATTAAGTATTGACAATAGTTTTTATAGTATTTAAATGACCTGCTCTTTTCATTAATTCTATTCTAGTTTTTAATGAGTTTTTCCTACAAAGTACGTATTTCACTAATGATTTCTGTGACAGATATTTATTTCCTGCATGAGCTGAATAAATTCAAGAACGTCTTTGAGGAACAGCTTTACGATATAATATTTAATTAGACTCTTTGGTTTAGTTTCTTATTTCGTATGTGTAAAATCTTTTTCTATCATTCCGTGGGAGTTATTTCGTAAATAAGGAAAGTTTTTCAGAATTGAAAAAATCAAATAGCACGCGAGGTGGCAGGGTGAGCCACTCTAGCTAGTTAAGCAACTCTAGCCGAGATCGATTTGTCGATAAGTTTATTGACTCAAAGTTGAAGTCAAGTCATGTTGCTTATTACAGGTGAGATATCAAATGTTAGTACATCAATAAATCATATTAAGCGTCTAACCGTAATGCTAGCACGTTTTTTTTATTTGTATATAATGTATTTAATATAATAGTTAGTTAAATATATAAACACATTCACATAAAGTGATTGCGCGACGTATGTAGACCAACAGTAATATCACATGTCGTTAAATCCACTCGAAACTGGTCCTCATATTGGTCACAGCGATATTATTTCATAATGGACCGGTCTTCTCAAAAATATAAATTATCTAATATCCGCAGTTTCTCTTGACTTCGCAAACACATTGCAATTATGTATTGTTGTGTACTTTATGGAGTCGTTGCAATATTTCGTGTGAAATTATGATGAGGTTGAAATTTCTCGCACTAACTTACTTCGTGTGAGAATAAGGTAGGTAAATGTATCCAGAAAACTACTATCATCATCATCATTATTATCAGCCGTAGGATGTCAACTGCTGAACATAGGCCTTCGCTACAGAGGCAAGAGTTTTGCAATAGGACCAGTTAGAAGCGGCTTGGTGGATCCACCAGTGAAATGTGAATCAAACATTGCGCCCTACCAGAAAACCAGCGCTGTGACAGTTAAAATTGTCGCAGCAAATGCTGAGGTAGGAGCCTTTTGGCCTCACACAGGACCAGACTAAATTGGTTTGTTTTACCTTTTGTTTTTTTTTCTTTTATTTCATTTTTGTTTTTTCTTTGATGTTTTTATTCATGTAATTTTGTTTGTTCTGTCCTGTGTGTCCCAATAAATCTCTTTTCTTTCTTTCTTTCTTTCTATTGCAATTATTGCAACAATTACCAATAAGTACTGCGTTTTCGTTTTTTATAACCAAATTGGCTTTCTTACCCAAACAGGGGATCGGGCTAAATACATACCTATGTATAAGAAGGATGACGCTAACTGAACTTTCGATATTTGCTACAATTATTTATTTTTAACATTGGTTAACCTTAACCCCCACCTTTTTAAGGTCATCTCTTTAAGTAGGGACACTTAAAAAAGATACACTTTCAAGAACATTGACAGTCATTGTAAAAATACGGTTTTACCGAGTATTTAGGCATATGTAAATCTAAGAATTTTTTTGCAAGGATTTTGGCTACGTGACGAAAGAAGAGAGCCATTAACGGTTGTGATTTTTAAATGTATGTATTTGAAAAATAAAACAATACCGGTGCAGTGACATAGGGCGCAGACCCTGAAGGGATGGAGAAATGGCCAGGGACCACTATCGGCCAGACCACCAACCTGCCACCCTGGGATGCTGTTAAAGAAGCTCGTACTGGGCACATAAAAGGCTATAGTTACGACCCTGTACCTATGGTATAAGTTTCAATATGGCCACGAACAAGAAATATTTATTTAAAATTAACGTTGACTCTCATAACCAGAAAATGTTTGGGTTTTTACATAAGAACTTATGTACTTTTCCTCAAACTTTTTACCAACGAGCAAAACATGTAATTTACATACCTCAAGTTTTTATACATGCTAGTGAAGAGGGGCAGTCCATCCTCATCCACGCCGACGTGAGGATCGAACCTCCAGGTGCCTCCAATGAAGCGAGAGGCCTCGAAGACGGTGAAGTTGAGGCCATACTCCTTCATGTAGCGGGCGGTGCCCAGGCCGGAATAACCAGCGCCGATGATGCAGACGCGCGGTGATGGTAGCGACTGGAAAGATAAAAAAATTAATAAAATCATTGCAAACATAATTGTATTAGGACTTTCTCTTGGTATCTAACAATATTCTTGGGGTATTTGTAGCATTTTTTTTATGCGGTAGAATCATCGAATGAGTCGTCCCACCCAGGGCAGGGCGGGGCGGGAGGGACTTTCAGACTCGCACTGACCAAAATCCACGGTGTCCTTCACTAGCCCTTTACGTTTCGGGGTCACGGTAATTCATTAGTCCCGCAACCCCGGCAGGCTTGGGCCTCTATAGAGGAGCCCCGTCATAATGACACTCTTTGAGGCGCGCGTGGAACACAACGCGCCATATCGGTCGACCCGGGCATCCATGGTCGGGCAGCGAGTCGCTCATTACTCGCCGCTCGCATGCCCTGGGGGTAGTTGTAGCATAGATGAACTAATAGAAAGGAAACACAAGTTGTGTCACTTGTAGCTCAACTTTGGTGACTGAAAGTCAAACTTAAGTAGGTCCTGGCATTTGCGAAACTGAAATTTTAAAACAAAGGAATTAAAGTATAGGATGAGAAGTAAAAAAGCCTGGCAAAGTGTTGTTTGATCAATAGTTAAACTAACAGTTGTTAAAATCCTACTATGGCGATGGCTAAATGTAGCATTTAACAAATAGTAAGTTTCACTAATGGTCAAACAACGTGGCTTTACACCTAAAATTGTTCTGAGCTTTACACATTCCCTTCAACTCTACATCGAAGTGACATAAATACATAATTACCCTCATCAAAATTGACCCCCACGTAAATAGTAGTACCGAAGTAGAAAACCACTTATGTACAGACACTGCCGTGGCCCATATAGATATGAAAAGTTAGCTACCATACCTAATATAAATCGCAAACTAACGACCCAACATTAGCAGGCTCTATCGTGAGAATCAACGTTCAATCGTGATTATTTCTTGAGATTATTCATACTACGAGTATTTCAAACCACTAATTACCTGCTTCAAGTCTTACCTATATCTACTGTAATTATAACCCGTTATGATTCTATATCTAGATACGTGTCTCATGCTTTAATATGTAACCAATTATCCATACGAAGCTGTGAAGAGTTTGTTTGTTTGTTTGGTTGGTTGGTTGGTTGAATGCGCTAATCTCAGGAATTACTGGTTCGAATTCATAAAGTCTGTTTGTATCGGATATTCTAGTTATCAAGAAAGGCTTTAGGCTATACATATAACATCACGCTACAACGAAGAGCAGCCGACGACGGCGAACAGGTAGTAAAATCTCTAGTATGCAACATTAAAATCGCGTCTGTCTATCAATAAGTCTTTTCTTTCACTATTCAGTCAAGATCGTTTTGTTGATATTTATATTTTCCTAATTAGTACTATTTGTACATTTAAACTGGTTAAGCCTTGAACAAAAGACAGTTTTTTATAAATATAGGTATATATGAACGAATTGACCGGAAACTAATCATGTATTACAAATATGCATCTTCTATCTAGGAAGTTATTAGAGCTGAGCTACATTAAAATTAAATCTAAGTATAACTAAAAGATATAACACGAAAGCGCAGAATGTAATTAATGACTTCCGCTAAATAGGTACATTCCGCTGCAACTGATCGAATGCATCATCAGATAATTAACTAGTTTTTTTTTCTTTTCTCTTTGAATCTTCCATCGGCTCTATAGCCATAATCAAATGAGGCCTTACTTCGAGATTGCTTTTGTGATGGTCCATTGAGCCATTCACATTGTTTGGTTTGTTGTTGTAATTTTAAGTTTTCTTTTTCTCTGATCCAAGTTCAGGATTTGCCAGCTCTTTAGGCGGACTGTATCCCCTTGTCAATTCAAAAGGTTCTTAGCAAAGACTGGCTGCTTTTCCACCAGAGATGCGCTATGCTACGTTGCTGCGGATGCGTTTGATATCCACCAATCACATTCATTGGTTTACATAGCACAGCACTGGTGGAAACGGATGCAACTAAGATGTGTTTTTTATATGAAATGTAAGGATGCGTGCTATGGCTACGTGCTGTGGCTGCGTGCTATCCTAGTATCGATACATCGCATAGCTCGAGCTGCGCATTTCGCAGCTCAGCTACGCATCTTCATAGCGCAGCTACCTTGTGACAGCACATCTTCGTAGCGCAGCTACCTTGTGGCGGCGCATCTTCATAGCGCAGCTACCTTGTGACAGCGCATCTTCGTAGCGCAGCTACGCATCTTGATAACACAGCTACCTAGTGGCGGCGCATCTTTGTAGCGCAGCCACCTTGTGACAGCGCATCTTCGTAGCGCAGCTACCCATCTTCATAGCATATCTTACTCGCACAGCTACATAGCGAAGCATCCGTGGAAACGGTCACACAGTTTCGTAGCTCAGCTTTTACATCCTCGCAGCATAGCTACATAGCGCATCTCTGGTGGAAAAGTAGCCCTGTGTTTCTTTAGTCAAAAGGTATTTACTAGTAGTAGGTATATGAGATAATTAAATTCAAAGTACTCTAAATAATCGGCTGGAAAAAAATGTTTTTGCTAATTAACAGAATTAAGATCGATTTAAAATTCAAGGCAAAAATCCTTGATTCAAATTAAACAGAAACTAACGTCAAAACATTAGCGTCATGAAAACATTAGCTGACGAAAAGTTATGTTAATTCAAAAACGAACCAAATAAGATCATAAACTTTATATTTAATTCATAAACAGGTTTTTAAAAAACGATTTCCAAAAAATAGAAATCAAAATATTTTTTAAATGAAAAAATACTTAATGTAAGATCTAAAGAGGAAAAGACATAAAATAAAGGATCAATGAAGAAAGTAGGTGAGGTAGGAATATAGGTAGGTACACCACCCCATAGCGTAAAATAAACTTTTTGATCACAACGCGAAATATTTTGGGGGGAATTCATAATAATTTAAAATAAGTAGCATTATCATTGCGAAAGTATTAGATACGGAATACAAAACAGGTCGAAAATATTCATTAATAAGCCTACTAAAGCAATTTTGTTACATTAGACCTCCTTCGCTTATTGAAAAAATAAAAAGTCCAGAAAATATTGTCAATGTCTGTTGAGGGCCCGCATAACTTTTCTGGCCTCATTCCAACTATGTCGGATTGGTAAAACCCGGCACTTGCAGTTTTCCTGAGGACATAAAACATAAACAAATCCGTCAAACCACATAACAAGTATTCGTTAAAATCTGAACGTGTAGTTATCAATTAGTTTTTAAAGCAAGTTTCCGCTTACATTATATAAAACATAGTCCTCATCTTCTTGTATCATCCAGGTCACTATAAAAAACAAAAACACTGCCAAATACACTTTGAACGCACGTATATATTTAATTCGTAGCATTTTCCTACATAGTTCACTTCAAAATCGAAACATTTCGCATCAACTTACATTAGCACTTATAAATTGTCAGTTGTTGGTTAGACATCTCAAATTGGTCGTATAATCTGAAGAAGAACCTGTTGTAAAACTACACAGTAAAAAGTCCGCGATGAAAAAGTTAGAACCATCTCAGTTAGATGAACTAGAGATCTGACCAAACTACTAAACAACGGAATGTCATCTGTGATGACGCATATGAACGCCTTTAAACAGGCAAGCATCGTGAGAACAGTCCAGCAGTTATGTATGAATTAATTATGTAACTGATACGTTAACAACTAACGTTTTTAGTAACACAACTTCTTTGTCAGACTTTGGAAGTATAACGTTTTAAAAAAAAATTGCAAATAAATCATATCGTAATCTCGCAATTGTTTGCTTCGTCTCGAATGTTTAAAATCAATTTGCAGAAACTTGTACCTATTCACAAAATACCTACACCTAGTTGACATGAATAATTTGTAAATTTGTACGTTTATACGTACAAATTTACAAATCACATAATACAAGCGCTAATTTTGATAACTGATTCTGATTATGAGATTTAAACATTTTCACTTACAAATCAATCTCGAAATAACCAGCTGATTGAGAAAAATGAAGAAAAATGAGATGTAATCCTTCATAGTCGATATGGGATTTTGATGGTATCTGTTCCAAGAACAGTAAAACGTAAGTATGGGGAGTAAGGAATAATTAGGATTCACTTTTTTCTCAATTGGGATGAATTGAGATCCTCTTTTTGGTACGAAGATCAAACAATGTAATGTACTGGTAGATCATAGATCTATTTTTGGCTTTTTAAATGAGCGTAGAGTCCATTCCAAGGTTTCCATTTTCATATAAATTTACCAATTTAACAGCAAAACTAATTAACTCAGTGTGTTCCCAACAACTGTGTATTTATACGTTATGTTGAATTGTTCTATCATTAAATAACGTGTATCTGCCTGATCTCCTATTCACGAGTAGCGTGCTGTGGCCATTTAACCCGATTTGGTGGTTGCATAATAGCTGCGCTCGCGCAAATGTAAGTAGATACCTAGCTACCTACTCACCTAATTATCTACCGGTCTATAAAAATAATGAAAATTCACTATGCGCTCCGACAACATAATTAATAAGTATAAGCAACAATAATCTTTTTTTTTCATACAAATTATGGTGAACAGCATAGGAAAATCCGAACATATTATCTCAACTTGTAGCTGTTTGCTTTTTTTTTCAGCCTGTTTTATGTGAAATCTGCGGTTGGCTCTTTATAGTACGAGGAGGATTTCTTTTTAGTTCTTGGTAAATCAATAAACACAAAATAAAATAAAAAAAACTTTTTCAAAAAAATGTAACCGCCTTCAAAAACAAACACAAAAAACCGGCCAAGTGCGAGTTGGACTCGCCCATGAAGGGTTCCGTAGCAGCAAGCATAGATTAGAGATAAAATTATATTGAGATTAGTAAGTAATATACACAAACAACAAAAATAACTTTATTTTTCATAGTATTTGTATGAATGGCAAAGTTATATTTGCGGTTTTTGAAAATGTACTATATCTCAAAAACTGCTAACTGTATCTCATCCAAACCAATTTTCGTTGGTAGTTTTGGTTGAGGTCTACATTATACATTTTTTTTTAGTTTTACCATTCTCTTATTTTAGAAGTTACGGGGGAGGGACACACTTTTTACCACTTTGGAAGTGACTCTCGCGCAAACTGTTCAGTTTAGAAAAAAATGATGTTAGTAACCTCAATATCATTTTTAAAGACCTATTAATTAAGAGAGGGCGCTGCTGTGTCACAGTAAACATCAGCTCCGAACGTGAAATTCAATTAAAATTTAAAAACGTGAGACTATCATTATAAAAACAGTGAAATATCCTTCAAAAACAGTTAAAAAAAGACCAGAAATAAAAGACTGGACGTTAAAGTGAAGTGAAATATCAAAAAATTGTAAAAGAAAGACAGTGACTTTGTTTTGGTGTTTATAGTGAGAATTAAGATATGAAAAGAAACTAGAAGAAAAAACTGAAACACATCCAAGTGATAAATATCTAAAACTGTGAAACGATCACATATTTTTGAACTACCAGTGTATAAATAGAAATCATAAATCATCATAACCTAAAAGCGAAGAAATATGCCATTAAAGTGAGTCATTCACATCGGCTATTTTATCTCAGTAACAACGCCATCTAACTTAATATGCCAATAATCAACACGGCAGCCAAAAGACACCAATAACAGAGCCATCTAGCGGAAAGTCCAAGAAAAGCTCAGAGAGCGTGTAAATGCACATCAGCAAAACCAAGTATCGACCGCCATATTAGTTCGCAGCTATCATAGACAGAGGGCGTGGAATTAAAAAAATGGACGAAATTAAGGAAATGCTTCAAAACATGCAGGCAGAGATAAGACAGCAAAAAAGTGAAATGAGAGACATGAAAGAGGATATTAAGAATGCAATTAATAATAACATAAATGAAAAATTTAAAAACCTGGAATCAAAATATATACAAATGGAGCAGACAATAGAACTACAAAAAAACTTATTAGCCAATTTTGAAAGAAATATCACCAGGAAAAACTTACTGTTCTTTGGAGTGGAAGAAAACGAAAAGAGCTACCATGAACTAGAGAAAAATATTTTACATATCATAAATAATATGCTACAAATTCAATGTGGACATGAATACATAGAATCCGTTAGAAGATTAGGAAAGAAGAGCGATAAAGTAAGACCTATCATGGTGACACTGTTAACAATGGGTATGAAAATACGAATACAGAAAAATAAGAAAAAATTAGATACCTCAACATATTATATTAAAGACTATTTTCCCCCTGAAGTACAGAAAAAGCGTAAAATGCTACAAGTTGAACTAGACAAGGAAAGAGAACAAGGAAGAAAAGCTGTCATCAAGTATGATAAACTTATAATACTGAATGATGGTTTCAAGAAATCACTATCACTTGAAAACACAAACCAAAAGAGGAATCTATCAGAATCACCAGAAACAAGCTCTAATTTAAATCCGCTACATAAGAATAAGCAACCGAACAAAATAAACAAAACTAACAGTATGAACAATTACATATTGAGAAAACCAGCATTTATGCCCTCCGACAGAATTAGCTCTGAAACGTATACCCACAGTGAAAATATAGAATAGCAACCAGCGCCCCCCTCTCCGGGTCTCCCACCACGGCCAGTCACCGCGGGAGATAACGACTACAACCCTCCAACACAACAACAACTATACATTGGCACATACAACGTAAGATCATTGCTGTCTCCGCAAAGAATGATTCTACTAAAATACTCTCTTGAAAATATCAAACACGATATTATCGGACTATCAGAAGTAAGAAGAAATGGAAACAATATCATAGAGGACGAAAACTATATATTCTGCCACACTGGCGAAAATAAAGGTCTACATGGAGTAGGATTCCTGATCCAAAAGAAACTTAAAAATAATATTACAAATTATATAGGTATATCGGAAAGAGTTTGCTTGTTAAATCTGGAATTCAAAAATTCAAATATATCGATTATACAAGTGTACGCACCGACCCTTGACGCAAAAGATGAAGATATAGATATTTTTTACAATCAAATAGAGAACGCTAAAAGCCACGCAACGGGAAAGATCATACTCATGGGAGACCTAAATGCTAAGATAGGACAAAGAAAATCTGGGGAAAACGCAATAATCGGACTGTACTGCTACGGGAAAAGAAACCAACGAGGTGACAGACTGGTAAAATATGCCATGTCTGCCAACCTCACTATAATAAACACAAGATTTAAAAAGAACAGAAAAAATCTATGGACATGGATTTCACCGGACAAACAAAATAAAAATCAAATTGATTATATTATGAGCGACTCACCAAAAATGTTCTCAAATATAGAAGTTATAAATAACAAGATTTTCCCCAGCGACCATCGATTTGTAAGAGCAACAATAAATCTTAACCGGCGGAAAAGTAGAGTAAGCTTCGGAAAACCCCGACACATGGATCTCTCCGACACACGAAACCAAACAAAGTACCTTGAAACCTTAAAACGAAAAATACAAGAAACAAACTGGGAATACAAAGATATAGAGTCCTTCTACCTACAAATTGAACAAACCATACAACAAAGTCTAGAGGCCGCTACACAAGAGAAATTGAGAAAAGACGTAGTGTCAACTGAAACTAAAGAACTAATTAAAAAACGCTCTGAACTTCAACATAAACCATTAAAAAGTAGAGAAGACAAAAAACAACTATCGGTGTTATACAAAACCACAAATAAACTGTTGAAAAAAGACTATGAAAATTATAGACTAAAAATAATTGAAAAAAACCTAATAAAAACTGGAAGCCAAAAGAGAGCATACAAGAAAATTAACACTGAGAAAACATGGATACCAACATTGAACGCACAGACAACATCAAAAAGATTTCAAACACGAGAGGAATTAGTAAACATAGCTTCAAATTTTTATAAAGATCTCTATGATGAAACAAACTATATAACTGACCAACAAGAAGACCCAAACCTAGACGAAAATAACCCTACAGTTCCACCTTTTTACGCCAAAGAAATAATGGAAAGCATAGACCGCTTAAAAAAAGAAAAAAGCCCCGGACCTGACAACATACCTAACGAGGCCATACAAATAGGAAAAAACTTATTGATACGACCTCTTACCACATTGTTTAACCAAGTACTGGAAGCACAAACGATCCCGAGAAACTGGGCTGTATCAAGAATAACACTAATATATAAGAAAGGCGATCCGGCGGACATTAACAACTATAGACCAATCAGTTTACTCCCAACGTTGTATAAATTATTTGCAATGTGCATAGAAAAAAGACTTCTCCCGTACATAGAGAAAAACCAACCAAGCGAACAAGCAGGTTTCCGACAGGGCTTCTCTACAATGGACCATATCCATACCCTGGAACAAATAGTGGAAAAATATCAAGAATTTAAGAGACCCCTGTACCTTGCTTATATAGACTACGCAAAAGCCTTCGACTCTATAGCACACAATAGTATTTGGCAAGCACTAAAGCATCAAAATATTCCACAAACCTACATAAATATAATTCAGGACGTATACAGGAAAAGCACAAGTCGGGTGAAGTTAGATAGACTCGGACCCGAAATCAATATACGAAGAGGAGTGAAACAGGGGGATCCTTTATCGCCAAAAATTTTTATATCTGTACTGCAAAATATTATGAAAGACCTGAGATGGGAAAGGAAAGGAATAAAAATAGGAAATGATTTCCTAAGCAATCTTAGATTCGCAGACGACATCATACTCTTCTCATCAACAGCAAAACAGCTACAAGAAATGCTAAAAGAACTTAACAGTGCGAGCGAAAACATCGGGTTACAACTAAATACCTCAAAAACAAAAATAGCTACAAACAGCACGCAGGAACCCATACTACTAAAACAAACACCTATAGAATACGTAGAGACATATATATACCTCGGAAAACAAACATCATTCAGAAATACCAGACACACAGAGGAAATCGACAGAAGAATAAATCTCACTTGGCGAAAATATTGGAGTTTGAAGGAGATATTTAAATCAAATCTACCAATAGCGTTAAAAAGGAAAGTGATGGATTCATGCCTGCTCCCCTGTTTAACATATGGTGCCCAAACATGGATTTTTAACAAAACGACCCAGACAAAGATACGATCATGTCAGCGTGCTATGGAGAGAAGTGTTCTAGGTATTAAACTTATAGATAAAAAAAGGAGCACCGAAATACGAGAGATAACGAAAGTGATAGACGCGAAAAACCATGCACAGCGCCTAAAGTGGAAATGGGCCGGCCACATAGCACGCTTAACAGATAACAGATGGACAAAACGGGCCACAATGTGGAAAGGTCCAGAAGGGAAAAGAGCAAGAGGGAGACCAATGGACCGCTGGGCTGACGATATCCAGAAAACCACAGGCTCGAATTGGATTGATATAGCAAAAGACAGGAAACAGTGGAAAAAGTTGGAGGAGGCCTATACCCGAGATGGGGCCATAACTTAAAAAAAAAAAAAAAAAAAAAAAAAAAAAAAAAATATTCTGTTCTATCTATTGTTACTACATACTCCAAACATAATTATTGTAAAAAATGTTTAATCTTGTTCTCAAAATTGAATGTAAGTTATGGTTGAAATAAAGGCTTTATTATTATTATTATTATTATTATTCATAGATACCTCACACGTATGGGTTTGGTAAAAAAAATTTTTTTGTGTTTCAATTCTAAGTATGGGGGGCACCCCCAAAATTTGTTTTGTTTTGATTTTTGTGTGAAAATCCTAATGCGGTTTACATAATACATCTTTCTACCAAGTTTCAACAGGATAGCTCTTATACTTTCGACAAAAAGTGGCTGTGACATACACGGACAGACAGACAGACAGACAGACATGACGAATCTATAAGGGTTCCGTTTTTGCCATTTGGCTACGGAACCCTAAAAAGGGTAAAATACCTACAAAATAACTATTCTTTCAGAAGTCGGTGCCTTTATTTTTTTCATTTCATTGTCTTAATATAATTATAATATATACATATATATAATAGAATATAATAGAATAGTTATTTTGTAGGTTATTTTAGCCTTTTTAGGGTTCCGTAGCCAAATGGCCTTTTCACCAAACCCATACGTGTGGGGTATCTATGAATAGGTCTTTAAAAATGATATTGAGGTTACTAACATCATTTTTTTCTAAACTGAACAGTTTGCGCGAGAGACACTTCCAAAGTGGTAAAAAGTGTGTCCCCCCCCCCGTAACTTCTAAAATAATAGAATGATAAAACTAAAAAAAATATATAATGTAGACCTCAACCAAAACTACCAACGAAAATTGGTTTGGATGAGATACAGTTAGCAGTTTTTGAGATATAGTACATTTTCAAAAACCGCAAATATAACTTTGCCGTTCATACAAATACTATGAAAAACAAAGTTATTTTTATTGTTTGTGTATTTTACTTACTAATCTCAATATAATTATATCTCTAATCTATGCTTGCTGCTACGGAACCCTTCATGGGCGAGTCCAACTCGCACTTGGCCGGTTTTTTGTGTTTGTTTTTGAAGGCGGTTAAATTTTTTTGAAAAAGTTTTTTATTTTACTCTTTTTAGTTTAAATATTCAACTCAAATTCTTGTCAAATAAATCATTCTCTTACATGTAGGTGCACTAAAATTTTGTACTCCGTAGCACCGGTAACAATATCGCTCAAGTGCACAATAAGCAAATAAAATCCTCTATCTCAAAAAATGGATTTTTTTTTTAGTGCTTGAAGAATAAAAATATTTACACATTATTGGTAATTAATAAAACTGTGCTTAGGTACCTATTTGCTTGAAAATTAAATTGGGAAATTCTTAGAAATATGCTTAGTTATTCTTAGATCTATTAAGTATGTAAAATTTTAGTAAAAATAAACAAACAATGAAATTCGCGTATTGAAAAATAAGTAACTATGGGTTATGGAATTCCCCGCCAAAGTTTTTTGTTTTAATGTTTGGACATTAATTATAATTATATTAGTCATGAATAATTGTACTTTGGACACTAAAAACAAAATTAAGTAAAAACTTACTCAGTGTATTGTATTGATGTCCCATTTTTTTTGTTTGCAACCTGAATCCTAACTTTTGCTAAACCGCTGGACCGATTTTGGTGGATTTTTGTGTCGATATAGGTAAAGACTGGTTGTAGACTACTATATTAAATTGCATTCAGCAGAAGTTAGTTATTAAATTTAGGATAGTTGTTGGTCACAACGGAGAGCGGATTAGCCTTGTAGATTGAAGTACTGTAGTAACTTATTTGAATTGAAGGTAGTATACGACTTGTCAAGGACAAACAGGCTGGATTATGTCCTGTCTATTTATTCTTATGTGTCACGAACGACCTTAACGCATTTCAATTCATATTTCTTAGAAATATTTGTATAGGTCTAGAGGCATTTTTCACGCGTCTTCGTATAATTTGATTCTGATCGTAATTATTGCCTGCCACCTGCTTTTTGGATAATGATATCCAAAAAGCAGGTGACGCTATCTTAAAAAAAAAACGTGTCCCTCACTGGGAAATTCTCCTGTATCGTGGGTGCGTTTACAAGCATAGAAAATCACATACTCAAACACCCAGACCCGGAACAACTGCTTGTAGGTTACACAAAATATGGATATTTGTTTCGTGTGTGGATCGAACTGGCGACATGCTGTACAGCAGCCGATCGCTCAGTCACTGCTGCGTCGGCTTTCCCTCACGATGTTTTCCTTCACCGAAATGAGAGCAGTGGTGATGAAATAAATTACACAAAGTTATGTAACTGTACGAGGTTGAAGCATCATTATTTTCCTTAAAGAAGAAGGGTCATCTGTGACCCAGCCCCGGCGCAAGTGGAATGTATCTCAGTTTTTTAGTAATTTTATGTACATCAAATCTGAGTATAAAAAAGTACGTATTCTTTGTCAGAGTGGGTTAATTGCTACGGGTTCCCCTATACTACCACATTACAGTTCTTGCATAAGAATTATAAAGGTATTGTAGTGAAAATAGTACACATATATAAATGAGACCTATATACCTAACGGCAATCTTCATTAAACTATAACTGTTCCCGAAACTGTTCTATTAATATCTAGGCATATTAACTTTAAATTACTTACGCAATTAGCAAACCACTTAAAATTTTACAGATAGGTAGTTTTACTAACATAACCTAATAAAAAATAATTGTGACCTTATTAGTTGCCACTTTTCCATTTTATTTTAACCCCCGACGCAAAAAAGAGTGGTTATAAGTTTGCCCGCTATTTTGTGTCTATCTGAAGCACCATACTCCTAAACGAGTTAAACTTTTTAAAGATATAATGAACAGGCTTCTTCTAGATAAATTTGCGCCATCGAAGAATTTGTCTCTAACTCTGACCTAGAGTCAAGAGCAAACACATTAAAATAAAATAAAAAAACTGAATTTGAATAGGGTTTTATAAAGCAGGTTTTAGACATGTTTTATCAAAATTGGTTCAGCCGTTTGAAGGTCAGCTCCTTTGTTGCGTTGAGAGATTTTTATTTTTTGAATAACTTGTATTTCAATTCAAGTAGGTAGGTACACATATTAAAATGTTTCCTTATATGTATTTTGATATCCCACTCGTTAGGTTGGCAAATGTCAATAATGTTGACGCTACATCATAGGTACATTAAACAGCTGATACCTCGTCTCCATTCATCACGAACGAACTTAGAAAGCCTAATAGGTTTCGTAATGCAAAAGGTTAATGGCAGATACCGCAACTATGGGTAATTCACCGTTAATGTGTTAATGTAGAACTACCTATACACTACGTGTTACTAATTGTTTTGTTGATTTTGTTTATCTTGATTGTAAAAAAATATTATAATAATGAGTTTTGATGGTTATGGTAACGTGGAATCTAAATTACGAGTTACTAGTTCAAAATTTTCGTCTGTTGGTTGTTTTTGACATTTGTTTTGTAAATCTATACCTACAAAGTCGCTTAATGTACGTGTGTAATCACAGAACTCCCGAACGGCTGTACCAAATTGGATAACTTTGTATTTATGATATGAATACATCAAAAATACATAATCTAACGAAAAATAAACCGTTTGCAAATTAATAGAGTTGAGAGCTCGATGAGTTTCCTTGCTGTTTTATTTGAACACGAATAAATTTATTTCACCTCTAAAAGCGATTCTCATTCACAAAAAGACACCGCCTACTCATTCAAAAATAAAAATATGTATAAAAAACTCAGTCAAGGAACACCGGTGTATTCATCATACCATATCAGCAGACTTCCATAAACACAATTTTGATTCACTGTTGGACGTTACAAACAGCTATAATTATTTCTGCCCATGACACGACTGCCCACCGGAGCTTCAAAGATTCTCCATTGTTCAACGACAACCATGTCATAAATACCTATAATAATGTACTGGTTTCGAAAGTGGTGGACATTTTAATATTGCTAGCGGAAAACAAAAGCGGAACTATATAAAAAAATATTTGCTGTACAACTTTCGCGCTGTGAGGTGGGATCGCTCTCATTAACTTTTGAGAAAACCAACTTTCAACAAATAAGCATTTTTAGGGTTCCGTAGCCAAATGGGAAAAACGGAACCCTTATAGATTCGTCATGTCTGTCTGTCTGTCTGTCCGTGTATGTCACAGCCACTTTTTGTCGAAAGTATAAGAGCTATCCTGTTGAAACTTGGTAGAAAGATGTATTATGTGAACCGCATTAGGATTTTCACACAAAAATCAAAACAAAACAAATTTTGGGGGTGCCCCCATACTTAGAATTGAAACTCAAAAAAAAATTTTTCACCAAACCCATACGTGTGGGGTATCTATGAATAGGTCTTTAAAAATGATATTGAGGTTACTAACATCATTTTTTTCTAAACTGGACAGTTTGCGCGAGAGACACTTCCAAAGTGGTAAAAAGTGTGTCCCCCCCCCCCGTAACTTCTAAAATAAGAGAATGATAAAATTAAAAAAAATATATAATGTAGACCTCAACCAAAACTACCAACGCAAATTGTTTTGGATGAGATACAGTTAGCAGTTTTTGAGATATAGTACATTTTCAAAAACCGCAAATATAACTTTGCCATTCATACAAATACTATGAAAAACAAAGTTATTTTTATTGTTTGTGTATATTACTTACTAATCTCAATATAATTATATCTCTAATCTATGCTTGCTGCTACGGAACCCTTCATGGGCGAGTCCAACTCGCACTTGGCCGGTTTTTTAAAACAACAACAGGTCTGAAATTTTATGGTTTAAAAGTTTCGAATGCCTAGGGATCAAACTAAGCGCTTTAAAACTTGATCAGATACTGAATCTACTATTCAGCATCTTTACTGACACTGCTAACTGAAAAAATAAATCTTTTCCAATACTTCTTAATATTAGGTATCGCAAACTATGACTCTTAATTAATTCGAACAGTACCTAATTCATTAAATTACTTCACGGTATACTTACTGTTTAAACAATACTGTTAATTTCTTTGTCATATATTTTATGGTATAAATCAATTATTAGAACGATTAGGCATACCTACTTGTATATAAAGGCTCAATAAGCTCTATAATAAAAAAGAAGAATTAAGTAAATTCTTTGATGGATAATTTATTAATTTATGTATAGACTGACGTAAAATCGTATTCTGTATCAGAAAGGGCACGCGCTCAGATAGTCTACAAACAAGGAGAGACATTATGTGGCCCAGCCGGTTGCGAAATGCTTCCCGTTTTACCTTCGACTACATTTTCCGCACGGAGCAGCGCACACGCACGAAATGTTTCGCGAACCATCACTAGCCCACCGATACGATCACGAACTGTATAGTGAATACGACGGAAATGTAATTATAGGAAAGTTTTATAATTAAGTACTAGATTTAATTAGATTTTAGTTAACATTGTTATAGGAAACAAAGCAAACTGCCTGCTGTTGTCAAGTTAACTTGAGCCTTCATAACAACAATGCTAATGAGATTAACTAACGTGCAGATCTACGAGATTAATTGAGGTTTGTCACATATTTTAGCAATTTAGCTATAAAAGGGACCTTATACCTACACTTTGTCCATCGTGAATTTACGAAATCTGTTTTGTACAAACCCAAATCATAAAGTTTATTCCTAGTGTAACAGTCGTGTAAAGATATTAATACGCTCAATAGCAGATACAGTATTCAGCAGTACTAAATCAGACAACGCTGGCTTCTAAGCGTTTACACAAATAGAATTTAAAAAGTCTGTTCCGTAATTAAACATGTTAAATAGGATTAAACAGTAGGTATATGATTAATTCACAGGCAAGATTTAATTTAAACTTTAATAAATAACGCAAAGTATGTAACCTATTGTTAAAAGCACGCAACAGGCATTAGATATCAATAATGTTTTTAAAGTTTATTTATGTATCGTTCTACGTCTGGTTTATACATTTATGACTAAAAGAAACTTCGATAAAAACGGAAAATTCTCTCAGTTTCGAATTCGATAAAATAATTTTCAAAAACTTGCAATTTTAGCTGTTTGCCGCACAAATAACAATCAACCACAATCAATTATTTTGTGCTCTTTTAAAAACGCGGGAATAAACATCGCGACCGTTATTTTGAAAATGAAAACCTCGTGTTACAGTTAGCTCGCTCATCCATCAAAAGACTCGCTCACAAACTTTTTAAATAGTTTTAATTACTAGTTTAATAAAATAAAATAAAAAATCACCTACCAGAGTCAAAACATCAGTCACTTCTAAGATCACATTTAACAAACATAATATTGTCACGCACGATCGATACGCCATTTTACAAGTTTAACATTAATTTAACACAACAAAAATAACTGCACAGTTAATTGCTTGAAGATAATAAAAAAAAATGTTAAGGCTGCGCGGGCACTGATGAGTGGCGTTCCGCGAAGAGACAACACAAGAGTGAGCACAGGTTGTGGGTGCCTGAAGTAGGGGACCACTCAACGACCTTGACCGTCGAGGCTCACTGACTCACATACACAGATCCTCTCTTCTTATTGCTCGTGAATCGATAAAAAAAAAACTTAATGAGAATTATGACGGTGTGAACTCACTTAATGATGCTACAATGATACAGCGGTTGCGCCCTGCTGCGCTTTGCGACGTGCGAATGTTATTTATTTGCGCAGCGCTTAATTCTTTTTTTTATTCATACGAGTTTCTGTGATTGAAATGAATGATTCTGTGTTTTTGGACGATCTCATCGCACTATTCCGCAACTACTACAACTTCTGAAAGCCAAAATTAACAGTGGCGACTACCACAAAACCGCCGAGACAGTGAAGAACGACAAAGTCCCTAATGAAAATAAATCCCGCAATGAAATTGATCACAAAAAAAAAAAAAAACAAAAAACGATAACGTAATTTCTACTTCTCTCCGTATCAAGCAGAAGATAAAAAAAGCCATGACCAATAAGCGCAAAAGGTCGTTTAATTACAACTGAGATTAAACCAGTTTGCTTAGCTAGCACCCCGCATATTTATTTAACTTTTATTTTAATTAGTAAAACCTACAATACAAACGTGCACCAGAAAATACCGACTTACAAACTAACAGACAAACGTATCTATACTACTATGAACGAAATATCTACCTGTTAAGTGGGTGCTCATAACTGACATTCATAGATAAAAAACGATGGTTTGTCCTGATTTTTTAACACATTAGCTATAGTTAATGACTTGACAATCAGTAGGCCTGAGCTGATTTACTTATCGAGTCGTTTTTGAGGTCTATGTCATACGCCTACTTCGCCGTGTCCTCACGGCAGCGATAGGCGGAGACCTCTCGCGCCCGGCATTGGTCGAGGCCATGCTGCGGGGCGAGACGGAGTGGGAAGCGGTCGCCTCCTTCTGCGAAGCAGTAATGCTCGTTAAGGAGGAGGCGGGCCGTGAGAGAGAGAGGACAGCGTCCTCCCTCCGCCCCACCCGCAATGGTAGACGCCCACGGCGTCGGACGTCGCAAGACGATCTCCGGCCACCGTAGGCGCGGGCATGCGGGCGGCGAGTAAAGGGCAACTCGCCGCCCGACCATGGACCATGCCCGGGTCGACGGCGCGTTGTGTTCCACGCGCGCCTCAAAGAGCGTCAGCACGATGACGGGGCCCCGGCCCAAGAGGGCCAAAGCCTGCCGGGGTCGCGGGACTTATCTCATTACCGTGACCCCGGAACACAAAGGGCTATTGAAGGACACCGTGGATTTTAGGATTTTAGTCAGTACAAGTCTGACAGTCCCTCCCGCCCTGCCCGGGGTGGGAGGACTCATTTGATGATTTTACCACGCTAAAAAAAAAAAAAAAAAGGTCCACCATCTACCTATACCAGACACCACCTCCTTATCTCAAACTGCTACTGGGTTTTCCAACCAATTATGACGTCACCAGACATAAGTATTCTCCAACTGTTTTCGAATTAAGTAGGAACTTGATCTGCACATTTAACTTCATACATAATTCACGGACTCCATGAACTAAATTACACAAGAAAAAGCTTTCCCTTTCGATGGAGAGGTAAAAGTCGACGGCAAACGTTACCTACCTCAATCACTATTACGTGAAGATTTTGCTATACGTACACTAACGAGGTAAGTTCTTGTCAACCTTGCTGACGAGCATACCCACCCGACAGGACACGAAACGATAGAATGTCTACAGTTATAAATGTGGTACAGGTACAGGACAGCCAGGACTAGAAAAATAATTAAAATAATTGATACTCTAGATATAGCATTATAAGATTGCCACCGCGTCTGACGGTGGCCATTTAGTGGTAGCTAGTGGCATTTGCCAGCCGAGCTTGAGGAGAGCCATCCAGGTCGTACCGACGCAAGCCGTCCCTGGGTTACCACCCTATGTAGCCGATGAGAGATTTTACAAATTGTCTCTTCCGAGACGAAGATGCCAGAGACATTTGTATCGGGAAAATCTGATAAAAAGCTTAGAAGATTTTATATGAAGCCTATAAAACGTAATTCATTACTTTGAAAAAAAAAACAAATGGTGTTCAAGTTCGAACCTCCGCGCGCTCAGCAGTAGGCTCAGCCATCGCACATGGCCATCTGTTTGACATTTTCTTAAAATCTTTTAGGTAGGATAGGTGAAGAATGAAAATGAAAAATTTAACCCTTTTCTTGACAACGTATCCTGTGAGACACAACCAATAAAAAAAAATTATATCTCTTTTACAATGCTTGTAAAACGGAATGTTTAATTATTTTTCTATAAAATATACGTTTCTGAATGCACATTAGTGACACAATGTCAACTTATGTCAACTACTTTTTCAAAATTAGTCAAAATAGCGAACCGGTCGAGTGCAATTCCGCGGAAGAAGATAAGAATTCATTATTTTTAATGGTTTTTATTTTAAAATTGCATGAGTAATTGGTGTTATAATATTTAATATGTTTGTACTTATGCTGGAAAGTAATTAAACAGGAGAAATAATTACGCTTGGCTTCGCAAACTAACAAATAAAGTGAATGTATCCCACAGGACACGTTGCCAAGTGCGCTAAGAGTTTATTATTATATTTTTAAACGTGTTTTGGGAAAAAAGACATTGTAAGATTGGCGCGAGAGTGCGGGAGGGCTTTTTTTTTCAGGGAAAGACGCAGAGTGTAGTACATAAGTTCGTCACACAGATGTGCGATTGGCGTTTGTGCGACCAAACTCTACTGCGACTCACTACACTTTCACATCGCTTGTGCGACACACTGACAGATCTTAAATGAAAAATAAAAAAATCTTCTACATCCTAAAATAGTCAAAACCCTTACGAATATTTAATTTTTACAAACTTTTTACAGACATTCAAATAATCGAGCAATCTTGGTCTGTATTATGTGCAACAAAAATTAAAACACTTAATATTTTTTTTATTTAATGAATGTGCTAGTTGATTTTGGTTTTACCGTAAATAATGTAATATAATAAATACTATAGTTATAAAATAAAATTAAAAGTATATGCATTTGTATACTTATATATTATTTAAAAAGTTTTTTTTTTAATTAATTCCCCAAACTTGGCAGTGTATCCTCCAGGATACATATATAATCTCATTACCTGGTTATGTCCGTTTTTTTTCTATATTTTTCCCTAACTCCTAGGTTCATAATTAACATCATATCCAAAAATTATTTAAAAAATATTAATTTTTATTTTTTTGCCAAGAAAAGGGTTAAGAACTTTAACAACAACAACAAGACAACAACTGTATACATAACATAGAGAGCAACGTGACGAGATTTATGAACAAAGAAACTTGTTTTTTTTTTACCGATTTCAAAAAAAAGGAGGTTATCAATTCGACCCGTATGTATGTAATGTTATCAGAACTGCCCAGTTTTCATATATGTTAGTCTATATCAGCGTCTGAACAAATGTGCCAAATTTCATAAGTGTATGTATGTATGTTTTTATGTTTGTGCACGCATATCTCCGGAACTATAAGTTCGATTTAAGTAATTCTTTTGTTGTACTAGGTATTGTTCAACTTAGGGTACACTGCAAGTTTCATCAAAATCGGTTCAGTAGTTTTAGAGATATGGATTTTTTTTATGTTGTGACGGATTACAAGATTAGTGCATTATGTAAGAAAATTTTGTATTTTACAAGAATTTGGGTTGAATATGTAATAAATAAACTAAAAAGGGTAAAATAAAAACTTTTTTTAAAAAATACCAACTTCAAAACAAATACAAAAAAGTTTAAAATAACTTTTCTTTCGGAAGTCGGTGGCTTTGTTTTGTTGTGTCATTGACTATTGCCACCGACTTCCGAAAGAAAAGTTATTTTATACTTTTTTTTGTATTTGTTTTGAAGTCGGTACTTTTTAAAAAAAAAGTTTTTTTGAAAAAGTTTTTATTATAAATACGAGTACTTATAAAAGCAATGCCGCGTAAGTGGGTACGTTTTCAAACATTACATTTACTTAGAAAAAAAAAAACCACGTGGGAACCGAACCCACAACACGTAGTGTAGCAGCCAAGCCTCGTTCAGCTACTGTACTAATAGTGTTCCTTTCTTAACCGACTTCAAAAAAAGATAAGGTTCTCAAATCGACTTTTTTTAAGAAATCTACAAGTTACCCACACTAGGAATTTCTCCTGGGAAGACACAGGAGGTGCGTTTACAAACATATGAACTCACATACACAAACGCCAGACCCGAAACAACCCATGTAGATCATACAAATATTTGCTCCGTGCGGGAATCGAACCCGCAACATGCAGCGCAGCAACTGTTGAACCGATTTTGATGATTCTTTTTTGTTCGATGCTGTATATCTCTCATTGGTTTTGGTCCCATACTTTCTTTCAGTTTGGTTCAGTAGTTTTTATTTTATGAGTTTTTTTCGCTTATTTTGTTTAGGGATAATAATACACTACCTAGTAATACCCAAGTATACAACACCCTACGGATTACGTATTTATATTATCACACTGTTCCTTTGGCAGCCCTTTACGTTCTAGGGCCGCAGCAAATCAATGTTATAAATAAATTAGGTGTGTGTTATTATTTCTAGACATTTATATTTAGTTACACTACATATCCGCATAGATGTCACAAGGTGAATGCTAGTATAATGGTTCAAAATAAACACAGAAAGAATCGCTAAAGATTTTGTACAAAATTAACGATAGTGCCAAAACTTCGGCCAAAACCACAGAGCCAAAACTGAACGTTGCATTCCACTGGGAACTGTTAGGAAATGGCTGGAAACTAGGGACAAAGAATGCACATACTACTTAGAACACTGACCTCTATAGTGACCACTGGACTGGCTGTTCCATACGTTTGACAGCTATTGAAAGTGTGCCTATTTGAAGCGCCACTAGCGGGTGTTCACAGAAATAATTATGACGTATAATTCCAATGGCTGCGAGAGAGAAGGGCTGTACCAAACAATGTAAACGAAATATCAAGAACGAAGACGAACGAACGAAGCAATGTATAGGGTACATAGCAGGTTTTGTGATTAGGATCTGAAACGTAAATACGTTTCAGTTTCGTTAGTCTGTTTAAAAAAAATGAAAAACATTGACTGAAGAAAATGAATATAATTATCATAATGTCGTTATTGAGGTCAGATTTTAATCATTATTTTTAATATTCTATTTACATAAAGTTAAGCAATTACTAATGATTAGTAAGTGTTTTGTAAATTGTTAATATAATATAGTAAGTAATTATGATAATACATTTTTTGTAAACACTTTATTAACAAGAGTTATCGATATTTGTTCTCTGATGTCGACATTAGTAGTCTTAGTACCAAAAACACCCGCTACGTCCGACAGCGCCAAAATGGCGAATATCAAATGGGCACAAAAGCACTTTGACAGCAGCCAGTCCAGTGGTAATTATAGAGGTCAGTGACTTAGAGGTAATATATTCGTTCTGAAATGGAAATTCCTATTTATAAGCAATGAGATTTTTGTTAATTTCCCTATTCTATAAATAAAGAAAATAAACTAATATCGACCATATGTATATATATTTATTAAATAAAAAACTACATTTAAATGCACTTTAAATGCGATTTTTTTTCTATTTTTGTCGAGGAATCACAATCAGACTTGCGTAGAATGACACTTGTGAGTTGACATATATGCAATGTTGCTAGAATGTGAACTATTTCC
Organism: Agrotis exclamationis; assembly: GCA_950005045.1. Lineage (NCBI taxonomy): Eukaryota > Metazoa > Arthropoda > Insecta > Lepidoptera > Noctuidae > Agrotis > Agrotis exclamationis. Next base: position 10,663,101 of record OX465436.1, on the reverse strand, counting down.
CTAGTTTTGGGAAAATATTGTGTTTGGGGATATGATAACTTTGTTTTAAGAGATATTTTACAAACAAAACATTCAATTAATACGTTCTGTATTTCGAGAAGATATAAGGTAGCTTTACGGTAGGTAGCTTTACAGTTGTAGCTACCACTCACAGTGACGCTTCAGATATCCAGTAAGGAAACAGTAAACACAGCATCTCCATAAAAAGCTTTTTTGGTTATTACAGTCATTTTGACATTCCTGATACGGAAATAGTGAACACAGCAGCTCTGAAAAGAGTTTTTTTGGTGGTTACGTTTTGTGACGTTTCTGTATCTGTATTTTAGAGAAGAAATGTATAAGCTAAGTTTAACAATTCTAACGTCCAAAAAAAATAAGAAGAAAAAGAATGATGTATATTATATTATATTTTTTGTTTTTTGTTCATTAAAACTTTAAAATGTGCGTAAGTGACAGCGTAGGCACAGCTAACGTTCAATAAAAACTGAAAATAAAATAGACGTCTCTAGTCTAGAAGAGAATAAAATATAAATAATCCTTAAAATGTTGTTTTCCTGAAAATTTTGAATTCTGCGAAAATATTGAAAAGTCAAAAACTCTATTATGGATCTAGCAACCCTGCAATTCGCCATTTCCGAACAATACCGGCACCGATGTTCTTTCGTTCTTGTCAAAATACAAAAAAATTCATCAAAATATCTTTTCCTATACTCTATCTATACTAAACGGCTTTTAATAATTATTTGAATGTCTAAAATAAGCGAAAATGATTTCTCTGACTTCAAGGTACTTGTTTCTTGCCGATGTTCAGATACAAGTGAAAGTTATTGTATTTTATAAAGTGCAATGTGTTTAAGGTACCACCGATCTTCGAAGATCTTGATGAAAAGATAAAAGAATACCTCCTAAAGCCGGAAAGACTTCCAATACATCAATGGGAACGGTCGCAGACCCACTGGCATCGAGTACCGAACATAGATTCTTTGTTTATTCATGATGATGACCAGTTGGGACCAGACACCACACTTGAGGTAATACTAACGTAGCTTTTTTATAGAAAAACAGCTGATTATTGTTGCTGCTTGCTAGCTGAGCAGTACTGCATTGCACATACCTGGTGAAAAAAGCCAGGATTCCATTTCATATTTTATTCTTAAACTATCAATGAAAACCAAAGAAATTTAATTCAAACATGTCATAGTACAGCCTAGTTCTCAAATATAAACCTTGTTTATCCTGGATATGGTTCAAAAGTATAAAGATAATTGAGTTTATTTATGACCAACAATAATTCAAAACATTTCTCTTAATATTAGTGTAGATTAGTCTACACAGATACATGTAATTATTAACATCTTAATTCCAAACCAGGTGGTCAGAGACCCAAACACTGGTGAAAGAATAGGTTTGATAGAAGTAAATATACCGGTAGAAGATGATGAGGACAGTCTTTCAATGTCCCGGGCTCCTCTGCCCCCGAGCATGGCAACCAGAGGTACTAACAGCCAAAGTCCGTTCTTGCCAGCGGGTTTTGAAGAGGAGCTGCAGAAAATGCTGGCTGAAGCTGCCAAAGAAGTCAACCTTGATCTGGACAATGAAGAACCTGGAAAATTCTTAGGGGAAGGTAAGAATATACAGATAAAACATTTTTGCACTTTCTCTACATTTTTTTAAATTTATCCCCTGGCTACTCCTTAATTATAAGGTTAAACATTATTTGTAGCTCCTGTGTGGTAAGTTTTGCCTCCTTTGTTTATTTTTTGGGGACTTGCAACAAAAGTAACTTGAAACTCCAAACATTTATTTGGATTTAAAAATCTGAGTTAATTTTGAAAAAAGTTTTTATGTCCTCTTTACCCTTAATTATTTCTAGCTCTAGTAGTTTTATTTGCTGGGTAGGGATCTTCAACAGAAAATGAATCTACCTGCACAAATATATTTTACATTGATATAATATAAATATCTTTTACATTAGGCATAGAGTAGTGAACATAGATAATTTATTCATGATTATGATATCTTTTACATCACCATCAGTTAATATGGTAATTACTTTTTTAAGAGATTGAACAGAGCATGCTACACAAAATCAAGAATGGAAAGTTATGGGGAGACCTTTGCCCAGCAGTGGGCAAAATAAAGGTTAATAATAATAAAAAATTGTGAATGTGTTTAAATGTACATTAAAGTAAGTTAAATTAAAGTAAAGAGTGAATGTATAATGTTGTGTTTCAGACATTCTACACACAGCACCTGGATCTAATCACACGGTACTGTTTGCTGAGGATGGCTGCACCCTCCTCAATGCACCCAAGGAGTTTGATGAAACAACTGAAGAAGAGGAGAATATTGACATTCATGTGAAGATCAACTTAGAAGAAGTTGTTGATAATAATGTTCATTTGTTAGGCAAGTATAAACTAATACAATCAACTCAGGTAATTGCATTCCCCGTGTAAAACTTTGCAAGGATGGATTTTTATTACTGATTCATGCTAGAACAGCTGAATAAATCTGGATGAAATCTGGTTTACAGATGTATTATAGTCTGGAATACACATAGGCTACCTTTTCTCTCATCAAAACTCCTCATGGGATAATTTTGAACTCACATGCAGGTGAAATTACTGGTATAAGAAACCTGCATAAATCACAACAGACACTTCCTGCTTATCTGAATGCATTCTCACAGACACCTTAAAGTCACTCAACCATCTTGCTAATGGCTTTCCATGCAATAATTGCCTATTCAGGGGTCCACAAGGACTCCTCTCATCCAATAGCCATTTGTCCTTACATGTACTTACCAGATTAACTACAACAAATTTTATGTTCAACAGGTCTTTGGAAAGATGAAGAAGTAGCAGTAAAGAAACCACAGAGACCAGTTAAAAAGCTGGAACTGGAAAGTGACACAGATAATGACAATTTCCTAGAAGCCACCATCATTAGACCCCCAATAGAACTGCCAGAGATACCCGTTTTAAACATCACAAGTTCAACAGCGAAGCAAGGAGTGACATCCACTGACTGGGCCGAGATGATAGATGTGTCACAGCCAGTACCGGAGTTCAGGGAAAAGATTAAAGATATGGCTCAGACTTATCCATTTGAATTGGATAACTTCCAGAAACAAGTAAGCTTTCTTCCAGTCAATTTTTAAACAACTTCAAAAACAAACACAATAACGTGGGCGTATGTATAACATGGGCTCACAAAAAGCCACTTTATAGAATCTTAATTATCAATAGCAATAAAATCATTCTGTGTCTACTCTATTGCTTGAGCATTAGAAACGAATATTCCATTTCATATTAATAATTATTGACTTTAACTTATATTTCTTCTAGGCCATCCTAAAGTTAGAAGAAGGCCACCATGTGTTTGTAGCGGCACACACGTCGGCTGGTAAAACAGTTGTTGCTGAATATGCAATTGCTATGTCAAGAAGGAATTGTACTAGGTATGTTCCATTGAGTCTCTTCTGATGATCCCATGGTTTGTTTTTCTATGTTCTTAGTAATCTACCTTGATGTCGTAATGCTGGAGTCGCGGTACTATCTTAACAAATAACCATAACACTGGAACGTAACATAATGTTTCCTTCTTTTTATAATTGAAGGAAAAAAGTGCATTTTAATCAGTTCGAGTATGACAGTCTCTTCTGCTCCACCCAATGCGGGTGGAGTACTAACGGTCGCAAGTGCTACTGCTGAACATATGGTTCAATTCTCAGGTTGGGCATCAGGGTATCATTATTGTTTGCTGCAGAGTTTAGATTTCTCTGGTTGATGGCAATAGGCTGGTCCCTTAGTTATTAAATGGGACTTATTGGCGGAATGTGATTTTACTAATAGTCCAACTTGTAGCTTAGATGCGGAAAAGCACCTCTGAACCCTCAACAATATAATACAAATAGTCCAACTTTTCTCTTGAATATACCATACCACTAAATTTTCTTGCCAAGCCAAAACCCAGTTTATCATCATTGGGTCTCTTACAGAGCAATTTACACCTCACCAATCAAAGCACTCTCCAACCAAAAGTACAATGACTTCAACAAGATGTTCGGCGAGGTAGGTCTCTTGACCGGTGACCTGCAGATCAACGCTACAGCCTCCTGCCTCGTCATGACCACTGAGATTCTGAGGTCTATGCTGTACTGCGGCTCTGACGTCACTAGAGACCTCGAGTTTGTAATTTTCGATGAGGTTCATTACATTAATAATGCTGAGGTATGTATTTAATTATTTATTAAGTATTGCATGTACTGGCTATTTAGCTGTGAGTTTGCCTATGTATAACAAGTTATATCATCACATCTCACATCTATAACTAGGTAAAAATAATATTTTTATATCTAAAACAATGGAATGAAATTAATGATATAAAAGTAATGCATTTATATCACATGGTTATTTCCTTCATGCTCACTGTTCTGCACTACGCTTTAAATCGCAGTGTTCAGCGTTAAATAAATACAACTTTTTTCTTTATGAAACATAATTGAAAATACATGAACCCTAAAAAATAACGCTCCTTCTTTAGGCAGTTGTGTGAAAAAATTAAAACTGATTGACTTACTACTAACTATTTACGCGAAATAATTTACTGCGATGACATCTTACCACATCCCACTCCACTGTAATTTTTAGTAAACAGCATCAATTTTGATTTTACTCTTAAGTTTATAGACCAAACAGTAAACTTCAGATAGATAAACCATGATTCTCTTCTCTCAGCGCGGCTACGTCTGGGAGGAAGTCCTGATACTGCTGCCAGCTCACGTGAGCATAGTGATGTTGAGCGCGACGGTACCTAACACGCTACAGTTCGCGGACTGGGTGGGACGCACTAAGAAGAGGAAGGTGTACGTCGTGTCTACCCCGAAGAGACCCGTTCCTCTTTGCCATTATCTTTATACAGGTAAGAAAAATGTTACATATGATACTAGCTTTTGCTCACTATTTTCTAACTGGCTTTTGCGACTTTTTTCTATTTCATCAATTTTATGTAAAAAAAAACAGCTTGTCTCTAGACTCTAGAGTCCCATCGGGAAAATAAAAAAAATCGGAAAAGAAATTCCTACAACAAAGATGGATGTACAATACTCATAGCACATTAAATGAGTTGTGGTATTTTAGTCGGATATATCCGACTCTGACGAAATGGGCCCGAAAATATTTGTCGGATATATCCGACGTTGGCGGTTAAAAGGTTAATAGCCCATTACGTTCCAGGGTCATGGTTACCTGATGAGACTGTCCCGCGACCCCGCCGGAACAAATACTTGCTACCAACATTTTCCAGACATTCAACTTATTTATTGACATTCCAGGAACGGGAGGTAAGTCAAAGAATGAAAGGTTCTTGGTAGTTGACCAAGAGGGAAACTTCCAACTTAGAGGATATAACGAAGCAGTAGCTGCTAAGAAAACTAGAGAAAATGATTACAAGAAGAATTTTGGACCCAAAGGTAAATAAATTCCACAGGAAAAACTTATGAAAAAAAACTATTTGCTCAAAATATTGTTTATTTTTCAGGAGGTAAAATGTACATGAATCCCAAGGCTGAGCAGACAATGTGGGTAGCCTTTATAGATCATTTGAAACAAAAAGATAAACTACCTGTGGTTGCCTTTACACTGTCTCGTAACAGGTAATAACACTTTTTTAAACTACCTCGGTTTGCTTCTAAACTTAAACAGCCTTACTACAAAAACTTAAACATCTGTTGAACACTTGTGTAAAAAAAGTGTGACTGCAAAACGGACCTTATTTCAACGACATAAACTTTTTTTTTTTTTTTTAGGGTGGCAAAATCATCAAATGAGTCCTCCCGCTCTGGGTGGGGCGGGAGGGACTGTCAGACTCTTACTGACTAAAATCCACCCGTGTTCCGTCGGATGCCCTTTACGTTCCGGGGCCACGGTATCCTGGATTAAGAAAAATCCGCGACCCCGGCAGGCATTTGGCCCCATAAGGGGCCCCGTCGGTGACGCGTGAAACACGACGCGCCACCGACCCGGGCTTGGTCCTTGGTCGGACGGCGAGCATACCCATTACTCACCGTCCGCAAGCCCGCTCCGCCGCTGTGCCCTCTGCTGTTCAGAGGGACACGCGTTGGAGCGTCCACCCGACAGGCTATTTGCATACGGGCAAAGAAACCCCTTAGGCACACAGTGCCTAAGGAGAGTTTTTGCCCGCATCCCAGGGTGCACCGGCCCGAAAAACTGGTCTTCCCCCCGGACGTATCCGAGAGGGAACTCCAGTCCACGGACGCACGTGGAGGTTTCCTGTCTTAGCACCCCAACGACATAATCTGACATTTTTTTAGACAAGTGTTCAACAGACGTTTAAAGTTTTTGTGGTACTACAGAAAATTACACTTACGGGATATCTTCCGTGATTAACTATTTGGTTGAGTTCCCGATATTTTGACGCTGTTGCAAGCGCCATGATCGCGGGTTGACTGGAGAATGCGGGTGGATGAAAATAAATTATTGTTAGGAGCAGACAAATCTGTCTACCCTCTTTCTTTGTCTCTTCCTACGCGCACTATTGGAACTCGACACTAAGTCACCGCAAAACACACTCACTGTATCATGAGGTTTTATGGAGTCTTTATTATGATGCCGGCTGCCAGTTTTAAGTATGTTCACCACTGGATTCCACGTACTTGACAGTTGGAAGCCATCCTCTCGATTGAAATTCCTATATTTTCTTATTTCAATTGCTTCTTTTGTCAGCCTTGGTATGTATGTAATGTAATGTTTGTCCGTGGACAAAATAATTGACATGTGAAACTCGATCCAGTGATTGGGCCCTGACTGCAGCAGCTGTTCAGCCATGGAAGATTTTTGCTCATCGTTGATTTTAACAGCCTTGATATGCTCTTTGATGCGGCATGAGACAGTTCGTTTCGTCTGACCTATGTATGAGCGGCCACAACTGCAGTCAATTTTATAAACCCCAGGATGTTCGTATTATGGGATCTTATCCTTAGGGGAACACAGACTTTGCTTTGCTTAGAGCAGTGCTAAGCAGGGCCCCCGCTACCATATGTGCAAAGTGTGCAATGAACACGGGCGCCATCCTTTAGGGGCGCCAAAGCCTAGGGCCCAGAAAAAAATTGTAAACAAAATATCAAAAATATTTTTTAAATAGATACCTAAAAGTTGAGAATTTAAATAGGATTAGGTTTAAGTACTTACTAAAGATTTCAAATATTTGATCTCACTTTTAGATTAAAACTTGAAGTCGGACACGTTTAACTTTTAGAGCTCACTGCGTTCGCTCTTCTATGAAGAATTGCCTTGTCCTATTCCAAAAAGCTAAAAAATTTCGCGCTCGCTTCGCTCGCGCTTAAAATAAAGTTGCCATTGGCTTTTCATGGCCTCTCTTTTGATAGCTCATTTTTCAATGGTAATGCTTCTTATGTTAGTTAATCTTGTCGTGGTCTACAAAATTTTAAATTTGTTTTCTCTAAGATGGTATGGAACTCTGGGTGTGAAGTTTTGGTTTTTTTTTGTCTTTAAATTCCGAGGCGGCAAGCTTTACAGCCCCAGGGCGCTGAATTTTAAAATACGCCACTAACCGACCTACTGTAAAAAAGATAATTAGGGCCCCGAAAAAATTAGTAAAATAAAATATCAATAATAATTTTTAAATACCTAAAAGTTGAGAATTTAAATAGGATTAGGTTTAAGTACTAAAGATTTCAAATATTTGATCTCACTTTTAGATTAAAACTTGAAGTCCGGACACGTTTAACTTTTAGAGCTCACTGCGTTCGCTCTTCAATGAAGAATTGCCTTGTCCTATTCCAAAAATCTAAAAAATTTCGCGCTCGCTTCGCTCGCGCTTCAAATAAAGTTGCCATTCGCTTTTCATGGCCTCTCTTTTGATAGCTCATTTTTCAATAGTAATGCTTCTTATGTTAGTTAATCTCGTCGTGGTCTACAAAATTTTATTTTTTTTTACTCTAAGATGGTATGGAACTCTGGGTGTGAAGTTTTGTTTTTTTTTGTGTTTAAGTTCCGAGGCGGCAAGCTTTACAGCCCCAGGGCGCTGAATTTTAAAATACGCCACTAACCGACCTACCGTAAAAAAAAAGATAATTCAAAATGCTTTAAGGGGCGCCAAAATCCTTTTTTGCACACAGGCGCCAGTAGACCTTACGGGGGCCCTGGTGCTAAGTGCGTTTAACTTTATTGTATTTTGAACTTTATTCCGATAGGTGTCAAGTTTTGAATACAAAAAATAACCAGAGAATTGAGCCTTAAGGGGCCAATACGTATGCGCAGAATGTGTGTCAACTAAATCTACAAGAAAGATATTTCTATAGAATTTGATTGCAGATGCGATCAGAACGCTGAGAGCTTAATGTCAGTAGATTTGACGACTGCCAAGGAAAAGGGTCACATCCGATCATTCTTCCAAAAGTGTCTACAAAGGCTTAAAGAACCAGATAGAAGGTTACCACAGGTAATTAACAAACTATGAGAAGTTTTTTTCCCTAGCCTGCTCTGTCCCAATATTTCCTCCTCCTTCCTCCACTCCTTCCCTCTTTCGCGCCACTGTGCATCCTCTTTCATTTTTTCATCCCGTCATCTCCTACATGGCCTGCCGCGACCTCTCCTCACTGTCTTAGAGCAACAGTTTTGTGCTATTTTGGCCCACAGTTTATCATGCGGCAAACATGTCCTTGTCTCTCCATCCCATTTCACTTAGCCAGCCTTCTGAGCCACTTCAATTACCTATATTTTATTAATTGGTATCGAAAAATAAATATATGATTGTATATTGTCTTTTCTTTTTAGGTGATAAGGTTGCAAAGAGTTCTGGAAAATGGAATTGGTGTTCACCACAGTGGTATATTGCCACTTCTAAAGGAAATTGTGGAAATGTTGTTCCAGTCTGGATTTGTAAGCATAAAATTCCCAAATAACTAAATAATAATAATCTAAATGCGAATTTGCACTCTACCGTAACGACTTACAGGTCAAAATCTTATTCGCAACTGAAACGTTCGCGATGGGTGTGAATATGCCCGCCCGTACAGTTGTGTTCGATGAGATCACCAAATACGATGGACTGCAGCGACGTACTCTAGCACCGGCGGAGTACATACAGATGGCAGGCAGAGCTGGGAGGCGAGGTAAGTTTTTTTTCCCCCCATCACGGATATTATTACCTGTAACACGTGACGCATCAGCCAATAAATATGTGCATTTTACAAGGTCAAAAAGTTTTTGACAGTAATTATTATAGGCGCGCCAGTTGAATGCAGAGCTCACGAATGCGTAAGCGCACGTTAAACGTAAGGACTGCGGTTTGCTTCAGGCGTGTGAGGCGTGGCGCATTGCGAAGGAGGTCTCACAATTCACCTCGAGCTTCATAAGCATAGCCTCAAGTCTAAACTGCATTTATCTATCGCGTCTTCAGTACTGCAGAAGTAAATTTTCACTGAACTCAGAAATATACGAAAATTTTTGTATAAAAACTTAAGAAACCTGATAGTTACTATTTGTTTGATTACCTGTATGTATAGCTGATATACCCTCATCATCTCAGGTCTGGATGACACGGGAACCGTGATAATCCTATGCAAGGAGGGTGTACCTGACTTAGTGACCCTGAAAGGCATGATGCTGGGTATACCGCAGAAACTGTCCTCACAATTCAGACTCACATATGCTATGATACTCAGCTTGTTACGGTAAGGCCTCTTAGTACTTGTTAAGTTCTATTTAAAATATGTGTAAAATCGTTTATGTCGCCTGTCTACCCACATATGAAAATCAATAGAACTTTAAACTAACGTCGGTTTATATGCGCCGCTTCTAATTGTTCTCAAATTCTTTATTTCGGTTTTTGCAATACTGATATCTATGTTGTAACTCTAAAAAGCATTTACTTATTGCTACTTTGGTGATCTACAGGAAACCCCTTTTGCTGTGTACTTGTTTTCATTCAACTTGCTTGTCATCGTCCATAACCATTAATTCAATACAGTACCCATACCATGAGTTGTCATTATGATACTCGATTATAGATATGACCGCTTTTGGCCCGCTCCAAGGTGGAGCGGGCCAATGAGAGCGCCAAATATCTATAATCGAGTATCGTAATGCCAACTCATGTTATGGGTACAGGGCAGCAACAGTATCCGTAGAAGGTATGATGCAGCGATCATTCAGAGAATTCAACCAAATATGCCAAGCAGACAACTATAGAAAACAACTACAACTCGCCGAAAAAGAATACTCAGAAAAGTGTAGCACACCACTAGCGTCCCATTTAGCACCTTTAGCAACATTCTATGATACCGCTGTCGCGTACATCGATGTGCTGAATGAAATCATGCCCATACTGCTGACTACTGCTAAAATTGCCAAGGAAATGGTACCTGGCAAGATATTGGTTGTATCTGCTGGACCGTATATGAATCAACTTGGTGTGCTGTTAAATAATAATGGTATGTCGCTTTTCAATATGTCTTAACAATCTATTATTGGAATCAAATAGGAGTTCACAATTTAGGACCCATATAATTAGCTGTAATTTTTATCAGTGGTGCTAAGCAAGTGGGGTTATCCCAGTTGTACCAACGTCTATTTGTGCCTATTGGCCTTGTCTTCTTCTGTCTCCTGCTAGGGAAGTAGAAATGACGTATTTGTCTACTCCACCGCTATTTATTCCTGATTAAACCAAATTGTTAAATTCATTCTCCGGCACTTCGTCGGTATTCATTGTCTCGACGCTTTTCTGATGGTCGCCACTGTTGATTCTGGCTTTCAGGAGTTTTATTTTTTTGAAAATTGTGCGGTGGAATTTAAACTTGTTATCCTTATATTGTACTGATTTTAGGTCCAAGACAGACGCCATACAAGGTACTCGTATTGGAAACCAAAGTTCAGGACAATGCCAAGTACAATTTCGAGGTGGATGAAAACTGGTATAGAATGCTTAGTTTCTCCGCTATGTATGACAATATAGGTAAATATAAACCCTTTTTTGCTTCGATTATTATATATTTTTCTGAGCGCGTTGTAATTTAAGCCTTCAGTCAATTTACATGAAGTTCACTTGGTACATTGTTTACATTTGATTTATTGCAGGCACTGAAGAAAGTACATTGGATCACACAATATTATGTATTGCGGCTAAAAACATAATAGCTGTTACTAAAATGAACTTGAAAATTGACAGCAAGATCATTATTGATGACTGGGAGAGGAGGCAAATGCCCAGGTAAAAATGTTATACTTGAAAAATGTCTGTAAATAGCTCCCGTTTGTTAGGACGTTTTTCAAAACACTTATTAACGCTGAGATTTAAAATTCAACAGCAACCCTTTATAACACTTTATACACTCTGTTACAATCTCAATTCTCGGATCGTTACCGAGTGAGAGTTCAAAATCCAGTGCGCGATAAATTATCTTATTGTCAAAACTGTCCATAATATTCAAGGGTACAAACCCTAGATTCTTTGTACCTATAAAATATAAATCTACCTACAAGGTTAATTAACCCCAAATTATTGTCCCAGGTTCAAAGATGCACCAGTAGGATCAAGTTGCGCGAGCGCAGTGCAGGAGCTGTCACGTATCTCACACGCAGTGTGTTCGGGCGCCACCACACTAGAACACATCAGTCTCACTCAATCACTGTCCATCACCACCGGGGAAATACTCTCGTCACTCGATAAGATGAACAAATGCATGGTAAGTTTTAATTTAAGGGAGGGAGTCTTTCGAGGTCCTGGGACTATATAAACAGGTAGCCGTGATTCTGGAACGTCTCCACTTGGGCGAGAGGACGCATTAATGATAGTGCAACATAAAAAAGGGAAGAGAGAAAACCTTGCAAATTGTATTTTCTAAATTATTATTATATCAGTCCATGGTCTCACACTCGGGATCGCGGGACTGTCTTATCAGGTAACCGTGGACCCGAAACAAAAAAAAAAGGCTATTGAATAACACCGTGGATTTTAGTCAGTACAAGTCTGACAATCCCTCCCGTCCTGCTCTAGGTGCAAGGACTCATTTTATGATTTTACCACGTTTTAAAATATGATGTCACTCTGCGGGGCAAAGACCTCCCTCCACTCCTTCCACTTGCCGCGGCTACCAGCAGCTGTGGTCCAATCTTCCATAAACCGGACCACCTTACCTTGCCATCTTCAGATGAATCTGTCACGACGTTGAGTCCTCTTGCATTAGTTAATATTGAAGCCTTTTACAGAGCTTTTTGGCACTTGCCAACCGCTTCTGATACCCAAAATTCGGTGTCATTGACACGTGTGGGATACAGAGGAATGTGGGTTTCCATATATGTCAGAGAAGTGAGGTTGTGGGAGTTATCGACACCAATTTACATAAGATTCATCTTAGATTACTCAGCAAGTCCTCGCCATGGCACCTAGGAGAAATCTATATTTGAAAAGAAAATCACTCTTTATCTTCATTCATCCCATGAATATTCATTCATTAAAACATTCATTTTATAACAGAGTTTTCGGTTGGATCTTTGTCTGTAACCAATCACCGACCGAATTTGCCTTCTCGAGTATTTAGTGTCCAATCAAAAGCAGCCCTCAAAATAAGAGAACGGGGTTTGGATTGAGATTGAATATTCATTTCGAGCATTAGTGGCTGATAGTGTTAGTTTGTAAGTAGCCTTCGACTACAACATGTATTGTCATAAAGCGACTCGCACAGCCCGTGAGAAAATACTTAACTTCGAACAATAATTGATCTGTTTGACTATTATCTTTCAGCAAGAACTCAAGGAGATTAAAAAATGCACAGACATAGCGAACTTTAAGACGGAGTTCGCGATAGTGTACGAGCGGAAAATGGCGGAACGTAACCGGGATAAATACAAACGTTTGCTATCGTTTGAGAACCTGGCGTTATATCCGGACTATCAGAGACGACTGATGGTACTGAGGGAGCTTAGCTACATCGATGAACATGACAGCGTTATTCTCAAAGGTAGAGTTTGACTGAACGCGCTAATCTCAGCAACTACTGGTTCAAATTCAATAATTATTTATGTTGAGTTAGGTAGCTATAGTATATTATAAAAATTGTTTCTCAATCAAACGTTCATTTTTTACAGGCCGAGTAGCTTGCGGCATGGGTACCAACGAACTCATCATTTCTGAACTAGTCTTCAGAAATGTATTCACAGATAAGACTCCAGCAGAAATAGCAGCATTGCTCAGTTGTTTTGTGTTCCAAGCGAGAACACAGATGGACAATCAACTGACTGATAAATTGGCTGAAGGAGTGAAAGCGATCGAACAAATCGACGCTGAGTTGACTGCCATTGAATCTAAGTACTTGGTAAGTGGAAACTGCTGAAATAATCTGGTCTAGGCTTTGTTGTGCTCTAACGACACGATTCAAGCTTCAAAATACTGAAAACGACAGATTTGGGAGGCGCGAAAGTTCTGCTTTTATTTAAGGGTGTAGCAAAACGTATGTACAAGAAAGTACGAAATCACTTTTTAAGAAATCTAGTGCAGTAGTATATTCGAATCTAAAAATAATGTAACCGAAACTTGCCCTGAACATAGTGGTTTCAAATAAGGAGTGGAAGTCCTTGGGAAACAAATATGCCTACCAAATAAACAAAAACTTATATTTTTCGGTGCTCCTCTTAATAAGCCAGTAGCTCATCTACATTCAATCACCAAAGGGTGCTAATTGCAATTGTGTTTCAGGTTGGTCAATTTGAAGGTCAAGCTGAAAGGCTCAACTTTGGCCTAGTGAGGGTAGTTTATGAATGGGCGTTAGAGAAACCCTTCGCGGAAATAATGGATCTGACTGATGTGCAAGAAGGAATCATCGTTAGGTGTATTCAACAGTTACATGAGGTAAGATAGAAGCCGACGACGATTTTGGATGTTTTTTTTTTATTTCCATCTTCATTTTATTCAAGCAGTGTGTTTGGTATATGAATTTAACCACAAGTCTTTTTTTCGTGTCAACATTTAAATATTTATATTGTTGGGGCCCAGTAAGAGGTCACTTTTATAGGGATCCGTAACTTAACTTCGACAGTCATTAATTATGGTCGATTGATGGGAAGTCGATTGAAACATAGATCGAATGGAATTTATTGCGAAACAACCCTATATCGCCAAACGCTACTTCGACAAACAGCTGAAAGACAGATGTAATCCCCCCTACTTTATCATAAGTTGTCTCAATAGTTCCAATATGCAAGTCCAAGTAACACTTCGAAAATAATAATTATTTTCCATTGAACAGTTATTAGTAGACGTGAAAGACGCCGCAGTAGCCGTCGGCGATCCAAAGCTGCAAGCTAAAATGATGGAAGCCTCCACAGCAATCAAGAGGGACATCGTTTTCGCAGCCAGTTTATACACCACGCAAAGAGAAACGGTCACTACTTGATATAGAGTTGCAATTACAATTGCCAGTTCTTTAAATTATATTTTGAACCATATTACATAATTATTATGTTTTTTATGAATGTGATATAGTTCAGTAACTTTGTCGCCTGTATGTATGGGGCAGTTTGCGTCAAATCCGGTAGTTCTGATTTTTCGCAGACTTGTGTATGATGTTGGATATTCCAAGGTTGGGACTCGAGCGTTTTAGCGATTGTAACCGTGTTAAAGTAAACTAAATTTACTACAATATGAGACAAGAATAATTGTCTCTGTAGACTCAATAGTTTCCGAGGTAAAGCTTTACCCGATTTGACGCAAACTCTGATATTTAAAGTTACTGGACTAATAAGCTTAACTAGTGCTTTAAAAATGTGCCCAAAGTATGAATTAGCAATGTGCGTATTTTTATGAATTGTGTGTTGTGTGCCTGAATACGTTTATTGCCACGATTCGAACAGTGTAAACAGCTTGGCTAGTAGTACGCGCAGTTGTTGACAAGGATTTAAATCTTCAGGTAAGCACAATCGCGTCCAAAATAGTCACGTTTATGCTTCGTTGAATAGTAGTGTCTCGCTCACTCATACTGAAAATCGTATCCATCATTCCATGCGGGATGTGTGAGCTCTCGCTAAGGGGCGAAAGTGTCGTAAGTGTGAACTCGAATGATTTAAATCTTTGGTGGTAGTTCAATGTATAAACACTGTTGGAATCACAAGACTGTAGTTTATTAACCACACAAAATACTTATGAATTAATTTATAACTTTTAATGCAGGGGCGCATACTCAACACACATGCCCGTAAAACACTTGTTTTTTTTTGTAAGCTTTCACTGTACCACTGCTGGGCAAAGGCCGTTTTATTTTTATTATTTTTCATTTATTTAATATTGAATCAAACCTTAAAAGGCTACCTACAGTGTTATACAATATTATTCTGTTATTTCTTATGCATGATTTTCTATGATTAGCTCACGCTCATGGAAATAAAATTTTATATTTTACGTATTGTTTTCATTTAATTGTCTTTATATTTTGTTTTAAAACTTATTATTTCAGAGCTTCGTGTTGTAATTTGTACCGTAGCTGTTGATAAGCTGCTGAAGGTTTTCTCAAGAAGTAAACTAGCTTTTTACATTATTTTGCTTTGTACCGTTCATCCACGGATATTCCTTGTTAAAACAAATGCAACTGTTTGATACCCCTTGGGAACTTGCGATGTCCGCACGAGCTACGCTAGAAAAACTTGTATTTTTTGCTTGTACAGCTATAATATATAATTATTTTTTTTCGTTTTGCTCATGTCCTAGTTTCCTGTATTTTTTTGAAGATCCAAATCCATCGTGAACAATTTCTAACTACATTTTGAATTACTTCAGATCAATCTACTGAAGCTGAATGATCGTGCCGGCGCAGCTCGGTTGAAATTAAATCAGAATAAATCAATATCCTCAAAACACCAAGAAATCGCCCCCAATACTGAAGAAAAAATGTACAAAGATCTATCAACCTCAGTCACGCAAGAAGTTATAAAGCCAGACACAAAAGAGGTGAACACAGCATTTAAGAAATCTCCGGAAATTACCGAAAAACCTGCACAAGAAACAACTGAACCGGTTAATACCGGCTGGAAAAAACCGAAAATTGATAAGAGATCTGCTCATAAGAAAACACCTCGCTCCAAGATGCAGGACAAGAAAAGACCTGACCCAAACGATAAACCAGAAACCAATCCTCAAAGTGAACATTTGGGAGATTACGATCATTGGACAGAATACACTGTTAGTTAACAATCAATGGGATTTCGACTGCCTACGACTATCTGCAGTACAAGCGTGCGACACTATAGTAACTACCTACGACAAAAGAAGCTTATGCCTGATAACATGCGCTGAGAATGTGACACTTTAGAAGTCTTATACCAAGCTTAATACGACCGTTACGCTATTCGAGGGGACACAACAGACCAGCCAATCAGTATCCTCGCGACAAAACAGCCGACATTTTTTATTCAAATTATTTTGCAAGACGGCTACGGTAGCACCGATATAGTTAGACATGATCAAGTCTTCGTTGGAGAAGAATTAGCAAGCTCCGATATCTGACCCTCAATGGCTGTTTGGAAAATCAACGCATAGCCTTAAGTCTATGGTCACATTAGATCATAGAAATAGAGAGTGGACTGCGAAATACCTGCATGAAATTGGCCAATCTTTAGAAAGAGAGAAAGCCATTAGATGGCACTACCTATCACTTTCCTGTAAGACAGAAAAAGACATTACAACCGCCGTGTTTCACCATTTTCTGCCCGTTTTTACTTGACATTTGTTAGGGTTAGGATCCGTCCATGTCTAAACAGGAAATAAGGATCTTTTGGCGGGATGGCGATGACACAGATGCTATTGGGAAACATTTAATATTGGCGACTCTTGGCGGCTTTTCAATTTAGACCACACACCAGTATATCCACGTACAGCTATTATTGTTTATTTGTTAACTTTAGATTTTCTATATTCCTCTCCTCTTTTCTCTCTGTCCACTCTCCTAAAACCAGGCTCTCAATTAATCAGTTTACCAGGAACATTATCATATGGGTCATGTCATGAGTTTCACTGAATCGCTATTTTAAATTAGTATGTTTTTGCAATTGCAGCGAAGCTCGAAACGCGGGATTTACTTTTTACATTCAGCATTTATTGAGCTCAGATTCTTCTATAAGTATCAAATAAGTTTAAATGTATGTTGTTCTGTTTTTATTCCTCTTTGTCGTAAGGTTGACTTTTATATTTCTTCATTAATATAATCTTAAATTATATAATCTTTAGAAGCGTAAATTATCTCATTTCCTGTACACATCCTCTACTAATTTTGAATGTCTACTCATATATTTTTTTTTTTTTTGATTGGGACAAACCCACCACACTATTCCCAAACCACTGCAACTCCTGAGAGCCAGAATCAACAGTGGCAACCACCAGAAAAGCGCCGAGACAATGAAGTTCGACGTGTCCCGGAGAATGAATTTACCTGACTTGGATCCTGCACGAAATTAATCAGAAAAGAATAGTGGAGGAGTAGGAAAAAATATGTTTCCACTTCCCTCCATGCAAGCAGGAGACAGAACAAAACAAGGCCAATAGGCACAAAGGGACAATTACAACTGGGAGAAGCCCAGTTGCCTTGCACCACGGGTAAAAATGACTACTAATATTAATGGGTCCTAAATAGTGAGCTGCTAAATTTGATTCCAATAATAGGTATGGCAAAAACGCTTGAACGCACGGAAGTTTGTTCGAGTTTCCACAAGGTCCGTATAATAAATGACTCCAGATGTAGTCTGAATAGTATCCAACATAATATTGCGTTCGTTCTGCCAGAGAATACACTCCCAAAGAATATGATGTGCTGATTGTTCATATTCACAGTCAGGTGACGAACATTGACAAAAAGGCGAGGGAACAAGCTTAAAGGAAAACAATTTACTTTTAAAGTTACCATGTCCCGTGAGAAATTGGGCAACACAGTGATCCACCTCCAGCCACGTCCTAGCCAGCCGCTCACGGACGGATGGGAAGAACTGGTGGAGGTGCCGCCCCTTGAGCGAATTATCCCACCTATTTTGCCATTCGGATAAAAGATCCTCCCAGACGTCGCTCTGGGGTTTGAATAATCTAGATATCTTATCACGGTCACGTTGCGGTAGGAAATCAGCGTCAGTGGTCTCCCGTGCGGAAAAGTACATTGCAGCACGTCGCTGCACTTCAAGATCTACTGGAAGAACACCAGCAAGTACCGGTAAAGCTTCAGTACTGTCCTATACGCTTTACATAAGAATAACAGAGCCAAGCGCTGGCTTTGAAGCAATTTACGTCGTGCCGCCCCTATGGTAGCCCTATCGGCCCAAACAGGTGCTCCGTAGCACACACAGCCCAAGTAAGTAGCCCCATAAATAGTTTTTAAGGTTAAAAACGACAAACCCCAAGTAGATTTAGATATTCTCGTTAGGGCATAAAAGTTATTTTTAGCTTTTTCACCAACATTTTTTATATGTTCTATGAATGTGAAATTCCTCTCTAAGACTAAACCAAGATAGCACATGTGGTGCAAAGGTCAGACGGTTTCGATCGCCCCACTGAGATATTAATCGTAGGCAAGTGTCAGCCAAATTCTCGAGTCCAGCACGAGTATTCGACTGAATGAGCAGCAGGCCATCGTCCGCATAACCAGTTAGAGAACAACCACTTGGAAGTGGAATCGCGAGGAAATCATCGAAGCCTATATTCCATAAATGAGGACCGATAACCGAACCTTGAGGACAGCCCATGGTAAGAGGTTTCGATACGGAATGATGTCCGAGTTTAAGTTTCGCGGAACCATTAGAAAAGTACGAGCAAAGAAGATTAAATATATTATTATAGCAACCACGAGCTTTTATCTTAAGTAGTAGCATTGGCCACCATGCGTTATCAAAAGCCCCGGAAATATCTAGAAAGATTCCAAGTACGTACTTGTGCTCGGAGGTATTAACTATTTTTCTAAAAGAAAGTGCCGCGTCAACGGTTGATTTGCCGATAGTAAAACCGAATTGGTTTTTATGGAATTTGGGCCCGTCCGGTAACAATCGTGGGACGATAAGACGCTCCAGGAGCTTTCCCAAAGATGGTAATAATGTTATGGGCCGGTAAGACTTAGGGTCATCTGGTGGCTTGTCGCCGCTTTTAGGTATTATTCGTATAAAGCCATGTCTCCATATACGAGGAAAAACACCTTCAGCAATGCACCGGTTGTAAACAGTTAATATCGCGTCACCCGCTGTTTTACACGCTTCCTTTATCATACGATTAGATATTTTATCTTCACCTGATGATTTGTTAAGGGGCAGTCTCCTAACAACATTAATGAATTCGTCAGTGGATGGAAGGTCTGACGCTGGTGATTTAGGCGGAACTGTAGCCCATGCTCTAATCTGTTGGTGGTAGTCATTGTCATTAACAGGTGAATCATCAGGGATAAGAGTATTTAATAAAACTTCCGTTGTTTCTTCAATACCGGTGGTGTGTTTATTATTTACTTTAATATTCTGAACATACGCGAGGTCGACCGATCGATTGGCTTTAAACTCATGATATAAAGGAGACCACGGACCTTCCTTTTCTAATTTATTCACTACTTTACGCAACAAATTACCCTTAGATTTTTCAACCGAAGCTCTGTAACGGGACTTGGCAACTCTAAATGTATTTAAAGCAGAGGTTAGTGAGTCTCCGGTGACTTGACGTTTTTTAAGCTTATTAAGATGTTTACGCGCACGACGATAGATTTTACGCTGTTCGGTTAGGTAGTCACACCACCAATCACACCTACGTACATTGGTCATAGGTCCGCGACCAATGGCAATGTCAGCACAGTAAATGAAGGTGTCTGACATAATTTCAGCACTTTCTTCAGCTGACAGCCCATCACGAGTAAAATCTTTGGCATGACACGCAAAAAGCGATCTAAAGAATTCCCAATTAGCACCCTTACTTTTATACCTAAAGTTACCAATTACATGTGAAGAACCATGAGTAGAAACCGGAACAAATTCGTACACGATCAAGCGATGATCACTGCAAGACGCGTCCGGTAGGACACGCCACCTATCCAAGCGTACGTCTGCACTAGAAAGTGTGACGTCAATACAAGATTCGCCCATTTGGCTGCAAAAAGTAGGTGGTGCGTCGGGGGTGTTATGAATAGTAAGGTACTCATATAAGTAGTGCCTTAACATTACAAAAATAAAATCCCGGATCAATAAATCGTGTATAACTTTTCAACTCAATTCATACATACCGACGCCGACTCTCAGAAAGGTTTATAAATTCCACGGACTATGGAGGAGCTCTCTCCAAGAAACCCACATAAGAGATCACAATAAATTATGGTTTCAAGAATATTTGTCAATATGAGCCGAAAAGTTGTTAGGCGAGATTTCAAATGATCCACATTATATTTTATTTCTATAAAAATATCCATAATATAATAAAATTAATACCTTCTCCAAAAATATGATTACTGTTTACAAATCTTCAGTCTTTACCACGTAAATCAAGTCTCATTAAAAATAATAATAATTTCATTCACAGTTTTTAGGTTCATATTTTTCTTGAATAATTTCGCCTGGCTCGATTCCGTAAAATATTTGACCTTCTTTGACGTACGCCCAGGACATTCTTTTGGAGCTAAAATGAATACCAACGTCGCCATCTTTTGATAAAGTAATTGCTCCCGCAGTATTCTTTAGCCGAGAAGTCATTCCTATAAAAATACGGATTGTTAAAAAACCTTCAAAAGTTCCAGTGAACTCTCAATTTAATTTCGATATTAAAAATAGAATAATAACAAAATAATTTGAAGGCGATCCCTGCGACAGTGTACCGTGCGAAGAAAGCAAGTAAGAGCGTAAATATCGTACCTTTTACTGCAATAGTTGTAGCTGTATTTGCATCTGTGCCACTCTCCATAAGCTTTATAATACTATGAGCCAAACAATACTTTAGTATTGACTCTCCATGACCTATAAGATAATGCATAATAATTATAAATTGTTCCTCTGAAAAATCCTATCTGACGAGTAACTTGCATACCTGTTGTGGAAACACCGCCAATATGATCGTCGGCATAAGTACCACTTCCAATTTGTGGCGTATCACCGATCCTTCCAACTGCTTTACCACTCATACCACCCGTACTAGTGGCGACTGCTACGTGGCCTTGAGAGTCTATAGCTACAGCGCCAACCGTCCCGACGCCACCCTTGAAATAATTTCTTTATACCATCGACAATTGAAAATTTACAAGTGCTTGCTAGAATAATTCAAAACTGAACTTACCTCAGGTCCTATTTCAGTTCGCCCAAAATCTCCGTGTTTCAAGAAGTTTTCCAGAGCTTTCTTTGCATTTTCACTTATCAATGATTCTGGCGGAATAGGTTTAAACCCCTGTAAATGCCCATAAAGTAAAGAGAATCGTTACCTATTTAAAAAGTTACTCATAAACTTAAGCCCGAAAAAAGTAATTTACCTTTTCTAAAGCAAATAACTTAGCGCCCTCGCCACCCAAAAGAGAATGTGGTGAGTCTGTTAGAACTTTGTGAGCGATGCTGATAGGATGAAGAAACTCCTTAACCAGTGTAACTCCTCCCACGTTGAGGTCCTGTCCACGCATAATGCTTGCTTCCATTTCAACTTCTCCTCGCAGAGTCAAAACTGATCCATAACCTGAATGTGTCAATAGCAAATCATTAAAATGGTAGGATTCTTAAATGAATATCTACTTCTACAGAAAACTTGAAAAAGTAAGCTTCAAGTAGGTATAATAGAAATATCCATTACACGAACGGACTGGCAAAAGCCTTGCTGATCTGATAAAGGGCGAAGCGTTCATAGGTTTTTGTTTTGTTTTTTTTTACGTTGCCCCCTAATTAGAATTGTATGCTGTGTCAAGCATTTAAAGTCACAAACACAAACGGCCAGACCCGGAACAACCACTTAAAGGCAATAGAAATATTTGTTCTGTGCGCGAATGGAACCTGCGACACGCACAGCGTTGCAGTCGATCGCTCGACCATTGCATCAACCATACGTAGTGTTTAGCCACGATGTCGTCGAATAGAGGAGTAGGATCTCGATACACATTACACATCAGATCAAAAATAATTGGTAAAAAATATAACAATATAACTAAGTATGAAAAACAAGTTTTTTACCAGCATTGAAGTTTTCATCTTTCTCCATAGACACCACAGCAGCTTCCACCGCATCCAAGGCACTGCCTCCATTCTTTAGCACCTCATATCCTGCTGTCACTGAAGTCTTTACGCCATCCAACTTGCCTTTCACACGGCTTTGGGGGATGTCTCCAGCTCCTCCGTGCACGATTATTATCGGATTCATTTTCGAAACTTGATGTTTTCCCGAATTCTCTCCAATACAGCTTGCGCTTATTGTGTGTGCTTGATAAACTCTGAACAATGATAATATGATGAAATGATGTAGGACAGTGTTAACATATGCGATATTATCAATAAACGTCGTTCGTTATCAATGTTATATTATTTACCTTGCTGCTACTTCTGTCCTATCTACCTAATTCTCTATATTACAACAGACTGTGAGTCTATTAGTATGAAAGACAGTAAAAAACAAAAAAAAAATAGAGATGACATGTAATTCCGAAGGTTATTCATGACTAGGTATGTTCGCTTTTACGTCCTATGTACCTAACTTAATTGATGAACTTCACCTATTTATTTAGCCATTCCAGAAAAATTACAAAAAAGTTGAATATCACAATCACGCCTCAATCAAAGTTACAAGAATGGAATGATGGCGAAAGGAACCAGCTACAACTCTTCTCGAGTTCGCATGGAAAATCGGATTTTGAGATTTGGGCTCAAAATTCATCCTGTACCAATACCTAAGTACGTGTGCAGTCACCAACATAAGTTTCTTGGTTTATTTATTATTTACTCCACGATTCCTAAATAAGGAATTAAGTATTTCGAATTCTTGTCTCAAGGATTTGCCGCCCTCATACGAAACTGCCGCACGGGGCAAGTGCCCCGGTTTTCCCTCCCCTTAGATCCGGGGCTGGGAATTGACTATACATACCTAATGAAAGTGATTTGATACAAATACTATATGGACCGGCTATAAAAACACACATTCAAATATTTTGAATAACAACATCTACAATTGACTACAATAAACAAAAACTTATGTACTAACGTGTGTAACATTACATATTAAATTATATTCTAATAATTTACATAAGTAGGTACCTACAGTTTTATATATACCTATTTGCTAAATACATAATTATCTTCAATATCTTGAAAAGTTTTACTCACATCAAATAAATAACTTTCAAATTAATAGTTTTGAAAATACCGCTTCTTGTTAACATTCGCCTGCAGTGAAAAGCCATATAAGTTTTGTGACATAGTCTGAAAAGCAACCTATTTCCGTATGCACTATTTTAGTAGAACTAGCTCTAACCAATTTAATTACAAATAGCACAAAATACAAACCTTGACGAGTTGATTTCCCTATACCTATTTTATACAAATGTAGTTGATTTGAGTTGATTGAATAATGAACAATATTGAAATCGAATGTGGTTGACGAATGAACGAGTGACAACTTGACAAAATGAATGAAATTCAAATTTCAAATCAGAGGCCCAGAACCTTCGGTGTGTCTTTCCACAGGTCTTTCGGTGTTTCATGCGTGTGCAGATTTCCCTATTGATTGTTATTTATGATGTGTAACATCTTTACTATCATAGACTTAGGCCTCGTTCAAGGACACGCAGCGCGTTAGGCGGAGCGGGCAACTCGAGACAAACATAATGGCGATTTACAGAGCTTTCATAGAGAAGCGGATTCGTTCGTTTGATTTGTGGTGGAGAACGCCGAAGTGGATGTCACTATTCGAAAATGCCCAAAGGAGTCTAGGAGCCGATTTTGATGAAAAATAAAACTGCATCATTTTGTCTTGAGCCTTTTGTTTTCGACATCATTTTATAAAAAGTGCAATCCAATTATACTTAGGTTTCATTTTTCATACTAAGTCGTTCTACAAAATCTTCCAATTAATACAAAACAAAGAAGCGCAAAAATAATAATGCTACTTTGTATACCCATATATCTACCAATTTCTGATACCTTCCTTGTTTGTAGGACAGGTTATTGCCTCCTCACCCGAATAATCAATAATTTATTACATATCTATAACTTCAGCTGTTGCAAGAACCAATCACTGCAATAATACATTCTGCAGTCTGAAACACACTCAATTCTTTGGAATATGCGTAAAATGAAACGTTATTACGACCATGACGAAGGAGAGTTGTTGTTCAAATGACGTATGTCAAATCAAATTTTAGTGAATCGGAACGTACCGAACGTACCTTTGGGACTGACTTGGCGATTCGGATTTTCTTTCAGTGATTATCTCGATGACTTGTGTAAATTCAATGTTAATTTGATTTGTTAAAAAATATTTTATTATTGGTGATCCGCGTTCGTATATCGAGTAAACTTACAGCTGTGCTCATGTGGCCTCCAGGCATAAAGAACATATCGCAGTGACTCGTTATATTTTTTCTAATAACAATAACGTAAAACAATCATAATGATACAAGACGACGAGTTCGAGATGCTGGTGACAACCCCGGGGCGCATAGCAGCTCTGGGGTTCAAACCGCAGAAGGAGATATTAACAAATCACATCCTACCATATGCCGCCGAGTTGGACGATGAGTCTACAAGATTTCTGCAGCAGGTGAAGACCAACTTGGCAAAGGCCGTGATGCTGCGAGAGATGAAGCCGGCGTGTGGGGTCTGGTCTTCCAGGCTCATGAAGTAATTATGACTTTTTTATTAAGACAGTGTATCCGCACTTCTGGCACATTTTAGGTGATATTGAATTATTGGAAGCGGTCCAATAGATAGCTGAAGGATTGTTAAACATATTTATCAGAAATAGTAAACACAACTGCTCTCTAGAATCTGAAGCTTTTGTATGTTAAGGCTCTAGACCGAAATAACTTCATTATGAGTCTGCTTATAAGAACAATGTATTGCTTGCTGTATTATCTCTATTGATTATAGTATAGCAGGTCTTCTTAGGGGCAGAGTTAGCAACAGGTTGGTAGACAGTTGCTGGTGTAGTTGATCCAAGCTCTACAATAGCCTATCTTTCATCAGCAGAGTTGGACCAATTTAATTGGATTAAATCACTAAGAAAACTGTGGTCCTTGGGGAATGAAGGCAAGATCTTGCAGGAATTAAGATCGTATCCGTAATGACACAATAAATGTTAGCTGGGGCTACCCCAGCTAATATTTATTGTGTCCATCTATCATAGCAGAAAGGAGATTGACAATGTCTCTTTTTGAAAGTACACTGTATACTTTTTATTTCAATTTATTCTCAAGGATTATAATTATGATTCGAGACAACAAGCAACATATTTTTAATTGTTATTTTTAAAAAAGCTATTACATTGTAAAATGCAATGTCCAGCAGTGTTCAGAACAGCTGATTTTTTGTAAGAAATTAAAATGGAAAATTTCCTTATTTTTTCACCTAATCCACACTTGTAGTATCTCAATGGTGATGCAAGTGTGTACCTAATAATATCCATATTTTGCCTGTTATGTTCAAGTCCCATGTCATACTGGGCATTGTTATTGTTCTAGTATTTTTTTACTTTAATTGTTTTATGCATTTCATAAATATTACAAATAGCAACTGAAAATTCAGGAACACATTTAAAAAAAAATTCACACTCATTCACAGTGAAAATGACTTGCAAGTATTAACTACTTGAATAATAAGATTCACGCCAATTGAAAATATGAATTAATAATATTTAGAATTATTTATACACCTGAGACATTAACCAAGAACATACCCCAGTAACGGTAAACATTATTTAAGCTGTTTGACATTGTTGTAAATGCAATATTTAAGACGAAAGTTTTGACAATATGCTTTGTCCTGACTGTTAACATACTTTCCTATTCAGCTATGAATTTGCATAGGAGAAAAAGGCAGATAAAAAAAATAAAAGCATGTTGTGTAAGAACAATGCTTTTGGAGTTTTGATCAAATTGTGCCAAATAATGATGACTCACAAGATTAAATAGTTATGTCTTACTTTTTAGGTCATAACTTTTTTAGTTTGCATATTTTGGTGGTATGTTACTGGATAACTTATATGATGCCCTTTTACAAATAATTGAATATGCTTAATATTTATACATGTATATTTTATACTGTATGAGTAATGTTAAGAAACAATTGGCCTTATTATGTTATGTATAAAGAAGGCTTTCAAACCTATTACTAATAAAAAAAAAACTCCAAATAATATGTAACAAAACAAAAACACAACCATATTATATTCTTCAGCTGTTAAATAATTCTGTAGCAATTTTCGGTTTAGCATTAACCTTTGGCAAGTATTAGTGAAGTTCGAAATATGCTGGCTAACACCCAGGTCTTCCTGACTGCACCTGGCCTCAGATAACACGGAACATTATATTACTTCATCATTCCTATTGTTATGTCCCCATAATACATTACTAAGTGACTCATTTAACAAAAAGTATGATATAGGATTATGGTAATTTCAGTTCCCATAATTGGAAAGACAACTAGATTCTTAGCTTCTACATAGTATGCTTATAGTTACGACAACACTTGGCTGATTCATATAGCAGGAAAAACTAAGTATGACAGAATAAGTGCTTGTTTTTAAGTACAGCCAAAAGCAAAATATGACCTATATTTATTACTAAATTTTACCTGCAACTTTGCTTGTGTCATGGTAGGAAAATAATATGTGGAAATGCTTTAAATAAATACTATATGCTAATTTCGTACTACTATGATAAAAAAAAATACAACAAGAAATTGCATTGAGCATGTCCACATGGGTTACCACCTCAGTTAGCACAGTGGCTGAGCAATTGGACTGCTGCGCAGCGTGTCGCGGGTTCGATTCCCGCACGGTACAAATATTTGTATGACCTACAAGCAATTGTTTCGGGTCTGAGTTTCTGTGTTAGTAAACGCACCCACGACACAGGAGAAATTCCTAGTGTGGGGCAACGTTTTTTAAAAAAAGAAGAAATACAACTCAGTATTTGTTGGGCGAAAGACACCCAGTCTGTCCGTCTGTCACCAGGCTATATGTTATGAACTGTGAAACTGTGATAGACAGTTGAAATTTTCTGAGATGAGGTATTTCTGTTGCCAGTATAACATATTAATAAAATAAATTTTTGAGGAGTGGCTGAAGAGGCGTCACGGCGTCCTCACCTTCCGCTTGACGCAGGTCCTCACCGGGCACGGATGTTTCGGGAGGTTCCTGTGTCGTATAGGCAAGGAAGAAACGCCTGGGTGTCACCACTGCGAGGACCGTCCGGAGGACACGGTGGAGCATACGGTGCAGGACTGCCCTGCTTGGGCAGAGCATCGCCGTGTCCTCACGGAGGCGATAGGCGGCGACCTCTCGCGCCCGCCACTGGTCGAGGCCATGCTGCGGGGCGAGACCGAATGGGAAGCGGTCCCCGACCGGTGACCCCGGCAGGCTTTGGCCCTCTAAAGGGGGGCCCCGTCATCATGCTGACGCTCTTTGAGGCGCGCGTGGAACACAACTCACCGTCGACCCGAGCATGGTCTATGGTCGGACAGCGAGTCGCCCATTACTCGCCGCCCGCATGCCCGCGCCTACGTTGGCTGGAGATCGTCTGCCGACGTCCGGCGCCGTGGGCGTCTACCACTGCGGCTGGGATGGAGGGAGGACGCTGTCCTCTCCCTCACTCGGCCCGCATCCTCCTTCGCGAGCATGACTGATTCGCAGAAGGAGGCGACCGCTTCCCACTCCGTCTCGCCCCGCAGCATGGCCTCGACCAAAGCCGGGCGCGAGAGGTCTCCGCCTATCGCCGCCGTGAGGACACGGCGATGCTCTGCCCAAGCAGGGCAGTCCTGCACCGTATGCTCCACCGTGTCCTCCGGACGGTCCTCGCAGTGGTGACACCCAGGGGATTCCTCCTTCCCCATTTGCATGCAATAGGTCAGGACGCCGTGACGCCTATCCAGCCACTCTTCAAAGAGGGGTCTTACCGCCGCGATTGCGGCGTGCCCGGACCTCGGTTGCGACAGTCGTTCCCTCTATACTGCCCTGAGATCGCGCCGGAGATCTTCCCGCCGCGCCTCGACTTGTCGACGCAGCAGGGATGCGCCTCCACGCGCCACTCATAGACGCGCTGGAGGGCAGTCGCCTCCAGATCCCAGGGCAGCAATCCGGCAAGGAGGTTGGCCGATTCGCCAGCGATCAGGCGGTATCCTCGGATCATCCAGATAGCCATGACCCTCTGGCATGGGACCAGCCGTAGTGGTCGCGTCCGAATGCTCATG